>OU342741.1:289293708-290531166 GCA_910589775.1 Avena eriantha
GACTCTAGTGGATCCATGTGTGGTTTGTGGAAAGAATACACATGCAATGACATTGGTTGATCCATATATGGTTTGTGGACAGAACATACATGTAATGACTCTAGTGGCTCCATGTGTGGTTTGTGAAAATAACATACATGCAATGACTCTGGTGGATCCATTTGTGGTTTGTCAAAAGAACACACAAGCAATGACTCGAGTGGATCCATATGTGGTCTGTGAAAATAACAAACATGCAATGACTCTGGTTGATCCATATGTGGTTCATGAAAATAACACACATGCAATGAATCTAGTGGATCCATATGTGATTTGTCATTACAAGAACACACATGCAATCTCTATAGTGCGTACATATGTGGTTTGTGAAAAGAACACACATGCAATGACTCTAGTGGATCCATGTGTGGTTTGAAAAGAACAAAGATGCAATGACTCAGGTTGATCCATATGAATCATGAAAAGAACACACATGCAATGACATTGGTTAATCCATATGTGGTTCATGAAAACAACACACATGTAATGACATTGGTTGATCCATATGCGGTTTGTCATTACAAAACACACATGCAATGAATCTATAATGGATCCATATGTGGATTGCGAAAAGAACACAAATGCAATGACTCTAGTGGAACCATGTCTGGTTTGTGGAAAGAACACAGATGCAATGACATTGGTTGATCCATATATGGTTTATACAAAGAACATACATACAATGACTCTGGTTGATCCATGTGTGGTTTGTGAAAAGAACATACATTCAATGAATCTGGTGGATCCATTTGTGGTTTGTGAAAAGAGCACACATGCAGTGACTCTAGTGGATCCATATGTAGTTTGTGAGTAGAACACACATGCAAATGACTCTGGTGGATCCATATGTTATTTGTGGATAGAACACACATGCAATGACTCTAGTAGATCCATTTGTGGTTTCTCATTACAAGAACACACATGCAATGACTCTAGTGGATCCATTTGTGGTTTTTGAAAAGAACATACATGCAATGACTCTGGTGGATCCATTTGTGGTTCGTGAAAAGAACATACATGCAATGACTCTGGTTAATCCAGATGTGGTTTGTGAAAAGAACACACATGCAATTACATTGGTTGATCCATATGTGGTTTGTGGAAAGAACATAGATGCAATGACATTGGTTGATCCATATGTGGTTTATGAAAAGAACATACATGCAATGACTCTAGTGGGTCCATATGTGGTTTGTGGAAAGAACATACATGCAATGACTCTAGTGGATCCATATGTGGTTGGTGAAAACAACACACATGCAATGACTCTAGTGGATCCATATGTGGTTTGTGAAAAGAACACACATGCAATGACTCTAGTGGATGCATTTGTGGTTTGTGAAAAGAACATACATGCAATGAATCTAGTAGATCCATTTGTGATTTCTGAAAAGAACATACATGCAATGAATCTGGTGGATCCATTTGTGGTTTCTGAAAAGAACATATATGCAATGACTCTGGTTGATCCATATGTGGTTTGTGAAAAGAACACACATGCAATGACTCTGGTGGATCCATATGTGGTTCATGAAAAGAACACACATGCAATGATATTGGTTGATCCATATGTGGTTCATGGAAAGAACACACATGCAATGACATTGGTTGATCCATATGTGGTTTGTCACTACAAGAACACACATGCAATGACTCTAGTGGATCCATATGTGGTTTGGGAAAAGAACACACATGCAATGACTCTAGTGGATCCATGTGTGGTTTGTGGAAAGAACACACGTGCAATTACATTTGTTGATCCATATATGGTTTATGGAAAGAGCATACATGCAATGACTCTGGTGGATCCATTTGTGGTTTGTGAAAAGAACACACATGTAATGACTCGAGTGGATCGATATGTGGTTTGTGAAAATAACAAACATGTAATGACTCTGGTTGATCCATATGTGGTTCATGAAAATAACACACATGCAATGACTTTGGTGGATCCATATGTGGTTTGTCATTACAAGAACACACATGCAATCACTATAGTGGGTCCATATGTGGTTTGTGGAAAGAACACACATGCAATGACTCTGGTTGATCCATATGTGGTTTGTGGAAAGAACACACATGCAATTACTCTGGTGGATCCATATGTGTTTTGTGAGTAGAACACACATGCAATGACTCTAGTGAATACATATGTGGTTTGTGGAAAGAATACACATGCAATGACGCTAGTGGTTCCATATGTGGTTTGTGAAAAGAATACACATGCAATTACACATGTGGATCCATGTGTGGTTTGTGAGCAGAACACACATGCAATGACTTTAGTGGATCCATATATGGTTTGTGAAAATAAGACACATGCAATGAATCTAGTTGATCCATATGTGGTTTGTGAAAAGAACACACATGCAGTGCCATTGGTTGATCCATGTGGTTTGTGGAAAGAACAGACATGCAATAACACTGGTGGATCCATGTGTGGTTTGTGAAAAGAACACACATGTAATGACTCTAGTGCTGGTTTTATTATAAGAACACACATGCAATGACTCTAGTGGGTCCATATGTGGCTTGTGGAAAGAACACACATGCAATGTCATTGGTTGATCGAGATTTGGTTTATGAAAAGAACACACATGCAATTACTCTGGTGGATCCATATGTGGTTTGGGGAAATAACACACATGCAATGGCATTGGTGGATCCATATGTGGTTCATGAAAATAACACACATTCAATGACATTGGTTAATCCATATGTGGTTTCTGGAAAGAACAGACATGCAATGACTCTGGTGGATCCATGTGTGGTTTGTGAAAAGAACACACATGCAAAGACTCAAGTGCTGGTTTTAATATAAGAACACGCATGCAATGACTCTAGTGGGTACATACGTGGTTTGTGGAAAGAACACACATGCAATGACATTGCTTGATCCATATGTGATTTGTGAAAAGGACACACATGCAATTACTCTAGGGGATCCATATGTGGTTTGTGGAAAGAACACACATGCAATGGGATTGGTGAATCCATATGTGTTCATGAAAAGAACACACATGCAACGACATTGGTTTATCCATATGTGGTTTGTGAAAAGAACATACATGCAATGACTCTAGGGGATCCATGTGTGCTTTGTGAAAAGAACATACATGCAATGACTCTGGTGGATCCATATGTGGTTTGTGAAAAGAACACACATGCAATGACTCTGGTTGATCCATATGTGGTTTGTGAAAAGAACATAAATGCAATGACATTGGTGGATCCATATCTGGTTTTTGCAAAGAACACACATACAATGACTCTAGTGGATCCATATGTGGTTTGTGAAAAGAACACAGGTGCAATGACTCTAGTGGATCCATATGTGGTTTGTGAAAAGAACACAAATGCAATGACTCTAGTGGATCCATATGTGGTTTGTGAAAAGAACAAACATGCAATGACTCTGGTTGATCCATATGTGGTTCATGAAAGAACACACATGCAATGACATTAGTTGATCCATATGTGGTTTGTCATTATAATACCATACATGCAATGACTATAGTGGATCCATATTTGGTTTGTGAAAAGAACACACATGCAATGACATTGCTTGATCCAAATGTGGTTTGTGGAAAGAACACACATGCAATTACCTTGGTGGATCCATGTGGTTTGTGAGAAGAACACACATGCAATGACTCTAGTGGATCCACATGTGGTTTTTGAAAAGAACGTACATTCAATGACTCTGGTGGATCCATGTGTGCTTTGTGAAAAGAATACACATGCAATGACATTGGTGGATCCATATTTTGTTTGTGAAAAGAACAAACATGCAATGTCTCTAGCGGATCCATATGTGGTTTGTGAAAAGAACAAGCATGCAATATCTCTGATTTATCCATACGTGGTTCATGAAAAGAACACACATGCAATGACATTGGTTGATCCATATGTGGTTTGTCATTACAAGAACATACATGCAATGACTATAGTGGATCCATATGTAGTTTGTGAAAGGAACACACATGCAATGACATTGGTTGATCCATATGTGGTTTGTGGAAAGAACAGACATGCCATGACTCTGGTGGATCCATGTGTGATTTGTGAAAAGAACACACATGCAATGACTCTAGTGCTGGTTCTTGTATAAGAACACACATGCAATTACTCTAGTGGGTCCATATGTGGTTTGTGGAAAGAACACACATGCAATGACATTGTCTGATCCATATGTGGTTTATGAAAAGAACACACATGCAATGACTCTGGTGGATCCACACGTGGTTTGTGGAAAGAACTTACATGCAATGGCATTGGTGGATCCATATGTGGTTCATGAAAAAAACACACATGAAATGATATTGGTTGATCCATATGTGGTTGGTGGAAAGAACAGACATGCAATGACTCTGGTGGATCCATGTGTGGCTTGTGGAAAGAACACACATGCAATGACTCTAGTGCTGGTTTTACTATAAGAACACACATGCAATGACTCTAGTGGGTACATATGTGGTTTGTCGAAAGAACACACATTCAATGACATTGGTTGATCCATATGTGGTTTGTGAAAAGAACATACATGCAATGACTCTGGTGGATCCATGTGTGGTTTGTGAAAAGAACACACATGCAATGACTCTAGTGGATCCATGTGTGGTTTGTGGAAAGAACACACATGCAATGACATTGGTTGATCCATATGTGGTTGTGGAAAGAATACACATGCAATGACTCTAGAGGATCCATATGTGGTTTGTGGAAAGAACATACATGAAGTTACTCAAGTGGATTCATATGTGGTTGGTGAAAAGAACACACATGCAATGACTCTATTGGATCCATATGTGGTTTGTGAAAAGAACAAACATGCAATGACTCTGGTTGATCCATATGTGGTGTGTGGAAAGAACACACATGCAATGACTCTCGTGGATCCATATGTGGTTTGTCATTACAAGAACACACATGAAATGACTATAGTGGGTCCATATGTGGTTTCTGGAAAGAACACACATGCAATGACTCTGGTTGATCCATATGTGGTTTGTGGAAAGAACACACATGCAATTACTCTAGTGGATCCATATGTGGTTTGTAAGCAGAACACACATGTAATGACTCTGGTGGATCCATATGTGGTTTGTGGAAAGAACACACATGCAATGACTCTGTCGGATCCATTTGTGGTTTGTCATTATAAGAACACACATGCAATGACTCTAGTGGATCCTTTTGTTGTTTTTGAAAAGAACATACATGCAATTACTCTGGTGGATCCATTTGTGGTTTGTGAAAAGAATAGACATGCAATGACTCAGGTTGATCCATATGTGGTTTGTGAAAAGAACACACATGCAATGACATTGGATGATCCTTATGTGGTTTGTGGAAAGAACAAAGATGCAATGACATTGGTTGATCCATATGTGGTTTGTGAAAAGAACACACATGCAATGACTCTAGTGGGTCCATATGTGGTTTGTGGAAAGAATATACATGCAATGACTCTAGTGGATCCATATTTGGTTGGTGAAAAGAACACACATGCAATGACTCTAGTGGATTCATATGTGGTTTGTGAATAGAACAAACATGTAATGACTCTAGTTGATCCATATGTGGTTCACGAAAAGTACACACATGCAATGACATTGGTTGATCCATATGTGGTTCATCGAAAGAACACAATTTCTTTTCTTTTAAAAGAATCTATCAACATCAATAACGGTGTCATCAACATGACACATGGTACAAAGCGTATATAGTCAACTACTAATACCTTTGGACTTGCACTTTGAGGTGGATCACCATCATCAAATGTTTGGTGTTCTTTCCAAAATCCATTCTTTAGTAATATTTTAGCGTAGTAAACATTTTACTTACATCTTCTATTCATCCTTATCATGACAACTTTCATGGTCAAACTGCTATAGCTTATAAAGGTGAATTGTGAGTATAATGTTTCTTTTTCAAAACCTTTTGGAGGATTAGGACGACTAGCGTCTCCAACCTTCACAAATTCTCATCAAATATGAGGACGTATACTCTATCATGTTGTAACCAACACATTGTTTTAGATATCGCAATACCTTTCACATATGATGGTTTCTGAAAAATTGCTTCCAGCTCTTAGATAAACTTGATATTAAAAACAATCTTTTGAGTATCAAGAATCATGGAGGCAAACATGATACATTAGATACTAACACTGGAATTGTTACTCTTGATTTAATACTATTTATTAAACTTCATGGAGTAAATGGAGTTTGCTGAAAGTTTGCAATAGGACTTATAAATTTTAAATTGACACTCAAAACAATACGATACCAGTTCGTAAGAAAATATCCAGAATTTCTATAGTTCCACTATATCAACTATAACTAAGCGTAAGGTGGTGAACGGATGCCAATGACTACAACAAACTATGCAAATTCACTTTGATTGTGTTTATGATAAATTGAGTTTGACTAATCCAAATTACCAATGAACTCCCACTCAAAACAACATCCCTCAAGTTGTTTTAGTGATTACATGAACCAAATCCACAACACCAAGTCCGATCATCACGTGAGATGATGTAGCTTTAAAGGCGAACAATCAACATGTTCATCATATCATCCATATGACTCATGCTTTACCTTTCGGTATTCTGTGTTCCGAGACCATGTCTGTACATGCTAGGCTCGTCAAGGTTAACCTTAGTTTCTGCATGTGCAAATCTGGCTTGCACCCGTTGTATGCACACGTAGAGTCTATCACACCCGATCATCACGAGATGCTTCGAAATGACGAGTCTTAGCAATGGTGCCAACTAAGGACGAACACTTTATTACTTGATATTTAGTGAGAGGGATCATCTTATAATGCTACCGTCGCGATCTAAGCAATACAAGATGCATAAAGGATTAACATCACAGGCAATTCATAATATGTGATATGATATGGCCTTTCTTCTTGTGCCTTTGATCTCCATCTCCAAAGCATGGACAAGATCTCCATCATCACCAGCGTGGCGTCAAGGTCCGTGGCGCCGCTTCATGGTTGTCCATCACCACCAACAACTATTACAACTACTTGGAATAAAGCTATTACATGATGAAATAGACACGCAGGTCTTAAACAAAATTTAAAGACAACCATTAGGCTCCTGCCGGTTGCCATATTACAATAAGGATCATTGCATACATCAAATATAATCACAATCACATAATGGCCATATCACATCACAAAACCCCTGCAAAAATGAGTTAGACACCTCTAATTTTCTTTGCATGTTTTACGTGGCTTGGGGCTTTCGAATAAGAACGGATGTTACCTACGAACATGAACCACAACGTTGATACAAGTGTTGTCAGATGCTCATTGTAAATTGAATCTTAACTATGGTGGGAGAGATAGACACCCGCAAAGCCACTTGTGCAAAGCAAGTTGCACATCAAGCGTGGAGCAAGTCTCATGTGCGATGACATGTAATGTTAGCCTGAGCCGCTTCATCCCACCATGCCGCAGGATGCAAAGTACACGCTAAGACACCGTCAACAAAAGCATCAACGCCCACAAAAACATTGTGTTCTACTCGTGCAACAGATCTACGCATAGATACGGCTCTGATACCACTGATGGGTTCGTAGCATGTAAAACAAAAAATTTCTACCGCAAGAACGAACAAAACCCAGATCTAATCTAGATAAAAGCCAAGATCTAATCTATTAGACATGTGCAACGAGATAGATAGGAACTAACCCTCGTAGATCTAAAAGCGTTAACGAGATTAGATCTCGTGGTTGATGTAGTCGATCACTTGCCGATCTCAAGATCGTGTGGACGATCCTTCCGGCGTCGCGTTCCAGCAGCGCTTCCGCAGGCGGTCAAGTGGACGAACCTTCCGGCGCCGCGTTCCGACAGCGCTTCCGCAGTTGGTCACATGTGTGGAGTCGAAGCAGACCTTCCTCTCCCCGTTCCAGCGAGTAGCGAGGTAGTAGATCTTCTCCACGAAATCCCAGCAGCACGACGGCGTGGTGGTGGTGGTGGAGTAGAGAATTCTGCAGGGCTTCGCCTATGCCTGTGCAGAAGAAAGGAGGAGGAGAGAGGCGGCAGATATTGGGAGTTTTGGGAGAGGGCTTGGAGGGGGCGCTCCTGCCCTTCTATTTAAGGGGGGAGGCGCGCCTAGGGAGGGGGAGTCCTAGTAGGACTCCCCTCCTATGGCCGGCGGTGGGAAGGGGGGAGGAGTCCTCCTCCCCCACGAATCCGTGTCTTGCCCCACTAGGTTTCCTTTGACCCTTTCTTGGTTTTCAAGTAAACTCCAAGAAATCCTCTAAAACCTTCCGGAACATTCCTAAACCTTCTAGAAGCCTCATACAAATACTCCGGAACATTTCCTAACTCAGAAAATGATCCCCTATATATGAATCCTATTCTCCGGACCATTCCGGATCTCCTCGTGATGTCCCGAATCCAATCCGAGACTCCGAACAACATTCGGTCTCCAACGCACATTCCATATCTACTTAAAACAACTTCGAACCTTAAGTGTGTCACCCTACGGTTCGTGAATATGCAGACATGACAGAGACACATCTCCTATCAATAACCATCAGCGGGACCTGGAGATCCATAATGGCTCCCACATTCTCAACGATGACTTCGTGATCGATTGAACCATTTACATACGAAACCAATTCCCTTTGTCTCGCGATACTATACTTATCCGAGGTTTGATCGTCGGTATCTCCATACCTAGTTCTACCTCGTTACTGATAAGTACTCTTTACTCGTTCCGTGATATGTCATCCCTTGTGACCCAGTCACATGCTTGCAAGCTAACTAGATGACATTCCACCGAGAGGGCCCAGAGCATATCTATCCGTCATATGGATGGACAAATCCCAATCTTGGTCCATGCGCTTCAATACATATTTTCAGAATACCCAATGACACCTTTATGACCACCCAGTTACGAAGCGGTGTTTGATGTCATCAAAGTACCCATCCAGTGATGGTGATTAACACAACCTCATGGTCGAAGGATTAGGTTACTATGCATTTAAAAGCTTACAACAATACGAACTTAATGACTTGATCTTATGCTATGCTTACTATGGGTGTGTGTCCATCACATCATTCTCCTAATGACATAACCTTATTATTAATCACATCCTAATGTCCATAATCAGGAAACCATGATCATCAATTAATCAACAAGCTAGTTCAACAAGAGGCTTACTAGGGACTCTTATATGTTTACAAAACACACATGTATTAGTGTTTCCTAATAATACAATTATAGCATGGGATGTAAACATTCATCATAAACACAAAGATATAATAATAATCACTTTTATTATTGCCTCTTGGGCATATCTCCAACACACAGAACTACCCGTAACTGGAGCAACGTCGCTCCAGAAGCCGAGAAAGATGCCATTGCTGCACTGAATCCGAAAAACCCTCCCCGACGAGAGTCCAACGATCGAAGGGGAGAAGATAAAGAGAAACTTCGGGAGGAGGATCATCAAAAAATGCCACCTCCTAGACATGCAAGCCGTCCGGCTGAGCCTCACTGTGGTGGGAACGACGGACGAAGGAACGACGGAAACCATGTTGGTACAAGTCGGCAGGGGGCTCGTCGTAGTCAAGATCCTCCCCAGAACCGGAATAATGATGCTCCGGACGGAGGCCGGCGATCAGCCAGAAACAATTCAGCTGCCCCGCCCTCTCCACCAAGCAGCCATCACAATGGCTCCCAAGGGGTACAAGGAGGACGACATGGCGGAGGAGGTGGCGGCAGAAGCCGAAGTCCGGCTCCAAGGCACCGCAACCACAATCGACATTCGGGACGATCTCTATCCCCAAGCGACACAAGGCACATGATCAATTCCAACATAGAGGCGCGACGCTATGAAAACGATGATATGTACGTGGGCCCAAAGTGCTTCGGACCACGCATCAGAGCTACTCCGTCCGTTTCAAAATATAAGACGTTTTAGCTTTGTGAATAAAATGTATCTAGATCTCTTTTAGTGTCTAGGTTCATCTAGGTTTGGAGTGAACCTAGACACTAAAAGGAGTTTAGATACACTCCTTTTACAAAGCTAAAACATTTATATTTTGAAACGGATGGAGCACAAGATTCCCAGAAGGATTTGCTATCTCAAGGCACATCCAAGCCTACGACGGCATTGCTCGGCCAGATACTTGGCTACATGATTTTTTCCAAGCTTGCTGCATCGCCAAAGGCGGAAACAGCCTGGTCGCAACCCGATACCTACCGCTTATGTTGCGGAAGACGGCGTGATCATGGCTAAATGAACTTCCGAAGAACACCATCCATATCTGGTATGACATGCAAAGTGCGTTCTTTCGGAATTTCGAAGGCACATATCGGAGGCCCTGTTCGGTCAGAGACCTACAGCGTTGCACCCAGAAAGCCGGAGAAACTTGCCGGGATTACCTCGGATGATGGATCGACACCAAAAACTCCTGTGAAGGAGTAAACGATCAAACCACAATTGAAGCTTTCATCGCAGGACTCCCAATTGGTCTACTACGTCACCGCTTGAAGTGTGACAAGGTCACTTCTTTGGGAGAGATGATAGAAACAGCGAGCAAGTATGCAGATGCTGACGACGATGCAGAGGGATTACTCAATGTCCTCCTGTACCTCAGTCAGCAAAGACAAAGCAACAAGCTAAGATACAGAGGGATTACTCAATGCCCTCGCTGTACCTCAGTCAGCAAAGACGATGCAGAGGGATTACTCAATGTTACTCAATGTCCTCACTGTACCTCAGTCGCTGATGCTTCAAATCCCAAGCTGGAAGGGAAGACAACTTTTCCCACCAAGAAGGACACTTACGTCACCTTCCTCGGATCTCAACCAGCAAAGGTCAAGAAAGTAGTTCTCCACGAGCCCAATGCAACAGTTTCGGCTGTCCCTCAATATCTGGACTGGTCGGAAGTGGCAATCACTTTTGACCGCGCTGATCATCTGCCTAAGTTACACAGGAGAGGAAAATACGGCTTAATCGTCAACCCACTTATTGACAGCTATGGTTTCTCCAAGACCCTCATGGACGGTGGTAGCAACATCAATATTCTCTATGTCGAAACACTACGCCGGATGAAGATCTCGGAAACACAGTTGAACCATAGCTCTGTGATGTTTCACGGAGTTGTCCCAGGAAGACAAGCTAATTCCCTGGGAGAGATTACTTTGGATGTTACCTTTGGAACTCCAAAGAATTATCGGACGGAGGCACTTTCCTTCGAAGTGGTCCCGTTCAAGAGCGCATACCACGCTATATTCGGACGTCCGGCTTACTGGGCTTTTATGGCTCGTCCATGTTACATTTACAATATGATGAAAATTCCAGGTCCCAATGGTGTGATCACCATTAGGGGAGACCCGAAGAAAGCGCGAGAGTGCGAGGATGGAAATGCCACCTTTGCAGAAGCTGTGCTGCACGCCCAGGAGTACTAGGAGATCAAGAAGAGCATAGATCCATCCGAGATGCCCGCAACGAAGAAGGAGGTGACAAAGCCAAATTCGGAGTTCAGGCCATCAGAAGAGATGAAGAAAGCGCCGTTGAAGGAGGATGACCCCTCCAAGGTGACCCAGATAGGCGTAAGCCTAAGTAGCGCATAGGAAAGCGTGCTCGCCAAGTTCCTCCAAGCAAATCAAGATATCTTCGCATGGCAGCCATCTGACATGACCGGAGTACCTAGGGAACTTGCCGATCACTCTCTAAATGTAAACCCGAACGCTAAACCCGTCAAATAGTCCCTACGACGGTTTGGCAATGAAAAGCGTCAGGCAATACCTAAGGAACTAGCACGGCTCGAGTTAGCCGGATTCATAGAAGAGGTCATCCACACTGAGTGGTCGGCCAATCCTGTAATGGTTCCTAAAAAGGACACCACTGATTTAAGGATGTGTGTTGATTATACTGCCTTGAACAAGGCTTGTCCAAAAGATCCGTTCGCTCTGCCTAGAATTGATCAAGTTATCGATTCTACGGCAGGCTCGGAACTCCTCTGTTTTCTCGACGCATATTCCGGTTATCACCAAATCCGGATGAAGGAATCTGAAAAAGTCAAAACTTCATTCATAACCCCTTTCGGAACCTTCTGTTTTGTTACGATGCCCTTTGGGCTGAAGAACGCAGGAGCTACGTACCAGCGCATGATGCAGCGTTGCCTCCATGACCAACTCGGACGCAATGTACATGCATACGTGGATGATATCGCGATGATGTCCAAAAAGAAGGAAACACTGATTTCTGACTTGGAGGAGACATTTGCCAATCTACAAAAATACAACATCATGCTTAACCCGAAGAAATGCTTGGAATATCAGCCGGAAAATGGTTAGGTTTCATCGTGTCTCAAAGAGGCATAGAGGTGAACCGAGACAAAATCAAGGCTATACTCAATATTTCCAGGCCAACTCGCCTAAAGGACGTACAAAGACTAACTGGTTGCATTGCTGCACTCAGTCGGTTTGTAAGTCGGCTTGGTGAAAGAGCCGCACCATTATACAAACTCCTGAAAAAGACCAAGGATTTTGTTTGGACCGACGAAGCTGAAGCTGCACTACAAGACCTGAAGAGAGTACTCTCATCTGCTCCTATCCTTGCAGTGCCAGAACCTCAGGAACCGATGTTGCTTTACATTGCTGTGACAAATAAGGTCGTCAGTATCGTCATGGTAGTGGAGAGACCAGAGGAAAATCAGGAGCACCTGGTGCAGCGTCCGACTTACTTTGTCAGCAAGGTCCTGACAGAGTCAAAACAGCGGTATCCGCATTATCAAAAGTTGGCTTACGGTGTTTTTCTAGCATCCCATATGTTACGACACTACTTTCAGGAGCATCCAACTACCGTGGTGAGCAAAGCTCCCATGAGAGATATAATCAACAATAGTGACGCCACAGGACGCGTCTCCAAATGGGGCATAGAGCTTTCAGCTTTCGATATTGAGTATAAACCTCGGACAGCAATCAAATCCCAGATCCTTGCTGACTTTGTCGCTGATTGGACAGAGACGAAGGAGAATATGATCCTCCCTGAGTCAGAATATTGGACCCTCTTTTTCGATGGGTCCAAGGCTCGAGGGGGCTCAGGGGCTGGCGTGGTGCTCAAATCACCCCAAGGAGACAAACTTTTATACGTGTTGCAGATCCACTTCACAGCGACAAACAATATTGACGAGTATGAAGCACTGCTGCATGGAATCCGGATTGCTAAGGATATTGGCATCCGATGTTTGATGTGTTACGGAGATTCGGATCTTGTTGCTCAAAAAGTGTCGGATATTTGTAATGCAAATAAACGCATGGCAGCATATAAAGCTGTCGTGGATGATCTATCTAAATCGTTCGAAGGGTTTGAAGTTCAACACATCCCTCTAGCAGAAAATGAGGAAGCAGATGCACTATCTCAGATAGGTTCTGCGCGGAAAGAGGTCCCGGATGGCGCTTTTCTAGAGCACCTCAAAGTCCCTCAATTAAGGGAGTAGATGAGGAATATCCGACCAAATACGACTCACCTTTGATAGCAGTTCTGGCTGTAATCCCCAGCTGGACTCAACCCTACCTCGATTATTTCGTAGATGGCAAATTACCCGAAGACGAGGTGCTGAGCCGGCAGATTATCCGACGAGCAAAAGCCTATACTATTGTTAAAGGTGAGCTCCATAAATGGAGTGTTTCTGGGGTCTTTCAGCGCTGTTATCTCTGGAAGAAGGAGTGGAAATCTTAAGGGAAATCCACGAAGGCGAGTGTGGTCACCACGCTGCAGCCAAATCTTTAGTGGCAAAAGCTTTTAGACATGGATTTTTCTGGCTTACAGCTCAGGTAGATGCCGAACGATTAGTCAAGACGTGCAAAGGCTGCCAAAAGTACGCCAAGCAAGCTCATGTTCTGGCTGATCAGCTACGAACAATACCTATAACATGGCCCTTTGCGGTCTGGGGGCTTGATATGGTAGGACCATTTAAACAAGCTCCAAGTGGATTTACTCACCTCTTAGTGATGGTGGATAAATTTACAAAATGTATTGAGGCTAAACCTGTCACTAGTTGTGATGGAGCAACAGCCAAAAGATTTGTCGAGGATGTTATAATCCGGTATGGTTATCCGCATAGCATTATCACGGACAACGGGAGTAACTTCTCTATGGGAGAATTGGCTGAATTCTACAATGAGCAAAGTATCCGGCTTGACATTACGTCAGTCGCACATCCACAGGCTAATGGACAAGTCAAAAGAGCAAATGGTTTAATCCTACAAGGCCTAAAACCGAGACTCGAAGCACCACTACGACATGCTGCGGGGGCTTGGGTAGAGGAATTACCCTCTGTAATTTGGAGTTTACGAACAACTCCAAACAGGTCAACAGGATACACACCTTTCTTCTTGGTCTATGGCGCAGAAGCAGTTCTTCCTAGTGATTTGATTCATACTTCTCCTAGAGTGGCCGTGTATATTGAAGAGGATGCCGAGATTTCTCGACAAAATGATCTCGACTTAGTCGAAGAAGTTCGCGTCGTTGCTGAAATGAGATCTACAACCTATCAGCAGAAGTTATGCAAGTATCATAGCCAGATAGTTTGAAATAGATGTTTCAATAAAGGTGATTTGGTTCTCTGGCTTGTGCAAAAAAGAAAGCACAAACTTTCCCCGGTATGGGAAGGGCCCTTCTTAGTTAGTCGAGTATTGCACAATGGATCGTACTACTTAACTGACATGAGGCCAGTCAAAGAAAGACCTGCTACTAAGAAGAGAAAGAGAGCTGGAGGCAGTACAAATCCGGATGAGTTAGACAGACCATGGTATATTGCTCATATACGTCCCTTTTATTCTTAGTTTATCCTTCTTTGTAATCATATATATGTACATGCTCTGAGAGAAATAAAAGTTTTGGTTGCCTCATGTTTTTCTGAGAAGTTTTTACCATCTTATTTCCGAATGATCATGTCATAGTCGAAAATCCTAGAATTCTTGAAAGTACTTTATGCTCATGTTCGTTCTAGTTTAGATTTCCGATTCTAAAATTGCTACCTTCGGGTATAACTCTAAAATTTCTAGTCTTTACATTGGTTATTTGTCTGATTGCTGGATGCGGGCATTTTCCGAGTAGTGAATTGTTGGTACTGGAAGCTGGCTTTGTTTCCGAGTTTAAACTGGTTTAGCAATTGAGCTCCGTTGCTCGGCAAAGTTTCCGGTGGAAGGTTTAGCCGGCTCACGAAAGGGATGAGGCGGAAGGCCAGATAAACGATAAGTAGAGACGAAAAAATACAAAGTGCTTGTGTAAACGTTTCAGGCACACAAAAATAAATTAAAGCCAAAAAGTGCTGAATAGATCAAAAGCTTAGCACTAGCAAAAAGTTAAAATATTACATATTTACAAACGCATCATGTTTTTACGGAATAATACAAAAATTTCTGATCTATGATGTAGGAGGAGATGGAGGAGCTGCCGGCTCGCTGGTTCCGCCGCTTTGGTATCGTTCCGAGATGTCCGCATCCGAGGTGGTGCATTCATCGTCGGAAACATCAGCTGTTTCTTCTGGAGGAGGAGGCGGAGTAGCCACGTGGGTGAATAAGGGGATCTCGTAGCTGGTCAGGTCAGCCACGCGACACCCATATCCGGCGTAGGAGTGCATGATGTCTTGAAGGTCCTGCTCCTGGCCGTCCTCATCTACCTTGCATTACCCTCTGGTCACTTGCCATATCTCCATGTTTCCATGGTGGCTCATGACCATGGTGAGAGCGTTCTGCATAGCAGTCCGCCTGTAGGACATGTTCCAGTCCCGAACAAGTTACGGCATCTCCTTTGCCTTGTCCCGCACCTGAAAATCCGACATGCTTGGCATGTCCGGAATCTTGAGAGCTTCGCCGATGTCCTCAAGGGACTAGCGGAAGTCATGAAGCAGGTCACCGACTTGGGTAAGCCAGTGGGTGCCGGGCTCGGAGGAAGAAGAGTCCGTCAAGTTCAGAGGACCTATATACAAAAAAAGTTAAGAAACATCCGACATTGATAAAAGTCGAAGAAAGAGACAAGTCAAATAGATCAAATGTACGGAAAATGACATCGTCAATTTTGGTTTTCTCCTCCCGGAGACTCTGGAGTTCAGCCCAGAGCGCCTAGGATATGTCCTTCTCTCTGCCAAGCTCGTTCTTGAGGTCCGAGATTATTTTATCTTGAGCAGCGATCTTGCGATCATGCTCTTCAGTAGCCATGGAGGAGGATTCAAGGATTTGAGCTATGCTCTTTTCATGATCTGCCTTGAGCTGACCCAGCTCTTGGCGAAGCTCCTTGTTCTCCACCACCAAGGTCTTGAGGTTCTAAGACTCTTCAATCATGGCGACGGATTGTTTCACCAGTGTTGTAAGTCAAAAAGAACAACAGTTTAGAAAAAATTCGACATTGAAAAAAGCAAAGACAAGGTTTGTGTCTTGGAATGTTTACCTTCGGCCTCATCCTTGGCAACTTTAAGTTCAACATTTTTAAGCCGGAGAGCTTTGATCTCTCTCCGCTTATCACAGACATACTTCAATAATTTCCTGGTTATAGGAACATACTTTCTGTAAGTCAGAATACCCAAAGTCATAAAGCTACTTAAGACTCGGGCTATTTTTTTTTCTAAATATCAGCACGAGCCTTGGGGGCTACACTAGTTCATTCTTTAGCATCCTAATGAAGCATAAACCCGGATTATATATCCTACTTCAT
This sequence comes from Avena eriantha, assembly GCA_910589775.1. Classification (NCBI taxonomy): domain Eukaryota; kingdom Viridiplantae; phylum Streptophyta; class Magnoliopsida; order Poales; family Poaceae; genus Avena; species Avena eriantha. The sequence continues at coordinate 289,310,445 of OU342741.1, forward strand.
GCTTGGGGGCTAGAGGATATGATATAAGATAATGGAAAAAACAGAACTTGGAATTCCGACTTACATATTGTTCGTGGGTGAGTTTATCCAAACCCGCATTCACTTTAGCAGCCACCTTTTCGGCGAGAGTCAAAGGAATCACTGGAGCTGTTGGAAGCTCACCGGTCCTAATCCTCTCGTCGCGAAGGCAGACCTGGGCGAGAAGGTCAGAGAACTTGACGTCCTCTGCTTCTTGCGCTTCTTCTTCGGGAGATAAATGGCTTTTCTCCAGGCATTGCCTGACTAGCCGCTGGATCTCTTCTGCAGATTTCTGGGACAAGCCGAACTTGGCAAGTCCCGAATTGCTGATGAGGTTTTCGGCAAAGGTTTCTGCCGAGGGATCATTACCCAAAGAGGGTTCGCCCTTATCTAGAACTGACTCACCCATGGTGACGTCAGTGTCCGATTCAAGGATCGCGGGCTCTGTTGAAGGAGCCGGATCTTCGGCAACGACCAGGGAGGGAATGGTCGCCGGTGTTGCAGAAGGTTGAGGGGCAGGAGTTGGAGGAGCCGCGACAAGGGAAGCTATGGTGAGCTTCGTCTATCACAGGGGCTTCGAAGGAATCCCTTTACCCTTGCCCTTGACAAGCGGCTTTGCTTTGAGAATGTAGTAAAGTCTGAAGCATTACATCTCGGAAAGAAATTCGAATAAAGTACAAAGGCGGAAATTGTGACTAAAAGTTACCTCTTCATAGCAGGCACCTCCTTTGTGCCAACAGCCACTGTCGGAGCTTTGCACTTCTTGAGCGCAAGGTCCGGCAATGGGACCACTTCTGTCTCCTGAGAAACCTCAGGAGGATAACCTTCGAGTGGAGCAAGCTCCGACTCGGGGAGGTCAGCAAGCTGGAAAGAAGAAAACATATAAGTGTTGCAATGTAACTCGAAGATTGAAACACATAAAAGATGTACTGATGGAAACTTACCGGCACTACGGGGTTTTCCACCATGTGCATATCCAGAGAAACCTCCGGAATTCTCCTCTCGATCCGCTCTTTGATCAGCCACTTGATCTGGCTTATGTAGCCTTGAGTGGTGTAGGCCTTGGGGCTGATGCGGAGGGAGTCTTTTTTGGATGACGTGATGGAGTGCATCAGTTGATCCCCGTGGTACTGAAGGGGTTGGATCCGACGTGAGACCCAACATTGGATCAAGTCGGATCCCTTCAGACCCTTGTGTTTGATCAAATATTCGATCCGCCTATTAGCGAGGATCAGATCATCGGTGAGAGCCGGAGCATCCTCGTCCCAAGAGGGTTGGGCCATGGCAGCTCCATCGACAAAAGCCGGCAAAGCAGTAGCTTTGCCGGGAGCCGGAATATCCTTATGGTAGAAAAATGTGGCTGGCCATTGTTTGACCGAGTCAGTAGCTAGAATTTTGGGCTATGCGCGCTCGCGTCTAAGCGAAAAACTAATAGTTTCGGTGATATAAGGAACACCGACAGCGATGGAGTTTCTCCGGACATGAAAATAGTACCAGAAAAGAGTCAAACTCGTCCTAATGCCGAGAAAGCCCTCGCACAATGAAGCATATGCGCTCATCTCTAAAAGAGAGTTGGGAGCAAGGTTATGGAGTTCAAATCCATAATGATCTATCACCTCGGAGAAGAACTCCGAGGGAGGAAATGACAAACCTCTATCGAGGTGGGTGCCGGAGTGGACCTGCTCGCAGTCGCGCGGGTTGGGGACAGTTTCCTCGAAGCCGCTCCGCCAGTTGCCGGCGGTGAGAAGCCCCTCCTTCTCCATGTTCCTGAGGCCCTCCTCGTTGAGGGCGCAGGGGATCCAGATCCCGTGGAAGCTCTCTTTCTCCGCCACCGCTTCCGCCGCCGCCGCCGCTGCCGCCAAGCTAGAGGAAGAAGATGAAGCCATTTCTCCAGTGAGAGGTTGACCTAAAAGGGGCGGTGCTGGGAGTTCTGTGGGGGAAGAACGAGGAAGCTCTGTGTGCGCAGGAGGATTGGGAGGAAAGGAAAAGGCAAAGGACTGGTGGAAGGAGAAGGAGAAAATCCTAACCCCTTATATCCACCTAACTGCTCCAAGATTCGTGCAAAATGCTATAGTGTAACCGCCACGCATCATGGAAGGAACTGGGAAGGACCCACGCGATGATTGTGTCTCCTCGATCTCCATGCACGCATTGAAATGGCGCCTCGGTTCCGCGAACCGCGGACCCACCAACGGTCGTGCTGATGGCATGCCTGTCAGATGACGTGACTTGAACATGACTTGTGTCAGGTGGCGTCAGAAACCAAGTTCCGGCTTAGTTTGAAATCAAGCTGGAAAATCCGAGTAACCTGTTGATAGGTCTAACTTATTTTTAAGACCCGAATCGTATTCTTTGTTGTGAAGTTTCAGGAACCCTTCAAGATTCTGCAAGCCGAAGATCAAGCTAGACGATGATAAATCCGACTTTGGACCTTGGAGGCCTCCGGGGGCTGCTGTTGGGGATATACTTTCTGGGTATCCTCATAGTTCCTCACTGACCAGGGTGGCCCACTTCGGGTTAGAGCTTTGCTTCACGGGCGGCCCAGTCAGAGGGAAATACGGAGTCCAATCCGGCTACGGGAAGGCCCAGAAGACTTACCTACTTAGGCCCATAATGTTACTTGTAGTCCAAGATGTACTCTGTAACCAACTCTTAGTCGTAGCCGGATAGATCTCTCCTGTAAAACCTAGGCCGGATATCTATATAAGCCATCCTAGGGAGAGCCTTTAGGACACACCTAAATAGTCTACAATCTCAACTTGCACAGGCGAAACCATTGTAACCCATATTCCGGCTCTGCCGTATTACTGGATTGCTAGCAGGAGTAGGATCCGTCCAAAGCCGGCGGATTCGAACCTGGGGAAACTTGTGTGCTCACCGTCCCGGAACACCGTACGTCTCACACCCCTCTCTTCGCACGCCTCGAGGACCCCCTCATGGCGTACTTGTCCTCAATCCGACGACATACATGCAATGACTCTGGTGGATCCAAGTGTGGTTTGTAAAAAGAACATAGATGCAATGACTCTGGTGTATCCATTTGTGGTTTGTGAAAAGAACACACATGCAATGACTCGAGTGGATCCATATGTGGTTTGTGAAAATAAAAAACATGCAATGACTCTAGTTGATCCATATGTGGTTCATGAAAATAACACACATGCAATGACTCTGGTGGATCCATATGTGGTTTGTCATTACAAGAACACACATGCAATCACTATAGTGGGTCCATACGTGGTTTGTGGAAAGAATACACATGCAATGACTATGGTTGATCCATATGTGGGTTGTGGAAAGAACACACATGTAATTAATCTAGTGGATCCATATGTGGTTTGTGAGTAGAACACACATGCAATGACTCTAGTGGATCCATATGTGGTTTGTGGAAAGAACACACATGCAATGACTATAGTGGATCCATATGTGGTTTGTCATTACAAGAACACACATGCAATCACTATAGTGGGTCTATACGTGGTTTGTGGAAAGAACACAAATGCAATGACTCTAGTTGATCCATATGTGGTTTGTGGAAAGAACACACATGCAATTACTCTAGTGGATCCATATGTGGTTTGTGAGCAGAACACACATGCAACGACTCTAGTGGATAAATATGTGGTTTGTGGACATAACACACATGAAATGACTCTAGTGGATCCATATGTGGTTTGTGAAAAGAACACACATGCAATTACTCTAGTGGATCCATATGTGGTTTGTGAGCAGAACACACATGCAATGACGTTGGTGGATCCATATGTGATTTGTGGAAAGAACACACATGCAATGACTCTGGTGGATCCATTTGTGGTTTCTCATTACGAGAACACACATGCAATGACTCTAGTGGATCCATTTGTGGTTTCTGAAAAGAACATACATGCAATGAATCTGGTGGATCCATTTGTGGTTTGTGAAAAGAACATACATGCAATGAATCTGGTGGATCCATTTGTGGTTTGTGAAAAGAACATATATGCAATGACTCTGGTTGATCCATATGTGGTTTGTGAAAAGAACACACATGCAATGACTCTAGTGGATCCATATGTGGTTCATGAAAAGAACACACATGCAATGATATTGGTTGATCCATATGTGGTTCATGGAAAGAACACACATGCAATGACATTGGTTGATCCATATGTGGTTTGTCATTACAAGAACACACATGCAATGACTCTAGTGGATCCATATGTGGTTTGTGAAAAGAACACACATGCAATGACTCTAGTGGATCCATTTGTGGTTTGTGGAATACGTGGAATGACATTGGTTGATCCATATATGGTTTGTGGAAAGAGCATACATGCAATGACTCTAGTGGATCCAAGTGTGGTTTGTGAAAAGAACATACATGCAATCACTCTGGTGGATCCTTTTGTGGCTTGTGAAAAGAACACACATGCAATGACTCGAGTGGATCCATATGTGGTTTGTGAAAATAAAAAACATGCAATGACTCTAGTTGATCCATATGTGGTTCATGAAAATAACACACATGCAATGACTCTGGTGGATCCATATGTGGTTTTTCATTACAAGAACACACATGCAATCACTATAGTGGGTCCATATGTGGTTTGTGGAAAGAATACGCATGCAATGACTATGGTTGATCCATATGTGGTTTGTGGAAAGAACACACATGCAATTAGTCTAGTGGATCCATATGTGGTTTGGGAGTAGAACACACATGCAATGACTCTAGTGGATCCATATGTGGTTTGTGGAAAGAACACACATGGAATGACGCTAGTGGATCCATATGTTGTTTGTCATTACAAGAACACACATGCAATCACTATAGTGGGTCCATATGTGGTTTGTGGAAAGAACACAAATGCAATGACTCTGGTTGATCCATATGTGGTTTGTGGAAAGAACACACATGCAATTACTCTAGTGGATCCATATGTGGTTTCTAAGCAGAACACACATGCAATGACTCTAGTGGATAAATATGTGGTTTGTGGAAATAACACACATGAAATGACTCTAGTGGATCCATATGTGGTTTGTGAAAAGAACATACATGGAATTACTCTAGTGGATCCATATGTGGTTTGTGAGCAGAACACACATGCAATGACTCTGGTGGATCCATATGTGATTTGTGGAAAGAACACACATGCAATGAGTCTGGTGGATCCATTTGTGGTTTGTCATTACAAGAACACACATGCAATGACTCTAGTGGATCCATTTGTGGTTTGTGAAAAGAACATACATGCAATCAATCTGGTGGATCCATTTATGGTTTTTGAAAAGAACATACATGCAATGACTCTAGTTGATCCATATGGTGTTTGTGAAAAGAACACACATGCAATGAATCTGGTGGATCCATACGTGGTTTGTGAAAAGAACAAACATGTAATGACTCTAGTTTATCCTGATACGTCCATTTTGTATCACTATTCTATATCATAATTCACTGTTATTCATTGATATATTTCATATTGAGACGTGATACTTATGTTATTTCATCTGTTTTTGCATGGTTGATGACTTTTGGAGCATGGACCGCTGCAGTCAGGATTCTGATGGAAAAGGTGCAGTTTGGAGGCAAAATTCGTGAAGATCAGAAAATTCGGGAAAATATACGGAAAATCTTATTTTTCCAGAAGACTAAGGAAGCCAGAAGAGGGACTAGAGATACACCACCCCCTGGTGCGGGCCAGCCTAGGCCGCGCCACTAGGTGGTGTGGCCGCCCTGGTCCACCCCTGGCACTCCCGTCTGGCGTATATTATCCTCCCGAAACCCTAAAACTCAGGGAACGACCACAGAAAGATTCCGCCGCCTCTATGGGGCGAAAAACACCGAGAGAGAAAGATCTCTCTAGCAGACATATATATGCCAGGGGAATTCCTTCCCAGAGAGGGGAGATCGTCGCCATCAACACCACCGTCAAGCTGGACTTCATCGGGATCATAATCATCATCACCACCATGATCACCGTCAGCACCCTCATCACCATCTCCATATTGCTGTAACAATTGGGTTGAATCTTGCATAGTTCATAGGGGAAACTTTCCTGGTGTTGATCACTCTTTGTAGTTGATGCTATTGAGTGAACCATTGAATTACTTTTTATGTTCAGATTGTTATACATCATTATTCCTTCTCTGATCATGATCCATATGATGTCTTGTGAGTAGTTCGTTTTGTTCTTGAGGACATGGGAGAAGTCATGTTGTTAGTAGTGGAGTTGTGTTGAGAAAGATTCAATGGTTTGATATTTAAGTTGTGGTGTACTTCTTCTAGTGGTGTCATGTGAACGCCGACTACATGACACTTCACCTATATGGGCCTAGGGGAATGCATTGTGTATTTGGCTACTAATCGTAGGGGCTGCCAGAGTGATAGAAACCTGAACCCCCGTTAGGAAACCATTGCACAAGGGACGTAAGGGTCTTAGAGTTTAAAGCTGTGGTTAGGATTCTACCTTAATTACTTTCTTGTACTTATGGATATTTGCAAGGGGTATAATCACAAGTATGTATTAGTCCTAGGAAGGTCGGTACATTTGAACAGGTTCACCCACACAACACTTAGCAAGCTAAAGAAGATGGATCAACTATATGAAGCGAAAGCACTTGATAGTCTTCCCATGTGTCCTCGAGAACGTTTGGTCATATTAAGTAATACAACCGGCTTGTCCTTTGCTGCATAAAGGATTGAGCCACTTGCTGCATTTATTCCTACTGTCTTTTATTTACTCATACTTTGTTTACTTACTATATCAAAACCCCCTAAAAATCCATTTGCTAAGTATTTGTAGAGAATTCCTGATCCATACCACTAGCCAGCACCTTCTGCTCCTCATTGGGTTGGACACTCTTACTTATCAAAAATACTGTGATACACCCCCTATACTTGTGGGTCATCAAGACTATTTTCTGGCGCCATTGCCGGGGAGTGAAGTGCTATTGGAGAGTGGAACTGGTAAAGGAAACTTCTACTGTGAGTATTGTTTACCTCTCTTAGTTGCTTTATTTTCGTTATGGTTAATTCGCTGAGTTTCTTATTTGGTAATGCTAGTACCACTGCTAAGGTAGTAGTTAAGCCACCACCTGCTGAGAATGATGTTTTTAAAATACCTACAAGAATTATTGATCGTGTTATGGATAACTACTATGTTGGGGATGGAACTGTCCATCCCGGTGATAATTTACTCTTTATACACGAATTATGCGGGTTGTTCAAGTGTGTAGGTATTACTACAGATCAAGTTAAGAAGAAGTTATTCTCATTATCACTGAAAGGAAGAGCTGAGGAATGGTATAAGCTGATGAAGAATGGTCAAGCTCTAGAATGGGAGGAAATTGTGCCTCTCTTTTATTCAAAGTTTTATCCTCCTAGTGAGATTTATAAAGATCAGAATCAAATATACAACTTTTGGCCTCTTGATGGAGAGAGTACAGCTCAACCTTGGGGGACATTGAAGTTACTAATGCTCAAATGTCCCATTCATGAGCTCCCCAACAATATTATTATCAATAACTTTTATGCAAGGCTCCTTCTACATGACAAGGATTTATTGGATGCTTCTTGTGCTGGATCATTCACTCGCATGGAAGAAGAAGCTAAATGGGATCTTCTGGACCATATTCAAGATATTGCTGAAGCTTGGGAGAATGACAAAGGTAGAAAGTCAGGTATAAATTATGATTATGAAAGCATTGAATCTTTTATGGGAACTGATGACTTTCAAAATATTAAAAATGCTTATGGTCTTGATTTAGAAGTTATTACGAATTGCTTTAGGGCTTTTGCTTCTTATATTGAAATTACAAAAAGGGGATGGAACAAGTACCATGAACCTTATAAAGATATTGTTGACTGTGTTCCTGTTGGGAGTGCTGAGTATTGCACTATTGATCCCATCTTACCTGAACCTTATATCGAGAAGATTCCCTTCCCAGATAAGGTAAAGGATCATCCTATGATAACTAATGTAATCACCAAAAGTTAAAAGAGAACTGTAAAACCTGATGAACAAATAAACGTTGAACCTGTGGTAGCAATTGTGAAAGACCTTGTCACTAAAAGCATAGAAGATGGACACATAGTCTTTTGTGAGGATGCTTAAAATATTGTTTCACATCCTAATAGAACTAAAAAAAGCTAGTGTCCCTGTGCTTTCTGTTAGAATTGGTGATCATTGCTATTATGGTTTATGTGATATTGGTGCAAGTTCCAGTGCTATTCCTTATGAGTTTTACAGAGAAATTATGCATGAAATCAGTCCCTGCGAATTGAAAGAGATTGATGTGTTTATTCACCTTCCTAATAGCGAGACCATCTCTCCAATTGGTATTGTACGAGATGTGGAAGTTCTTTGTTGTAAGATTAAGTACCCTGCTGATTTTCTAGTACTCGGTTCAGATGCTAGTAAAACTTATCCTATTATTTTTTGTAGACCTTTCTTGAGTACTTGTGGAGCTATTATAGATTGCAAAAGGGAGAAAATCTTGACTAAGTTTGATGGGGAATCTTATGAGTTTAATTTCTCGAAATTCGCTAAAGAACCTTGTGAAGAGGAAACCCATAATGAGGATTATAGAGTTGAACAACTTGCTTCTATTTCTCTTGCTCCTAACAATGCTTTGCAGCAATTTATGGAAGATCATGAAAGTGAAATCTTCATGGAAGAAAGGAATGAGATTGACGAGATTCTCCGTGATCAGCCTAAGATGCTTAAGCATAACTTGCCTGTAGAAGACTTGGGTACCACGTTGCCACCTAAAAAGGATCCTGTCTTCGATCTAAAACCTCTCCCTGATGATCTTAAATATGCTTATATTGATGATAAAAAGATATATCCTGTTATTATTAGCTCTAAACTTTGAGGAAAGGAAGAAGAAAGGTTATTCGAGGTTTTGAAGAAACACCGAGGAGCTATGGGATATACTCTGGATGATTTAAAAGGGATTTCACCTACTATATGTCAGCATTCTATCAACATAGAACCAGATGCAAAGCCAGTAGTAGAGCACCAACGACGTTTAAATCCTAAGAAGAAGGAAGTGGTAAGGAATGAGGTATTGAAACTCCTCGATGCTGGTATTATTTACCATATTGCTGATAGTGAATGGGTTAGTCCTGTTCATTGTGTTCCTAAAAAAGGATGTATTACCGTTGTTCCTAATGATAATGATGAGCTTATTCCTCAAAGAATAGTAGTAGGCTATAGGATGTGCATTGATTTTAGAAAAGTCAATAAAGTTACTAAGAAAGATCACTACCCGCTTCCTTTTATTGATCAAATGTTGAAAGGTTGTCTAAAAAGACCCATTTTTGTTTTCTTGATGGTTATTCTGGTTTCTCTCAAATTGCAGTTAAACAACAAGATCAAGAAAAAACTACTTTTACTTGCCCTTACGGAACTTATGCTTATAGACGAATGCCTTTTGGTTTATGTAATGCTCCTGCTACTTTTCAAAGGTGCATGTCTGCTATTTTTCATGGTTTTTGTGAGGAAGTTGTAGACGTGTTCATGGATGACTTTTCTGTCTATGGAACTTCTTTTGATAATTGTCTGCACAACCTTGATAAAGTTTTGCAGAGATGTGAAGAAACTAATCTGGTTCTTAATTGGGAGAAATGCCACTTCATGGTTAATGAAGGGATTGTCCTTGGGCATAAAGTTTCTGAAAGAGGCATAGAAGTTGATAGAGATAAGGTTGAGGCAATTGAGAAGATGCCATGCCCAAGAGACATCAAAGGTATTCATAGTATCCTTGGTCATGCTGGTTTCTATAGAAGGTTTATTAAAGACTTTTCTAGGATATCAAAACCCCTCACTAATCTTCTTCAAAAAGATGTACCCTTCATTTTTTATGATGATTGTAAGGGAGCTTTTGAAACTCTTAAGAAGGCTTTAACTACATCCCCTATTGTTCAACCACCTGATTGGAGTTTACCCTTTGAAATAACGTGTGATGCTAGTGATTTTGCTGTAGGTGCTGTCCTTGGGCAACGAATTGATAAAAAGTTAAACGTTATTCATTATGCTAGTAAGACTTTAGATGCTGCTCAAAGGAATTATGCTACTATTGAAAAAGAATTTCTAGCTGTCATTTTTGCTTGTGATAAGTTTAGACCTTATATTGTAGACTCAAAAGTCACCATTCATACTGATCATGCTGCTATTAAATACCTTATGACGAAGAAGGACGCTAAGCCTAGGCTTATTAGATGGGTGCTGCTTTTACAAGAGTTTGATCTACATATAGTAGATAGGAAAGGTGCTGAAAACCCTGTAGCTGATAATTTATCTCGATTGGAAAACATCTCTTTTGACCCTATGCCTGTTAATGATAGTGAAAGTGCATGTGTGCCCTCATGTGTGGTTTTGGTAATTAATGACAATCTTTATGGACTTATGTTTGCATTGAGGTTTACTTGTAGGATTTGTCCATAGGCAATGCTTGTACCATATGTTGGCTTCAAGGTTGGGAGAAGAAGAAAGTAAAGAAGATCAAGTGTTGACCAAGGTGTTCAAGGAGATCCAAAGATTGGTCATGTGAGAGTTGAGCCTACGGCAAGTGTGTCTTGAAGAATAAAGTTGGAGTGATATCTCTTATGTACCTTCAAGACACCAACATAATGAAGAAACAAGAAATGATGTTCAAGTTCAAGATGAGCCATCTCTAAGAGATCATTTGCTTGAAGCTTGCCATCCTATGGTTATCATGGATATGGGAATATGATATGCCCAAGAGATAAGCTCTACCATAGTCGAGTATGGGAGAGCAATTTGCAAGTCTTCACCAAGCTAGTGCAATCAAGAAAGGTGTTCCATCTTGAGGTGGACAAGATCGCTATCGTCAAGCTCAAGTGGAATATGCTCAAGGCAAAGGTATGTTCTTGATAGGGTTTATTTCTTACCGGTCTCATGGTATTAGTTGGGGAGACCGATTTATAGGATAGATAACCGTACTATCAAGAGGGGCTCTCGAGTGAGTAACTTGATCATATCCTTCGTGAGAGCTCAAACCTTTGCATACTTGGCATAATCTTTCTTGGTTGTTATTTGGATCTTATCCATGTGAGGTTCTTGAGCTTGTGGTAATATTCATAACAAGCTCTAGTTCATCAAAAATGGATTTCATATACATTCTCAATTGCGTTTTCAATATTGGAGGTTTTACCGGTTTGTCTTTTAGAGATTGGTAAAACCTTCCATTATTTAGTTCTTATCCATGAGAGTATTTAGAGCTTGTTTTAATCTTCATGACAAGACCAAGTTCATCGAAAACGGATTTCATATGCATTCTCTATTGCATTTTCAATGTTGGAGGTTTTACCGATTCGTCTTGTTGAGAGAGGTCAAACCTTTAGTCATTTGGTTCTATCCTCCCTTACTGGACTATGATGGTTCCCTGCATGATTTTTTAGATCTTATTGTCCTCTTTAAAACGAGCCCAAGATCATCAAAATCGGAGTCCGGATGCAAAAGTTATGGTTGTTTTCGTATTGGTCAGTTTGTCAGTTTTTGTAAGACCGGAGACTCCGGACTAAATCTCCGGTCTATCTCCGGACCACGTACAGATTGTCCCCTAGTTTGACCCCGTTTGGCCTGGGTACACCGGAGACTTCGGTCCTAGTCCGGAGACTCCGGACCGGGCGATTCCTGGGCCTATCGGTTGGATTTCTAGGGACCTATTTAAGGGGCCCTTCTTCCCCAATGGTTCCCTAACCTTCCTTGCAAGTTCTCCCCTCCATTGCTGACCTTCTTGAGCTTTCTATGCCTCAATCCCTCCATTGATTTTTGCATATTCTTGAGGGATTTGAAAGACGAGATCTAGATCTACAACCCCACCAATCAATCTCTCCTCTAAGTGAGGGGAACATCTTGGATCTAGATCTTGGAGTCTTTTGTGGATTTTCTCCATTGTTCTTCCTCTCTTATTCCCTCATAAGCTTTTGTAGCTTTGGTGGAATTTGGGAGAGAAGGATTTGAGCACTTCTTGTGTTCTTTCCATTGCATTTGGTGCATCGGCTTGAGTTCTCGGTGAGGATTCGATTGGGTGAAAAGTTGAGAAGCTTTTTACTCTTGGGTTCGTTGGAACCCTAGACGGTTTTGGTGGTTTTGTAGGTTTGTGGATTACTTGGGGCCTCCAATTAAATTGTGGAGCTTTCCCCAAGCTTGTTTGTTGGGAGCCACCAATTGAGTTGTGGAGAAGTGCCCCAACCTTGTAAGAGGTTCCGGATTGCCACCGACAAGTGCACCGATAGTGGAAGTGTGGATTGATCCCGTTGGGGTGAGATTCACAGGAGAACAAGAGAGGCCTTTTGTGGCGTTGGTGGTTTGACACCACCCCCTCTCCAAACGAGAAGTACTCCATGTTGGGAGGAACTCGGTAAAACATCGTCGTTTCCGCGTGCCTCGGTTATCTCTATACCCGAGCTCTTACTTATGCACCTTACTTTGTGATAGCCTTCGTGCTTGAAGTTTATTTCTTGCTATCTCATAGTTGCTTGTATTGTTTAGCATAAGGTGTTGGTGCAAATAGGTGAACCCTAGTTGTTCTAGGTTTTTGTGCTTAACAAAGTAAACGCTAGTTTAATTCCTCCTTTGTTAAGCCCATCTCGTAAAAGTTTTTAACCGCCTATTCACCCCCCCTCGAGGCGGCATTTGTATCCTTTCAGATAGTTTCCCAAATGAGAAGTTAGCCGTAGTAGGGGTAAGCTCACGAGGGAGCCCTTGGTACGCTTATTATGCTAACTTTATTGTCTCCAAGTATTTGCCTCCAACTTTTATAGCTCAGCAAAGATGGAAGTTCTTCTATGATTTGAGGCATTATTTTTGGGATGACCCACACTTATACAAAGAAGGAGTGGATGGTATTATGCGAAGATGTGTTCCAGAATATGAATAAAAGGAGATATTGCGTAAATGTCATGGTAGTGCTTATGGAGGACATCATGTAGGAGATAGAACTACACAAAAGGTGCTACAATCAGGTTTCTACTGGCCTACCCTTTTTAAAGATGCAAGAAATTTTTTTATCCTGTGTTGAATGTCAGCGTGTTGGTAATATTTCTAGACGCAATGAAATGCCTATGAACTACTCTATAGTTATTGAACCCTTTGATTGCTAGGAATTTAACTTTATGGGTCCTTTCCCTCCCTCGAAAGGTTATACTCATATTCTTATTGTCGTTGATTATGTTACTAAGTGGGTAGAAGCCATTCCTACGAAGAGTGCTGACGGGGAAACTTCTCTAAAAATGCTTAAGAATGTTATCTTTCCTAGGTTTGGAGTTCCTAGGTATCTCATGAGTGATGGGGGTTCTCATTTCATTCATGGTGGTTTTAGAAAGACCCTTGCTAAATATGATGTTAATCATAGAATTGATTCAGCCTATCACCCCCAAACTAGCGGGCAAGTAGAGTTATGAAATAGAGAAATTAAATCCATCTTGCAAAATACTATTAATAGATCTAGAAAAAAATGGGCTAAAACGTTGAATGATGCTTTATGGGCTTATAGAACTGCCTACAAAAATCCTATGGGGATGTCTCCTTATAAAATGGTTTATGGGAAAGCTTGTCACCTACCTTTAGAATTGGAACATAAAGCTTACTGGGCAGTCAAAGAACTAAATAGAGATTGTAAGCTCGCTGGTGAGAAAAGATTATTTGACTTAAGTTCTTTAGATGAATGGAGGAGTGAAGCCTATGAAAATGCTAGGCTCTTTAAGGAAAAAGTTAAAATATGGCATGACAAGCGAATAGTTAAGAGAGAATTTCATGTTGGTGAGAAATTTCTATTGTATAGGTCTCGTCTCAGATTTTTTGCAGGAAAGCTACTGTCAAAATGGGAAGGACCTTTCATTATTGAAGAAGTATACCATTTAGGAGCAATAAAAATTTCTTCTTTAAAAGATAATACTACACAAGTAGTGAATGGGCAGCGACTCAAACACTATATTGCTGGGGATTCTTATAATGAAGATGTTGATGCCTTTCAAGTTATAACTCCAGAAAATATTATCAAGGACCAAATTCAGAGACCTGCAGAGTCCGCTTTCAAATAGGTAACAGTTCTGGTAAGAAATGTTCCGCGAAAATACTATCCAACTATATTTTTGCAGTTTTCAGTCAATAAGGAAAGCTACGAAGCGAAAGAGGGACGGAAACGGAGCCAGGGTGGCTCACACCACCCTGTGGCGCGGGCCCACCCTTGGCCACGCCACGAGGTGGTGTGGCCACCCCAGACTCCGTCTCCGACCCGTTTTCTCCTAGTACCTTCCTTTCGTCATGAAACTTCGTAATATATAATCCCTCGGATCTCCCGAGGTTCGTATATCGTGTTTTCGTTGTGTTTTCGTTTCGATCTATTTCTGACAGGTAGAGTCCCTGATTTGGAGCTACAATGTCTTCCTCTAGACCAGCCAAGGAAGATTCTTTAGAGGATATCATCAACCCATACATGAGAGAGTTGAAGATTCATCCCAAGGAGTTGCTGCTTGAAGATGGGGAACTCGGATAAAAGAGGTTCGAGGCCTTAAAGGTGAAGGAAATCTGGAGGACAGGATGGAAGCACTGGAACAAGAAGTCTTTAGGTATACGAAGATGGCGGAACGCGAAGTGGATATCATCCATAAGATTTGTTCTAAACTCATCGCCGAGCACCAAAAGGAGACTGCTGAACTCAAGGATGAAGTCCTCTCACTCCGCCAAACAACCAACAAACTGCAAGCACAACTCTATGACGTTCAAAATCAAAACTGTGAGTATGAGGTTAGGTTTAAACGCATAAGTGCTGCTGCAAATTTCAGGATGCTGGAAACCACGATGTCCTTTGTTGATGGGAAACCCTTACCCTGGAAATCGGACGATGATGAGAGGATACCACCACCACCAAAGGACTAATTTGTCATCAGGTTTGGCATCCCCTTGGTTTGTTCCAAGCTTGGGGGAGTGCCGCGGTATCACATCACTATCTTCTATCTTTTTACCTTATTAGTAGAGTCATATCATGAATAGAGAAGTTATTATGTAGGATGGTTTGCATTATGGAAGTGTCCCCTCTCTCGTTAGATATGTATCCCTTGGTGTGAGTTGCCGTTATGGAATATTAATGAGAAGTTCTATCATTTACTCTTTTGCATAGCTTATATTAGTTTTCAATTCGTGGTTATATGATTGATCTTGTTGTTATCATTGGTATCACTTTGGGATCATTGAGTTAATCTAGTTGGTTTTGGCAAACCTGGCTCGGTCAGTAGCAACACTATTTTTGAGAGTTGAATGAAAAAGATAGAAGTACTCTAAAGAAATATAATTTCATCATCTTTCTTTCTTGATTTGCTCATAAGTTTAGTATTATCTAGTTAAGATCTTTTGTGCTTCCAAGGAAGATTGCATGTTTGTCTTTATCATTGTATGTTTGTTTGTTTCCTTCAACTCTTATACTTGCTACCTAGCCTTGCTAGCCAAAAACCTGTACTGAGAGGAAATTCTTCTCGTGCATCCATTCCTTAAACTAAAAACCATGCCCTTTGTGTCCACCATACCTACCTAGTAGCATTATGGCTATTCCAAGTAAATTCTTGTTTTGTCTACCTCCCAAATTAAACTTGTTATGTGAAAATTAGTGATTAAAGCTCTCATGAACTTGATGGCACACTTTACTTTCTTGCACTTAATAAACTTGAACCATTGTACTCACCTATGTTGCGTATGTGCTTGCACTTTGTAAGTTGTGAATTAGCAGAACCATGCTGTCATGGGGAACGCTTTCAACATTGCACTAGTACTTTACCTAGTTGATATCATGTTCTTTTGTCTATGGATGTCGTCGGTGTGAAATGAAAGGGGATCTTTTAAGTCCATGGAGTTATGCATGTGTGTTAGAGAAACGCCTAGGCCACTGGTCTAATCCATGTTGACATGGTGGAAACCTGCAGCGTAACCATAACGAGCATCTATGAAGCATTCTTCTTATAAAAAAAGAGATAGAGATTGAGAAAAGGAGAAAAGAAAAAAAGAGATATTATGAAAAGAGGAAAGAGAGAAAAAAGCACCATATTACCATGGTAAATAAGAAGATTGCTGAGATGCTTGTTGTCTGCTTGCCTTATCATTTTTATATGGGGATTCTTCTGTATCATCGGGCAAGGGGTACCCCGTTGGCGGTTCTCTATGATACACATATGCTTAGGATGACAAGAACTTACCGGTGACTAAACTTGAGTAGCATGAGGAGCAGCCCTCGTATTCAAGGGACATGAGATTCTCAACTTACACCTTGTCAATGCATATCCTCATATTTGATCACTTTCACCTTAATCACCTAAAGATGCCTATGATAGGGGCAATGAGAGCTGAAAGCTAGTAAGTATCATAATTTTTGGGAGCTCTTTATGAAACGTGCAATCCCTTCTTCCCTCTGTGAAGGGCCTTTCTTTTACTTTTTAGTTGAGTCAGTAAACCTATTCCTTTCTATCTCAGTAAGTATTTTGCGTTGTTGTGTTTCATTCCTTCATATGATGATTTATTCAATCATGTTTCTTATGTTCCTTCTTTTGCACATTGCTCTTATCTTGATGTTTACTACTTTGAAAGCTATCATTGAAAAACCAGTTATTTGTGAACTCTAGCAAACTATCAACTATTCTTCGACCAAGAGCTAAGTTTGCCATTACCAATTATGATTCACTTTATGTATCTTTATTGTGTTTCCTTTACTCATTGCAAGTTAAGTTATATAATAGTGAGTTGTCTTCTATTATGATCTATGTATTTGATGAATGTGATGCTTCTTGTCCGTATTCTTTTATCGACTCTTCACTCCATAAACCTGAGGTCATGTTTATTGAGCTCAGTTTCGCTTGGGGATAAGCGAAGTCTAAGCTTGGGGGGAGTTGATACGTCCATTTTGCATCACTAATCTATGTCATAATTCACTTTTATTCATTGATATATTTCATATTGAGAGGTGATACTTATGTTATTTCATCTGTTTTTGCATGGTTCATGACTTTTGGAGCATGGACTGCTGTAGTCAGGATTCTGATGGAAAAGGTGCTGTTTGGAGGCAAAATTCACGAAGATCAGAAAATCCGGGAAAATATACGGAAAATCTTATTTTTCCAGAAGACAAAGGAAGCCAAAAGGGGGGCTGGAGATGGGCCACATGGGGCCCACACCACCCCCTGGCGCGGGAAAGCCTAGGCCACACCACCAGGTGGTGTGGCCGCCCAGGTCCACCCCTGGCACTCCCCTCTGGCGTATATTATCCTCCCAAAACCCTAAGACTCGGGGAGCGACCACAGAAAGATTCCACCGCCTCTGCGGGGCGGAAAACACCGAGAGAGAAAGATCTCTCTGGCAGACAGATTTCTGCCGAGGGAATTCCTTCCCGGAGAGGGGAGATAGTCGCCATCAACACCACCATCAAGCTGTACTTCATCGGGATCATCATCATCATCATCACCACCATCAGCACCCTCATCACCATCTCCATATTGTTGTAACAATTGGGTTGAAGCTTGCATAGTTCATAGGGGAAATATTCCTGGTGTTGATTAATCTTTGTAGTTGATGCTATTGAGTGAACCATTGAATTATTGTTTATGTTCAGATTGTTATACATCATTATTCCATCTCTGATCATGATCCATATGATGTCTTCTGAGTAGTTCGTTTTGTTCTTGAGGACATTGGAGAAGTCATGTTGTTAGTAGTGGAGTTGTGTTGAGAAAGATTCAATGGTTTGATATTTAAGTTGTGGTGTACTTCTTCTAGTGGTGTCATGTGAACGTCGACAACATGACACTTCACCTATATGGGCCTAGGGGAATGAATTGTGTATTTGGCTACTAATCGTAGGGGTTCCCGGAGTGACAAAAACCTGAACCCCCGTTTGGAAACCATTCACAAGGGATGTAAGGGTCTTAGAGTTTAAAGTTGTGGTTAGGTTTCTACCTTAATTAATTTCTTGTACTTACGGATGTTTGGAAGGGGTATAATCACAAGTATGTTTTAGTCCTAGGAAGGCCGGTACATTAGCACAGGTTCACCCACACAACACTTAGCAAGCTAAAGAAGATTGATCAACTATATGAAGCGAAAGCACTTGACAGTATTCCCATGTGTCCTCGAGAACGTTTGGTCATCTTAAGTAATACAACCGGCTTGTCCTTTGCTGCATTTATTCCTACTGTCTTTTATTTACTCATACTTTGTTTACTTGCTATATCAAAAAACCCTAAAAATCTGTTTGATAAGTATTTGCAGAGAATTCCTGATCCATACCACTAGCCAGCACCTTCTACTCCTCGTTGGGTTCGACACTCTTACTTATCGAAAATACTGCGATACACCCCCTATACTTGTGGGTCATCAGATCGATATGTGGTTCATGAAAAGAACACACATGCAATGACATTGGTTGATCCGTATGTGGTTCATGGAAAGAACACACATGCAATGACATTGGTTGATCCATATGTGGTTTGTCATTACAAGAACACACATGCAATGACTCAAGTGGATCGATATGTGGTTTGTGAAAATAACACACATGCAATGACTCTAGTGGATCCATGTGTGGTTTGTGGAAAGAACACACGTGCAATGACATTGGTTGATCGATATATGGTTTGTGGAAAGAACATACATGTAATGCCTCTGGTGGATCCATGTGTGGTTTGTGAAAAGAACATACATGCAATGACTCTGGTGGATCCATTTGTGGTTTGTGAAAAGAACACACGTGCAATGAATCTAGTGGATCCATATGTGGTTTGTGGAAAGAACAAATATGCACAGACTCTGTTTAATCCATATGTGGTTTGTGGAAAATAATACACATGCAATGACTCTGGTGGATCCATATGTGGTTTGTCATTACAATAATACACATGTAATCACTATAGTGGGTCCATATGTGGTTTGTGGAAAGAACACACATGCAATGACTCTGGTTGATCCATATGTGGTTTGTGAAAAGACCACACATGCAATTACTCTAGTGGATCCATATGTGTTTTGTGAGTAGAACACACATGCAATGACTAGTGGATACATATGTGGTTTGTGGAAAGAACACACATGCAATGACTCTAGTCCTTCCATATGTGGTTTGTGAAAAGAATACACATGCAATTACTCAGGTGGATCCATGTGTGGTTTGTAAGCAGAACACACATGCAATGGCTTTAGTGGATCCTTATATGGTTTGTGAAAATAACATACATGCAATGAATCTAGTTGATCCATATGTGGTTTGTGAATAAAACACACATGCAATGCCATTGGTTCATCCATGTGGTTTGTGGAAAGAACAGACATGCAATGACTCTGGTGGATCCATGTGTGGTTTGTGAAAAGAACACACAACCAATGACTCTAGTGCTAGTTTTAGTATAAGAACACACATGCAATGACTCTAGTGGGTCCATATGTGGTTTGTGGAAAGAACACACATGCAATGAAATTGGTTGATCCAGATGTGGTTTACGAAAAGAACACACATGCAATGACTCTGGTGAGTCCGTACGTGGTTTGGGGAACGAATACACATGCAATATCATTGGTGGATCCATATGTGGTTCATGAAAATAACACACATGCAATGACATTGGTTAATCCATATGTGGTTTGTGGAAAGAACATACATGCAATGACTCTGGTGGATCCATGTGTGGTTTGTGAAAAGATCACACATGCAAAGACTCTAGTGCTGGTTTTAGTATAAGAACACACATGCAATGACTCTAGTGGGTCCATATGTTGTTTGTAGAAAGAACACACATGCAATGACATTGGTTGATCCATATCTGGTTTGTGAAAAGAACACACATGCAATTACTCTAGGGGATCCATATGTGGTTTGTGGAAAGAACACACATGCAATGGGATTGGTGGATCCATATGTGGTTCATGAAAAGAACACACATGCAATGACATAGGTTTATCCATATGTGGGTTGTGAAAAGAACATACATGCAATGACTCTGGTGGATCCATGTGTGGTTTGTGAAAAGAACATACATGCAATGACTCTGGTGGATCCATATGTGGTTTGTGAAAAGAACACACATGCAATGACTCTGGTTGATCCATATGTAGTTTGTGAAAAGAACATACATGCAATGACATTGGTGGATCCATATGTGGTTCATGACAAGAACACGCATGCAATGGCTATAGTGGATCCATATGTGGTTTGTGAAAAGAACACACATACAATGACTCTAGTGGATCCATATGTGGTTTGTGAAAAGAACACAGATGCAATGAATCTAGTGGATCATGTGGTTTGTGAAAAGAACACAAATGCAATGACTCTAGTGGATCCATATCTGGTTTGTGAAAATAACATACATGCAATGACTCTAGTGGATCCATATGTGGTTTGTGAAAAGAACAAACATGTAATGACTCTGGTTGATCCATATGTAGTTCATGAAAGAACACACATGCAATGACATTGGTTGATCAATATGTGGTTTCTCATTACAATAACATACATGAAATGACTATAGTAGATCCATATGTGGTTTGTGAAAAGAACACACATGTAATGACATTGGTTGATCCATATGTGGTTTGTGGAAAGAACACACATGCGATGGCATTGGTGGATCCATATGTGGTTAATGAAAATAACACACATGCAATGACATTGGTTGATCCATATGTGGTTTGTGAAAAGAACATACATGCAATGACTCTGGTGGATCCAGGTGTGGTTTGTTAAAAGAATACACATGCAATGACATTGGTGGATCCATATGTTGTTTGTGAAAAGAACAAAAATGCAATATCTCTGGTTGATCCATATGTGGTTCATGAAAAGAACACATATGTAATGACATTGGTTGATCCATATGTGGTTTTTCATTACAAGAAAAATGAAGGAAGATTTCCCTACGGATAGGCACGATTTCTAGGACGAGTGGCTGTTGTCTGATATAAACCTGAAGTATGCAGCCATAGATGCTTACGTGACCTACCAACTGTACAAGAAGATCCATTTTTTTCTACGTTACCTCGTGTTTTGCCATATTTGCAAGAGGGAAGACAAGCCTAGGGGAGCCCTTTGTAGAAAATGCGGAATAGCTGAGTTTGAAGTTGAATATGCAAAGAAATTGGCTGCATCTGAAGTAGCTGACAGAGAGGCTGCAGAAGCAGCTGAAAGAAAGCTTGCAGCTGAAGAAGCAGCTGACAGAGAGGCTGTAGCTGAAGTGGCAAACGGAGAGGCAACATCTTCTAGCGGCAACAATCAGGCCTGTGATGCACCGCTAATTGTGTCGTAGGACGCTGAAGATATGAAAGCCAAGTCAGATGCCAATTGGGACAAAGCAGTTCGTAAGATGTGGAGTTCCTGGAATGGTCGCAGTTCATCTCCTAGGAACGATGGCAAGCGCCTCAAGTGGTCTGATGAGGAGTGAATTAAATTTTACTTGTCAGTGTTATGTTTCTGTTTTGTGGAACTCAGTTAGCTTGCCAAGATGTCTAGCGCATCAAGTGATACTAGTAAAATAAATTTAACCCTCGTTGTGTTATGTTTATGTATGTGTCTTATAGCTTGTCAAAATGGTAGCTTCTTAACTGGCAATTTGAAAGAGTGCCCATTTCCTCTCTCGCTAAACATATATGTTTCATTTTGCCCAAATTGGTAGCAAAATCTAGAGAAGATTCTCACTTTGATATTTCGTTCCCTTTTGGACCTCTTTTTGCCTCCGATTAGGTAACAAATCTAGAGAAGCAAATCACACCAGGCAGAATACATTCATTCAAAAAACAAAACAAATGTAGATATAGCTGTGCGCAGCTAAATAGGATATAGCGATAGAAAGTAGGTTGATTAATGAGGTTCGATGCATTCAGCCAGAAATAGGATATAGCTAGAAAGAAGCTACTTAGTAGCAGGGGCAGCCACCACAGCTGCAGGCACGTCCTACAAGCGCCCGCGCCTCCGCCATCTCCCTCTAGTGCTTCCGCCACTTCTTGCTGCCCAGTTTCTTCGACTTGGGGGCCTTGGGCCTGATTGGAGGCATGTGACCCTCTTTGATGGCCACCCGCTGGAGGTTTCGGAGGTGAATGCACAGAGCCCGGTGTTCAGCGATGTAGGCGTTGATGTTCGCGGGCTCGGGCTTGCCGCTTTTGTGGATGCCGGAGCCCGTGGCCTCTGCATGCTTCAGTAAGGTGTTCAAGACGGTGCCACCGGCGACGCGACTCGTCAAGCAGTAGACGCCCCCCTTGCGGAAGGGGCAGCTGTAGTAGGGGCCCCGAAGGAAGCCGTCTTACTTGCCGGCCCGCAGCCTCCTTAGCACCTGACGAGCCTTGGTGTGAATGGATACGTCATCGCTGCAGACGTCGCTGCCGGAAACCTATTGGAAGAAAGGGAAAATGGGGGAGTAGATGGTGTAAGAAGATCGAGCAATCGAAATGCGAACAAGCGAATCCTAATAAACCAAGATCTAGCATCCAACGATGGGAATGGTGTTGGATAATTAGGCACAATTTCCATGATTAATTCCAGAATATTAAACATGACAATATCAGCTAACTTTTAAATAGATTAACCCATTATTTCTAACAAACGGTAGAAGAACCAGGGGAGGGG
Source organism: Avena eriantha (assembly GCA_910589775.1). Taxonomy (NCBI): domain Eukaryota; kingdom Viridiplantae; phylum Streptophyta; class Magnoliopsida; order Poales; family Poaceae; genus Avena; species Avena eriantha. The sequence continues at coordinate 289,333,071 of OU342741.1, forward strand.
AGCAAACCCAAGTTACCTCCGACGATAGGTCGTCGATGCCGGTGTCGTAGGGGTTCAGCGGAGCAATGTACTTATTTGGATCGTAGGTGCCTCAGAAGTGTGTGATCTGCTTGTGACCGGCGGGGGCCTCCTCGCCGGAGGGGGCCTCCTCTTCGGCGGCTCCGTCGGTAGGTGGGACGGGGGACTAGACGGGAATGGCGGCTACCATCGATGCCTCCACTAGCGCCTGGACAGGGACAACGGCTGCTTTCAACGCGTCGAGGGGGACCGGTGAGGATACGGGGGCCTCCTCGCCGGCGGCCACAGAGGCGACGAAGGCCACCTTATCCTCCTCGGCCAACGCTGGCGCGGACGGGGTATTCTTGGGAGTTTGCGGATGCTGGTGGGACAGTGGAGCGGGTTGCGTGGGGACAGTGAGCGAGAGTGGGAGTGGGTGTGCGGAGAGGGCTCTATAGTTAAGGTTGATAGAAGCAAGGCACGTTTCGTTGCACCACCATGTAACACGCCACGCAGTCGATTGCACCGTGCACCGCGACACGCGCACGGTACGTCATGTTTTTTCCCGGGCCATGCATGGCAGTTCTGTATTGAGCCGCATGCAAAGGGCGCACACACAATTTCTATGTACGAAGTTTGACACGGCCCTAAAATTGGCGATAGTTAAAAGTGGAAATGTAGATGGGAAGGTAGGTGGCTGTACGACGAGATTTGTGGGGTTGTGATAGATTCGGTAAAGGGATGTGTTGATGGCTGCGAGTGACTCGATGAACCAGAGACGTTAGGTCTCATCGAGCTCAGCTGTTCAGCCTTCGGCTAGCGCATCCAAGCTTCTTACGGTGGGCACCAATTGGAAGTGAGATTGACAACCGCTGCGTAAAAAATGGGATGTGTCTTATTAAAATCAAGTGGCAATAAACTACAGTTGTCCATCGACGACCGTGCACTCGATGACGCATGTGTTGTGGCGTAGTAGTAGTAGTAGGCTTTTCAGACTTGATTAAACATGACATGACCGCTCGACGACTTTTTCCATGGACGACATCGTGTTTATTCTTGTAGAGGGAGACATCAAGATGGGGCCTCGTCAAGATGGTAGTTCGTTAACTGGCAGTTTGAAAGAGTACCCTTTTCCTCTCTCGCTAAACAGATATATTTCATTTTGCCCAAATTGGTAGCAAATATAGAGAAGATTCTCTCTTTGATAATTTGTTCCCTTTTGGACCTCTTTTTGCCTCCGATCAGGTAGCAAATCTAAAGCAACAAATCACACCAGGCAGAATACATTCATTTAGAAAAAAACAAATGTAGATATAACTTTGCGCAGCTAAATAGGATATAGCGATAGAAAGTAGTAGGTTGCTTAACGGGGTTCGATGCATTCAGCCAGAAATAGGATGCAAGAAAAATATAGAAAATCAAAAGAAGCTGCTTAGCAATAGCAGCCGTGGCAGATGCAGATACATTCAATGGGACATCCAACCGGTTCATTCGCCGGCGCCTCGATCTCCCTCTAGCGCCTCCGCCACTTCTTGCTGCCCAGTCCCTTGATCTTGGGGGCCTTGGGCCTGATTGGAGGCATGCGACCCTCTTTGATGGCCACCCGCTGGAGGTTTCGGAGGTGAATGCCGAGAGCCCGGTGTTCAGCGATGTAGGCGTTGATGTTCACGATCTCGCGCTTGCCGCCTTTGTGGATGTCGGAGCCCGCGGCCTCTGCATGCTTCAGTAAGGTGTTGAAGTCGGTGCCGCTGGCGGCGTGACTCATCAAGCAGTAGGCGATCCCCTTGCGGAAGGGGCAGCTGTAGTAGGGGACCGTGAGGTAGTCGTCGTACTGGCCGGCCCGCAGCCTCCTCAGCACCTGACGAGCCTTGCTGTGAATGGACTCGTCATCGCTGCAGACGTCGCTGCGGAAACCTATTGGAAGAAAGGGAAAATGGGGGTGTAGATGGTGTAAGAAGATCGAGCAATCGAAATGCGAACAAGCGAATCCTAATAAACCAAGATCTAGCATCCAACAATGGGAACGGTGTTGGATAATTAGGCACAATTTCCATGATTAATTCCAGAATATTAAACATGTCAATACCAGCTAAATTTTAAATAGAGTAGCCCATTATTTCTAACAAACGGTAGAAGAACCAGGGGAGGGGAGCAAACCCAAGTTACCTCCGACCATAGGTCATCGATGCCGGTTTCGTAGGGGTTCAGTGGAGCGATGTACTTATCTGGATCATAGGTTCCCAAGAAGTGCGTGATCTGCTTGTGACCGGCGGGGGCCTCCTCGCCAGCGGGGGGCTCCTCTTCGGCGGCTCCGTCGGTAGCTGGGACGGGGGCCTGGAGGGGAACGACGGCTACCATCGATGCCTCCATAGGGGCCTAGACAGGGACAACGGCTGCTTTCAATGCGTTGAGGGGGAGCGGCGAGGAGACGGGGGCCTCCTCGCCGGCGGCCACGGAGGCGACGATGGCCACCTTATCCTCCTCGGTCATCGCTGGCGCAGACAGGATATTCTTAGGAGTTTGCGGATGCTGGTGGGACAGTGGAGCGGGTTGCGTGGGGACAGTGAGCGAGAGTGGGAGTGGGTGTGTGGAGAGGGTCTCTATAGTTAAGGTGGATAGAATCAAGGAATGTTTCGTTGCACCACCGTGCAACGCGCCGCGCAGTCGACTGCACCGTGCACCGCGAGACGCGGACGGTACGTCACGTTTTTTCCCGGGTCATGCATGGCAGTTCTGTATTGAGCCACATGCAAAGGGCGCACACACAATTTCTATGTACGAAGTTTGACATGGCCCTAAAATTGGCGATTGAGCGCCGCTGCGTAAAAAATGGGATATGTCTTATTAAAATCAAGTGGCAATAAATTGCAGCTGTCCATCGACGACCGTGCACTCGATGACGCATGCGTTCTGGCGTAGTAGTAGCAGTAGTAGGATTTTCAGACTTGATTAAACATGACATGACCGCTCAACGACTTTTTCCATGGACGGCATCGTGTTCCTTCTTGTAGAAGTCTCGCTGAGGGAGACATCCATGCTGTCTCACGCTGTACTGTGAAGGGCACGACGTGTGCAACGATCATCGTTGGATCGCACAGAATCAACGGTTGGTGCGCACGATCCGCGTGACAACTGTGATAACCAATCAGGGAGTAGCAGACAGGGTGAGCACAGATTTGTGCTTCTACGAAAGATAGAGAGGGGGGGGCAAATCTGAGTAGTACCACATAAAACCAAGGGCGATACTAAGTAGTATAAAGATGGAAAGTGAGTGTCTTGTACAATGAAATACATCATGGCATACATCAAATTATGCCAAGATAGATCTACTAGAGTTCATTGGATGTGTGTTCTTCTCATAAACCACTCATAAACCACGTAAGGATCCACTAGAGTTCATTGGATGTGTGTTCTTCTCACAAACCACATATCACCAGTGTCATTGCATGTGTGTTCTTCCCACAGACCACACATGGATCCACCAGAGTCATTGCATGTGTGTTCTTCTCACAAACCATATCATGAACCACACCCAGTGTCATTGCATGTGTGTTCTTCTCATTAACCACACATGGATCCACCGGTGTCATTGCATGTCTGCTCTTTTCATTAACCAAAGCTAGAGTTATTGCATGTCTATTCTTTTCACAAACCACATATCACCAGAGTCATTGCATGTGTGTTCTTCCCACAGACCACACATGGATCCAATAGTGTCATTGCATGTCTACTCTTTTCATGAACCACAACTAGAGTCATTGCATGTGTGTTCTTCTCACAAACCACATATCCACCACTGTCGTTGCATGTGTGATCTTCCCATGAACCACACATGGATCCACCAGTGTCATTGAATGTGTGTTATTCTCACAAACCACGTAAGGATCCACCGTTGTAATTGCATGTGTGTTCCTCTCATAGACCACACATGGATCCATCGGTGGCATCGCATGTCTGCTCTTTTCATGAACCACAGTTAGAGTCATCGCATGTGTACTCTTTTCATGAACCACAGCTAGAGTCATTTCATGTGTGTTCTTCTCACAAACCACACATGGATCCACCTGTGTCATTGCATGTGTGTTCTTCCCACAGACCACACATGGATCCACCAGTGTCATTACATGTGTGTTCTTCCCACATACCACGCATGGATCCACCCAGTGTCATTGCATGTTTGTTCTTCCCACAGGCCACACATGGATCCACCAGAGTCATTGCATGTGTGTTCTTCCCATGAAGCACACATGGATCCACTAGTGTCATTGCATGTCTGATCTTTTCATGAACCACAGCTAGAGTCATTGCATGTGTGTTCTTCTCACAAACCACATATCCACCAGTGTCATTACATGTGTGTTCTTCCTATGAACCACACATGGATCCACCAGAGTCATTGCATGTGTGTTCTTCCCACATACCACACATGGATCCACCAGTGTCATTGCATGTGTGTTCTTCCCATGAACCACACATGGATTCACTAGTGTCATTGTATGTCTGCTCTTCCCTTGAACCACAACTAGAGTCATCGTATGTCTGCTATTCTCATGAACCACAACTAGAGTCATTGCATGCGTGTTCTTCTCACAAACCATATCATGAACCACACGCAGTGTCATTGCATGTGTGTTCTTCTCATTAACTACACATAGATCCACCGGTGTCATTGCATGTCTGCTCTTCTCATTAACCACAGCTAGAGTCATTGCATGTCTATTCTTTTCACAAACCACATATCACTAGAGTCATTGCATGTGTGTTCTTCCCATGGACCACAAATGGATCCACCAGTGTCATTGCATGTGTGTTCTTCCCATGAACCACACATGGATCCACCAGTGTCGTCGCATGTGTGCTCTTTTCATGAACCACAGCTAGAGTCATTGCATGTGTGTTCTTCTCACAGACCACATATCACCTATGTCATTGCATGTGTGTTCTTCCCAAAGACCACACATGGATCCACCAGTGTCATTGCATGTGTGTTCTTCCCACAGACCACACATGGATCCACCAGTGTCGTTGTATGTCTGCTCTTCCCATTAACCATAGCTAGAGTCATTGCATGCGTGTTTTTCTCACAAACCATATCATGAACCACACCCAGTGTCATTGCATGTGTGTTCTTCTCATTAACCACACATGGATCCACCGGTGTCATTGCATGTCTACTCTTTTCATTAACCACAGCTAGAGTCATTGCATGTCTGTTCTTTTCACAAACCACATATCACCAGAGTCATTGCATGTGTGTTCTTCCAACAGACCACACATGGATCCAACGGGGTCATTGCATGTCTGCTTTTTTCATGAACCACAGCTAGAGTAATTGCATGTGTGTTCTTCTCACAAACCACATATCCACTAGTGTCGTTGCATGTGTGTTCTTCCCATGAACCACACATGGATCCACTAGTGTCATTGCATGTGTGTTATTCTCACAAAGCACGTAAGGATCCACCGGTGTAATTGCATGTGTGCTCCTCTCATAGACCACACATGGATCCACCAGTGGCATCGCATGATTGCTCTTTTCATGAACCACAGTTAGAGTCATCGCATGTTCGCTCTTTTCATGAACCACAGCTAGAGTCATTGCATGTGTGTTCTTCTCACAAACCACACATGGATCCACCTCTGTCATTGCATGTGTGTTCTTCCCATAGACCACACATGGATCCACCAGTGTCATTGCATGTGTGTTCTTCCCACATACCACACATGGAACCACCATAGTCTTGGCATGTGTGTTCTTCCCATGAACCACACATGGATCCACCAGTGTCATTGCATGTCTGCTCTTTTCATGAACCACACCTAGAGTCATTGCATATGTGTTCTTCTCACAAACCACATATCACATGTGTCATTACATGTGTGTTCTTACCATGAACCACACATGGATCCACCAGTGTGATTGCATGTGTGTTCTTCCCACAGACCACACATGGATCCACCAATGTCATTGCTTGTGTGTTCTTCCCATGAACCACACATGGATCCACCAGTGTCATTGTATGTCTGCTCTTCCCATGAACCACAAGTAGAGTCATCACATGCGTTCTCTTTTCATGAACCACATCTAGAGTCATTGCATGCGTGTTCTTCTCACAAACCATATCATGAACCACACCTAGTGTCATTGCATATGTGTTCTTCTCATTAACCACACATGGATCCACCGGTGTCATTGCATGTCTGCTCTTCTCATTAAGCATAGCTAGAGTCGTTGCATGTCTGTTCTTCCCACACACCACATATCCCTAGAGTCATTGCATGTGTGTTCTTCCCATTAACCACACATGGATCCACCAGTGTCATTGCATGTGTGTTCTTCCCATGAACCACACATGTATCTACCAATGTCATCGCATGTGTGTTCTTCCCATGAACCACACATGGATCCACCAGTGTCATTGCATGTCTGCTCTTTTCATGAACCATAGCTAGAGTCATTGCATGTGTGTTCTTCCCACAGACCACACATGGATCCACCAGTGTCATTCCATGTGTGTTCTTCCCACAAACCACACACGGATCCACCAATGTCATTGCATGTGTGTTCTTCCCATGAACCACACATGGATCCACCAGTGTCATTGTATGTCTGCTCTTCCCATGAACCACAGCTAGAGTCATTGCATGCGTGTTCTTCTCACAAACCATATCATGAACCACACCCAGTGTCATTGCATGTGTGTTCTTCTCATTAACCACACATGGATCTACCGGTGTCATTGCATGTCTGCTCTTTTCATTAAACATAGCTAGAGTCATTGTATGTTTGTTCTTTTCACAAACCACATATCACTAGAGTCATTGCATGTGTGTTCTTCCAATAGACCACACATGGATCCAATAGTGTCATTGCATGTCTGCTCTTTTCATGAACCACAGATAGAGTCATTGCATGTGTGTTCTTCTCACCAACCACATGTCCACCAGTGTCGTTGCATGTGTGTTCTTCCCATGAACCACACATGGATCCACCAGTGTCATGGCATGTGTGTTATTCTCACAAACCACGTAAGGATCCACCGGTGTAATTGCATGTGTGTTCCTCTCATAGACCACACATGGATACACCGGTGGCATCGCATGTCTGCTCTTTTCATGAACCACAACTAGAGTCATTGCATGTGTGTTCTTCTCACATTCCACATATCACCTGTGTCATTGCATGTGTGTTCTTCCCATAGACCACACATGGATCCACCAGTGTCATTGCATGTGTGTTCTTCCCACATACCACACATGGATCCACCCATTGTCATTGCATGTGTGTTCTTCCCACAGACCACACATGGACCCACCATAGTCTTTGCATGTGTGTTCTTCCCATGAACCACACATGGATCCACTAGTGTCATTGAATGTCTGCTCTTTTCATGAACCACAGCTAGAGTCATTGCATATGTGTTCTTCTCACAAACCACATATCACATGTGTCATTGCATGTGTGTTCTTCCCATGAACCACACATGGATCCACCAGTGTCATTGCATGTGTGTTCTTCCCACAGACCACACATGGATCCACCCGTGTCATTGCATGTGTGTTCTTCCCATGAACCACACATGGATCCACCAGTGTCATTGTATGTCTGCTCTTCCCATGAACCACAGCTAGAGTCATCGCATGTGTGCTCTTTTCATGAACCACATCTAGAGTCATTGCATGCGTGTTCTTCTCACAAACCATATCATGAACCACACCCAGTGTCATTGCATGTGTGTTTCTTCTCATTAACCACACATGGATCCACCGGTGTCATTGCATGTCTGGTCTTCTCATTAACCATAGCTAGAGTCATTGCATGTCTGTTCTTCCCACAAACCACATATCACCAGAGTCATTGCATGTGTGTTCTTCCCATGAACCACACATGGATCCACCAGTGTCATTCCATGTGTGTTCTTCCGATGAACAACACATGTATCTACCAGTGTCATCGCATGTGTGTTCTTCCCATGAACCACACATGGATCCACAAGTGTCATTGCATGTCTGCTCTTTTCATGAACCATAGCTAGATTCATTGCATGTGTGTTCTTCCCACAGACCACACATGGATCCACCAGTGTCATAGCATGTGTGTTCTTCCCACAGACCACACATGGATCCACCAGTGTCATTGCATGTGTGTTCTTCCCATGACCCACACATGGATCCACTAGTGCCATTGTATGTCTACTCTTCCCATGAACCACAGCTAGAGTCATTGCATACGTGTTCTTCTCCTAAACCATATCATGTACCACACCCAGTGTCATTCCATGTGTGTTCTTCTCATTAACCACACATGGATCCACCGGTGTCATTGCATGTCTGCTCTTTTCATTAACCACAGCTAGAATCATTGTATGTATGTTCTTTTCACAAACCACATATCACCAGAGTCATTGCATGTGTGTTCTTCCCACAGACCACACATGGATCCAATATTGTCATTGCATGTCTGCTCTTTTCATGAACCACAACTAGAGTCATTGCATGTGTGTTCTTCTCACAAACCACATATCCACCAGTGTCGTTGCATGTGTGTTGTTTCCATGAACCACACATGGATCCACCAGTGTCATTGCATGTGTGTTATTCTCACAAACCACGTAAGGATCCACCGGTGTAATGGCATGTGTGTTCCTCTCATAGACCACACATGGATCCACTGGTGGCATCGCATGTCTGCACTTTTCATGAACCACAGCTAGAGTCATTGCATGTGTGTTATTCTCACATTGCACATATCACCTGTGTCATTGCATGTGTGTTCTTCCCATAGACCACACATGGATCCACCGGTGTCATTGCATGTGTCTTCTTCCCACAGACCACACATGGATCCACCCAGTGTCATTGCATGTGTGTTCTTCCCATGAACCACACATGGATCCACCAGTGTCATTAGATGTTTGCTCTTTTCATGAACCACAGCTAGAGTCATTGGATGTGTGTTCTTCTCATCAAAACCACATATCACATGTGTCATTGCATGTGCGTTCTTCCCATGAACCACACATGGATCCACCAGTGTCATTGCATGTGTGTTCTTCCCACAGACCACACATGGATCCACCAGTGTCATTGCATGTCTATTCTTCCCATGAACCACACATGGATCCACCAGTATCATTGTATGTCTGCTCTTCCTATGAACCACAACTAGAGTCATCGCATGCATGCTCTTTTCATGTAGCATAGCTAGAGTCATTGCATGCGTGTTCTTCTCACAAACCATATCATGAACCACACCCAGTGTCATTGCATATGTGTTCTTCTCATTAACCACACATGGATTCACCGGTGTCATTGCATGTCTGCTCTTCTCATTAACCACAGCTAGAGTCATTGTATGTCTGTTCTTCCCACAAACCACATATCACCAGAGTCATTGCATGTGTGTTCTTCCCATGAACCACACATGGATCCACCAGTGTCATTGCATGTGTGTTCTTCCCATGAACCACACATGGATCCACCAGTGCCATTGCATGTGTGTTCTTCCCTTGAACCACACATGGATCCACCAGTGTCATTACATGTCTGCTCTTTTCATGAACCACAGCTAGATTCATTGCATGTGTGTTCTTCCCACAGACCACACATGGATCCACCAGTGTCATTGCATGTGTGTTCTTCCCACAGACCACACATGGATCCACCAGTGTCATTGCATGTGTGTTCTTCCCATGAACCACACATGGATCTACCAGTGTCATTGTATGTCTGCTCTTCCCATGAACCACAGCTAGAGTCATTGCATCCATGTTCTTCTCACAAACCATATCATGAACCACACCCAGTGTCATTGCATGTGTGTTCTTCTCATTAACCACACATGGATCCACAAGTGTCATTGCATGTCTGTTCTTTTCATTAACCATAGCTAGTGTCATTGCATGTTTGTTCTTTTCACAAACCACATATCACCAGAGTCATTGCATGTGTGTTCTTCCCACTGACCACACATGGATCCAATAGTGTCATTGCATGTCTGCTCTTTTCATGAACCACAGCCAGAGTCATTGCATGTGTGTTCTTCACACAAACCACATATCCACCAGTGTTGTTGCATGTGTGTTCTTCCCATGAACCACACATGGATCCACCAGTGTCACTGCATGTGTGTTATTCTCACAAACCAAGTAAGGATCCACCGGTGTAACTTCATGTGTGTTCCTCTCATAGACCACACATGGATCCGCCGGTGGCATCGCATGTCTGCTCTTTTCATGAACCACTGTTAGAGTCATCGCATGTCTGCTCTTTTCATGAACCACAGCAAGAGTCATTGCATGTGTGTTCTTCTCACAAACCATATCATGAACCACACTCAGTGTCATTGCATGTGTGTTGTTCTCATTAACCACACATGGATCCACAGGTGTCATTGCATGTGTGTTATTCTCATTAACCACAGCTAGAGTCATTGCATGTCTGTTCTTTTCACAAACCACATACCACCAGTCATTGCATGTGTGTTCTTCCCACAGACCACACATGGATCCACCAGTGTCATTGCATGTGTGTTGTTCCCATGAACCACACATGGATCCACCAGTGTCATCGCATGTCCGTTCTTTTCATGAACCACAGCTAGAGTCATTACATGTGTGTTCTTCTCACCGACCACATATCACCTTTGTCATTGCATGTGTGTTCTTCCCATGAACCACAGCTAGAGTCATTGCATGCGTGTTCTTCTCACAAACCATATCATGAACCACACCCAGTGTCATTGCATGTGTGTTCTTCTCATTAACCCCACATGGATCCACATGTGTCATTGCATGTCTGGTCTTCTCATTAACCACAGCAAGAGTCATTGCATGTCTGTTCTTTTCAAAAACCACATATCACCAGAGTCATTGCATGTGTGTTCTTCCCACATACCACACATGGATCCACCAGTGTCATTGCATGTGTGTTCTTCCCATGAACCACACATGGATCCACCAGTGTCATCGCATGTGCGCTCTTTTCATGAACCACATCTAGAGTCATTGCATGTGTGTTCTTCCCACATACCACATATCACCTGTGTCATTGCATGTGTGTTCTTCCCACAGACCACGCATGGATCCACCAGTGTCATTGCATTTGTGTTCTTCCTACAGACCACACATGTATCCACCCAGTGTCATTGCTTGTGTGTTCATCCCACAAACCACACATGGATCCACCAGAGTCATTGCATGTGTGTTCTTCCCATGAACCACACATGGATCCACCAGTGTCACTGCATGTCTGCTGTTTTCATGAACAACAGCTAGAGTCATTGCATTGTGTTCTTCTCACAAACCACATATCACATGTGTCATTGCATGTGTGTTCTTCCCATGAACCACACATGGATCCACCAGTGTCATTGCATGTGTGTTCTTCCCACAGACCACACATGGATCCACCAGTGTCATTGCATGTGTGTTCTTCCCATGAACCACACATGGATCCACCAGTTTCATTGTATGTCTGCTCTTCCCATGAACCACAGCTAGAGTCATCGCATGCGTGCTCTTTTCATGAACCACAACTAGAGTCATTGCATGTGTGTTCTTCTCACAAACCATATCATGAACCACACCCAGTGTCATTGCATGTGTGTTCTTCTCATTAACCACACATGGATCCACCGGTGTCATTGCATGTCTGCTCTTCTCATTAACCACGGCTAGATTCAATGCATGTCAGTTCTTCCCACAAACCTCATATCACCAGAGTCATTGCATGTGTGTTCTTCCCATGAACCACACATGGATCCACCAGTGTCATTGCATGTGTGTTCTTCCCATGAACCACACATGGATCCAACAGTGTCATTGCATGTCCGCTCTTTTCATGAACCACAGCTAGAGTCACTGCATGTGTGTTCTTCCCACAGACCACACATGGATCCACTAGTGTCATTGAATGTGTGTTCTTCCCACAGAACACACATGGATCCACCCAGTGTCATTGCATGTGTGTTCTTCCCATGAACCACAGGTAGAGTCATTGCATGCGTGTTCTTCTCAGAAACCATATCATGAACCACACCCAGTGTCATTGCATGTGTGGTCTTCTCATTAACCCCACATGGATCCACCGGTGTCATTGCATGTCTGCTCTTCTCATTAACCACGGCTAGAGTCATTGCATGTCTGTTCTTTTCACAAACCACATATCACCAGAGTCATTGCATGTGTGTTCTTCCCACAGACCACACATGGATCCACCAGTGTCATTGCATGTGTGTTCTTCCCATGAACCACACATGGATCCACTAGTGTCATCGCATGTGTGCTCTTTTCATGAACCACAGCTAGAGTCATTGCATGTGTGTTCTTCTCAGAGACTACATATCACCTGTGTCATTGCATGTGTGTTCTTCCTACAGACCACACATGGATCCACCAGTGTCATTGCATGTGTGTTCTTCCCACAGACCACACATGGATCCACCTAGTGTGATTGCATGTATGTTTTTCCCACAGACCACACATGGATCCACCAGAGTCATTGCATGTGTGTTCTTCCCATGAACCACACATGGATCCACCAGTGTCAGTGCATGTCTGGTCTTTTCATGAACCACAGCTAGAGTCATTGCATGTGTGTTCTTCTCGCAAACCACATATCACATGTGTCATTGCATATGTGTTCTTCCCATGAACCACACATGGATCCACCAGTGTCATTGCATGTGTGTTCTTCCCACAGACCACACATGGATCCACCAGTGTCATTGCATGTGTGTTCTTCCCATGAACCACACATGGATCCACCAGTGTCATTGTATATCTGCTCTTCCCATGAACCACAGCTAGAGTCATCGCATGCGTGCTCTTTTCATGAACCACAGCTAGAGTCATTGCATGCGTGTTCTTCTCACAAACCATATCATGAACGACACCCAGTGTCATTGCGTGTGTGTTCTTCTCATTAACCACACATGGATCCACCGGTGTCATTGCATGTCTGCTCTTCTCATTAATCATAACTAGAGTCATTGCATGTCTGTTCTTCCCACAAACCACATATCACCAGAGTCATTGCATGTGTGTTCTTCCCACAAACCACATATCACCGGTGTCATTGCATGTCTGCTCTTCTCATTGACCATAGCTAGATCCACCCGTGTCATTTGATGCATGTTCTTTTCATAAACCGCATATGGATACTAATTAACCTTAGGGGAGCCCTAACCTTAGCGTTAGATCGAGTCTTCTAGAAGGCACGCCCTAACACAGGAAACACCGGGGGCTCCCTATTGAGAGTGTCACGACTCACGAGTTGAGCAGGCCATATCCCAGTGTCACGTCCCCATTACTTCTCTTCCTCCCCGTACTTCTCTTCCTTCCCCTCGAAGCCACATTCCTACTTCACTCCGATCCTGCCGTAGCCGCAAGTCGACGGCGTCGCCACCCCAATCCCCTCTCCGGCAGCCACCCCCTCCCCTCTCACCATGGGTTCAAGGGGAGACGACGAGGAAACGCGTCGTGACGACAGGGACGGTGATTTCGATGTGAGTCGTCTCATCTATATCTCTATCATTCATGGCCAGTTATCTATTTTTTGAGCCAGATCTGCTCCGTTTACTCATGGGCGTATGATGTGTTAGGCCAACCAGACGATGTATGACACCGACTATCACGGTTTAGCGGATGAAGACAGTCCTCTGCTATGTAAACATGGATATGTGCCCGCTAAATTTGTAGCGTTAGAAGGATGAAACGCAGGCAGGAGGTTTCTACGGTGTCAAGGACATCGTGCAATGATGCGAGGCGGAAGTTGCGGTGTTGTCAAATGGGTAGATCCAGAGTGGCCCAAATCGATGCAGAAAACGCTGGACAAACTATGGGAAATGACTGTTGAGTTGAAAGAATCCGCATTCAGCTCACTTCTTGACAGTGTTGAGATGAAGCTATGGGAATCAGTTGACACGACCAAGCATAAGCGAGATCTCATGGGGGTGGAAGACAAGGTTAGCAAAGTCGAGAAGGAGAGGGACGCGGCGTTGGCCCTGAAGGATAAAGCAGAGCAAGAACTGACTCAAGCAAGGAAGGATCTTCACCAGGCCAAAGTCCTGCAGTTCACAACTACGAGTATTGACAAGTGCATGAGGAAAGATGCAGAGAAACAATTGAAGTTGTGCAAGGAAGATGCTAAAAGGAAGGAGCAGACGATTTGATCCTTGCTCTCGCAGGAAGATGTGCATAGGGCTAAGATTAGGAAGATCAAGGAGATGTGTGATAACCAGTTTTATTTAGCTTAAGCTCCATGCCTTTTTAAGTTGTAATAGTTGTACTTGTTGACCTAGCGGTCTGAACTATTGGCCCTAGTGTCCTGGGAGTAAAAAAATTGGTCTCCCATTAATCTGTCTTAACCCTGCATTACTTCCTTTTGTCTGACCAATGCCCCTTGGATATTCCGCCCGTCGCTTCGTCATCCTCGTGTACAAATAGGAGGCGCCACAGCTCATCGCTTCGTCATCCGTCCCCTCCCCCTCTCCAATCTCCACCGCGTCGTCCACCCCCTCGCTCCCTCTCCAATATCCACCGCGCCGCCATGGAGAAGCCCTCGTTGAACTTCTACGAGGCGGTGATGTTCGCGCACTTCGACATCCTCGCACCGCCGGCCACGACGGTGCCCCACGGATGGCGCATCAGCTATGCGGGGGTGCTGGTGTCTCCACTCCTCGTCCCCGGTGGAGCCGTGATGGAGAGCAAAATCGCGGCGCGCTGCCGCCAGATGCCCGCATGGAAGAGGGCGCTGCCCCGGTACGCGGCGGCTAGCCCGTACTGGCCGGCGCTATTCAAGAAGGAGCGGAAGGCCAAGATTGGCAACCGCATCGTTTACGGGCGCCTGGTGCACCGGGATCTCCGCAATCGAGAAGGGCGGGAGAGGTTTTGGTCCGTCCCTGGATGGACCAAGTTCACCGTCATCGCCGCCGCTCACCGCGGAGAGGTGCTCCGTCTCGCGTACAATGCGGAAATCATGGAGGTTCCGTCCAACAAAGACGAGGAAGCCGGCGGCTCAGAGGATAGCGGCAGCGGAAGTGAAATTGTTGACTAGTGGTTGAATTAATGTAGGATGTGAAATGGCACCTTTGTTTAGAAGAATTTGTGGTTGAATTAATGAAATGCCTCGATTTAGATCTCTGTCTCGATTAATTTGTGGAAGAATTTGTGAATTAGATCAAGTTCTGCATCGATTTAGATCTCTGTCCCGGATTGGGAACATGACCGTGGACCAAAGACCCCTTTTCTAGTAGTGTATTCTGACATTGGTGGTTTGTTTAAACGTAATCTATGTGGATTTGGCCGCATGCAAATGGCACAACCACAATTTATAAAGTGGAAGCACGTACACCCGGTAACTGGAGATCCGAGAGCTTCGCCAGATGCAGGGGATGCAGGAGCAGAGAGGCGGTGAGAGATGGGCTCAAGATTAGGCCAGAAAGTGGTACCCATTTCCTCCTCATCTGGGCATTATCAGTAAGAACATTGCTATTTATGTTGCCACGTCGTTGTGCAGCATCTGAAATAAGTTGCTGCTTCGTGGAGTGTGGAGCTTAAATAATTTATTTCTGTGCCACTTACATTCCGTCGTATTTCGAGACCTCCTGCCCCTCAGCAATCGTGGAACCGGTGGATCCTTGTTTTCAGATAGCAGTGGCACAATCACAATTTCGGATTCAACTACTGACTTGGGCGTTTCCAAACCCTAAGTCGCGCTACATTTTACTCAGAGAACGTGGGTAGATTGTTTCGCCCAGCAACGTGCCACACACAGAGCTCCAGAATTTAATAGAATTACATATATAGGTTCAAGTTCAACACACTACTATGCATCTTCATTGCCAGCAGCCTTCTTCCGCAGCCTGGGTGCCAAGCCTTCACGTCCAATGGCTTCTTCATTTCCTGGCTTCTTCCTCTTCCCCGGTGCCAATTTTCTTAGCTTCACGTACTCTGCATCACTAGGATAATGGGCACCAGAATCGTGTCCAACATCATCTTTCCACTCATTTTTAATTTCTTCGAGTAGCAAAATGACTGACCCGGCAGTCATGTTTCTAACCTTGCGGCGCTTCCTGTCAAAGAAACAAGACTGTTGCATAACTGCCCAATATCTACAGAGTAAATAAAACAAAAATTACAATTTAGCACAAACATGCGAACCCCAAGCGACCTTTGCTTACCAGGAGCTAATTGCGTTCGAGCAACCACCCTGTCAAAAAATAGAAGGGTGACTCCCAGTTGCAGCAGCTTCCACATCCAGTACATCACAATTCAGCTCAAACATGCAATTCGAAGCATACCTTTTCATCAACCCAATTAGCTGACTGTCACACGTTATAGGAACCATGATGCCACGTTCATCCATGAAGCTGAACTTTGCAGTCTGCTTTGGCCATACTTCAACATGATTACGCAGAGCAGCAACCATACCAGATATAGTGCAGATCTGCGCATGCGCTTCTTCCATCGTGAAACAATGGCTTCCATACCACTTGCCCTTGGAGTCATACCTGTAGAAGACTACCGTAACCAGGTAAGGGGGTCTGTGCAGATCCTACTTGACAGAAAACTGTGGACAAAATATGTTTGTCAACGTTGGGATAATGAACAATCTGAGGTTTAGTAGCCAGCTAGCAGTTGTAATTAGTGCGAATAGCAAAGAGAAGGGTAGCTCACCCGCTTGTAGGCAGAACTTCTTCTTCCTTGATAGTCGGATCTACCATCCTCCGAACTGCTCGGCTCGTCGGCGGCGGAGGCGGGCTAGAGCCTCACACCGGCGGCTACGACATGCGCCATTGGAGCTCAGTATCAACGACTGGGCGCAGCAACTGGGCGTAGCAACTTGGCCCCAGAAGTCAAATGCCCGAAGGGATCGTCCTGCCTGGAGGGTGGATTCCGACGCCGCTGGTGCTAGGGGAAAGCTGGGAATGGATTTGTGAAATTGGTCAACGCATCCAATCCACTTAGCTGCTCGATTTGCCTAAGAGGTTGCCGCGTCGGCGCCCGCGTCACGGACAGATAACCGACATGTGGGTCCCGACCGTCTACTTCACGGGGCGGTTTAACGGCATGTTTGTATTTGGCAGGGGTGAGATGAGTTTGCCTCGAAATGGCCCCTCTCAGTAGTTGGTGGCCCAACTTTTTGAAACACGGTAATTTCAGGCAACTTAGGTACCGCCATGCGCTGGCCTGCCAACTTTGGTATCGCAGACGAACAAGCCCAAGAAGGTGGTGAGACAGACGTGCTCAAGATTAGGCCAGATAGTGCAAACAATTTCCTCATTATCTGGGCATTATCTGTTGCCTTTCCAGTTTATGTTGCCATGTCATTGTGCAGCAGCTGAAATAAGTTGCTGCTTCGTGGAGTGTAGTATCCAGCTTAGGACTTGTTTCTCAACTCAGAACCTTATCATAAGTGTAATGCCAATAGCAGGGACTTATTAAGCGCCTATAAATAATTCATGTCTGTGCCACTAACACCCATCGATTTTGGAGACACCTTAACCGCTCAGCTATCACAGTCCCGGTGGTGCGATTGTTCAGATAGTAGTGGCATAGTCATAATCTCGGATTCAACTAGTGGCCTCGGCCGTATCCAATACTCAAGTCGCGATACATTTTACTCTGAGTACGGGAGGCAGATTGTTTTTCCCAACAAGTTCCACGCACATGGCTCTAGAGTTTAACCGGACTACATATATAGGTTCAAGTTCAATACATCATTAAGTTTCTACATTGCTAGCCTTCTTTCTCTGCTTGGGTGCCAACTTTCTTCCTCTTGCCTTCACATCCACTGGCTTCTTCATCTCCTCCCTTCTTCCTCTTCCTAGGTGCCAATTTTCTTACCTTCACGTACCCTGCATCTCCGGGTCGATGGAAACCAGGCCAATCAGCACCAGAATCTTGTCCAGCATCATCACTCCACTCGTTTTGGTTTTCTTCCCGCAGCAAAATCACTGAGTCAGCTATCTTGTTTCTTACCTTGCGCTTCCTGTAAAAAAACAGTACATGGATTACTACCTTATATCTACAGAATATAATTTTTTTTGCGAATGTACCATCTCATACCTAGGTTTGGGATCATTAAGGGGACAACCCGCTACTCTATGGCCTATAAGATGGCAGGTCTTGCATCTGTTTTTTCCCTTCTTCTCGAGAAAATTCTTAAACCTATTCACATGAGGTCTTGCTCTGCCCCTTTTTGTAACTGGCTGGTAAAGCTCGAAAGTCAGTTGGACTTGAGGCCACTGAGATGGGTCTGTGAATGGCTCGACGGATCCAGCGTACACAGCTCTAAACTTTTCCATAGAGTAGTAGTCTGACAAATACTGATTCAAATGTGGTAGAGTTCTTTTCTTCACCAAGAAGAACAACGCATGGTTGCAAGGTTTCTCGGTATGCTGCCACTCTAAGCAGGTCCATTCTCGCAGCTGGATGTTCACAACATCCCTTTTGCCACTCTTGGACATATCGACCACCTCACAACTGCTGCTGGTTGATGTGAGAACCATAAGATTAGCAAGTCCTTGGCTTCTCTTGTGTAGTTGTTGTACAACTAGCGGTAGCATATGTACTCTAAGTCTCCTACCGATCTCTCTCCTTATATTTAACAGCTTCATGATCATACCACGTATGATGTCCATCAAGATATGAACAGGATGCACTTTTATGTCCTTCACCAAGTTATTCAGGCATTCTGCAAGGTTGTTGTTTATGTAATCAACTTTGATGTCAGGGTTGAATTGACTCCTCTTCCATAGCTGCGCATGATGGATAGCTAAGTACTCTAGAAGTTCAGGGGCTTCAACTAAAATCTTGCTCATGAAATATTCGCTGCTACTAGGTTTGTAAGCTCTAGCAGCAGGAAACATGTAACAAAATACACTTCCTGCATAGTGTGAGTACAAGTTGAGCATCATATGGGCATGGCATTCTCTACCTTCAGCTCGCGGGAATACCTCCTTCACTCCATTTGTCAGCCCTTTGCATGCTTCCGTGGATATAGCCAATGGATCCATGTGGACTATTGATCTCCTGAGCTGCCTCATAAACCAGACCTAGTTTTCCTCCATTTCTGTTTCAAACAGCCCGAATGCTACTGGGAACATCCAGTTGTGACCATCAAGTGCTATGGCAGATGGCAGGCAGCCTTTCCATTTGCTAGTTAGGACAGTGCTGTCTACACTCAGATACAACCTACATCCATCCTTGAATCCCTAGATGCAAGGATTAAGCGCCATGAAAAATCTTTTGAAATATTTTTTACCATGTACTAATTCGGTGTCAATCTCCACAACACTCCCCGGACACCTAGCTTGTACCTCCGCCTTGAATTTGTACAGCATCCTGAAGCTATTGGTCCAATCCCCGTGCAAGACCCTTCGAGCTTTCTCTTTACCTTTCCAAACCGTGTAATATGGTAGGACAATGTTGTATTTAGAACCAAGGCTAGTCTGAATATTCTTCGCGGTCTCCTTAGGGTTATCCTTTAGTATGGACATAGCTTATATAGCCACCCACTCCATATCAGTCATTGAGGATTTCAGTTTGTTGCCTGTCGGACACATGTGTGGAGGGCCCATTTTGTTCACCTGCAACACAAATTCATTTAAAAGATAAGCAGAGTCGACTAGTTGGCAGAAAGATATCGCACAACAATTGTAGTTATAGAGTGAAAAGAGAGAAAGTTCTAATGGTTTGCTTCATTCATTGTCCTAGTGCCCTAATTGCCTTCGACGCGGGTAAGGCTCTAGCTGTGATCCTCCATGGACAATGTACCTTGACCCGTCCATTCATCCACATTAACTTGCAAATGGCCTCATACCTCTAGGCAGTGTTCTTCAGTCGATAAACATCGAACTCCCCCTTGATACAAAAATGCCGGAACGACATCCTGATCTCATGCATGCTCCTGAACTCAGTGCCGACCGAAATTATAGGATACTCATGGTCATGTTTCATTTCTTCTACTTTAACACCCAAATCATCAACTGGAATACCAGCCTCATCATTAAGTTCCTCGTCTATTTCATCATCACCAGATTCTTGATCCTCTATAGTGCCTTCTTCTTCATCTGATTCAGAATCTTGGCCATCGTCTCTAATGCCTAGTACTGCAAACATCATGTGACTCCCATGGGTGGGGCTGCACCATCATATCCACTCGGATGGACTGGAACATTGCCCCAATCTACCTCACTGGCAACTCTGTTTTCTCCAAGACACTCGGTTGGTTCTGCTGCAACCACATGGGGTGGTCTGACGTTTGCACGCATCCCAGGTACTTAAGTAGACAAACAGCAGTCAGAATCAATTTCATCTTGAATGTACAGAACCCTCTTGCTCTTCTTGTGTACATCCTCCTTCCTGATGTAATCTTTCCTAATGGTATCAGTAGGGCTTGACATCTGCATTTCGTTCCCCATCAAACTAGGATTTTTGCTGCCGCTCTTGGGTGTGATCTCCTTCCTGCTTCCCCTCACGGGTCATGGCTCCAGGGTGCTGGCATTATTGCCTGACCTCTGTGGCATGTTCTTCTTCGAATTAGCCCTTTTGATGTAACTATTGGGCGTGTTCTCCTTCATGCTGGGATTATTGCCTAACCTCAGCGGCGTGTTCCGCTCCAAATTAGCCCTTTTGCTGCTACTATTGGGCGTGTTCTCCTTCGTGCTAACATTATTTCTTGACCTCAGCGGCGTGTTCCGCTCCAAATTAGCATTTTTTCTGCTCCCACTGGGTGTGGTAGCCTCCGTGCTGACCATCTTATCCTTTTTTCTACCACTCCTAGGAGTGTTCACCACCATGCTAGCCCTCTTAGCGTTTTTGCTGCTACCGTTCGGTGTGGCATTTAAACTAGATCTCAGGGGTGTACTCTACGGCGTGGTGCCTTTTTTCGTGCAACTCCTAGGCATCCTCTTCTCTAGCATGGTCTCCTTGGTGATGTTCTTCTTCGGTGTGCCCTTTTTGGGGATGCTCTTCCTGCTCCTCTTTATGACGCTCCTCTATAAGACTCTCCTCTGTTTGAAGCTACCCTCAGTCGCACCAGCCCCAATGATGCCATGGATCAGGTCACGCATGCCTTCGAAAAGTGAATCATCTCTATTGTTGAAATCCAATTCCTCTCCAACCATTTTCACTATCAAGTGGAAGAACAATTCACCTCTATAATGTTTCCTTGTAAACGATACGACTAAATCCCTGGTATCTTTCACCTCTATAGCCTTTTTGCTTATGTTACCAAAATATACCAAACATGATACCTGGGAGGACCCCCATAGCACCTTCACACGTAACGATGCCATCAGATTAGAATTTTTCTATGGCATCATCAAACTTTGCAGTATAATCCTCGACACCGTTACAAATGATTACTTTGCCATCATTAGGTTATGCAGGATAGAAACCTCCGAGAGGTTCAAGAGGTGGAGCGGCACCATCAGACCCAGCCACAATGCCACCATCGCCATCACCAGCATCATCGTTAGCTGGAGAAACCTTGGTGAAAGTACCAGGACCAGGAGAAAGGTGAGGGCCCTTAACAGCGGGAGCTACAATACATGGTGGACAGCCAGGACCTTGGCTAATGGCAGCCACAATAGGATCAGCTACTGCCATGCCACATCGATGATCAGGAGCAGTTCCCACAATAGCAGTGTTTTGAGTGCTAGCAGAGTCCAGACCATGAGCTAGCTCCAGACCAGCATCTCGCTGAACCTGAGCACGGGTTCGAGGAGGACACAAGGCATCTGTCTTGGCAACTGATGTCTATGCACTTCTATTCTTGTAGACAGTTGTTGGGCCTCCAAGTGTAGAGGTTTGTAGAACATAAGCAAGTTTTCCCTTAAGTGGATCACCTAAGTTCATCGAACTCAGGGAGGAAGTGGTCAAAGGTATCCCCTCTCAAACAACCCTGCAATCAAGATACAAGAAGTCTCTTGTGTCCCCAATACACTTGTCAGGTGTATAGGTGCACTAGTTCGGCGAAGAGATAGTGAAATACAAGTGGTATAGATAATTATAAGTGGTAACGGTCATAGAAGATAGCTTGATGGCGTGGAAAAGACTGAAGTAAAACTGAAATAAAGATGGAAGCAAGAAAACATGTAACAGATCTAATTGCAACCGGTGTATCAATGCTTAGAAATAAGGCCTAGGGATCATACTTTCACTAGTGAACACTCTCATATAAATATCTTCTCTTTCTGATACTACTCTTAACTACTCTCCGGTTGGACACTCTAATCCATGGTAGGGCTATAACAGCACACCTCAAAGTAAGCCTTTTCCATCTAGATAACCCCACACTGTCACCTTGAGCACTAGATGGTTCCAACAAACACCACAATTTCATAAAGGCATCCAAAATATAACTCATAACAAGTATTTGTAATCTCTAGCCTAAGTGCCACCATGGTGTGCACGCTGTCACTTTCACACACATAGGGAGAGCATAGATCTATTAAAGCACTTGAGTAGAAAGGTAGATCTACTTGATTGCAAAGCTCATGATCGCAATATGATCATGCATAGAGAGAGAGAGATGAACACATAGCTACCGGTAGAACCCTTAGCCTCGAGGAAGAACTACTCCCTCCTCATCATGGAATTAGCAGTGGTAGGGATTGGGTCAACAGCAGCCAAATCAACAACAACACGGGGACGACCAGTACCAGAAGATTCTAGAGCAGGGGTTCGCACAATTTGAGCATGGTTTCGAGGAGGAGCAGCACACAAGGCAGCGGTCTTGGCACCAACAGCAGGGCAACCTCCAGAAGCATTAGTTTGCTCAACAACTGCATGGATTGGGTCACCAGCAGCCGGAGCAACAACAACACATGGACGACCAGTACCAGCAGATTCTAGAGCAGAGTTTTGCACAACTTGAGCACGGTTTTGGAGGAGGAGGAGCACACAAGGCAGCAGTATTGGCAACAACAGTGGGGCGGCCTCCGGAAGCATTAGTTTGCTCAATAACGGCATGGATTGGGTCAGCAACAGCCAGATCAGCAACACCACGGGGATGACCAGTACCAGCAGATTCTAGAGCAGAGTTTTGCACAATGGCAATATGGGGACTCCTACGAGTAGGTTGCCTGACAAAAGCATGGCGCGGATGAGGAACTACATTTTGCTCAACAACAGCAGGGGTTCGAGTTAGACCACCCTGTCCAATAATAGCTGGGCAACTCCCAGTAGCAAGAGCTTCCACATCTAGTATTTTACAAATCAGCATAACCACGCGAAGCCCAACAAACTGTTTCATCAACCCAATTAGCTGACTATCACACGCTATAGGAACCGTGAAGCCTCATTCATCAATGAAGTTGAACCATGCAGTCTGCACCAACCCCATTTTAGCATGTTCACGCTCATGCACATCAGCAACCATACTAGGGATAGTGCATAACTGCGTAGGTGGTACGTCCATCTTCAGACTGCTAGCTTGATTCCACTTGCTCTTCCCATCTTCTAATTTAATGTGGTAGCCGAAGAGGGTGACCATAACCGTGTATTTGGGTTCAACGGAGATCCTACTTGACAGAAAATTGGGGACAAAAGATAAGAATTGTTTGTCAGCGTTGTGCTGGCAAACAATTCTAGGTTCAATCTATCTATATAATGCCAATTGCCAGCTAGCAGTTATAGATAGTGCGAATAGCAAAGAGAAGAGTAGCTCACCCGCAATTATCCAGAAGTACTTCTTCCTCGGTTATAGGATATGCCATCCTTCGTGCTACTGATCTTGTCGGCGGTAGAGGCGGGTTAGAGCGTCGCAACGGCTGGCACGACATTCGGCATTAGAGCTCGGTACTAGCGAGTAGGCGTAGCAACTTGGCACCGGAAGTCTAATGCACAAAGGGATCATTCTAGTTGGAGAGGGGATTTTGACGCCGCTGGTGCTAGGGTTCAGGTGAAAGGAGGGAGGGAGTGGATTTGTGAATTTGGTCAATGCACCGAGCTCCTTTAGTCCCTCATTTTGCCTACTTGGTTTCCGCGTTGGCACTCGCGTCACAGACATATTACTAACATGAGGGTCCCGATCGTCTACTTCACGGGGCAGTTTTACGGAATGTTTGGATTTGGTAGGGGTGAGATGAGTTTGCCTCGAAATGGCCCTTTCGGTAGTTGGCGGCCCAACATTTCGAAACGCGGCAATTTCAGGCAACTTAGGTACCGCGATGCACTCGCCCGGGAACTTTGGTACCACAAACGAATAGGCCCATGGAGCATGCTGGCCGATCATGATGCCTTAATGTTCTTGGACTGGTGGACGTTCTTCTTCTGCCATAGTCGGGTAAGTGGATTTTCCAAGGTGTGGCTAGTGGGGTCACAGAAAATAGCTATTTCTAGGGAGAAGACGATTCTTGTCCCGAGGCTTCTTGGCTTCTTTTGTAAGGATCTTCCGATGCTTGTTTTGCTTCCGAGGATTAGGAGCTTGGAGTGGTGTAGGACCTTTCAGCATCGGGGCCACATGCTGCTTAGTGGGGAAGTCCCGAGAGAAGTGACTGGTTGACCGCAAGTGAAACAATCATCTTTCCTTGTCTTGTACTTTCCTTGGTTTTGCTTCTTGATCTCCTTTAGGAGGGTTGCTATCTCTTGATTAAGGTGTTGAGGAAGATGGTCTTTTCACGGTTGAGGGTACTATTTAATGGAATGACCCTTTTGGTCATAGTTGAAACAGGTACCACGCCTTTGGCACACCCTTCTATTTACCTTCTCAACTCTACTAAGAGGGAGTTGACGACCCTGGTCAACCAGAAAGTCTAAGGGGCAGTCGGCAGGAACATGGTCTTGACTTTTGTAGAGGAAATAGGTGACGAACTGGGTTGGACAATCCACTGCAGGATGGAGGGCTCGACAGTTTGGGCAGTTGCCCAGGCACTTACTAGCTTGGTGTCCTGATTCTCCGCATCGGCTACATGCTTTCTTCTGGCTTTCGGTCTTCGTGGCCATCTTGAGTGGGTTTATGCTTGTCGGGGCTAATCCTTCTGGCTATGGTAGTAATGTAGGTTAGTCGGTTAGCCTCTTGAGTAAAACACAGAGAGATTAATGAGGTATAAAACTAGAAGGTAGCGATTGTTGTCTCCGCAAGGATCCCGCAGAAAGTCTAGGCCTCGTAGGTGGTAATTAGGGAGGTACCAACAACCATCCAGCGTTCGGGGCCAACGCTAGACGTCAGGAGATGCGAACATTCGGGACGCGGTTATTCCAGGTTGGGTATGATGTAACATCTTTAGTAAAACAAAAAAGAGATAACCGCAATCAAGCATAACAAACCAAGCAAGTTTCATACATAACAAACAAGTCTGCACCCGACGGTGGCAGTAGTATTTAAGCATTACAAAACGCGTTCAGCCGCGATACATGACTCTACCCTAAGCTAGGTGGGCGAGTACGATAGTGCAAGTGACTACCCATAGGGTGCATCTTAAAAGTCGTTGTTGGCTTCTAGCGGAGCAGTGGAGGTTTCCTACACATCTTGGATGGGGTTGAACCTTTAGAGGTATTGACGGGCGATGATGCACTTCCTTCCTCTTTTGGGAGCTGCTTCCCTCGAGGTTCCTTCTTGTAACATCCCAAAACTTCAATCCAAGTTTACCAAAGATCAAATCATCCAAAAATAGGGTTAACAAAAACTTTTCCATTTTTAAAATGAAAGCATTCATATATGTGGGCATTTAAAAGAGGAGTTGTTTGAATTGCCATGATTAAGTGATCCAATGCTTGTAAAATGTTTCTTGGGTGATTTAAACATCATCTACATCATTCCCAAACTTTTCCTAAAAGAAATCAAATCAAAAAGAATTAAAATCAAGGAATGGTCATTTTGACAAAATTAACTCCCATGCCTACTTTGGCTATTCCTAGTACTCAAAAGTTAACAGGAACAATTCTGGATCTTTACACCCCTTGCTAGTACACATAATGAGGTACCAAGGCCCACATTTTGATCTTCTAAAAACCTTCTGTAAACTATTTTAAATAACAGTTCAAAATTGAATCTTTATCATATGGGAAGATCCCACTTTTTCAAAAACCACTCAAATAAGCTCAACTTTCAAAACCCAAGCATCTGCAGACTCACCAGCACCAACTTAGCACACCCACCAAAAATATTCTCAAAATTCAAAACTTGAGTTCTTGCGGCCATTTCATCGAACAGGTGGCAGACACAAATCAAACAAAAATCAAACACTATTGTGAGTAGTGATTTAAGCCTAACTTGTTCCCTCTCTAGCTCACAACCATCCCAGTAGATCAGCTAGCAAGTGAAACCAAGCACTAGACTCACTGTAAGCTTGGCATTGCCATCAATGGTGAGCATGCCGAAGCTCACCATGCCACCCCAGTGTCGATAGCAAGCTAGGAGGAGTTGTAGCCGTGCCAACCTTGTCTAGGAGGCAGCCCACCGTCCACCGCCACTCCCTGTCCAGCGCCCGAGCCTTGCCAACCCCTGGACCACACGCACGGACCGCGCCCAGCCCGCCAGCAACCATGCCGAGAGCACGCCCAGTGCGCCACCCTCGACCGATGCCCACAGACCGCGCGCCGCCCTTTCCACTTGCATACATGATCACCACCGACCCAGGAGACCACCAAACATCCCCGTTCGCCGCCCCATGACGCACAGCCACCGCTCGCCGTCGAAGACGCCGCCTCTGCCGCGCAGAGCATCACGTGTTCCAGACCAAACCGCACCGCCCCTACGGCCGCATTGAAGCATTAGAACATCGCCAGGGAGCACCGCACCGCCCCCTACCGTCGCCCATGCCGATAGCCGTCTGTACCATCGACCACGACGAGCTCATCGTGCGCCCCGTCGGTCCCCTCTCGCCACTATAAATAGAGGCCACGCCCAGCCGATTTGAGCACACCATCTCATTCCCCACCTCTCACACTCACTCCCCACCGCCAGCCGGAGCCGCTCGAGCACTAGAGCGCCGGAATTGCAGCCGGAGCCGCCGCCTCGGAAGGAGAAGGGCGCCGTTGATCCAGGCCGCCCCAGGAGAAGCTACCGGTACCAGGAGGTTCACCGTCGTCGACTTCATCGTTCGCCCGCCTCGCCGACCCTCGCCTCAACCCCGGTGAGGCCCCAACGACCCCCACTGGCCGCGCTAGGGTTCTGTCTCGCCGGCGTTACCCAACGTCGACGATGACCCTCAGCCGTTGGATTAGAACCAGATCGCACGGCCACCGTTCGCCCATACCTCTTCGCACCCCCCTGTGCCACTGACGGGTGGGTCCTCGCTTAAGTTAGCCCGCGACGTCGCGCGGAGCGCAGTGGGCCGGCCCATTTCGTTCCCGCGCGCGTTTAAAATTTAAATTAGGATTTTTTCTTTTTAGTTAGAATATAGTTTATGTCCTTGTTTCAAAAATCAATTCTGTGAGTTTGACAAATCCAAATTGCATGAATCTAATTTTGTCTGAAAGGTATTGAAATGCTCTATCCAAGCCCGTTGGAGTTAATTCAATTAGATTTATAGATCTCCCGAAATAAAAATAAGAAGACAGAAGCTTTTACAACTTGCAACATTTTTATAAAATCAACCAAGTTAGCTTTTGAGTTGATTCCAACTCTCAAAAATCACATTTCATCAGATCTATCCAAATATGTAATAATATTAAGGTTTACATGCAGTGACTTTGGACTAGTACCAAAATAATGCTATATAGGCATTTCTAGTCACTTTAAATCATTAAATAATAAACTTAAACCAAAGTAATGTTGATCCAACCTTTAAATCTCATTCCCACCTGTGGAATATGTGGTGAGGACATGTGTCCACATGATCCCATATTTTGGTGGTGAATATTAAATTTTAGTTAACATTTCAATGAGTAGAAATTACTTTTTTAAAATAAAAAGATTTAGAACTATTGAATTAAAACGTGTAATGTTTGTGATGATAATAGATCATCAATTATGTGCTTTAGAATGCTACTTAGCCTAGTTAAGTATTGTTTGGTGATTGTGCACTCCCTATGTATTTCTAGACGATAGTACCGACCAAGCTCTCGAGGAGGAGTTCTACCAGGAAGAAGAAGAAGAAGACAACTTCAACCACTGCACCAACCAAGGCAAGCCACTATTAGCAGGGCAAGCTAACCCTTGCAAACTTACCTTAGCAAGCTATGGTTAGCAAGCTAGAATAAACTAGATGGTTTAGTAAAGATGCCTTAAGCATGCTTTGATCACCCCCCCTTTCCCTATTAATGCCCCAAGTCTCATGGATAAGTTTTAACTCACCTTAGATTATACAAAGTTCTCTACTTAAAATTGAAGGTAGCATAAAAAGTATAAAACTTGACCTACTTAGAAACCTTTAGATATTATTATATGGCATGAGATTGATCCCATCTTTCCACCTTAGTGAACACTCTTAACTTAGTAGTTTAGAGTAGATCAAAAACTTGAGTCACTTTAGATGGGAATACTTGGTGAAAATGAGTTATGAAAACCTTGGAATGATGAGTCATTCTATTGAGATGTTTTGACATGTGTTGAGAAACACCACTGGTTTCTGATGTGGAAAATGATAAGGCATGAGCCTTAACCCTTTTATAAAACTGATGGTTGGATTCGGATGCGATACCATTCCAAATTTACCGTACAACCACATTACCGGAATTGGGTAAGGCTTAGCTGGAAATTTATATGCATTAGTATTAGTTCCCTCACGGGAGAGGTTTGAGCTGAGGCTACCTCTCAATGTTGTCCACCTATGCAGTGCCCAAGATGACAGATGGTCATGGTTGGGAGGCCATGCTCATAGGAGAGGTGCTTATACTAGGGTGTGTAAAGGGAAGGTTATGTTTGATTATCTGCATACTAAGTATGATGATTCAGGCTTATCCCTGACAGATGTATCGAATCTTGTGGTGAAAGTGTACCACCTCTGCAGAGTGTCAAACTATTCGAATAGCCGCGTCCGCGGTTATGGACAGTTGGAATGGCCATACTGTTTCGTTGTCAGATGTTTTCCAAATACCTTGAAATGAATGATGACCTTTGACTTGACCACAACAGGGTTGTGTTAATGAAATTAGCTTCCCAACTTAAGTAATTCTAGAACTTTACTTTATCTTTTCTTGCTTCAGAACTTAGTTTAGGTTTCAAACTTAACTTGATAGTTATTCTTTCATTTCAGCACTTTAACTTAGAATTATAACCCTTGTTAGTAGTAGTTTGCGAGTACTTAAAGAGTACTCATGGCTTTTGTCCCTAGCTATTATCATGGCCAGACTATGAAGGAGATTATCAAGACGATGGTCAGCAGAATGGCTATGATAACTAGGACTATCTGCCTTCGTCAGCATTGCCTGTGCCCCTAAAGATGGACCCCACCGCTACGCTATCTTTATTTTCCGCTGCTTGTTGTATTAAGACTTGGATCATGAGATCCTTATTTGTGTAAAACCTTATGTATGGTTTGTACGGGATGATTGTACTCTGATATCCAAATCCGTTATGTCTCGCAAAAATGGTAATCCTGGGATTGCGAGGTATGGCATAACGGGCATCTGGGATAAAAAAATCCGAGTGTTGACAAGTTGGTATCAGAGCCATCCTGACCATAGGAGACCCTAGTTAGAATGGACGTCAAACCCAAAAACTTAGCTTAAAAAAAACCAAAGTGAGTATTTATGAAAAACTATCTCCTCCCTTACCTTTGGAATTTTCTTCCTCTCAAAAATTCATGTTAATCAAAATTCTTACACTACTACTTAAAATTTTGACACACTTGGTCACTTCACTAACTCCCTCATCCTAAATTCCTATAGATGGAGACTCAGTTCAGCAAGTTTTACCAGTTGGGAAATGGAGGTCAGTTGATCTTCGAGAGGGATCTGGATTCACTGTCAGAGTTACTAGGGCGCCCGCACCCGGAGTTTCTTGGAGCTCAACTTCCAGGACCCCCAGGAGGAGACCTAAAGTGGCTGGTCACCGCAGATCTTAGAGGAAGCATCGAAGCACCCACTTCCGGGAGAATTCAGTTCTCTGTGAGGGAGAACAACTGGCTAGATGGATTAGCCAGGGCAATGCATGAAGCTCTCGCACGTCTATGTGCCCTCAGCGTCAACAAGACCCAAGGAACCCGTTTTGCCCACTATGCGAGACGTGACTTCATGGGAATGCCAATGGAGATGCCAGGTCACCCCAAGTTGAGGCGTCAAGTGGAGAACCTTGACTTCTTGCTCTATGACCGACAGCAGGAACTGGACAATGCCCGAGAGTTAGCCAACCAGAACCGTGCCATTGCTGATCAGAAGGCCCAGACTTTCGCACTGCTTGTCCAAGACCGCCAGTCTCTTCGTCGCCAGCGTGCCAAGAAGGATCGCACCATCGCCCGTCTTTGCAAGAAGGTGGCAGACCTCGAGAAGACCGTCAAGGAGCAGGAAGCTCAGCTTGCAGCAAAATAAGAAGAAGATGAGGGTGAAGACATCCAGGGAGATATGGATTCTTACCTCAGCAACGATGATGACTTTCTGGAGGAGGATGCCCTGGACTTCTACACTGAAGATGAAGACTCCGACTTCATCGACGATGAGTAGATGCACTAGAGCACTGTCGTAGCGTGAGATGTATCATCTCATTGTATCGTAGCTTGCAGAATGGTTCTTCAAACCATCTGTTTTCCCTTTGATTGCTGTGGTGTGTGTTGTATCGTGTGCTTGTTTGCATGAATGAAAAAGCAGTTAGTTGAAAAACCTGAGTCTAACTCAAAGTTTTAGCTTTGAAAACCTCAAAACCATGAACCTTAGAATTTCCCTCTTACCCCTATATCTATCTCAATCCTCAGATGCCTCGTGGAAACCAAGGAGGAAGCAGCTCGTCGCAGGACCCAATGCTGCAGATCTTGCAGAATCTCATAGCGGATCGTGAAGCAAGCAGGGCCGAACATCAAGCCAACTTAGCAACATTACAACAGATCGCCCAGATGGCTCTCAACAACCAAGGACATGGAAATCAGGATCACCAAGGATCCAAACTCAAAAACTTTCAGAACACAAACCCCCCAATCTTCAACCAATCTGAGAACCCACTAGATGCTGATGACTGGTTGCAGACCATAGAAAACAACTTAGAGGTTGCAGGAGTTGATGCAAATGAGAAAGTTCTGTTCGCCACCCACTATCTGGCAGGAGATGCAAGAGCTTGGTGGAATAGCATTCGCACTATGAACCATGGTCAAGTGATGACCTGGGAAGCATTCAAGGTCAAGTTCAGCCGCACCCACGTGCCGCAAGGTCTTGTCAACAGGATGAGAGATGAATTCCGTGAGTTGAAGCAAGGAAGAATGACTGTGGTAGAGTACCGTGACAAATTCCTGTCACTTGCCAGATATGCACCAGATGAGATCAACACAGAGGCCAAGAAGAAGGAGAGATTCTTGAACGGACTGCATGATGAGATGTAGACTGTCCTCGTCAACATCCGTTTCGATGACCTCGAAGAGCTAGTCGACTCTGCCATTCAGATGGAAGGGAAGATTAACCAGGCAAACGATAACCGCAAGCGTCGTATGATGCAGCAGTCTGGATCCAACAGCCACCAGAAGTACCGTCCCAACCCTTCACCAGGTTATGCACCAAGGAACAACCGACCCTCAAATTCTCGCCCAAGCTACCCCAACCGTAGCGGAGGCAATGTGAAGTCTGGAGGAAACAATCACAACTCCGGTAATGCCAACCATTTCAACCATGCACCTCCCAAGAGCAACAACAACAACAACAACACTGCGCCTAGAACTGGCAGCAATGCTATACCTGTCGCAGCCAAAGACAAGTCTCAGATCACTTGTTTCGAGTGTGGAGTGAAAGGTCACTACTCCAATGAGTGTCCCAAGAAGGCTGCTGCCAATGCCAACGTGAATGCCCCAGCTCAGCAGCAACGTCGTGTTCAGCCAGGAAGGAGGTTTTCCCCAGGGAACCCGCACAACCGCAACGGTCGTCTCTTCCACATGAACGCAGAAGAAGCCCAGGAAGCGCCAGATGTAGTGCTGGGTATGTTTTCTGGCAACTCAGTTTTAGCAAGAGTATTGTTTGATTCGGGAGCATCGCATTCATTTGTCACCGAAGAATTTGTATGCACTAGTAAGATTCGCCCAACCAACTTGAAGCATGTCATGATAGTTCAAATCCCCGGCTCAACTACCAAAGCTAGAAAAATTTGCAAAGATGTACCTATCAGAATACATGGGATAGATTTGTATGCCAACCTAATAGTACTTGGAACCAAAGGATTGGAAGTAGTACTAGGCATGGACTGGATGTCAAGGCATCAAGGACTAATAGACTGTGCTAAGAAAGCCATCACCATGACCAGTAGTTCTGGAATAACAGTACAACATATCTCGGAAACCCTACCCCGTCAATTCAAGTGCAACAAGAGTGTAGCCCTGCCTACCATTGACCAAGTCAGAATAGTCTGTGAATACCCCGACATATTTCCAGATGAATTGCCAGGTATGCCCCCGGATAGGGATATTGAGTTCATTATCGAACTAATCCCCGGAACCGGACCTATAGCCCAGAGACCTTACACCATGAACCCCTCAGAGTTAGTGGAACTGAAGAAGCAGTTGGATGCCATGTTAGCAACAGGCTTGATTCAGCCAAGCGCATCGCCTTGGAGATCACCAGTGTTATTCGTCGACAAGAAAGATGGAGGCAACCATCTGTGCACAGATTACCGAAAATTGAATGACGTCACCATCAAGAACAAGTACCCCTTGCCAAAGATAGAGGATCTATTTGATCAGTTGACTAGAGCTCAGGTATTCTCAAAGATTGATCTTAGGACTGGTTATCACCAACTTAAGATTCGTGAAACGGATATTCCGAAGACCGCCTTTACTACTCGCTATGGTTTATACGAGTATACAGTTATGTCTTTCGGATTAACCAATGCCCCTGCTTATTTCATGAATCTCATGAATAAGATCTTTATGAATTTCCTAGATAAGTTTGTAGTTGTGTTTATCGACAACATCCTTATCTACTCCAAGTCCGAAGAAGAGCATGAGCAACATCTGAGAATCATCCTAAGAACCCTGAGAGAGCATCAGTTATATGCCAAGTTCAGCAAGTGTGAGTTTTGGCTGAAAGAAGTAGGATTCCTAGGTCATATTGTGTCTGCCGGAGGAGTCTCTGTTGATCCCACCAAGATCAAAGATGTAGAAGAATGGGAAGCCCCAACCAATCAAACCCAAGTTCGTTCATTTCTTGGATTAGCGGGATATTATCGCAAGTTTGTAGAAGGATTCTCAAGTATAGCCCGACCAATGACCCAATTGTTGAAGAAGGACAAGAAGTTTGAATGGACGGACAAGTGTGAAGCTAGTTTCCAGGAGCTGAAGAAGAGATTGATATCAGCCCCAATTTTGATCATGCTAGACATCAAGAAGCCGTTTGATGTGTATTGTGACGCATCCAAGATTGGCCTAGGATGTGTATTGATGTAAGGAGGCAAAGTCATCGCGTATCTGTCTCGACAACTGAAGCAGCATGAGCAGAACTATCCAACCCATGATCTTGAGCTAGCAGCCGTGGTTCTGGCGTTGAAGACATGGCGTCATTATTTGATGGGTAATCGCTGTGAGATTTACTCAGATCAGAAAAGCTTGAAGTATATCTTCACCCAGAAGGAGCTAAATATGAGGCAAAGAAGATGGATAGAGTTAATCAAGGATTATGACCTTGACATTCACTATCACCCCGGCAAAGCCAATGTGGTAGCGGATGCTCTTAGCAGATTGCCGTGTCGGCTTAACACCATGATCAAAGAGAAGCAACCAAGTTTGTATGAGGAGTTGGAGCAATTCAGGACTGAAGTAGTTAGCAAAGGATTCCTAGCTAGCATTGAACTTCAACCCACCTTGTTTAGCCAGATCAAGGAAGCCCAGAAGGGAAATGAGAGTATCAACAGGATCAAACATCGTATTGGTACAGGCAAAGTACCTGGATTCACCGAAGACGAAGAAGGAGTACTGTGGTACAAAGGACGTATCTGTGTTCCAGCAGATTCAGAACTGAAAGAAGTTATCATGAAGGAAGCTCATGATACCCTTTATTCTATCCACCCCGGAGGAGCAAAAATGTATCAAGATTTGAAGGAGCAATTTTGGTGGCACAAGATGAAGCGAGAGATCGGAAGCTACATCGCCAAGTGTGACATTTGTCAAAGATTCAAAGAAGAGCATCAGAGACCTGCAGGATTGTTGCAACCCTTACAGATTCCGGAATGGAAATGGGATTCCGTCGGAATGGATTTTATCACAGGTTTACCTACTTCTAGGTGGGGAAATGACTCAATCTGGGTCATAGTTGATAGACTATCCAAGGTAGCCCACTTCATACCTGTCAAGACAACCTACCAAAGTGCAAAACTAGCAGAGCTGTGCATTGCTAGAATTGTTAGTCTACATGGAACCCCCAAGACCATTGTATCAGATCGAGGAACCCAGTTTACTTCAAGATTTTGGCAGAAAGTCCAGAAAGGTTTAGGAACCAAGTTAAATTTCAGTACCGCCTATCACCCGCAAACGGATGGACAGACTGAGAGAGTCAACCAGATTCTTGAGGATATGCTTAGAGCCTGTGTGTTGGAATACGGATCAAAATGGGAAGACTGCCTACCATTCGCAGAATTCTCATATAACAACATTTATCAGGCCAGTTTGCAGATGGCACCATTTGAATTCCTATACGGAAGAAAATGCCGTACCCCCTTAAATTGGTCGCAAGTAGGAGAGAGTCAAATCTTTGGACCCGACATTCTCCTAGAAGCCGAAGAGAAAGTTCACAAAGTCCGTGAGCACCTCAAGACCGCCCAATCCAGATAGAAGAGCTATGCTGACAAGAGAAGGAGAGACCTGACTTTCAATGTCGGAGATTTCGTATATCTCAAGGTTTCACCATTGAAGGGAACTCAACGCTTTAGTCTGAAGGGAAAGTTAGCCCCCAGATATATCGGACCTTTCAAGATTCTGAACCGTCGAGGAGAAGTATCATATCAGCTGGAATTGCCTAAGGAGATGTCAACCATCCACAATGTGTTCCATATCTCGTTACTCCGCAAATGCTTAGAAGTGCCGGAGAAGACTGAAGTTTTCAAGAACATCGATCACAGAGCGGTGGAAATCAACAATGACCTGACTTATCG
This sequence comes from Avena eriantha, assembly GCA_910589775.1. Classification (NCBI taxonomy): domain Eukaryota; kingdom Viridiplantae; phylum Streptophyta; class Magnoliopsida; order Poales; family Poaceae; genus Avena; species Avena eriantha. The sequence goes on from OU342741.1 coordinate 289,368,237, forward strand.
GGAAGTACCCATCCGTATCTTAGAAGAAGCCTACAGGACCACCTGGACTAGGAGTATCAAGTTTCTCAAGATTCAGTGGAGCAACCATACCGAGGAGGAAGCCACTTGGGAACGCGAAGATTACATTAGGATAGAGTTCCCAGATCTTTTTAGTTCCTAGTTTTCTTTGTAAATCTCGGGACGAGATTTTGTTTAAGGGGGGAAGGTTTGTAACATCCCAAAACTTCAATCCAAGTTTACCAAAGATCAAATCATCCAAAAATAGGGTTAACAAAAACTTTTCCATTTTTAAAATGAAAGCATTCATATATGTGGGCATTTAAAAGAGGAGTTGTTTGAATTGCCATGATTAAGTGATCCAATGCTTGTAAAATGTTTCTTGGGTGATTTAAACATCATCTACATCATTCCCAAACTTTTCCTAAAAGAAATCAAATAAAAAAGAATTAAAATCAAGGAATGGTCATTTTGACAAAATTAACTCCCATGCCTACTTTGGCTATTCCTAGTACTCAAAAGTTAACAGGAACAATTCTGGATCTTTACACCCCTTGCTAGTAAACATAATGAGGTACCAAGGCCCACCTTTTGATCTTCTAAAAACCTTCTGTAAACTATTTTAAATAACAGTTCAAAATTGAATCTTTAACATATGGGAAGATCCCACTTTTTCAAAAACCACTCAAACAAGCTCAACTTTCAAAACCCAAGCATCTGCAGACTCACCAGCACCAACTTAGCACACCCACCAAAAATCTTCTCAAAATTCAAAACTTGAGTTCTTGCGGCCATTTCATCGAACAGGTGGTAGACACAAATCAAACAAAAATCAAACACTATTGTGAGCAGTGATTTAAGCCTAACTTGTTCCCTCTCTAGCTCACAACCATCCCAGTAGATCAGCTAGCAAGTGAAACCAAGCACTAGACTCACTGTAAGCTTGGCATTGCCATCAATGGTGAGCATGCCGAAGCTCACCATGCCACCCCAGTGTCGACAGCAAGCTAGGAGGAGTTGTAGCCGTGCCAACCTTGTCTAGGAGGCAGCCCACCGTCCACCGCCACTCCCTGTCCAGCGCCCGAGCCTTGCCAACCCCTGGACCACACGCACGGACCGCGCCCAGCCCGCCAGCAACCATGCCGAGAGCACGCCCAGTGCGCCACCCTCGACCGACGCCCACAGACCGCGCGCCGCCCTCGCCGCTTGCATACATGATCACCACCGACCCAGGAGACCGCCAGACATCCCCGTTCGCCGCCCCATGACGCACAGCCACCGCTCGCCGTCGAAGACGCCACCTCTGCCGCGCAGAGCATCGCGTGTTCCAGACCAAACCACACCGCCCCTACGGCCGCATTGAAGCGTTAGAACATCGCCAGGGAGCACCGCACCGCCCCCTACCGTCGCCCATGCCGATAGCCGTCTGTACCATCGACCACGACGAGCTCATCGTGCGCCCCGTCGGTGCCCTCTCGCCACTATAAATAGAGGCCACCCCCAGCCGATTTGAGCACACCATCTCACTCCCCACCTCTCACACTCACTCCCCACCGCCAGCCGGAGCCGCTCGAGCACCAGAGCGCCGGAATTGCAGCCGGAGCCGCCGCCTCGGAAGGAGAAGGGCGCCGTTGATCCAGGCCGCCCCAGGAGAAGCTGCCGGTACCAGGAGGTTCGCCGTCATCGACTTCGTCGTTCGCCCGCCTCGCCGACCCTCGCCTGAACCCCGGTGAGCCCCCAACCACCCCCACTGGCCGCGCTAGGGTTCTGTCTCGCCGGCGTTGCCCAACGTCGACGATGACCCTCAGCCGTTGGATTAGAACCAGATCGCACGGCCACCCTTCGCCCATACCTCTTCGCACCCCCCCTGTGCCACTGACGGGTGGGTCCTCGCTTAAGTTAGCCCGCGACGCTGCGCGGAGCGCAGTGGGCCGGCCCATTTCGTTCCCGCGCGCGTTTAAAATTTAAATTAGGATTTTTTTTCTTTTTAGTTAGAATATAGTTTATGTCCTTGTTTCAAAAATCAATTCTGTGAGTTTGACAAATCCAAATTGCATGAATCTAATTTTGTCTGAAAGGTATTGAAATGCTCTATCCAAGCCCGTTGGAGTTAATTCAATTAGATTTATAGATCTCCCGAAATAAAAATAAGAAGACAGAAGCTTTTACAACTTGCAACATTTTTATAAAATCAACCAAGTTAGCTTTTGAGTTGATTCCAACTCTCAAAAATCACATTTCATCAGATCTATCCAAATATGTAATAATATTAAGGTTTACATGCAGTGACTTTGGACTAGTACCAAAATAATGCTATATAAGCATTTCTAGTCACTTTAAATCATTAAATAATAAACTTAAACCAAAGTAATGTTGATCCAACCTTTAAATCTCATTCCCACCTGTGGAATATGTGGTGAGGACATGTGTCCACATGATCCCATATTTTGGTGGTGAATATTAAATTTTAGTTAACATTTCAATGAGTAGAAATTACTTTTCTAAAATAAAAAGATTTAGAACTATTGAATTAAAACGTGTAATGTTTGTGATGATAATAGATCATCAATTATGTGCTTTAGAATGCTACTTAGCCTAGTTAAGTATTGTTTGGTGATTGTGCACTCCCTATGTATTTCTAGACGATAGTACCGACCAAGCTCTCGAGGAGGAGGAGTTCTACCAGGAAGAAGAAGAAGAAGACAACTTCAACCACTGCACCAACCAAGGCAAGCCACTATTAGCAGGGCAAGCTAACCCTTGCAAACTTACCTTAGCAAGCTATGGTTAGCAAGCTAGAATAAACTAGATGGTTTAGTAAAGATGCCTTAAGCATGCTTTGATCACCCCCCCTTTCCCTATTAATGCCCCAAGTCTCATGGATAAGTTTTAACCCACCTTAGATTATACAAAGTTCTCTACTTAAAATTGAAGGTAGCATAAAAAGTATAAAACTTGACCTACTTAGAAACCTTTAGATATTATTATATGGCATGAGATTGATCCCATCTTTCCACCTTAGTGAACACTCTTAACTTAGTAGTTTAGAGTAGATCAAAAACTTGAGTCACTTTAGATGGGAATACTTGGTGAAAATGAGTTATGAAAACCTTGGAATGATGAGTCATTCTATTGAGATGTTTTGACATGTGTTGAGAAACACCACTGGTTTCTGATGTGGAAAATGATAAGGCATGAGCCTTAACCCTTTTATAAAACTGATGGTTGGATTCGGATGCGATACCATTCCAAATTTACCGTACAACCACATTACCGGAATTGGGTAAGGCTTAGCTAGAAATTTATATGCATTAGTATTAGTTCCCTCACGGGAGAGGTTTGAGCTGAGGCTACCTCTCAATGTTGTCCACCTATGCAGTGCCCAAGATGACAGATGGTCATGGTTGGGAGGCCATGCTCATAGGAGAGGTGCTTATACTAGGGTGTGTAAAGGGAAGGTTATGTTTGATTATCTGCATACTAAGTATGATGATTCAGGGTTATCCCTGACAGATGTATCGAATCTTGTGGTGAAAGTGTACCACCTCTGCAGAGTGTCAAACTATTCGAATAGCCGCGTCCGCGGTTATGGACAGTTGGAATGGCCATACTGTTTTGTTGTCAGATGTTTTCCAAATACCTTGAAATGAATGATGACCTTTGACTTGACCACAACAGGGTTGTGTTAATGAAATTAGCTTCCCAACTTAAGTAATTCTAGAACTTTACTTTATCTTTTCTTGCTTCAGAACTTAGTTTAGGTTTCAAACTTAACTTGATAGTTATTCTTTCATTTCAGCACTTTAACTTAGAATTATAACCCTTGTTAGTAGTAGTTTGCGAGTACTTAAAGAGTACTCATCGCTTTTGTCCCTAGCTATTATCATGGCCAGACTATGAAGGAGATTATCAAGACGATGGTCAGCAGAACGGCTATGATAACTAGGACTATCTGCCTTCGTCAGCATTGCCTGTGCCCCTGAAGATGGACCCCACCGCTACGCTATCTTTATTTTCCGCTGCTTGTTGTATTAAGACTTGGATCATGAGATCCTTATTTGTGTAAAACCTTATGTATGGTTTGTACGGGATGATTGTACTCTGATATCCAAATCCGTTATGTCTCGCAAAAATGGTAATCCTGGGATTGCGAGGTATGGCATAACGGGCATCTGGGATAAAAAAAATCCGGGTGTTGACACTTCTGTGGCGGTGGTTCTAGCTTGATTCATTTGCAGGGATTCTAGAGCTTCCTTATGAGTGAGAAGGGTTTGTAGGCAGCGGAGCTCTATCTGAGAATGGCGGTATTCGTTGGCTACTAATGTTAGCACTTCATTTCCAACATAGATAAAACGAGTTTGGAAGGATAGTGCAGGGTCTGCCATGCTAGGGTCTGGGGTCCTCCTAAGCGATTGACGCTTCCCTTAAGTGGAAGATAAAAGGTTGTGGGTTGCCTCATCTACGGAAGAAGATATCTTATGTGCATAAGTGTCTCTCTGGCTACCATAGCAATTGCTAGAATAGGGGTAGGCATCTGAGGTTCGATGGCATAAATGGGTTGTCCTTCAAATCCGTGCTTGGTGATTATGACCACTCGTCCCACATAATCTTCCGATTCCAATCCTTTGTGGAGAGTGTAGATTGGTTTCGTCTTGTAACCGCAAAGCTGCAGGGAGTCCCAAAGGAATCGGGAAAATCTAGTATTCAGCCACTCTTGTTCAAGAAGTTCCATCTACAATAGTATTTAGGGTGGTGTTGGGTTAGTGACCAGTGTGCAAAGTTTTCAGATTTAGAAACTCATTTTAGTGTATGTATTTTTCAAAACAGATGGGGGATGAGATGTAAGCACTTTTGTAACTAGTCATCTATTTCTCCTTGTCTTTTGGAAAATAGGTTTTTCGACTCCTACCTAACATCCATGCTAACAAAGGTCTCCTACAGTCAGGATGGCTCTGATACAATGTGTGTGGGTTCCCCGGGATTTATCGTCCGAGAAATCCCTGTTATGCGCATATCCACATTCCCATGATTTGTGAGCCATGGAACATAAACGACAAGTATCATCACAACATTCAAAACTTAACGAATACAACACTTACATTGACCCCATTATGGCTACATAATCTTTAGCAACGGATCTTCATCAAACACAAATCCCAATCATGCCTTAACCTATAGGCAACTTACTGGGAAGATGGCCTAGCTCGCATAGACATCACCACATCCTTCAATCTTCTAGCTTCTGAAGTTCTAGACAAGTAAATAGCCAGGGAAAATGCCAGTGAGTACTTTGATTGTATTCGCAACCCACCAAGATAAGGTAAACAAGATAATGTAGTTTTGTTGTGGAGAGATAGCTCTAGATATGGTTGTTTTTGAAAAGCCTAGTCTCTCTTGTAGATATGGCATCTCTATATCTTTGTTGTAAAAGAGATTTGAAAAACATGTCTTCATTTTAAAATATGAATATCCCCATATCCTTGTTGAAACTTTTTGAATTTTTTTAGAGGAAAACCCTTTTTAAACATCTTCGACCATCCATGGTCAAAACAAAACCTCATTCTCTTGTTCTCTCATGACCAAGTCACATCCTTTTTATCTTTCTCAAACCATCACTTGGGTACTCCTAGCAATCGCCTTTCCAACCTTCCTTGACTATGGACACGACTATTCAAATAGATTATATTCTGCAGAGTTTATGCACTTTACCCACAAGAATCAATACATCCGCCGGGATTCAATCACGGACCGTTACACATGGTAAACAGGGGTTCAGATAATCAAACATAACCTTTCATTTGTACACCCTAGTAGGCACCATTCCATTTTGGGTTTGACGTCCTCGGAAACATGTATGTGGCTATCTACATCCCCTCCGTATAGGCCTATATCCAAACCCTTGGTTTGGGATATACCATAATCTTTTGTGATCCCACTTCCTTCCTTACTTCTAAATCATAATGTCCATAGGAGACCCAATTGTTGCACCAGCCCTTGTCAGTGACATCCACTAACCCCAGATCTATAGACCTTGACATGGGGAAGCCATGAATTCAGAGGATTTCTCCCTTATAACACGTGTAGGGGCTTCCCATGCTAAAGCAAACAAACTACGAGCTACGCCCCAACTCCTAGGGTAATGTGGTTGCAAGGGTAAGTTGTTTTGGTAAAGGATTAGAACATCCCTTCTCATACTCAAGTCCATCATTCTCATCCTTCCTCATCACTTTTCTTTCTTTAAAACATCCACTTGGAAGCGATGCCTCTTCCCAAGGGTTTTTCCAAAACATTTGTAGTGGGGTAATCCCCAAAACTATTTTTATTTGTCAAATCCGCGGTTTCCAACGAAGTAGGATACTAATCATCATACTCTCAATCTAAGGAGTATGGTACGTTATTCACAATAGGAAGTGTCCCTCTGACACCAAGTAATAACTTGAAGGAGCCAAGTTATCAGCGTAATAATAGTTGAACAAAACATGCAGGTAAATAATGCAGTTTATAAGAGAGATACAAATAGGTAATAAAAGGAGTAGGAAATGTATCAGAATTTAGGAATGGTGGCTTGGCTGTGATAAACAATAAGTCCCTGGACTTCTTCTTCTTAGATAACAAGTATAGTAAATGAATAGATGATCCCTTCTTTCGACGTCAGCACAATCGCAACTATCATCGTCATAGAGCATGCATGCAAACAAGAAAGGGACCACAATCAATACAAGGCAACAATAATCAATGCAATACAACATTTACAAACATACAATAAACCACTAACTTTAGTAGGTTTGATTAGGTTGAGTTCAAGGCTAGTGGGATTACTTTAAGTGGATTTGAGGAATTTCTTTTATGGGTTATTATTCCAAAACTACTTCAATAAGGGGTTTACAACCAAGAATTGGTTCTGTATGATATCAATGTGAAAAAATGATATCATTAGATAGGTTTTGAAAACCCAAGGCCACCAAAAGTGGTATCATCATTTTATCAATTTTCTTTAATTAGTTATAGGTTTTCAAGTGAAATAAACCCTAGTTTTAGGGAATAACTCACCAGAAATTATCTGTAAGTCCAAAAATTATTTCCTTCGATGGTTAAGAAGAGTTTTAGGTACTAGTTCATCAAGAGCTGGATTCACTTCAAAATAATTACCCAGAATACCCTTAGGAAAATCCCAAAATCAATTATGTAGCTAATTGTTATTTTCACCACATTAATTCTATAGAGGATTTTGATATGTTTCCAAAGACACATGCTAGGTATTTCCAATACCTTCCTATAGGAATTTTATTTACAAAAATAGGAATTACATAACTCCTAAAATGAATTATTTAGTGAAATGACCCCATGGAGAAAGGTTTAAATCTCTAAAAATCACCAGATGCTCAAATAAATCCTAGCTCCTGAGATTTGATAGATCTTGTATTTCATGTGCTCCGTGAGTTGGAATTGGAACAAAATACTTTGTATTTTGGCTTGGCGAATTTATGAAAGGCAGATATGGGCTGGTTTTGTTATTTTTGCTACAGGAAAAAACATAAGGCTTTTTATAGTGAGGTCAAGATGTCAAGGTAGGCCTACTAAGAACCTACCCTAGGAACTTGTTTTACTCCAAAAGGATATGTCGAACTCTATGCAAGAATTGTATAGTTAAAAGGACATGTGTTTGCATCTTAATTACTAGGAAATATATATTATTATTTTGGTCAAACTCAGGTTCTGCATGTTGGAGAAAAGGGTGGTGCATGTGCCAGAATTTAGTCCTAGCTCAAACTGGAAGATTTCCATTTTCTTTTGGATTTAAACTTAACAGTTTCTCACAGATCTGCTATTTAAAAGATTTAGCAAAAAAGGGATAAGAAAGGGACGACAAGCCGGATCTGCGTGGAAATGGCAGCATAGAGCTGGTCCGGCCCATCTAATGCCAACAGGCGCGCATGCACAGCATGGTTCGAACCTAACGGTTCGGTCCCACCTGGCAGTGAGGGTGGAGGGGTACGCAGCATAATGGACCGTTCGATCTAGTGACGATCAATGGTCCCGCGTCATCGTCTCTGCGAGGAGAGGCGCAACAGCGCCGGAACCCTAGGTCAGGAAGAGAGGAACTCACTGGCGGGCTGGGGAGGCGGCAAGAAATCAACGAGGTGACGCGGTCAATGATGTCGACTCCAATTAGGGGCGTTAGAGGGGGTTTCAACGTCGGGTGGTGGCTCGCACGGTGTCGACCGAAAGGAGGCTTCGGGGAGCTCGCCGGTGGTGTTTCTCTGGATTTTCATAAGCAAAGAGGTAGACATGGTTAGATGTAGGAGAGAAAGGGGAGTTCGGAAAGACCACATGCATGGAGAGGGGAGAAGAGGAGGCGGAACTAACCTGGATCTCGAGAATGGCCGAGAAGCCTTCTCTCTCTTCTCCCAGCCAGGACAGAGTAGAGGAGAAGGAGTGGTGTCTAGGGTGGTTGAGTGGAAGGGAGAGGGAGCAAATGAGCCTGATGGGGAGTGCTAGGGTGGCCTCTGCCTTTTATTTCTAGGAGGGCATCTCCATGGTGAACCATGCCTAGGGAAGCAAGAGGGGAAGGTGAGAACTAGGGTTTGGTTTCTGTGGGCGGTCTTGTGGTCGTGTGGGTGCCACTGGGAGGCAGAGAGGGGTAGAGGAGCAGTGGGATGCAATTTTTCTCTCCATCTTTGTACTTCGGCCAAGAAATAAATGGTGGAGGGAGGAGGGCTAGGGGAGCTAGGGCTTGATTTCAGAATTGTATAGAGGTGAGGAGTGGGGCCATGACTTGACTAGAGAGGGTGGTGGTGGTTTGCTGCAGGTGCTGCATTCATTTGTCAAGATATTAAAAGATGAGGCATACCTCTCTCACTTATTCACTCCATGCAGAAGGGACAAAAGTGGGGTGTACTACGGTAGCTTTTCTACAGTGCATGGCCGGAAGGGGTAGATGGTGGCTAGTTTGATCACAAGTGGGTTTGAGGATTTTAAAAGGGATTAAGCAAGTGTAACTAGGTTTTGATGATTTAGTCCTTTAGTTGGTATCATAAGAGTTTATATGGTTCAAGTGAGGATGTTGATAGGAGGCCGTGAGAATGATTTTATAGTAGGTGAGAGTGTGAGAAGACCACTGCATGGATTTTGAGAAGATTTTATATTGAAAAGATTTGAATTGGAAAGGTTTTTTGTATCTTGGGTTTTATACTTTTTGGCATACTTTGGCATGTTGTAGGGGATGATCCAAGTGTCCAAACGGTTCATGTAACATCCCAAATCTTTAATCCAAGTTATCAAGATCCAAATCACCGAATTTAGGGTTAACAAAAACTTTTTCCCATTTAAAATATTTAAGCATGCATATGTGTGTTGCATTAAATAGGAGTTGTTTTGAAATGCCATGATTGTTTGTTCTAATAGTTGTAAAATGACTCTAAGATGAATGCCACATCATCTAGACCATTCCCAAGCAAAAACCAAAGAAAAAAGAAATCAAAAAGAATTAAACAAAGAAAATGGTCACTTTTGCCAATTTAATCAATTAGGACACTTTGGGTGTTCCTAGGACTCAATTTCAAACAGAGACAATTCTCACTCTTTGCACCCCTTGCTAGTACAAGTTAAGATGTACCAAGGCCCACTTTGTGATCTTCCAAAAACTTTCAAACTCTCAATTTAAACTGGCCTAACTATCACTGTTTTGATCAAAATTTGTCGACCATTTGAACCCAATTCAATTCCGTTGTCTCCCCTGGCCCCAACCAGGCCATAAAGGACCTACCCAATGGCCTAGGACCACAGTGCCGCGCCACCCCAAGGCCATGCTCGCCGGCCAACCGTCCCTAGCCTGCAGGAGACCACCAGCCCCTCTCCGCTGCTCCAGGAAGTGAGGCGTGACGTCACCGCCGTCCACGGTCTACCCCACGGCCACTGCTAGCCACTGGACCACCGAGGCCAACCCCCGCACTAAGTCTCTGCACAGCGACAGGGCAAGCCAGAGCGCCATCACCGCCAGCACACCACACGCCACGCCTCGACCACAGACCGCACGCGCCGCTCCGCCTTGACCACCTCAACCCACCAGACACGCCCGTACCCCACTGCTCGACCCACAGTCGCCGGGAACCACGTCGAACACCGCCTCTGTCTCTCAAAGCGCGAGACGCTCCCGACCGCAATCCACCGCCCCTAGCACCACCATTACGCCCTAGCTGACCACCAGGGAACCACCCATCGTCCGCCTACCTCGCCCACCCCGATAGCTCGCTATGCCATCGACGACGACGAGCTCCGCCCACACCTCTCTGCCGCCTCGTCGGGCCTATATAAGGGAGGCTCCCCAGCACCAATTCTTCACACTCTCACACTCCCCTCTCACCACCAGTCCTTCCCCACCTCTCGCCGGAGCAGCTCGAGTAGCCAGCCGCCGGAATTTCGCCGAAGGCAGCCATAGCAGAGGAGGAGACGCCCCCGTCGATTTCTTCCACCCCCGGAGCTACCGCGACTTCGCCTGAGCCCGCCGTTGTCTCCTTGTTCGTTTGCCTTCCTAGCCGCACTCGCTGGAGCCCTGGTACGCCCCCACTTCACCCCCACCGAGCTATTAGGGTTCCACCTCACCGGCGACAAGTCTGTCATCGACGATAAGCCCCAGTCGTAGATGCTAGCTCGAATCCTACGATCCACAATGCCCCGTACCGCTTCATGTTTAATGAGCCATTGACAGGCGGGACACCCCTGTCAGCAGTCCTCAGCGCCGCAGAGTGAATTTGGGCTGCCCGTTAGTGTTCCAGAGCGATCCAGTAGATTCAAATTTAGATTTTTCTTTTTGGACTTAAACTTAGTTCTGTCCCTTAGTTTGAAAATCAATTCACAGAGTTCTACATATCCAAATTGAGTGATTCCAATTTTGTTGGAAAGCTAATTAAACTTAAATCTATTAAAATGTGATCCAACCTTTCAATCACATTCCCATATATTAGAATATGTGGTGATGACATGTGTCCATATGATCCCATATTTTAATTGGAGAATATTAAATCTTAGTTATTTTCAATGAGTAGAAATTACTTTTCTCAAATAAAATAAATGAAACTAGTTCATTAAACCTTGTGATGTTTGTGATGATACTAGATCATAAAATGTGTGCCTTAGTGTGCTAAGTAGACTAGTTAAGTATTGTTTGGAGATTGTGTATTTCGTATGTATTTATAGACGATAGTACCGACCAAGTCTTCAAGGAGGAGGAGTTCTACTAAGAGGAGGAGGAAGAGAATTTCAACCACTGCACCAACCAAGGCAAGATATTGTTAGCAAGCTAGCATTATACAAGATAACCTAAGCAAGGTGCATTAGGCATGCTTTGGTTATACCTATTGATTTATACATACCCCAAGTTTTACTTATACGCTTTACTTTCTTTTACTTTACCACAGTTTCTTACTTGTTTATAGATAGCTTACAGAGTATAAAACTTGACCAAGCTAGTTAGACTTAGATGTCATTCTATGGCATGAGATTGATCTTAGCATCCCACATTAGTGAACACTCTTAACTTGGTAGTTTAGAGCTAAACCAAAAACTTGATCACTTTAGATGGGAATACTTGGTGAAAATTACTTGTGAAAACCTTGGAATGATGAGTCATTCTATTGAGATGTTTTGACAGGTGTTGAGAAACACAAATGGTTTATGATGATGATGAAAATGTTAAGGCATGAGCCTTAACCCTTTTATAAAAAGTGATGGTTGGTTCGGATGCGATACCATTCCAATTTTACCGTACAACCACAATGCATGAATTGGGTAAGGCTTAGCCAGAAGTTTATATGCATTAGTATTAGTTCCCTCACGGGAGAGGTCTGAGCTGAGGCTACCTCTCAATTTTTTCCACCTATGCAGTGACCAGGATGACAGATGGTCATGGCTGGGAGGCCAAGCTCATAGGAGATGTGCTTATACTAGAGTGTGTAAAGGAAAGGTTATGTTTGATTATCCGCATACTAAATATGATGATTTAGGGTTATCCCTGACAGATGTATCAAATTTTGTGGTGAAAGTGTACCACCTCTGCAGAGTGTCAAACTATTTGAATAGCTGCGTCCGCGGTTATGGACAGTTGGAGTGGCCATACTGTTCCGTTGCTAGATGTTTCAAAATGACTTATGAAATGAATTGTGACATGACTTGACCACAACAGAGTTGTGACTATGACAACTAAGTTCCCACTTAGGTGATTTCAAACTTTATTTTATCTTTCTTTGTCTCTAAACTCAGCTTAGGTTTCAAACTTAACTTTACAAATAAACTTAGAGTTAGTATTCCTACTAGAACTATCTTACTTGTTAGTCGTAGTTTGCGAGTACTTAAAGAGTACTCATGGCTTTTGTCCCTGGCTATTCCTATGGCCAGACTATGAGGAGGACTACCCTGAAGGAGGACAGCAGGACGGCTACGACAACTAGGATCATCTCCCATCGTTAGCATTGCATGTTTCACTGAAGATGGACCACACCGCTACGCTATTTATTCCGCTACTTGTGTGTACTAAGACTGGATCATGAGATCCTTTATTTGTGTAAGGCCTTATTATGGTTTGTAATGGATGATGTACTGTGATATCCAATCCGTTATGTCTCGCAAAAATGGTAATCCTGGGATTGCGATGTATGGCATAGCAGGCATCTGGGATTAAAAATCCGGGTGTTGACAGTTCATGGGGCATAAGGTTGGATGGAGCACTTGATGTAGATCCATATAGTTTAGAAGTTTGAGGCTGAACAAGCTTGGGATTCTCTAGGAGTTTAGCCAAACTTTGATAAAAATAAGAAGGTCAAAATAGATTATCAGTTAGCCTCCCAAACCTTGTGGGTTTAAGAAGCATGGAGCTCCAAATGAGAAAAATAAGATATGGATGGGTAGACACTTAGGCGTAGATCACAATCATGCAAAGAGTTATTCAAAATAAGATAGTATGAAGATGTGATCTTCTGCCAAAGTAGGCTTGTTGATAAGATTTTTGTAAATGGTTCATTTATTGCCTGCAAAACCATCAAGAACAAGTGGATCAAAAGATGATTTAATCCAGGGCTAGAGTGGGATTTAGATTTATTTAGAACGGTATGGCAAATAGTTCAAATGCATTCCCAATAATGCACAAGATTTGAAAAATAGAGAGCCTCAAAGAAGTGATCTTGATAAGGATTCCAGACTTCGCCAAATTTTGGCAGAATTTGGGTTTTTGACTAGGATACAAGAGGTCATGTTTTTGAGGATATGGAAGGGTCCAAACTCATCACCAAGTGGGTGATTATGAAGAGTGGGTTAAGTATAGAGGATTCATGGCTTGTGTTGGTCCTCTGTGCTATAAAGGCTATAAGATGGAAATGATCCAGAACAGAGTTTGTTAAGAAAAACACGAGGTCACTTGAGTGACCTAGAACCAAGGAAAACTTGGGGAAGTGGGTGAATGGGTCCATTGATCTAGGAGAAGTGCAGATTCTTTGTTACTACCCATACATGATCACAAAGGTGGCACTAGGATTTTGATCAAGGGTTTGGAGTTTTTAAGTAGCTTATCCAAGCTGATCCTGATTAACAGAGGGAGGGATGTCTTCATGTTGGGTTTTTGATGACTTCTCAAGGGAGTGGAGGTTACCTTTTTGGGTAGTTGGTTGCTAGAGGATGATCCTAGGGTAGCTCACACTAAATCCTATTCAAGCAAGTTAAACAGCAGATCAAGGCAATTTATCTAATAGCGTCCTAAGTATACTACTAAGGGTACCTTCAAGCTTAGCTTGAGGTAAAAATGGGTATTTTCAAAAGGTTGTGTTTTCAAGTAGATGAGAGTACTTGGTACTTCTACCAAGATTTGAATCCAAGGGTTTTATAAAAGATTTTGGAAAGCTAAAGGTAAGACTATTTGGAAGTTATGTCTTGAAAACATAAGGAGATGATAGCATATAAATCTCTATAGTTTTGTAAATAGAAGATGCTAAAATACTTGATGTAGCAAAGTCATCTTGGCTTTTGTTTTTGAAATGCCAAAACATTTGAGAATATGTAAAATAAGCCAAGTCCTATCTTTTGTTAAATAGTTTTGGTCAACTACGGATGTGGTAAGTAGTATAACATCCACTACACAATCAGGTGCATTTGTACAAACAAGCAAACAATCACTGCATCACTGAACAAAAAAAGTTTTTGGTCCCCCTGATTTTTTGCATTATAGTCAACAAATCAAGGTTGCAGAAAGTGGGATGTTACATACATGGCGTATATTGTTAAATTTGTTTATTGTTGATACAAAAAACACGAGGTTACAATCCTTACTGAGCAATTTGATATTTGCGATTATATATAAATTAGGGTTCCAATAACGATAATGATTTGACATGTGACCCATAAAATCTTTAGTTGCAAGGATTGTGTAGCATGGTGGTCGGTCACTAAACTTACCGGAGATGGCTACCTTGATGAAAAATCTTTAGAAAAGAAATCGAGAAGTCACCTTGAACTATTTTACAAGCAAACATGTTACATTTTCGTGAAGTGGCAAGTTGAGCGGTATGTTGACCACATTAGGCCATTTTTTTGCAAAAATACACTGCACAATCAAAATTTATGCAACAATAAATATAACACAATGGTGAGCCACGCTCGCCCATGGTAGGATGGGGCACTAGGGACAGAGAGGACGGGATAGGGGAAAGGAGCTGCCCTCCCATTGGATCGTCCTTGAGCACGGCTTGGTGAGGGAAATGATTCAAATGTTTTAGTTGTGATCTAAATTCATAAAAATTCGTTTACCCCTATATGTATATCTCTTGTAAGCATACGGGTTTTCTTTTGAGGGAAAGTAAGAAGCCGGTTGAGATAAGTCGCATCTAATAAAAATTTCGGCATTGTGTATACACTTCTTTGAAATAGGCTTTCGCCGCGCTATATTAATATCAAAACCACACGGTACAATGGTAGAACTGCTGGGGCATCAAAACAATCAAGCCCAAACAAAACACAAGAGAAATAACACAGAAACAATATCAACAATGTTAGATTGATGAAAACGATGATGACTTGCAACCATTGTGTCCTATGAAGAAATCCCACCATGCTCCTAGCACTCCGAATCGCCGCATACCAAGAAACACTTTCAAGATGGAATGCAACAATGACAATGCTACTACTAGGATTGGTTGTAGGATTTTTGTGACATCCCAAGATTAGAGACTAGAAATAGAGAAGACACATGTTTGTGCATTGCATTCATGCATCAGAAATAAGGGGAATTTTCGCACAAAACTAACATACTACTGAGGGATCGAGATCTCTTGTGTTCTATTGAGAAACCACATAATTAGTGCGATAGGTTTCGACATGACCTTGGTTACTCATTTTAAATTAGAAGCATTTCAATAAGTGTTGGAATTATAAATTTGAAATGTGTATTAAGTAGAGATTCATATTAGGTTGTTACCTAGAGAGTGTAAATTATTTAGGACATGAATTATAGCTATATTAGGATTAGAGGTCCCAAAGATTTAATGATAATACCATATTTGATTGGTACTATTAAAAATGGAAGATAAGTAAAGAATTATATTATATGAGATCATAATATTTGATTTACTTTTATTTTACAATCTTATAAATCAAGTATATACTTAAGGGCATGATTAAATAAAAATGGAATCATTACAAATATAAAATAAGAAAATTCTTTATTAAAGGTATACATAATGTAACACCCTCGCCTAATAAGGATGAGTTCCTCTGTATAGTGCTAATCCCTAGATCGACAGTACAAAAATGATATCAAATATAACTATGCATCACATATATAATGAATATGATCTACAATTTACATTATTTACTCAAGTACATAGCGGAAACAAATACAAGGTAGATCTCCATCCTTCAAATGTGCCATAGGAGAACAATTGTTGAGTGGAGTCTCGTGACCTATGAACGATCACTCAGAAATAGAATAACCTGCAACATGAAAGGTTACAGCCACGAATGGTCAATACTTTGAATGTATTGGTAAGTAAGACTAGTATGTGGATGTATAATGGAACCTATCATTTACATGCATATTTGGCTAAGTGGAGTTCAGGATCATTTGCATAAAAGCAATATAACTTTTCCCTACTTTTGAAATACTTTTCTTTTTTAAAACAATTCTTCTAAGGACATACCAGCATAAACCCATGTTGAAACAAGACCGTTTAGCTTTGTATGCTCCTAAACCCATGTTCACCCATCAAGTTTTAATAATTGAGAAATTAGGATGAGTGAGATCTTCCAAAAAGTTCCAGGTCTAGTTACTCATAGATGTCCATAACTGGGGACATGGCTAAGTACTTAGATTATAACACTCTTGAGAGGTTCGTACACTTTACCCACACGACCTAGTCAACCCGCTCTTACCACTGCACTCATTTTGTGCCATGGTAGGGAGAAAACCAAGACGAAACATTTCAGAAGTAGAACCCTAAGCTCTCAGGACGGACCCATACAAACCTACATCCCCTACATCTGCTAGTCACGTCGAGCCAGGTTCTCACACCCTACTTAGTCAAGAAAAATAATGACATGCGGTTTTACTAGAAGCTAGTAGACAAGAAACATGTCCAATCTCAGAAGCCTAGGTGTTCTTTTCACAATAAAACCATCCAACATCATCAATCCATCACACCCAGGAGATTAATTAAATTCCAATTGTTTTCATTATAACAAAACATATCTTTTTATAATAAAATCAATCATGAATCCCCTTTGCGTATCTAATAAGCATGGCTAAGCAACTACAATATGATGGCTCAAAGAAATCCACGTCATGGAAATACAGCAATCATGACTAGGTGTCATAGCATAGCATAGTAGTAAAACAAAGTGCTATACAAGCATCACTACTGAAAATCATTCTACATGCATATGAAAAATAGTAGGACATTTACGATAGCTCTACTTGCATTTGTTGTTGATGTAGTCGGTCAGATAATCCTCACAATGTAAAATATCAGACTCGTCACAATCACAAACATTGCACTCCTTGCAATGTATCGATCAATACAAGTGCACAATAAACACACCATTCAAAACATTGCAATTATGCACAATACAATAAAACAATGAAAACAAATGCATGCATGATGATTTAATATATCATAATAGTTGTATTTTGTTCTCTGAACATTATTAGATTACATGATGCTCATGGGAAAACATTTAATGCATAAAACAATTGATGAATAAAGTTATATTGATTTAAAGGGGTTTAACTTAACTTAATTCAACTTCTAATGTATCTGTCGCATTAAATTGTTAAATAAATACTACTAGATAGTTTATGTAATTTAGTCAATGAATCTGCATACCATGAAGGGATATTACAAACGAAGTCTAAATCTGTGTCTTCTCTACCATTTGATTTCCTTCACCACTAGCACTAGCCTTAAATTAAAACGGAGCTCTAAGGCAAGAAGCAAACATTCACGAAAGCAGTGTTATCCTTTATTAGGTTGCTTGGTTCATTCAGAAGGGGTAAAAGAGATGGCAATGGGACGAGCTCCACTAAAATAAGAATTTCTTAACTTAAGTAAATGTTCTTCGGCGTATCTTTTCTTTACAAGCGCAACCGCTACTAAAAAATAGGGGTCACCAATTCCTAACTATAGGGCCCTGACACTCAATACGTAAGTAAATATGTAACTAGAAATATGGAAAATTGGATTTTTGGAATTTGCAATAATGCGATGGGCGAACGATGGAAATTGAACCCGTGCATGGTGGATTCACAATCCACTGCCTTGATCCACTTGGCTACATCCGCCCCATATCAAGCTAAAGGATTTTTCTCCTTTTTCCATTCATCATTAGTCTATTTATTCTGACCTCTATACTTTGATCGAGATATTGGACATAGAATGCCACTCTTTAAAAAGGAAAAAAAATGAGTAATCAGCTGTGACATGAAAAAAAACGAATCATTTTGTAGCTCATCATTTATTGGCAAAATGTAAACATAAATATGAAGCAAGGGAAAGAAACAAAAGTAGCGTGGTCTAATGCTTACTCTCAAAGTTTTTATTTATATAATAGTGATATTCTTTGTTAGGTGCAAGGAGTAAAATTCCATTTTTTGCATTTTTTTTATAAATTCGAGGGTCAGAATTCCTTCCAATTTGAAAGTCCCAAATCATCTAGGAGACCAGTTGAAAACCAACCAAAAGGATAACAAAATAATTCATAACAGAGGTTTCGAGACTGCTCTCTTCCTCTTGCAAGTGCAGGAGTCCCTGACTAACTCAACTCAGCTTGGGTTGTCTTTAAACCTACTTATCAAAACCTTTTCTATGAAAATCTACTTTTTTAGCTTTATCTTCTTTCATATTCCAAAATAGATGGTGTTAACTCCTCTAAGCGTCGATCTCGAGCAAACAAAGCAAAGAAAACTCTTTGGAGAGCCAAGTAGAAAAATAAGATGAACTTGTGCTAGGGATGACCCCGATCGTGTGCAGTAACTAGGAGTCCTATTACACCTAAGGCCAACGTCCATTCATCAAACCTAGGTTCGTCTCATGTAGTGATTGTGGACTCGTACAAGTATATGGAGTCGATGGTTGATGTATCAGACTCAACCCTATCTTTCATAGCATGCATTCACATATGTGCTGCAACTGATCTGGGAAGCTATGTGTCCGGCAGCAAATAACCACCTAGGGAATAGAAGTTTATTATTGTTTTTAGGTCTTTTTTCGCCTACTTGTCTCTATTTCGATTGCATTCTATGCCTAGTTTGAACTATGCCTTTTATCCTTTCTACACCCACTTGACACAATTTTTGCACATCTAGTTCTCTTATTAGAAACTCCCTATAGATATACTTATTACTGGCTGATTATGGCTTCCCTGACTAGAGAAGGAAATGAAATGTCGGGAGGAAATAGAGATCAGTTCTTCCTCCAACTGGGCATTCTCAAACAGATTCTTCTTTGCTACGTATCCTCTCTTCGATCTCATCTCATCCTTTCTTTCCCTAACTTACTTATATGCTATTTTAAGAGCCTAGAAGTGGCTTTAACACAAGTAAAAGCCAAGAAGTGGTGGAATGAACGATCCTAAAAATCCTTCGAAGGAGATAATAAAGAACCCAAAGCAGATGGTATCCTACTACAAGGGTGGTCTTAAGAATCAAAAAAAGGTTGCTCGAACGATTAGCTCGTAAACATAGAAGCACGGTACAAACTTTTATGCAACGGTTAGGTTCAGAATTTTTAGAAGATTTTTTTACAGAACAAGAGTTAGTTTTTGCTTCGATGTTCACCAAAACATGCCTTTTTTCGTGGATCACACAGTGAGCGTATTTGGTATTTTGATATTATAAACGTATCAACGACCTAGTGAAGCCTCTTAATTAATCATTAGTCGACTAAACCTAGTTGTAGATAATAGATGGGATATTCACTCGCTTAGCAAAATATGCTCAAAAGAATATTGTCGTGTCACTTCGTTCCACCTTTTCTAATTCACGGACTATCCCATAGTGGTTCAGTGACCGTCAATTGGATCTATTTCTTTCACACGGTCAACTAGCATTGGTTCAACTAATATCAAACTATGGGGGCTTTAGTCAAGCAATCTTTCCTCCTAAAGACAGAGTTTCGGGTGAGCTAGCAAACAAAGTCAACAGTTAACCATAATTCTTCTATAACTTAAATGACTCAATAAAAGATTTTTTATTCTTTTAGTTACTGATTTTTTTGTTGGATTTCAGTCCACCCACGGTTGGGACCTCCTCCAGCTCTAGCTGAGCTCTCCAGTTCTACTCCATCAGTGAGTTACAATGGGAGCATCTCAACATCCTCTGGTAGAATCTGTGCAATCCAATCCTTCTGGGACATCATCCACCCGCAATTGCTTTCTCTCTTGCAGCACTTTCATAGCAATGGCCTTTATGTTTGGAGGCTAACCCAGACATCCATCACTCTCCTTGTTTCGATACATTTTTCAAGTTCTTAAAAGTAGATTTTGTGTATTCATTAGTCTTACTCTTATTTTAATAAAATTTCATAAAGAAATAAGTGTTTTTAAATACTCATTGTACTTTTTTAGGTTAAAGGACAAACTATTATTTTTCTTTCATTTTGGATTTATTGAGAATTTGGAAACTGATTTTTACTTATTTTTAAGTATTATCTTTATTTTTAGGAAATCCCTTAAAGGATTTATTACATTAAAAAAGTTATTTCAAGTTTTGTTAAACAAAGTTATATTGTAGTATTTTTCTTATATAAAAATAATTACTTAGGATCTTAAAAAATGATTTTTATTTGTTTTTAGGTATTATTATAATTTGAAGAAAATTCCCTGAAAGAATAGATATTCTTAATTATTCATTTTAAATTTATCACTCAAAATACAATTAATTATTTTTATTGAGTAATTTATATTTTTATGAACTCTTAGATATATTATTTGTATTATTTGGATATTTTATGTATTTTTATAGAGCTTATTTTGCCTCAGGGGTATTGTTGTCTTTTAATAAATAGTTTAGTGTTACATTTCTTTAAATTTGGGCATGTCCTAGTGGGTTGGGTCAAAACCACTCGCCTCTCCACCAGACCGGTCCAATGCTCTCCCCTATCACTCGCTCACTCACTCGCTCGACCTCATCCTCTCCTCTCTCTTTGGTGACAGTGTGCCGCCCCGCCGACGCCGCTCAATTCCCATCTTCCTCGACCTCTCTGGCTGCCAACGTGGTGCGGGATGGTGAAGTCGACGATGCTCCATTGACCGGCCCAGCCCGATTCGATGCGCGGGCCCTTCTCTGGCCACACCGCCTCCTCCCTGGTGCTTAGGGTTTGAAACCTGCCGGTGGTTCGGTGCTACGACGCTACGCTGGCGCTGCCCTGGTGCTTTAGTGAAGAGATGGTGTCACATCTTTTCTCTGTATCCTCCATGAACGCGGCCTAGCGTGGGTTGCAGTGCTGACGAGGGGTGACCTCGGAAATGCCCATGGTTATGGACTTCGGGTTTCAGGGAAAATAGAATGCTGGGGATTTTGTCGGATGTCAGACTAACAAGGGAGTCGAAGTCGTCTGATTATCGATTAACAACACTATTACAGACTGCTCAGTGGTTTTTGGTACCACTCTGCTGGCTCCTCCCAGCCTATATATAATAGACTAGGTCTCGAGACCGTATATGGAAAGGTTACATATTCACGATTACAACACCAACATAATGTCGGTTTCTATTTCCTTAATTAGCCAAACTAAGACTTCCGTCAGATGCTTCTTGGGTCGTCATGGTCGTGAGCCTTTGTGTAGCTAGGGTAACCAAACATAAGCACCCACGTAATCAAACCCATGTTAGTAGCCCTCGAGACTCCATCCGAATCATAGATTCAGGTTGAGTCTCAAAGATATTTTCAGTATTTATGATTGAAGTTTTATGAGATATTTTATTTTTCATTTTTGTAGCTTTGTAGTGATTTGGTACAACAGGCCTGATGCATCCGATGGATCGGGAATCGGTTAATTGTGCCTGGGGAAAATACTGTAGACCTACATCAAATTCAAGTCCCCAGGCTTGAACTCGGAATTTTATGTGTGTAATTCAGTTCGAGTCATTGAGGTCTTATCGAATACTGAATTCCAGTTCTATTATATCGGGTACCCAACCCGTCCACCAAGATTTTTCTGGCAGAGCGCATTCTTCTGCGATTACAAGGCCACACATGACAAATCCTGGGGTGTTATCTTCATGTCGTGACCATGGCATTCGGATTTTTATCGCATTAGGTGCTGATGACTTCAAGTGCATAGATCAATTGTAGCTAGTTTTGAAGTAAAGATATCAAACCCACAGAGAGCTATTGGTAAAGGTCTTTATGCCCCTCGTCACTATCTACCAAGGGATACTTATAAGCTGCCTTTGATCTCAAGTAAAGGTTGTTTGAAAGGTTTTTGGTTGTTTGCAAAAAAGTAATTAAAATAAGTAAAAGGAAGCAAGTAACAAGATTGAGTGAAAGAGTGGCTGAAATCAATAGGGCTAAAACATTCTCGGGGATGTAGGATACACCACTAGCATAGTATTGTTGTTATTAATAATCAAGATAACATACTTCTTGTGTCGAGATGTGTGGAGAGAGCTCCATAATAAGATGTTCACTACAAGGCTCGTAGGAAGCCACTTTGTTGAGCCAAGAGTGAGGTCACCTCTAAATAACCACTGTGATGTCTGAGAGCAGTCACCCATACAAACCACCACAATTAAGGATTTCCCCATGAATATCGTAATTAGCTTAGGGGTCCCTCTTTTATCCTCCTTTGATCGTGTAGGTTACGAGCCGGCGCCAATCTGTCATGAGGCCATTCCGGGTATGATCCCAAGACACGTCAAAAGGATTTCTCCCTCCCTCTAGTCCCAAGGGCAAATGATATCTGGCTGACTACACATACCATCTAAAGAGAGAGATCAAACACAAATCATAAATCTATCATAGACCAGCAAGTCATATGGACACAAGAATAGATCATATTTATTACAAATTCATAATGGTGCTAGGGTTTCTCCATCTCCCCAAGAACAAAGGAACTACTCACACATGGAAGCAATCAACAACATCATCATAGTCAAATGAATGGATAAAAGTATGGAGATAGATCTAATGCAAACCATAATTAAATCTGGAATTACAACAAGATCTAATAGATGATAGATGGGGGTAATGGTGGTGATGGAGATGCAGCGGTTGATGATGAAGGGGATGATGCGTCGTCCTCCAATGTTCCGTGAAGCAGCTGGGATTTTCCCCAGCCAAGTTCCTCCTTTAGATCTCTTTTAGATGTGATTTTTTGTGGTTTTTGGTGGCTGTGAATGTCGGATCCTCCTCTAGTCTTTGCCAGGAGAAAGTATTTGATGTGGAGATCACGCTGACACCTGGTACGGGCAGAGGGTACGGGCGGGCTCCGCCCCTACCACCGATCATTATCAGTACTGATTTCTTCTCCTCGTTTGGTATTCTCCTAGGCGCGAAGGTAAATCCATATAACAAATTTTATCACTTAGAAATATCATATTATAACACAGTACGATAGTTCCAATTGATATGTTCATATAAGACTTGGTGATTTGGGATCCTTTTAAAGTAAGAACAAAATGGTGCATGCAAACGTAGTGAAACAGAAATATCCCTACTCTATTTATGCAAAACAAAAAGGTAAATATTGTTCAATTTTGGACTCATCAACTCCCCCAAGATAGGCTCTTGCTCGTCCCAGAGCAAGATGGTGGCTTATGAACAAGATCATCATGTTCATGAGACATGAGTCGTTGCAATAAATGAGGTAGAAATTGAAACAGGAATACACCATTAGATGTAAAGATACTTCGGGGGTATTACCATACCCTTACACATTACATGACTTAGAGGTTTCCACACCTTTTCTAGTATTAATGAAATCATAAGAAGCTTCTAGTGATTCAACATATCATATAATCACAAAGTTTAGAGATATGGAGCTCTTAGTTTAGTAATGAAGATTCATGATCATTCTCTTTCTTCTACACTTGATTCTTTTGATAGTTGTTGTCTCTTATTTCTTCTTTTCTTATCTATCTTTATATA
Source organism: Avena eriantha (assembly GCA_910589775.1). Lineage (NCBI taxonomy): Eukaryota > Viridiplantae > Streptophyta > Magnoliopsida > Poales > Poaceae > Avena > Avena eriantha. The sequence goes on from OU342741.1 coordinate 289,391,854, forward strand.
TATATGTTTATATTTTTACTTTATCTCCTTCCTCTTTTTGTTTTAGTACAACTATTTGATCATGCTCACTACTTCAATGGCTTTCAAAAACTCTTAATTATAATATGCTACTAGAATTCTTCTTCTCATAACTTAATCAATACTTTTATTAGTGTGGAAGTCCCTAAAATCACGACAGTTGTACAGGTATCATAACACTCCACCTAGTTCAATCATCTAATATAATAATCATGAATCAAAAAATAACTTCAATTATCATAAAGACTTGCAACTCAACGGATATAAATCTTCTCTTGAAAAAAGGGAGCTCAAAGTTGATGCAAATAAAGCAAATTATGGAATTTAAGTCTAATATGCGTGCAGGAAAGTAAACATGCTAAAAACTATAAGATAGATTACAAGGCTCTCGCAGATCCCCCCAATCTTGGAATCAAGCCGGGTGGATCAAATCATTCCTTGCGATTATTTGATAATGTGGTGCTCCTAGGGGGAGAAACTATGGAATCACGAAGACTTGCACAGAGCCTCTTATTTGATGCTTCCAAGATCAATATACGGATTTGGCGTTGCTCACTAATTTTCTCCAACTTCTCCACAAGAGCCTCGTGCATCTCTATTGTTTTCTTTTGTGTGTTGGTGGATCGAAGGCTGATGTTGAGATTCGATTCTAGTCCTTTCATTATCTCCAGATACATCTGGTCCAAATAACTATGCAATAGTTCAATATGTTCAGAAGATCTTGGAGATTTTACCTCAATCTTCTTAATGCGGTGGTCGTGTTTGTCTAGGGAGGCTTGGATCTCCTCTCCTTGTTTGTTCACTTTCTTCAATTAGAACTCCCCATCTTCTTCTAAATCAAGTTGAACCTCATCGAAGTCACCTTCTTTTCCAACACCAAGGCTGAACACCTTACACCCATCTTTTATTATTTCCATCAGATTGAATCCATCCTCGACTTCTGACTCTTTTTATTTTGGCTTAGCAGCTTTGACTTCCTCCGTAACCCTAGAGGATGATCCATAGAGATCTTCCTTCTCTTGAAGGATACCCCATGTGAATTACATGGTTCCAATCCTAGGAGGAAAAAGCAATGTGGAGAAGACATGTATTGTCAATAGAAGGATAGAGCCCTTCTGGAAGGCTTATAAGGGGTTAGAAGCAAGGTAAAATTTGTACTGAGAGGAAAAGGGTCGCCCAAGAAAAGAATCCCAACAAGTATGAAAACAAATAAGTGCAAAAGAGGGAAATCATGAGTGTAACGATAAGCTGGTATGGGCGGACGCCCGTACGGCGCACCCGTATCGAGGCGTTCCCAAAAACACGACGTCTCAAAGTCAGCGAATAGTCAACCGACTATGTGGTATAGGCGGGTTCCGCCCGTACTGCCTGTCCGTACGGACTTTACGAGTTCAGTTTTTTTAATGATGAAACAAACAAAGAATAGATGAAAATGCACAAAACTGATAACGACCAACCGTTCGGGGGTTGTGCCCATACTACGCGGCTGTACCATTTATGCAAAAACAAAACGAGTGCAACATCGAGCTTAACGACCAGCGGTACGGGTGGAGCTGGCCATGCCGCCCGCCCGTACCGACCTCGTAACACCGGCAATGAACTTAGAAAAATAAACGGAGTACAGATATGCAAAACAAAATAGCAGAAAATCATCTAGAACAAAGATGTGTTCGGGATTTCATACGCTTTGGTCATCAAGGGAACATGAGTTCATTTGGGTACCTTTGCCTTCCTGAATCACCTTTTTCTTCTTCTCTTTGGATAAAGTTAGTTGCAGAAAATCGCCAAAACCATTACAAGAAGAAATTGAGAACTTCCTTTTGGGTAGTGTGGTTCCCACAGGTATATAAACGGATAACACCTCTTTAGGATGAGCAATTTCTTGAGTGTCCATGGATGTTTCCTCTATCTCTTCCTTTATTTGTAGAATCTGTAAATCAAATTCTTGCAAATGTAGGGTCCAACAGATAATCCTTGGTGTAATGTTAGTCCTTTCTAGGATTTCCTTTAAACCAACACGATCAGTGTGTGCTCTTACTTTAGAGTCAATGATATAATATCTAAAATTGTCACAGGAGAAAACTACAGCGAAAAATTATTTTTCTGCCATAGGGTAATTCTTTTGGGCCCTGTTTAAGGTGTGACTAGCATGATGAATGATATTAAGATCATCACCATCATACTGACAAAGAATTGCTCCTACAGCTTCATGACTTGCCTCACAAAATAGCTCAAAAGGTTTCTTCCAATTAGGTGGTTTATAATGGGAGCTTCAAGGAGACCTTGTTTTAATATGTTGAAAGCAGCAAAACACTTTTCATCAAAATTAAAATGAACATCCTTTTAAAGAAGGTTGTTTAAAGGTCTAGTAGTTTTTGAAAAATTCTTAATGAACCTTCTATAAAATCCAGCATGGCCTAGGAAACACCTTATACCTTTTATGTCTCGAGGAGGGGGTAACATTTCTATTGCTTCAATTTTGGCTTTATCAACTTCTATACCCTTACCTGAGACTTTGTGACCAAGCACTATGCCTTCTTGAATCATAAAATGACATTTTTCCCAATTCAAGACTAAGTTAGTGTCTTCACATCTCTGCAAAACTTTATGAAGATTATGGAGACAATGATTAAAGGAAGTTCCATAAATATAGAAGTCATCCCTGAATACTTCCATAATACTTTCAACATAATCAACAAATATGGCAGTCATACATCTTTGAAAAGTGGCAGGAGCATTGCAGAGACCGAAAGGCATACGACGATAAGCATAAAGGCCATAGGGACAAATAAAAGTTGTTTTAAGTTGATCATCTGGGTGAATAGCAATTTGAGAAAAACCGGAATAACCGTATAAGTAACAAAAAATGAGAATGCACAGCAATTCTTTCTAAAGTTTGATCTATAAAAAGTAAAGGGTAATGATCCTTCATAGTTTGCTTGTTAAGTTTTCTATAGTCAATGCACATCATGTGGCCAACAACAGTTCTAGTAGGTACCATTTCATTATGTTCATTTTTGAAAACTGTAAATCCACCTTTCTTAGGAACACAATGAACAGGACTTACCCATTCACTCTCTTCTACATGAAAGATGATGCCTGCATCTAGCAAATGTATTATTTCTTTTCGTACATCCTCTTTCATGTGAGGTTTAAGTCAGCACTGAAAATCTGCGACTGGCTGAGCTCCTTCTTACATGAATATTCTATGGGTCGCTGGCGAAGGAGTAATCCCCTTCAAGTCACTCATTGAATACCCAAGAGCATTTTGATGTATCTAGAGAACCCTCATTAAATTCTCCTCCTCTTTCTCTACAAGGTTAGAAATTATGATAACATGACATTTATTCGCCTCATCAAGAAATCTATATTTTAGTTCCTTTGGTAAAGTTTTAAGGATAGGAGGGGAGGAGCCTCATCTACCTTCCTTATGGGGTCTTCATATTTTTGATTAATCTCCGCATCCACCTCAGGTGTGGAGTCATGATAATCATCCATTTCAGTTTTTTCTATGTCCTGGAGGAGATTATTGTTATTAACTAAGCTTCTTGCTAAATCATCATCAGGAGTCTCAATGACTATTGAGGCTAAATTAATGATATTACCTTCTTCCTCATGTTCGTACTCATCATCGTCTAGTTCTTCAATAGTCGACTTATGATCAAATTTGGAGAAAAGAAAATCCATTATCTCTATGCCAAACTTGAGAGACACAGTTTGTCTCTTGCAACCTATGTTTGCTCCTGCGGTATTTAGAAAAGTTCTTCCAAAAATAATGGGACAATAAACACAGTAGGCATATCAATAAGCACAAAATCAATTGGGTATTTGTATGGTCCAACTCAAATTGGAACATCAGTAGGACTCTGAGTGTTTTATCTACAAGCATTATAGTCATGTTTGTATCCTCTAGTTCGGTTTGTGTTAGTTCATTTTGGATTTTTAAATAAAAATTAAACGGGATCACGTTAACAGCTATCCCGATGTCACACGGGTCATAATAGGAAGTTCCTCCAAAAGTACAAGGGCGAATAGGTTTACCAACTTCTTTAGCTTTTACCTTTCCTTCAATGAATTGCGAAGCTTTGGTATCTAGCTCAATTACATTGCAGTGTGCAAACATGGTTAAAATATCTTCCTTCGTTGATGCCCCTTCCTCTTGTACACTTACTTCTTCAGTTTTCCTTCTTTGTGCCTCCTCTTCTGGCTTCTCGAGAAATAGCTCTTCTTCTTTGTGTTGATCCTCTAGCTGCTGAGCCATCATATGTTTTCTCGCGATCATTGGGAAAGGAAGGGGTTCAACATATGGGGATAGCTCCTTTAATGGTTCGACATGGGCTGTGATTATTGGATCATCTTCTATAGCTGGCTCGGGTGGCGGAGTGTAATGAAGCCAGTCCTTCTTAGGAGCCTCAATGTGTTCTGTAAAAGACTGAAGGATTTGCAAAATAATATCATCATCAAGTTGAAGTTCATTAGCAGTTTCTTTTACTTTACTAGAGTCTTTATAAGCATTGAGACAATCGTATTTAATTTCTATACCTGATTTTCCTCCTAAATCAAATCCCCATGTTTCTCTATTACAGCGAATTCGTTCTAAAAGTTCCCAATCTTTAATTATAGTTAACTCCATGAAAGAGCCTCCGGAGTTCATGCCAAGCACATGCTTAATTTCTTGATTAAGTCCTCCATAGAAAATATGTAAAACGTACCATTCAGGTAAATCATGATGGTGACATTTATTAAGTAGGGACTTATACCTTTTGAAGGCCCTTACCAAGCCTTCACCTATGCGGTTCTTGAAGTTTGTAATTGCCCTTCTTACTTCGGTAGTTTTTACCTTGGGAAAGAATTGAAACACAAATTCTCCTTTGAGTTTTTCCCAAGTATCAAATTTCCTTGCAAGGCAAATTCTATACCAAGCCAAAGCAGTGCTGGTTAGAGACTAGCTAAACAGTTTAAGTTTCAATTCATCATCGGGATAGCCTCTCAGTTTAAGAGTCCAACATAGCTCGATAAAATGCATTAAATGAGTGTAAGGATCCTCATATAGATCATCTCCTGGAATTTTTTTTCTTTAAATATAGCGATAAAAGAGGATTGATCTAGTATTCTGGTTCGCTCCCACTCGGAATTCCTTGACGAGTCCTCTATTCAACTTCCCGAGGTATTTAGTAGCATCGAGCTGGTTAATCAGTCCGAGTGCAGTCATGGTACATACCTGAAACTAATAAGCAACTTTAGTAAAACAATTAGCAAAATAAGTAACTAAAAATAAAGAGCAAAAGCAAATAGCTCCCCGACAACGGTGCCAGAAAATAGCTTGCTGACAGCAAGTGCAAATATCAATTTTAGCTAGTTTCGAAGTAAAGATATCGAACCCACAGAGAGCTATTGGTAAAGGTCTTTATGCCCCTCGTCAATATCTACCAAAGGATACTTATAAGCTGCCTTTAATATCAAGTAAAGGGTGTTTGAAAGGTTTTTGGTTGTTTGCAAAAAAGTAATTAAAACAAGTAAAAGGAAGCAAGTAACAAGGTTATGTGAAAGCGTGGTTGAACTCAATAGGGCTAAACATTCTCAGGGATGTAGGATACACCACTAGCATAGTATTGTTGTTATTAATAATCAAGATAACATACTTCTTGTGTCATGAGATGTGTGGAGAGAGCTCCATAATAAGATGTTCATTACAAGGCTCGTAGGAAGCTACTTTGTTAAGCCAAGAGTGAGGTCACCTCTAAATAACCACTATGATCTCTAAGAGCAGTCACCCATACAAACCACCACAATTAAGGGTTTCCTTGTGGATATCGTAATTAGCGTAGGGAGTCCCTCTTTTATCCTCCATTGACCGTGTATGTTATGAGCCGATGCCAATCTGTCACGAGGCCATTCCAGGTACGATCCCAAGACACATCCAAAGGATTTATCCCTCCCTTTAGTCCCAAGGGCAAATGATATGTGGCCGACTACATATACCATCTAAAGAGAGATATCAAACACAAATCATAAATCTATCATAGACCGACAAGTCATATGGACACAAGAATAGATCATCTTTATTACAAATTCATAATGGTGCTAGGGTTTCTCCATCTCCCTAAGAACAAAGGAACTACTCGCACATGGAAACAATCAACAACATCATTGTAGTCAAATGAATGGATAAAAGTACGGAGATAGATCTAATGAAAACAACAATTGAATCTGGAATTACAACAAGATCTAATATATGAGAGATGGGGGTAATGGGGGTGATGGAGATACAACGGTTGATGATGAAGGGGATGATGCGTTGTCCTCCAATGATCTGTGAAGTAGCTGGGATTTTACCCCAGCCAAGTTCATCCTTCAAATCCCTTTCAGATGTGGTTTTTCATGGTTTCTAGTGGTTGTGAATGTGGGATCCTCCTCTAGTCTTCGCCAGGAGAAAGTATTTGACGAGGTGATCATGCTGACACCTGGTACGGGCAGACGGTATGGGCGGGATTCGCCTGTACCACCGGTCATTATCAGTAATGATTGCTTCTCTTCGTTTGGTATTCTCCCAGGCGCGAAGGTAAATCCATAAAATGACTTTTATCACATAGAAATATCAATATTATAACACAATATGAGACTTCCAATTGATATGTTCATATAAGACTTAGTGATTTGGGATCCTATTAAAATAAGAAAAAAATGGTACGTGCAAACACAGTGAAATACAAAGATCCCTACTCTATTTATGCAACAAAAAAGGTAAATATTCTTCAATTTTGGACATATCAGGCGCGATCCGAGATTTTTGTATGTTTTTTATCAACTGCCCATTTTGGTTGTTGGAATTGCTAAAGTTTATCAATTTCGCATTTTCTTGGATGATGCTTTAGAAGATCTCAATGGGAGTGGCCTTTTGTACTCATAGGACAGGAAAGTGTTTCTTCAAGCAAAAAATATATTTAGTTTTATGCAATATAGTTTTCTATCAGGTGCGCGACAGCGCCCCCGATGGTAGTAGCACCCGAGGCTATGTTCGGATGCTTGCATCAGGACATAGGCTCATAACTTTTGTTAGTTTCATTAGAGCGATGTTCTCAAATTATTTGAATATCTTATTTGTGATAAACTCCATCCCCCGATCGTGGGTGTAGAAAACAATTAGAAAAAGGGAAATCTAAGTCTGGAGGACTTATCTTTTATTTAAAACCTGAAGACGAAGATACATGTTTTGGCATGCGCGCTTCGCCGTTGGACTTATTGAAAAATATTGTGGCTAAGAAGCCGGGTTGTAGGCCTTATTGTAATTCAAATTGCTAGAAAAAATAAACTCTAAGCATAAAACACCGTAGTTGTGCGACGTTCCACGGATTGGAGTATTTGACTCCTGTCTTTTTATCTTGAAGCCGATACGCTCCTCCTGGGATAACCTTTGTAACGATGTAAGGCCCTTCCCAAGGTGACTCCAGTTTGCGGTGACCATCTTGCTTGAGGCGAAGAAATAGGTCCCCTACGACGAAGGACCTAGGACGCAATCGTCGGCTATGATAGTTGCGCAAGTTCTATTGATATATAGTGGCCCTTTGTAAAGCAACATCACAAGCTTCATCAAGTGCATCAATGTCATCTTCAAGTGCTTCCATGGATGCTTCCTCATCATCTTCAGCGACCCGTGGAGACTCATGAGTTACTTCGACTGGAAGGACAGCTTCAGCACTGGGGACTAGAAAGAAAGGTGTTTCCTGCATCAAATTATTTGGAGTAGTATGCAAGCTCCACAAAATAGACGGTAACTCATCGACCCATGCTCCTTTTGCTCTATCGGGTGGTGCTAGCAAGATTTTCTTAAGACCAACAGTTATGGGGCCATTGGCTTTTTCCACTTGCCCATTGGTTTGCGGGTGAGCAATTGATGCATAGCTTACTTTTATACACATATCCTCGCAGTACTCCTTGAATTCATGGGAGGTGAAGTTAGTTACATTGACAGTGATGATGTTGTTTGGTAGGCCAAATCGGAACACTACTGATTTGAAGAAATTCACAGCCAAAGTTCCATCCTGGCTAGTAAAAGGCATTGCTTCAATCCATTCGGTGAATTTGTCGACCGCTACTAGCGGAAAGATGTGTCCTCCTGTGGATGATTTGTGAAGTTTACCCACCATATCAAGTCAGCATTGAGAAAAATTCCAAGCGAGAGGTATGTGATTTAATTCGATGGCAGGTGCACCAGGTTTTGTTGCGAATCGCTCACATGCTTCACATGTTCTGACAATATCTTTCCATCTTGTAGTACTATGAGCCAGTAGAATCCTGCACTAAATGCTTTGGCAGTGATTGCTTGGCTGCTGACGTCATGACAACATACTCCTTCATGTATGTCCTTGAGTATAATCTTTCCTTCATTGGGTGTAATGCATCACTATAATACACCTGAAATACTTCTTTTATACAGTTCTCCCTTGATGATCCTGAAGGCTTTTGATCGTCAGGTGACTCGTCGAGCTTCTATCATGTCCTCAGGGAGTTCTCCCCTTATCATGTATACTATGTACATTTGCATCCATGTAGGCTCCACTATCATGATTTCATCGACTTCTGGCTCTTCCTCAAGGACTTATTCTATGTTTTCATGTGCGCATAGCCCCCAAGTATTTTTGCGGCTTGATCTTTTTCTTTGCTTTGGGTGATATGACCTCAGAAACTCTCTTAGCCTTGATGGATCGCTTTGTTATTTCCTCCCAGAAAACCCCGGGTGGTACTGGCAGGCATAAGTATTCGATGTTTTCCAAATTGTTAGCCTCTTTGTTGCTTGTACTTCCTATGTGTGAAACTTCACACCCATCAAATTCAGCTTCCATGATGCTATACAGATTGTGATAGGCGATCATGTTGTCGTTGACAGCGTCGTACTTGTTCATTGCATGTTGTGCCACAAGGTTGAAATCACCAAATATTTTTAGGCGAGTTGCACTGCAAGCTTTGGCCATACGCATACCATGCAACAGGGCCTCGTACTTAGCTTCATTATTTGACGCATTTGCAAAACTCATCCGAAGTACGTATTGCATTTTATCGCCTTGAAGTGATACTAATATGACTCCTGCTCCTGCTCCTTCCGTTCTTTTTGACCCATCGAAAGACATTGTCCATGCACTAGAGAGGTCCAGTGGGCTCGTGCATTATAGTTCTGTCCATTCAGTAATGAAGTCAGGAAAACCTATGATTTAATTTTTTTGCATTTCTCGTACGTCTGGTAGCTTCTGGATTGTTGAGAATATTGGAAAGAGGTGTTTCATTGACCACTATGATCGAATGCTCCGAAAAATAGTGGCGCAACTTTCATGCTGGCATGGAATAGTCCATATGCTAGTTTCTAATAGTGCAGATATCTTTTCTTGGATGAAGAAAGGATCTCACTTACAAATAGACTGGTTTATGAACACCGTGGGTTTTCCCTTCTTCGGGTCGCTCAACAACAAAAACTGTACTGACCACCTGATTAGTAGCGGCAATGTAGAGAAGTAGGGGCTCTTTTTCTCATGGAGACACGATGATGGGAGATGTCGAAAGTGTTTTCTTGAGATCTTCAAAAGCGTGCTAAGCCTTCTCCACCCATTTGAATTTATCTGATTTCCTCATAAGGGCAGTGGTAGTGCTTTTTCTCCTAGACGGGCGATGAAACGACTGAGTGTTGTAACTCGCCCAGCTAACTGTTGTATGCCTCAAAGATTTGTTGCTTTTTCATTGTTAGTATTGCCTGTATTTTTTTGGGATTGGCTTCTATTTCCCTTGCTAATACAAGGAATCCGAGGAGTTTCTCTACGGGGACTCTAAAGGAACACTTTGTCAGGTTAAGCTTGATGCGATACCTATCAAGGTTCGTGAATGTTTCTCGGAGGTCATTGATAAGGGTTGACGCTTGTTTTGTTGTGACGGTGACATCATCGATGTAAACTTGTACATTTGTCCCAATTTGACTTCCTAAACAATTTTGCATCATCCATTGATATGTTGCACCCACATTTTTTAGTCTGAAGGGCATTGTTATGTAGCAGAATACACCATAGGGTGTGATACATGTTGTTTTATCCTGATCTTCTCCTTCATCCTAATTTGATGGTATCCTGAATATGCGTCCAAAAAGGAAAGATGTTCGCACCCTGTAGTTGCATCGATTATCTGATTGATTCATGGTAGTGGGAAGAAATCCTTTGGACAGTGTTTGTTCAATGCAGTGAAGTCAATGCACATGCGAGGTTCTTTTGTATTTTTCTTTGGGACACATACTGGGTTTGCGACCCACTTTTCTTTCTTCAATTCCTTGATAAATTTAGCATCGGTTAGGCGATGGAGCTCCTTTCCAATGGCCTTTCATTTTGGCTCTACAAAGTGGCAAAGTGTTTGTTTTACTTGTTTTCCTTTGGATCTAGGTTTAATGCGTTCTCAGGAAGTTCCGTAGGAAATCTCGGCATGTCAGCTAGTAACCATGCGAAAATCTCCCAGTGCTCACGGAGGAACTCAATGAGCGTGCTTTCCTATGCGGGACCAAGATTGGAAGCCACAAAGGTCGTCTTCTTTGGGTCAGTCGGGTGGATCTACACTTCCTTGTGTCTTTTGTGGTGTCAAAAGCCTGATCAAGATTGACATGTGCCACTGCCAGAGGTTCTACATTTACTGACATCTTTAGTTGCTCAAACTCTGATGACATCCCGAAGGATTTAAAGATTTTGTTGAATTCTCGATCGCAATTGTCGTAACGTGTGAAACTGCCCTTCACTGTTATGAATTCCTTAGGGGCAGGAATTTTCATAACTAGGTACGCATAATGTGGTACTTCCATGAATCGTGCAAAGGCTGGGCGACCCAGATCACATGATATTGTGATAGCTAGTCCATGACTTTAAACTCAAGTTTTTCGTGCCTAGAATTTTCTTTGGATCCTAAAACAACGTCAAGAGATATTTTACCTAAAGGAATTTCAGCTTTACCTAGTACTATGTCATGGAAGGATGTTTCTGTTGGTGCTATATTCGTTAAAGAACAATTCATCGCCTTGAGTGTCTTGGCATAGACCAGGTTGATGTTGTTCCTCGCATCCATGAAAACTTTACTCATAGCAAATCCACCCACTTGCGCTTCTCCTATTAGGGCTGAGTTGCCCGGTCGTGGGACTCGAAGTGGATGATCAGCTCTGCCGAATGCGATTTCCTATTTTGACCAATGAAGATATTTGGGTGTGGCTGGTAGGGCCATTTCTGCCATATTGATTTGTCGTGTAATCAGTTTCTGGATCCTATTAGATGGGATCCCTTTCTGAATCATCGACATTGCGCCCTTAGACTTAGGGTATTCATTTTCTTGATTTGTTGTGTTTTGCAACTGTCCCACTGGCAGGTGTATTGGCGGTGGTGGTGGTGCGCCAATGGCTAAAGTGCCGGTGTAGTGGCGTATACTCGGCTTGCTGCTTCGGATGCCTTTGCGTTGCATAGCTCCTATATCTTTAAAAATGTTCGGCAATCCTTCATGAGATGGTTGGATCGCCTTTTACCCGTTGAGTCAACATAGAAGTGCATATTGCAGTGCCCTTCCAACATTTGCATTACGGATATTGGTGGGTCTCGAGTTCTTGGCTGGTATCACTGTGTTGGTTGGCTTCCTCCAACATCGTCCCTGTTATTGTGGTGCCCGTCATTGTAATCGTAATTTCTTTGGTTGTCCTCTCCCGAGAAACTAGCTGCAACCTAGCTTGGTCCCCCATGTTCGTCGTTGCTCCTTCCATCTCCTATCATTGTTGTGCATGTCCCTATAGATACGTTGCTAACGTATCCATAATTTTTGATGTTCCATGCTTGGTTTTATCTACTTTCTTATGTTTTGTCCACACTTTGGAGTACTTTTCATATGATTTCTTGGACTAACCTATTAACAAGAGCCATAGTGCCAGTTGCCTGTTTTCTGCTGTTTTTGGTTCTAGAAAGTCAGAAAATGAATATTCTCAGAATTGGACCGGACAAAAGCCAAACTCGTTATTTTCCTGAAAGATTCACGGAGCCAGAAGGAGAGACGAAGGGGGGCCACAGGGTGGCCAAACCACCCCTAGGCGTGGGTCCCCCTAGGTCGCGCCAGGGCATGGTGTGGGCCCCCTGGCTGACCACCGACCTCGCCCCTTCACCTATATATTCTTCCCGATACAAAAACCCTAAATTGTCAATCAGAAATCCACGAAAAGTTTCATAGCGCCGCCACCACCGAAGGAGAGATTCGGGGGACAGAAAGTCTCTGTTCCGGCACCTTGTCGGGATGGGGATGTGCCCCTGGAGCCATCACCATCGATCTCCACCACCATCTCCATCGCCATTGATGATTCCCATGATGAGGAGGGAGTAGTTCTCTCTCGAGGCTAAGGGTTCTACCGGTAGCTATGTGTTCATCTCTCTATGCATGATCTCATTGAGATCATGAGCTTGTTATCTATAGATCTAACTTGCTACTCAAGTGCTTTAATAGATCTCTGCTCTCCCCATGTGTGTGAAGTTGACAGTGTGCACACCATGGTGGCACTTAGGCTAGAGATTACAAATACTTGTTGTGAGTTTTATTTGAATTTGGATGTCTCTATAAAATTGTGCTGTTTGTTGGAACCATCTAGTGCTCAAGGTGACAGTGTGGGGTTATCTAGATGGGAAAAACGAACTTTGAGGTGTGTTGTTATAGCCCTACCAAGGATTTGAGTGTCCAACCGGAGAGTAGTTTAGAGTAGTATCATAAAGAGAAGATATTTATATGAGAGTGTTCACTAGTGAAAGTATGATCCCTAGTCCTTGTTTCTAAGCATTGAAACACCGTTTGCTACTAGATCTGTTACATGTTTGCTTGCTTCCATCTTTAGTTCAGTTTTCCTTTAGTCTCTTCCACGCCATCAAGCTATTTTCTGTCACCGTTGTCTTATATCCATACCACTTGTATTTTACTATCTCTTCACCGAACTAGTGCACCTATACACCTGACAAGTGTATTGGGTGTGTTGGGGACATAAGAGACTTCTTGTATCTTGATTGCAGGATTGCTTGAGAGGGGATACCTTTGACCACTTCCTCCCTGAGTTCGATAAACCTTGGGTAATCCACTTAAGGGAAAACTTGCTGCTGTTCTAGAAACCTCTGTACTTGGAGGCCCAACAACTGTCTACAAGAATAGAAGTGCGTAGACATCAAGCTCTTTTCTGGCACCGTTGCCGGGGAGGTAAGGTAAAAGGTACTCACATCCTCTGGCTACTAAGCTATCTTCTAGTGTGGTTGCTAGTGTGTGAGTGCTCAAAGTTATTTCCTTTAGATTCTACAATTTTGTCTTTTTGTTTCTTGTTTTCACTAGTTAGGTTTAATGGAAAACAACAACAAAATTATATAGCTTTATAGTATTTCTCTTGAGTTAGGACATTAAGTGTTTGAAGAGAAAATTTAAAAACCTATGGAACTTTATTTGCGTGCTAATAGCAATGTTATTAGTATGAATTCTTTGAACACCATTATTGCTAATGCTATGGAAAAGTCTAAGCTTGGGGAAGCTGGTTTTGATGAGCATGATATTTTTAGTCCCCCAAGCATGGAGGAGAAAATTTACTTTGATGATACTATGCCTCCAATATATGATGATTACAATAATGAATATCATATTTTCAGTCCACCTACTATTGAGGAGAAAATTAATTATGATTACAATATGCCTCCTATATTTGATGAGTATGGTGATGAGATTAACAATGATAGCTATTTTGTTGAATTTTCTCCCATTACAATTAATAAGAATGACTACGCTTATGTGGAGAGTAATAATAATTTTATGCATGTGGCTCATGATAAGAATGTTTCATGTGATAGTTATATTGTTAAATTTATTCATGATCCTACTGAAAGTTATTATGAGAGAGGGAAACATGGTTTTATGTATCTCAACAATATTAAGTTTCCCCTCTTTATGTTGAAAGTTTTGAAGTTGCGCTTGTTTTGCTTTCCTATGCTTGTTGCTTTGTGCTTTCATGACTTGTTTCTTTATAATATTCCTATGCATAGGAATTGGGTTAGACTTAAATGTGTTTTGAATTTGCTTCTTGATGCTCTCTTTTACTTCAATTCATACTTCCTATGTGAGCATCTTCTCAAACTATCATGTCTAACGTAAAGGCGTTAAAGAAAAGTACTTATTGGAAGATAACCCAAAAGTTTTAGATGATTCTTGGAAATTATTACCTCTGTAATAACCGCTCCTTATACTTTTTATTTGCTTTTTGTGCCAAGAGTAAACTCTAATGAGAGAGAAGTAATGCTTGGAAAAGTTGCTATCCCGAAACAGATTTCTGTTCTTCGCCGTAAAAATTCGTGTAAAATCTCTGTACGTAGTTTTGAGGCGTGAAATTTTGTGCTTCTGCCCCAGGTTGTTATCTAACTTTCGTTAGTTAAACACTTTTTGATTTGAGCAACATAATGTCTTCAAAAAAATCGGTTTTACCTGCTGGTCTATTTTGACAGATTTCTGCCATTATTTGCATTTGCTTTTTAATCTCTTTCTCTTTGAGTTCTCTTTGATCCACTTGAACTTTTTAAAGTAAGTGCTACAGTAGCTTGTGTTTTAATGGAAGTTTTACTTGTGTTGAAACTGAACCTAAAGACTTATTATCTTAAATTCACTAATGTTGCTAATGAATATTGTGTGAAGTTTGGTTTGGAGGAAATTTTCACGTGTAGGGAAATAATGTTGTAATGAGATGAAGAATGGACAAAATCTCAAGATTGGGTATGCCACCCCATCTCACCCCAAGAAATATTTAAGAGGTACAAGCGTCAAAGCTTGGGGATGCACAAGGCATCCCCTTCTTAACAATAAAAATCCCAGGTTTCTTCCAAACACTTCATTTTTAATATTTCATGCATAGTTGTGTTGTTTTTGGAGCGTCTTCGTTTTTGTTTTTGGTTTTCATTTTCTTAGTTTGCTTGGTCTGCTTAGTTTCGTGAATAAGTTGGTTGGATCCCAACACACTTCTTTTGGAGAGAGACACACCCCGTTATTCATTGTTTAGAACACTCTAGTTTTCATTCTTATTGTTTTGTGAGTGTTCTCTTTTGCTAGCACTGGGTTTAGCCTTAGTTTTCTTGTGCTTTCATCTTAGAACATTTTAGTTCTTCTTTGTGGATTTGTAAGACAAGCTCACTGATCTTTATTTATTATTATCTTTGTGAGTTGTTTCAAATAAGTCGAATTGTGTTGGAAAAGAGTAGGAAAAGTTCATGCTTAAGTGGTAAAAGCGGCTTGTTTTTTACTTTGGCCTATGCTTTTTCATGTCATGCTTGACATTGCTTTGGCTTTATGCTTAGTGATTTTTGCTGTAGCATGACATGTTATAAACAATTGAGATTGCTTAATGTGTCTTGGGAGAATCATGCGTTGTTTTAGCATATTAAAGCATAGTATTGTGGTATTCTCTTTTGATGCTTTATTTGGGTTGACTTGGCGCATGCTCACACCATGTTATGACTATCCCAAGTCACCATAGCCTTTATGATCCTTTAGTTTTCGACTTGTAATATCACTTTATGCTTTGATTAATGATGTTTTGTCGCTTTGAATGATTATGGCCATTATTGCTCTCTTAGTTGGTCGCTCCTAGTCTTTTGCTAGCCTCTGTAACCAAGTATAAGTTCCACTCATGCATACAACTCCTAAAACCAAGTTATTCCAAAGAGTCCACCATACCTACCTATTAGCATTTGCTATTCCAAGTATATTCATGCTTTTATCTACCTTCCGAATTAAACCTGTTATGAGAAAACTAGTGATTAAAGCTCTCACGAACTTGATGGCACACTTTACTTTTCTTGCCCTTAATAAACTTGAACCATTGTGTTGTCTATGTTGTATATGCTTAAACTTATATGTTGGGGATTAGCAGAACCATGCTGTAATGGGGAACACTTTCAACATTGCACTTGAACTTTGTACCTAGTTGATATCATGCTCTTTTGTCTATGGATGTCGTCGGTGTGAAATGAAATGGGAGCTTCTAAGTCCATAGAGTTATGTATATGTGTTAGAGAAACGCCTGGGCCGCTGGTCTAATCCATGCCGTCATGGTGGAAACCTGCAGCATAACCATAATGAGCTGTCTATGAAGCATTCTTCTTATATAAAAAAGAGTCAGATATTGAGAAAAAAGAGAAAAAGAAAAGAAAAAAGATATATGAGAAAAGAGTGACAAAATCACCATTTTCCCATGGTAAATAAGAAGGTTGCTGAGATGCTTGTTGTCTGCTTGCCTTGTCATTTTGATATGGGGATTCTTCTGTATCATCGGGCAAGGGGTACCCCGTTGGTGCTTCTCTATGATACACATGTACTTACGATGACAAGAACTTACCGATGACTAAAATTGAGTACCATGAGGAGCGGCCCTCGTATTTAAGGGACATGAGGTTTCCAACTTATACTTCGTCAAGCATATACTTCATAGTTTGTTCACTTTAACCTTAATCACTTCAAGATTCTTATGATAGTGGAAATGAGAGCTGAAAGCTAGTAAGTACCATAATTTTTGTAAGCTCTTTGTGAAACTTAAATCTCTGCTTCCTTCTATGAAGGCCTTTCTTTTACTTTTATGTTGAGTCTCCACCTTCTATCTTTATGCACCTACTTTGAGAGCATAGTGGCCATTCTTAGTTCTATGTGCACTGTCCCAAGACTTGTTGATTGATGCATAACTTTGATATTGCTTGTTCTTAAACTATTTGTATCTAGTCACCCTTACAAACTTTGAAGGTGTCCTATGCATTTATATTTGCTACACTATGAGGGAGAAGCTGAATGCCACTATGCTATGTTTTCTTTATGTGAAACAAACAAACGTCTTGCAAAGCATTGTTATTCATGAATCTTTTGTTTGTATCTTTTCATGTTGCAACATAGTTGCTTTGCCTTATTGCTAGAACTTTACCTTTCATGCTATGTTGAAGTACTATGATCCTAGCTATCCATGTTTTACAAATACTTTGATCAAGTTTATGATGGTGCATGTCACCTCAAAAATTATTCTTTCTTTTTATCACTTACCTACTCGAGGACGAGCATGAGTTAAGCTTGGGGATGTTGATATGTTGCTAACGTATCCATAATTTTTGATGTTACATGCTTGGTTTTATCTACTTTCTTATGTTTTGTCCACACTTTGGAGTACTTTTCATATGATTTCTTGGACTAACCTATTAACAAGAGCCAAAGTGCCAGTTGCCTATTTTCTCCTGTTTTTGGTTCCAAAAAGTCAGAAAATGAATATTCTCAGAATTGGACCGGACAAAAGCCAAAGTCGTTATTTTCCTGGAAGATTCACAGAGCCAGAAGGAGAGACAAAGGAGGGCCACAGGGTGGCCAAACCACCCCTAGGCGCGGGTCCCCCAGGTCGTGCCAGGGCATGGTGTGGGCCCCCTGGCTAGCCACTGACCTCGCCCCTTTGCCTATATATTCTTCCCGATACAAAAACCCTAAATCGTCAATCAGAAATCCATGAAAAGTTCCGCAGCACCGCCGCCAC
Source organism: Avena eriantha (assembly GCA_910589775.1). Classification (NCBI taxonomy): domain Eukaryota; kingdom Viridiplantae; phylum Streptophyta; class Magnoliopsida; order Poales; family Poaceae; genus Avena; species Avena eriantha. The sequence goes on from OU342741.1 coordinate 289,409,432, forward strand.
CGAAGGAGAGATTCGGGGGATCGAAAGGCTCTGTTCCGGCACCCTGCCGAGACGAGGATGTGCCCCCGGAGCCATCTCCATCGATCTCCACCACCATCTCCATCGTCGTTGCTAATTCCCATGATGAGGAGGGAGTAGTTCTCTCTCGAGGCTAAGGGTTCTAACGGTAGCTATGTGTTCATCTCTCTCTTTATGCATGATCTCATTGAGATCATGAGATTGTAATCTATAGATCTACCTTGCTACTCAAGTTCTTTAATAGATCTCTGCTCTCCGCATCTGTGTGAAGTTGACAGTGTGCACACCATGGTGGCACTTAGGCTAGAGATTACTAATACTTGTTATGAGTTATATTTGGAGTTAGATCTCTCTATGAAATTGTGGTGTTTGTTGGAACCATCTAGTGCTCAAGGTGACAGTGTGGGGTTATCTAGATGGGAAAAGCGAACTTGGAGGGGTGCTATTATAGCCCTACCATGGATTAGAGTGTCCAACCGAAGAGTAGTTCAGAGTAGTATCATAAAGAGAAGATATTTATATGAGAGTGTTCACTAGTGAAAGTATGATCCCTAGGCCTTGTTTCTAAGCATTGAAACACTGTTTGCTACTAGATCTGTTACATGTTTGCTTGCTTCCATCTTTATTTCAATTTGCCTTTAGTCTCTTCCACGCCATCAAGCTATTTTCTGTCACCGTTGTCTTATATCCATACCACTTGTATTTTACTATCTCTTCGCCGAACTAGTGAACCTATACACCTGACAAGTGTATTGGGTGTGTTGGGGACATAAGAGACGTCTTGTATCTTGATTGCATGATTGCTTGAGACGGGATACCTTTGACCACTTCCTCCCTGAGTTCGATAAACCTTGGGTAATATACTTAAGGGAAAACTTGCTGCTGTTCTACAAACCTCTGTACTTGGAGGCCCAACAACTGTCTATAAGAATAGATGTGCGTAGACATCACCTATCCTCTTCAGGTGAACGTGTTCGCTTGTTGTGTACTACGTATTCTCCATCAGCCTAGCGATTTTCCATATCCATCAACTTGGAAATTGTTTTGGGCTTGACCCGTCCCAGCTCTTCTATGAATTCTCGTCGCCGAAGGCCGTCATTCAAGGCATCAATTGCCCTTTCGTCGGATATAGCCTTGACCAAGTTTTTGATGATGTTCCACCGATGGATGAAGGCTCCTATTGATTCTCCAGGTTTCTGCTTGCACGCTCGCAATTGCTCTAGAGATGTGGGTCGCTTGAATGTGGAGTGGAAATTTCGGATGAACTTGTTTTCAAGATCGTTCCAGCTGCTGATGGAATCTTCGGGTAACTGTCTTAGCCATGACCGTGCGGCACCAGTTAGGTGCAGTTGCAGACTCTGCATTGCGGTGGCTTTGGAGCCCCCCTGTAGTTTGACGGTGGCTAGATAATCTTCCAACCAAGCTTCAGGTTCCTGGAGGCCGTTGTACTTCTGGCGTTCATGAGGGAGTTTGAAATCCTTGGGTACTGGAGTCTTGCAAACCCGTTAGGTAAAGCAGCTGGCTCCACATAACTCATAGTCGTCCTCGCTTTCGCCATCATAGTATATTCGGCTACGGTGCTCATCCCTGGATCCATCGTTCCTGTGTTGTGTGAGATCGTCTCTTGCGTCGTTTCACGGCTCGAAGCCCGATAAGTGCACCCGATGTGGCGATCATGATCGTTGGGTGTGCCCCACCTACCGAGGGCTACTGCAACGGTGCGGGGATCTGTCGGCTTGTCATGTGATTCATTGTTTCCGCTTGTGCAAGAGATGCGCCCACCATACCGAGGTTCATAAGAGCGGAGCGATGGAGAGCTGCACGGGGATCGTCGGGTGCGGGTTGAGTTGTTATCAGATATGTTTGCGTAGGTACAATTGTGTCTTGAGATATTTTTGCTTTGATGTGTCATGTTTGATCTACTGAAATAAGTGATAGATCTAGGTCTCAGGTCATTTATTTCTTATGGCTTTGGGGATGTTCTGCAATCATGATGATCCTCTTCTTGGCTGTGCTCCTCCAGTTACACTGTCTGATCCTCGGGTGGAACTTAGCTGAGCCCGCTAAAGACTCGATTCGTCGGCTAGCCTTTTTCCCTCATCGAGTTACCTCTACATTTTTAGTAGATCCATTTTCTTGTGATGCAGGAGGTATTGGTAGGCCAGTAGATCTTCGCACGTGGCCTCAGCTGTCATTGGGACCACACCCGAAATTGCTTCCCTTGCTTTTTACCATGCTTCGGCTAGTAGCCAGAGTGTTTGTGGCTCGCCTCTACGTGGTTCTGCTCCTCTTGCGATTGTGCAGTTGTTTGTCAGATCTCCTTCATTTCCATGATCTTTTTCATTTCCATGGTTACATGCGTTGTCATCTGACAAAATATCATTGATGTCAAGGATAGGGTTACCATTGGAGTCGCGCTGCATTGAGGCTACCCCGATGAGTACGCACACTTGGTCGTGCGTTATATATGAACTAGTGGCATTATTGTCGGATCCAAGGGAGACACTGTTCAGGGGATCAATGAAGTCCATCAGTTTCTATTCTGGGTAGATTGCGGCCTTCCTGATTCTAAAGTCGGTACTTTCGCTTCTTTCTTCGGTTTCCGCGTTTGCTGGGCTTGATCCACGTGGTGGAGTTAGCTAAGAGTCTGATCCGAGGTAGAGATCATTGTAGAGATCATCAAGATCCCCCAGATCTGCTACGTTTTTAGAGTTTCCCTCATCTTTCTCTATCTGGAGTGTGCCTTCTGCGGATGACCCGGTAGTAGATGCCGGTATCGCCGTAGGCGCATCTCGACCGACGGTCCCGATGAAATCAGAGCCGAAAGGTGTGTTTCTTCGGGTTCCTCCACCTGGAAGTGGAAACTTCCAATGATGAGATCGGATCCACCGTTGAAATCAGCGCGGACCGAGACAGAGGTTGGCGGGCGTGGTGCCGCTTCTGTTGGATTGTTGCTTCATGAAAAGGAGTCTATCAAATCCATGGCTCCAGCGTTCAGATTCCCCATGGAAGGCGCCAATTGAATAGGTGTGACCTCGGCAATGCCCATGGTTATGGACTTAGGGTTTCGAGAAAAAGAGAACGCTGAAAATTTCGTTAGATGTCAGACAAACAAGGGAGTCGAGGTCGTCTAATTATCGATTGACAACACTATTACAGATTGCTCTGGGGTTTTTGGTACCTCTCTGCTTGTTCCTCCCAGCCTATACATAATAGGTTGGGTCTTGGGACCGTATACGGATAGGTTACATGTTCACGATTACAACACCAACACAATGCCGGTTTCTATTTCCTTATTTAGCCAAACTAAGACTCCTGTCGGATGCTTCTTAGGCCATCATCTTGGGTCTTCATGGACCGTGAGCCTTTACATAACTAGGGTAACCAAACATAAGCACATGAATAATCATACCCATGTCAAGCGCCCTCCGGTTGCTCCCCATGCCGCCATGTTCATCCCATTGTTTGATGAATTTTTGTACCAAAAACATCATAATATAAATATATATTGCACATTCCTTGTCTACGACATGTGGGTCTCACAAGGTGTAAAACAATTATGAAAGGATATATATTCAATATTGAACTCATTTTATGGAGTTCATCATCTGCATTATACTGGTACAAGCGGTTTACAATCTCAATGAAATATTTAAGATTTATGATTTCCAAAGGTTTGAAAGAGCAAATGAACTAGGTAGCTACTCAATTTTGCACCCGATCGATCTGGTGCATGCACCTAAAAATATTTTATTTACTATGGAAAAAGCAAATGTAGTTGTACACCATTGTGTTTACCTGTGCGCAGCCATAATACGGCCGGCTGATGATACATCGTGTGGGTGCAGTTCGCATCTGTACCAGACTGTTGATCGATGATTAATCTAGACGACCTAACGAGCTCCATCAAGCATACGGTTGACCTCATGGCTGACATCACATAGGTATGACCGGATAGAGATAAGCCAGATTTAAACGGTCTAGCGCATCCAGCTGATCAATGGGAGTTGCAAGTCTTCATGGCCTCTATATAAAGAGCGGCATAGCCCGGAAAGAGATGGCCGACGCCCTGCTCCGCACCATCGCAGGAGTAAAGCAATAGTGAAGCCCTGCTCCAATAAAATTCACACGCGCTGTACTGGGCGACGCAGTTGCGAAGCCCTGCTCCATCCACGTGAGAACACAATTTAGACAACAAAGTTTTTGATTCCGACGCAACACCTACAAGAGGCAATTAGCTGCGCCAAGATGCCGCTACTATTCCCGTCGTCCATGAAGTCCTATCTGCAAGATGAGATGCTATAAGATTGTTTTGTTGATTTTGTCTTAACATGACTGCTCCTGATCATCCGCATGGGATGTTAGATGTAGTCGTTAATTTTTTATAAACCATGGCACAACTGTTTTATTAAGGTCGGCCGTGTGGCCACAATCATGGCGCGACTGCTTCGTCAGGGTTGGCCTGGAGAGTATCACAGCCATGGCGACCGCCTCATCAATGTTGACCATGTGGAGCGCATGAAAATGATCACGCCACAACCATAGCAACAATTGCTTCATCGATGTCGTTCACATGGGTTATATCAAAATCATCGTCCGATTGCTTCATCTATGTCGGCAGCGCTCAACCTCAATCCTTATAAAGGAGTTTTGTTGATTCAACGAGTAAGGCAATGCTTCATCAATTGCTTATCTTGGATCCACGGTCTAATCTCTATGAGACGAATGTCGATTCCCATACATCATCTTATGTCTAGTGCCGACGAGGCTAGACTACACTATGGCCAAGTGACAACGAAGCTCGACCACTATGCCATCAACACGTCATAATTTTGATGAGTTAGTCACACCGTTGCTGAGCACCGACGAGGCAAAAGCAACACTATTTTGATGAATTGAGGGCCATATGGCTGGGCACCGACGAGGCAAAAGCCACCCTCGTTAAATAAATCTCCCATTATTATGCACTTCGAGATAGCATATATGATTGTGTTTCGGCGGAACAAAGCTATTCTTCTTCTGCTCAAGATTATCTAAACAATGATGATCATCAGCGCAGCTTAATGGAGGTATTCCGTGGGCTTGATCGTGTGGATGTAATTAACCGGGTTGTCTTGCGGGGCCCGGGAATCTGGAACTACACAATCGTTGATTCATGGCAGATGCTTATCAAGGCGTAATATTTGTAATTGTGGGACATTGTACGTTGTAATTCGCCAAGAGTTAATAAATATGTGTTTCCCTATTTTTTGTATATTTTGTATACCGGCATGCTCGTATACTTATATTACATTTTCGTGTCAAATAAAACGGCACGCTTAGTGGGACCAGATTCTCCTCCGATCTCTGCTGCGCTCTGATCGTCATCCTATTCCAAGTTTTTTCGGCATGGGCCAACGCTCTCTGGTTAACAATTTTACACGCACTCATTACCTAGCGATGGATGTGCCAGAGGTGTCTCTTTGAAAAAACGCAGTGCATGGTTCATGTGCGTATCCTCTTGATGGTGTGATACATGCACCGGTTAAAAGAACATGTGTGTCACTCCGTTTCATCGATTTCCGCAAGTTCGAGTGTCTTACAAGTCTTTTCGGTTGATAGAAAATTCTAGTCCCAAAATAGTTAATATTGGACATGAGCCGGAGTGTTTAAAAAGAATCATGTGTGTACTACACCATACACAGCCGTATCAGATAGTGGGGTTGTCACATTTAATCCCCGTGAAAAAACAAAAGAAGTGCATGGCCAGGCAGAAAGTACTCCGGTGTAGCACCTGTTCTTTCCTATGCCAATTGTACACGAGTTTCACCGAAAATAAAAATGTGATCTCGTTCCATGGTGTTGTTGGGAGTACCGTACCCGACGATGAAAATATAAAGGGCCCATGCATACATGTGGGGTGGTTTATTTTTTGTACTTGGAGAAAATATGTTTAGCATGTGTGCATAAGTTTCTCATCAGCTCGTTTTAGACGGCAGTGTACTAACACGAGGACTCCCTTTTTGTAGGTGATTCATTCTCTACTATTACCATGGAGCAAGCCATGAGGCACACCATGGCTCCGACTCTGATCCAGTTTGAATCGTGGTCTCCCGTGGTAGGTATCGAACATGGAAATGAGGTCTACTACCACAAGACACATGACCCGACATCCGTTGGTTCCGCTGAAATTAGGAAGACTGAAAAAGATGTTGCCTTCAAGGCTAGTGAGGAACGCAAAGCCTTGATCGTGGAGGCCCGCAATATGTTAAAAAATAATGCTATGTCGAGTTTACCTTCTCCGACCATAGTGAGTGAAAAAGCTAAGCTGCTGGAGGGGCTCGACAAGGCTGCTTACCGCCTATCTTGGTCCGTGCGCAATGCGCGATCCAACAGAAATGCTAATGCTCTTCGTAACAATCTACGAAAGCGTAGCAATCTAAAAAAGCTACACGCTCAGCTAAGCGGTGATATTCTGAAAGCCGGTACGCCGTCGTCACTTGATGATGAGGAGTATCTTGACCCGGTCAATGAAACTTACGACATTTCTTTGACTGAGTGGATCACAAGGCCACGTCGGGTGAAAGAGCTCGTTAGGCAAGGAATCATGAATGAATTTTGGACTTGCACTCTGAGGCGTGTCGCTACCTTTTCAGGATGTGAACCTTCCATTGGCAACACAGTGAACCACTTCAATCCATCTGTAATAGTCTCGGCATGTCACATTACTGCCGAAGATAAAGAAAGTGAAAACAAGTTTAATGTACTCTCTAATGAGGCCCCGACACCTCGCTCTAATCATGTGCAGCAACGGCTGCAGCAGGTCCAACATCAGTTGAGAACGCTACAACAACAAGTCTATGGCCGTGAGATACCTTTGCAAAATGGGGGCACGCCAAGGAATCAGGCACATATGCAACACTCTCAGTTTCCATATCATCATGCCATCGATTCAAGATTTCAACCTCGTGGCCACTATTCACAAGCACTCGAGTCATCACGGCATGGTGAAGCTAGAGGACATATTCCTAGCTATCGCCCACAGAATGATCGTGGAACTTGAGCACCTCGTCGGAGATCCCCGCCTACCCCCACTTTCCAACATCAGCCAAACTCACATTGGAACTCATGGTCTCGTCAAGAGTGGCGACCCGTGTCACCGAGAAAAGAGCAAAATTTCCATAAACGTCATCTTGAGAATAATGCAAGTGCACCAATAGTAAACATGGGGCATAATATGCCGCCTCCATGTCATCCTATACGACAACCTGTTGAGGTTGTACCTTCCTCGGCAGCACCAACAATGGCTAGCCAAATAGCTGCACCACGTCTACCTACACCATCTGTTCCACCAAGAACTTCATATCCCCTTTGGGTGAATCAACAAAAGCGCGATAAGCATAGAAGGAATCAATGTGCACTTTATCAAGATCTATAAGAGCTCGTGTTGGGTGATGTGCATGTTTGGGTTAGATTGGACGGGTGTGTTCATCCATTTTATGATAAGATCACACTACGACTCTCCCCAACACTACTCCAACATGAGAGGTATAACTACCTCATTGAATGCTCATTCCAAAACCACGGCAACAAGGTGAGGGAACGGGACAAAGGCTAGAAGTGCCTCCCAAGAATCCCACAGTGTCCCCTCAAATGGATGCTCATGAGAACAAGGAAGTAGTGTCCCTTCACAAGGTCTCTATCGAATTAAAGTCTCAACCCTCAATGCAACACATGGAGGTGGACAACATAGTAAAGACTCCACCAGCTCCTTCAGAGGATGTTGGTCAAGAAAATCATGTTATAGTGGTTGATCCAATGCAAGAGCAAAACCCTCCAATACCATCTCACGGTACCGGAATTGCAAATAGTGCCATGAATGTGGCTTTGGAAGGGGTAGACGATGTGATAAAAGAAGTTGAAAAGAATGATCTGAAAGATACTGTTATGTGTGGTACTTTGAGTGCACATGATAAACAAATTCATCATGAAAAATGGGTTCCCCACCAGTTGAATAAGAGTTTTCTTATCCTTCCGATGAGGAGATCATGCCAAACCCTAAATCTCCTTTTCCAAGGATTTCTTAAACCTTGTGTAACACCCTCAAATCGGCCCTATGCAAGTTTTAGCCCTTTCCGCCAAACCCGCATAGAAACGATTCAAGGACGCCCACCAGGCACTTTCGTGCGGGTGGAAAACGAAGTAATACCATTACACAACAGTCCTCGATGGGACCCACAGAACAGATATATACAACGCGACTCCAAGAGTCAAGAATACAGATATACAATACAAAGATCCAAATCACCTTGAAAACGATACAGCGTCCGAGTACGGACAAGATGCAAATTGGGCTAAGAACCCTGAAGAATAACCAATGGCGTCCATAACCCTGCCCAGGCCAAGCCGGAAGGGTAACCCTGCTAACGACGTCGATCTCAAACCTGCTAAAACAAAAGGGGTGCCGACAAAGGGCAAAGGAAAAAGAGGAGCGTCAGTACTGAGGCCAGTACACGGCGAGGCTAGAATTCAGCGGCTCTTGCCTACATAGGTATGGTGGACTGAAGCGGCAGCGCATCATGCACTAAACAACCTATAGAGACTCAATAAAACTGGTGGCTATTAGAGAGGGATAAGAAAGACCTATTTGGACCCCACCTGATACTAGCACCAAACATACCCATCCTGGTATTCCCCCTCGAGTCCAAACGAGGAAGTTAAACCGAGGAACTCACACAGTTGGCAGTTTTACTCATTCCGTTACAGTTGCATCACTTACTAATCAGATATATATAGCATGAGTCATCCTGAAGATAAGGAGTGGGCAGTTTTAATCACCATTCTGTTGTAGTTGGAACATTTACTAGTCATATATAATTGTCCTGAGGGATCCCAAAACCCAACATTTGTTGGCACTTTTATCACATTCCATTGGAGTTGCAATACTTACTAGGCAGATATAACAAACAACCCAGATCCAGCAGTTGTTGGCATTTTTAATATCCATTCCGTTATAGTTGAATCTGATTACTAGTCATATCTTAAGTCAAGTTTATAGCACTACTTTAGTTATGCTTGTCTATGATCGAGGTAATGTGCTCCAAGTCGTCCATAACCGCGGACATGGCTTTCAGAAAGTTTTACCCTGCAGGGGTGCACAAATAGCAACACACACTCGATCAACCTCGGAAAAACCAACTCAAAACCCAACGAGGCTTTCACGACAAAGCAATCACAGGATTCATAAATATTTCAGGGGGCCACCCCATTAAGCTACCCGCAACGAAGCTGGCTGGCTCCGAGACGGACCCAAGGTTTGCGCCAATGGCTGTAAACGACTGGGAACCCGAAAGTGTGACTGGGCTTGTCGATACCGCGAAAACACTCCGCAATCCTAAAAAGTACAGGTGCTCCACGCACAATCTTAAATAAAGTGGTAAAGCATGGCATAGGTACAGGATAGTAATAAAGCCCCAAACTACTTTGTGGCCCCAAGAAATAGAAATGAATCAAGCTCTGGCTCAAGAGGGTCCATAAGGCCTCTCGGATGTGGATAGTGCGAAAAATCAAGGAACGGGTATCAAGTACTCGGGGTCCTATGGGACACAAGTGAGCGTGGAAAAACCAAATAACATCTATTGCCCACTGATGTCTCTGCATTAGTTATAGCTAGCATTTTAATAGTGGTATTTAAAGTCAAGATCACCTCCACCAATAAACATCTGCCAGCATTCCAACAACTGTGGTTCTTGACAACACGAGATCGCACCTGGGCAAGCAACTACGACTCGCAAGGCCAGCTATCTACCAAACACGGGTAATAGGAGGTGTCCAAGGCAATATAGAGGCTGCACGGGATATAACTGGGGTACGGAAACTAAAGCATCGCGACACGGATAGCAATAGATCAACAGGAGGAAAATAAAGACTATAAATGCAAAATAGGTAGAAGGGGAAGAGATGCTCGCCTGGGAAACACTACAGAAGGTTCATATCCGGAGAACTTGTCGATACTCGCATCAACTCATCGGCCTAATACGCAAAGAAGCAAAGCACTAAAAGAAACACCGGATGCAATATTTATTACCACTGTAGAAGATCCGGCATGATTATGATATGATGCAGATGCGGTGCAATTAGGCAATATTAAGCGGAACCGGGGTACCGACAATTAATTACATGGTTCATGTTATTTAGAACCCCCGCAATTTAAATGTTGTATTAACAGGGTGACACATGGCATCGGTTCGCTAAGCAATTTAAATGGAGTCCGGAATAAGACAAAGATAGCCCGCAGATGGACTCCATATTTAATTATGCGGTGAATCGGCATAATGCCCCCAACCCACTGAATATGTATGCGATCATGAATGATTTAATGAAGCAAGTTGGTATCATATATTAAAAAATAGGAGAATGGATCAGGGTCACACATTAGGGGGTTCGGATCCGAGGTTCTCGAGGTTCGACGGGGACGGTCTTCGGACTCCGGGATCGGGCTTAGGATCCGTGAATGAGTGCTTGGGGTTCCGACTTCTCGCATCGGTACAGGTCCACGATAGACTTTGCCTTAGAGATCTTGGCGTCCTTTGGTTTCCAACATCACGAACACCGATACTGAAGGTTTTGGTGGGATGGTGTCAGGGTCTCGACTTGGCAGACCAAGGGCGGAAACAAGACGAACTTGACTTCAGAAAGGAAACAATGGCATCGACTAGATGAGCCGAGCAACACCATCTTCACATCCACTTGCTCGAGCACCTACCCAGAGCCCGAGGCACAAAACACAAAACACAACCAGGTGAGGCAGGGAATAACACGATGGAGCTACTGAAGTGGCTGATGCGGGCACAGCCGCACCTGTAGTGGTGACGAGCCAGTAGAGAAGGACGTTGGGGAGGCCGAGTGATGCAGGGCTCGATGCGGGGCGGAGGAGATCACACAGCGAGGTGGGGGTCGCCGGAGACGACGTGCCGACGGCTCGCGCGGCCAGAGACGGCGAGACGAGGAGGCGCGGTGAGCAGAGAGAGGCGCCGGCGGCTCGGGGACGACGCCGGGAAGGAGAGCGCGGGGCGGCGGCGGCCTGCAGATGGACTGCGGGGCCGAACAGGGAGCGGAGGCGGCGCTGCAGAAGGATGCAGCGGCGGCCGTTGAGGACGGATGAGGAGGAGTTCGCGGCGGCAGGGCGATGGCGAGGGTGGCCGAGCGGCGGCCGGAGAAGGAAGGTGGAGGCGCGCGGTGGAGTGGGGAGAGCCCGAGGGAGAGGGAGGAGGAAGGCCGGGGAAGGAGAGGCAAGCCGACCGGAGGAGAGGACGGCCTCAACGTCGGTGGAGAGGAGGAGGAGGACGGCCGCGGTGGCGGCCGGCGGTGGAGAGAGGCGCGGGGGAGACGGCACACGCGCACGAGGAGGGAGGCGGCAGAGGAGAGTGAGACGGGCTGGAGGAGCATCGGGGGAGGAGAGGACAGAGAAGGTAGACGCGGGGGAGGATGGAGCGGGGCGAGTGCGTGGTGGGGCCGGATGGGATGGACCGCGATGGGGAAAACGAGGCAGGGGCCAGGTGGGGGACGAGCGGACCAGGGGGTCTCGCGCGGGCGTGGGGAGATGGGCAGGTGGAGTTGGTCGGTGGCCAGGTGGCTAGGCAGGGAGTAGGTGGTCTGGTGAGGTGGCGCGACGGGGTTGGAGGGAGTGAGGTGGAGGGACAGCCCAGGTGGCGGCGGGGTGGGATTTGCTGCGGCGGCGTGCGTGTGCGTGGGTGTGTGGTGGCGATGGGTTGGGGGTTGGTTGCTGGGTAGGCTTTTTGGGTGAGAGGGAGAGACGTGGAGTTAGTGTTTGGGTTTTTTAAAATGGGCCGGATAGTAGGTGGCCTGGCCTAACGGCTAGGCTGCCTCCTCGATAGAAAAATAGTTTTAATTTTATTTAGTTTTGTCCGAAATAGACTTTGGTAATTTTGTTTTGTAGACAAAAGAAAATATCCGGAAGAGGCCGGGTTTTAATTTGAAATAAAAACGAGAGTATTTAGAAAACAAAACTAGGCGTTTCGAAAATAGTTTAGACAAAAACCATGCAAGATGATGACGATGCTCAAATGCAATGTGGCATGATGACATGAGCATGCGGTCATGATGATGCGATGCACAAAAACACTGTGATTTTCTAGTAGTGGTTTTGCGGGATGCCACACCTTGGAAAGGTCCATGGATGGTTCAAGATTTTAGAAAGAGAAAAGCGTGATGGGGACACACCATCCTCATCGGCTGCACCTTGTCTCCCTATAACAGATGGCCAAACGTCACTGACAATTGATTCACAATATTCGCGTCGTTATGTGTTTCTTTCATCGCGCCTTCTCCAAGATGCGGCATTGCTCCAACAATATCTTGAGCGGAAAGAAATGGGTACTCGCTTGAAAGCCATTGCCTCAGAAATAGTGGAAAATAGCTCTTCTCATCATTCAGGATAAGATGAAGACCGCAAAAGTGATGGTTCTGGTTATGGTTATGATAGAGATTCTAGTTCCTCATTCGAGAGACTATCTGAATCGCCTCGCTACTCTAACTTTGCATTTTCCATGATGTCAGAGGAAGAGTGTGAACTCGAAGATGAAAACATTGTACCACCTCATGTGATTTCTGATCACATGGAGGGTGATATGAGGGAAGATGATCCAAGTAAAATAAATGATGTGGCGGAAACATTAAATATCCATACTGATTTGACTGCATTAGGGTCACATGATAAACAACTTGAGTTGTAATTTCACTCACAACAACAACAGTTAGATCAATTAACATCAAAGTTTGATAAACTTTTGGATTTCCTTAGTGGTTCAGGATGGGGTTTACCCCAAACTATGAACCAAGGGGTTGTTGACCCACAAGTGGAAGACATAGAAGCTGCAAGGGCAGCTGAGGCTGCTAAGCAATCTCCCCCATCTTGCTAGTACTGGTGTGCTACCTCGTAGTTCAGTGGCTCCACCAGATATGCTCTGAAACTATCATAGCATGATTGAAGACATGGTTGACAAGAAAGTGAAGCGGTTTAAAATAGAACAAGCCCCTCAAACTTGTGAGAGTGAGCTTCACAAGCCATATGAGTCATGGCATGATCTGGTAGCCTTCCCCGCAGGGTGGCATCCGCCTAAGTTTTGTGAATTGATGGAACAGGTGATGCGCGAGAACATCTAGCTTATTTCGAGGCAACGTGTGGAGATACTGCTCGCAATCCCTCGCTTCTATTGCGACAATTTTCAGGTTCTTTGATAGGCGTTGCCTTCCATTGGTATAGTCGCCTACTTGTCGCTTCTATTCTTGATTGGAAAAGCATGAAGAATCTCTTCAAAGGTCATTTTGTAACAATGAAAAATTATTTTTCAGTTGTCGAGCTAGCACAAGTTCGACAAAGGCAGGATGAGAAGATTGACGAATATATAGTTAGATTTTGCAATAGCTTTGTGTGTCTTGCAAGGGAAATGCATACCAAAGACGCTACTGAGATGTTCATCCATGGAATGCAACAACATTGGTCCCTTGAAGTGTCCCAATGGGAACCTAAAACATTTAGTGCACTCAGCTCAACGGTGGCCGCAACCAAGCTAGAGTTTGAGAAGTCTCCTAAAATTATGGAGTTGTATAAGAATGTTAGCGATCATGCTAAGCGTTTCAACTCGATAGCAAAACCAAATATTGTGACCAAGCCAAATGTGTCCAATGAGGCAAACGCAATAAGGGTTGTGCAAACAAACAACGTGCCTATGCTGGGCATAAGAAATGAACCAACGGGGATGAGACAACGTCCTTCTATTCAAGAACTTCTTAGGAAGCAATACATATTTTGGAGGGAAATGATACAAGGTTTCTTTAATCAAGTGATTGCACATAATCATCTGAACTTGCCTAATCTGAAACGTCCTGATCAAGTAAACATGAAGGACAGCCCTTTATATTGTTCATATCATCAATATGTGGGTCATGTCATCAAGGACTGTGTTTCTTGTAAGGAATGGCTCCAACGAGCTATCGATGAAAAGAGGCTTCAAATACAACCTGATGCTAGAAATGTAAATTATCATGTTGTGAACATGGTGACCGTGAAAATGAATCTCATGTCGAAGAAAGAGCACGAGACATGGATGACACTAGCTCAGGTTGAGGAAAATTTTACTAGCCTAAGAGTAAGTCATGCACCCTCTAGGGCTAGTGCGAGAGCACCAACACATGAGGTCAAGCCCTACATGCCTTCGTTAAGAAAATCATACGGACAAGGAACATGGTTTGCATGTGATCATAACGAGCCGGGGCTGGCTAGATGGTACACTCCAAGCCAGCGACGCATGCCGCCTAGGTTTGTGCCGGTCTCTGAAGGCGACGAGCCTTATCCCCGACCAAACCGCATATTGCCCACTTTGGAGCAGTTCATGCCCCGCGACTAGGTGCAGAAGAGCAGTTCTACAAAAGAGAAGATAGAGGAAAATACTTCCCAGTCTTCAAATAGAGCTACGTGCAATATTGTACTTGACTATTCGTCAAATACTAGTGTCTCTTTTGATTATGCGGTAACACCACATGAAAGAGAAACTCTACATGCACAAAGTTCATTGTCTGAATCTCCACTTGAAGCAAATATCAACTTATGAGGAGGAAAGGTTGTACCTGATCTCCAGAAAGTCCAACCCAAGAGGGTTGTGAAAGAAAAGATAAATGATCCTAAAGATGTAGTTGCACAAAATCATGATGGGAAGGAAAATCCGGCCGAGGATGACAAGGCACCTCCCAACATAGATTATAATATAGTGGCCCACCTAAAATGCATTCCAACACTTTTAAGTGTCTATGATGCTCTAATGTTGGTGTCTGAACTTCGCCAATCTCTTATTCAAGCACTAGAAGATCCCAAACGCAATGAAGTAACAATGAAAAAGCATCAAATAGTTTGCAATTTCTGGAGCATAAATGATATTACATTCACAGAGAAAGATAAGGTGATTGTGGATGATAATCATAATCGTCTGCTTTATATAGAAGGAAATATTGGAACCGCTCACTTGAGGCGCATCCTCATTGATCCTGGTTCAGCTGTCAACATCTTACCTATTCAAAGCCTAACTCGTGTTGGCTTCACATTGGATGATTTAGAGCCAACTGAAGTTGTCATATGTCGTTTTGATAATCAAGGAAGGTCGGCACTACGCTCTATTTATGTGAAAATCCAAATGTCATCTTTTAGCTTTAAGGTGCGTTCTTTGTGATAGAAGCAGAGACCTCCTATTCGACACTACTAGGTCGACCATGGATACACAAATATCAAGTGGTTCCCTCTACACTGCACCAATGTCTAAAATTTGTGGATGGAAGTGGAGAGTAACATCGTATAGCTGGTAACACAAACCCGTACACCATCCAAGAAGCGCATCATGCTGATGCAAAGTATTACTTCACGTGTGAAGAACCACAAACCCAACAAGGTGAGTGACTCCTCTAGTGGATGTTTTGGTCACACCTAGATCTACCCCATCCATGGGGATGGATTCTTCATCTAGCCAATGCTCTGCCAAGAAACTACAAGGGAGAGGTCATGGGAGGGGAAGATCTTCCATGATGATGGCTCGTAATTATGGGCATTCTTATCTTCACAATGAGGCCTTCTTCAATGCCACATCACAAACACCACCAATCTTGTTGAGTGTAGAAGCTTCTACTGGAGCTCCGCTCATACTGAGGTATGTATCTGAACCCTTTAATGTCCATGGTCTTGAGACTAAAGAGGTTTATACTCTTCTAACACCATCATCAGCTGATGCTATACCTAATACAAGCTCTGCATGTGTAGGAGTTCCTAAACTCCTTTGCAATATGGGCATAGCACCTCTCCCTATTGTGCTAGATACGCCCACAACCCAAAGCTCGACGCCACTGGAAGGAACAGTAAAGAAAATGGTGAAAGAAAAAGAGAATTCAAGGGGAGCTATATTTAAACAGCCCCCATCCATGTACGTATCAATAGCAATGCCATTGGAAGTATGGTTGGTCCCAGGCCAATACAGAGGATCCAATCCTACTCTCTTATATAAGGTACCGCAATCACAACCTTGTGACGCTATAATTAATATTTCCCCTCTCCCTTTGATGTTGATGTAGCGTCAATCACTATGAAGGCGGAACCTAGAATGGTTCGCTTATTAGAAAAGGCATGCATTAAACTTCAAAGAAACTACAGGTTACCCTCACCATCGGCCATTTGTGAAAGGTGGTGGGATCAAGATGAAAAGCTCATCAAGAAAAAGAACAAAGCACAACCAAAGTATGGTTTGGGCTACATCCGCTCAGAATCTTCTGAAAGCAAGGACAAAGATCATGATGGCATGCAACATTTGACGTGCCACATGACGTGTGTGAATAATGCTCAAAATAGTCAAAGCCGAGAATCAACATCTCACCTAGAGGCTGGTAATAGTTTCTATCAAACCCACACCAACTTCATTCTTTTCATTTGACGTCCAACCTTTGTCAGTGCCTCCCTCACACCACAAGAGTGTGAGAGTTATGGGCAATTCCTATTGGAGTTTCGAGACTGTTTTGCATGGTCCTACAAAGAAATGCTAGGGTTGGATCCTAAGATTGCTACACACAGGCTAGCAATTGATTCCCAGTTCAGGCCAGTGAAGCAACAACCACGCCGCTTTCGCCCAGAACTGCAAGATCGTATTATCGCTAAGGTGGATAAGTTAATCGTTGTTGGATTCATTGAATAAGTACAATATCCTTGTTGGCTAGCAAATATTGTCCCCGCATAGAAAATTAATGGGCAATTGCAACCACGTGTCGACTTTCGCGATCTATACTGTGCTTGCCCCAAAGATGATTTCCCTATACCCATAACTAAAATGGTTGTTGATGCTACTACCAATGATGGTGCCTTGTCCTTTATGGATGGGTCATCTGGCTATAACCAAATTAAGATGGATGAGAATGATGCTATTAACACTGCTTTTCGGACACCCAAGGGCAATTTCTATTATAAAGTAATGCCTTTTGGAATGAAAAATGCAGGTGTGACATATCAACGAGCCATGACCAATGTTTTGGGTGATCTCATCCATGACATTGTGGAATGTTATATTGATGACATGGTTGCCAAAACCAAAGATATCCAGCATCATCAGGATGATATACGTGTTGTCTTTAATCATTTGAGGAAGCATCAACTCAAGATGAATCCTCTTAAATGTGCCTTTGCAGTACAATCTGGTCTATTTTTGGGTTTTATTACCCATAACATTGGCACTGAAATTTCACCAAAGCACATCAAAGTTGTACAAGACATGCCACCACCTACAAATTTGATAGAATTGAAATCCTTACAAGGTCATTTGGCGTATATACGTTGTTTTATTTCTAATCTCTCGAGGCGCACTCAGCCCTTTACAAGATTAATGAGGAAAGGAGTTCCATTCGAGTGGGATGTGAAATGCCATAATGTGTTGGAAAGCATTAAGCATTATTTACTAAACCGTCCTGTTCTAGCTGCTCGAGTCAAAGGGAGACCGCTCATTCTTTATATTGATACGCAACCATCCTCAGTAGGTTCATTGCTAGCCGAACATAATGATGAACGAAAATAAGTAGCATGTTACTACCTGAGTCGAACCATGGCAGGTGCCGAACACAATTACTCTCCCATAGAGAAGTTGTGTTTAGCACTTTTTTTTGCTCTAAAAAAGTTGCAGCATTATATGCTAGAACATCAAATACAACTTGTGACATGTATTGATCATATAAGGTATGTGCTAAACCAACCTGTGCTCATGGGTCGCCGAGGAAAATGGGCTCTATCCATGATGGAATATGACATTACCTATGTTCCACAAAAAGTGATTACAGGTCAAGCATTGGCTGATTTTCATACTACGCATACTATACCAGATGACTCCCCAATATTCGTTGGGTTACCTGGCGAATAAGTATTTACTCTCGACATTGAGTCGCAATGGGAACTATATTTTGATGGAGCGTCCCGCACAGAGATAGATCCTGACGTTGAAACACAACGACGCGCCGGTGCTGGATTGGGTTTTAAAACACCTCAGGGAGGAACCATATACCACTCTTTCTCCTTCTCAAGGAAGAGTGCTTCAATAATGGAGTGGAGTATGAGGCTCTTATTTTTGGCCTTCTACTTGCGCTTTCTATGGACGTGCGTAACATATTAGTATATGGTGATTCTCAACTCATTGTTCGCCAAGTCAATAATTTATACGAGGTACGCAAGACAAAATTGGTGTCGTATCACATGGCAATGCAAATCCTCATAAAGAAATTTGAGTACATCAAATTATTGCATGTCCTGCGAAGTAAGAATTCTTCTGCAGATGCATTAGCTAAACTTGCATCATCCTTAGTACTGCCTGAAGGGGAACCCGCTCAGATAAAGATAGAGGAAAGATGGCTCCTTCTAGCGGTACTATAATTGATACCACAAGAATATGAAGTACACCATGTTGTAGCCAATGTCAGTAGCGAGGACGACTAGCGCAAGCCGTTCCTTGATTACTTTAATCATGGAACACTCCCAGGTGATATAGTGGAAAGGCGCAGGTTGCAGCAATGCCTGCCTTCCTATGTAGTCAAAGCAAGGACTTTGTATCGATGTTCTTTTGGGCAAGAAATTTTGCTATGGTGTGTGTCAAGAACTGAAGTAGATCAAATTCTGCAAGAAGTCCGTTATGGTGTATGTGGGGGCATCAAAGTGGAACAAAAATGTATCATAGTATCAAACTAAGCGGCTACTTTTGGCCAGGGATTATGACAGATTGCCTTAGAGTACCAAGATCATGTCATAGCTGCCAAATTCATGGTGTTATAAAGCACCAAAAACCAATTCCACTACATTCAATTGTACTGGTATGGCCATTTGACGCATGGGGTATAGATGTCGTTCGTTCATTTGAGCCACCATCTTCTAGGGGCACAAGTTCAGACTTGCAGCAACAGACTACTTCTCTAGGTAGGCAGAAGTAATACCACTAAGGGAAGTGAAGAGTGATAATGTTATAAACTTTCTAGAGCGTAATATCATTTATTGCTTTGGAATTCCATATCGCATTACTTCGGATAATTCCAAGGCTTTTAAGTCCCGTGAAATGGTCAAGTTCATGGCCAAATATAAAATCCAATGGAATTATTCCACGGGATATTATCCATAGGCCAATGGGTTAACTGAAGTATTTAATAAGACCCTTAGCTAGATTTTGAAAAAGACAGTTCATAAGCATCACCGTGACTGGCATGATCGTCTCTATGAAGCCTTATGGGCATACCGTAACTACGGTTCGTACGCCAACCAAAGCTACACCATATTCCCTAGTATATGGGAGTGAGGCTGTTCTTCCTCTGGAGGTGGAGCTTCCATCCCTAAGAGTGGACATTCATGATGATATTACCCAAGATGAGCAAATTCGGCTACGCTTTCAGCAGCGAGATTCCTTGGAAGAAGATCGACTAAATGCACTCTAAGATTTAGAGTTATACTGTTGCAACATGATGCGTGCGTATGACAAACTTGTTAAGACACGAGTTTTCCGGAAGGGAGAACTTGTTCTTGTACTTAGGCGCCCCATTGTGGTAAAAGGAAAAGCTAAAGGAAAACTTGAGCCTAAATGGGAAGGGCCATTTGTTATTGAGCAAGCGTATGACGGTGGTGTGTATCCACTTATCAATGGAACGTCCAATGCGTCCTATTAATGGGAGGTACCTAAAGAAATACTACGTGTGACCATCTCCGCACGCCAATTTGCGACTTTCTCTATTTTTTTCTTTCATTTTTTCGTTTGGTTTCCCTAAAATACAGAGTTTTAAAAAATCATGGACATCAATGTCCTACAATAACGGCTTTCCTTAAACATACCATGCTAGTGATTGAAGACTTGGGCACCGTCGAGCTAGTTCAAAGGTGGCGCATGTGTCATAAATAAAGTGGAGCCCACTACACACAACACATGATGATGTGTATGCTTTCAGCGATGGTGGGGAAAATACTTGGGATACTTCTGTGTTTTAGGTCCCATACTTCTCGTGTTCCTTGCCATGTTTTAGGCTCATAGAGGCACGATGCCCTGGCGTAACCTATAGGAAAAGAGCAAGAAAGGCATGCCTGGCCAAGAAAAGTTGAGCTTAGTGTGAGCCTCTTCACACCCCTAGGGTGTTCTTCCACCATAGCCAAAATGCCTATGAGGGTCTATATAGTCCACAAAGGTGTGTGGATGCTCCTCAAATTCTAAAGATGAGTCCCCTAGCAACCGCGAAGGAATATCTTCCAAGAAGCTCAATAGAATCCTCTCCTACAAATGAATAAATCCCATCAAAAGTCGTGAAATTCAAGCAATACTTCAAAAAAAAGAGTCAACCAAAGAAGAAAGTCTTCATCAAGCAAGTCAAGAAGTAGGGGACTGATGTCTACGCACTTCGATTCTTGTAGACAGTTGTTGGGCCTCCAAGTGCAGAGGTTTGTAGAACAGCAGCAAGTTTCCCTTAAGTGGATCACCCAAGGTTTATCGAACTCAGTGAGAAAGTGGTCAAAGGTATCCCTCTCAAGCAACCCTCCAATCAAGATACAAGAACTCTCTTGTGTCCCCAACAGACCCAATACACTTCTCAGGTGTATAGGTGCACTAGTTCGGTGAAGAGATAGTGAAATACAAAGATATGGATAATTATAAGTGGTAACGGTGCCAGAAAATAGCTTTGATGTCGCGTGGTTGACGGGTAGGAAGAGACTAAAGGCAATCTGAAATAAAGATGGAAGCAAGCAAACATGTAACAGATCTAGTTGCAAACGGTGTTTCAATGCTTACAAACAAGGCCTAGGGATCATACTTTCGCTAGTAAACACTCTCATATAAATATCTTTTCTTCATGATACTACTCTGAACTACTCTCTGGTTGGACACTCTAATCCATGGTAGGGCTATAACAACACTCCTCAAAGTTTGCTTTCCCCATCTAGATAACCCCACACTGTCACCTTTAGCTCTAGATGGTTCCAACAAACACCACAATTTCATCGAAATATCCAACTCCAAATATAATTCATAACAACTATTTGTAATATCTAGCCTAAGTGCCACCATGGTGTGCATGCTATAACTTTCACACACATGGGGAGAGCCAGAGATCTATTAAAGCACTTGAGTAGCAAGGTAGATCTACTTGATTACAACGCTCATGATCACAATATGATCATGCATAGAGAGAGAGAGAGATGAACACATAGCTACCAGTAGAATCCTTAGCCTCGAGGAAGAACTACTCCCTCATCATCATGGGAATCAGCAACGTCGATGGAGATGGTGGTGGAGATCAATGGAGATTGCTCCGTGGGCACTTCCCCGTCTCGGCAAGGTGCCAGAACAGAGACTTTCTATCCCTCGAATCTCCTCTTAGGTGGCGGCAGCGCTGCGGACCTTTTCGTGGCTAGAGGCTTGATGATTTAGGGTTTTCTCATCGGGAGGCTTCTTATAGGCGAATAGGCAAGGTTGGTGGAGGCCAGAGGGGCCCACACCACCCCCTGGCGCGGCTTGGCCTGGCATGCGCCACTAGGTGGTGTGGCTAGCCCCTGGCTCCTCTCTGTCTTGTCTTCTGGATCCATGAGTCTTCCAGTAAAATATCTACTTTGGCTTTTGCCCGGTCCAATTCCGACAATATTTATTTTCTGGCTTTTTTGGAACCAAAAACAGAAGAAAATAGGCAACTGGCACTGTGGCATCTTGTTAATAGGTTAGTTCCAGAAAATGTGTAAAAGTACTCCAAAGTGTGGAAAAAACATAAGAAAGTAGAAATGAAACAAGCATGGAACATAAAAAATTATTGATACGTTAGCAACGTATCAACATCCCTAAGCTTAACTCCTACTCGGCCTCAAGTAGGTAAGTGATAAAAATAAAGAATAATTTTTGAAGTGACATGCACCATCACAATCTAGATCAAACCATTTGCAAGCATTGAAAGCTGGGATCAAAGTACTCTAAACATGAGCATGAAAGATGAAGTTCTAATAATAAGACATAGTGACTATGCATGCAACATGAAAGGATACAAACAAAGATCATGAATAACAATGCATTGAAAGACGTTTGTTTGTTTCACATATAGAAAACATAGCATAGTGGCATTCAGCTTGTCCCTCATGGAGTAGCAAAACATAAATGCATAGGACACCTTCAAAGTTCATAAGGGTGACTGGATACAAATAGTTCAAGAACAAGCAATATCAAAGTGATGAATCAATCAAAAATTTTTGGGAAAATGGACATTAAACTAAGAATGGCCATTATGCTCTCTCAATAGAAGATGGAGACTCAAAATAAAATTAAAAGAAAGGCCTTCATAGAAGGAAGTAGGGATTCAAGTCTCATAAAGAGCTTCCAAAAATTGTGGTACTTATTAGCTTTCGGCTCTCATTGCCCCTATCATAGGCATCTTCAAGTGATTAAGGTTAAAGTGACACAATTAAGAGGATATGCTTGACAAGTTATAAGTTGAAATCTCATGCCCCTTGCTTACGAGTACCGAACCTCATGCTACTCAACTTCAGTCACAAGTAAGCTCTTGTCAGTGTAAGTACATATGTATCATAGAGAACCACCAACGGGGTACCCCTTGCCCCATGACGCAGGAGCTATCCCATATCAAAATGACAAGGCAAGCAAACAATGAGCATCTCAGCGATCTTTTTATTTCCTATTTGCATAGGTTTTTATTGAGGATGCTTCATAGAGCGCTCATTATGGTTATGCTACAAGTTTCCACCATGATTAGGCATGGCTTAGGCTAGCGTCCGAGGCGTTTCTCTAACACACATACAAACTCCATGATCTTACAAGATCCCCTTTTATTTCACACCGTCAGGACCCATAAGCAAAAGAATCATGATATCAACGGAATATAAGTGCAATGTTGAAAGCGTTCCCCATGATACATGGTTCTGCTAACTTCAACTTATAAAGCGCAAGAATATACACAACAAAGATGGACACAATGGTTCAAGTTTATTAAGTGCAAGAAAGTAAAGTGTGCCATCAAGATCGTGAGAGGTTTAATCACTAATTTTCATATAACAAGTTTAATTCGGAAGGTAGATAAAAACATGAATATACTTGGAATAGCAAATGCTAATAGGTAGGTATGGTGGACTCTTTGGAATAACTTGGTTTTATTTGGAGTTGGATGCATGAGTGGAACTTATACTTGGTTATGGAGGCTAGCAAAAGACTGGGAGCAACCAACTAAGAGAGAAAGAATGGCCATAATCATGCAAAGCGACAAAACATCATTAATTAAAGCATAAAGTGATATTACAAGTTGAAAACTAAATGATCATCAAGGCTATGGTGACTGGTTCATAGTCATAACATGGTGTGAGCATGTGCCAAGTCAACCCAAACAAAGCATGAAAGGAGAATACCACAATATTATGCTTTTGTATGGTAAAACAACACATGATTCTTTCAAGGCACATTAAGCAATCTCAATTAATTGTAACAAGTCATGCTACAGAAAAAATCACTAAGCATAAAGATAAAACAATATCAAGCATGACATGACAAAGCCTAGGCCATAGTAAAAAACAAGCTCCTTTTATACCACTTAATCATGAACTTTTCCTACTCTTTTCCAATCCAAACCAACTTATTTGAAAGAACTCACAAAGATAATAATAAATAAAGATCAGTGAGCTTGTATCACAAATCCAAAAAGGAAGAACTAAAAAGTTCTAAGCTGAAAGCACAAGAAAACTAAGGCTAAACATAGTGCTAGCAAAAGAGAACACTCACAAAACATTAAGAATGAAAACTAGAGTGTTCTAAACAATGAAAGCAGAGGGTGTCTCTCTCCAAAATAAGTGCTGGGATCCAACCAACTGATTGCAGCAAACAAAGCAAAAGAGAACTAAAAACAAAAACAAAGACGCTCCAAGAACAACACAACAGTGCATGAAACAATAAAAACGAAGTGTCTAGAAAGACCTGAGATTTTTATTGATGAAGAAGGGGATGCCTTGGGAATCCCCAAGCTTTGACGCTTGTACCTCTTGAATATTTCTTGGGGTGACACGGGGTGGAATCCCCAAGATTGAGATTTTGTCCATTCGTCATCTCATTACATCATTCGTTCCCTACATTTGAAAATTTCCTTCATACAAAACTTCACACAATCTTCATTAGCAACATTAGTGCATTCAAAAGATAATAAACCTTTGGGGTTTCGTTTTAAGACAACAAAACTTTCATTAAAAACATAAGATACTGTAGAAATTCCCTCAAAAATCTCAATTCACCAAAAACAACCCAAAAAGAAATCACCGCCGGTAGGCGTGGAGCCAAAGGTCGGGGAGATGATCAGATTGATCATGGAGGCAAATGCAAATAATGGCAGAAATCTGTCAAAACAGACCAGCAGGTGAAAACCGATATTTTCGAAGACCTTCTGTTGCTCAAATAGAAAAGTGTTGAACTAACGAAAGTTAGCTAACAACCTAGGGCAGAAGCACAAAATTTCATGCCTCAAAACTACATAGAGAGATTTTACACGGATTTTTACGGTGAAGAATAGAAATCTGTTTCAGGACAACAACTTTCCCAAGCATTACTTCTCTGTCATTAGAGGTTAATCTTGGCACAAAAACCACACAAAAATGATAGGGAGAGGTTATTACGGAGGTAATAACTTCCACAACTAATACTTTTGGGTTATCTCCCAATAAGTACTTTTCTTTAACACCTTTAAGTTAGGCATGATAATTTTAGAAGATGCTCGCATAAGAAATATGAATTGAAGTAAAAGAGAGCATCAAGAAGCAAATTCAAAGCAAATTCAAAGCAAATTTAAGTCTAACCCACTTCATATGCATAGGAATCTTGTAAAGAAACAAGTCATTAAAACACAAAGCAATAAGCATAGTAAAGCAAAACAAGTGCAATTTCAAGACTTTCAACATAAAGAGGGAAAACTTAATATTATTGAGATACATAAAACCATGTTTCCCTCTCTCATAATAACTTTCAGTAGCATCATGCATAAAATTAACAATATAACTATCACATAAAACATTCTTATCATGAGCCACATGCTTAAAAGAATTAATACTCTCCACATAGACATAGTCATTCTTATTAATTGTAGTGGGAGCAATTTCAACAAAATAGCTATCATTATTAATCACATCACCATAATCATCAAATATAGGAGGCATATTGTAATAATAATTAATTTCTCCTCAATAGTAGGTGGACTGAAAATATCATATTCATTATTGTAATCATCATATATTGGAGGTGTAGTATCATCATAAGCAATAGAATAATTATCTTCCAAAGTGTGTCCATTTGTAAACATATCATCAATAGAAGGATCATGGATAACACTGATAGTACATCAATTATTAATATCATCATTTTCAGAATTAGTACCGAAGAGATTTTTAATATCAAAAGTAGTATGCTTTTCCCAATCATGATCTCTAGTATAGGTAATAGGCATAGGAACATCATCGAGTTTAGACTCATCAAAAATAAAATAGGAGCAACATGCTTAGGGGAAAATACTGTTTCCTCTCTCCCTTTACTCCTCCTCTTCTTCTTTTTCTTCTTCTCTTTAGGAGGGAGAGGCTTGAAAGGAAGCTTCTCCATATAGCCTGGTTTATTGTTAGAGACAATAGAAGAAACTTTGGAGGATTCCTCCTTTTCATTAATAAGATCAAAACACATATTAGTCCTGTCATATTTTGGTAAAACCTCATCTTTTATAATATTTTGTATGTAAGTATTTGTGTGGCAATTATCAACACAATAAAGATGACAACCATGCAGAACACTATTCATATCAAAAGCACCCATATCTACCAAAGAGGTTTTTCTTGATAACTCTTCACACCCGAAAAATAATGTAAGTTCATCATGCTGATTAAGAGTGATCATGTCATCACAATACAAACTTGCAGTACTCATTGGATTAGAAGGGCTATTATTTTGGCTTGAGTATTGAAAATTGAAATGACCCACTTCAAAGCAAAGTTCACAAATAGAAGGATAGAAGGCACAAACTTCTTTACCAAGATCATTTAGAGCCCTATACCACATTCTAGTTTTTTCATTCTTGTGGGTGATAGAATATTCTTCTTCAATTTTATTATTCTCACAAGTTCTATGTATTCCACAAAAATTAACATGCTTATAAGAAATAGTACTTTCAGAGGTTTGAGCATGTTTATTGCTATCATTAATAATAATTTCATTTTCCATGCAAGTGTCTTTAAAAGGATCATGATACATGTCCCTTTTTCTTTAGGAGCATTAATATGAGAAGCAAAGGCTCTAAAACAATCAATAAGAATTTGAGGATCAATACCATATTTAGCACTAAGCTCTTGAAAATCAGCAGGTTCAGTGAAAGACTTAATGCAATCATACTCATAGTTTATGCCTGGTTCTTTACGTTTGTCGTTATCCCAATCTTCGGTATTGCTTTGAATTTTTTCAAGAAGATCCCACTTAGCTTTGACCTCCTTACTTGTGAAGGATCCCTCGAAACAAGTATCTAGATAGTCCTTGTAATGTCCTGAAAGCCTTGCATAGAAATTATTAATAACAATATTACTAGGGAGCTCATGAATGGGACATTTGAGCATTAGTGACTTCAATCTCCCCCATGCTTGGGCAATACTTTCTCCATCACGTGGATGAAAATTACAATAATTCCTATCTTTATGAATTTCATGAGGAGGATAAAATTTAGAGTAAAAGAGAGATTCAAGTTCCTTCCACTCCAAATGATGTGGATCATCTATTAGCTCATACCACTCCCTTGCTTTGCCCTTAAGTGAAAAAGGAAATAGCTTCCTCTTAACTTGGTTCATTGAAATACCTGCACACTTGAACAACTCACATAATTCGTGTATAAAGAGTAAATGATCACCAGAATGGACAGTTCCATCTCCAAAATAACAGTTATTCAAAACACATTCATCAATTTTTATAGGTATTTTAAAAGGGATGCTTTCAGTATGTGGATTTAAAATATCACAAGTATCATTAGAATTACCACATATGGGAGATAAAGTACCATCAGAGAATTTTCTTCTTTAAAGCTGGGGAACTAAAAAGATCATTTTCATAGAAACTATCTTCCCCGAGCTTAGATGTTTCCGTAGAATTAGTAACAAAGGTTTACAAAAGATTCATACAAATAACATTGCTATTAGCATGCAAAGAAAGTTCCATGGGTTTTTTAATTTTCTTTTCAGACCATTCATGTTCTAACTTAGGAAAAATACTAAAAAGCTCTCTAATTTTGCTGTTGTTTTTCATTAAGCCTAACTAGTGAAAATAAAAACAAGAAACAAAAAGATATAATTGCAGAATCTAAAGGAAATAAATTCGAGCACTCACACACCAGCAACCGTACTAGAAGATAGCTTAGTAGCCAGAAGATGTGAGTACCTTTTACCTTACCTCCCCGGCAATGGAAACAGAAAATAGCTTGATGTCTACGCACTTATATTCTTGTAGGCAGTTGTTGGGCCTCCAAGTGTAGAGGTTTGTAGAAGAGTAGCAAGTTTCCCTTAAGTGGATCACCCAAGGTTTATCGAACTTAGGGAGGAAGTGGTCAAAGGTATCCCTCTCAAGCAACCCTGCAGTCAAGATACAAGAAGTCTCTTGTGTCCCCAACACACCCAATACACTTTTCAGGTGTATAGGTGCACTAGTTCGGCGAAGGGATAGTGAAATACAAATGGTATGGATAATATAAGTGGTAACGGTGCCAAAAAATAGCTCTGATGTCACGTGGTTGACGGGTAGGAAGAGAATAAAGACAATCTGAAATATAGATGGAAGCAAGCAAACATGTAACATATCTAGTTGCAAACGATGTTTCAATTCTTAGAAACAAGGCCTAGGGATCAAAATTTCGCTAGTGAATGCTCCCATATAAATATCTTCTCTTCATGATACTACTCTGAACTACTCTCTGTTTGGACACTCTAATCCATGGTAGGGCTATAACAACACTCCTGAAAGTTTGCTTTCCCCATCTAGATAACCCCACACTGTCACCTTGAGCTCTAGATGGTTCCAACAAACACCACAATTTCATATAAACATCCAACTCCAAATATAACTTATAACAAGTATTTCTAATCTCTAGCCTAAGTGCCACCATGGTGTGCACGCTATCACTTTCACACACATGGGGAGAGCCAGAGATCTATTAAAGCACTTGAGTAGCAAGATAGATCTACCTGATTACAAAGCTCATGATCACAATATGATCAGGCATAGAGAGAGATGAACAGATAGCTACTAGTAGAACCCTTAGCCTCGAGGAAGAACTACTCCCTCATCATCATGGGAATCAGCAACGGCGATGGAGATGGTGGTGGAGATCGATGGAGATGGCTCCGGGGGCACTTCCCCATCCCGGCAGGGTGCCTAAATACAGACTTTCTATCCCCCGAATCTCCTCTTCAGTGGCGGCGGCGCTGAGGAACTTTTCGTTGCTAGAGGCTTGATGATTTAGGGTTTTCTCATCGGGAGGCTTCTTATAGGCGAACAGGCAAGGTCGGTGGAGGCCGGAGGGGCCTACACCACCCCCTAGCGTGGCCTGGCCTGGCCTGCGCCACCAGGTGGTGTGGCAGCCCCTGGCCCCTCTCTGTCTCGTCTTCAGGCTCCGTGAGTCTTCCTGTAAAATATCGACTTTGGCTTTTGTCCGGTCCAATTTCGAAAATATTCATTTTCTGGCTTTTGTAGAACCAAAATAGAAGAAAACAGGCAACTGGTACTGTGGCATCTTGTTAATAGGTTAGTTCCAGAAAATGTGTAAAAGTACTCCAAAGTGTGGACAAAACATAAGAAAGTAGACATAAAACAAGCATGGAACATCAAAAATTATAGATATGTTAGCAACATATCAGGGACTCATTTGAATGAAGGAGGGGAGTAGTCATGTACCAACCCTCAACATGGCCATGAAATATCGCCAAGCCAATTATCCTGTAACCATATTACTTTGAGCATCCTTGCTTATGTCTCTGTGTTCTTGAGGCATGCGCAGGGGGCATGATGAAGTCGTGGGATCACTCGGGCACATGAAGTCTAGAGTATGAATTCCCATCCCTCTGAAGGCATCACGAAAGCATGTTGCTTTGCATATACACTCAGGGAAGCTAAGTTATCTAGCCACAACTGTCATGGTCCTCCAATAGTTCCTGATGATTAGATCTTCGGTTACCTTTTCCGACGTCACGCTCATAGCTGGTGTTCCACGGGAAAGCCAACATCCCAAATCCATAAAAAAATCCTTTTGTTTTTCTTATTGGTTTTCTCTTGCACCGACTCTTATTTCTTCTCGTGGTCTTAAGGGAGAATGATGAGGTCCGTAACTATTTGTTGTGCAGCCATGATAAGGCATTTCTACTCAACAACATCATCCGTCATGCATGACGCTATTATTGATACTACATCAACCAATGTTCACACTGGGGCCAACATCCCTTGGTGGCCATGACAACAATACTAGGGGCTTTGTCCCATCGTAACAAAATAAACTAGGGGCATCATCCTCTCCTAGTTCATCTGCAACGTCGACGGGATTCTGACGCTTCAAATATTGGAAGCAGCAAGGTGCGCCAGTGCGGTCAGCATCAAGCTGTGAAATACTTCGAGTCTTTTTGTTGGCATCATCTATGATCACATCAAACTTGGGACAATTTATGGGAGCAGGAAGGCACGCCAGTGCGGCGAACGTCGTTCTGTGAAACCCTTTAAGTTTGATGGTTGGCACCATATGTCATTTTATGGTTGCATCTAACTTGATAAATTAGTTCTATGCATGAGCCATTTCCCGGGCAGATCGAAGAACTACCTCATCGGCTGGCACCATGTTGCATATGGTCACGATGAGAACATATAAAATGAGAGAGATTTCTCTTAGAACATGGCATGAGTATTTCGCCATATTTTATTGTAATTGTACTCATCCTTATGGGTGTTTGTAAATAATAGCATGGCAATTCGCTATTAAAATCACATATTTCTTGGTCATACATGGTAAGAGTATTTCATCGTAGATTGTCATAATCAATCCACCAATCACTGCATGCTATAGTATGAGCATACACTACAGTTTAGCACTTGGTTAGCCCAAGGCTCTATCTCGTTTGGCAACATAAGCTGCTATCAGCATAATATATGTGTGAAGAACTGATTCAATTTGCCCTGGTCCAGCTTTTTGCTTGAAGCCTGGTTTCTCTTTCTTCTTCAAGGCGCTCTGAACGAGAATACTCGATCGCTAGTTGAGCTATGTGATGAGCAGCAAATAATCTCTTCAATTCATAAGGCATGTATATGGAGTATGCGTCCGGGAGGATTCTAGACTAAACATCTATAGCCATACATGACTCTCTCTCGGCGTTGATTCAAGTTTAGTTCTTAATAGGATTAAGGGTTTTACACTTTACCCCGCAAAAAAGGTTTTATACCTTAGCTTGTTTTTTCCCTAGTATAGTCCGTTTGCTTCGCCACACGCACTACACTCGGCGGGGGCATTTGTTTGATGAATTTTTGTACCAAAAACTTAATATAAATATATATTGGACATTCCTTGTCTATGACATGTGGGTCCCACAAGGTGTAAAACAATTATGAAAGGATATATATTCAATATTGAACTTATTTTATGGAGTTCATCATCTGCATTAGACTGGTACAAGCGGTTTACAATCTCGATTAAATATTTAAGATTTATGATTTCCAAAGGTTTGAAAGAGCAAAAGAGCTAGCTAGCTACTCAATTTTGCACCTGATCGATCTGGTGCATGCACCTTTAAATATTTTATTTACTATGGAAAAAGCAAATGTAGCTGTATGCGATTGTGTTTACCCGCGTGTAGCCATAATACGGCTGGCTGATGATACATCGTGTGGGTGCAGTTCGCATCTGTACCAGACTTGTTCATCGATGATTAATCTAGACGACCTGACGAGCTCCATCAAGCATACGGTTAACCTCATGGCTGACGTCACATAGGTATGACCGGATAGAGATAAGCCAGATTTAAACGGCCTAGCGCATCCAGCTGATCAACAGGAGTTGCAAGTCTTCACGGCCTCTATATAAAGAGCAGCATAGCCCTCGCCCAAGAGAGGCACGCGGAAAGACCTGGCCGACGCCCTGCTCCGCTCCACCGCATGGGTAACGCAATAGCAGAGGCATGCTCCAATAAAACTCACACGCGCTGCACCAGGCGATACAGTTGCGAAGCCCTGCTCCGTCCACGTGAGAACACCACTTAAACCAAGATGTCGCTACTACTTCCACGTCCATGAAGTCCTATCTTCAAGGGGTGATGCTATAAGATTGTTTCGTTGATTTTGTCTCAACATGACTGCTCCCGATCATCAGCGTGGGATGGGATGCTAGATGTAGTCATCAATTTTTCATAAACCATGACGCGACTATTTTATTAAGGTCGGCCGTATGGCCACAATTATGGCGCGCCCGCTTCGTCAGGGTTGGCCATGAAGAGTATCACAGCCATGGCGACCGCCTCATCAATGTTGACCATGTCGAGCGCATGAATATGATCACGCCACAACCATAGCAACGAATGCTTCATTGGTGTCGTTCACATGGGTTATATCAAAGTCATTGTTCGACTGATTTATCTATGTCGGCGGCGCTCAACCTCAATCCTTATAAAGGAGTTTGGTTGATACAACGAGTAAGGCGACGCTTCATCAATTGCTTATCTTGGATCACGATCTAATCTCTATGAGACAAAGGTCGATTCCCATACATCATCTTATGTCTAGTGCCGACGAGGCTAGACTACACTATGGCCAAGTGACAACGAAGCTCGATCACTATGCCATCAACACGTCGTAATTTTGATGAGATAGTCACACCGTTGCTGAGCACCGACGAGGCAAAAGAAACACTATTTTGATGAAGTGAGGGCCATATGGCTGGGCACCGACCAGGTAATAGCCACCCTCCTTGTCAAATAAATCTCCTATTATTATGCATGTCGAGATAGCATATATGATTGTGTTTCAGCAGAACAAAGCTATTCTTCTTCTTCTCAAGATTATCTAAACAACGACGATCATCAGCGTAGCCTAATCGGGGTATTCCGCGGGCTTGATCCTGTAGATGTAATTAACCGGGTTGTCTTGCGAGGCCTCAACAATCTGGAACTACATAATCGTCGATTCATGTCAGATGATTATCAAGGCATAATATTTGTAATGATGGGAAATTGTACTTTGTAATTCGCCAAGAGTTAATAAAGATGTGATTACCTATTTTATTTGTCTTTTATTTTTTGTATATTTTGTATACTAGAACGCCCGCATATTTATGTTACATTTTCATGTCAAACACCCATCACTGGCCACTTCTTCCTCTTCTAATATTTAGCGAGGACCTCGGGTAAGTGTTGTTTCCCCTTTCCCTCTCTTGATTCTTCTCGGAATCCCTCTATGTGGTGATGAACTTTTCCTAGATAACACTGATGCTCTGTTCTAGGGTTCCTCTGCTTGTCAAAATTACTTGTGGCTTGTAGTTTGTCAACACCCGGATTTTTAATCCCAGATGTCTGTTATGCCATACCTCGCAATCCCAGGATTACCATTTTTGCAAGACATAACAAATTGGATATCACAATACATCATCTATTAGAAACCATAATAAGGTTTTACACAAATAAATGATCTCATGATCCAGTCTTAATAGAAACAAGCAGCGGAATAAATAGCGTAGCGGTGGGCTCCATCTTCAGTGTCACAGGCAATGCTGACGATGGGAGATGATCCTAGTTGTCGTAGCCATCCTGCTGTCCATCTTCAGGGTAGTCCTCCTCATAGTCTGGCCACGGGAATAGCTCTTTAAGTACTCACAAACTATCACTAACAAGTAAGGTAATTCTAATAGGAATGCTAAGCTCTAAGTTTATTTGGAAAAGCTAGATTTGAAACCTAAACTGAGTTAAAAAGTAAAGAAAGCTAACTTAATGTTCTAAAGCACTTAAGTGGGAAACTAGTTTTCATGTTCACAACCCTGTTGTGGTCATGTCAAAGTCACAAATCATTTCATAAGTCATTTTGAAAACATCTGACGATGGAACAGTATGGCCACTCCAACTGTCCATGACCGCGGACACGGCTATTCGAATAATTTGACACTCTGCAGAGGTGGTACACTTTCAACACAAAATTCGATACATCCATCAGGGATAACCCTGAATCATCATACTGAGTATGCGGATAATCAATCATAACCTTTCAATTACACACCCTAGTATAAGCACCTCTCCTATCAGCTTGGCCTCCCAGCCATGGCCATCTGCCATCCTGGGCACTACATAGGTGGAAAACATCAAGAGGTAGCCTCATCTCAAACCTCTCCCGCGAGGGAACCCATACTAATGCATATAAACTTCCCGCTAAGCCTTACCCAATTCAGGTATTGTGGTTGTACGGTAAAATTGGAATGGTATCGCATCCGAACCCAACCATCGGTTTTTATAAAGGGCTAAGGCTCATGCCTCAACATTTTCATCATCAAATCCATTTGTGTTTCTCAACACATGTGAAAACATCTCAATAGAATGACTCATCATTCCAAGGTTTTCATAATCATTTTCACCAAGTATTGCCATCTAAAGTGGTCAAGTTTTATACTTAGCACTAGCAACTAAGGTCAAGAGTGTTCACTAATGAGGGATGCTAATATCAGTCTCATGCCATAGAATGACATCTAAGTCTAACTAGATAGGCCTAGTTTTATACTCTTTATGCTATCTATATTAAAAGTAAAGAACTTTAGTAAAGTAAAAAGAACAAAGCTTGCAAGTAAAATTTGGGATTGGTATAACCAAAAAATGGTATAACCAAGCATGCCTAGTGCATTTTTCTTAGGTTAATACTTGCAAGGGTGACTTGCAAGGTCTAGCATGCTTAGTAGTGATGGCTTGCTTTGATTGGTGCAGTGATTGAAGTTCTCTTCGTCTTCTTCGGGGTAGAACTCCTCCTCCTTATACACTTGGTCGGTACTATCGTCTATAAATGAATACGGGGTACACAATCACCAAATAATACTTATCTATTGCTATTTAGCACACTAAGGCTCACACTTGATGATCTAGCATCATCACAGTCATCACATGATTTAAAGAACTAGTTTTATTCATTTTATTTTAGAAAAGTAATTTCTACTCATTGAAATTAATTAAGATTTAATATTCTCCAAATAGAATATGGGATCATGTGGACACATATCATCACCACATATTCTAATACATGGGAATGTGATTTAAAGTGTTGGTCACACTTTATAAAGTTTAAGATTATTATTTAATCAATTTAAAGTGACTAGAAATGCCCTAATAGCATTCTTTTGGTACTAGTCCAATGTCATTGCATGCAAACCTTGATATTTTTACATATTAATATAGATATTGTCAAATGTGATTTCTGAGAGTTGGAATCAACTCACAATCATTTATGGTTCATTTTTGAAAAATGTTTGAAGTTGCAAAAGTCTCTGTCTTATTATTTTTGCTATAGATTATCTCTAACTCCAAATGACTTAAATCCAACGGGCTTGGATAGATATTTTAATTACCTTTCTAGAAAAAATTTAATCATATAGTTTGGTTCAGTGAAACTCTCTGAATGGATTTTTGCATCCAGGCACATAATAGGGTTTTAACTAAAAAGGAAAATTCAATATTTGAATTTCCAGGCCAGCGCGGGAAGCTAAACTGGCCGGCCTAGTGACTGCGGTGAAGCGGGCTACTGACAGTGTCGACCCACTGGTCAGTGACTGTTCTAACGCAAAATAGTATTAGCAAATCTGAGCCGCGCGATCCTATTCTAATCCAACGGCCAAGCGTCATCATCGACGACGAACAACTCCGGCGAGGAATGTGACATAGCGCGGCGGTGGGGGTCTCGCGGGGCTCACCTGGGCTCCAGCTAGGTTCGGCGACAGGGGAAAACGATGTGGTGGATGACGGTGAGGCGAGGCGCGGTCATGGTAGGGCTTGGCATGGTCGAAATCGACGTGCCCTTCTCCTCCAGTAGCGGCGGACTCCGGTGAAATTCCGTCGCAGTGGTGCTTGTCTTGCTCCGGGTAGAAGTGGTGAGTGGCTTGGTGTGGAGAATGGAGGCTGGGGTGGTCTCCTTATAGCACAGCGAGGGGACCGAGCGGTGCGGCGGTGAGGTCGACGGTGGTGTCGCTACAGGCGGCTAATGGCATGGGCGAGGGCATAGGACGGTGTGATGCTCCCTGGCGGTTCTCACGGACTTAATGGCACGGCGTGGGGTGGCGCGGTTCGGTCTGGCGCGTGCGGTGTTCTGAGCGGAGGCAGAGGTGCTTGCGGCGGCGTGCGGCAGCTGCGGGTCGCGCGATGGTTAGCGGGGGTGTCTACCTGGGTGCGGTGATCATGGTGAGGCTGCGCGTGCGCGGTGAGGGCAAGGCGCGAGCTAGCGAGGCTGGTCGGGCATGGCGCACTGGCGGGGCTGGTCCGGCACGGCGCACTGGCGCGCTCTAGGCACGGTGCAGAGAGGCACGTGGTGCATCGCGGTGCTAGTGTGGTCCATGGCTCGGCTGCGATCGTGGGCTGGGCAGGGGGTACCGGTAGGCTGCAGCGAGGCTACTGGACATCCTGGATAGGCGCGGGGTGGTCTGGTGCAAGCTGGCCATGGTCGGCCAGCGATGACGACAAACCGGCGGCACTCCACTCTGCTGCACGGCGAAGGGGGAGCTGCTCTGGGCTGGGTTAGGCTTAGGGGAGATAGGGGAGTAAATAGGGGACCATTTGGTCGATGATCCCTATACAAAATAGTGAAGCTAGGCTAGAGGTTTTTCTGTGCATGCCAAGTATTTGTGTTAATGGCTGAATGGAATTTACTTTTGAATTTTTGATTCAAAATTTTTGAGTGATCTTATATTAAGCTTGAGAGACAAGGTTTGCTTGGAGGGGTCAAGGGGAATTGATTTGGTGGGTTTTTGAAAAAGAGGGATCTTCCCATATGAATGAGATTCAATTTTCCATTGTCCATTTAATTGGTTTGCTAGATGTTTTTGTAAGTTTGTAAAGTGGGCCTTGATACACTTTTACTTGGTATAGCAAGGGGTGAAAAGAAATAGAATTGTTTCTGTAGGGGTTTCACGTATGAAAACAATAAAAATATTACCCTACGCCCCTGAACCCCTGATGCTGCCAGGACCTATCTATTAGTAATACAGTAACGGGAGAGGATTTTCACGAACTTACCCTTGAAGACCGAAAAGCATTGTCAATGCTCAGGAGAGCGTGGTTGATGTAGACGAGTCGAAGCCGACCTCAAGGTCGTGATGAAGTCCTTGCGCTCCTGTGGCTCAACGACTTGAGTAACTCAAGTGTGACATCTCACGGGGAGTTACACACGTCTGGTGCCTGACGGTGACTCCTGCTTCCCTGATCCAGCAGCAGTTGTGGAAGTAGAGCTCTTGGATCCGAATCCCGCAGCGCGACGGCGCTCCGCGGTGAAGATGTCTCTCGTTCGCGCAGTCCAGACTTGGGATCACGGTCATGGGAGAGAGAAAGAGAGAGAGAGAGAGAGAGAGAGAGAGAGCGAGAGCGAGAGCGAGAGAGAGAGAATATCAATTGGAGGTCTTCCCAAAAGTGAAAAGACCTTTATTGATTATTTGATGTATTTATTTAGCCAAATACCCCCACTATATATAGGGGGAGGGGAGGTACTACCTCCCTGAAAGTCCCGGGGAGGGACTAAAGGAGAGGAGGGGGGAGGGGTGGCCGCCGGCCACCCCCATGGGCCCCGCCCGGGGGGCTGGCCCACTAGGGCGCTGGCCACCCCCTCTCCCCTCCGAGAATTGGCCCATTAAGCCTTTGACCATTTAAATTGATTTTGTCTTTATTAAATAATTATGAATAAATGATTAAATCAATATTTAACATTCATTCACATACTATTCAACCTTCGTGGCTATGGATTACCTTCCACCTCCACTCCGGACATCCTCCGGACTTACCAAAACCCTTCCGGCTTTCTCTCTACTATCCTCTGGCGATTCTTCCGATCCTATAAACACTCTCTAAGAATCATCAAGCCCTTAAGCATGATACCCCATGGTTCAGGAACACTCCATACATGGTCGGGACACTCCCGCACCAATGATCGATAGAGCGACCTGGATGGCCATGTGACCCCCGTGTGGTCCACGAAGATCTTTCGTCGTTTGAATCGGGACAGTCGTGTCGTATTCCCTTTGTCTCTCGATACTTGCATTTCCCGATGTCAACACCCGCATTTTTAATCCTAGATGCCCGTTATGCCATACCTCGCAATCCCAGGATTACCATTTTTGTGAGACATAACGGATTGGATATCACAGTACATCATCCATTACAAACCATACATAAGGTCTTACACAAATAATGATCTCATGATCCAGTCTTAATACAACAAGCAACGGAAATAAAAGATAAGCGTAGCGGTGGGGTCCATCTTCAGGGGCACAAGCAATGCTGACTAAGACAGATGGTCCTAGTTATCATAGCCATCCTACTGACCATCATCTTGATAATCTCCTTCATAGTCTGGCCATGATAATAGCTAGGGACAAAAGCCATGAGTACTCTTTAAGTACTCGCAAACTACCAATAACAAGTATTCTGGTCTAAGATAAGGTGCTAACTCTAAGTATAACTATAAAGTTAAGTTTGAAACCTAAGCTGAGTTCAGAAGCAAAGAAAGATAAAGTAAAGCTCTAGAATCACTTAAGTTGATAAGCTAATGTCATAAACGCACCCCTGTTGTAGTCAAGTCAAGATTCATCATTCATATCAAGTTATTTGGAAAACATCTGACAACGAAACAGTATGGCCATTCCAACTGTCCATAACCGCGGACGCGGCTATCCGAATAGTTTGACACTCTGCAGAGGTGGTACACTTTCACCACAAGATTCGATACATCTGTCAGGGATAACCCTGAATCATCATACTTAGTATGCAGATAATCAAACATAACCTTCCCTTTACACACCCTAGTATAAGCACCTCTCCTATGAGCATGGCCTCCCAACCATGACCATCAGTCATCTTGGGCACTGCATAGGTGGACATCATGAGAGGTAGCCTTAGCTCAGACCTCTCCCGTGAGGGAACTAATACTAATGCATATAAATTTCCAGCTAAGCCTTACCCAATTCAGGTAGTATGGTTGTACGGTAAATTTGGAATGGTATCGCATCCGAATCCAACCATCAGTTTTATAAAAGGGTTAAGGCTCATGCCTCAACATTTTCATCATCATCTACCATTTGTGTTTTCTCAACACATGTCAAAACATCTCAATAGAATGACTCATCATTCCAAGGTTTTCATAATTCATTTTGACCAAGTGTTCCCATCTAAAGTGACTCAAGTTTTTCATCTACTCTAAACTACTAAGTTAAGAGTGTTCACTAAGGTAGAAAAGATGGGTTCAATCTCATGCCATAGAATGACATCTAAAGGGTTCTAAATAGGTCAAGTTTTATACTTTTTATGCTACCTTCAAACTAAGTAAAGAACTTGGTGTAAATTAAGGGAGTAAATCTTGTAACTAAGACTTGGGGTACTAATAGTAAAAGGGGGGGGGGGGTGATCAAAGCATGCTTAAGGCATCTTTGCTAAACCATCTAATTTGGTCCTATCTTGCTAACACTAAACTTGCAGGTGTTAGCTTGCACCGTTAAAGGTGGCTTGCACTTAGATAGTGCTAGCTTGCTAATAGTAGCTTGCCTTGGTTGGTGCAGTGGTTGAAGTTTTCTTCTTCTTCTTCTTCTTGGTAGAATTCCTCCTCCTCGAAAGCTTGGTCGGTACTATCGTCTATAAATACATAGGGAGTGCACAATCACCAAACAATACTTAACTAGGCTAAGTAGCATTCTAAGACACACATTTGATGATCTATTATCATCACAAATATCACAAGTTTAATTCCATAGTTTCATTCTTCTTATTTTAGAAAAGTAAAGTCTACTCATTGAAAAATTAACTAAGATTTAATAGTCACCACTTAAGATATGGGATCATGTTGACACATGTCATCACCACATATCTTAACACATGGGAATGAGAATTAAGGGTTAGATCAATATTACTTTGGTTTAAGTTCATTATTTAATGATTTAAAGTGACTAGAAATGCCTATATAGCATTATTTGGGTACTAGTCCAAAGTCACTGCATGTAAACCTTAATATTATTACATATTTAGATATATATGATGAAATGTGATTTTTGAGAGTTGGAATCAACTCCAAAGCTAACTTGGTTGATTTTATAAAAATGTTGCAAGTTGCAAATGCTTTTGTCTTCTTATTTTTATTTGGAGAGATCTATAACTCTAATTGAATTAAATCCAACGGGCTTGGATAGATCATCTTAATACCTTTCAGGCAAACTTTGGTTCATGCAATTTGGATTTGTCAAACTCCTAGAATTGAATTTTAAAATAGTGGGCAGAAACTAGATTTAACTAAAAAGAAAAATCCAGATTTGAATGGGTGGGCTAGCGCGGGAAAAGTATTGGGCCGGCCCAGTGGCGCTCCGCGGCGCGGGGCTCAGCTGACAGGGTGGTCCCGCTTGTTAGCGGCACTTAACACGTGAAATGGTATGCACGTTGTGGGTCGTAGGATTAGAAGGCAGAGCTACGGCTGAGGGTCGTCGTCGACGACGAATAGGTCGCCGGCGAGCTCGAACCCTGGCGGCTCGGTGGGGGTCTGCTGGGGACGTACCAGGGCTCCAGCAGGGTCGGCGAGGTGGGCAAACAAAGTGGAAGACGACGGCGAGGCGAGGCGCGGTTGCGGCGGAGCTTGGGGTGGTCGCAATCAGCGGCGCCCTTCTCCTCCAGGGGCGACGGCTCCGGCTCCAATTCCGGTTAGGCAGAGCTTGCCTTGCTCCGGCTAGAGGTGGGTGAGGTTCAGAGAGGTAAGGGGAGTGGAATGGTGTGGAGAGAAGAGGCTAGGGAGGGCTCCTTTTATAGGCCCGACGGTGAGACCGAGCGGGATGGGCAGGCGACGGTGGCGACATGGCTACGGCGGGGTAGAGGCATGGCTGTGGGTGGCGATCGACGTGCGGTTCCCTGGCGGTGCTCTAGGCATTGAATGGGGCCGTAGGGGCGGTGGCATGCGGTTTGGGCGAGGTGGCGCTCTGAGTGGCAGAGGCAGCGGTGTCCACGGCGAGCGGTGGCTGTGAGGGGTTAGGCGGCCAGCGGGGGTGTCTGGGGTGTTCTCCAGGTCGTGGCGGTGCGGCGGGCACGGGCTACGGCCAAGGGGCGGTCTGTGCGGGCGGGGACAGAACGCGCTCTGCGGGCTGCTCCGGCATGGTGCGGTGGCACTGGACGCGGGCTTTCCTCGGTGGTCCACGGCAGGGCTTGGCTCGGGCAGGGGACAGAGCGGGGCGGTGAGGTGTGGGCTACCTCCTAGACATGGAGAGAGAGGCGGGAGAGGGCTGTTGCGGCGAATGCACGGTTGGCCAGCGAGAGGGTGATCGGCATGGCATGGCAGTGCAGCTAGGGGGTAGGGGAGATGCTGGTGTGGGTCTGGTTGGGCTAGAGGGGGGACAAGATGATCAAAGCACTTCCAAATTGCTAGAAAAAATCAGCCCAAAACAGTATTAGTTAGGCCAATATGATCCTGCCAGCAAGGTGTATGACAAAATGGCCGAAAGAGAAAAAGTTTTGAATTTTGGTTTCAAATTTTTTGAGTGATCTCCACTAGTGCTAGGTAGTCTCTGGTGGCAAGGGTTTTGAAAGTGGAGCTCAAAAAGATGGGTTTTGAAATAGGGGTGATCTATGCATATGCATTAGATTCAATTTTCAAATGTCATTTAAAATAAGTTAAAGCATGTTTTTAGTAGATCAAAAGGTGGGCCTTGGTACCTCATTATGTGTAATAGCAAGGGGTACAAAGATCAAGAATTGATTCTGCTAAGAAATGAGTGCTAGGAACACTCTAAGTAGTGTAGTGGATTAAAATGGCCAAAATTACCATTCCTCCTTTTTAATTCTTTTTTATTTTATTTTCTTTAGGAAAAGTTTGGGAATGATGTAGATGATGTTTAAATCACCTAAGCAACATTTTACAAGCATTGGATCACTCAATCATGGCAATTCAAACAACTCCTATTTTAAATGCACACATATATGAATGCTTTCATTTTAAATTTGGAAAAGTTTTTGTTAACCCCATTTTTGGTTGATTTGATCTTGATAAGCTTGGATTGAAGTTTTGGGATGTTACAAACCTTCCCCCCTTAAACAAAATCTCGTCCCGAGATTTACAAAGAAAACTAGGAACTAAAGAGATCTGGGAACTCTGTCCTAATGTAATCTTTTCGCTCCCAAGTAGCTTCCTCCTCGGTATGGTTGCTCTACTGAATCTTGAGAAACTTCATACTCCTGGTCCTGGTGGTTTTGTAGGCTTCTTCTAAGATACGGATGGGTACTTCTCGATAGGTCAGGTCATTGTTGATTTCCACAGCTCTGTGATCGATGTTCTTGAAAACTTCAGTCTTCTCGGGCACTTCTAGACATTTGCGAAGTAACGAGATATGGAACACATTGTGGATGGCTGACATCTCTTCAGGCAGGACCAGCTGATACTATACTTCTCCTCGACGGTTCAGAATCTTGAAAGGTCCGATATATCTGGGGGCTAACTTTCACTTCAGACTAAAGCGTTGAGTTCCCTTCAATGGTGAAACCTTGAGATATACAAAGTCTCTGACATTTAAAGTCAGGTCTCTCCTTCTCTTGTCAGCATAACTCTTCTATCTGGATTGGGCGGTCTGGAGGTGCTCACGGACTTTGTGAACTTTCTCTTCTGCTTCTCGGAGAATGTCGGGTCCGAAGATCTGACTCTCTCCTACTTGCGACCAATTTAAAGGGGTACGACACTTTCTTCCGTATAAGAATTCAAATGGTGCCATCTGCAAACTAGCTTGATAATTGTTGTTATATGAGAATTCTGCGAAAGGCAGGCAGTCTTCCCATTTCGATCCATATTCCAACACACAAGCTCTAAGCATATCCTCTAGGATTTATTTGACTCTCTCAGTCTGTCCATCTGTTTGCGGGTGATATGCGGTGCTGAAGTTCAACTTGGTTCCTAATCCTTCCTGAACTTTCTGCCAAAATCTCGAGGTAAACTAGGTTCCTCGATCTGATAGTATGGTCTTGGGGGTTCCATGTAGACTAACAATCCTAGCAATGTACAGCTCTGCTAACTTCGCACTCTAGTAAGTGGTCTTGACAGGTATAAAGTGGGCTACCTTGGACAGTCTATCAACTATGACCCAGATTGAATCATTTCCCCTACTAGACGTAGGCAAACCGGTGATAAAGTCCATTCCGACGAAATCCCATTTCCATTCCGGAATCTGCAATGGTTACAACAGTCCTGCAGGTCTCTGGTGCTCTGCCTTGACTCTTTGGCAGATTTCACATTTGGCGATGTAGCTTCCGATCTCTCTCTTCATCTTGTGCCACCAAAATTGCTCTTTCAAATCCTGATACATCTTTGTTCCTCGGGGGTGGATAGAATAAAGAGTATCATGAGCTTCCTTCATGATAACCTCCTTCAGCTCCGAATCTGCTGGAACACAGATACGGCCTTTGTACCACAGTACACCTTCTTCGTCTTCAGTGAATCCAGGTACCTTTCCTGTACCAATACGACGTTTGATTCCGTCGATACTTTCATTTCCCTTCTGGGCTTCCTTGATTTGGCTAATCAAAGTGGGTTGAAGTTCAATGCTGGCTAAGAATCCTTTGCTAACTAATTCAGTTCTAAACTGTTCTAATTCTTCATAGAAACTGGGTTGCTTCTCCTTGATCATGGTGTTAAGCCTACACGGCAATCTGCTAAGAGCATCCTCTACCACATTGGCTTTGCCGGGGTGATAGTGAATGTCAAGGTCATAATCCTTGATTAACTCTATCCATCTTCTTTGCCTCATATTCAGCTGCTTCTGAGAGAAGATATACTTCAAGCTCTTATGATCTGAGTAAATCTCACAGCGATTACCCATCAAATAATGACGCCATGTCTTCAGTGCTAGAATTACAGCTGCTAGCTCAAGCTCATGGGTCGGATAGTTCTACTCATGCTGCTTCAGTGGTCGAGATAGATACGCGATGACTTTGCCTTCTTGCATCAATACACATCCGAGACCAATCTTGGATGCATCACAATATAGATCAAATGGCTTCTTGATGTCTGGCATGACCAGTATTGGGGCTGATATCAATCTCCTCTTCAGCTCCTGGAAACTGGCTTCACATTTGTCTGTCCATTCAAACTTCTTGTCCTTCTTCAACAATTGGGTCATTGGTCGGGCTATGCTCGAGAATCCATCTACGAACTTGCGGTAATATCCCGCTAATCCGAGAAATGCACAGACTTGGGTTTGAGTGGTTGGGGCTTCCCATTCTTCGACATCTTTGATCTTGGCGGGATCAACAGAGACTCCTCCGGCAGACACAATATGTCCTAGGAATCCTACTTCTTTCAACCAAAACTCACACTTGTTGAATTTGGCATATAACTGATGCTCTCTCAGGGTTTCTAGGATAACTCTCAGATGTTGCTCATGCTCTTCTTCTGACTTGGAGTAGATAAGGCTGTCGTCGATAAACACAACTACAAACTTATCTAGGAAATTCATAAAGATCTTATTCATGAGATTCATGAAATAAGCAGGGGCATTGGTTAATCCAAAAGACATAAACGTATACTCGTATAAACCCTAGCGAGTAGTAAAGGCGGTCTTCGGAATATCCGTTGCACGAATCTTAAGTTGGTGATAACCAGTCCTAAGATCAATCTTTGAGAATACCTGAGCTCCAGTCAACTGATCAAATAGATCCTCTATCTTTGGCAAGGGGTACTTGTTCTTGATGGTGACATCATTCAACTTTCTGTAATCTGTGCATAGACGGTTGCCTCCATCTTTCTTGTCGACGAATAACACTGGTGATCTCCATGGCGATGCACTTGGTTGAATCAAGCCTTTGGCTACCATAGCATCCAATTGTTTCTTCAGTTCCACTAGTTTTGAAGGGTTCA
This sequence comes from Avena eriantha, assembly GCA_910589775.1. NCBI lineage: Eukaryota > Viridiplantae > Streptophyta > Magnoliopsida > Poales > Poaceae > Avena > Avena eriantha. Next base: position 289,453,600 of record OU342741.1, read on the forward strand.
TGCTATAGGGTCTCTTGGCTATAGGTCCGGTTCCGGGGATTAGTTCGATAATGAACTTAATATCCCTATCCGGGGGCATACCTGGCAATTCATCTGGGAATACGTCGGGGTATTCACAGACTACTCTGACTTGGTCTTTTCTGGGTAAGGCTACACTCTGGTTGCACTTGAATTGTCGGGGTAAGGTTTCAGAGATATGCTCTACTGTGACTCCAGAACTACTGGTCATGGTGATGGCTTTCTTAGCACAGTCTATCAATCCTTTATGCCTTGACATCCAGTCCATACCTAGTACTACTTCCGAACCTTTGGTTCCAAGTACAATTAGGTTGGCATAAAAATCTATCCCATGTATTCTGATAGGTACAGATTTGCAAATTTTCTAGCCTTGGTTGTTGAACTAGGGATTTGAACTATCATGACATGCTTCAAGTTGGTTGGAGGAATCTTACTAGTGCATGCAAATTCTTCGGTGACAAATGAATGCGATGCCCCCGAATCAAACAATACTCTTGCTAAAACTGACTTGATAGAAAACATACCTAGCACTACATATGGCGCTTCCTGGGCTTCTTCTGCATTCATGTGGAAGAGACGGCCGTTGCGGTTGTGAGGGTTCCCTGGGGAAAATCTCCTTCCTGGTTGAACACGATGCTGCTGCTGAGCTAGGGCATTCACATTGGTATTGGTTGCAGTCTTCTTGGGACACTCATTGGAGTAGTGACCCTTTACTCCACACTCGAAACAAGTGATCTGGGACTTGTCCTGGACTACGACAGGTACAACATTGTTGCTAGTTCTGGGTGCAGTGTTGCTGTTGTTGTTGTGGTTCTTGGGAGGTGCACGGTTGAAATTGTTGGTATTACTGGAGTTGTGATTGTTTCCTCCGGACTTCACATTTCTTCCGCTACGGTTGGGGTAGCTTGGGCGAGAATTTCGGGTCGGTTGTTCCTTGGTGCATATCCTGGTGAAGGGTTGGGACGGTACTTCTGGTCACTGTTGGATCTAGACTGTCGCATCATACGACGCTTGCGGTTGTCGTTTGCCTGGTTAATCTTCCCTTCCATCTGAATGACGAGTCGACTAGCTCTTCGAGATCCTGGAAATGGATGTTGATGAGGACAGTCGGCATCTCATCATGTAGTCCGTTCAAGAATCTCTCCTTCTTCTTGGCCTCCGTGTTGATCTCATCAGGTGCATACCTGGCAAGTGACAGGAATCTGTCATGGTACTCCACCACAGTCATTCTTCCTTGCTTCAATTCACGGAACTCATCTCTCATTCTGTTGACTAGACCTTGCAGCACGTGGGTGAGACTGAACTTGACCTTGAATGCTTCCCATGTCATCACTTGAACATGGTTCAAATTGCGGATGCTATTCCACCAAGCTCTTGCATCTCCTGCCAGATAGTGGGTGGCGAAGAGAACTTTCTCACTTTCATCAACTCGGGCAACTTCTAAGTTGTTCTCCATGGTTTGTAACCAGTCATCAGCATCTAATGGGTTCTCAGGTTGATTGAAGATTGGGGGATTAGTGTTTTGAAAGTTTTTGAGTTTGGATCCCTGGTGATCCTGATTTCCATGCCCTTGGTTGTTGAGAGCCATCTGGGCGATCTGTTGAAGTGTTGCTAAGTTGGCTTGGCATTCTTCCCTGCTTGCTTCACGGTCTGCTATGAGATTCGGCAAGATCTGCAGCATTGGGTCTTGCGATGAGCTGCTCCCTCCTTGGTTTCCACGAGTCATCTGAAGATTGAGATATAGGGGTAAGAGGGAAATTTCTAAGGTTCATGATTTTGGGGTTTTCAAATCTAAAACTTTGAGTTAGACTCAGGTTTTTCAACTAACTTAATTTTCATTCATGCAAGCAAGCACACGATACAACACACACCACAACAATCAAAGGGAAACATATGGTTTGAAGAACCATTCTGCAAGCTAAGATACAATGAGATCGATACATCTCATGCTATGACAGTGCTCTAGTGCATCTACTCATCGTCGATGAAGTCGGAGTCCTCATCATCAGTGTAGAAGTCCACGGCATCCTCCGCCAGAAAGTCATCATCATTGCTGAGGTAAGAATCCATGTCTCCCTGGATGTCTTCACCCTCATCTTCTTCTTCCTTTACTGCAAGCTGAGCTTCCTGCTCCTTGACGGTCTTCTCGAGGTCGGCCACCTTCTTGCAAATATGGGCGATGGTGCGATCCTTCTTGGCACGCTAGTGGCAAAGAGACTAACGGTCTTGGACAAGCAGTGCCAAAGTCTGGGCCTTCTGGTTGGCAATGGCATGGTTCTGGTTGGCTAACTCCCTGGCATTGTCCAGTTCCTGTTGTCTGTCGTGAACCAAGAAGTCAAGGTTCTCCACTTGACGCCTCAACTCGGGGTGGCCCGGCATCTCCATTGGCATTCCCATGAAATCACGTCTTGCATAGTGGGCAAAACGGGTTCCTTGGGTCTTGTTAACGCTGAGGGCACATAGACGTGCGAGAGCTTCATGCAGTGCCCTGCCTAATCCATCTAGCCAGTTGTTCTCTCTCACGGAGAACTGAATTCTCCCAGAGGTTGGTGCTTCAATGCTTCCTCTAAGATCTGTGGTGACTAGCCACTGTAAGTCTCCTCCTGGGGGTCCTGGAAGTTGAGCTCCAAGAAACTCCGGGTGCGGGCGTCCCAGTAACTCTGACAGTGAATCTAGATCCCTCTCGAAGATCCGCTGACCTCCGTTTCCCAACTGGTAAAACTTGCTGAACCGAGTCTCCATCTACAAGAATTAAGGATGAGGAAGTTAGTGAAGTGATCATGTGTGTCAAATTTTAAGTAGTAGTGTAAGAGTTTTGAGTATAGTGAATTTTTGAGAAAGAATCCACAAGGGTAAGAGAGGAGATAGTTTTTCATAAATACTCCCTTTGGTTTTGAAACTAAGTTTTTGGTTTGACGTCCATTCTAACTAGGGTCTCCTATGGTCAGGATGGCTCTGATACCAACTTATCAACACCCGGATTTTTAATCCCAGATGCCCTTTATGCCATACCTCGCAATCCCAGGATTACCATTTTTGTGAGACATAACGGATTGGATATCACAGTACATCATCCATTACAAACCATACATAAGGTCTTACACAAATAAGGATCTCATGATCCAGTCTTAATACTACAAGCAGCGGAAATAAAAGATAAGCGTAGCGGTGGGGTCCATCTTCAGGGGCATAGGAAATGATGACTAAGGCAGATGGTCCTAGTTATCATAGCCGTCCTGCTGACCATCATCTTGATAATCTCCTTCATAGTCTGGCCATGATAATAGCCAGGGACAAAAGCCATGAGTACTCTTTAAGTACTCGCAAACTACCAATAACAAGTATTATGGTCTAAGATAAAGTGCTAACTCTAAGAATAACTATAAGTTAAGTTTGAAACCTAAGCTGAGTTCAGAAGAAAAGAAAGATAAAGTAAAGCTCTAGAATCACTTAAGTTGAGAAGCTAATGTCATAAACACACCCCTGTTGTGGTCAAGTCAAGATTCATCATTCATATCAAGTTATTTGGAAAACATCTGACAACGAAACAGTATGGCCATTCCAACTGTCCATAACCGCGGACGCGGCTATTCGAATAGTTTGACACTCTGTAGAGGTGGTACACTTGCACCACAAGATTCGATACATCTGTCAGGGATAACCTTGAATCATCATACTTAGTATGCAAATAATCAAACATAACCTTCCCTTTACACACCCTAGTATAAGCACCTCTCCTATGAGCATGGCCTCCCAACCATGACCATCAGTCATCTTGGGCACTGCATAGGTGGACATCATGAGAGGTAGCCTTAGCTCAGACCTCTCCCGTGAGGGAACTAATACTAATGCATATATATTTCCAGCTAAGCCTTACCCAATTCAGGTAGTATGGTTGTATGGTAAATTTGGAATGGTATCGCATCCGAATCCAACCATCAGTTTTATAAAAGGGTTAAGGCTCATGCCTCAACATTTTCATCATCATCTACCATTTGAGTTTTCTCAACACATGTCAAAACATCTCAATAGAATGACTCATCATTCCAAGGTTTTCATAATTCATTTTGACCAAGTGTTCCCATCTAAAGTGACTCAAGTTTTTCATCTACTCTAAACTACTAAGTTAAGAGTGTTCACTAAGGTAGAAAAGATGGGTTCAATCTCATGCCATAGAATGACATCTAAAGGGTTCTAAATAGGTCAAGTTTTATACTTTTTATGCTACCTTCAAACTAAGTAAAGAACTTGGTGTAAATTAAGGGAGTAAATCTTGTAACTAAGACTTGGGGTACTAATAGTAAAAGGGGGGGGGGTGATCAAAGCATGCTTAAGGTATCTTTGCTAAACCATCTAATTTGGTCCTATCTTGCTAACACTACACTTGCAGGTGTTAGCTTGCACCGTTAAAGGTGGCTTGCACTTAGATAGTGCTAGCTTGCTAATAGTAGCTTGCCTTGGTTGGTGCAGTGGTTGAAGTTTTCTTCTTCTTCTTCTTCTTGGTAGAATTCCTCCTCCTCGAAAGCTTGGTCGGTACTATCGTCTATAAATACATAGGGAGTGCACAATCACCAAACAATACTTAACTAGGCTAAGTAGCATTCTAAGACACACATTTGATGATCTATTATCATCACAAACATCACAAGTAAAGTCTACTCATTGAAAAATTAACTAAGATTTAATATTCACCACTTAAGATATGGGATCATGTTGACACATGTCATCACCACATATCTTAACACATGGGAATGAGAATTAAGGGTTAGATCAATATTACTTTGGTTTAAGTTCATTATTTAATGATTTAAAGTGACTAGAAATGCCTATATAACATTATTTGGGTACTATTCCAAAGTCACTGCATGTAAACCTTAATATTATTACATATTTAGATTGATATGATGAAATGTGATTTTTGAGAGTTGGAATCAACTCCAAAGCTAACTTGGTTGATTTTATAAAAATGTTGCAAGTTGCAAATGCTTCTGTCTTCTTATTTTTATTAGGCGAGATGTATAAATCTAATTGAATTAAATCTAACGGGCTTGGATAGATCATCTTAATACCTTTCAGGCAAAATTTGTTTCATGCAATTTGGATTTGTCAAACTCCCATAATTGAATTTTAAAATAGTGGGCAGAAACTAGATTTAACTAAAAAGAAAAATCCAGATTTGAACGGGTGGGCTAGCGCGGGAAAAGACTTGGGCCGGCCCAGTGGTGCTCCGCGGCGTGGGGCTCAGCTGACAGGGTGGTCCCGCTTGTCAGCGGCACTTAACACGGGAAACGGTACGCGCGCTGTGGGCCATACAATTAGAAGGCAGATCTATGGCTGAGGGTCGTCGTCGACGACGAACAGGTCGCCGGCTAGAGGTGGGTGAGGTTCAGAGAGGTAAGGGGAGTGGAATGGTGTGGAGAGAAGAGGCTAGGGAGGGCTCCTTTTATAGGCCCAACGGTGAGACCGAGCGGGATGGGCAGGCGACGGTGGCGACATGGCTACGGTGGGGTAGATGCATGGCTGCGGGTGGCGATCGACGTGTAGTTCCTTGGCGGTGCTCTAGGCATTGAATGCGGCCGTAGGGGTGGTGGCATGCGGTATGGGCGAGGTGGCACTCTAAGTGGCAGAGGCGGCGGTGTCCACGACGAGTGGTGGCTGTGAGGCGTTGGGCGGCCAGCGGGGGTGTCTGGGGTGTTCTCCAGGTCGTGGCGGAGCGGCAGGCGCGGGCTACGGCCAAGGGGCGGTATGTGCGGGCGGGGACATAACGCGCTCTGGGGGCTGCTCCGGCATGGTGCAGTGGCACTGGGCGCGGGCTTTCCTCGGTGGTCACGGCAGGGCTTGGCTCGGGCAGGGGACAGAGAGGGGCGGTCAGGTGTGGGCTACCTCCTAGACATGGAGAGAGAGGCGGGAGAGGGGTTCTGTAGCGAATGCACGGTCGGCCGGCAAGAGGGTGATCGGCATGGCATGGCAGTGTAACTAGGGGGTAGGGGAGATGCTGGTGTGGGTCTGGTTGGGCTAGAGGGGGGACAAGAAGATCAAAGCACTTCCAAATTGCTAGACAAAATCAGCCCAAAACAATATTAGTTAGGCCAATATGATCCTGCCAGCAAGGTGTTTGACAAAATGGCCGAAAGAGAAAAAGTTTTGAATTTTGGTTTCAAAATTTTTGAGTGATCTCCACTAGTGCTAGGTAGTATCTGGTTGCAAGGGTTTTGAAAGTGGAGCTCAAAAAGATGGGTTTCGAAATAGGGGTGATCTATGCATATGCATTAGATTCAATTTTCAAATGTCATTTAAAATAAGTTAAAGCATGTTTTTAGCAGATCAAAAGGTGGGACTTGGTACCTCATTATGTGTACTAGCAAGGGGTACAAAAATCAAGAATTCTTTCTGTTAAGAAATGAGTGCTAGGAACACTCTAAGTAGTGTAGTAGATTAAAATGGCCAAAATGACCATTCCTCCTTTTTAATTCTTTTTGATTTGATTTTCTTTAGGAAAAGTTTGGGAATGATGTAGATGATGTTTAAATCACCTAAGCAACATTTTACAAGCATTGGATCACTCAATCATGGCAATTCAAACAACTCCTATTTTTAAATGCACACATATATGAATGCTTTCATTTTAAATTTGGAAAAGTTTTTGTTAACCCCATTTTTGGTTGATTTGATCTTTATAAGATTGGATTGAAGTTTTGGGATGTTACACCCGAGATCTGCCCAATGATATCACCATCTCGTGTTCAATCTCGTTATCGAACAATGCTACTTGACTCGTTCCGACATGTGATATCCCTGTGATCAAATCACGCGCTGTGCAACTATTGGATATAACTTCTCCGAGTGGGCCCTTGAGTATCTTTCCATCACGTGGACGGACAAATCCCGCTAATGACATATATTGCCTCAACGGTTTCCTCTGAGTACCTGAATACACCTTTATAACCATTGTATTACCAAGTGGCGCTTGATCCTATCAAAGCACTCTCGGGAGACAGTGATTGATATAGCCTCACGGTCTAAGGAATAGTCTACGAGGATCCATTTCTATTCATCGTAACTTGAACTTCGTGACATGATCGGGTCACGATGTTTAGGTTGGGTATTGGTTCATCATCTCATTCTCCGGATGAGTTTACTCCATTTCCAACTGGCATAAATGCCACATGATCAGGAAACATGATCATCTATTGACCAATGAACCAGTGACTAGAGTTTCACTAGGAACCCCTAGTTGTTTATATATCACATGTGTATTGATGTTTCCACTCAATACAGTTATAGCATGATATAAAACTTAATCATAAACTATACGAAATATGATAATAGTCATTATTACTATTTGTCTCTAGGGCATATCTCCAACAGTCCCCCACTTGCACTAGAGTACAAATACAATACCTGCATTTGTTCTCAATCATTGGCACCATATCCGGTACCCTGAACATGCTTGCTCATGGAAGAGGTTGAGTCTTGGGTCTGTACTTTACAGTCCCAAATCCTTTGCAACTTACTAATGTCACCTTGATTGACATTAATACTTTATCATCACATGACAACATATGTGTGTATGCATCGTTGCTATGGCAGTAGAATGAGGCCTGATTCGAGGAGCCTACAGTGACTTTTGATCAACCTCGCGGGCTTTCTCATGGGCACTGTGCCCTAGGACACATCATTCTACGTTAAAATCAAACTAGCCCCGCCATAACATTATACCACACTTTAGATGGCACCCTTATCTATTATTATAAATGTATTCATTGAAACACTAGTGCACTCTGTGCAACTTTCGATGTTTTTGTTCACCTCGCTTCCTACTTGACTTAAATCGGTATTACGGGAGTTTCCAACGTATTTCTTATTACATAACCCTTTATGCTTTAAGATCCTTTTACGGATTTGGAAAATATGTCTACAGTTCTCTATTAGACACTACGGACAAATTTAGCTCAACGTTTTGTGATTCAAACTTAATCACTCTCAAATGTTCCTTCTTGGATTGCATATTATGTCAAGTTATGGCATGGATTTCTAAGATAGAACCTATGTCTTAACATAGTGGATGATGATCATCCTTTTCTTTCTTTCAACCATTAATGTTCAACTCAATACTATTCCTAATTTGAGTTATTAAGGACCAGTTCCTTAATTAACTTCTATTCTGAGACCTTTTCAGAATCCCCTAAGGAATACTACATAATATCATAATACACCTATTATCAACTTCTATACCTTATAAATCATTATTTATAAGTACTTTCTCTTTTATTATTAACACCCTTAAGAATCATTGTATAAGCTCCCACTCAAAAATATGTTACCATCATATTGTTTTAGGAAGACTTTCATAGCTCCCACTCAATTTCATGCAAATTGCACATCCACTCACTATTTTGAACAACTTCAAATCCTTTGATCAAATATCAAACTTGGAGTTTTATTATGAGATACTAGTACCTTTGCTAGTTTTAAATCCACTAGACATTTAAGCACACATGAATCAAATTCATTTGAATTCGTCCAATACTTGACAAATTGTGCTTTTGTCATTCACCCCCTTTTCCACTATGGCTTTGAAGTCATTTGGGAAAATTCCAAGTAACTCCTTTTACTTGTGAGATTCAGCAACAAATTGCTTTCTAATCTCAAGTGAATTTTGCTTTGGGATTTCACATAATTTTAGTTTACCATTATTTCCTCAGTAGTTCGTAGGTATGTCATATTCCAAGAATCATGACAATTGATTCACAAATGTCTCCATACAATATATGGATTACATTTTGAATCCTACTTCATGTAGTGAAAACACTAGTAGGGAAACACAATGATCATTATCATTGATTCTTTCCTTCGTGAAGAGAACCGTTCAGGAACGTTGTCCATTGCGCTTCTCAACACTTGATGTAGGGATTTGAATCCTCATCATGTTTTTCACTATCTTCCATTTGCTCCATAATTGAGAAGTATCACTGAATGTGAACTTCCTCAACAAAGTACAAAAAATCCAAGCAATACAATTTTTGCTTTCCTTTTGGTTTCAGCTATGGATTTCATATTCAAAATTTCCAATGAATACTCTACAAGGACTTATTCGCTATTGTTTTGGTTATATCGAATAACCTCAAAACTTTTACGAATTCAAATGGTTCACTATATATTCTAATTGAGTGCTAACTATTTCTAACTAATGGTCTCTACATCTACACTACAACGATTTATTTGGTGCCATCTATTCACCCATTTTGATATCTAATATCATATTGTGATGCTTTGCATTTTGACGTTTCAAAACGCTTTGCATTCCACAATTTCTTTTATGCCAGTCTTGTAAAGCTAAATTTCATTACTATTGATCAAATCATAGTAATTAGATTCTCTTTTATATTTATACCCTTTATTGGATGAAATGCTTTGATCAAATGAAATAATTTCATACTAATGTTTCCTTTGGTAAACTACTTTTACTCTTTTAAACAATCATATAATGATAATTACCATTTTGTTAAAACACAATACGTCGAATATGTATTTACTTTTAACAATTCATTAAACACTTTGTATTCAAGGAATACACGGTGTTCAAGTTATTTTGCCGAACTTAGGCATGATTTATATGTGACAAGAAATCGAATGTCTTTCACATATTATCATCATAACTTTGAATTTTTTTAAACAATGGTTTCATTCATTAACGAAATATCATTAAGTTGGGTATTTTAAGGCATTTCAATATTTTACAAATGTTCATGCATTATCAATTTGTTTCAAACAACAAGGATAATTCACAAGTAATCAAACAAGATATGAACACAAATAGAAATCATTCATAAAAGTGGAACAACTGTTTGTTACAAACTCATATGAATAACTACTGGCGCGTGGTTGACGTGGGAGCTTCTTCTTGTTCTTCAGTCCCGGACAACGGCGCCAGAAAAATGCTTCATGGCTCTATATATGGCGCCAGAAAAATCCTGGAGCGGTGTTGATGTAGAGCTCGTTGGGAACCCCAAGAGGAAGGTATGATGAGCATAGCAGCAAGTTTCCCTTAGTATGAAACCAAGTTTTAAGCGAACCAGTAGGAGCAAGGAAACACCCCAAAGGTGTTGCTAGCTGAGCCTTGGCAGGGCGCACTACCGGTGCTAGTAGCAACGTGGATACCTGCACAACACAACCACATAAATTTTTCCCCAACTTGCGATGAGGTTGTCAATCTCACCATGTTTTGCGGAAAACAAAGGATTAAACGTATCGAATGGAAAGAAATAATAGTTTGCATAAAGTAAACACAAAGAAGTAAACAGTTTATAGATTGTATGTAAAAGACAAGGACCGGGATCCATAGGTCACTAGAGGTGGCTCTCCTTAGATAGATAATATGCTGGGTGAACAAATTACAGCGGGGCAATTGACAAACATCGAGAAAGCAATACATGCATATACTAATGATCTTGACTCCTTTGGAACTTGATTGGGCATTACAACATTATACATAAACCGCCATCCAACTGCATCTATGACTAATAATCCACCTTCAGGTTATCATCCGAACCCCCTCCAGTATTAAGTTGCAAGAAACAGATTATTGCTTTACGAACTGCGTGTAAAGTAAACAATACGATTGTTCTATGAACAAAGGATTGTTGTTTTCTCCCTAGTAGCAACAACACATCTAGTACCTTAGAGATTTCTGTCACTTCCCCAGATTACCAGAGGCATGAACCCACTATCAAGCATAAATACTAACTCTTGGAGATGCTAGCATCTACTTGGCCAAGATAGCTACTAACAACGGAACATGCAAGATCACAAATAACAAAGACATGATAGAATCAATAATCAATCTGAAATAGGATCTCAATATCCATCGGATCCCCACAAACACAACATGCAGAATTACAAATAGATGATCTTGATCATGAACGAAGCTCACAAGATCTAGACATGAAAGCACAAAGGAGGAGAACCAGCCATCTAGCTACTACATGGATCCGTAGTCCAAGGATGAACTACTCACGCATCACACCGGAGGCTTGCATGGTGATGAAGAAGGCCTCCAGGGTGAATTCCCCTCTCCGGCAGGGTTCCGGGAAGAGCTTCAGATCCCTCCCGATCTAGGGATGGAGATGATGGCGACTACACACTCTTTCATGGATTTTTGATCGGGAACTTAGGGTTTTCGTCCCGAGGGCATCTTATAAACGGAAGGGGAGGCCGATGGGGTGCCGGAGGCGACCACACCACCCCCTTGCGCGAGCCAGGCTGGGCCACGTGGCCAGGTGGTGTGGTGGCCCCCTGGCCCCTCTCCGTCTCGTATTCTGGCATCTGATGACTTCCGAAAAAATAGGCACTTTGGATTTTGTCCCGTCCAATTCCGAGAATATTCATTTTCTGTCTTTCCTGGAACCAAAAACAGCAGAAAACAGGCAGCTGGCACTGCGGCTCTTGTTAATAGGTTAGTCCAAGAAATCATATGAAAAGTACTCCAAAGTTGGAACAAAACACAAGAAAGTGGATAAAACTAAGCATGGAACATCAAAAATTATAGATACATTTGCAATGTATCAATAACCGTCTCACAAAGTGTGAGACAAACTAAAGAAGTTCACAATCTATTGATTACAATAACTATCCAAAATATAAACTAAATGATAAATGTGGAGGGAGAGTGTCATCGGCCATCATCATCATCCTCGCCATCAACACGCAACGTCACCTCCTCTCCAACAAGCACCTCTCATGCAGAAGGACCTGTTTTCAGCAAAATAGAACAAGTATCAAATATACTTAACACTGCAAATGTGTTTGCAAGATTATAACATTTATAAAATTGTATATCAAATATATACCTTTGTCATTGATGACCTCACCGGTGATTGGTTGAACCTTTACGTTCCTAAAACATAATATGAACTCTTGGAAATCCAATGTTTCCGTATCACCACTCATGATGCTACTCCAAACATTTCCTTCATAGCTGGGAGGCAATGAGCAAAGCAGCACGCCTATCGCAAACGAATCATCCATCCAGTAATCCACGAAGTGAACCAGTCTCATGTGTGCATCAAGCATGCGCTCCAAGTGACTCTTCAGACATGTGTGCTCCTCCATCTGTATGGAAAGGAACTCTCCAAGCAGCTCGTGCTTCCTCATGCGCACATGGCTTATGAACTCTACTCTCATCATGAGCGGGTGGAGTTCATCCACCATCCCGTAACACATTATTATCTGAATGTAGGTGGACATCTCTTGGCAGTAGTAGCGGCCTGCCATCTCTTGTGGGGTCTCATAGTGGTCTGGCTCAGTCAAATCCATCGTGCGGTGTATGTAGTCTACCACATGATTCCTAGTAAGGAGATCATTATAGTGCACAAGCCAACTAGGGAAGTTGGATCCATCAAGTCTAAGTTTCTCACCCTTTCCACATTCCTCAATGACAAAGTAAGCTTCACGGTGAGCCATCTCTACCTTTATAATTGCAAAAGGAATTTAGACTAAGTTTATAATTAAATGAGTTAATAATAACGCCAACCGGGAAAATATACGGAAAATCCTATTTTTCCAGAAGACAAAGGATGCCAAAAGAGGGAGTGGAGATGGGCCACAGGTGGCCCACACCAACCCCTAGCGCGGGTAGCCCTAGGCCGCGCCAGCAGGTGGTGTGGCCGCCCTGGTCCACTCCAGGCTCTCCCCTCTGGCGTATATTATCCTCCCAAAACCCTAAGACTCGGGGAGCGACCACAGAAAGACTCCGCCGCCTCTGCAGGGCGGAAAACACCGAGAGAGAAAATCTCTCCAACAGACAGATATCTGTCGGGGGAATTCCTTCCCGGAGAGGGGAGATCGTCGCCATCAACACCACCATCAAGCTAGACTTCATCGGGATCATCATCATCATCATCATCATCATCATCACCACCATCATCATCATCAGCACGCTCATCACCATGTCCATATTGCTGTAACAATTGAGTTGAATCTTGCATTACTTCATAGGGGAAACTTTCCCGGTGTTGATTAATCTTTGTAGTTGATGCTATTGAGTAAACCGTTGAATTATTGTTTATGTTCAGATTGTTATACATCATTATTCCATCTCTGATCATGATCCACATGATGTCTTGTGAGTAGTTCGTTTTGTTCTTGAGGACATGGGAGAAGTCATGTTGTTAGTAATGGAATTGTCTTGAGAAAGATTCAATAGTTTGATATTTAAGTTGTGGTGTACTTCTTCTAGTGGTGTCATGTGAACATCGACTACATGACACTTCACCTATATGGGCCTAGGGGAATGCATTGTGTATTTGGGTACTAATCGTAGGGGTTGCCGGAGTGACAGAAACCTGAACCCCCGTTAGGAAACCATTGCACAAGGGACGTAAGGGTCTTAGAGTTTAAAGCTGTGGTTAGGTTTCTACCTTAATTACTTTCTTGTACTTACGGATGTTTGCAAGGGGTATAATCACAAGTATGTATTAGTCCTGGATGGGTCGGTACATTAGCACAGGTTCACCCACACAACACTTAGCAAGCTAGGGAAGATTAATCAACTATATGAAGCGAAAGCACTTGACAGTCTTCCCATGTGTCCTCGAGAACGTTTGGTCATCTTAAGTAATACAACCGGCTTGTCCTTTGCTGCATAAAGGATTGGGCCACTTGCTGCATTTATTCCTATTGTCTTTCATTTACTCGTACTTTGTTTACTTGCTTTATCGAAAACCCCTAAAAATCCGTTTGCTAAGTATTTGCAGAGAATTCCTGATCCATACGACTAGCCAACACATTCTGCTCCTCGTTGGGTTCGACACTCTTACTTATCGAAAATACTACGATACAGCCCCTATACTTGTGGGTCATCAAGACTATTTTCTAGCGCCGTTGCCGGGGAGTGAAGCGCTATTGGAGAGTGGAACTGAAAGGAAACTTCTATTGTGAGTATTGTTTACTTCTGCTAGTTGCTTTATTTTCGTTATGTATAATTCGCCAAGTTTCTTATTTGGTAATGCTACTACCACTGCTAAGGTAATAGATAAGCCACCACCTGATGAGAATGATGTTTATAAAATACCTACAAGAATTATTGATCGTGTTATGGATAACTACTATGTTGGGGATGGAACTGTCCATCCCGGTGATCATTTGCTCTTTATACACGAATTATGCGGGTTGTTCAAGTGTGCAGGTATTACTACAGATCAAGTTAAGAAGAAGTTATTCTCATTATCGCTGAAAGGAAGAGCCGAGGAATGGTATAAGCTTCTGAAGAATGGTCAAGCTCTGGAATGGGAGGAAATAGTTCCTCTCTTTTATTCAAAGTTTTATCCTCCTAGTGAGATTCATAAAGATCGGAATCAAATATACAAATTTTGGCCTCTTGATTTAGAAAGTACAGCTCAAGCTTGGGGGAGATTGAAGTTATTAATGCTCAAATGTCCCATTCATGAGCTCCCCAACAATATTATTATCAATAACTTCTATGCAAGGCTCCCTCTACATGGCAAAAATTTATTGGATGCTTCTTATGCTGGATCATTCACTCGCATGGAAGAAGAAGCTAAATGGGATCTTCTCGACCTTATTCAAGACAATGTTGAAGCTTGGGAGAATGACAAAGGAGGAAAGTCAGGTATAAATTATGATTATGAATGCATTGAATCTTTTATGGGAACTAATGACTTTCAAAATATTAAAAATGCTTATGGTCTAGACTCTCAAGCTATTTCTTCTTATTTTAAGGCTTTTGCTTCCTATATTGAGGTGCCTAAAAAGAAGTGGAATAAGTATCATGAGACTTATAAAGATGTTTCTAAGAGTGTTCCTGCAAGAAATACTGAAGTTTATACTGCTAATCATGTTTTACCTAAACCTTACATTGAGAAAATGCCTTTTCCAGTTAAGATAAAGGAACATTCTATGATAGGTAGTATGGTTAATGAAAGTATAATCAAAGCTGTTGAACCTGATAAACAAATGGTTGATGAACCTATAATAGCAAATGTGAAAGACTCTGTTATTAAATATGAAGAAGAGGGACACACTATCCTTTGTAAGGATACCTCTAATATTGTTTCACATAGTAGTGTTATGAGAGCTAGTATTACTGTGTTTTCTGTTAGGACAAGTGATCATTGCTATGATGGCCCTTATGATAGTTATATTGTTAAGTTTATGCATGATACTAAAAGTTAGTATGAGACAGGGAAAAGTGTTCTTATGCATCTCAATAATATCAAGTTTCCTCGTTTTATGCTGAAAGTTTTTATGTTGCACTTGTTTTGCCTTCTTATGCAAGTAGCCTCTGGTTTCAACAACTTGTTTTTTACGAAATTCCCTTGCATAGGAAGTGGGTTAGACTTAAACATGTGTACTTTTGCTTCTTAATGCTCTCATTCACCTCAATTTATATTCTTATGTGAGCATCTTCCAAATTATCATGCCCATCTTACTGGCTATGAAGAAAGAGCTTTTTGGGAGACAACCCAGTTTATTTTTTCTTTCATTTTGTTTTTGTTTCTTTGAGTCTTGGAAGTTATTACTTCGGTAATAATCGCTCCTTATCCGTTTTGTTTGGTTTTTGTGTCAAGATCAACCTCTAATGAGAGAGAAGTAATATTTGGGAAAGTTGCTGTCCCGAAACAGATTTTTGTGCTTCACCGTAAAAATTCGTGAGAGATCTCTGTATGTCGGATTGAGCTGTAATTTTTTGTGCTTCGGACCCAGGATTGTATTTAACTTTCGTTAGTTTTGCACTTTTTGATTTGAGCAACAGAAGATTTTCGAAAAAATTGATCTTTACCTGCTGGTCTGTTTTAACAGATTTTGCCACTCTTGCATTTGCTTCTTTATTGGATTTCCTTTTTGAATTCTTTTTGGGTTTTCGGAAGGAGTTGCTACAGTAGCTTATGTTTTGACGGTTTTTAGTTGAAGTTGGACTCAAAAGGTTTTATCACTTCACTTATACTAATGTTGCTAATGAGAACTGTGTGAATTTTTGTGTGAAAGAAATTTCCAGGAAGTGGAGATAATGGTGTAATAAGGAAGAGAAAGGTTATATGACTCAAGTAATAAGTGTATGAAGATGAAGATATCGATGATATTCAAGTGGTGACTCCGGAAGAATCTACTAGATACCAAATTCAGAGACCTGCAGAGTCTATTTTCAAATATGTAACAGTTATGGTAAGAAAAGTTCCGCAAAAATACTATCCAACTATATTTTTGCAGTTTTTAGTCAATAAGGAAATATACGAAGTGAAAAAGGGACGGAAACGGAGCCAAGGTGGCTCACACCACCCTGTGGCGCGAGCCCACCCCCGGCCGCGCCACTAGGTGGTGAGTCCACCCCGGACTCCGCCTCCGACTCGTTTTCTCCCAGTACCTTCCTTTTGTTATGAAACTTCGTAGTATATAATTCCCCGGATCCTCCGAGGTTCGTATATCGTGTTTTCTTCATGTTTTTATTTCGATCTGTTTCTGCCAGGAACTATCTTTGAAAGCTTTGAAGCACAATGGTGTCCGCCAAGCATAAGGGGAAGGAGCCTATGGAGGAAGATCTCCAAGACCCCAAGCAGGGGCTAGTACCTTTAGTCTCTTGCCCTGCATCAACGGAAGCCGTACGAGTCACTAAGGAGTTCTGCGATAAGTACCAAGACTTGAGGAGGAGGTGGACATGCTTCAATGGTAGAATAATAGGCTTCGAAGATGCTGGAAGATTTCCTCATGTAAACTAAGAAAATATTACCACCACCATCGAAGGAGTAACTCGTCATCAGGTTTGGCATCCCCTTGGTTTGTTCCAAGCTTGGGGGAGTGCCGCGGTATCACATCACTATCTTCTATCTTTTTGCCTTACTAGTAGAGTCATATCATGAATAGAGAAGTTATTATGTAGGATGGTTTGCATTATGGAAGTGTCCCCTCTCTCGTTAGATATGTATCCCTTGGTGTGAGTTTCCGTTATGGAATATTAATGAGAAGTTCTATCATTCACCCTTTTGCATAGCTTATATTAGTTTTCAATTCGTTGTTATAAGATTGATCTTGTTGTTAGTATTGGTATCACTTTGGGATCATTGAGTTAATTTAGTTGGTTTTGGCAAACCTGGCTCGGTCAGTAGCAACACTATTTTTGAGAGTTGAATGAAAAAGATAGAAGTACTCTAAACAAAAATAATTGCATCATCTTTCTTTCTTGATTTGCTCATAAGTTTAGTATTCTCTAGTTAAGATCTTTTGTGTTTCCAAGGAAGATTGCATGTTTGTTTTTATCACTTGTATGTTTGTTTGTTTCCTTCAACTCTTATACTTGCTACCTAGCCATGCTAGCCAAAAACCTGTACTGAGAGGGAATTCTTCTCGTGCATCCACTACTTTAAACCAAAACCTTTGCCATTTGTGTCCACCATACCTACCTAGTAGCATTATTGCTATTCCAAGTAAATTCTTGTTTTATCTACCTCCCAAATTAAACTTGTTATGTGAAAATTAGTGATTAAAGCTCTCATGAACTTGATGTCACACTTTACTTTCTTGCATTTAATAAACTTGAACCATTGGGTCCTTCTTTGTTGCGTATATGCTTGCGCTTTATGAGTTGAAGTTAGCAGAACCATGTATCATGGGGACCGCTTTCAACACTTCATTGGTACTTGTACCTAGTTGATATCATGTTCTTTTTCTTATGGATCCCGGCGGTGTGAAATAAAAGTGGAACTTCTAAGATCATGGAGTTTATATGTGTGTTAGAGAAACGCCTGGGCCGCTAGCCTAAGTCATGCCTAATCATGGTGGAAACTTGCAGCATTACTATAGTGAGCATTCTATGAAGCATCCTCAATAAAAACCTATGCAAATAGCAAATAAAAAGATCGCTGAGACGCTCACTGTCTGCTTGCCTTGTCATTTTGATTATGGGATAGCTCATGTGTCATGTGCAAGGGGTACCCCGTTGGCGGTTCTTAATGATACACATGTATTTACAATGACAAGAGCTTGCTCTTGACTGAAGTTGAGTAGCATAAGGTTCGGTACTCATAAGTAAGGGCCATGGGACTCCAATTTATAACTTGTCAAGCATATCTTCTTAGTTGTGTCACTTTAACCTTAACCACCAAAATATGCCTATTATAGGGGCAATGAGAGCTGAAAGCTAGTAAGTATCATAATTTTTGGGAGCTCTTTATGAGACTTGCAATCCCTACTTCCCTCTGCGAAGGGCCCTTTCTTTTACTTTTTAGTTGAGTTAGTAAACCTACTCCCTTCTATCTTAGCAAGTATTTTGAGTTGATGTGTTTCATTCATTCATATGATGATTTATTCAATTATGTCTTATGTTCCTTGTTTTGCACAGTGCTCTTATCTTGATGTTTACTACTTTGAAAGCTATCAGTGAAAAACCAGTTATTTGTGAACTCCAGCAAATTATCAACTATTCTTCGACCAAGAGCTAAGTTTGCCATTACCAATTATGATTTACTTCATGTATCTTTATTGTGTTTCCTTTACTCATTACAAGTTGAGTTATATAATAGTGAGTTGCCTTCTATTATGATCTATGTATTTGATGAATGTGATGCTTCTTGTCCGTATTCTTGTATCGACTCTTCACTCCATAAACCTGAGGCCATGTTTATTGAGATCAGTTTCTCTTGGGGACAAGCGAAGTCCAAGCTTGGGGGGGGGGATTGATACGTCCATTTTGCATCACTATTATATGTCTTAATTCGCTATTATTCATTGATATATTTCATATTGAGAGGTGATACTTATGTTATTTCATCTGTTTTTGCATGGTTGATGACTTTTGGAGCAGGGACCGTTGCAGTCAGGATTCTAATGGAAAAGGTGATGTTTGGAGGCAAAATTCACAAAGATCAGAAAATATGGGAGAATATACGGAAAATCCTAATTTTCCAGAAGACTAAGGATGCCAGAAGAGGGAGTGGAGATGGGCCATAGGGGGCCCACACCACCCCCTGCAGCGGGCAGCCCTAGGCCGCGCCAGCAAGTGGTGTGGCCGCCCTGGCCCAATCCAGGCTCTCCCCTCTGGCGTATATTATCGTCCCGAAACCCTAATACTCAGGGAGCGACCACAGAAATATTCCGCCGCCTCTTCACGGCGGAAAACACCGAGAGAGAAAGATCTCTCCGGCAGAGAGATTTCTGCCGGGGGAATTCCTTCCCGGAGAGGGGAGATCGTCGCCATCAACACCACCATCAAGCAGTACTTCATCGGAATCATCATCATCATCATCACCACCATTATCATCCTTAGCACCCTCATCACCATCTCCATATTGTTGTAACAATTGAGTTGAATCTTGCATTAGTTCATAGGGGAAACTTTCCCGGTGTTGATTACTCTTTGTAGTTGATGCTATTGAGTGAACCGTTGAATTATTGTTTATGTTCAGATTGTTATACATCATTATTCCATCTCTGATCATGATCCATATGATGTCTTGTGAGTAGTTCGTTTTGTTCTTGAGGACATGGGAGAAGTCATGTTGTTAGTGGTGGAATTGTGTTGAGAAAGATTCCATAGTTTGATATTTTAGTTGTGGTGTACTTCTTCTAGTGGTGTCATGTGAACGTCGACTAATGACACTTCACCTATATGGGCCTAGGGGAATGCATTGTGTATTTGGCTACTCATCGTAGGTGTTGCCGGAGTGACAGAAACCTGAACCCCCGTTAGGAAACCATTGCACAAGGGACGTAAGGGTCTTAGAGTTTAAAGCTGTGGTTAGGTTTCTACCTTAATTACTTTCTTGTATTTACGGATGTTTGCAAGGGGTATAATCACAAGTATGTATTAGTCCTGGATGGGTCGGTACATTAGCACAGGTTCACCCACACAACACTTAGCAAGCTAGAGAAGATTAATCAAATATATGAAGCGGAAGCACTTGACAGTCTTCCCATGTGTCCTCGAGAACGTTTGGTCATCTTAAGTAATACAACCGGCTTGTCCTTTGCTGCATAAATGATTGGGTCACTTTCTGCATTTATTACTATTGTCTTTCATTTACTCGTACTTTGTTTACTTGCTTTATCGAAAACCCCTAAAAATCCGTTTGCTAAGTATTTGCAGAGAATTCCTGATCCATACCACTAGCCAGCACCTTCTGCTCCTCGTTGGGTTCGACACTCTTACTTATCTAAAATACTGTGATACACCCCCTATACTTGTGAGTCATCAATAACACGACCCCTATCAGCCACATCTCCCCCGATTAACACGGCTATCAATGTGGGTTCAAGGGTGGACGCTAAACGTCGGTCACATCTTTCATGCGACTCGTGCTCGATCTCTCGACCATTCGTGTTCCAAGGCCACGCTTCTATTGCATGCTAGGCTCGCCAACTCAACCTTAGTGTATTCGCTGTGCAACATGGCTTGCACCCAGTATATGCGAACGTAGACATGTCTGACACCCAGTCACCCTGGGTCGCCTCATACCGAAGAACTTTCTTGGTGGTGCACACTAAGGGGGGAACACAATCGTTGGTAATTTTAACAGGGATCATCTTATTAGGCTACCGTCGAGTATCTAATACTAGCACACAATAAGATATGCAAACAATACAATGAATGTAAATGCGATTTGATATGGTCCTTCATGTCGTGATCTCCATCCGTCCTCACCGGATTCTGGCGCCAGGGTTCCGGTGCCCTAGACACCAGGGTATCGGTGTCACTCCGGCATGGTAGTCCATCACCTCCGTGAATATCTACTACTACGTAACAAAAGGTAATAACTTTACCTTTGCCACAACCATATCACAAAGCAACGCCCCCCTGCAAAACAAAGTTAAACGCCTCTATTTTATCTTTGCATATTTTACGTGGTTGAATGGGCTTTCGCACAAGAACCGTTCTTACCTACGAACTTTCAGAACAACGCTAATCAAGTAATTGTCTCTACTACACCCCTTTTGGGGCCCTCTGTTGTAAATGGCATACCAAAAAATGCGAGAGAGACATAGACCCCCCCCTAAGCCACTTTATACGGTACAAGCCGTATGTCAAGCGTGGACCAGTCTCGCGAATGAATGCGTAAATTTGGTTGGGGGCTGCTTCATCAAGCATTACTGCGGTATACACAAGTACACGTGGGAGGGTAACAACTAAAAGATCAATGCCCGCACGTTACATCTCATGCGTTCTACCCGTACTAGCATTACTATGCATAGATCTAGCTTTGATACCACTATAGGGGTTCTGCGTATGAAAACAATAAAAAAATTACCCTACACCCCTGAACCACTGATGCTGCTAGGACCTATCTATTAGTAATATAGTAACGGGAGGGGCATTTCGTGAACTTACCCTTGAAGACCGAAAAGCGTTGTCAATGCTCAGGAGAGCATGGTTAATGTAGATGACCGAAGTCGACCTCAAGGTCGTGATGAAGTCCTTGCGCTCCTGTGGCTCAACAACTTGAGTGCCTCCAGTGTGACACCTCATAGGGAGTTACACACGTCTGGTGCATGACGATGACTCCCGCTTCCCCGGTCCAGCAGCAGTTGCGGAAGTAGAGCTCCTGGATCCAAATCCCGTAGCACGACGACGCTCCGTGGTGAAGATGTCTCTCGTTCGCGAAGTCCAGACTTGGGACCATGGTCACGAGAGACAGAGAATATCAATTGGAGTTCTTCCCAAAAGTGAGAACACCTTTATTGATTATTGGATGTATTTATTTGGCCAAATACCCCCACTATGTATAGGGGATGGGAGGTACTACCTCCCTCAAAGTCCCGGGGTGGGACTAAAGGAGAGGAGGGGGGAGGGGTGGCCACCGGCCACCCCCATGGGCCCTGCACGGGGGGGCTGGCCCACTAGGGCACCGGCCACCCCTTGGCCCTTCTCCCTCTCTCCTTTCCCTAATGGGCCCTCTCCCCTCCGGGAAATGGCCCATTAAGCCCTTGACCAGTTAAATTGATTTTATCTTTATTAAATAATTATGAATAAATGATTAAATAAATATTTAACATTCATTCACATATTATTCAACCTTCATGGCTATGTAACACCTTCCACCTCCACTCCGGACATCCTCCAGACTTATCAAAACCGTTCCGGTTTTCTCTCTACTATCCTTCCGCGATTATTCCGATCCTATAAACACTCTATAAGCATCATCAAGCCCTTAAGAGTTATACCCCATGGTTCGGGAACACTCTAGACATGGTCGGGACACCCCCGTACCAATGATCGACAGAGGGACCTAGATGGCCATGTGACCCCTGTGTGTTCCACGAAGATCTTTCGTCGTTTGAACCGGGACAGTCGTGTCTTATTCCCTTTGTCTCTCGATACTTGCATTCCCAAAGATCTGATCAATGACATCACCATGTCGTGTTTAATCTCGTTACCGAACAATGCTAGCTGACTCATTCCGACAAGTGATATCCCTGTGATCAAATCACGCGTTGCGCAGCTATTGGATATAACTTCTCCGAGTGGGCCCTTGAGTATCTTTCTGTCATGTGGACGGACAAATCCTGCTCTTGACATATATTGCCTCAACGGTTTCCTGTGAGTACCTGAACACACCTTTATAACCACTTTATTACCAAGTGACGCTTGATGCTATCAAAGCACTCTTGGGAGACAGTGATTGGTATAGCCTCACGGTCTAAGGAATAGTCTACGGGGATCCATTTCTAATCGTCATAACTTGAGCTTTGTGACATGATCGGGTCACGATGTTTAGGTTGGGTATTGGTTCATCATCTCATTCTCAGAATGAGTTGACTCCATTTCCAACTGGCATAAATGCCACATGATCAGGAAACATGATCATCTATTGACCAATGAACCAGTGACTAGAGTTTCACTGGGAACCCCTGGTTGTTTATATATCACACGTGTATTGATGTTTCCACTCAATACATTTATAGCATGATATAAAACTTAACCATA
This sequence comes from Avena eriantha, assembly GCA_910589775.1. Lineage (NCBI taxonomy): Eukaryota > Viridiplantae > Streptophyta > Magnoliopsida > Poales > Poaceae > Avena > Avena eriantha. Next base: position 289,476,548 of record OU342741.1, read on the forward strand.
AACTATACGAAATATGATAATATTCTTTATTACTATTTGTCTCTAGGGCATATTTCCAATAGTTTCTGTTGGAAATCTTCTTCTAGGAACACTCAAAGTGGCCTAGTGGTTTATTTTTGTCAAAATGACCATTTTCTTTATTTATTCATATTTGATTTTTTCTTTTGCTTTAGTTTGTAAATGGTCTAGAGGATGTGGCATTCACCTTTAAACCATTTCACATCATTTAGAACAATCAAGCATGGCATATACACTCAATTCTACACTAATGCAAACACACATGCATTCACATTCATTTTCTTAATAAAAGGTTTTGTTAACCCTAAATTCAGTGATTAGGATTTGATAACCTTGATTATAGTTTTGGGATGTTACAAACCTTCCCTCCTTAAACAAAATCTCGTCCCGAGATTTAAGAAAAAACTAGGAACGAAAGAGATCTGGAAACTCAGTCCTAATGTAATCTTCTTGCTCCTAGGTAGCTTCTTCTTCGGTATGGTTGCTCCATTGGATCTTGAGAAACTTGATACTCCAGGTCCTGGTGGTTCTGAAGGCTTCTTCCAAGATACGGATGGGTACTTCACGATACGTCAGATCCTTGTTTATATCTATGGCTCGGTGATTGATATTTTTGAAAACTTCGGTCTTCTCCAGAACCTCCAAGAATTTGCGAAGTAATGAGATATGGAACACATTATGGATGGCTGAAATCTCCTCTGGCAGTCCCAGTTGATAACATACTTCTGCTCGGTGATTCAGAATCTTGAAGGGTCCAATATATTTGGAGGCTAACTATCCTTTTAGTTGAAAATGTTGCATTCCCTTCAATGGCAAAACTTTGAGATACACAAAATCTCCGATACTGAAGGTCAAGTCTCAATGTCTCTTGTCAGCATAACTCTTATGTCTGGATTGGGAGGTCTTGAGGTGCTCACGGACTTTGTGAAACTTCTCTTCAGCTTATCGTAGGATGTCGGGTCCAAAAATCCGACTCTCTCCTACTTGTGACCAATTCAAGGGGGTACGATGCTTCCTTTCATATAGGAACTCAAATGGGGCCATTTGCAAACTGGCTTGAAAACTGTTGTTATATGAGAATTCTGCGAAAGGCAGACAATCTTCCCATTTTGATCCATATTCCATAACACAAGCTCTCAACATATCTTCTAAGATTTGGTTGACTCTTTCAGTCTGTCCATCGGTCTGCGGGTGATAAGCTGTGCTAAAATTCAACTTGGTTCCTAATCCTTCTTGGACTTTCTGCCAAAATCTTGAGGTAAATTGGGTTCCTCGATCCGACACTATGGTCTTGGGGGTTCCATGCAAACTAACGATTCTAGCAATGTATAACTCTGCTAGCTAAGAACTCTGGTAGGTTGTCTTGACGGGTATGAAATGGGCTACCTTGTATAGTCTATCAACTATGACCCAAATAGAGTCATTTCCCCTACTAGAGGTAGGCAAACCGGTGATAAAGTCCATTCCGATGGAATCCCATTTCCATTCCGGAATCTGCAAGGGTTACAACAGTCCTGCGGGTCTCTGATGTTCCGCTTTAACTCTCCGACAGATATCACACTTGGCCATTGTCAACACCCGAATTTTCAATCCCAGATGCCTGTTATGCCATACATTGCAATCCCAGGATTACCATTTTTGCGAGACATAACATATTGGATATCACAGTACATCCTCCATTACAAACCATAGTAAGGTCTTACATGAATAAAGTATCTCATGATCCAGTCTTAATACAACAAACAGCGGAATAAATAATAAGCATAGCGGTGGGGTCCATCTTCAGAGTCATAGGCAATGCTGACGATGGAAGATAGTCCTAGTTATCATAGCCGTCCTAGTGTCCTTCATCTTGGTAGTCTCCTTCATAGTCTGGACATAGGAATAGCCAGGGAGAAAAGCCATGAGTACTCTTTAATTACTCGCAAACTACCACTAATAGATAGGATAGTTCTAGTAGGAAGTGCTAACTCTAAGTTTATTTACAAAGTTAAGTTTGAAACCTAAGCTGAGTTCAAAAGCAAAAAAGATAAAATAAATTTCTATAATCACTTAAGTTGGGAAACTAGTTTCATAGTCACAAGCCTGTTGTGGTCAAGTCAAGATTTATCATTTATTTCATAAGTCATTTAAAAAAAATATCTGACAACGGAACAGTATGGCCACTCCAACTGTCCATAACTGCGGACGCGGCTATTCGAATAGTTTGACAATCTGCAGAGGTGGTACACTTTCCCCAAAAGATTCGATACATCTGTCAGGGATAACCCTGAATCATCATACTTAGTATGCAGATAATCAAACATAACCTTTCCTTTACACACCCTAGTATAAGCACCTCTCCTATGAGCATGGCCTCCCAACCATGACCATCTGTCATCTTGGGCACTGCATAGGTGGACAACATTGAGAGGTAGCCTCAGCTCAAACCTCTCCCACGAGGGAACTAATACTAATGCATATAAACTTCTGGCTAAGCCTTACCCAATTCAGGTATTGTGGTTGTACAGTAAAATTGGAATGGTATCGCATCCGGACCCAACCATCAGTTTTCTAAAAAGGGCTAAGGCTCATGCCTCAACATTTTCATCATCATAAACCATTTGTGTTTCTCAACACATATCAAAACATCTCAATAGAATGACTCATCATTCCAAGATTTTCACAAGTCATTTTCACCAAGTACTCCCATCTAAGGTGACTCAAGTTTTGGTTTAGCTCTAAACTACTAAGTTAAGAGTGTTCACTAATGTGGGATGCTAATGTCAATCTCATGCCATAGAATGACATCTAAGTTTATCTATATAGGTGAAGTTTTATACTTTTTATGCTACCTTCAAACAAGTAAAGGATTTTGGTAAAGTAAAGAAAGTAAAGCTTGTAAATAAAATTTGGAGTAGGTATAAATCAAAGGGTATAACCAAAGCATGCCTAAGGCATTTTCTTAGGTTATCTAGCTTGCAAGGTCTAGCTTGCATTGTTAATGATGGCTTGCCTTGTGTAGTGCAATGGTTGAAGTTTTCTTCCTCCTCCTCTTGGTAGAACTCCTCCTCCTCGAAAGCTTGGTCGGTACTATCGTCTATAAATATATCCGAGATACACAATCACCAAACAATACTTAACTAGTCTACTTAGCACACTAAGGCACACATTTCATGATCTATTATCATCACAAGCATCACAAGGTTTATTTAACTAGTTTCATTCCTTTTATTTGAGAAAAGTAATTTCTACTCATTGAAATTAACTAAGATTTAATATTCTCCAATTAAAATATGGGATCATGTGGACACATGTCATCACCACATATTCTAACATATGATAATGTGATTTAAAGGTTGGATCACATTTTAATAAGTTTAAGTTTAATATTTAATGATTTAAAGTGACTAGAAATGCCTATATAACATTATTTTGGTACTAGTCCCAGGTCACTTCAGACAAACCTTAATATTATTACATATTCAGATAGGTAGGGTAAATGTGATTTTTTAGAGTTGGAATCAACTCAAAAGCTATTATGGTTGATTTTATAAAAATGTTTGAATGTGAAAATGCTTCTGTCTTGTTAGTTTTACTAGGAGAGATCTCTAACTCTAAATGATTTAAATCCAACGGGCTTGGATAGAGATTTTTATTACCTTTCCAAAAAATTGGAATCACCTAATTTGAATTAAGGGACAGAATTGATTTTAAGTCTAAAAAACCTAATTTGAATTAACTGGGTGAGCGCGGGAAACTAAATGGGCCGGCCCAGTGACGCTCAGCGGCGTAGAGGGCGATTGACCATGGGGTCCACATGTCAGTGGCACTTAAAACCCAAAGCGGTACAGGGCGATCAGGACCACAAGATTAGAACAAGATCTACGGTCCACGGTCATCGTCGACGACGGGCTCTTCGCCGGCGAGACGAAACCCTACGCGGTTGGTGGGGTCTACTAGGGACGTGCCAGGGCTCCAGCTAGTGCAGCGAGGCGGGCAAACGAACTAGACGGCGACGTCGATCTCAGGCGAAGTCGCGGCAGGGGCTAAGGTGGACGAAATCGACGACCACGTCTCCTCCTGACATGGGTATACCCTATAGGTACTCGAGCTTGGTATATACGGTCTAAATACGTACAGGCCCACGGTGTCGCCAAGGCCCAGACGAAAGGACTCGAGTAAACTGCGGACTCTCGATTCCTTGAGAAACAAGAAGAAGCTAAAGATAGAAAGTTTGAAGGGAAAAACCCTAACTTGTAACCGACTCGACCTGCTACCCGAGACCTAGCCTATCTATATAAAGGCTAGGAGGGGGCGGCGAAGAGGACACACGCAACCCTAGTTTCCACAACTTTCACCAGATTGCATCTGCGCACCATTGTAACTTTTGACTCCTTTGATAATTCCACGAGCAGACAAGCAGGAGTAGGGATCTCTACGAGGCCTGAACCTGGGTAAATCCTTTGTCCCCTGTGTGCTAGTTTGCTAGCCGATAGATCTCTCCAACACTCCCTCCTTCTCCAAAACCCAAGTCCATAACAATGGGCATTGATGAGTTAAACCCTCGTCAATTGGCGCCGTCTGTGGGAACTAGGAGTGCTGATGTTGCGGCTTCTTCGGCCCCATCAACTGCGATCTACAACTCCACAACAGCGGAGATTCGCCAGCTCTTCGGCGCCTTCGACTTCACCGTCCACACGCCGGCCACCCGCCCGGCCTTCGAATCCGTGGGCGACGGAATCAGCCTGGCGATTGGGAACTTCCGCTTTCAAGTTGGTCAGATGGGCACGCTTCGCATGCCTGATCAACCGACAACACCGGCGATTGCCCCGGCATCATGGTTCTCTCCATCAATCGGCACCCTCACTGAGCTCAATGCTCTGGGGGCAGTCGGGAACACGATCAGCGACAGCAGTCACGACTCCGATCTGAGCGATCTGGCCACAGAAGATGGAACCTACGGTTCTGAATCTAAAAGTTGTGGAAGCAGCAGCCTCCTCAATCACTTCATGTGCGACGTCATTAACGCAGGCGACACCTCCGCCAATCGCGGCAACGGCGGCAACGGCGGTAACGGCGCCAACGGGGGAGCAGTCGAACCTCCCAGTATAATCAATGAGCAAACCGGCGAACGCGTCGTAATCAAGCTCAACGAGAAAGCGTGGGAGCGCTGCCACGAGGCCCTATGAGGTACACCGCTACCCCTCAGGTCCCCGCAGGAACTACTGATGGGCTACCACTGGCTCCTAAAAGAGGAATTCACGCGCCAAAAACAAGCAATTGCGCAACTTGAGGCGCGTAAAAAAGCGGCGGACGAGTCGAGCCTTCGCCGTGCTGGGCTCTCCTCCTACGGAGGATCCTCCTCACGAGGCAACGAGTACATCGCCAAGAAGAGGCAGTCGCGAATGGCTCACCTCACCGAACAAGAGCGCATAGACGCCGCAAAAGTCCTCGACTTCGGCTCTATGACAGTCGACACGAGAGGCAACGTGGTCCCCAGGACGCCGCATGCCGCGGTGACAGCAGCCACCATGTACCTCCTCAACAACCAGCCACTGGCTGGAGATCCCCGAACCGCCATGCACCGATCTACGATCGCAGGTTTGGAGCTAATCGAGGCCACCCTCGACAAGGAGCCGGTACCAGACCCGAAAAAGGGCAAAGCGCTACTCCTCACCCTCATCCAGCGATGACAGTCACGACCTGTCTCGACGCTGTCGTTCACGACGACATGATCGCGACTATGATGCGCGCAACGACCTCACACAATGCAAGATCGAGAAGTCTAGAGCACGACGTTCTCGGTCGACTGACTCGGAAGAGGAAGACGTGGAACTCTGCAGCGCCAGATGCTTCAGCAGATCCATTAGGCAGAAGCGAATGCCTAAGGGGTTTAAACTTCCGTTAGAAAATCCGAAGTTCGACGGTCTACAAGACCCTAAAATCTGGCTAGAGGATCACATCTCCTCCGTCAGGCTCCACGGAGGCAGTCGAAGTACTGCCATGCAATGCTTGCAGCTACAGCTGCAAGGCGCCGCTCGAGCATGGCTCAATAGCCTCCCACGCGGATCCATTCGCAGTTGGGATGAGCTGGTTTACAGCTTCGTGCGCAACTTTAAAGGCATGTACAAATGGCCCGCATTAATCGAAGAACTGAGACGCTGCCAGCAAAGATCTGGCGAATCGCTGCGCTCATACATACGAAGGTGGTCCATCATCAAGAACTCCGCGGAAAACATCTCGGAAGACCGCGCGATTGACGCATTCAACGGTGGCGTCCGTCGCCTAGAGCTTAGGGAGGAGCTGGGCCGCTCAAAGCCCTAGACCATCGACCACCTGAAGGAAATCGCGAATCGGTGGGCTGATGGAGAAGATTCGGTGAAGAACCGCGCTCACTCCAACGAGGAGGCAGAACTCTAACGCAGACGCGACCGCCGAGGCAAACGCCGCATTCGCATCTACGACGACCGTGACGACGTCAACATGGTCGCAGCCGGCTACGCCGATAGACGCGACGACAACCGCAACAGCGGATACCACAGCAGTGGATACCGCGACTCTGGGAAAACCATGCAAGTATGGCAACACTGCACTTGCGACGAGGCACCCGCTACCTCCATCGAGGAAAAACTGTCCGGACCATGCATGGTACACTTCTACATCGACAAGTATGATGGCAAAAGAAAGTCCAGCCACCTCCTCAAGGACTGCCGCGAGTTCCTCAAACTACACGAGGGATTGGTTCGGATGAACCGCAACGCAGTCGAAAGAGGCTATGGGGCCGCTCTAGGCGCCGTGGCACATGGTGCACCACCACCTCCACCAGGGCCACCACCGAACGGAGCCGCACCGGACCAACACCACGGAGGAGAACCGTACCCACGGGCCATGGGTACCATGATGATCCAAAAGGGGCGCCCCTCCAATAGGGTGCAGAAAGCCATCACTCCCCAAGTCAACTTGGCCACACACTCACCACCATCCACCACTGAGTACCTCAGTGGCAGTGAGTCGTGCATCACCTTCGATAAACGAGACCACCCGCCTCAAGTACCTCGCCCAGGCCATTGCCCCCTCGTACTCGAGGCGCAAATTGGAGGCTTCGACATGAGTCGCGTATTCATGGATGGCGGAAGCGGCATCAACCTCATATTCGTGAGTACCTTGCGAGCAATGAGGATCCCTCTAACTTGCTTGGAGGCATCGGACACAACGTTCCACGGCATCGTCCCAGGGAAAGGCGTATACCCCCTGGGCAAAATCAACCTCGACATCATATTCGGCACGCCAAGGAACTTCCGGCGCGAGCGCATCGATTTTGAGGTCGTCGACTGGCCCTCACAATACCACTGCATCCTCGGACGCGTCGCGTTCGCTAGGTTCATGGCGGTACCCCACTACGCCTACCTGCAGATGAAAATGCCAGGTCCCAACGGCGTCATCACGATCAACGGAAGCTTTGAGCGATCTGACAGTTGTGACAGGGAATTCAACAAAATCTCCCAGTCCTTCGGCATGCAGGAGGAGCTCGCGCGATTGAAGGAATCGATAGACAACAGCTTGCCTCCGCCGAGCAGGCCAAGCTCACCTGATCTCTCCTTCGACTCATCTGTGCACACAAAGAAGGTGCAGGTCCATCCGACAGATCCCGCCAAAACGGCCCTCATCGCTAACAACTTGAGTCCCGCATAGGAACTCGCGCTCGTCGAATTCCTCCGTGAGCACTGGGAAATTTTTGCCCAGTGTCCTGTGGACATGCCAGGAGTTCCCAGGGAATTCGCCGAGCATGCACTGAACGTCAACCCCGACGCAAGGCCAGTCAAGCAAACAACCAGGCGACTGTCTGAGCCACGAGCGCAGGCAGTTGGCATGGAGATCAAAAGACTCCTCGAGGCCAAATTCATACGCGAGCTCAAGGAAAGCATTTGGCTCGCCAATATGGTGCTGGTGCCAAAAAAGGATACAGATATCCTACGGATGTGCGTGGACATCACTTCTTTAAACAAGCACTGCCCAAAAGATCACTTCCCGCTACCCTGGATCGATCAAATCATCGACTCCACCGCTGGATGCGAGCGCCTCTGCTTCCTCGATGCCTACTCAGGCTATAACCAAATTCGAATGAAGGAGGAAGACCAGGAGAAGACCGCGTTTACAACGCCCTTTGGTGTCTTCTGCTACAACACAATGCCCTTCGGGCTAAAAAACGCGGGAGCCACCTACCAGCGGTGCATGCAGGCTTGCCTCAAGGAGCAATTGGGTCGCAACTTCCAAGTCTATGTCGACAACATAGTAATCAAAACCAAGGAGGAAGCCTCTCTAATCGACGACTTGTGCGAAACATTCGCCAACCTCGATCGTTACCGGATTAAGCTCAATCCGGACAAATGTGCCTTTGGCGTACCATCTGGGCAGCTGCTCGGGTATCTCATCTCCGCGAGAGGGATTGAGGCAAACCCGAAAAAGAGAAAGGCCATACTGGCCATGGAGAAGCCAAAGAACATAAGAGGCGTCCAGCAACTAGCCGGACGAATCGCGGCCCTCAGTCCATTTATCAGTCGAATGGGGGAAAAGGCACTACCCTTCTATCAGCTCCTCGGCAAAGCTGACAGATTCGAGTGGACCAAGGAAGCGCAAGAAGCATTCGAAGATCTCAAGCGCCTGTTATCCACCTCGCCAGTACTGGTGACTCCACGAGAAAGGGGACCACTACTGCTATACATCTCCGCTACCAACCAAGTGGTTAGTACAGTGCTCGTCGTCGAGCAGGCCGAGGAAAACAAGGTCCATGGCGTACAACGCCCGGTATACTACCTCAGCGAGGTCCTCACGCCAACAAAACAGCGGTACCCGCACTACCAGAAGCTGGCATACGGCGTCTTCATGACCCCCCGGCGACTGGGCCATTACTTCCAGGAACACCCAATCGTGGTAGTCAGCGACGCCCCATTGCGACATATCCACAATAACCCCGACGCCACGGGTCGAGTCACGCTTTGGGGAATCGAACTGTCTCCACGAGACATCACATACGAAAAGCGCGACGCAATCAAGTCGCAAGTTCTCCCTGACTTTCTCGTGCATTGGATGGAAAACCAACTCCCGGACAAGCCAGATATGTCCTACCTCTGGACAATGCACTTCGATGGATCCAAGCGGAAAGACGGAGCAGGAGCAGGTGTCATATTGACGTCACCTCAAGGAGACAAGATGAAATACATCCTGCGAATGAAGTTCACAGCCTCAAAGAACGAGGCTGAACACGAGGCCCTGTTGCACGGGATCAGGATGGCAAAAGCCTGCGGCGCAAAGAGGCTCATCATATATGGCGACTCCAAGCTAGTCGTCAACCAAACAATGCACGAGTGCGACGCACTCAATGACAACATGATCGCATACCGCGACCTCTACGATACACTCGAGGGAGACTTCGATGGTTGCGAGTTGCGACATGTAGGTCGCGAAAGCAACGAGGAGGCGGACGCCCTCGCTAACATAGGCTCTACCTACGCCCCCATACCACCTGGGGTATTTCTCGAGCGCATCTGCGAATGCTCCATCAAGCCAAAGGCCGCAAAGAAGAAAACAAGCGCAGCAACCGACTCGGGGGCTATGCCACCCAATGAGCCAATGGCACTCGAAAACTTGGAGCCAGACACAGGACTCGAAGGGCCAATGAGCGTCATGATGATCGAACAATCCTGGATGCAGCCGTACATTACATATCTCCTCAGCAAGCGCCTACCGGACGACCCGACAGACGCACGGCACATCGCGCGACGCTCTAAGCCATTCACCGTTATCAACAACGAACTGTATAAATGCAGCATCATAGGCATGTTACAACGATGTGTCTCCCTGGCCGATGGAAGAGCAGTCCTCCTCGACATAAATGAGGGGACTTGCAGACACCACGCTGGTAGTCGTGCCCTCGTTGCCAAAGCTCTACGAGCTGGATTTTACTGGCCCACGGCCATGCGCGATGCCAAGGACATAGTCCAAAAATGCAACGCTTGCCAACGATTCGCTGACAAGCCACACGCACCAGGCGCAGAACTACGGCCTATTCCATTGGCCTGGCCCTTCGCCCAGTGGGGTCTCGACATGGTTGGCAAACTCCCAAGGTCCTCGCAAGGAGGATACGTCTACCTCTTGGTCGCAGTCGACAAATTCACCAAGTGGATCGAGGCCATGCCAATAACCAAGCAATCAGGGCACAACGCAGTCAAGTTCTTCGAGTCCATCGTCTACCGCTTCGGCGTGCCACACAGCATCATCACTGACAATGGGACGAACTTCACATCCAAGGAGTTCCAAGAATTCTGCGAAAACCTGGGGATCAACAGCAGTTATGCCTCAATTGTGCATCCACAGACCAACGGTCAGGTAGAAAAAGCAAACAGGCTCGTCTGCAGCGGCATCAAGAAGCGACTCCTTCGACCACTCGAACAAGCCGCGGGTTGCTGGCCAGATGAGCTCCAATCCGTACTCTGGAGCCTACGTACAACTCCAAACAGCACCACAGGCTACACGCCATTCTTTATGGTGCACGGAGCAGAAGCAGTACTACCCGCCGAAGTAAGGTACAAGGCGCCGCGCATAATCACTTACAACGAACAAGAATCATCTCTTGCACTCGAAGACTCCGTCGACCTCCTCGACGAGGCAAGAGAAATCGCCACAGAAAGATCCACGATCTACTAGCATAACCTGCACAACTACCACAGTAGAAGGCTTCGCCCCAGATCCTTCGTCGAAGGTGACCTGGTCCTGCGACTGAAGCAGCAGGGGCATCTCAAGCTCGAGTCCCCCTAGGACGGACCATACTTGATTACAGAAGTAATCCCAGGTGACGCCTATCGCCTTCAAGACTTAGAGATAGGAGTCGCATACTCCAACCCTTGGAACGTCGCACAGCTGCGATGCTTCTACCCCTAGCTGTTTTTACTTTTACATCGCAAATAAGGCTACTCAGCCAAGGCTACTTAGCCACACATTGTACCTCGTACTGTTCTCCAAATAAATAAAAGCTAAGTGCCCCAAAACTCTGTGTTTTTCTTTTCACTTCTGTTACTATTGTACTCGGGGGCTACACCACCCTACACACATTTGTTCTTCGAACTAATAAATGCGACATCCTGAGTAGCTAGCACATCAATTGAACCCCTTAACGCAAACTCAACCCAGCTGCAACGCACCTGGTAGGTTGATAAAAGGGATGGCCAGGCTAACGAAAAGGACTCGCATAGTGCAACGCACCTTACGCTTACAAAAGCTATCTGTACGCGTTCAACAGTAAATTACATACAAATATATATATGAACTTTACAACACAAATACACTTATGTGCAGGATAAAATCTGGTTACTGCTGCAACAGAAGAACATTGGTTTGCTCCTCGAAGAAATCGACAATCTCCTCTACTGTACGGTCCACCGCTTGATAGTGCGGCACCATATTCCAAGCAGATCCGGCTAGCGGCGCTGGCAGACCTGAAGCTACGACGGCGACATCCACGTCAGGCATGTGCAATCGCACCATCGAGAAGGCAGCCTTGGCACTAGCCACCAACTGCTGCCTCAAGCACTCGCGAACCGCGGACATATCTTGAAATTTGGCCAGGAGGGCCAACAGGCTTGACGGCGTGTCATCCAACGGGAACATAGCCCGATAGATATTCTTCAAACATGACTGCGACTTCTTCAGGAAGAGCAGCACTCGCGAAGCGTGATCCTGCAGGGTCGCCAATGCAGTCGCACGATCATGATCCACCCAGAAGTATCCACTCTCTTGAAGTTGCTCCTGGGTGAGACCATGAAGGCGGATGGCAATCCTATCCCTCTCCTCCTGCGGATGGCGTGCGCTAACAACTACACGAAGCAGCACCAACAGCATGAGTACAATGTACCTCTGCGACTAAATGCAAAGGAAAAAATGAGGACGAGCAAACTAACACTGAAACTGGTCGCCCAGCTGCGCCACCTCGCCAAGCAGGTATTGCTCGCGGGCGGCGGATTTTTCCGCCTTTGACTTCCACTCATCTGCGTTACCGCGGATCAGGGGCAACTCACGCTCCAGCTGCTTCACGCGGTCACGAAGTCGCAACAGCAAGGACAGCTCCTCTACCCTAGAGCGCGGCGGTGCCACTGTCTCATCGAGAGATGGTGAGTCCTGTTTTCCCCCTACGGGACCACTCGATGTGCCCTACCACAAGTCAAGACGGAAGCAAATAAGGCGACCAAATTAACACAATGACAAGGGGAACAGGTGCATTCATGATAAGCATAAATATTCACAAGCACACTCGCCAACAGGCTTGTTCTTAGACCAAAAGGACAATTCATCATCTATTACAAAAGCTAACTACGGAGCAGCTGGCTTCTTTGACTTCGACGCCTTCGGGGGGTTCATCAAGTCCGTGACAGTATCAGACGCCACTGACTTTCCGCCTGCCCCTGAGGCCGAAGCCTTTGCCGCCTTCTAGCACGCTGGAGCTCCTCCGAATACTTGGCAATGGTATTAATCAAGGAATGGCCATATTTGGCACAGGCAGTCGCAAAGGGAGCGAAGACTACCTGCTGACCATCCGCGCCAACAGGCATTGTCTTTGACACCGCAGAGGGATCTATCTTGACTCCGTGGGCTTGCACCATGGCGAGTGACATCGTTGCACCAGCCGCCCGGAGGGAGTTCTTGTAATAAGAAGGCACGCCCCCGGTGAGTGACTCCACCAGCTCGCCCATAGTATCGACCTGCTCCGCCTTTGGCATCAACTCCTCCCGGAGGCGACTAAGGGCGACCTTGGCCTTGGATAATGTATCCTGGACGGCGGCGCTTCGGTCTTCGACCACGGACACCGCGCCGGCCAGAACGTCATCACGACGAAGGGCTCGTGGGTCAAAACTCAAGTCGCCAGCATCTACACCAAAATACATGGATCAAATTTCTAGTGCCACTGGCAAAACTCTAGAAGAAGAGAAAAGCATCAATAAAAAATCCACTAGTAAAGGTACCTAAGAGGGCCTTGGCGACTGAGAATAGTTGCTCCTCGAACAACTTCTCCTTGGCCGCAAAAGAGGCTCGTAGATCCACTTCGCGCTTCCAGGCATCATCATGAGCCGCGATTGCCTCATCGCGCCCCTTCACAGCTGCGGCCAATGTTTTCTCCAATGATGCGACATTGCGCAGTAGGTCGTCATGCTCAGCTACATGGCAGTCAAATAATTGGCTATCAGTCGAACATACCAAAACAGAGAGAAGATGAAAGAAACAAGCGTGGAAACACTCACTTTCGACCACGCGGTGACGCGTCTCCAGCATCGCATGCTGACGACCCATCGCCATCACCTGCTCCGCCACTCGCGCGGCCTCCTTTACAAGGAGCTGTTGCACCAAGCAAGGAATCAGAAAGGGCAACAGAAGGCGTTGACTGCCAAATACAAAAGAAGGAAAGATATACTCACATGGTCCTCTAGCGACTCCGAAGAAGTCTGTTGAGCCGTCATCCGAGCAACTATTCGATGCTCCCCTCCGTGAGGAGAGCTCGAAGAATTGTGCCCGGAGTGGGCCGCCGTCGGAGGAGAAGGAGCGCGCTCGACCTCTACCTTGGGCCTTGAGGTCGCGACTCCTTATTCCTTCAAAAACTCAACGTCGCCAGAAGATGACGACGCCTCTTGACTGCAAGACCAAATTCGCATTAAGAAAAGGCAAAACTACAGGGCAAAGCCAATAAATAGAAAACATAAAAGAATGAATGACCTCATAAACTTACCAGTCAAATTTATCAAGATCAAACGTGGCCTCCGTCGACTCCGACGAAGACTCCTTGGGCAATCGCATCTTCTTACGAGGAGACGGTGCTACAGCCCTCACAGGAATGGCGGGAATTGGTGAATCCGCGCCAGCAACTATCCCCTTTGGAGTTGAAGGAGTCGACGCATCGGAGTCCTTGCTGCGCAAACGCTTGCGAGTATCCGGGCTTCCTCTTCCACATCAGAAGGGACAGTCGACTCAGACTCATCCTCTTCCAAAGCTTCGCGGGGAATAATACCCTCAGGGAGAGGAGGCATGCAAGGCGACACCGCCCAATCCTGCATACAAACAGCAAAGATGAGCAAAAGGAGCGAGTAAGCAATAGAAAAAGCAATCACGAAAATAAGCTACTGCGTAGCACAACTGTACCTCAGGAGGAGGATTTGAAGCATCAAAAGGAGGAACGACTGGCTCATTCAGAAGCACATCCTTGAAGGTGTACTTCGTAACCAGTCGCACCCTCTTATCTACCTCACTCGCGGACATGCCATCGGCAGACACACGAGTGGCATCATCAGCACCACCCCATTGAAACATGGGATTGACTCTAGCTTGGGGAGGCTGGACACGACGACGCAGCCAAGTCCTGACAAGGGAGCAGCCTCCCTCCTCTGTGCCTATGCGACTCTCGAGGTCGCAGACGCGTTGATATAGCACGTCTGTCTCCGCGAGTTCGGAGGGCATGATCACGTTCTTCCAAGAACGCATCTTCTTGCAGGGAGTCGCATGATCGAAAGGCGCGAGTCCAAAATGCTCGTCCTTGGCCTTTTGGTCGCGAACATAAAACCATCTGTCCCTCCATCCCTGGACGGACTTGGTGAGCTTGATGTCGAAGTAGGTGGGAGATGGGTCGACATGGATTCCACAACCACCTACCTCATAAACTAAAGAGCAGATGCGGACTGACGCTTTAGCTTGAATAAACGTTTGAAAAGGCCAAAGTGCGGCTCGATCCCAAGCCAGCACTCGCAAAGGGTGATAAAACAAGAGATGTGAAGAATCGAGTTTGGGGTCAGCTGATGGAGCTGGAGCCCGTAGAAACAGAGGAGACCCCTAAGAAAGGGGTGGACAGACAAAGAAAGGCCACGAATGATGAAAGCAAGAAACAATCACTCGAAAACCAGCGGGAGGCACATGAATGGTCTCACCGCTGGGGACGCGTGCGTCGGCGACTGCTGCGGAAATAACTCCGTCTTGGCGAAGAAGACGGAGATCGGACGCCTTGATGATTGAGGGGCGCCAAGTGCCATTGGTCACGCGGGTGCCCGCGACCTTCTTTTTCCTGCCGGCGGCGGCACTGGTGCCCACAGCAGCGGAGCCACCCTTCTTCTTCGTCGCGGCAACGGTGGCCGCGGATTCAGCGGCAGCGCCTCCTTTCTTCTTTCCCATTGCGCGACGGCGATGAGAACGCAGAAAATAACTTGGAAACGAGCAGAGATGGTCCAGAGCTGAGGAGGAGATGAGCGCAGGAGAAAAGCAGAGGAGCAGCAGCAATGGCGATGGCAGCGAGGAAGAAAAGGGCGCAGATGGAAATTTACCACCGTAGCATCGCTACTTAACCCCTAAGAGATGCAATCCAATGGCTCACAAAAACCCTATTGAACGCGTGGCACATATCGCGCTCGACACGTGGGGAAGAGGAAGCGCAAACCTTCCCTCCACTGCATGGAAATTGAGGAGGCATAGTTAATGATAAGATTATGCACGCCCAGTCAAATCAAAGTCAGAAAGTGGGACCCACCGCTCATCACGTCCCGTCAAAGCCGCTCACACGGGAAACTGAGGTCATGCAAGCGTCGGCACTGCCATCATCAACGGTTACTTAATAGAAAACTTCGACTACTTTAGTCCTTGCTGGAGTTTTCGACTCCACCAAGCACTCTAGGGCTACTCCCATAGGGAGCGCTAGCCGCGCATCCTATGATTTTTCTTTTCTTATTGCAGGGATACATGCAATCACAATCAAACCCAACCACTCGAAAAAACGATTCGACTACGGACATGGGTTACTCCCATAGGGAGCACTGGAAAAAATTTCGCCTCAAACAAGCAAGCAAAAGATGACAGCAGTCGCAACCCAAGTTTTCGACTCAAACAAACAAAAATGACAGCAGTCACAAAATTTCTTTAGTCCCTGCCGGAGTCTTCGACTCAACCAGGCACTCAGGGGCTACTCCCATAGGGAGCGCTGGTCGCGCACCCTATGATTATTTGCACGAAAACTGTGCGTTGATTACATCAGCACTCGCAGATCATGGCGACACCGCCTCATAATTTTCCCTACATAAAGATTACGTCTCCTGGATTGCCCGAATCATCTCTGCGATGATAAAATTCGGATGCCGCGCTTACAGTGTGAAGGTAAGACCTGAATAAAGGCCTGGCAACGCATTTAACTGCGCACTATCAGAAACATATCCGTGCCTACAGGCACGATGAACATGCCTTGACGGACGTGTCAAGTGATCACACCCATATAACTGGAATTCGACTCCTATAAGACCTCCGCGACCTGAGTCGAATTACGCCAGCACTTTTCCGGATTCGAGTCCGGGGACTCGAGTTCGAGTAGATTGCGTTGTTTCACCCTAAGGTGGTTAACTGATACCGATACTTCGGCTACATCAGGCACGTATATCAACAAATCACTATGACATAAATGAAAGCAGTCGAAAAATGTACTCATCCAGGCACTCGAAAACTTCAAAAAGTACCCAGTCAAATCTGCGATTCCACTGGATACTCGGGGGCTACTGACATGGGTATACCGTACAGGTACTCGAGCTTGGTATATACGGTCTAAATACGTATAGGCCCACGGTGTCGCCAAGGCCCAGACGAAAGGACTCGAGTAAACTGCGGACTCTCGATTGCTTGAGAGACAAGAAGAAGCTAAAGATAGAAAGTTTGAAGGGAAAAACCCTAACTTGTAACCGACTCGACCTGCTACCCGAGACCTAGCCTATCTATATAAAGGCTAGGAGGGGGCGGCGAAGAGGACACACGCAACCCTAGTTTCCACAACTTTCGCCAGATTGCATCTGCGCACCATTGTAACTTTTGACTCCTTTGATAATTCCACGAGCAGTCAAGCAGGAGTAGGGATCTCTACGAGGCCTGAACCTGGGTAAATCCTTTGTCCCCTTTGTGCTTGTTTGCTAGCCGATAGATGTCTCGAGCACTCCCTCCTTCTCCAAAACCCAAGTCCATAACAATGGGCATTGATGAGTTAAACCCTCGTCACCTCCTCTACAGCGGCTACCTCTGGCGGAATTCCGGCGATGTGCTGCTCGAGTGGCTCCGGCGAGAGAGGGGACCCAATCATTGGAGAGAGGGGAGGGGAATGGTGTGGCGATTGAGGCTGGGGGTGCCCTCCTTATATAGGCTCGATGGTGAGGCAGTGAGGTATGGGCGCGGCTCGTCTGTGATGGTGATACAGGGGGCTACCGGCGTGGGCGAGGTAGGCGGACAGTGGGCGGTCTGCTGGCGGTCCTCTATGGTGTAATGGCGTGGCTAGGGCGGTGGCAATTGGTCGGGGGCTTCCCGCGCTCTAAGGGACAGAGGCGATGCTCGACGCTGCTCCCGACGACTGTGGGTCGCGCGGTGGTGCACGGCCGAGTCTCGCGGATTGCTGGGTTCAAGGCGGAGCGGTGCACGTGATTTGGTGTCAAGGCACGGTCTGTGGCGTGCTGGCGGCGATCATGCTCTGGCTGCACGCAGAGAGGAAAGGGTGGCGCGGCGCTAGGGTGGTCCAGGTGCTGGCATTGATCGAGGGGTGGGCAGGGGAGTGCGGTAGGGTTGGGTGGAGCTAGTGGTAGTGCTAGTTTGGCGCGGCGTGGTCTGCTGCGAGCTGCGCATGCTCGGCTGGCGGTGACCAAAAACGGGCGACGCGCACTGCTGCTCCAAGCTAAAAGGGTAGGCCGGTGAGGGCTTGGTTGGGTCTATGGGAGACAGGGGAACCAAATTGGACCCAAAAACTTGACCAAGCATTGATCACTAAATAGTATTAGTTAGGCAGAAAATTCTTGCCTGCCACCTGTTCGATCAAATGGCTGCATGAAACTTTTATTCGAATTTTGAGCTGATTTTTGGTGGAGTGGTGTATCTTATGCTTAAGCATCTAGGTTTTCTTGGGATTATAAAATGGAGTCCATTTGAGTGGTTTTTGAAAAAGTGTGATCTAGATACCTACAGTGGATTCAATTTTCAATTGTCATTTAAAATTAGAGTTTGAATGTTTTTGAGAGATCACAAAGTGGGCCGTGTCACATCACTACTTACACTAGCAAGGGGTCCAAAGAACCACAATTGTCTCTGTTGGCATCTGAGTCCTAGGAAGACCCAAAGTGTCCTAGTTAGTTAAAATGGCAAAAGTGACCATTTCCTTTATTTATTGTTTTTGATTTCTTATTCTTTGGGATTTGCTTGGGGATTATCTAGATGATGTGTAATTCACCTTAGAATCATTTTACAACTAATGGAGCACTTAATCATGGAAAGTCAGAACAACTCCTATTTTAAATGCACACACATATGAATGCTTAATTATCTTAAATGGAAAAGTTTTTGTTAACCCTAAATTGGGTAGATTTGATCTTGATTAACTTAGATTGAATTTTTAGGATGTTACAGTGATGTAGCTGCCGATTTCTCTCTTCATATTGTGCCACCAAAATTGCTCCTTCAAATCCTAATACGTCTTCGTTCCTCCGGGGTGGATAGAATAAAGAGTATCATGAGCTTCCTGCATGATAACTTGCTTTAGTTCCGAATCTACTGGCACACAGATACGTCCTTTGTACCAAAAAACTCCTCATGACATTTTATTCCGGGAACCTTCCCAGTACTAATATGACGTTTTATTCCGTCGATACTTGCATTTCCCTTCTAGGCTTCCTTGACCTGACTAATCAAAGTGGGTTGAAGTTCAATGCTAGCTAAGAATCCTTTGCTAACCAGCTCCGTTCTAAACTGCTCCAACTCTTCATGCAAACTTGGCTGGTCTTCTTTGATCATGGTGTTCAATCTACACGGCAATCTGCTAAGAGCATCCGCTACCACATTGGCTTTGCCGGGGTGATAGTGAATGTCAAGGTCATAATCCTTGATTAACTCTATCCATCTCCTTTGCCTCATATTTAGCTCCTTCTGAGTAAAAATATACTTCAGCTCTTGTGATCCAAATAAATCTCACAGCGGTTACCCATAAGGTAATGAAGCCATGTCTTCAAGGCTAAAACTACATCTACTAGTTCAAGATCATGGGTAGGGTAGTTTTGCTCATGCTGCTTCAGTTGTCGGGACAAATATGCTATGACTTTTCCTTCTTGCATCAACACACATCCAAGACCAGTCTTGGATGCATCACAATACACATCAAAAGGCTTCTTGATATCTGGCATGATAAAGATTGGGGTTGAAAACAATCTCTTCTTGAGTTCTTGAAAACTCGCTTCACATTTGTCCGTCCATTCAAACTTCTTATCTTTCTTGAACAGTTGGGTCGTCGGTCTTGCGATGCTCGAAAATCCTACAACAAACTTGCGGTAATATCCTGCTAATCTAAGAAATGCACAGACTTGGGTTTGAGTGGTTGGGGCTTTCCATGCTTCAACATCTTTGATCTTGGCGGGACCGACTGCGACTCCTCCTACCGACACAATATGTCCTAGGAATCCTACTTCCTTCAACCAAAACTCACATTTGCTAAACTTATCATACAACTGATGTTCTCTAAGTGTTTCAAGGACGGTTCTCAGGTGTTGCTCATGGTCTTCTTCTGACTTGGAATAGATCAGAATGTCGTCAATAGAAATAACGACAAACTTATCCAGGAAGTTCATAAAAATCTTATTCATGAGATTCATGAAATAAGCGGGGGCATTGGTTAATTCAAAAGACATGACATTATACTCATATAGTCCATATCTGGTGGTAAAGGCGGTTTTTGGAATATCCGTGGCACGAATCTTGAGTTGATGATAACCAGTTCTAAGATCAATCTTAGAAAACACTCTGGCAGAAGTCAACTGGTCAAACAGATCTTCAATCTTGGGCAGTGGGTACTTGTTCTTGATGGTGACGTCATTCAGCTTCCGGTAATCCATGCACAAACGGTTACCTCCATCTTTCTTATCAACAAACAAAACAGGTGATCTTCATGGCGATGCGCTTGGTTGAATCAAACCTTTCGCCAGCATGGCATCAAGTTGTTTCTTCAGCTCCACTAGGTCGGACGGGTTCATAGTATAAGGTCTCTGAGCTATGCGTCCTGTTCCAAGAATCAGTTCGATAATGAACTCAATATCCCGATCCAGGGGCATACCGGGCAATTCATCTGGGAAGACGTTGGGGTATTCACAGACTACTCTAACTTGGTCTATGGTTGGTTCGGCTAAACCCTTGTTGCACTTGAATTGATGGGGCAAGGTTTCAAATATATGCTCTACTAATACTCCAGAGCTACTGGTCATGGTTATGGCTTTCTTGGCAGAGTTGATCAATCCTTTATGTTTTGACATCCAATCCATTCCTAGTACTACTTCCAAACCTTTGGTTCCAAGTACTATTAGATTGGCGTAAAAATATATCCCATGTATTCTGATAGGTAGAGCCTTGCAAATTTTTCTAGCTTTGGTGGTTGAACTAGGTATTTGTACTATCATAACATGCTTCAAATTGGTTGGGTGAATCTTACTAGTGCATGCAAATTCTTCTGTAACAAGCACTCTTGCTAATACTCATGCTTCAAACGAGTGCGATGCTCTAGAATCAAACAACACTCTTGCTAATACTGAGTTAACAGAAAACATACCCAGCACGACATCTGGCGCTTCCTGGGCTTCTTCCGCATTCATGTGGGACAGACGGCCGTTGCGGTTGAGAGAGTTCCCTGGGGTGAATCTTCTTCCGGGCTGAACACGGCGTTCCTGCTGAGCTGGGGCATTCACATTGGTGGTGGCTGCAAGCTTCTTAGGACACTCGTTGGGGTAGTGACCTTTAACTCCACATTCAAAGCAAGTAATCTGGGACTTGTCCTTGGCTGCAACAGGCACGGCATTTCTTCTAGTCCTTGGGGCAGTGTTTTTGTTGTTGTTGTTGTTGTTGTTGTTGTTGGACTTGGGCGGTGCACGGTTGAAGTGGTTGGAGTTGCTGGGGTTGTTGTTGTGATTTCCTCTGGACTTGACATTTCCTCCGCTACAGTTGGGGTAGCTTGGACGAGACATTGGGGGTCTATTGTTCCTTGGGGCATATCCTGCAGACGGGTTGGGGTGATACTTCTGAACATGGTTGAATCCACTATGGTGCATCATTCTACGCTTGCGGCTGTCGTTCGATTGGTTTATCTTCCCTTCCATCTAGATGGCAGAGTTGACTAGCTCTTCTAGGTCTGCAAAAAGGATGTTGACTAACACAGTCTGCATCTCATCATGCAATCCATTCAGGACCCTTTCCTTCTTCTTTATTTCAGTGTTGATCTCATTAGGGGCATATCTAGCTAGGGACAGAAATTTGTTATGGTACTCAACTAACGTCATTCTTCCTTGCTTCAGTTCTCTGAACTCATCCCTCATTCTGGTGACCAAACCTTGGGGCACATGGGTGCGGCTGAACTTGATCTTGAATGCTTCCCAAGTAATAATTTGACCTTCGTTCATGGTATGGGTGCTATTCCACCAGGCTCTTGCATCTCCTGCCAGATAGTTGGTGGCAAACAGTACTTTCTCATTGGCTTCAACTCCTGCGACCTCCAGGTTGTTCTTCATGGTTTGCAGCCAGTCATCGACATCTAAGGGATCCTCAGACTTACTAAAAATAGGTGGGTTGGTATTCTGAAAGTTCTTGGGCTTGGATCCATGGTGATCCTGGTTTCCGTGACCTTGGTTATTGTGGGCCATCTAGGCTATCTCTTGAAGAGTGGCTAGGTTGGCTTGACGTTCTGCTCTACTAGCTTCATAGTCGGAAACTAGCATTTGTAGAATCTGCAGCATCGGGTCCTGCGATAAGATGCTTCCTCCGAGGTGTCCACGAGTCATCTGAAGATTGAGATAGATAAAGGGGTAAGATGGAAAGTTCTAAGGTTCATGGTTTTTTCTTCAAAAGCTAAACCTTTGAGTTTGACTCAGGTTTTGCAACTAACTCCTTCTCATTCATTCATTCAATCAAAGCACATGATACAAACACACACACCACAACATCAACTGAAAACAGATGGTTTTAAGAACCATTCTGTGAACTAAGATACAGTGGGACCGATACAACTCATTCCTACGATAGTGATCAAGTGCATCTACTCATCATCAATGAAGTCAGAGTCATCATCATCGGTGTAGAAGTCCATGGCATCATCCTCTAAGTAGGCATCGTCATTGCTGAGGTACGAGTGAAGATCATCTTGGATATCTTCACCTTCTTCCTCTTCTTCTTTTGCTACAAGCTGAGCTTCCTGTTCCTAGATGGTCTTCTCGAGGTCGGCCACCTTCTTGCGAAGACGAGCGATGGTGCGATCCTTCTTCTCGCGTTGGAGGCGAAGTGATTGGCGATCCTTAACGAGCAGGGCGAAAGTCTGGGCCTTCTGGGCGGCAATGGCAAGGTTGTGGTTAGAGTAGGCTCGAGCATTTTCCAATTCTTTCTGTCTATCATACAGCAGGAAGTCAAAGTTCTCCACTTGGCGCTTCATCTGCGGGTGACTTGGCATCTCCAATGGCATTCCCATAGAATCACGCCTTGCATAGTGAGCAAAGCGAGTTCCCTGGATTAAGTTGATGTTTTGCCCACATAGACGGGCAAGAGCTTCATGCATAGCCCTAGCTAATCCTCTAGCCAGTTATTCTCTCGCATGGTGAATTGAATCTTCTCAGAAAGGGGTGCTTCCATCTTGCCTCAGAGGTCTGCAACTATCAACCATTGTAGATCTCCTCTTGGGAAATCCTTGAGTTGGGTACCAAAGAATTCCGGATGCGGGTGCTCAAGGTACTCTGACAGTGCATCTAGATCCCTCTCAAAGATCAGTTGGCCTCCGTTGCCCAACTGGTAGAACTTGCAATACTGAACTTCCATCTATAAGAATTTAGGATGAGTAAGTTAGTGAAGTGATCAAGTGTGTCAAATTTTATGTCGTAGATGCCTGTTATGACATACCTCGCAATCCTAGGATTACCATTTTTGCGAGACATAACAGATTGGATATCATAGTACCTCACAATCCTAGGATTACCATTTTTGCGAGACATAACAGATTGGATATCATAGTACATCATCCATTACAAACCATAATAAGGTTTACACAAATAAAGGATCTCATGATCTAGTCTTAATACAAACAAGCAGCGGAATAAATAGCCTAGCGGTGGGCTCCATCTTTAGTGTCACAGGAAATGCTGACGATGGGAGATGATCCTAGTTGTCGTAGTCATCCTGCTGTCCATCTTCAGGGTAGTCCTCCTCATAGTCTAGCCACGGGAATATCTAGGGATAAAGCGATGAGTACTCTTGAAGTACTCGCAAACTATCACTAACAAGTAAGGTAGTTCTAGTAGGAATGCTAAGCCTTAAGTTTATTTGCAAAGGCTAGATTTGAAACCTAAGCTGAGTTCAGAAGTAAAGATAGCTAACTTAATCTTCTAAAGCACTTAAGTTGGAAACTAGTTTTCATGTTCACAAACCTGCTGTGGTAAAGTCAAAGTCACAAATCATTTCATAAGTCATTTTGAAAACATCTGACGATGGAACAGTATGGCCACTCCAACTGTCCATGACCGTGGACGCGGCTATTTGAATAGTTTGATACTCTGCAGATGTGGTACACTTTCACCACAAAATTCCATACATCCGTCAGGGATAACCCTGAATCATCATACTGAGTATGCAGATAATCAATCATAACTTTTCAATTATACACCCTAGTATAAGCACCTCTCCTAAGATCTTGGCCTCCCAGCCATAGCCATCTTCCATCCTGGGCACTGCATAGGTGGACAACATCGAGATGTAGCCTCAGCTCAAACCTCTCCCGCGAGGGAACCCATACAAATGCATATAAACTTCCTGCTCAGCCTTACCCAATTCAGGTATTGTGGTTGTACGGTAAAATTGGAATGGTATCGCACCAAACCCAACCATCAATTTTTATAAAGGGCTAAGGCACATGCCTCAACATTTTCATCATCAAATCCATTTGTGTTTCTCAACACATGTCAAAACATCTCAATAGAATGACTCATCATTCCATGGTTTTCATAATCATTTTCACCAAGTATTCCCATCTAAAGTGGTCAAGTTTTATGCTTAGCACTAGCAACTAAGGTTAAGAGTGTTCACTAATGACGGATGCTAATATCAATCTCATGCCATAGAATGACATCTAAGTCTAACTAGATAGGCCTAGTTTTATACTCTTTATGCTATCTATATTAAAAGTAAAGAACTTTAGTAAAGTAAAAATAACAAAGCTTGCAAGTAAAATTTGGGATTGGTATAATAAAAAAATGGTATAACCAAACATGCCTAGTGCATTTTGCTTAGGTTAATACTTGCAAGGGTGACTTGCAAGGTCTAACTTGCTTAGTAGTGATGGCTTGCCTTGATTGGTGAAGTGATTGAAGTTCTCTTCATCTTCTTCGGGGTAGAACTCCTCCTTCTCGTAGACTTGGTCGGTACTATCATTTATAAATGAATACGGGGTACACAATCACCAAACAATACTTATCTATTGCTATTTACCACACTAAGGCTCACACTTGATGATCTAACATCATCACAATGATCACATGATTTAAAGAACTAGTTTTATTCATTTTATTTTAGAAAAGTAATTTCAACTCATTGAAATTGATTAAGATTTAATATTCTCCAAATAGAATATGGGATCATGTGGACACATGTCATCACCACATATTCTAATACATGGGAATGTGATTTAAAGTGTTGGTCACACTTTATAAAGTTTAAGATTATTAATCAATTTAAAGTGACTAGAAATGCCCTAATAGCATTCTTTTGGTACTAGTCCAATGTTACTGCATGCAAACTTGGTTTATTTACATATTCAGATAGATATTGCCAAATGTGATTTTTGAGAGTTGGAATCAACTCAAAATAATTTATGGTTGATTTTCGAAAAATGTTTAAAGTTGAAAAAGTCTCTGTCATATTATTTTTTCTATAGATTATCTCTAACAACAAATGACTTGAATCCAACGGGCTTGGATAGATAGTTTAATTACCTTTCTAGCAACATTTGAATCATGCAATTTTGTTAAGTGAAAGTCTCGGAATGGATTTTTGAATCTAGGCACAGAATATTGTTTTAACTAAAAAGGAAAATTCAATATTTGAATTTCCAGGCTAGCGCGGGAAGCTAAACGGGCCGGCCCAGTGGCACTCCGCGGCGAAGCAGGCTGCTGACAGCGCGGACCCACTAGTCAGTGAATGTTCTAACATGAAACGGTATCAGCGAATATGAGCCGCGCAATCCTATTCTAATCCAACGGCCGAGCGTCATCGTCAACGACGAACAGCTCCAGCGAGGAACGTGACATAGCGCGGCGGTGGGGGTCCCGCGGGGCTCACTTGGGCTCCAGCTAGGGTCGGTGACATGGGTAAACGATGTGGTGGATGACGGCGAGGCGAGGCGAGGCGCGGTCACGGCAGGGCTTGGGGTGGTCGAAATCAACGGTGCCCTTCTCCTCCAGCAGCAGCGGACGCCGGTGAAATTCTGGCGTAGTGGTGCTCGTCTTGCTCCGGGGAGAAGTGGGGAGTGGCTATGAGAGGTGGGTAGTGGCTTGGTGTGGAGAATGGAGGCTGGGGTGGTCTCCTTTTATAGCGCTGCGAGGGGACCGAGCGGTGCGGCGGTGAGGTCGACGGTGGCGTTGCTACAGGCGGCTAACGGCATGGGCGGGGGCATAGGACGGTGCGGTGCGCCCTGGCGGTTCTCACGGACTTAATGGCGCGGCGTGGGGAGGCGCAGTTCGGTCTGGCGCGTGCGGTGCTATGAGTGGAGGTAGAGGTGCTTGCGGCGGCGTGCGGTAGCTACGGGTCGCGTGGCGGTGAAGGGGTGTCTGCCAGGGTGCGTTGATCATGGCGAGGATGCATATGCGCGGTGAGGGAAAGGAGCGAGCTGGCGGGGCTGGTCGGGCACGGCGCACTGGCGCGCTCTGGGCACGATGCAGAGAGGCGGTGCACGGTGGTGCTAGTGTGGTCCATGGCTCGGCTGCGATCGTGGGCTGGACAGGGGGTGGCGGTAGGCTGCGGCGAGGCTACTGGACATCCTGGATGGGCGCGGGGTGGTCTGGTGCGAGCTAGCCGTGGTCGGCCGGTGATTACCACAAACCGGTGGCGCTCCACTCTGCTCCACGGCAAAGGGAGGAGCTTGTCTGGGTTGGTTAGGCTTAGAGGAGATAGGGGAGTAAATAGGGGACCATTTGGTCGATGATCACTGTACAAAACAGTGAAGTTAGGCTAGAGGTTTTTTTGTGCATGCCAATTGTTTGTGTTAATGGCCGCATGAAATTTACTTTTGAATTTTTTATTCAAATTTTTTGAGTGATCTTAGGTTAAGCTTGAGAGACTAGGTTTGCTTGGAGAGGTCAAGGGGAATTGATTTGGTGGGTTTTTGAAAAAGTGGGATCTTCCCAGATGAATGAGATTCAATTTTCCATTGTCCATTTAATTGGTTTGCTAGATGTTATTGTAAGTTTGTAAAGTGGGTCTTGATACACTTTTACTTGGTCTAGAAAGGGGTGAAAATAAATAGAATTGGTTCTGTTGGAAATCTTCTTATAGGAACACTCAAAGTGGCCTAGTGGTTTATTTTTGTGAAAATGACCATTTGCTTTATTTATTCATATTTGATTTCTTTTTCTTTTGCTTTAGTTTGTAAATGGTCTAGAGGATGTGGCATTCACCTTTAAACCATTTCACATCATTTAGAACAATCAATCATGGCATATACATTCAATTCTACACTAATGCAAACACACATGCATTCACATTCATTTTCTTAATAAAAGGTTTTGTTAACCCTAAATTGGGTGATTAGGATTTAATAACCTTGATTAAAGTTTTGGGATGTTACATGGTTCGATTGAATTAGGATTAGTGAATCCTGGTTTTTCCATTTATTCATGGATTTTGATCTTGTTCATGCTTGGTGCGACTTAGTAAGGTTGTTGGCTATGTGGTATATGTTGTGGATACATGTGGATCATTTCTTGTGGATACATGTGCCTACTGTGATCCTAGTGGTGATTTCCTACCTGGATATTCTTAAGATGTATGTCACTCAGTGCCTGTGGCCTGGGTGCTTCTCCTAATAGTGGTGAAAAGTAGTATGGTTATACTGAATGTTGCTTGATATCTATGATAGCCTATTGATTGTATTATCTGCTTATGCTTGATAAATCTTACCAATGGTTTCTAGTCTTTGGACTAGATAAGTGTCATAGATTTGATGCTTGTGAACCAGAGTTGAAAAACAATGATTCATTCTTTATGGTTAGCTCACCTTGTTGTTTCTAACCTGTGATAGATGACTTATATAAATGATTCCTAAAGATGTTAGGAAAATGATTTGTGCGGCTGTTGATATTTGCTATATTTTATCTAGAAATTGATGGAATATAGAATTGCTACAGAGGTACTACCATTCTTTTGGAATGTTCCCTATAGCAATTCATCAATAGATCTACTGTTATCTAGTTTTAAACTACAAAACACCAGCTTGGTCTATGATGCATAGTCTGAGACATAGGCTGTGGATTTGAATAGATGCTACTTTGCTACCTGTTTTCTTAAATATCCAATGATGTGCAAATCATGTCTTTTGCATGAATACTGAGGATATCTCCCAACACCTACTTTATATACATATGTATGATCAAGAGTTGGATCAAAGGATTTGAGGTTTACCCTGGGTCTAGAGTAGATTGTGGTAGTTGTAGCCTTGTATTGTTGTTGCCTGCTACCCTGGTGACTGCTATTGCTGGTTGCCCCTCCTCCTTGGCCTTGCTCTTTACCTCCTGGAACTGGTTCTACTTCTCCTAGCTCCTGCATGACCTTGTTGTCCTCCTAAACCACCCCCTCCATTAGGTAACCATCATGTATGGTTTCTTGATGGATTTCTGTGGTGAATGGTTGGTTGACCTAGTGGAAATCTAGCAAGATCTAGTGGGGTTTCTTGTGTGTTCTTGAGATAGAACACAACTGGTTCAGTGGACTAGTGTAGAAAAGCTTGCTTTCCTATGTACGATGTTGTGGTTCTATCTCACCTTCTCTCACCATGATGTCGACAACACACTACATGCATACGTGTGAGTAAGCTGCTTCTATGCCTGCTTGGTCTTAGGATCAGCTCAAGTGAACATGGATGTTACTTTTACCTTTTACTATGAGCTTATCTGGAGAAACTTGCCCCTCCTTGGATAAGGATGTTGTACTGAAGCCTTTTTGATTTAAAAGAATAGATACTTTATTTTTGTGAAACTTGCCCCTTTTATAATTAATTTGCTCAGTGATGTAATATGAAAGTGCACTTCAATGTTCTAGTCATACCATAACCACTTTCTTTTTATTTCTATTTTCTTTGTTTTGTAGGTATAGGCTTCTTCAAAGAAGATTGGAA
Organism: Avena eriantha; assembly: GCA_910589775.1. NCBI lineage: Eukaryota > Viridiplantae > Streptophyta > Magnoliopsida > Poales > Poaceae > Avena > Avena eriantha. The sequence continues at coordinate 289,504,980 of OU342741.1, forward strand.
GATATAGACTATGTTAGAATTTAGTATAGATTTTAATTTTATCATTTTTGTAATCTTTTCATTTGGCTTCTATAAAGAACAATGTAATATGTATTTGTTATTCAATAAAGTTTATATTTTCTTATTTGTTTGTATTAATTTATCTGTATCAAACTTCTTCACTTGTATATTCTTTAAACCTTTTTAATAATGGAATAAGAAAAACATAAGAATCTATACTTACTGGATTAATCCACTTACTTGTATTGTTTTCAATTTTCTTTTACTTGTACCTTTGTCCTATAATATAATACAAAATACTTCCTATTAATTATTTAAAATAGTTTTTAAAACAATAAATTTCCTAAATGCTTTTAGTTTGAATCAATTCAAAGTAGTTTAAAATTCAGATTATTACCCCAAAATACATATAATACCTAGAGATCATGTCAAAAATTATAAAAATCAGCAGAATGAGCTAAACCCTATCTCAACCTAGTGAAAGAAACTCTGATCTCCCGAGGGTTTTAGTTTGCAAAAAATTTATCCCAAATTTTCTTATGCATGAATGCAAATGCACAAACTCTCTTCTATAGCCCTAAATGATGGGGCATTACATTTGACCAAAAGTATCATTCTAGTAAAGGTTTAATCATCATTGTTATATCTTAGGGTTCATTCCCAAATCACGCCAACAATCCAATATAGCAATCTTTGATTCATAATGCTAAAATCCATTATCATCTTCCTAACTAGAAGTCGGGAATCATAATACTAGTATTATATCTGTCATCCTCTAAACAGCAAATAAAACATGGGGATCAATGACCTATACTAGATAGCATACATGCATGATCCTTTGGAAAAATCTCATAATTTTCATCACTGATAGATCATGCACAAGCAGATAAAGCAAACAAGTATTTGACACCAGGTTTCAGATACTAATGGTTGAAAGAATCGGCCATATTACAATAGCAGTAACTACAGGCTAACCACACTATACCACTATTCCCAATTTAGAGCCTCGGATAATGATCAGCAAGATCATATAGGTAGCAATATTAAATAAACAAGGCCAAGCATAAACATCACTGTAAAAGGAACCAAAGAAAAACTTCACAGAAAATATAACCTTCATAACTAAGCAAGGTTGATCCATCCCAAATTTATGAGTATAACATGTTTAGCCAAGACCTACTGGGGTCATGATTGATAATGGAAAAGGGGTAAAATCCTATAATAGAGGACAAACCCTAATTCGGGTTAGGATTATATTCCATGGGAGTATTCAGAGAAAGATAGTGAGAAGAGAGGGAGAGGAAGACTCACCTTAGGGCCTTGCTCATCCATAAGAGGTAGCAGAGAGAGAAGGGGCCGGCGGCAAAGTCATGGTGGCACGGGGAGCACTAGTGGGCGCTGTAACCCGCGCCATGACGCGACCACATCGGCCAAATGATGGAGGCGTTGGACACCACCGCAACACCAGGTCACCAACACAGCTCCATAGGATCGTCGAAGCGCAACACCGCAGAAGGGGACGAAAACCCTAGCGCTAGTGAGGCAACGGAGAAGTCGAGAGGAGGTGCTTCCGACAAATTGATCTAGACTAGTCGACGCAACGTCGTTGACTGAGTCATCTAGCACAACGGCGGTAGCCAGAGAGACTCAGGCTCGCCGGAATCGGAAAGCAACGGCGGCGTCGGCACGGCGTCACGAGAGGAGAGGCCAAGAGGGAAAACACGCTCGTGGGTTTGGGTTGATTGACTGACCCAGGGGAACATGGTGGGTTCTAGCTGACCTAGGCTGGAACAGCCCAAAGGGTGAGACCCAGGTTTTAAAAGGCAAGAAATAAATAATAGAATACTAAATTACAAAAATACCCCAGAAGGTATTTAGGCCCTAGAAAAATATATAAACATCCTACAAATAAAAATAATATCTCTAAATGTTCATAAAAATATAAGCTATCCAATAAAAAACTAATTGTATTATAAGTTGGTAAAACTTAATTTGATTGTTTTAAAGCAATAATTCCTTTATGATCTTTCAAAAAAATAAGGATAATACTTAAAAATAAATAAAATTTATTTATAAGATCTTAAATAAATACTTCATGTAACAAAAATATTAGTTTGTATTTAGTTAAAATTCAAATACAAATTAAAAAACATTTATCCCGTTAAGGAATTTTAATAAAATAAAGATTAGACAGGAAAATAAATAAAATTCACTTTTGTGTATATGAATGAACCTATTAAATTATAAAAATACTAATTATAAAATTATAAGTCAATTAAGAATTTCTAAACATAAGCGACCTAATTGACTTTATAATTATTTTCTATCATAAAATTAAAGATAAAAGTTGTACAAAACAACCCAACAAATCTAATAACCTTAACTAAATACTAGGACTAATAAAAATACCAAATGTATTTTCTTATCACTACAAGTTCAAATAAAATCCTTTCAATCTTACTTTAAGTTTTTTAAGTAATTGTCTAATATAAATAATATTATTTCTTTAATATTTATAAACAAAACACTTTTAATGTTTTAAAAATTATATTTACATGTAACTTAGGTGAAACATGCAAAAGAAAGTTTAATTATACATTCTACTTAGATAAAGCTATAGTAGCAACTATTACATTAAACAAAAGACACCTTTAGATATTTAATTCAAAAATTAAATGTGATGTACCAAAGAAACATATTGAATACATAATAAATGTAAAACCTAAGCCACATACCTTTGAATCATTAGTTTTATCAACTTAATATCTAAGCTATTAAAAGTACTTATAGATTAGTCCCAACATGTATTGATAAAAGCTATTCCCTCAAAAGGTAAAATCTAGCAATAATTTACACTAAATGTAAAAGATCTCACAACCTTGATTAGGATTAGAAAAACCCTAGATCTCAATACTTTCATCAATAACATAACTTGAGTTTATTCATGTTTTTATAGCTAACTTTGGTCTAAAATACCTTAAACATCATAAGGTAAAACTCATCTTTATTTTTATATATAGTTAACTTTGGTATGTTATAAAACCAACCCAAGAGTATGCTAACTCAAACTCATTTGTAACTATTAGAAACCAAAACCTTAATACTATAATTATTCAAGGTTGATACACTTCTTATAAATAACATTTTCCTAAAAAGTATAAATTCTTTTTGCTACTTCAATCCACTACCCTATAATTTTTCATTCAACTCTTAACAACTTAAAACATGAACTTTCATCATAGTTACTTGATGTCAAATAATATTAGTCATCGGTTAGTATTGTACTCTACATTTAGATCTTAACTATAAATATAAAGCTTATTATAAATATTTAATTATTAAGTACATTTAAGGACTAACCTAGTCTTATAAAAACCATTTAAGTGCAACTCACTTACACCAAAGGGAATTCACTTCGAGGAGTTTACAAAATGCATATCATTACTTATGTATAAAAGCATATTGTGTCTGTAAACATTAGTCCTTACCGAACCAATGATGATGATTTCAGATATTGAACTTATATCGTCTCAAAGACCGTGATTGCATAACTTTATAATCACAAAGGCAAGTTCACACTTGCTCATGTCCTTTGATTATTTTCTATCAAGTATTTGCAATCTATTATTGATATTACTTGCATTTAAAAAGGATGACAGAAAACACTATTTTGATAACTAATTTGATAGAGTGATTACTGATCTAGGGTGATTAGTTAATCTTTTATGACTAGCAATGGAACCACCATTGCACGAGAAATATACCATCTAGGATATAACAACCAATATTGATATGGGGTGGCCCGATCTTCTCAGCAAGCTCTTGTCGATGGTGATGGTGGATGATAGATAACTAGTGCGTAGCTATGATCTCTCCCGCTCGATCCCTGATGCCAATGCAACAGCTCTCGAACCTTGTAGGATATTCACAACACCACACTCTTGCGCACGCAGCCGTGACCACGAACGGTAGTATGCAATCTACTAATTCCCAATGGAACAACAGATCACACTCAATTATAGTTGGCAGATTCGAACATAGGGTAATTCCAGAGGTTCTATGAAAGAAATAACTCCAAAATATTTTAACGTGGTCTCCCAACCTAACTTGTGATGGCTACGGAGGTTTATATGAGGGCTGGGGCGTCCTCCCCTCCAAACGGGCCTAAAAACAGCCATAACTTGGCCCAAACTGACTCGGTTCGACTCAAACTGATACATACCGACCCATATATGGGTTCGGCCTTATTGGCACGCAGTCCAAATGTCGTGGAACACCTCAAACATGTAATTCTTGGTGCGCCATCTCTCTCTCTTTCTCATACGTGATTTCCTCATTGCGTCCTAGTGCGCCTGCCTCCCGCTCCTCCCTCGCGCACTTGTTGATATTGGAAATCAGCGCTTGTCCTTCTTGCTGCAACTCTCCTCCTCCTCGCGCAACGCTTGTGTTATCAATAAACCTGATCATACAAAGATGCATAGACTTAGGTAGTATAAAGTTCTCATTAAATAAAACATCAGGTTCAATTAGGAATAAATTCACCTGATAGTCATTATTGATTTGACTCAATATTTCCTTCCAGTTCAGGCAGTCAGAATCATCATAATCCCTGTAGATATCCTCATCAAATATCGTTAGTGATTCTTGTGATGTATAATACGCGTTAACCATACCTTCTTTTGAAGAAATATTTTCAAAATTGTGACATGTTACTCCCTGTAGTAATCCCTGTAAATTGTGACATGTTACTCCCTGTAGTAATCCCTGTAAATTTTGAAGAATCATCATAATCCCTGTAGTAATCCCTATAAATTGTGACATGTTACTCCCTGTTCCGAGAAGGAACTACGAACGCGGCAGGAAAGGAACTCCATGAAATTCTGGTCAACCTATGAAGACTAACGGATATAGTTTTTCAGAATAAAAGAAACTTTTGAAGAAATATTTACAAAAACCTACATAACCAACGACCTATGATTTGTGATTGTATCTAGTGCATCAAACAATCCTTTTTAGTGAACTTGTTGAGTATGCTCGTACTCAACCGTACCTTCTTAACTCTTGCTAGATTATAAAGTATGAAGACAACACCAATACCAAATGATACTCCAGGAAATCGACATCAGAAGCTCAAGTTCTTCAATGATGTTAATAAAATCAACAAAGTTAACACATGCGTCAACCGAAGAAAAGGTAAAGTTCTTGATTAGATAAGAGTATATTCTCTAGCCATAGAACCTATTTTTGTAGAGAATTGCAATAACAGCAATTGCAAGCCTGATAGTATAGATATTAGTCTTATTACTCAGATAGTCATGAGTTGTTATTCTGGTTACTCTTTGTAAGAAGTTATTTTCTTCTGCTATAACTTGAGTGTTCTTTGGATCTTCTGTAAAGAGTCGAATTGTAATCTATAGTTATGTTTTGGACCCATTGTGTTTTTGTTGAGCCACTCTGAAGGGTCTAACACTAGTGAAGTGTGTTCCATTAGTGTTATGTCCACGACTATAGTATACTACATCACGCAGTGGTATGTTGGGTCACAAAATTTTTCCTTGGTATGCGGAGGGGAGTAGGGAAGGGGGTACACCCGACACACTTCAGGAAGGAAAGGCGGCGCGCGCAGGCGTCACCTCGTCGATGTCACCCAAATCGAAAGGTATTTCTCCTGAGCCCAAAAACCACGACCCCAGACGATCCATCGTGCTACACCAAACTCGCCGTCCACCAACACATGCCACCACGATCTTGCCATCATCACCATTGTCTCACCGTGGTCAAAGAAGAGAAGACGCCCGATGGCGATGGTGTCGCCAATTCCTGTGAAGAGATTGTTCCTCGCCCGGTGTAGAGCTCGAAGCGCCTCTCACCCCACGGTGGGCGCCAACTATCGTGGTATTGTCTATGAGTAGGCCATAGGGGATCCTTATAGTGTGCTTAGATAGATGTGGGGTATGGCAGCGAGTTAGCAGGTACGAGGTAATACAGCTTACCCAGGTTGAGATCCTACAACGGTGGCGAAATCCTATTCCTGCTTCCAATCACTATAATGCCAATACGACATGCTACAAAGATTGTAGTATCCACTACATGAGGTTGTCTATTTCCCTAAAGGCTCCCGCAGGTCTGGCTTATAAAGGCACCAAATAATAGGTTTATAGGGTAAAGTTCATACCAGATAGGTTATAGAGTTTTACACTAATATTAACTAGTCTTCGTATCTTGTACTCCAAGGATCTAAATTATTTGTCGGTACCATAGCCTTCCTATTTACCCACATGGGCTTTCCTTCTAGATTCTACTAACTGGTCCGCCCAGTAGGCTATAGGTCATGCTACCTTTTGTGGGCCACCAGGGTTAGCTGGAATAAGGCTATGCTATGGTGAAACTCATTATGCATATCCCCAACATGTAGCAATGATTATGACTTGAGATGTTCAACATAACAACAAACTCCAAATTCCATGTTTATTTTTATCACCTTCATGCTCGAGGACGAGCATAGGTTAAGCCTGTGGATATTGATGCATGTAAAATACATACATGAACTTTGTAGTTTATTGTCACATATTCCCACATTTGCATCATAAAAATGTTATATCCAAGTTTTACATTGATTTATAGGGATTTACCAATCATTCCATTTATTTGAGTTATAACTCAGGACAAGAAAACCCTTTTTTGCGTATTTTTAACTTTTAAGAACCTAAATAGAGTCAAACCGACCTAGGATTTTTCGAGGACTATTTTTTGCAAAGACAATGAGTTAGAGCACATGGATCACCAGAGGGGAGACAGGAGGTGTAACATCCCAAAACTTAATCCAAGGTTATTAAGATCCAAATCATCAAATTTAGAGTTAACAAAAACTTTTCCATTTAAATATATTTAAGCATTCATATGTGTGCATTTAAAATGGGAGTTGTTTTGAATTGCCATGATTGAGTGATCCATTGGTTGTAAAATGACTCTAAGGTGAATTACACATCATCTAGATCATCCCCAAGCAAATTCCAAAGAAAAAGAAACCAAAAAGAATTAAATAAGGAAATGGTCACTTTTGCCATTTTAATCAACTAGCCCACTTTGGCTATTCCTAGCACTCAAATTCAAACAGAAACAATTGTGGATCTTTACACCCCTTGCTAGTACAAGTAGTGATGTGCCAAGGCCCACTTTGTGATCTCTCAAAAACATTCAAACTCTAATTTTAAATGACATTTAAAAACTGAATTTAGTGTATGTATCAAGATCACACTATTTCAAAAACCATCCAGATGAACTCCAATTCAAAATCCCAAGCAAACCTAGATGCTCAAGCATGAGACAAACCACTCCACCAAAAATCTTTCAAAAATTCAAAAGGTTTGTTCATGCGGCCATTTGATCGAACAGCTTGTGAGCAGAATCAAAATGGCCTAATTTATACTATTTTTGATTAAATTTGGTCGAGTCATTTGAACCCAATTCAAGTCCTTTTTCTCCCCCAGACCCAACCAAGCCATCAAAGACCTACCCAATGGCCTAGGGCAACAGTTCAACGCCACCCTGATGCCATGCTCGCTGGTCGAGCCTGCGCAGCTCACAGCAGACCGCCAGCCCTTCTCCGCCGCTCTAGGGAGTGAGGCGTGACCTCACCGCCGCCCACGGTCCACCCCATGGCCCCTGCTAGCCACTGGACCAACCCAGAGCCGCGCAGCCCTTTCTCTCTGCGTGTAGCCAGAGCACGCCAGAGCGCCCTCGCCGCCAGCATGCCACAAACCGTGCCTCAACACTAGACCGTGCACACCGCTCTGCCTTGACCCCCTCACCCCGCCAGACACGGCCGTGCACCGCCGCAAGACCCACAGTCGTCGGGAGCCGCGTCGAGCACCGCCTCTATCCCTCAGAGCGCGGGAAGCCCCTCACCGATTGCCACCGCCCCTATCGTCGCCATTAAGCTCTAGATGATCGCCAGGGAACCGCCCACCATCCACCTATCTCGCCCACGCCGGTAGCCCTCTGTATCATCGTCACCGACGAGCTCGCCGTCGCCCCTTCGGTCCCCTCTTTGAGCCTATATAAGGAGGCCACCCCAGCCTCAATTTCCACACCATTCCACTCCCCTCTCTCCACCAGCCCTTCCCCACCTCTCGCTGGAGTAGTTCGAGCAGCCTCTTGCTGGAATTGAGCCGGAGACCGCCACAGCAGAGGAGACATGGTCGCTGATTTCGTCCACCCTAGCCCCCGCTGCCAGTACCAGGAGAACCGCAGTCATCGACTTGTTCATTTTCTAGCCTTGCCACACTAGCTGGAGCCCCGGTACGCCCCAATGCACCCCCACCGACCGTGCTAGGGTTCAGTCTCGCCGGCAACGTGTCCGTCGTCGACGACGACCGTGAACCGTTAGATCTTGTTCTAAGCGTGTGGTCCTGATCGCCCCATACCGCTTCGCGTTTAATGAGTCACTGACAAGCGGGGCCCCCTATCATCATCCCTCAGCACCGCGGAGGAATCTGGGCCGGCCCAATTAGTTCCCGTGCGACCTAGTTAATTCAAATTAGGATTTTTCTTTTTAGACTTAAAGTAGAATCTGTCCTTTAGTTTAAAAATCAATTCAGAGAGTTTTACAAATCCAAATTAGAAGATTCTCATTTTGTTCGAAAGGTAATTGAAATCTTTATCCGAGCCCGTTGGATTTAAATCATTTAGAGTTATAGATCTCTCCTAGTAAAAATAACAAGACAGAAGCTTCTTCACATTCAAACATTTTTCTAAAATCAACCATAAAAGATTTTAAGTTGATTCCAACTCTCAAAAATCACATTTAACCATACCTATCTAAATATCTAATAATATAAAGGTTTGCATGCAGTTACTTTGGACTAGTACCAAAATAATGCTATATAGGCATTTCTAGTCACTTTAAATCATTCAATATTAAACTTAAACTTAATAAAATGTGATCCAACCTTTAAAGCACATTCCCATATGTTAGAATATGTGGTGATGACATGTGTCCACATGATCCCATATTTTAATTGGAGAATATTAAATCTTAGTTATTTTCCATGAGTAGAAATTAATTTTCTCAAATAAAAATAAAGAAACTACTTCATTAAACCTTGTGATGTTTGTGATGATAATAGATCATCAAATGTGTGCCTTAGTGTGCTAAGTAGACTACTTAAGTATTGTTTGGTGATTGTGTATTTCGTATGTATTTATAGACGATAGTACCGACCAAGCTTTCGAGGAGGAGGAATGCTAGCCAGAAGAGGAGGAAGAGAATTTCAACCACTACACTACTCAAGGCAAGCTATTATTGGCGAGCTAACACTTGCAAGTATTATACTTAGCAAGCCATCATTAACAATGCAAGCTAGACCTTGCAAACTAGATAACCTAAGCAAATGCTTTAGGCATGCTTTGGTTATACATTTTGACTTTTACCTACCCCAAGTTTTATTTACAAGCTTTACTTCCTTTTACTTTACGAAAGCTTCTTACTTTGCTGGAAGGTAGCATAAAGAGTATAAAACTTGACCTATCTAGTTAGAAGTAGATGTCATTCTATGGCATGAGATTGATCCTAGCACCCCACATTACTGAACACTCTTAACTTAGTAGTTTAGAGCTAAACCAAAACTTGATCACCTTAGATGGGAATACTTGGTGAAAATGATTTGTGAAAACCTTGGGATGATGAGTCATTCTATTGAGATGTTTTGACATGTGTTTAGAAACACAAATGGTTTATGCTGATGAAACTGTTGAGGCATGAGCCTTAGCCCTTTTATAAAAACTGATGGTTGGGTTCGGATGCGATACCATTCCAATTTTACCGTACAACCACAATACCTAAATTGGGTAAGGCTTAGCCGGAAGTTTATATGAATTAGTATTAGTTCCCTCGCGGGAGAGGTTTGAGCTGAGGCTACCTCTCAATGTTGTACACCTATGCAGTGCCCAAGAAGACAGATGGTCATGGCTGGGAGGCCAAGCTCATAGGAGAGGTGCTTATACTAGGGTGTGTAAAGGAAAGGTTATGTTTTATTATTTGCATACTAAGTGTGATGATTCAGGGTTATCCCTGACAGATGTATCGAATCTTGTGGTGAAAGTGTACCACCTCTGCAGAGTGTCAAACTATTCGAATAGCCGCGTCTGCGGTTATGGACAGTTGGAGTGGCCATACTCTTCCGTTGTCAGATGTTTTCAAAATGACTTATGAAATGAATGATGAATCTTGACTTGACCACAACAAGGTTGTGACCATGACACTAGCTTCCCAACTTAAGTTATTCTAGAACTTTATTTTATCTTTCTTTGTTTCTGAACTCAGCTTAGGTTTCAAACTAAACTTTACAAATAAACTTAGAGTTAGCATTCCCACTAGAACTTCCTTACTTGTTAGTGATAGTTTGCGAGTACTTGAAGAGTAGTCATGGCTTTGTCCCTGGCTATTCCTATGGCCAGACTATGAAGAGGACTACCCTGAAGGAGGACAATGGGACGGCTATGATAACTAGGACTATCTTCCATCGTCAGCATTGCCTGTGACCCTGAAGATGCACCGCACCGCTACGCTTATTATTTATTCCGCTGCTTGTTGTATTCAGACTGGATCATGAGATCCTTTATTCGTGTAAAACCTTATTATGGTTTGTAATGGATGATGGACTGTGATATCCAATCTGTTATGTCTCGCAAAAATGGTAATCCTAGTTGACGAGGGTTTAACTCATCAATGCCCATTGTTATGGACTTGGGTTTTGGAGAAGGAGGGGTGCTGGAGAAATCTATCGGCTAGCAAACAAGCACACAGGGGACAAAGGATTTACCCAGGTTCAGGCCTCGTAGAGGTCCCTACTCCTGCTTGTCTGCTCGTGGAATTATCGAGGGAGTCGAAAGTTACAATGGTGCGCAGATGCAATCTGGCGAGAGATGAGGAAACTAGGGTTGCGTGTGTCCTCCTCGCCGCCCCCTCCTAGCCTTTATATTGATAGGCTAGGTCTCGGGTAGCAGGTCGAGTCGGTTACAAGTTAGAGTTTTCCCCTTCAAACTTTCTATCCTTAGCTTCTTCTTGTCTCTCAAGCAATCGAGAGTCCGCAGGTTACCCGAGTCCTTTCATCTGGGCCTTGGCGACACCGTGGGCATGTACGTATTTAGACCGTATATACCAAGCTCGAGTACCTATAGGTATACCCATGTCAGTAGCCCCCGAGTATCCAGTGGAATCGCAGATTCGACTGGGTACTTTTTTGAAGTCTTCGAGTGCCTGAACGAGTACATTTTTCGACTACTTTTATTTATGTCATAGGGATTGTTGATATACGTGCCTGATATAGCCTAAGTGTCGGTATCAGTTAACCACCTTAGGGTGAAACAACGCAATCTACTCGAACTCGAGTCCCCGGACTCGAATCCGGAAAAGTACTGGCGTAATTCGACTCAGGCCGTCGAGGTCTTACAGGAGTCGAATTCCAGTTATATGGGTGTGGGCACTTGACGCGTCCGTCAAGGCATGTTCATTGTGCCTGCAGGCACGGATATATTTCTGGTAGTGCGCAATTAAATGCGTTGCCAGGCCTTTATTCAGGTCTTACCTTCACGCTGTAAGCGCGACATCCGAATTTTATCATCGCGGAGATGATTCGGGTGACCCAGGAGACATAGTCTCTTTGTAGGGAAAATTATGAGGCGGTGTCGCCATGATCTGCGTGTGCGGATGTAATCAACGCACAGCTTTCGTGCAAATAATCATAGGGTGCGCGACCAGCGCTCCCTATGGGAGTAGCCCCCGAGTGCCTGGTTGAGTCGAAGACTCAGGCAGGGACTAAAGAAATTTTGCGACTGCTGTCGTCTTTGTTTGTTTGTTTCAGTCGAAAACTTGGGTTGCGACTGCTGTAGTCTTTTGCTTGCTTGTTTCAGTCGAAATTGTTTCCGGTGCTCCCTATGGGAGTAACCCACGTCCATAGTCGAATCGTGTTTCGAGTGGTTGGGTTTGATTGTGATTGCCTGTATCCCTGCAATAAGAAAATAAAATCATAGGGTGCGCGACCAGCGCTCCCTATGGGAGTAGCCCCCGAGTGCTTGGTGGAGTCGAAGACTCCAGCAAGGACTAAAGTAGTCGAAGATTTCCACTGCGAAGCTTTGATGACGTCAGTGCTGACATTTGTATGACCTCAGTTTCCCGCGTGAGAGAGTTTGATGGGACGTGACGAGCGGTGGGTCCCACTTTCTGACTTTGGTTTGACTGGGCGTGCGTAATCTTATTTTTAACTGTGCCTCCTTGATTTCCGCGCAGAATGGGAGCAGTGGAGGGACGGTTCGCGCTTCCTCTTCTCCACGTGTCGATCACGATGCGTGCCACGGGTCCAGTAGGGTTTTTGGGAGCCATTGGATTGCATCTCCTAGGGGTTAAGTAGCAATGCTATGGCGGTAATTTTCCATCTGCGCTCCTTTCTTCCTCGCTGCCATCGCCATTGCCGCTGCTCATCTGCTTTTCCCCTGCGCTCATCTCTTCCTCAGCTCTGGACAACCTCCGCTCATTTCCAAGTTATTTCATGCGCTCTCATCGCCACCGCGCAATGGGAAAGAAGAAAGGAGGCGTTGCCGCTGAATTTGCGGCCACCATTGCCACGACGAAGAAGAAGGGTGGCCCCGCTGCTGTGGGCACTAGTGCCGTCGCCAGCAGGAAAAAGAAGGTCGCGGGCACCCGCGTGACCAATGGCGCATGGCGTCCTTCTATCATCAAGGCTTCGGATCTCCATCTTCTTCGCCAAGACGGAGTAATTTCTGCAGCAGTCGCCGATGCGCGCGTCCCCAGCGGTGAGACCATTCCTGTGCCTCCCGCTGGTTTTCGAGTGATGTTTCTTGCATTCATCATTCGCGGTCTTTGTTTGCCTCTCCACCCCTTTCTTAGGGGTCTCCTTTGTTTCTATGGGCTCCAGCTCCATCAGCTGTCCCCAAATTCAATTCTCCACATCAGCTGCTTCATCATTCTTTGCGAGTGCTGGCTCGGAATCGAGCCACACTTTGGCCTTTTTAAGCGTTTATTTAAACTGAAGCGTCAGTCCGCATCTGGCTCTCTAGTTTATGACGTAGGTGGTTGTGGAATCCATGTCGACCCGTCCGCCACCTACTTCGACATCAAGCTCGCCAAGTCCGTCCAGGGATGGAGGGACAGATGGTTTTATGTTCGCGACCAGAAGGCCAAGGACGAGCATTTTGGACTCGCGCCTTTCGATCCCGCGATTCCCTGCAAGAAGATGTGTTCTTGGAAGAACGTGATCATGCCTTCCGAACTAGTGGAGACAGACGTGCTATACCAACACGTCTGCGAGCTCGAGAGTCGCATAGGCACAGAGGAGGGAGGTTGTGCCCTTGTCAGGACTTGGCTGCGTCGTCGCGTCCAGCCTCTCAAGGCTAGAGTCCATCCCATGTTTCAATGGGGTGGTGCTGATGATGCCACTCGCGTGTCTACCGATGGCATGTCTGCAAGTGAGGTAGATAAGAGGGTGCGACTGGTCACGAAGTACACCTTCAAGGATGTGCTTCCGAATGAGCCAGTCGTTCCTCCTTTCGATGCTTTGAATCCTCCTCCTGAGGTATAGTTGTGCTATGCAGTAGCTTATTTTCGCGATTGCTTTTCTGTTGTTTACTTGCTCCTTTTTGCTCATCTTGATTGCGACTTGATTGCGTCGCGCTTTTCGTAGGTGATGTCTCGTGGAGACAGTTCGATTCCCCAAAGCGCGACTCGTCCCGTGGCGTCGGGGTTATTGAGGATATGTCCCAATGGGGCGTCGCTGACTACCACGATTGGGTGTTCCTGGAAGTAATGGCGCAGTCGCCGGGCGGTCATGAAGACACCGTACGCCAGCTTCTGGTAGTGCGGGTACCGCTGTTTTGTTGGCGTGAGGACCTCGCTGAGGTAGTATACCGGGCGTTGTATGCCATGGACCTTGTTTTCCTCGGCCCGTTCGACGACGAGCACTGTACTAACCACTTGGTTGGTAGCGGAGATGTACAGCAGTAGTGGCTCCCTCTCTCGTGGAGTCACCAGTACCGGCGAGGTGGATAACATGCGCTTGAGATCGTCAAATGCTTCTTGCGCTTCCTTGGTCCACTCGAATTTGTCAGCTTTGCGGAGGAGCTGATAGAAGGGCAGTGCCTTTTCTCCCATTTGACTGATAAATCGACTGAGGGCCGCGATTTGTCCGGCTAGTTGCTGGACGCCTTTTATGTTCTTTGGCTTCTCCATTGCCAGTATGGGCTTTATCTTTTTCGGGTTTTCCTCAATCCCTCTCGCGGAGATGAGATACCCGAGCAGCTGCCCAGATGGTACGCCGAAGGCGCATTTGTCCGGATTGAGCTTAATCCGGTAACGATCGAGATTGGCGAATGTTTCGCGCAAGTCGTCGATTAGAGAGGCTTCCTCCTTGGTTTTGATTACTATGTCGTCGACATAGACTTGGATGTTGCGACCCAATTGCTCCTTGAGGCAAGCCTGCATACACCGCTAGTAGGTGGCTCCCGCATTTTTTAGCCCGAAGGGCATTGTGTTGGAGCAGAACACACCGAAGGGCGTTGTGAACGCGGTCTTCTCCTGGTCTTCCTCCTTCATTCGAATTTGGTTGTAGCCTGAGTAGGCATCGAGGAAGCAGAAGCGCTCGCATCTAGCGGTGGAGTCGATGATTTGATCGATCCGTGGTAGCGGGAAGTGATATTTTGGGCAGTGCTTGTTTAAAGAAGTGAAGTCCACGCACATCCGTAGGATATCCGTGTCCTTTTTTGGTACCAGCACCGTATTGGCGAGCCAATTTCTTTCCTTGATCTCGCATATGAATTTGGCCTCGAGGAGTCTGTTGATCTCCATTCCGACTGCCTGCGCTCGTTTCTCAGACAATCGCCTGATTGTTTGCTTGACTAGCCTTGCGTTGGGGTTGACGTTGAGTGCGTGCTCGGCGAGTTCCCTAGGAACTCCTGGCATGTCCGCAGCACACGAGGCAAAAATTTCCCAGTGCTCACGGAGGAATTCGACGAGCGCGAGTTCCTATGCGGGACTCAAGTTGTTGGCGATGAGGGTCGTTTTGGCAGGATCTGTTGGATGGACCTGCACCTTCTTTGTGTGCACAGATGAGTCGAAGGAGAGATCAGGTGAGCTTGGCCTACTCAGGGGAGGCAGACTGTTGTCTGTCGTTTCCTTTAATCGCGCGAGCTCCTCCTGCATGCCGAAGGACTGGGAGATTCTGTTGAATTCCCTGTCGCAACTGTCAGATCGCTCAAAGCTCCCGTTGATCGGGATGACGCCGTTGGGACCTGGCATTTTCATCTGCAGGTAGGCGTAGTGGGGTACCTCCATGAACCTAGCAAACGCGACGTGTCCGAGGATGCAGTGGTATTGTGAGGGCCAGTCGACGACCTCAAAGTCAATGCGCTCGCGCCGGAAGTTCTTTGGCGTGCCGAATATAATGTCGAGGTTGATTTTGCCCAGGGGGTATACGCCTTTCCCTGGGACGATGCCGTGGAACGTTGTGTCTGATTCCTCCAAGAAGGTTAGAGGGATCCTCATTGCTCGCAAGGTACTCGCGAATATGAGGTTGATGCCGCTTCCGCCATCCATGAATACGCGACTCATGTCGAAGCCTCCAATTTGTGCCTCGAGTACAAGGGGGCAATAACCTGGGCGAGGTACTTGAGGTGGGTGATCGTGTTTATCGAAGGTGATACACGACTCACTGCCACTGAGGTACTCAGTGGTGGATGGTGGTGAGTGTGTGGCCAAGTTGACTTGGCGAGTGATGGCTTTCTGCACCCTGTTGGAGGGGCGCCCCTTTTGGATCATCATGGTACCCATGGCCGGTGGGTATGGTTCTACTCCGTGGTGCTGGTCCGGTGCAGCTCCGTTCGGGGGTGGCCCTGGTGGTGGTGGCGGTGCGCCATGTGCCACGGCGCCTGGAGCGGCTCTGTAGCCTCTTTCGACTGCGTTGCGGTTCATCCGAACCAATCCCTCGTGTAGCTTGAGGAACTCGCGGCAGTCCTTGAGGAGGTGGTTGGACTTTCTCTTGTCGTCATGCTTGTCGATGTAGAAGTGTACCGTGCATGGCCCGGATAGTTTTTCCTCGATGGAGGTCGCGGGTGCCTCGTCGCGAGTGCGGCGTTGCCACACTTGCATGGTTTTCCCGGAGTCACGGTATCCGCCGCTGCGGTATCCGTTGTTGTGGTTGTCATCGCGTCTATCGGCGTAGCCGGCTGCGACAATGTTGACATCGTCACGGTCGTCGTAGATGCGCATGCGACGTTTGTCTGTGTTCGAGTTCTGCCTCCTCGTCGGAGTGAGCGCGGTTTTTCACCGAATCTTCTCCATCAGCCCACCGATTCGCGATCTCCATCAGGTGGTCGATGGTCTAGGGCTTTGAGCGGCCCAGCTCCTCCCTGAGCTCTAGACGGTGGACGCCACCGTTGAATGCATCAATCGCGCGGTCCTCCGAGATGTTTTCCGCGGAGTTCTTGATGATGGACCACCTATGGATGTATGAGCGCAGCGATTCACCAGATCTTTGCTGGCAGCATCTCAGTTGTTCGATTGATGCGGGCCGTTTGTATGTGCCCTTAAAGTTGCGCACGAAGCTGTAAAGCAGCTCATCCCAACTGCGAATGGATCCGCGTGGGAGGTTATTGAGCCATGCTCGGGCGGCGCCCTGCAGTTGTAGCTACAAACATTGCATGGCAGTACTTCGACTGCCTCCATGGAGCCTGACAGAGGAGATGTGATCCTCTAGCCAGATTTTAGGGTCTTGTAGACCGTCGAACTTCGGATTTTCCAACGGAAGTTTAAACCCCTTAGGCATTCGCTTCTGCCTAATGGATCTGCTGAAGCATCTGGCGCCACAGAGCTCCCCGTCTTCCTCTTCCGAGTCAGTCGACCGAGCACGTCGTGCCCTTGACTTGTCGATCTAGTGTTGTGTGAGGTCGTTGCGTGCATCGTAATCGCAATCGTGTCGCCATGAGCGACGGCGTCGAGACAGGTCGTGACTGTCATCGTTGGATGAGGGCGAGGAGTAGCATTTTGCTAGCACTTTGCCCTTTTTTGGGTCTGGTACCGGCTCCTTGTCGAGGGCGGCCTCGATTAGCCTCGAATCCGCGATCGTAGATTAGTGCATGGCGGTTCGGGGGTCTCCAGCCGGTGGCTGGTTGTTGAGGAGGTACATGGTGGCTGCTGTCACCGCGGCCTGCGGCGTCCTGGGAACCACGTTGCCTCTTGTGTCGACTGTCATAGAGCCGAAGTCGAGGACTTTCACGGCGTCTATGCGCACTTGTTCGGTGAGGTGAGACATTCGCGACTGCCTCTTCTTGGCGATGTACTCGCTGCCTCGTGAGGAGGAGAGCCTAGCGCGACAAAGGCTCGACTCGTCCGCCGCCTTTTTACGCGCCTCAAATTGCGCGATTGCTTGTTTTTGGCGTGTGAATTCTTCTTTTAGGAGCCAGTGGTAGCCCATCAGTAGTTCCTATGGGGACCCAAGGGGTAGAGGTGCACCTCGTAGGGCTTCGCGGCAATGGTCCCAATCTTGCTCGTTGAGCCTGATTACGACGCGTTCGCTGGTTTGTTCATTGAGTATGCTGGGAGGTTCGACTGCTCCCCTGTTGGCGCCATTACCGCCGTTGCCACCATTGCCAGTGTTACCGCCATTGCCGCGATTGGTGGAGGTGTTGCCTGCGTTAATGACGGCGCACATGAAGTGATTGGGGAAGCTGCTGCTTCCACAACTTTCAGATTCGGAACTGTAGGTTCCATCTTCTGTGGCCAGATCGCTTAGATCGGAGTCGTGACTGCTATCGTTGATCGTGTTTCCGACTGCCACCGGAGCATTGAGCTCGCTGAGGGTGTCGATCGATGGAGGGAACCATGATGCCGGGGCAATCACCAGTGATGTCGGTCGATCAGGCATGCGAAGCGTGCCCATCTGACCAACTTGGAAGCGGAAGCTCCCAATCGCCAGGCTGATTCCATCGCCCATGGACTCAAAGGCCGGGCGGGTGGCCGGCGTGTGGATGGTGAAGTCAAAGGTGCCGAAGAGCTGGCGAATCTCCACTGTTGCAGAGTTGTAGATCGCAGTTGATGGGGCCAAAGAAGCCGCAACATCAGCACTCCCAGTTTCCACAGACGGCGCCAATTGACGAGGGTTTAACTCATCAATGCCCATTGTTATGGACTTGGGTTTTGGAGAAGGAGGGAGTGCTGGAGACATCTATCGGCTAGCAAACAAGCACACAGGGGACAAAGGATTTACCCAGGTTCAGGCCTCGTAGAGGTCCCTACTCCTGCTTTTCTGCTCGTGGAATTATCGAGGGAGTCGAAAGTTACAATGGTGCGCAGATGCAATCTGGCGAGAGTTGTGGAAACTAGGGTTGCGTGTGTCCTCCTCGCCGCCCCCTCCTAGCCTTTATATAGATAGGCTAGGTCTCGGGTAGCAGGTCGAGTCGGTTAAAAGTTAGGGTTTTCCCCTTCAAACTTTCTATCTTTAGCTTCTTCTTGTCTCTCAAGCAATCGAGAGTCCGCAGGTTACTCGAGTCCTTTGGTCTGGGCCTTGGCGACACCGTGGGCCTGTACGTATTTAGACCGTATATACCAAGATCGAGTACCTATAGGGTATACCCATGTCACTGGGATTGCGATGTATGGCATAACAGGCATCTGGGATTAAAAATCCGGGTGTTGACAAGTTGGTATCAGAGACATCCTGACCATAGGAGACCCTAGTTAGAATGGACGTCCGACCAAAACATAGTTTCAAAACAAAAGTGAGTATTTATGAAAACTATTTCCTCTCTTACCCTTGGGATTCTTTCTCTCAAAAAAGTACTTGTTCCACCAAATTCTTACATTACTACATAAAATTTGACACACTTTATCACTTCACTATCTTTCTCATCATCATTTCTTATAGATGGAGACTCAGTTCAGCATGTTCTACCAGTTGGGCAACGGAGGCCAGCTGATCTTCGAGAGGGATCTTAATGCACTATCAGATTACTTGGAGCATCCTCATCCAGAATTTCTTGGAGCTCAACTTCCTGGACCCTCAGGAGGAGATATGCAATGGCTAGTGACTGCTGATCTTCGAAGCAAGATAGAAGCACCAACGTTTGGCAGGATTCAGTTCTCCGTGAGAGAGAACAACTGGCTAGATGGATTATCCAGGGCAATGCATGAAGCTCTCGCACGTTGATACATTGCAAATGTATCTATAATTTTTGATGTTCCATGCTTGGTTTATCTACTTTCTTGTGTTTTGTTCCAACTTTGGAGTACTTTTCATATGATTTCTTGGACTAACCTATTAACAAGATGCCACAGTGCCAGTTGCCTGTTTTTGGTTCCAGGAAGTCAGAAAATGAATATTCTCGGAATTGGACGGGACAAAACCCAAAGTTACTAGTTTCCCGGAAGACTCACGGAGCTAGAAGGAGAGTCGGAGAGGGGCCACAGGGTGGCCACACCCCCCTTGGCACGGGCCAGCCTAGGCCACGCCAGGGCATGGTGTGGGCCCCCTGGCTGGCCACCGACCTTGCCTCCTTCTCCTATAAGAGCCTCCCGATACCAAAACCATAAATCATCAATCAGAAATCCACGAAAAGTTCCGCTGCACCGCCACCACAGAAGGGGAAATTCAGGGGACAGAAAGTCTCTGTTCTAGCACTCTGCCGGGACGGGGCAGTGCCCCCGGAGCCATCTCCATCGATCTCCACCACCATATCCATCACCATTTCTGATTCCCATGATGAGGAGGGAGTAGTTCTCTCTCGAGGCTAAGGGTTATACCGGTAGCTATGTGTTCATCTCTCTCTCTATGCATGATTATATTGTGATCATGAGCTTTGTAATCAAGTAGATCTACCTTGCTACTCAAGTGCTTTAATAGATCTCTGCTCTCCCCATGTGTGTGAAAGTGACAGCGTGCACACCATGGTGGCAATTAGGCTAGAGATTACAAATACTTGTTATGAGTTATATTTGGAGTTGGATGTTTCTATGAAATTGTGGTGTTTGTTGGACTCATCTAGTGCTCAAGGTGACAGTGTGGGGTTTTCTAGATGGGAAAGGCTTACTTTGAGGTGTGCTGTTATAGCCCTACCATGGATTAGAGTGTCCAACCGGAGAGTAGTTAAGAGTAGTATCATGAAGATAATATATTTATATGAGAGTGTTCACTAGTGAAAGTATGATCCCTAGGCCTTGTTTCTAAGTATTGATACACCGTTTGCAATTAGATCTGTTACATGTTTGCTTGCTTCCATCTTTATTTCAGTTTTCCTTTAGTCTCTTCCACGCCATCAAGCTATTTTCTATCACCGTTACCACTTATAATTATCCATACCACTTGTATTTCACTATCTCTTCGCCGAACTAGTGCACCTATACACCTGACAAGTGTATTGGGTGTGTTGGGGTCACAAGAGACTTCTTGTATCTTGATTTCAGGGTTGCTTGAGAGGGGATACCTTTGACCACTTCCTCCCTGAGTTCGATAAACATTGGGTGATCCACTTAAGGGAAAACTTGCTGCTGTTCTACAAACCTCTACACTTGGAGGCCCAAAAACTGTCTACAAGAATAGAAGTGCGTAGACATCACATGTCTGTGTGCCCTGAGTGTCAACTTGATCCAAGGAACCCGATTTGCTCACTATGCAAGGCGTGGTTTCATGGGAATGCCCATGGAGATGCCAAGTCACCCGGAGTTGAAGCATCAAGTGGAGAACCTTGACTGCTTGCTGTACGATAGACAGAAGGAGTTGGACAATTCTTGGTAGTTCGCCAACCACAACCTCGCCATTGCAGCCCAGAAGGCCCAGACTTTCGCCCTGCTCGTCAAGGATCGTCAATCACTTCGCCACCAGCGTGCAAAGAAGGATCGCACCATCGACCGTCTTTGCAAGAAGGTGGATGACCTCGAGAAGACCATCAAGGAGCAAGAAGATGAGCTTGCAGCAAAGGAAGAAGAGGAAGGTGGAGATATCCAAGGGGATATTGACTCCTACCTCAGCAAAGATGATGACTATCTGGAGGAAGATGTTGTGGACTTCTAGACCGACGATGATGACTCCGACTTCATCGATGATGAGTAGATGCACTAGAGCACTATCGTAGAGTGAGGAGTATCGGTCCCATTGTATCATAGCTTGTAGAATGGTTCTTAAAACCATCTGTTTTCCTTTGATGTTGTGGTGTGTGTGTTTGTATCCTGTGCTTGCTTGAATGAATGAAAAGAAGTTAGTTACAAAACCTGAGTCAAACTCAAAGTTTTACCTTTGAAACGAAAACCAGGAACCTTAGAACCTTCCCTCTTACCCCTTTATCTATCTCAATCTTCAGATGACTTGTGGAAACCAAGGAGGGAGTAGCTCATCACAGGACCCAATGCTGCAGATTCTGCAGACGCTCATTGCAGACTATGAAGCTAGTAGGGTAGAGCGCCAAGCCAATCTAGCAACACTGCAATAGATCGCCCAGATGGCTCACCACAATCAGAACCATGGAAATCAAGATCATCAGGGATCCAAACTAAAGAACTTCCAAAATACCAATCCCCTAATCTTTAGCAAGTCTGAGGACCCAATGGATGCTGATGACTGGTTGCAGACAATGGAGAACAACTTAGAAGTAGCAAGAGTGGATGAAACCGAGAAAGTTCTTTTTACCACCCACTATTTGGCAGGTGATGCAAGAGCCTGGTAGAACAGCACCCGCATGATGAACCATGGTCAAGTGATGACATGGGAAGCCTTCAAAGTCAAGTTCACCGCACCCAGAACTAGAAGCAATGTTGTGCCCGTGGAAGCAAAAGAGAAATCTTGGATCACTTGTTTCGAGTGTGGAGTGAAGGGTCACTACTCCAATGAGTGCCCCAAGAAGATTGCCGCCACTGCCAATGTGAATGCCCCAGCTCAACAGCAGCGTCGTGTTCAACCAGGAAGAAGATTTGCCCCAGGGAACCCTCACAACCGCAACAGCCGTCTCTTCCACATGAACGCCGAAGAAGCCCAAGAAGCGCCAGATGTAGTGTTGGGTATGTTTTCTGTCAACTCAGTTTTAGCAAGAGTGTTGTTTGATTTTGGAGCATCGCACTCATTTGTCACCGAAGAATTTGCATGCACTACTAAGATTCACCTAACCAACTTGAAGCATGTCATGATAGTTCAAATCCCTAGTTCAACTACAAGAGCTAGAAAAATTTGCAAAGCTGTACCTATCAGAATACATGGGATAGATTTGTATGCTAATCTAATAGTACTTGGAACCAAAGGTTTGGAATTAGTACTAGGAATGGATTGGATGTCAAAGCATAAAGGACTGATAGACTGTGCTAAGAAAGCCATCACCATGACCAGTAGCTCTGGAGCAACAGTAGAGCATGTATCTGAAACCTTACCCTGTTAATTCAAATGCAACAAGAGTCTAGCCCTACCCACCATAGACCAAGTCAGAGTAGTCTATGAATACCCCGACGTATTCCTAGATGAATTGCCCGGTATGCCCCTGGATAGGGATATTGAGTTAATTATTGAACTAATCCCCGGAACCGGACCCAAAGCCTAGAGACCCTACAGCATGAACCCGTCAGAGTTAGTAGAACTGAAGAAGCAGCTGGATGCTATGTTGGCAACAGTCTTGATTCAACCAAGTGCATCGCCATGGATATCACAAGTGTTATTCGTCGACAAGAAGGATGGAGGCAACCGTTTGTGCACAGATTACAGAAAGCTTAATGAAGTCACCATCAAAAACATGTACCCCTGCCAAAGATCGAGGATCTATTTGATCAGTTGACTAGAGGAAATGTGTTCTCTAAGATTGATCTTAGGACTGGTTATCACCAACTTAAGATTCGTGCAACGGATATTCCAAAGACCGCCTTTACTACTCGCTACTGATTGTACGAGTATATGATTATGTCTTTTGGATTAACCAACGCCCCTGCTTATTTCATGAATCTCATGAATAAGATCTTTATGAATTTTCTGGATAAGTTTGTCGTTGTGTTTATCGACGATATCCTTATCTACTCCAAATCTGAAGAAGAGCATGAGCAACATCTGAGAATCATCATGGAAACCCTTAGAGAGCATCGGTTGTATGCCAAGTTCAACAAATGTGAGTATTGGCTGAAAGAAGTAGGATTCCTCGAACATATTGTGTCTGCAGGAGGAGTCGCAGTTGACCCCGCCAAGATCAGAGATGTCGAAGCATGGGAAGCCCCAACCACTCAAACCCAAGTCCGTGCATTTCTCAGATTAGCGGGATACTATCACAAGTTCGTCGAAGGATTCTCGAGCATCGCCAGACCCATGACCCAATTGTTGAAGAAGGACAAGAAGTTTGAATGGACCAACAAATGTGAAGCCAGTTTCCAAGAGCTCAAGAAGAGATTGATTTCAGCCCCAATATTGATCATGCTAGATATCAAGAAGCCGTTTGATGTGTATTGTGATGCATCCAAGATTGGTCTCGGAAGTGTATTGATGCAAGAAGGCAAGGTCATCGCATATCTATCTTGACAACTGAAGCAGCATGAGCAGAACTATCCTACCCATGATCTTGAGTTAGCAGCCGTAGTTCTAGCATTGAAGACATGGCGTCATTACCTTATGGGTAATCGCTATGAGATTTATTCAGATCACAAAAGCTTGAAGTATATTTTCACTCAGAAGGAGCTGAATATGAGGCAAAGGAGATGGATAGAGTTAATCAAGGATTATAACCTTGACATTCACTATCACCCTGGCAAAGCCAATGTGGTAGCGGATGCTCTTAGCAGATTGCCGTGTAGGCTAAACACCATAATCAAGAAGAAGCAACCAAGTTTGCATGAGGAGTTGGAACAATTTAGAACTGAGCTTGTTAGCAAAGGATTTTTAGCTAGCATTGAACTTCGACCCACATTGATCAGTCAAATCAAGGAAGCCCAGAAAGGAAATGCAAGTATCGACGTAATCAAATGTCGTATTAGTACAGGAAAGGTACCTGGATTCACCGAAGACGAAGAAGGAGTTCTGTGGTACAAAGGACATATCTGTGTGTCAGCAGATTCGGAGCTGAAGCAAGTTATCATGCAAGAAGCTCATGATACTATTTATTCTATCCACCCCGGAGGAACAAAGATGCATCAGGATTTGAAGGAGTAGTTTTGGTGGCACAAGATGAAAAGAGAAATCGGGAGCTACATCGCCAAATGTGACATTTGTCAGAGAGTCAAAGCGGAACATCGGAGACCCGCAGGACTATTGCAACCATTTTAGATTCTAGAATGGAAATGGGATTCCATCGGAATGGACTTTATCACCGATTTGCCTACTTCTAGTAGGGGAAATGACTCAATCTGGGTCATCGTTGATAGATTGTCCAAGGTAGCTAATTTTATACCTGTCAAGACAACCTACCAGAGTTCGAAGCTAGTAGAGTTCTACATTGCTAGAATTGTTGGTCTGCATGGAACCCCCAAGACCTTAGTGTCGGATCGAGGAACCCAATTTACCTCGAGATTTTGGTAGAATTTTCAAGAAGGATTAGGAACCAAGTTGAATTTCAGCACAGCTTATCACCCAGAAACTGATGGACAGACTGAAAGAGTCAACCAAATCCTAGAGGATATGTTGAGAGCTTGTGTTTTGGAGTATGGATCAAAATGGGAAGACTGTCTGCCTTTTGTGGAATTCTCATATAACAACAGTTATCAAGATAGTTTGAAAATGGCATCATTTGAGTTCTTGTATGGAAGAAAGTGTCGCACCCCTTTGAATTGGTTGCAACTAGGAGAGAGTCAGATTTTTGGACCCGAAATTCTCCGAGAAACTGAAGAGAAGGTTCACAAAGTCCGTGAGTACCTCAAGACAAAAGAGTTATGCTGACAAGAGACGGAGAGACCTGACTTTCAATGTTGGAGATTTTGTCTATCTCAAGGTTTCTCCATAGAAGGGAATGCAACGTTTTAGTCTGAAAGGAAAGTTAGCCCCTAGGTATATCGGACCCTTCAAGATTCTGAATCGTCGAGGACAAGTATGTATCAACTGGAACTGCTAGAGGAGATGTTAGCAATCCACAATGTGTTCAATATCTCGTTACTTCGCAAATTTCTAGAAGTGCCGGAGAAGATTGAAGTTTTCAAGAACATCGACCACCGAGCTGTTGATATCAACAAGGATCTAACGTCTCGTGAAGTGCCTATCCGTATCTTGGAGGAAGCTTATAGAACCACCAGGACCCGGAGTATCAAATTTCTCAAGATTCAATAGAGTAACCATACTGAAGAAGAAGCAACTTGGGAGCGAGAAGATTACATCAGGACTGAGTTCCCATATCTCTTTAGTTCGTAGTTTTCTTTCTTAAATCTCGGGACGAGATTTTGTTTAAGGAAGGAAGGTTTGTAACATCCCAAAACTTAATCCAAGGTTATTAAGATCCAAATCATCAAATTTAGAGTTAACAAAAACTTTTTCATTTATATATATTTAAGCATTCATATGTGTGTGCATTTAAAATAGAAGTTGTTTTGAATTTCCATGATTGAGTGATCCATTGGTTGTAAAATGACTCTAAAGTGAATTACACATCATCTATATCATCCCCAAGCAAATCCCAAAGAAAAAGAATTAAATAAGGAAATGGTCACTTTTGCCATTTTAATCAACTAGCCCACTTTGGCTATTCCTAGCACTCAAATTCAAATAGAAAAAATTGTGGATCTTTACACCCCTTGCTAGTACAAGTAGTGATGTGCCAAGGCCCACTTTGTGATCTCTCAAAAACATTCAAACTCTAATTCTAAATGACATTTGAAAATTGAATCTATGTATGTATCAAGATCACACTATTTCAAAAACCATCCAAATGAACTCCAATTCAAAATCCCAAGCAAACATAGATGCTCAAGCATGAGACAAACCACTCCACCAAAAATCTTTCAAAAATTCAAAAGTTTTGTTCATGCGGCCATTTGATCGAACACCTTGTGAGCAGAATCAAAATGGCCTAACTTATACTGTTTTTGATCAAATTTGGTCGAGCCATTTGAACCCAATTCAAGTCATTTGTCTCCCCAGACCCAACCAAGCCATCAAAGACCTACCCAATGGCCTAGGGCAACAGTTCAATGCCACCCCAATGCCATGCTCGCCGGTCGAGCATGCGCAACTCGCAGCAGACCGCTAGCCCTTTTTCCGCCGCTCCAGGGAGTGAGGCGTGACCTCACCGCCGCCCACGGTCCACCCCACGGCCCCTGCTAGCCACTGGACCACCCCAGAGCCTCGCAGCCCATTCTCTCTGCGTGAAGCCAGAGCACGCCAGAGCGCCCTCGTCGCCAGCACGCCACAGACCGTGCCTCGACACCAGACCATGCACACCACTCCGCCTCGACCCCCTCACCCCGCCAGACATGGCCGTGCACCGCCGCGTGACCCACAGTCGTTGGGAGCCGTGTCGAGCACCGCCTCTATCCCTCAGAGCGCGGGAAGCCCCCGACTGATTGCCACTGCCCCTAGTGTCGCCATTAAGCTCTAGATGATCGCCAGGGAACCGCGCACTGTCCACCTATCTCGCCCACACCGGTAGACCTCTGTATCGTCGTCACCGACGAGCTCGCCGTCGCTCCTTTGTTCCCCTCTTCGAGCCTATATAAAGAGGCCACCCCTAGCCTCAATCGCCACACCATTCCACTCCGCTCTCTTCACTAGTCCTTCCCCACCTCTCGTCGGAGTAGTTCGAGCAGCCTCTCGCCGTAATTGAGCCGGAGACCGCCGCAGT
Source organism: Avena eriantha (assembly GCA_910589775.1). Lineage (NCBI taxonomy): Eukaryota > Viridiplantae > Streptophyta > Magnoliopsida > Poales > Poaceae > Avena > Avena eriantha. Next base: position 289,531,764 of record OU342741.1, read on the forward strand.
AGAGGACGAGACGTGGTCATTGATTTTGTCCACCCCAGGCCCCGCCGCCAGTACCAGGAGAACCGCCGTCGTCAACTTGTTCATTTGCCCGCCTCGCCGCACTAGCTGGAGCCCCGGTACATCCCCAATGCATCCCCACCGACCGCGCTAGGGTTCAGTCTCGCCGGCAACGTGTCCGTCGTCGACGACGACCGTGAACCGTTAGATCTTGTTCTAATCGTGTGGTCCTAATCGCCCTGTACCGCTTCGCGTTTAATGAGTCACTGACAGGCGAGACCCCCTGTCATCAGCCCTTAATGCTGCGGAGTGAATCTGGGACGGCCCAACTAGTTCCTGCGCGACCTAGTTAATTCAAATTAGGATTTTTCTTTTTAGACTTAAACTAGAATATGTCCCTTAGTTTAAAAATCCATTCACAGAGTTTTACAAATCCAAATTAGATGATTCCAATTTTGTTGGAAAGGTAATTGAAATATTTATCTAAGACTGTTCGATTTAAATCATTTAGAGTTATAGATCTATCCTAGTAAAAATAACAAGACAGAAGCTTTTTTACATTCAAACATTTTTCTAAAATCAACCATAATAGATTTTGAGTTGATTCCAACACTCAAAAATCACATTTAACCATACATATCTGAATATGTAATAATATTAAGGTTTGCATGCAGTGACCTTGGACTAGTACCAAAATAATGCTATATAGGCATTTCTAGTCACTTTAAATCATTAAATATGAAACTTAAACTTAATAAAATGTGATCCAACCTTTAAATCACATTCATATATGTTAGAATATGTGGTGATGACATGTGTCCACATGACCCCATATTTTAATTGGAGAGTATTAAATATTAGTTATTTTCCATGAGTAGAAATTACTTTTCTCACATAAAAGAATGAAACTAGTTCATTAAACCTTGTGATGTTTGTGATGATAATAGATCATCAAATGTGTGACTTAGTGTCCTAAGTAGACTAGTTAAGTATTGTTTGGTGATTGTGTATTTCGTATGTATTTATAGACGATATAACCGACCAAGCTTTCGAGGGGGAGGAATTCTACCCAGAAGAGGAGGAAGAGAATTTCAACCACTGCACTACTCAAGGCAAGCTATAATTGGCAAGCTAACACTTGCAAGTATTATACTTAGCAAGCCATCATTCAAAATGCAAGTTAGACCTTGCAAACTAGATAACCTAAGCAAATGCTTTAGGCATGCTTTGGTTATACATTTTGACTTTTACCTACCCCAAGTTTTATTTACAAGCTTTACTTCCTTTTACTTTACCAAAGCTTCTTACTTTGTTGGAAGATAGCATAAAGAGTATAAAACTTGACCTATCTAGTTAGAAGTAGATGTCATTCCATGGCATAAGATTGATCCTAGCACCCCACATTAGTGAACACTCTTAACTTAGTAGTTTAGAGCTAAACCAAAACTTGATCACTTTAGATGGGAATACTTGGTGAAAATGATTTGTGAAAACCTTGCAATGATGAGTCATTCTATTGAGATGTTTTGACATGTGTTGAGAAACACAAATGGTTTATGCTGATGAAACTATTGAGGCATGAGCCTTAGCCCTTTTATAAAAACTGATGGTTGGGTTCGGATGCGATACCATTCCAATTTTACCGTACAACCACAATACCTGAATTGGGTAAGGCTTAGCCGGAAGTTTATATGAATTAGTATCAGTTCCCACACGGGACAGGTTTGAGCTGAGGCTACCTCTCAATGTTGTCCACCTATACAGTGCCCAGGATGACAGATGGTCATGGCTGGGAGGCCAAACTCATAGGAGAGGTACTTATACTAGGGTGTGTAAATAAAAAGGTTATGTATGATTATCTGCAAACTAAGTATGATGATTCAGGGTTATCCCTGACAGATGTATCGAATCTTGTGGTGAAAGTGTACCACCTCTACAGAGTGTCAAACTATTCGAATAGCCGTGTCCGCGGCTATGGACAATTGGAGTGGCCATACCGTTCCGTCGTTAGATGTTTTCAAAATGACTTATGAAATGAATGATGAATCTTGACTTGACCACAATATGGTTGTGACCATGACACTAGCTTCCCAACTTAAGTGATTCTAGAACTTTATTTTATCTTTCTTTGTTTCTGAAGTCAGCTTAGGTTTCAAACTAAACTTTAAAATTAAACTTAGAGTTAGCATTCCCACTACAACTACCTTACTTGTTAGTGATAGTTTGCGAGTACTTAAAGAGTACTGATGGCTTTGTCCCTGGCTATTCCTATGGCCAGACTATGAAGAGGAATACCCTGAAGGAGGACAGCATGAAGGCTATGATAACTAGGACTATCTTCCATCGTCAGCATTGCATGTGACCCTGAAGATGGACCCAACCGCTATGCTTATTATTTATTCCGCTGCTTGTTGTGTTCAGACTAGATCATGAGATCCTTTATTCGTGTAAGACCTTATTATGGTTTGTAATGTATGATGTACTATGATATCCAATCTGTTATGTCTCGCAAAAATGGTAATCCTGGGATTGCAATGTATGGCATTACAGGCATCTAGGATTAAAAATCCGGTTGTTGACAGGAGGTCCAAACGGGCCCAAGTGGCGTCGCCCACCCCTAGGCCCGCCACCCTTTTCTATTTCCTCCTCGAGCATCCACATCCATATGTATTCAACCCCAACTCGAGTTCTTGACCTAAAAAAGCATATAAAATGTCCACCAACACGGCCTCATGGAGGAGGCAGAGAAAACACAAACACCGAAATAGAGCCAGAACTAGCGAAGATTGGAGGGGGAAACGTCACCGGAGCAATCTCCAGCTAGATCTCCACCCTCTCTAACATCATCAACATCTTCTCCATGATGAAGAGGGGGTAGTCCACCTCTAGACTATGGGTTTGTGGCAGTAGCTTGATCTATCTCTCTCATACTATCATTGTATAGTACCATATGAGCTGCACAACATGATTATGGTAATCTATATAATTTCTATGTGGTGGATCTTTGTTTTATGAGATAATATTTGATATTGAAATTCTATCATGTGTAAGATGTATTGGTAGATTCATATTATGTATCTCGTTATTAAGTACTTGTTTTGGTCATACTTATATGCAAGAGCATGTGTGAGTGGTGTTGGGTTTGGAGCATAGAAAACAAAAAAAAATTCCTATGATAAGAACTATACGCCAAGATCTATCTACTGGATATAGAGCAACGGGTGGATACACATCTATAGAGAACTTACCCTCGAAGACAACAAAGTTTTGTTAACGAGTTGGAACTCGTGGATGATGTAGTCATACGCTTGTCGATCTCAAGATCGTGTGGAAGTCCTAGCGCCGCAAATCAGCAGCGCATCCGTCCTCGCACACACGTTCAAGCCACCGGACAACCTCCGCCTCCTCTCTCCAGCGAATTAGCGGAAGCAGCAACTCCTTCCATACGCAAGGCCACCGGGAACATGTATCTCGCTAATCCGAGACCATGGGGAATATCTAGAGGGGGAGAGAGATCCTTCACGAGGAGGTGTGCTTTGTGAGGGAGGAGAGGGGGGCTCCTCCCCTCCCATGGCCGGCGGCCAAGGGGGGTTCCCCCACCTCTTCCTCTTCATGTGGTGGAAGCTCCACTCACATCAATTCAAGCTCCACCCAGAATTCCACTCACATGCATTAAATTTCCACCAAATTTAATGCAACTCTCATTTAATAAAACTATTTTATTTATTTTATTCAGAATTTTGATAATTACTTTAATTAACATTCATATAAAACCCCTTGCAACATTTCAATATCACATGCAGAACCACTTTCGGCAATTTCACCCGAAACAATTCCGGTTTCCATCGAAATAATTCCAGCGCTTTGCAGTTCTTTTGTCTAAAACATATGTGCTCCAAAATGGTGTTCGGTAACCCTTAAGTGTGTCACCCTACGGTTCGCGAATAATGCGGACATGATTGACACCCTTCTCAAATCAATAATCAGAAACGGGACCTGGAGATCCATACTGACTCCTGCACATTCAACGATGACTTTTGTAATCGTGAGAACCTTTAACGCTAGTAACTTAATCCCTTTGTTTCATGATATAATACATGTCCGAGATTCGATCATCGGTATCCAAATACCTAGTTCGATCTTCTTACCGACATGCACTCTTTTCTCGTTCCCGTGATATAACATTCTAGTGATCACATCACTTGCTTGCAAGCTATCTTAATGTGATATCACCGAGAGGGCCCGGAGTATATCTATCTGTCATCGGGATTGACAAATTCCACTCTTGATCATGAGCCTCAACATAACACCTCCGTAGCACTGAACACACCTTTATAGTCACCCTTACAGTGTGACATTTGATGTTATCAAGATACTCTTCTGGTGTTAGCAATTAACATGATCTCATGGTCTAAGGACTAAGACTACTTTGTATGATGTTATAGCAATATAAACATAATGACTTTGAACGTAATGCTATACTTCGGATGAATGTTCATCACATCATTTCACAAATGATGTGACCTTGTTATTAACAATAGCCAATATCCATGATCAGGAAACTTTGATCATCTTGTTAATCAACGAGCTAGTCTATAAGAGAGGCATAACTAGGAACCCTTTATGTTTATTAAACACACATGTATTGACGTTTCCTATCAATACAATTATAGCATGCAAAATAAACATCTATCATATACAAGGAATACATAATAACAACTCTATTATTGCCTCACAGGGCATATTTCCTTCAGTCTCCCACTTGCACTAGAGACAATAATCTAGTTTACATAGTGATAAATCTAACACCCATGGAGTTCGGGTGTTGATCATGTTTTTCCCTAGGGAGAACTTTAGTCAACGGATCTTCTACATTTAGGTATGTGTGTACTTTACAAATCTTTATATCTCCATCCTTGACATGCTCGTGGATGGAGTGAAACCGGCGCTTAATATGCTTGGAATTCTTGTGAGACCTTGGTTCTTTGGCGTTGGCTATGGATCCATTGTTGTCACAATAGATCACCATTGGGTCCAATGCACTAGGAACCACAACTAGTTCCGTTATGAACTCCTTCATCCAAACCGCTTCCTGCGCCGCTTCTGAAGCGGCAACATATTCCGCCTCCGTCGTTGATCCAGCCACCACAGGTTGTTTGAAACTCCTCCAACTAACTGCTGCTCTGTTCAAGAGAAATAGATATCCGGATTGAGACTTAGAGTCATCCGAATCGGTGTCAAAGCTAGCATCGACATAACACTTAGCGACTAGCTCTTCTTCACCCCCGTATATAAGAAACATATCCTTAGTTATTCTCAATTATACTTAAGGATATTCTTGACCGCTATCCAGTGTTTCTGAACCTGGATCAGATTGATACCTACTAGTCAAACTAATAGCATGTGCCACATCCGGTCTTGTACATAGCATGGCGTATATTGTAGAGCCTATGGCTGAGGCATAGGGGATCTTATCAATTATCTCTCTTTCTTCCGTCGTATCCGGACTATGAGTCTTACTCAATGTCTTGCCTTGCAACATAGGTAAGAACCCCTTCTTACTTACGTCCATATTAAGCTTCTTTAATATCTTATCAAGGTATGTACTTTGCGATAGCCCAATTAGGCGCCTTGATCTATCTCTATAGACTTTAATGCCTTATATATATGAGGCTTCACCAAGGTCCTTCATCGAAAATTTGTTGTTTAGATAACTTTTAACACTGTTTAAAAGATCTATACCATTTCTAATCAATAATATGTCATTCACATATAATATCAGAATGCCACATTGCTCCCACTCACTTTCTTGTAAATACAAGCCTCTCCATAAGTTTGGACAAATCCAAACTCTTTGATCACCTCATCAAAGTGGAGATTCCAACTCCGGGATGCTTGCTTCAGTCCATAGATGGATCGCTGAAGTTTGCATACCTTATCAGCATCCTTAGGATCGACAAAACCCTTAGGTTGTATCATATACAACTATTCTTCAATATTACCATTGAGGAACGCAATTTTGACATCCATCTGCCATATTTCATAATCGAAATATGCAGCAATTGCTAACATAATCCTAACCGACTTAAGCATCACTACAGGAGAGAATGTCTCATCGTAGTCAACTCCTTGAATTTTTCGAAAACCCTTTGCAACAAGTCAAGATTTATAGATGGTCACATTTCCATCAACATCAGTTTTTCTTTTGAAAATCCATTTATTCTCAACGGCCTTTCGATCGTGAGGAAAGTCCACCAAGGTCCAAACCTGGTTTTCGTACAAGGATTCCATCTCGGATTTCATGGCTTCTAGCCATTTGTTAGAATCCGGGCTCATCATCACTTCTTCATACGTGGCAGGGTCATCCATTTCATCAATCATGAAATTCATAACATGATTTCCGTACAGTTTAGGAGTTGCACGTGTCCTGCTTGACCTGCGAGGACTGGCAGTGTCCTCTTTCGGAGTTTCATGATCATTATCATTAGCTCTCTCTTCATTAGGTGAAGTCAACTCCGAAACAACTTCCAGTGTTGTGCTACTCGCCATTTCATGAAGAGAAGGTTCAATAACCTCTTCGAGTTCTACCTTCCGACTACTCACACCTTTTGCGAGAAACTCCTTCTCAAGAAAGGATCCATTCTTGGCAACAAAAACCTTGCCCTCGGATATGTGATAGAAGGTATACCCAACCGTTTCCTTAGGGTATCCTATGAAGACGCATTTTTCCACTTTGAGTTCGAGTTTATCCGGCTGAAGTTTCTTCACATAAACATCGCATCCCCAAACTTTAAGAAAAGACAGCTTAGGTTTGTCTCCAAACCATAATTCATACGGTGTCGTTTCAACGGATTTAGATGGTGCCCGATTTAAAGTGAATGTAGCGGCTTCTAGTGCATAACCCCAAAATGACAGTGGCAAGTTAGTCAGAGACATCATAGATTGAACCATATCTAATAAAGTACGATTACGACGTTCCGACACACCATTACGTTGTGGTGTTCCGGCCGGCATGAGTCGTGAAACTATTCCACAGTCTTTCATATGTGTGCTAAACTCGTAACTGGGATACTCTCCTCCACGGTCGGACAGCAGAAATTTGATCTTTTTGTTACGATGATTTTCCACTTCATTCTGAAATTCCTTGAACTTTTCAAAGGTTTCAGATTTATGTTTCATCAAATAGATATACCCGTATCTACTCAAATCATCCGTGAAAGTAACAAAATAACAATGTCCACCTCGCGTCGACACACTCATTGGTCCACACACATCAGTATGTATGATTTCTAATAAATCTGTCGCCTGTTCCATTGAACCGAAAAACGACGTTCTAGTCATCTTGCCTATAAGGCATGGCTCACATGTATCAAATGATTCAAAATCAAGTGATTCTAAAAGTCGATCAGAATGTAGTTTCTTCATGCGTTTAACGCCAATATGACCTAGACGGCATTGCCACATATATGCAGATATATCATTATCAAGTTTAATCCTTTTAGCATCAACATTATGAATATTTGTAATACTACTATCGAGATCCAGTAGAAATAAACCATTCAACACAGGTGCATGACCATAAAAGATATCATTCATATAAATCGAAGAACCATTGTTTTCATATTTAAAGGAATAACCACTTCACATCAAACACGATCTCGGATACAATGTTCATGCTCAGTGCAGGCACCAAATAACAGTTCTTTAGATTTATCACTAATCCCGACGGCATATGGAGAGGCAGCGTTCTGACAGTGATCACATCAACTCTTGATCCATTATCGACCCGCATCGTGACCTCATCCCTTGATAGCCATCGCTTGTTCCGCAGCCCCTGAATCGAGTTACATATATTAGCAACTGATCGTGTATCGAATACCCAGGTGCTACTGCGAGTACTAGTCAAGTACACATCATAAACATGTATATCACATATACCTTTGTTTGCCTTGTCGGCCTTCTTGTCCGCCAAATACTTGGGCAGTTGCGCTTCCAATGGCTAGTCCCCTTGCAATAGTTGCACTCGGTATCAGACTTAGGGCCAGCTCGGGATTTCCTTTCAGGTGCGGCAACAGATTTGCCGCCCTTATTTCCCTTCTACTTGCCTTTATTGTCCTTCTTGAAATCGGTGGTCTTATTGATCATCAACACTTGATGTTCTTACCTAATCTCCACTTCTGCAGTCTTAAGCATTGACAGAAGCTCGGGAAGAGACTTCTTCATGCCCTGCATGTTATAGTTCATCACAAAGCTCTTGTAGCTAGGTGGCAGAGATTGGAGAACACGATATATGCCTAGGTCAATGGGAATCGATATTCCCAAGGACACAAGCTTATCAGCGTACCCAGACATTTTGAGTATGTGCTCACTAACGGAGCTGTTTTCCTCCATCATGCAGCTAAAGAACTTTTCAGAAGCAATATAACTCTCTACGGAAGCATGGGTATCGAAAATCATTTTCAATTCTCCCATGGTATCAAAGGCATTGCCATTTTTGAAATACTTTCGAAGTTCTGGCTCTAGCCCATACAGTATGCCGCAATGAACTAAGTTGTGGTCCTCCTGACGAGTTATATAGACATTCTTTTCCTTGTCAGGGGCATCAGGAGCTGGTGGGGGACCTAGAGGCGCCTCTAGCACATATTGCTTTGTGCAGTAGAGAGGAGAATCCTCAAATTCAGGGAACGACTAGCGGGAGCGTGCTCTTCAGGAAGCGCACGTTTCGGCAGCAGCGCGCACGTTTCCGGCTACACGGTAGCCTGACACGTGACGTGTGGAAGCTCACCCGTGCGTATTTCCGGCCGCTCGGCAGCGCGTGTATTTCCGGCCGCACGGCAGCGCATGTATTTCCGGCCACACGGTAGCCCGACACGTGGCTAGCTGCTTATGCAGTGCACGTGACGAAAGGCAGTTCCATGCAGTGCAATAAGGCAGTGCACGAGCGGTGCAACTCGTTTACTGTCGACCGAAAGCAGTGCAACGCAGTACACCGTGCACTCCAAGATCATCGCGAAGTGCATTGCGACCTTAGACAGTGCAACGCAGTACAACAAGGTAGTGCTTGGACGGTGCACTGCCTGGACACCGCGTAGTGCACTACGACCGAAGGCAGTGCAAGGCAGTATAACGAGGCAGTACACTGCCAGGACACCATGCAGTGCACTGCGAACTAAGGCAGTGCAACACGAAGCAACAAGGTAGTGCATGGACGGTGCACCGCCAGGACAGTGCGTAGTACACTGCCTGGACACCGCGCAGTGCACTGCAAACTAAGGCAGTGCAACATAGAAGAACAAGGCAGTGCAAGGACGGTGCATTGCCTGGACAGTGCGTAGTACACTGCCTGGACACCACGCAGTGCACTGCGAACTAAGGCACTGCAACATAGAACAACAAGGCAGTGCATGGACGGTGCACTGCCTGGACAGTGTGTCGTACGTTGCATGGACACCGTGTAGTGCACTGCGAACTAAGGCAGTGCAACACAGAATAACAAGGCAGTGCATGGACGGTGCACTGCCTAGACAGTGCATAGTACACTTCCTGGACACCGCGTAGTGCACTGCGAACTAAGGCAGTGCAACACAGAACAACAAGGCAGTGCATGGACGGTGCACTACATGGACAGTGCGTAGTACACTGCCTGGACACTGTGCAGTGCACTGCGAACTAAGGCAGTACAACACAGAACAACAAGGCAATGCATGGACGGTGCACTGCCTGGACAGTGTGTAGTACACTGCCTAGACACCGCGCAGTGCACCACGAACTAAGGCAGTGCAACACAGGACAACAAGGCAGTGCATGGACGGTGCACTGCCTGGACAGTGCGTAGTACACTGCCTGGACACCGCGCAGTGCACTGCGAACTAAGGCAGTGCAACACAACCGAGGCAGTGCAATGTAGGGTCAAAGGGCAGTGCAAAACAAAAAGTTCTTTAAAAACCTGTCATATGGGATCTAGTTTTGTAGATCTTGACGTGACTAGCGCAATTGTGAAAACAGATCTCAGTTTGGATGATTCGTTTAAAAGATATCGCATTTTTCATGTTTGAATCTAAAAAAGAAAGGGAAAAAGGACCGCCACCCCTCTCTCTGCAGGCACCACGTGTCGTGCAGGGAAGGCTAGGGAAATGCATGAAGGACTCTTTGGACGCCATGTGTAGCAACATCAGCGATTGCAGAGAGCGCTCGGGAACACACGCGCTTTTTCTAGCCTTTTCATCAAATTCATAGCCCAGTTGGTGAAGTTGCTACCATTCGCAGCAAGTTTCTATTTCTCCATGAACACATTGAAATTAAAAGTAGGTGGTGCCATCTATAACAAAATTTGTAAAGTTTATTTAGACTAAGTATATGATAGATTGAGTACAACTAATCCAAATTACTACTAAACTCCCACTCAAAAACAACATCCCTCGTGTCTTTTTGGTGATTACATGAACCAAATCCACTACACCAAGTCCGATCATCACGTGAGTCGATGTAGCTTCAAAGGCGAGCATCTATATGGGCATCATATCAACTATATGACTCATTGAAAGATCACGGATGCCGCCTAGAGGGGGTGAATAGGCGGTTAAAAACTTCTACGAGATGGGCTTAACAATGGCAGAATATAACTAGCGTTTTCTTTTGTTAAGCACAAAGCATAGATATACTACGGTTCACCTATGTGCACCAAAAACTTATGCTAAGCAAGACAAGAAACAATATGACAGCAATAGATTACTTCAAGCACGATGGCTATCACAAAGTAAAGTGCATAAGTAAAGAGCTCAGGAATAGAGATAACCGAGGCACGCGGGGACGACGATGTTTTACCAAGTTCCCCCCAACAAGGGAGTACATCTCGTTGGAGGGGTGGGCGGTACTAAGACCACCAACGCCACCAAGGCCTCACCCTATTCTCCCGAGCACCCACCAAGCGGGCAAGCACCAGTTCCACTATGGGACACTTAAGGGTGGTCACCGAACCCGTACAAGATTGGAGTTATTTCCACAACTTAATTGCAGGCTCCCAATAATCGCCACCAAGGCCTCAATCTTGGGGGAGCTTCACAACTTAATTGAAGACCCCAAGAACACGCCACAAAGGCCACACAACCGTCTAGGGTTCCGAGAACCCAAGAGGGACAAGCAATAATGAATATCACCAACCAAATCCTCCGGAGAGAACACACACCGATGCACCAAATGCAAAAGGCAAGAACACCGCAAAGATGCTCCAAATCTTCACTATCAAGTTCCAACAAAGCTACTAAAGCAATTGGGGGAACAAGAGAGGAAGAACACAAAAGGGGAACACAAAATGCCCCAAAGATCTAGATCCCAAAGATTCACTCACAAAGAGTGGATTTGGTTTGGTCCATATGTGGATCTAGATCTCCTCTACACTCCTCTCAAATATGGGCAAGAATCATTGGAGGGGAGAGTAGAAATCAAGCTCAAGAAGATTACATCAAAGAGGAGAAGCTTGAGCAAGAGAAGGAGAAGAAGAAACCCTAAAAAAGAGAGGAAGAAGACTATTTAAAGGGACTCCAATTTTCTGTCCGTTGGGGGGCAGATTCGACCTAGGCCGGTAGTACCGCTGAGGCCCGGTACTACCGGACCCAGCGAATCGATCGATCCAAGCGAGCAGCAGGTCAACGTGCGTAGTAGCTGGGCGAACGGGAGGGCTCCCAGCGAGCGAGCAAGCTCGCGAAGGGGATCGGGGCAGGCAGGCGCGCGAGAGAGAGCGAGCAGCGAGGCACGGGTGAGCGAGCAGCACGGCGAGCCGGCCTGCAAAGCGGGGCAAGCGGGGTGGGTCGGTAGCGGCCTACTAACAGGGCAAGCGAGGCAGGCGCGGTGCGCTGGGCAAGCCGGGCCAGCCCAGCGAGCGGGCGAGCGGGAAGGGCGCGCACGGGAACCGACGAGCGAGCGAGGGGCGGCTGCAGGAAGCGGACCAGGGAAGGGGTGGGCGAGCTGAGCTTTCTGGATGAGGCTGGTGGGCCGGCCGGTAGTACCGGCCCACCCTGGCGGTAGTACCAGGCCAGGCCGGTAGAGCCGGACAGAGGTACCGGGGGAGACAGAGAGTTGGGCCGCACGCGCAGGGCTGAGCGGTAGTGCCAAGCAGTACTACTACTTGGCCCACCAACAGAAAAAGCATTTTATTTTTCTTTTTCCATTAAAACAAAAGGCAAAAGCAAACTGCGATAACTTTTGCTAGGATACTCCAATTGACCCGAAACCAATTGCGTTCGAAAGAGGACGGCAAGAGCTACCCAACTAAAAGTGGGAATATTGGATATCACCAAGTGAGAAAGTATCAAGGATAATAATGTGAGATACCTCACCCGGTGAGTATCCGGAAAACCCGCCAAGATCAAAATCGCAACAAGGTATAAAGGGAGATCTGATCTGGATGAACAAGAGCTTGTTATGAAGATTACCACAAGCTCTGTATCCTCACATGGATAAGACCAAATAATAACCAAATACGATGATGCAAGTATGCAAAGGTATGAGCTCTCTCTGAACGATATGATCGAGTTACTCACTCGAGAGCCCGTCTTGATAGTACGGCTATCTATCTTAAACTCGGTCAATACGAGACCGACAAAAGGCAAAAAACCTATCAAGAATACCTTTGCCTTGAGCATCCTTTGGCCTTGTCTGCATCGATCCATAAACACCAAGGATGGCAAGCACAAAAAATGAGATCTTCTAGGGATGGCGCATATTGAGCTTCCACAACGCATCTTATCCTTCATTTCATCGACCTTGAAGCCAACACATGCTCCAAGCGATGCCAATGGACAATTCCTACAAGTACAACTTAATACACACATTAGTCCATAAAGATTGTGATTATTTACCAAAACCACACATGGGGGCCCACATGCTCTTTCAATCTCCCCCATTTTGGTAATTGATGATAATCCCTTTGAGAGGGTTTATATAATGAATTTAATGAATAAAATGGTAGCACCAATATCAAATACTACACAAGTATGTGATATTGGTACAACCACAATATATAGAGCAAACTCCCCCATAATATATGCATGTATGATGAACTTGAATTTCATTGCATATACTGCCAATCATTATCATTGGTGGAGTTTCCTCTATATATCACATGCTAAGAAACACAAAGATACACTAGCATGAAAGGCAAATGCTTAAGAACAAACTCAAAGCAAGAACCAAATTCCCTTAAACCCTCTAAAACTTCTCCCCCATTGGCATCGATTGCCGAAATGGGTGACAAGTTCTAGAAGGCCAATATAGTGATAATTCCTCCAAAGGTGTGCAATTGTACATATTCAATGATGAATACTTTGGGAGGGAGTAAAACTATACTGAGGACCCGAAGATTGCCAAGTAATTAAAATAAACGAAGCATCAACAAATGACGCAAGCAATCACAAGATCCAAAGGAACCAAATGAAAACAACAAATGTTACCAAATGAACAAAACAAGATGTTATGATAAGATCAAAGGTGTGTTTTAAAAGAAAATAGTGAAGCTCCCCAAGATTTGTGCACAAATAGAATAGTTGCATTTGAGTATATCATGCACAAATATGGAATCCTTGCTCCCCCATAAGCATTTAAAACACAACAAAAGAGAAAGAAGACAAATGAGTATTATTAAATGAATTAGAGGAGCTCCCCAAAGATTATGCACCAATTATAATAATTATATTTGGAAACAGAGTGCATGATCATGGAATCCTCACTCATCCATATTCATTTAACAATACAAGGCATGAGAGAATAAATATGAGTTCCCAAAGATGCAAACAAGAGAAATAAGCACTCATAGGAAAATAAGTTTGGAAGCCACCGTAGAATCAAAAAGAAATAAAAGGTGGTATCGATGAAAAAAACTCAACAAAAATTATCTTCTCTTATGTGTATAAGTTTCTAAGCGTAATGCATCACAAAGACATATGTCCACAAATAAACATGCACACATAAACAAGATACTCAAGAAAGCACATGAAAGCCAAAATGAAGTCATAACACATACAATTTATTATCACGTAACATTTGCAAAACTTGTCGGATATGATTAAAATGTTCAGTTTCGTTGTGGCTATAGATAAGTATATCATCAAAATAAACAACCGCAAAACAACCAATAAATTCTCTCAAAACATGATTCATCAATCTCATGAAAGTACTAGGTGCATTAGTAAGACCAAACAGCATAACTAACCACTCATACAAACCAAATTTTGTTTTGAAAGCAGTTTTCCATTCATCCCCTTCTTTCATCTTAATTTGATGATAACCACTACGCGAATCAATCTTAGAGAAAATAGCAGCACCACTCAGTTCATATAGCATATCATCTAAGCGTGGAATAGGATGACGATATCGAATAGTGATGTTATTAATAGCTCTACAATCTACGCACATGCGCCATGTACCATCTTTCTTAGGTACTAAAATAACAGGAACAACATAAGGGCTAAGAGAAACACGAATGTACCCTTTATCCAGCAATAACTGTACTTGTTTCTATATCTCCTTTGTTTCTTCGGGGTTGGTCCTATAGGGTGCACGGTTTGGTAATGTGGCGCCAGGGATCAAGTCTATTTGATGCTCAATGCCACGCAATGGAGGCAATCCTACTGGTACATCTTCTGGAAACACATCGCCACAATCCTGGAAAATAGTAGATACACCAAGAGAAATAGGGTTCGTGTCATTAGAAACCAATACCTCGCCCTTATACATGAGCACAAGTGGCATGGCTGTAGGATCCTCATGAAACTCTCTCATATCTTCCTTGGTGGCTAATATCACTAGACCAGGCACTCTCTCACTTTTTTTTATATCACTCTTTTTGGGCTCTATTACATCATGTATAGCTGCAACACTCTCTCGCCTATCTATAGATGCTTCCTTCAAGTGCACTTCTATTTTCTGACGAGACTCATTCACAATCTGATGTGGTGTCATTGGTTGCAAATTAATCTTCTTGCCCTTGAACTCCAAGTGATATGTATTGGCACGGCCATTGTGTTACACATGGCGATCATAAAGCCAAGGCCGACCCAATAAGAGATGGCGAATAGTCATGGGAACCACATCAAAGTCAATAGAATCCTTGTATGGTCCTATTTCAAAATTCACACGTACCATATGGTTTACCTTCATCTCACCATTATCACTCAACTATTGTATGTAGTAGGCCTTGGGATGAGGTAAGTAAGTCAAATTCAGCTTGGCACATAACTCCTTACTTGCAAGATTTTAGTAGCTACCTCCATCAATGATTACCTTGCAAGCTTTGTTAGGGCCAACGAGCGCTTTTGTTTGGAACAAGTTGCAGTGCTGAGAGTCAACAATAGGCTTTACACTAAGGGTACATGGAGAGACCACTATCGTAGGCGCATGCTCAGGGAAGGCATCCATACCATCCTCGCTGTCATATCCATCATCGCCATGAGTATCAACATCATCTCCACTCTCATACTCTCCTTGTTCATTGACAAACATCACCTTGCGGTTGGGACAATTTCTCATGTAGTGTCCTCTACCTCCACAAGTGTGGCACTCCACATCGCGCGTACACGCAGTTGACATATTGGAACACGAGCTAGCAGCAGGAGCAGCGGGCTTCCTAGCATTGGAACCATAAGAAGACGTGGGAGCAGGCTTGGACAATGGTGAAGGGTGGCTAGCAGCCGCTGCAGGTGTCGCTGTAGGTGGCGGCGGTGTAGACCTCGCCGAAAAATGAATAGTAGACAGAAACCTCGCACGTGACTTAGCTTCTTCAGCCAACTGTGATTCAGCCTCTCTAGAATGGTGCAATAGCTCATTCATATTCTCATACTTGTGATGACGAACAATGCTCTTGATTGGTAACTTCAAATTGTTGAGGATTCGATGTATGGTCATCTCAAGAGATTCACGAACTCTAGCACACTGCATAAGCATCTCCATCTCCATGTAATACTCATCAATGGTCATGGTTCCTTGCTTCAATTGTGTCAACTTATCAAAACCTGATCACAAGTAGTTGGTGGGTACAAAACGAGCCTTCATAATGCTCTTCATCTCATGCCAATCCATCACAGGAAGTTGATTGTCATCCCTTTGATTCTACACAAGAGCATCCCACCAGTGCAAAGCATATCCATCAAATTCTAACGCTGCAAGCTTGACCTTCTTGTCTTCTGGATAGTCAAATAATCGCTAGAGTTTCTCAATCTTCAACTCCCATGTGAGGTAATCTTCAGGATCAATTGAGCCATCAAACTTGGGAATTGAGAACTTTGGCTTGCCCAAACCATCATCAGCAGCTTGGTTCTGAACATGTTGAGCACGCCCAATAGGAGCAAACCCATGGCCATACGTAGGTGCAGCAGTAGGCACGTCCCCTACCAAGATGTGGGGTAGCATCAGCCGCACTACCCTCATCATAGTTATCAAAAGCATCATCATGTGGGTGTTCCTGTTGTTGCTGTATTGCTACTGTCAAGGCCTTAATGGAATGCTGCAAAGTTGCGACATTGACATTGATTGCTATCACTTGTGTTTGAATAGTAGTGACTGCGCCAACATTCTGATCCAATGTCATTTGCACGTCCTGGATATTCTTGTCAATGGCATCTGTCGTGTGAGTAAACACACGTGTCAAGTGGGATTTCAAAGCTTCATATTTGCACCAATTAATAAGTTCCTCGTCCTTATTTTTCTGTGACACAACATCATCATCACTAGAAGACATGATTAGTAGGTTACTGCAAAAATCAAAATCTGTTTGGTGGAAACTCTCACAACTCACTCACAACTGTCAAGAAAGTAGATCTTACCGTTCCAAAGTGAATAGAGATGCTTTACCAAAATGAAATCAAAGATGGATGCACTGATGTGATGAAGTGAATATAGAGGGTATAGAGATCGATCACAGGGCACACAGGTTATTTAAAGGTGGAGTTGTAGGTATGGTATCCTAACTACACTGCAAACAAGTCCTACTGATGATTGTATAAAACCCAAGAAATACACACGCTGGAGATTAATGTGGCAAAGAAACTTATGAAAAGGGATATTACAATGCACAAGAGAGACGCTAGTAAAAGCTCAAAGTAAATAGGCACAAGTTTGCTCAATCTACAAGTGCTATGATCAACTAGGCCTCCGATAATGCACACTTTGATATCTCTTTTTGTCACGCTTGTAGCTCTTTTCTTCTTCTTTTTTATACTAATTCTCTTTTCTTTTCTCTCTTTTTTTGATTTTTTAACTATATGACTCAATGCAAACGAGTGAAGCAACTTAAAACAAAACTGGGTCGGATAGTTCGGTGTAAAAGCGCCGAAGACTCCGGTTGGGCCGAATAGTCCGGTGTGTGTCGGTCGGTGCCTATCAAAAATTTCTGCAATTTGAAACCCTAATGAGCAGCCTGTCCTAGGCACGAATGCTGTAGATAGGCTGTGTCTATGGTATGCAAACAAAATTACGCTATGTTGATTCGGATAATGATGAAAAACTTGCAGAAAATGGTGATGGAGGACACACCGGAAAACAAGATCAGACCCTAAACCTAGACAAAAACGAAAACTAGACTCCTAAGAGGAAAACCTGCAGATAGGATCTACGAGAAGAAACCATCAACAACTAAAACTCGAACACGATGCAATCTAGTCTATGGCAACTCTTTTTGTAAGGCTTTTTCTGTATAGGACGAAACAAAACTAATCTATGGATGGATTTGTGGATGCTCACTGAGTAAACGAGGAAATCAGATACCAAGATGATATGGGGTTGCCTGATCTTCTTAGAAAGAACTTGTCGACGATGATAATGGTGGATAGATAAATAGCCTGTAGCTACGAACTCTCCCGCTCGAACCCTGATGCCAATGCAACAACTCTCGAACCCTGTGGGGTATTCACAACACCACACTCTTACGCACGCAGCCGTCGACCATGAACGGTAGTTTGCAATCCATTAATTCCTAATGGAACAACAGATCACACTCAATTGCAGTAGTATAAATCGGTCACAGGGTAATTCCAGAGGTTCTTTGAAAGAAACAACTCCAAAAAAAATTAAACGTGGTCTTAACCCTAACTAGGGGTCGTCCCAGGGATTATAAGGGCGGCTGGGGCAGCCAGAAAGCAAAACTAAACGCAAACGACTCAAACTGAGACAAGCCGACTCGGTCCTGATTCGGTCGGCGGCCGAACACTCCGGTGGAAACAGGTCGGACAGTCCGGTCTGGCCGGAAACTTGGAAGTTTCCGGGCGGTTTCCGGGTAGTGCCCGAGCTGGGGTACTGATTTTCCGCGCCAAATATTCTCTCGAGCAGGCCGGATAGTCCGGGTGGACTCGGCCGGACACTCTGGTCAGTGTAGAGCTTTTGGCCTCCATTTTAATGATCTTCTCTTCCGCCTTCCTCCCGCTCCTCCCTCGTGCATCCTTGGGCGATCATCATGTTGGGCTCCTCTTGTAGCCCTTCTCCTCCTCGCGCCATGCTTGTTTCTCCAACGAACCTGATCATACATAAATGCATAGACTTAGGCAGTATAAAGTTCTCATCAATTAAAGTACCAGATTTGTTTAGGAGCAAATTCACCTGTTGTTCAAGTAGCTTAGCACAAGCTCTTGTAATGGGTCCAATTTTAATCTCATTAGACTGATCCTTCCTTACAATAGTTGGAGCATCTTCAGTAGGTGTAATTGTAGGGATGTCCTCATCAGTAATAAATTTCAAAAAAATTATGTTGATCTAATAGGGTGATCCTAGCGCGGCCATTAGCAGGCCGAAATATTAATGGACTGTTTAAAACCAGAATTGCGCCATAGTTATAGAATACGCAAAATGTTGGCCAGCAGAGGCCGTAAGTGGCAGGTCAGAATATTGGTGGGCCTGATAAGCGGCCACGGCTCTAAAAACATACAAGGCTAAACAGCAACAGGACAAAATAGTAAAAGGCCCAAATAGTAGTAGGCCCGAAGAGAAATATGCCTCAATAGTAAAAGGCTTGAATCATTAAAAGGCCTGAATAGTAAAAGGCCGCACAGTAGAGGGCCAAAAGATCAAAACAAATAGAAGAGTAAAAAGGCCTTAATACTAAATGGTCAGAATAGGAAGCCCAAAACAGTAAAAGGCCAGAAGAGTAAAAGTCCTAAATAGTGAATGACCGGAATAGTAAAAGGCCAGAACAGTGAAAGGCCATAATAGTAAAGGATCCTAACACTAGCAACCTAGAAATGTAAAAGGACATAACAGTAAATGGGTAGAACAGGAGTGGACCCTATGGGATGTAGGAACAGTAACGGTCCGGTGGCAGGCCTTAACAGTTCCTAACCTACTAGCGTAGGCCCCTAATGGGCCGCATATTATTCTACCAAAGTAGGCCTTATTTAGTCCAAAACATTAACGGGCCTGAAATCGTATGGGCCATGGATGGCTGCATTAATTGGCCCACATCAAATAGTACACGGCGAAACAGTAAAGGGCCGTAATCTTATTGGGCTCTCCTTGTGGGCTAGCCCACTTAACAATTAGTAGGCCTTGGCTAGGCCAGGCTTCCACCATAGTTTTTGTGGCCGTTAATGCCGGTAACTGGCGTTAACGGTGTTTGCCACATGGCATTTTGCATGACGTCAGCAGTCAACACGGCTGGCAAATAGATCTATGACAGAACAAGTTTTCGTGGCTAAAGGGTGCAATCCACCATGGTCAAAAAAATCGTGGTAAATTCTTTTGTGATGGGGCTTTTACCACGAAGGGCATCCATCATAGAAGACTTTTTAGCCACGAAAAACTGGCCTTCAGCCACAAAACACGTCTGTTGTAAAAGCCAACTTTTGTTGCAGTGTATGCTCTAAGTGTTAGGAGCATATATTAGAATGATTCATAAGATGATCATTGGAAAATAGTGATAATATTCTTGTGTACTTTCGAAGAACCAAGAATATGCAATGTATGCAGAAGTGACGAATAGTTCAATATAATGTGTTACATTGATGCAAGTTTTGTCACATATACAAATGTAGTTTATCTCAATTAGGCTATGTATTAAGAAATAAGGTGGCACAGTGTAATGGAAGAAAGTTCCATGATGAATTTGGACTAGTTCCAAAGTTATAACATGATGGATACTACGATGATGGATAAATATATGACTACTTTAGAAGAAGCATATAGAGGATTTTTGTGTAATACAGTTTTGTCATCAAAACTAGGTACAATTCCAAGTGGGCTATACTATGAAGATCTATTGTATGGCAATAGTGTCAACGTAGTTTTGGCTTAAGGGGTTGAAGTCTCACCAAAAGACTTAAATTACACAATGCCATCTCATTAGAGAATGAGTGATGCGTGGTGACGCATAGACATGCAAATACACATAGAGCTAAAAGTGTCATTTCTGGAGATTGGCTTTACCATGAGAAACGCATGTGGATAACATTGGAATGCCGTAGGTGTTAAAATGCATGAAGACTAGATTATTGACTCAAGTACAAGTGGAAGACTTATGCCCTAGAGGTCAATTTTAAAGATGTTGTTATTAACATATTTCATTAGTTTGTAATATTTTTGTATCATGCTATAACTATATTAAGTGGAAACATTAATACAGGTATGGTATATAAACAAACCGGGTCCCTAGTATCCTCTAGGCTAGTTTGTTGGTCAGCTAATGATCAAGGTTTCCCGATCATGGACTTTACCATGTCAACTGACAACGAGGTCACTTCTGAAGTGATGGAAAACACCCAAAACCCTGGTATTGCAATATGATCCACTCACATAGTTCAACATTGCAATATCTAGAAAAACATAGTGATTTAGTCCTTCAACCATGAGATCATATTAATCACTGTCTCCTGAGGCTGCTTGGATCACATCAACCATCATGTTCGTAACTGGGTGACCATAAATGTGTGCTTTAGGTATTCCAGAGGAACTTTAGAGGCCTATGTATCAAGAGCAAGATTTGCACATCCGAGTGACGGATAGATACCCTGGGCCCACTCGGTGATATTACATTTATAAGTTTGCAAACATGTGACTAGGTCACGTGGATGTAATATCATGGGAATGAGTAAATGTGTTTTTCGGTAACAAGATCTAACTAAGGTATATCGATACCAGGAGATTAGGTGTTGGACAAACTAGGTATCGTAGATCAAAGGGAATGAGACTCGATGTTCAAGGTTCAACCGAACAAGTTATTCATGGAATGCATGGGGGCCATTATGTGTTTCCAAATACCGCTATTGGTCATTGATCGGAAAGTGTGTCAATCATTTCTATGTATTCTTGAGCCGTAGGGTGTCACACTTAAGGGTAAAGATGTTGCGGGATTGATTCGAGATTAGAGGAGAAAAGAGAAAAAACTCTGGAATAGTTCCGGAGTGATATCAGAATGATTCCGGGGATATCTGATGATGATCAGAGGGGGTCCGAAAGGTATTTTAGAGTGATAGGTATTAAATAATATGTATTTAATATTAACTAAATGAATTAATATTAAAAATAATATTTAAAATGGATTTTGGGGGTAGCCCACATAATTGGGCCTCATTAGAGAAGCCCAAGAGGGGTCACCGCCCTAGGGCAGGCCAGGGGAGGCCATCGGCCACCTAATGGGCTCCCCCCCACATGGGGCCCATGGTGGGGGCTGGCTGCCACCTCCTCCCACCTCCTCCCTTGATTAGTCCCACCCCGAGACTTTGAGGGAGGACGTACCTCCCTTCCACCTATAAATATAGGGGCACCCCTCTCCCCAAATCCATCCCTTCAACTAGCTTGTCATATTCTCTCTCTCCCTCTCCCTCATGTGTGGTTCCCAAGATTGGAATTGCATACGAGGATTGGGATTTCTCCAACATACGCACATCGTCGTGCTGCTTGACTCGGTCCAGATCAATCTTCTTCCGCTGCTTTGCTGGACCGGAGCCCGAGAGACGTATCTACACCATATGTGTGTAAGGCCACGAGGCACTGCCACTTGTGGTGTTCTTCTTGGTGCTTGGAGATTAGGCATCGACACGACCATGAGGTTGTCTACGTCGTACAAGGAGAAAGGGGTGACTTGCGAGGAGTTTCATGACCTTGAGGTCGAGCGACTACAACTACATCATCAATGTTCCCCTCAGAACGTTAACCACTTTCGGTCTTCAAAGGTATGAACACCGAATCCCCGCTCATTACTATACATCTGCATTGGTAGATCTTGGCTAGGTGTGTTTGCACTGTAGGAATTTTTTGTTTTCTGCCGCAGAACCCTACATACTTTTTGTAGCAGAGTAAGTGTTCGTGTAAAGACACGTTTGTTATGACATCAGCACTGACAAGTAGCTTGGGTTTCTCGGCCAGCAGCCTAGAATCTATGGGCCGAGACGTCATCGTTATGCTTTAGGCCTCTTAGGACATTTGTTAAGTTTTCTTAAGCTTTTTTTTAGAGAATTCAGCGCTTTATTGATTATATAACATCAATACAAAGTTTTTCACGGATGAACTCTGGAACATAATATCTAAAGTAATAGCTACCAAAACGTTCAGCTCTACGAGCAAGCACATGCGTTGAATTATTAAACAAACAACTGACATGATGAATATTCACTAAAGACAAGGGTTGAACGAGGGTTTTAATGTCCTTAATAACCACGCCAATCAACGATATATCCTGCTCAGGGGCCTTGATCTGCTGAATAACCGACAAGCGATCAGACATGAGGATGAACCTGTCTAGCCTTCATCACGAGTAAGGGAGACTGCACATCCGATAGTGTGTGCTTCTGCACATCTAATAGTGCACTTTTCCTATGCGTGGTCTAAACCTACACCTATCTGCAACACCTTTGAGGGATCTCCTTCCTGCAACGATGTCGTCTTTGTCCTTTCTGATGCCTTGAACTCTGGAGTTGGCTTCGTCACCTCCTTCTTCGTCACGGGCATCTCAGACGGGGCGATGGTATTCTTGATCTCCTAGTACTCCTGGGCATGCAGTACGGCTTCAGAGAAGGCAGCATTTCCATCCTTGCATTCTCGTGCTTTCTTTGGGTCTCCCCAAATGGTGATCGTGCCCTTGGGACCTGGAATTTTCATCATATTGTAAATGTAACACGGACAAGACAAAAAAGCCCAGTAAGCCGGACGCCCAAAGATAGCGTGGAATGTGCTCTTGAATGCGACCACTTCGAAAGAAAGTTCCTCCATCTGATAGTTCTTTGGAGTTCCAAAGATAACATCCAAAGTGATCTCTCCCGGAGAATTTTCTTGTCTTCTGGGGACAACTCCGTGAAAAACCACGGAGCTGTGATTCACCTGCATCTCCGAGATCCTCATCCGACGCAGAGTTTTGATGTAGAGGATGTTGATGCTGCTGCCGTCATCCATGAGGGTCTTGGGGAACCCATAGCCATCAATAGGTGGATTGACGACTAGAGCGTACTTTCCTTGCATGTGCAACTTAGGCGGATGATCAGCGCGGTCAAAGGTGATTGTCACTTCCGACCAGTCAAAAACTAAAGGACAGCCAGAACAGTTGCGTTGAGCTTGTGTATTACTGCCTTCTTGAACTTGGCTGGTTGAGACCCAAGCAAAGTGACATAGGTGTCTTTCTTTGTTGGGAAGGTCTTCTTTCCATCTGACTTGGGATTTGAAGCTTCTGCTTCCTCCATGTCGAAATCTTCCTTGGTCTCTTTCTCTTTATCGGAGTTTTTCTTTCCTTTTTGTCGCTTAGCCCTTCCTTTTTGTCGCTTAGCCTTGTAGCTAGGGGATTCATATTGCTTGATGTCATCATTGAAACGACACTCAGCATTTGTATGGGACGAGCCCTCGTTGCCGTCCGGGTGGTGTACACACAGATTTTTGGCGATGTTTGCCCAAGAGTAGGTTTTGCCAGGTTGCTGGTCTCCTCTACCTTGGACTCTGGATGTTCCACGACCGCGTCCATAGCCGCCTCCGCGCCCTCCTCATCCTCCAAACCCAAAAGTAGCATTTACTACAGCTGCCTCCACGGTGGGTTTTTCTCCCGAGGTGTTTTTGTGCTTCTAGGGCTGTTGCTTCGGCTGTTTTGTCGACTATGGCACGGCTAGAATATTCAGTAGTCTCTCTGAATCATCGTTGGCATCTGCATACTTGCTTGTCGTCTCTATCATCTCCCCTAGATCAGTAACTTTGTCGCACTTCAAGCGGTGACATAGCAAACCAATTGGGAGTCCCGCAATGAAAGCTTCAATCACGGTTTGATTGTTTACTCCTTCACAGGAGTTCTTGGTGTCGATCCATTGTCCGAGATAATCCTGGAAAGTTTCTCCGGCCTTCTGGGTGCAACGTTGTAGGTCTCCTCCGGCCTTCTGAAAGAACGCGCTTTGCATGTCATACCAGTTCTAGATGGTGTTTTCTGAAAGTTCATTGAGCCATGATCATGCCGTCTTCCTTAGCATAAGCGGGAGATACCGGGTCATGACCATACTGTTTCCTCCTTTGGCGATGCAACAAGCCTAGAAAAAATTCTAGAGCCAAATGTCTGGCCGAGCTACACCGTCGTAGGGCTAGATGTGCCTTGAGATAGCAAATCCTTCTGGGAAGTTTGTTTGTCGAATGCATGATCCGAGGTATTTTGGACCTAGATAGATGTTGTCTAACTCATAGCGTCGCGCCTCTATGTTAGAGTTGATCTGGTGCCTCGCATCACTAGGTGATAGAGAACGCCGTCGTGGTTGTTCACTGTGGTTGTGTTGCCTCAGAGCCAGACTTCTACTTTCACCACCACCGCCTCTGCCACGACGCCCCCCATGGCTCCCTCGAGAGCCGCTATGATGGCTGCTTGGTGGAGAGGGTGGTGCAGGTCGATTAATTCCGGCTGAGCGCCGGCCTCCGTCCAGAGCGTCATTATTCTGGTTCCGTGGAGGGTCTTGATTACGACGAGCCCCTTGCCGGCTTCACCCGGCATGGTGTCCATCATTTGTTTTTCCATAGTTCCCGTCATTGTGACGAGGTTCAACAGACGACTTGTGTGTCTAGGAGGTGGCATCCTTTGTCGGTTCTCCTGCTAACGTCGATCTTCTTCGTCTTCCCTGCGATTGTTTAACTATCGCCGGGGAGGCTGTCTTGGAACCAGTGCTGCAACTATGTCGAGCTCTACGGCTAGAGCAACGTTACTCCAGTCGTGTGGGGCTCTATGCCGTTGTCCTGAAGATCCGGTTCTTGAGTAATTGTCTTCCCAATGGTCGGGACGGTATCATTGTTCTGGATCTCGTCGAGGTCTTATGTGATGCCAAGCCAGATCCGTGCGGCATTGGTCGGATTTAGAGACCAGTTTTCCGCTTCCAGATTTGGTGGCTTTATCCTGCTCCAGACCCTTGGCAAGTAGCTTTACGCCTAACCGGATTTGGTCTAGGTTTGGATTGTTCGCTAGGATATCTTGAGCTACAGCGTTGTTTTCCATTGGTGTGCCATACACCATATCACCCTTGCTGTCAAGCCGAGGTTCTCCTTTGACGGTGTCATCTCCTTCAAAGAGGGTCTTGTGAACTTCTGGATTTTTGTTAGCCTGTACAGGGCCATTTCGGGTCTTCTGGTGCTGTAGGGAGTTGAACTGTCCCGTAGATGTGATGCGCTTTTTCTCCTCGAGGATATTTTGAGCTTCATCCAGGAGTACTTGGCGATGTGCTTCTAGATCTTGACCCATGTCTTCCAACTCCGCAGGTGTAAGATCTGCAGAAATAGGGATTGGCGTAGTGAGCGCGTCTCCGAGGATTTTACGGGCACCAGGGGTAATGACGTGTCCATCCACCGGAGTAGTTTTCGGCTCGTCTGGGATTAGAGATCCATCAGAGTCCTCTTCATAATCCTCGACGATTACCTCATCAGCCGGAGGGTCCTTTGGCGGAGTCTTCTTCTTCTTTGCCCTCTTAGCAGCGCTAGTAGCAAAGACGACTTTGGGTCCGTTTCCTGGAGTAAAGCTCTGATCAGTACTTTTGGATATCTGGATGTTAGGATTTTCTCTGAATTCCATGTCACCATGCGCTTTCGGAGAGTTTTCTTCGGATCCTTCATCCATAGCTTCTCCTTCTTCTGCAGCCTTGGAGTTAAACTCCTCTTCATATCCCGCGGAGAACTTTTGGTAATCTGTTGACATCATGGAGTCATCCGAAGATGCCGATAGGTCGGCGTTTGTTCCGATCACCTCCAGCACCGAGTCATCGTTGTCTCTAGCATCGACAGGGCCGGATCCGGATCCAACGTATCCGACAACGTGTGATGCATGCATCTTGAGGTAGTTGTGGCTTTCTTCATTTGCTTCCTCAAAACACTTGATGGTCTCAAGGATCTCCTCCATGCTGGCATCATACAACATCATACGCCTCAACGTCTGTCGCAGAAAGTATTGTCCTTCTCTAGCATCGGCATAGCCGGATCCAGAGGTGTTGTTGCTTTGCTCCTGAGATTTGACCTCGCCGGGAGATCCACTTCAGATCCGACGTCCACAGGAAGATCTTCTTTAGGCTCAGTTTTTTCCACGGTCTCCGCATCAAGTGCGAGCTAGGAGGGATTATGGTTTGCCGGAATGCTTGTCTAGATCACCATTAAGCATGTGTAGATGAATGCTTGTCTAGATGCTTGGCAGCGGTGTAGATGAATGTTATTGCCATGTTTTCTTGTCTAGATGTGTCGTCGAATTGAGGACAAGTATGCCATGAGGGGGTCCTCGAGGCATGTGGAAGAGAGGGTGTGAGTCATATGGTGTTCCGAGACGGTGAGCACACAAGTTACCCAGGTTCGAATCCGTCGACGGTGGACGGATCCTACTCCTTCTACCAATCCAGTAATATGGTAGAGCCAGAATATGGGTTAACAGGGTTTCACCCGTGTGAGTTGTGATTGTAGAATATTTTGGGTGCCCTAAAGGCTAGTCCCTAGGACGGCTTATATAGATATCCGGCCTAGGGTTACAGGAGAGATTGATACGTCCATAACGTATCTATAATTTTTGATGGTTTATGCTAATAATATGCTTTTGACACTTCTTTTTTATAAAGTTTATGATTTATTTGGACTAACCTACTAATAGTTGCAAAAGTGCACAATGTTCTTGTTTTACACTTTGATGTGTAGGAATTTCCAAGAATACAAGTGGAAACCTTTTTGGAGTCAAATTGGGATTTTTCCAGAAATCTGTCTCAGAAGTCCTTTTGAAGATGATCACGTATCGGATTGAATACGGCGTCAAACATAAAACTCTTCAACTACAAAGTTATTGGAAATTTCACGACAAACGTTCTGGACATAAAATTTAGCTAATTCCGAGTACGTACGGGACTTTTAGGCCCGATTTATTGCAGCCCAAGATGGGGTGACGAGAATCCGAGAAACTATATATAAAGGGAGGAAACCTAATTCGCCCAGGGCATCTCCACCCATGAATTTACAACCACCAAAGCCACGTTTTTACCTCCCCCATGGATCCCATCTCCATGGGGGAGGGCTCCCAAGAAGCCATGAAGGAAGGGGGCTAAGGGGCGGTGCTCCCCCATGATACCGGCGGCGGGGAAGGAGTCTGCGCGCCGCCATCGGCGCCGCCGCCGCCCTCTTCACCATCTTACCACCATCTCCATCACCTAATCCTCCTACTATGCAGTGGTTCATCCTCCCACACACCTCTGTACCGTCCTATGTAAACATGGTGTTTGATGCTATAAGTTATAATCCTATGATCTATATCATGTTTCCGTAGTTTCTTTGTTCTTAGATTGAATGGTTAAACGTTTTTGGTTCATTAGAGTTGTATGTTGATATGGTACAGTCCTTTAGTGTTCATTATATTTGTGCGCGCATGGATTAAATATCATAGGGTTTGTAGTATGTGTAAGAGGAAGTGGGGAAGTTCTGCTGGAGTGACAGAAACCAGAGGACGCGAACCGAAATGTTGCACGTATGGGAGTAAGAGGACCATTAAACTTAAGGTTATGGTTGGGGAAACCTTAATGCATTGATTAGTACTTACGGATGTTTGCTAACAATCCAATCATATAGTACATGTAATTCCAAGTAGTGAAGCGCATGTATATTTAGCCTCTCCCACATAGAAAACTACATCAAAGACAATGAACTCGATCTATTCTCTATTTAAACTTGGACAAAGCCACCACAATTACCACCACTATTCCACACTCATGGTTCTATTAGTTTAGTGTATTTTATTGCTGCAGCAACTAGCTTTACTTTCTTGTTATTTATTATCATGCAAAGCTATCTCTATTACTCGTGTTGTTGCTCTAGTTTTATTTCCTAGATAATGCAAACGTTAAGTGTGCGTAGAGTTTTATCAGTGGGTGATAAAACTTGAGAGAATATTTATCCTACCTTTAGCTCCTCGTTGGGTTCGACGTTTTTCCAGAAAGAGTTCTGCTCCGCCGCCACCACCAGATTCCGCGATTCGGAACCAGAAACTCTGTTCTGGCACCCTGCCAGGACGGGGAGTTGGAGGAGATCATCGCCATCATCATCACCATCGCTTCTCCATCGACCATCCATGTTTCCCCCATCTATGAGTGAGTAATCCCCCGATGTAGGCTATGGGGATGGTAGAAATTGGATGAGATTGTTCATTGTAATGGCATCAGATTCTTAGGGCATGGTGCCTAGTATCTTCAATTAGTGTTTTTTGACTTTGTTGCGACTTGTTATGCTTAATGCTTGTCACTAGGGCCCGAGTGCCATGATTTTAGATCTGAACATGTTATTGATTCATTATGATAGTATTGTTTATGGTCTTACCTGCAAGTTGAATACACACGTTGTTGTCTGGAACAAAAGGCCCCGAAGTGACAGAAATCGGGATAACCGGAGGGAATGACTTTGATGTGAGGATCACATGTGTTCACTGAGTGTTAATGTTTTGGTCCGATGCTCTATTAAAAGGAGCACCTTAGTTGCCAGTAGTTCCCTTGAGGCTCCGCTGCAAACCGGCTAGTAGGACAAAAGATGTTGTGCAAGTTCTCATTGCGAGCACGTATGACTATATATGGAACACATGCCTATGATTATCTAGTACTTGGATGTTTTATCTTATTTATCTGCAATTTCCCTATGTTCTGATTGCCATGTGAATTGTCTTGTACATGCAACGACCGTACATCCATCCCTATGCCTACCGCGCTTTAATCCTATTGTTTACTGCAATTGTTACTACTGTCTTTTCCTTTACTACTGCTGCTACTTTACTATTGCTACTACAAAACTGTTGCTACTGATAAACTGTTGTGAGCAAGATTGTTTCTAGGTGCAGCTGAATTGACAACTCAGTTGTTAAGGCTTATAAATATTCATTGGCTCCCCTTGTGTCGAATCAATAAATTGGGTTTCACTTCCCTCAAAAATACTGCGATACACCCCTATACTTGTGGGTCATCAAGACTATTTTCTGGCGTCGTTGCCGGGGAGCAATAGCGTGTGGGTGAATATTCTTGTGTGCACTTGTTTTCTTTATCTCTAAGTAGGTTTTAGTTTCAGTTTTAAGTTGTTCTCTATCTTAGTACGGATAGGGAATGCGAATTACAAAAAAAAATAGTGGTACTTGTTACCTAAAAACGTTTTCAAAAAGGAAAGTGATTGGAAAGATGAGTAATGATTAAGTGGGGGTCGACCTTGAACACTTGTGTTCATGCCTATGAAACCAAAACAAATCTTTCCATGGAAGATTTTCAGTTAAAACCTTGTAGGAATGTGTTGGAATTCTTGCCTAATTGGCCCAGCCCATATTCCAGTTTAATAATTCCTAAAAAATCCTAGAGGTCCATCTGGCCCATTCATGCATGGCAAGAGGTGGGACAAATGTTTAGTCCCACATTGCTAGTTGAAGGAAGATTTCACCACCTTATAAGGGGGGTTCTTCCACAACTTGGTAAAATGATGAGAAGGAGAGAGATGCACACGCGCGCTCCTCCTCCTCCGATGCTCGCCTCGTCACGTCACGACGCGCGCGCGCGCCGTGGTTTGTGGAAATGCCTCGAGTCGAGAGCTTCCCTTTCTTTTTGCCGTGCATGAATGGATTAATTATTTGAACAGTTTGTGTAAGTGGAGATTTAATAAGAACGTTTCCTCTGAGAATTAATTCGGACGTTTCCTCTACGGTTTAATTCGGACGTTACCTTTGCGGTTTAATTCGGCCGTTTCCTCTAAGGTTTAATTCGGACATAATGGAGGTCGTTTCCTCTCCCGGTGCTACCCGTTCATCTGTGCCTATAAAAGTGAGAGGTCGCTCATCTCCCGATACAAGCTTCGCCTCTAGTTCCAAAGCATCGCGTTGCTGCTCCATTCTTCTCCATCCCATCTCGCGACGTGCATCGCTAGCCGGGATAGTAGGCCTCCGAGACCCCGCTGCTTCGAGTCATGTACGGGAGAAGGGCGATAAGGTTTTTGGGGAGCGCTGTCGGCGCGACTTCTGGCGATTTCATCACGGACTCCTTCACGGATAGCGACTACGACAACGACGTCTTCCCCAACGAGGACTTCTTCCCCGATATCAGCAACCTCTTCCTTGACAACATGACTAACGACTATGCCAACGCCAACCCCCGCGGTTCCTCCAGCGGTCCCTCTGCTATGATGTACATCTTCTTACTTAATCTTGTTTATCTCAGTCAGATAGTATGTTCTTCTTTTTGGGTTGCTACAGATCTTGCTCTGATATTATCTCAAGTTGTATGCTTTCCAATTCTCTTTGATATCTGCCTTAGTTCATTTATGCTAAATCATATGATTAGTTTATTCTATGTTATTCTATTCATGTTTTATCTAGTATTTATCTTGGGTAAATTGCTCCTATACACAACAATTCAAAAACCTTATTATAGGCAATTTGCTCTGAGTAGTTTTGTCGCATCCACGAATCCACCTATGTTTGAAGGTGTCAATTACAAAAGATGGCGTGCGAGGGCAGTGCTCTGGTTTTAGACCATGAGCTGCTATAACGTCATTTACGGCGCACCTGAGGGAGATCTTAATCCTGCTCAGGAAGAGGCTTTTCAAAAAAGTGATACCACGTTTAAGGCTGCCTTGATCAGCATCCTTGGCGACAATATTGTCGATTCATACCTGTCATTTAGCAATGGCAAGGATATGTGGGATGCGCTCGAGAGAAAATTTGGAGTCTCTGATGCTGGCAGTGAACTGTATGTCATGGAACAATTCTATGATTATAAGATGGTTGATGACCGCTCCATTGTGGAGCAGGCTCATGAAATACTATCACTTGCCAGGGAGCTTGAGCACTTCACTTGTGTGTTACCGTACAAGTTTGTTGCCGGAGGCATTATTGCCAAGCTTCCCCAGTCATGGAGGAATTTTTCTACTTCTCTGAAGCACAAGAGACGAGAGTTTTCCGTGACGGATCTAATTGGGACTCTTGATGTGGAAGAGAAGGCGAGAGCAAAAGACACACGTGCTCGAGGTACCGAGGGAGGATCTAATGCTAATCTGGTACAGAAAAGGAACTTCCAGCCTAACAAGTTCAAGAACAAGGGCAAGTTTGATGGCAAAGGAAAGTTCGATGGAAAGAACAAGGCTTCACAGTCTACCAACTTTAAGAAGAAGACTGATACGAAGAAAGGTGCTTGTCATGTGTGCGGTGATCCTGATCATTGGGCTCCTGCTTGCCCCAACCGCTTTGACAAGCGCCAACATGGAAAAGGCAGCAAGACTTCTAATGTTTTCATGGGCGATGTTGAGATGAAAGATGTTGGTATGGTATATTACCTACTGTTTTTTCATTATGTCATTCTCCTGATTGGTGGATTGAAACTGGCGCTAATGTACATGTTTGTTCTGATGTTTCCATGTTTTCTTCATATCAGGTCAAAGGGACTCAATCTGTGCTTATGGGGAATGGCTTGCATGCTTCTGTTCATGGTGTTGGTACGGTCGATCTGAAGTTCACTTCGGGAAAGACCGTGCGCCTGAAGAACGTGCATCATGTTCCTTAATAAATAAAAATCTTGTTAGCGGATCTCTTTTGTGTCGAGACGGCTCCAAGATTGTATTTGAGTCCAATAAATTTGTAATCTCTAAGTATGGAACCTTTGTTGGTAAAGGTTATGAGTGTGGAGGCTTGTTCCGCTTATCTCTGTCAGACGTTTGAAGTTGTTAATCATATTTACATGAATTTTGAATCAAATGTCTGGCATTCACGTCTTTGCCATGTTAATTTTGGTTGTATGGCGCGACTAGCCAAAATGAATTTAATCCTGGATTTCACTACTATTAAGGAATCTAAGTGCCAAGTCTACGTGCAAGCAAAACAACCTCGTAAGTCACATACGACTGCAGAAGCGAGAAATTTAACACCACTAGAGCTCATACATTCTGATCTTTGTGAGATGAATGGCGTGTTGACAAAAGGTGAAAAGAAATACTTCATGACGTTGATCAATGACTCTACGAGATATTGTCATGTATATCTTCTGAAATCAAAAGATAAGGCTTTGAGTTTCTTCAAAATCTATAAAGCTGAAGCCGAAAACCAACTTGATCGAAAGATTAAGAGACTTAGGTATGATCGTGGTGGAGAGTATTTTTCCAACGAGTTTGATTCCTTCTGTGCATAACATGGTATAATCCATGAAAGGACGCCTCCCTATTCACCTCAGTCAAATGGGGTAGCTGAGAGAAAGAACCATACTCTAACAGATTTGGTTAACGCCATGTTAGATACATCGGGTCTATCTAAGGAATGGTGGGGGAGGCTCTATTGAATGTGTGTCATGTCCTAAACTGACTTCCCACAAAAAACAAAAAAATGACACCATTTGAAGAATGGGAGAATAAAATGTTAAAACTCTCTTACCTAAGGACTTGGGGATGTTTGGCAAAAGTTCATGTGCCAATTCCCAAGAAGCACAAACTTGGGCCTAAAACCGTTGACCGTGTATTTTTGGGTTATGCTTTCCATAGCATTGGTTACAGATTCTTGATAGTAAAATCTGAGGTACCTGACATGCATGTCGGTACAATTATGGAGTCGATTGATGCGATTTTCCTTGATGATATCTTTCGTATGAAGGATATACCTAGCTCATCAAATTAGGAGATGCCTAGTTCATCCAGTTAGGATTTTGGTACAACTTCTGAATCCATCACTCCAATTGAACATGTTGAAAATCCTAAGGAGGATAATAATGAAATTCCTGAAAGGAGCAAGAGACAGAGGACTACAAAGTCCTTTGGTGATGATTTCATTGTGTACCTCATGGATGATACTCCCACTTCTATTTCAGAAGCTTATGCATCTCCTGATGCTGACTACTAGAAGGAAGTTATTCGTAGTGAGATGGATTCCATCTTAGCCAATGGAACATGGGAGATCACTGGTCATCCTTATGGGTGTAAACCTGTAGGATGTAAATGGGTGTTCAAGAAAAATCTTAGGCCTGATGGTACTATTGAAAAGTACAAGGCACGGCTAGTGGCCAAGGGATACACTCAAAAAGAAGGTGAAGACTTCTTTGACACTTACTCACCTTTTGCCAGATTGACCACCATTCGAGTACTACTTTCATTGGCTGCCTCTCATGGTCTTATCATTCATAAAATGGATGTCAAGACAGCTTTCCTAATGGAGAGTTGGATGAGGAAATTTACATGGATTAGCCAGATGGATTTGTGGTAAATGGTCAAGAAGGAAAGGTGTGCAAATTGTTGAAGTCTTTATATGGCCTAAAACAAGCCCCTAAACAGTGGCATGAGAAGTTTGAAAGAACTTTAACCGCTGCAGGATTTGCTATAAATGAAGCTGATAAATGTGTGTATCATCGCCATGATGGGGGTAAAGGAGTCATCCTTTGTTTGTATGTTGATGACATACTGATTTTCGAAACCGACCTTAATGCAATTAAGGAAGTGAAGGATTTCTTATCTCGTTCCATTGAGATGAAAGATCTGGGTGTAGCTGATGTTATCCTGAACATCAAGCTATTGAGAGATGATGATGGTGGAATTACATTGCTTCAATCCCACTATGTGGAAAGGGTCTTGAGTCATTTCGGGTATAGCGACTGCAAGTCTTCTCCTACACCATATGATCCTAGTGTGATGATTCGAAAGAATCGAGGAAATACTAGAGACCAACTAAGATACTCTCAAACTATTGGCTCGCTTATGTATTTAGCTAGCGCCACTAGGCCTGACATCGCTTTTTCTGTGAGCAAACTCAGTCGATTTGTTTCAAATCCAGGGGATGATCACTGGCATGCTCTTGAGAGAGTTATGCGCTATCTAAAAGGCACTACAAGCTATGGCATACACTATACCGGTTATCCGAGGGTACTAGAGGGTTATAGTGATTCAAATTGGATATCTGATGCTGATGAGATAAAGGCCATGAGTGGATATGTATTCACACTTGGTGGTGGCGCTGTTTCTTGGAAGTCTTGCAAGCAGACCATCTTAACAAGGTCAACTATGGAAGCAGAACTCACAGCATTAGACACAACCACTATTGAAGCAGAGTGGCTTCGTGAACTCTTGATGAACTTACCTGTGGTTGAAAAACCAATTACCCGCAATCCTTATGAACTGTGATAATCAAACAGTGATTTTCAAAGTAAATAGTTCTAAGGATAATATGAAGTCATCAAGACATGTGAAGAGGAGACTAAAATCTATCAGGAAAATGAGAAACTCCAGAGTTATTGCATTGGATTATATCCAAACATTTAAAAACTTGGCAGATCCCTTCACAAAGGTCTATCACGCAATGTGATAGAATATGCATCGAAGGAGATGGGTATGAGACCCACAATATGAGTTTTTCACAGTGGTAAACCATTCTATGTGATCGGAGATCCCGTGAATTAGAATTGGGAGAAAAGTTGTTGATTAGCTGAGAGGAAAGTATCCCTACTTTAATTAATACCACTCCATGAAGATGCAATACTTTCCTATTCTGCACGGCAGGTTGATTTATCATCTTAATGTGTTCTAAATGGCTTATCTTAAGCAGAGATGTTGTCATGCAGAACATCTTTTGAATAACACACCTATATGAGTCTGACTCTTAAACGTCGCAGTCTATGAGAGTAGGGTGCTCTCTAATAAACTCATGAAAGGCCACGGAGTATGACACATAAGCTCCACCCGTGGGGAAGTCCCACAGCAGCCTAGTATCGGTCAAGACTTTGTGTGAATCTCGGTTTGCAACAAAGTTGCAGTTCAAGGCATAGTCCACTATACAAGTTGCAGCCTGGTGTAGCATAAAGTTCTAGGTGGAAGTTCAACTTAACAGTCTCCACTATAGTACCGGTATATAAACAATGTTTTGGAACCAAAGGAAAACTTCATGTGCCTCTGGGGTCTGGTGGGGGATTGTTGGAATTCTTTCCTAATTGGCCCAGCCCATATTCCAGTTTAATAACTCCTAAAAAATCCTAGAGGCCCATGTGGCCCATTCATGCATGGCAAGAGGTGGGACAAATGTTTAGTCCCACATTGCTAGTTGAAGGAAGATTTCACCACCTTATAAGGGGGGTTCTTCCACCACTTGGTAAACGGATGAGAAGGAGAGAGATGCACATGCGCGCTCCTCCTCCTCCGCCGCCCGCCTCGCCACGCCTCGTCACGTCCCGTCACGACGCGCTCGCGCTGCGGTTTGCGGGAATGCCTCGAGTCGAGAGCTTCCGTTTCATTTTGCCGTGCATGAATGGATTAATTATTTGAATAGTTTGCGTAAGTGGATATTTAATACGAACGTTTCCTTTGAGAATTAATTTGGACGTTTTCTCTGCGGTTTAATTCGGACGTTACCTCTGCGGTTTAATTCAGCCATTTCCTCTAAGGTTTAATTCGGACTTAATGGAGCCTGTTTCCTCTCCCGCTGCTACCCGTTCGTATGTGCCTATAAAAGTGAGAGGTCGCTCCTCTCCTGATACAAGCTTCGCCTCCAGTTCCAAAGCATCACGCTGCTGCTGCATTCTTCTCCATCCTGTCTCGCGATGTGCATCGCTAGCCGGGACAGTAGGCCTCCGAGACCCCGTTGCTTCGAGTCCTGTACGGGAGAAGGGCGATAAGGTTTTTGGGGAGCACTGTCGGCGCGACTACTGGTGATTTCATCACGGACGCCTTCACGGATAGCGAGTACGACAGCGATCTCTTCCCCAACGAGGACTTCTTCCCCGACATCAGCAACCTCTTCCTTGACGACATGGCTGACGACGGTGCCAACGCCAACCCCAGCGGTTCCTCCAGCGGTCCCTCTGCTATGATGTACATCTTCTTACTTAATCTTGTTTATCTCAGTCAGCTAGTATGTTCTTGTTTTTGGGTTCCTACAGATCTTTCTCTAATATTATCTCAAGTTGTATGCTTTGCAATTCTCTTTGATATGTGCCTTAGTTCATTTCTGCTAAATCATATGATTAGTTTATTTTCAGTTATTCTATTCATGTTTTATCAAGTATTTATCTTGGGTAAATTGCTCCTATACTCAACAGAATGCATGAACCCTTGAAAAAGAAAGATATTTCTAGTATTGATCTTAATGCTTATTCATTCGAAAATACTTGAATCTTGCTCCTATGACTAACTTAAAGGCGTTAAAGAAAAGTACTTATTGGGAGATAACCCAAAAGTTTTAGATGAGTCTTGGAAGTTATTACCTCTGTAATAACCGCTCCTTATCGTTTTTATTTGCTTTTTGTGCCAAGAGTAACCTCTAATGAGAGAGCAGTAATGCTTGGGAAAGTTGTTGTCCCGAAACAGATTTTTGTGCTTCACTGTAAAAATTCGTGTAAAATCCCAGTACGTCGGTTTGAGTTGTGAATTTTTATGCTTCTGCCCCAGGTTGTTATCTAACTTTCGTCAGTTCAAGAATTTTAGATTTGAGTAACAGAAGGTCTTCGAAAAAATTGGTCTTTACCTTCTGGTCTGTTTTGACAGATTTCTGCCATTATTTGCATTTGTTTCTTGTTGAATCCTTTTTGGGTTCTTTTTGGGGAATTGAGCTTTTTGAGGGAAGTGCTACAGTAGCTTGTGTTTTAATGTAAGTTTTATTGGTTTTGGAACTAAACCCAAAGACTTATTATCTTGAGTGCACTAATGTTGCTAATAAAGATTGTGTGAAGTTTTGTATGAAGGAAAAAATTTAGGTGTATGGAAAGAGTGATGTAATGAGATGTAGAATGGACTAAAGCTCAAGCTTGGGGATGCCATGTGTGTCACCCCAAGAAATATCCAAGATGTACAAGCGTCAAAGCTTGGGGATGCCCAAGGCATCCCCTTCTTCATTAATAAAAATCTCAGGTTTCTTCCAAACACATCATTTTTCTTGTTTCATGCGCAGATGTGTTGTTCTTTGAGCGTCTTCGTTTTCGTTCATATGCACCTAAATTTTCGTTTGAATGCAAGGGTCCAACCAAATTGGATTAGTGCACTCATTTTGGTTGGACCCCTGCATTTTCCTTGGTTTTCTTAAACAAATTGGTTGGACCCATGCATTCATATGTTATTTCAAATAAGTGGTTTGGATTGGAAAAGAGTAGGAAAAGTTCATGCTTAAGTGGTAAAAGGAGCTCGTTTTTTACGGTGGCCTATGCTTTGTCATGTCATGCTTGATATTGTTTTGGCTTTATGCTTAGTGATTTTTGTTGTAGCATGACATGTTATAAACAATTGAGATTGCTTAATGTGCCTTGAAATAATCATCCGTTGTTTTAGCATATTAAAGCATAGTATTGTGGTATTCTCCTGTGATGCTTTATTTGGGTTGACTTGGCGCATGCTCACACCATGTTATGACTATCCCAAGTCACCATAGCCTTTATGATCCTTTAGTTTTCAACTTGTAATATCACTTTATGCTTTAATTAATGATGTTTTGTCACTTTGCATGATTATGGCCATTATTGCTCTTTTAGTTGGTCACTCCCAGTCTTTTGCTAGCCTCCATAACCAAGTATGAGTTCCACTCATGCATCCAACTCCAAATAAAACCAAGTTATCCCAAAGAGTCCACCATACCTACCTATTAGCATATTCTATTCCAAGTATATCCATGCTTTTATCTACCTTCCGAATTAAACTTGTTATGTGAAAATTAGTGATTAAAGCTCTCACGAACTTGATGGTACACTTTATTTTCTTGCAGTTAATAAACTTGAACCATTGTGTCCATATTTGTTGCATATATGCTTGCGCTTTATAAGTTGAAGTTAGCAGAACTATGTATCATGGGGAAAGCTTTCAACATTGCACTTATATTCCATTGATATCATGATTCTTTTGCTTATGGATCCCGGCGGTGTGAAATAAAAGGAGAACTTGTAAGATCATGGAGTTTGTATGTGTGTTAGAGAAACGCCTGGGCCGCTAGCCTAAGCCATTCCTAATCATGGTGGAAACTTGCAGCATAAGCATAATTTGAACTCTATGAAGCATCCTCAATAAAAACCTATGCAAATAGCAAATAAAAAGATCGCTGAGATGCTCATTGTCTGCTTGCCTTGTCATTTTCATTATGGGATAGCTCATGTATCATGTGCAAGGGGTACCCCGTTGGCGGTTCTCTATGATACATATGTACTTACAATGACAAGAGCTTACTTGTGACTGAAGTTGAGTAGCATGAGGTTCGGTACTCGTAAGTAAGGGGCATGAGGTTTCAACTTATAACTTGTCAAGCATATCCTCTTAGTTGTGTTACTTTAACCTTAATCACCTAAATATGCTTATGATAGGGGCAATGAGAGCTGAAAGCTAATAAGTACCATAATTTTTGGAAGCTCTTTATGAGACTTCAATCCCTGCTTCCTTCCAAGAAGGACTTTCTTTTACTTTTATGTTGAGTCTCCATCTTCTATCTTTATGCACCTATTAAGAGAGCATAGTGTACATTCTTAGTTTCATGTGCATTGTCCTAAGACTTGTTGATTGATGCATAACTTTGATATCGCTTGTTCTTAAACTATTTGTATCTAGTCACCCTTATGAACTTTGAAAGTGTCCTATGCATTTATGTTTTGCTACTCTATGAGGGACAAACTGAATACCATTCTCATTATACTTTATTTATGTGAAACAAACAAACGTATTGCAATGCATTGTTATTCATGAATCTTTTGTTTTTGCCTTTTCATTTTACAACATAGTTGCTATGTCTTATTGTTAGAACTCTATCTTTAATGATTCATGTTTAGAGTACATTAATCCCACCTATCAATGCTTTTACAATAATGATGATCAAGATTGTGTTGTCTGCATGTCACATCAAAAATTACATTTTTTTGATCGTTTACCTACTCGAGGACGAGCAGGAACTAAGCTTCAGGATGTTGATACATCCATAACGTATCTATAATTTTTGATGGTTTTACGCTAATGATATGCTTTTGACACTCCTTTTTGTATAAAGTTTATGATTTATTTGGACTAAC
Source organism: Avena eriantha (assembly GCA_910589775.1). Classification (NCBI taxonomy): domain Eukaryota; kingdom Viridiplantae; phylum Streptophyta; class Magnoliopsida; order Poales; family Poaceae; genus Avena; species Avena eriantha. The sequence goes on from OU342741.1 coordinate 289,571,153, forward strand.
CTACTAATAGTTGCAAAAGTGCACAATGTTCTTTTTTACACTTTGATGTGTAGGAATTACCAAGAATACAAGTGGAAACCTTCTTGGAGTCAAATTGGGATTTTTCCAGAAATCTGTCTCAGAACTCTTTTTGAAGATGGTCACGTATCGGATCGAATACGGCATCAAATGGAAAACTATTCAACTACCAAGTTGTTGGAAATTTAGTGATAAACGTTCTGGACATAAAATTTAGCTGATTCCGAGTTCGTACGGGACTTTTAGGCCCGATTTACTGCAGCCCAAGATGGGATGACGGGAATCCGAGAAACTATATAAAAGGAGGAAACCTAATTCGCCCAGAGCATGGATCCTATCTCCATGGGATAGGTGGGATTAATGTAAGTTTAAAGTGATACTACAAGTTGAAAACTAAAGGATCATAAAGGCTATGGTGATTTTGGATATTCATAACATGATATGAGCATGCGCCAAGTCAACCCAAATAAAGCATCAAAGGAGAATACCACTATACTATGCTTTAATATGCAAAAACAACGCATGATTCATCCAAGGAACATTAAGAAATCTCAATTGTTTATAACAAGTCATGCTACAGCAAACAATACTAAGAATAAATCCAAAACGATATCAAGCATGGCACAACAAAGCATAGGCCACAGTCAAAAACAAGCTCTTTTTACCACATAAGCATGAAGTTTCCTACTCTTTTCCAAAACCAAACCAAACTATTTGCAAACCAATATGTGAAAGAGGGGGTCCAACCAACTTATTTAAAAAACTAAGCAAACCAAGCAAACTAAAAAACCAAAACGAAAATGAAAAAGAAGACGCTCCAAAAAAACACAACTGTGCATGAAACAATAAAAATGAAGCGTTTGGAAGAAACCTAGAATTTTTATTGATGAAGAAGGGGATGCCTTGGGCATCCCCAAGCTTTGACGCTTGTACTTATTGGATATTTCTTGGGGTGACACGCGTGGCATCCCCAAGCTTGAGCTTTAGTCCATCCTTCATCTCATACTCATTCCTTCCATACACCTGAAATTTTTCCTTCATACAAAACTTCACACAATCTCATTAGCAACATTAGTGCACTTAAGATAAATAAGTCTCAAGGTTCAGTTCTAACACCAAATAAACTTCCATTAGAATACTAGCTACTGTAGTACTTCCCTCAAAAAGCTCAATTCCCCAAAGGAACTCAAGCAGAAACTAACAAGAAGCAAATGCAGAAAATGGCAGAAATCTGTCAAAACAGACCAGCACGTAAAGACGAATTTTTTCGAAGACCTTCTGTTGCTCAAATCAAAACGTGTTGAACTAACGAACGTTAGATAACAACCTGTGGCAGAAGCACAAACAATTACAGCGCAATCTGACGTACAGAGCTCTCTCGGGAATATTTACGGTGAAGCACAGAAATCAGTTTCGGGACAACAACTTTCCCAATCATTACTTCACTCTCATTAGAGGTTACTCTTGGCACAAAAAGCAAATAAAAAGGATAAGGAGAGGTTATTACAGAGGTAATAACTTCCAATACTCTACTAAAACTCTTGGGTTATCTCCCAACAAGTACTTTTCTTTAACGCCTTTAAGTTAGGCATAAGAATTTGAGAAGATGCTCTCATAGGAAATACGAATTGAAGTAAAAGAGAGCATCAAGAAGCAAATTTAAAACACATTTAAGTCTAACCCACTTCCTATGCATAGGAAGCTTGTATGAAAATAAATGCACAAAGAACAAAGTGACAGGCATAGGAATAGGAAGATAAAACAAAAGTAACTTCAAAACTTTCAGCACATAGAGAGGTGTTTCATTACCATAAAAACTTCTACAAACATATTTTCCTCTCTCATAATAATTTTTAGTAGCCTCATGAATAAACTCAACAATATAACTATCACATAAAGCATGCTTTTCATGATCTACAAGCACTAGAGCTTTATTATAAACATTTTCAAAAGAATCCTCGGGAACATAACATTCACCCTCCTTTGATAAGCATGGGGGACAATCAAATAATGTAAGGGATAAAGAGTTACTCTCATTAGAAGGTAGGCATGGGTAGATCCATTCTTACTCGTTTTGTCCGTCACTCTCCTCCTCTTTTTCATCTAATGAGCTTTCAGGTTCAGCAATTTCTTCTTCCATGGATGTTCTAGCAGGCGGTGGTTCATCTATTACCTTAGTAGTCATAAAACTGTTCCCAAATAGGAAACTGAGTGAGCTATCCATAATGAAATAGTGATTGGAGCAGAGCTAGTCATAAAGGCAACTTAAGAAAGGAACTAATTTTTTTGTGTTTTTCAAATAATAAAGCAAACTTGCAAAACTATTTTTTGTGTTTTTTCAAGAACAAAACAAGCAAACTAAGCAAAAATAAAACTAAGCAAAACTAAAACAACAAAGTAAAGAGATTGGTTATGAGGGACTCCCCTTGTGAAGATGTCCTTGACTCCCCGGCACCGGCGCCAGAAAAATGCTTGATGGCCGATGCACGGCGCCCAGAAAAATGCTTGATGGCGGTGTTGATGTAGAGCTTGTTGGGAACCCCAAGAGGAAGGTATGATGAGCACAACAGCAAGTTTCCCTCAGTTATGAAACGAAGGTTTAATCGAACCAGTAGGAGCAAGGAAACACCTCAAAGGTGTTACTAGCTGAGCTTTGGCAGGGCGCACTACCGGTGCTAGTAGCAACGTGGAGACCTGCACAACACAACCACAGAACTTTGTCCCCAACTTGCGATGAGGTTGTCAATGTCAGCGTGTTTTGTGGAAAACAAAGGATTAAACGTATCGAATGGAAAGAAGTAAAAGTTTGTAGAAAGTAAACACAAAGCAGTAAAAGATTGTAGATTGTATGTAAAGAAAAGGACCGGGATCCATAGTTCACTAGAGGTGGCTCTCCTTAGATAGATAACATGCTGGGTGAACAAATTACAGCGGGGCAATTGACAAACACCGAGAAAGCAATACATGCATATACTAATCATCTTGAGTCCTTTGAGTCTTGATTAGGCATTACAACATAATACATAGACCACCATCCAACTGCATCTATGACTAATAATCCACCTTCAGGTTATCATCCGAACCCCCTCCAGTATTAAGTTGCAAGCAACAGATTATTGCTTTACGAACTGCGTGTAAAGTAAACAATACAATTGTTCTATGAACAAAGGATCGTTGTTTTCTCCCTAGTATCAATAGCACATCTAGTACCTTAGAAATTTCTGTCACTTCCCCAGATTACCAGAGGCATGAACCCACTATCGAGCAAAAATACTAACTCTTGGAGTTGCTAGCATCTACTTGGCCAAGATAGCTACTAACAATGGAAAGCATGCAAGATCTCAAATAACAAAGACATGATAGAATCAATAACCAATCTGAAATAGCATCTCAATATCCATCGGATCCCCACAAACACAACATGTATGAATTACAAATAGATGATCTTGATCATGAACGGAGCTCACAATATCTAAACATGAAAGCACAAAGGAGGAGAGACCAGCCATCTAGCTACTACATGGATCCGTAGTCCAAGGATGAACTACTCACGCATCGCACCGGAGGCTTGCATGGTGATGAAGAAGGCCTCCAGGGTGAATTCCCCTCTCTGGCAGGGTGCCGGGAAGAGCTTCAGATCCCCCCGATCTAGGGACAGAGACGACGGCGGCTACAGACTATTTTGTAGAGTTTTGATCGGGTCCCTAGGGTTTTCGTCCCGAGGGCAACTTATAGGCGTAAGGAGAGGCCGAGGGGGTGCTAGGGTCGGCCAGACCACCCCTTGGCGCGGGCCAAGCCTGGCCGTGCGGCCAGGTGGTGTGGCCGGCCCCTGGCCCCTCTCCGTCTCGTATTCTGGCACTTGATCCCTTCCGGAAAAATAGGCACTTTGGCTTTTGTCCCGTCCAATTCCGAGAATATTCATTTTCTGACTTTCCTAGAACCAAAAACAGTAGAAAACAGGCAGCTGGCACTGTGGCTCTTGTTAATAGGTTAGTACAAGAAATCATAATAAAAGTACTCCAAAGTTGGAACAAAACACAAGAAAGTGGATAAAACTAAGCATGGAACATCAAAAATTATGGATACATTTGCAATGTATCAGTTATGCAAAGCCATGACACACACTTGTGGCCATGTGGGCCCATGCCAACATTGCATGGGATCTCGCTCATACTGTCTATCTACAAAACCCTTCATCAACTTGTGCTTGTATGAGTCATCACTTGGATAACATGATCCTACCTAATTGATATATCATAGTATAACACTGCTATGCCAAGACATGATGACGCACTTTGTGGCAAATGTGGGCCAATGCCAACATTCCATGGGTTATAGACCTCTCTAGGTAAGCTAGAAACACCGTCATCAAATTATGGTTGTATGAGTTATCACTTGGATAGCATGATCCTTACTAGTTGATAGATCTAAGTATAACACTGCTATGCCATGACATGATGAGACACTTTGTGTCAGATGTGGGCCCATGCCCACATTCATGGGCTATAGACCTCTCTAGGTTGGCTAGAAACACCATCATCAACTTGTGGTTGTGTGACTCAACACCTGGCCAACATAAACCAACTAGCTGATACATCGAAGTATAAGAGTGATATGCCAAGCAATAATACACACTTGTGGCAGATGTGGACCTATGCAAACATTGCATGGGATCTAGACCTATCTTAGTTTTTTAGAAACACCTTCATCAACTTCCTCCAAAATATATGAGTCAAATTTGCCAACATGATCCTACCTAGTTGATAGATCTAAGTATAACACTGCTATGCCAAGACATGATGAGACACTTTTCGGAAAATGTGGACACATGCCAACATTGCATGGGATATAGACCTCTCTTGGTTCGCTAGAAACTCCCTCATCAACTTGTGGTTCTTTGCCTCAGCACTTGGCCAACATGATCCCAACTAGTTGCTACATCTAAGTTTGAGATTGCCATGCAAAGCCATGACACACACTTGTCGCACATGTGGGCACATGCCAACATTAGATGGGATCTAGCTCATATTATCTATCTACAAAACCCCTTCATCAACTTTTGGTTGTATGAGTCATCACTAGGATAACATGATCCTACCTAGTTGATCGATCATAGTATAACAATGCTATGAGAAGACATGATGACACACTTTGTGGCAAATGTGGGTTGTCAACACCCGGATTTTTAATCCCAGATGCCCGTTATGCCATACCTCGCAATCCCAGGATTACCATCTTTGCGAGACATAACGTATTGGATATCATAGTACATCATCCATTACAAACCATACATAAGGTCTTACACAAATAAGGATCTCATGATCCAGTCGTAATACAACAAGCAGCAGAAATAAAAGATAAGCGTAGCGGTGGGGTCCATCTTCAGGGGCACAGGCAATGCTGACGAAGGCAGATAGTCCTAGTTATCATAGCCATCCTGCTGGCCATCATCTTGATAGTCTCCTTCATAGTCTAGCCATGAGAATAGCCAGGGACAAAAGCCATGAGTACTCTTTAAGTACTCGCAAACTACCACTAACAAGTAATATAGTTCTAAGTTAAAGTGCTAAATCTAAGTTTAACTATAAAGTTAGGTTTGAAACCTAAGCTGAGTTCAGAAGCAAAGAAAGCTAAAATAAAGTTCTAGAATCACTTAAGTTGGGAAGCTATTGTCATAAACACAAGCCTGTTGTGGTCAAGTCAAAATTCATCATTCATTTCATAAGTTGTTTGGAAAACATCTGACAACGAAACAGTATGGCCATTCCAACTGTCCATAACCGTGGACGCGGCTATTCAAATAGTTTGACACTCTGGAGAGGTGGTACACTTTCACCACAAGATTCGATACATCTGTCAAGGATAACCCTGAATCATCATACTTAGTATGTAGATAATCAAACATAACCTTCCCTTTACATACCCTAGTATAAGCACCTCTCCTATGAGCATGGCCTCCCAACCATGACCATCAGTCATCTTGGGCACTACATAGGTGGACAACATTGAGAGGTAGCCTCAGCTCAAACCTCTCCCGCGAGGGAACTAATACTAATGCATATAAATTTCTAGCTAAGCCTTACCCAATTCAGGTAGTGTGGTTGTACGGTAAATTTGGAATGGTATCGCATCCGAATCAAACCATCAGTTTTATAGAAGGGTTAAGGCTCATGTCTCAACCTTTTCACCATCATAAACCATTTGTGTTTCTCAACACATGTCAAAACATCTCAATAGAATGACTCATCATTCCAAGGTTTTCATAATTCATTTTCACCAAGTGTTCCCATCTAAAGTGACTCAAATTTTTGATCTACTCTAAACTACTAAGTTAAGAGTGTTCACTAAGGTAGAAAAGATGGGTTCAATCTCATGCCATAGAATGACATCTAAAGGGTTCTAAATAGGTCAAGTTTTATACTCTATATGCTACCTTCAAAAACAAGTCAAGTACTTTGTGTAAACTAAGGGAGGTAAAACTTGTAAATAAGACTTGGGGTAACTTAGTTTTATCCACCAACTGACAGCGTGTGCCCTCATTCTGTTTATCCTCCTCCTCTAGACGTGCGATATGCATTGAAAATTGTGCAACTTTTTTGACCAAGTTTGGTAGTTAATCGGGAATATACCTAGTAATCGACCTGTCAGAGCTATTAGTTAGGCTAAAGGATTAACATGACCGATTAGTGGTAATCGACACGGTTAGGTCCCTAGTAGCGATTAATCGGCCTATTAATCGCTGACTCGGGGGATTTTTTGAACAGAGGGTAACTAATAGTCAAAGTGGTATGACTCAAGCATGCCTATAGCATCTTGGATCAAGTTAACTAGCTTAATTCCAGTTTGCTACAATAGCTTGCCTTGGTTGGTGCAGTGGTTGAAGTTTTCTTCTTCTTCTTGGTATAACTCCTCCTCCTCGAAAGCTTGGTCAGTACTATCGTCTATAAATACATACGGAGTACACAATAACCAAACAATACTTAACTAGTATAATTAGCACTCTAAGGTATACATTTGATGATCTATTATCATCACAAGCATCACAAGTTTTATTAACTAGTTTCATTCTTTTTAATTTAGAAAAGTAATTTCTACTCATTGAAAATTAACTAAGATTTAATATTCACCACTTAAAATATGAGATCATGTAGACACATGTCATCACCACATATTCTAGCATGTGGGAATGGGATTTAAAGGTTGGATCAATATTACTTTGGTTTAAGTTTATTATTTAATGATTTAAAGTGACTAGAAATGCCTATATAGCATTATTTTGGTACTAGTCCAAAGTCACTGCATGTAAACCTTAATATTATTACATATTCAGATAGGTATGATGAAATGTGAATTTTGAGAGTTGGAATCAACTCAAAACCTATCTTGGTTGATTTTATAAAAATGATGCAAGGTACAAATGCTTCTGTTTTGTTATTTTTACTAGGAGAGATCTATAACTCTAATTAAATTAAATCCAACGGTATTGGATAGATAATTTTAATACCTTTCAGACAAAATTAGTTTCAAGCAATTTGGATTTGTCAAACTCTCTGAATTGAATTTCAAACTCAGAGACAGAACAAAGTTTAAACTAAAAAGAAAAATCCTAATTCAAACTAACTGGGTCGCGCGGGAAACTCTAACGGGCCGGCCCAGTGTCACTCCATGACGCGGGGCTCAACTGACAGGGGGATTCCACAAGTCAGTGGCTCATAACACGCGAAGCGGTACGGGGCGATGTGGGCCGTTAGATTAGAACTGAGATCTACGACTGGGATCGTCGTAGCGGTACGGGGCGATGTGGGCCGTTAGATTAGAACTGAGATCTACGACTGGGATTGTCGTCGACGACGAACAGGTCGCCGGCGAGCTCGAACCCAAGCGGCTCGGTGGGGGTGCATGGGGGGCATACCGGGGCTCTAGCGACGACGGCGAGGTGGGCAAACAAACTGGTGGTCGACGGCGAGCTCAGGGACGGTCGAGGCAGCTCCGGGGTGGTCGCAATCAGCGGCGCCCTTCTCCTCCAGAGGCGGCCTTCTCCAGTGCAATTTCAGCAAGCTGCTGCTCCCCTTGCTCCGGCTAGTGGTGTGGGACGGTCAGTGAGGTGAGGGGAGTGGAGTGGTGTTCTTCAACTGGCTGGGGGTGCCCTCCTTTTATAGGCTCGACAGCGAGGCTGAGAGGGATGGGCAGGCGACGGTAGCGACATGGCTACGGGCGGCTAGCGGCATGGCTGTGGGTGGCGATCGACAGGTGGTCTCCTGGCGGTGCTCTAGGAACTCATTGTGGGCTTAGGGGCAGTGATATGCAGTTGGGGTGAGCTGGCGCTCTGAGCGGAAGAGACGGGGGTGTCCACGGCGAGCGGTGGCTGTGGTGCGTTGGGCAGCGAATGGGCATGTCCGTCGTGTTCCCTGGGTCGTGGTGGAGCGGTAGGCGCGGGCTGCGGTCGAGCGGCGGCTTGTGCACGCGTGTCGGGTGCGGCGCTCTGGCGCATGCTCGGCATGGTGCGGTGGCACTGGGCGCGGGCTCTCCTTGGTGGTCCACTGCTGGGCTTGGCTCGGGAAGGGGACAGAGGGTGGCGGTGAGGTGCTGGCTACCTCCTAGACATGGCGAGAGAGAGGGAGGTGGTCTGCTGGGCCGAGTGCATGGTCGGTCGGCGAGGGGTGGCTCGACATGGCATGGCTTTGCCAATAGGGGTAGGGGATGGGTGCTAATGGCATGGTTAGACCCTGGGGGACAAAGGGATTAAACGAAGATCATTTGGGGCCAAAACCCTGTTGAAAACAGTGAGCTAGGATTAGGGTCTAAATCATGCCTGCCAAGTGTTTGATGAAATGGCCGCATGAAATAAACTTTTGAATTTTGAAAAGATTTTTGGTGGGTTTGCTAGGAATAAGCTTGAGACTCTGTGGGTGCTTGGGTTTTGAAAATTGATCTTGTTTGAATGGTTTTTGAAATAGTGGGATCTTCCCATATGAAATAGATTCAATTTTAAACTGTCATTTAAAATTAGCATTTGAAAGATTTTTGCAGATCACAAAGTGAGCCTTGGTACCTCATTATGTGTACTATCAAGGGGTGTAAAGATCCACACATGTTTCTGTTAAGTTTTGAATACTAGGAATAGCCAAAGTAGGCATGAGAGTTAATTTGGCCAAAATGACCATTCACTTCAAAGATTCATTTTGAGTTATTTTTCTTTGGGAAAAGCTTGGGAAAGACTTAGATGATGTTTATTTCACCTAAGAAACATTTTACAAGCAATGAATCACAGAACCGTGGCAATTCAAATCAATTCCTAATTTAAATGCACATACACATGAATGCTTCCATTTTTAATTTGGAAAAGTTTTTGTTAATCCTAAATTTGATGATTTGGATCTTGATAAGCTTGGACTGAAGTTTTGGGATGTTACATGGGCCCATGCCAATATTCCATGGGATATAGACCTCTCTAGGTAGGCTAGAAACACCTTCATTAACTTGTGGTTGTATGAGTCATCACTTGGATAACATGATCCTACCTAGTTGATAGATCATAGTATAACACAGTTATGCCAAGACATGATGACACACTTTGTGACAAATGTGGGCCCATGCCAACATTTGTCAACACCCGGATTTTTAATCCTAGATGCCTGTTATGTCATTCATCCCAATCCCAGGATTACCATTTTTGCGAGACATAATAGATTGGATATCACAGTACATCATCCATTACAAACCATAAATAAGGTCTTACACAAATAAGGATCTCATGATCTAGTCTTAATACAACAAGCAGCGGAATAAAATATAAGCGTAGCGTGGGGTCCATCTTTAGGGGCACAAGCAATGCTGACGAAGGCAGATAGTCCTAGTTATCATAGCCGTCCTGCTGGCCGTCATCTATGTAGTCTCCTTCATAGTCTGGCCATAGGAATAGCCATGGACAAAAGCCATGAGTACTCTTTAAGTACTCGCAAACTATCACTAACAAGTAAGGTAGTTCTAGTGGGAAATGCTAAACTCTAAGTTTATTTATAAAATTAAGTTTGAAACCTAAGCTGAGTTTAGAAACAAAGAAAGGTAAAATAAAGTTCTAGAATCACTTAAATTGGGAAGCTAGTGTCATAGTCACAGCCCTATTGTGGTCAAGTCAAGATTTATCAGTCATCTCATAAATCATTTTGAAAACATCTGACAACGTAACAGTATGGCCACTCCAACTGTCCATAACCGCGGACGCGGCTATTCGAATAGTTTGACACTCTGTAGAGGTGGTACACTTTCACCACAAGATTCAATACATATGTCAGGGATAACCCTAAATCATCATACTTAGTATGTAGATAATCAAACATAATCTTTCCTTTACACACCCTAGTATAAGCACCTCTCCTATGAGCATGGCCTCCCAACCATGACCATCTATCATCTTGGGCACTGCATAGTTGGACAACATTGAGAGGTAGCCTCAGCTCAAACCTCTCCCGCAAGGGAACTAATACTAATGCATATAAACTTCTGGCTAAGCCTTACCCAATTCAGGTATTGTGGTTGTACGGTCAAATTGGACTGGTATCGCATCCGAATCCAACCTTCAGTTTTGTAAAAAGGGTTAAGGCTCATGCCTCAATATTTTCATCATCATAAACCATTTGTGTTTCTCAACACATGTCAAAACATCTCAATAGAATGATTCATCATTCCAAGGTTTTCATAATTCATTTTCACCAAGTATTCCTATCTAAAGTGAATCAAGTTTTGATTTAGCTCTAATCTACTAAGTTAAGAGTGTTAACTAAGGTGGGATGCTAGGATCAATCTCATGCCATAGAATGACATCTAAGGTTCTCTAGATAGGTCAAGTTTTATACTCTTTATGCTACCTTCAAAACAAGTAAAGGACTTTGGTGAAATAAAGCAAGTAAAGCTTGGAAATAAGACTTGGGGTAGGTAATAGTCAAAGTGGTATAACCAAAGCATGCCTAGTGCATCTTGCTCAGATTATCTAGATTAGTTCTAGCTTGCTAAGCATTATACTTGCAAGGGTTAGCTTGCCTTGGTTGGTGCAGTGGTTGAAGTTTTCTTCCTCCTCTTGATAGCACTCCTCCTCCTCGAAAGCTTGGTCGGTACTATCGTCTATAAATACATACGGAGTACACAATCACCAAACAATACTTAACTAGTCTACTTAGCACACTAAGGCACACATTTCATGATCTATTATCATCACAAGCATCACAAGGTTTTATTTAACTAGCCTCATTCTTTTTATTTAAGAAAAGTAATTTCTACTCAATGAAAATAACTAAGATTTAATATTCACCACTTAAAATATGGGATCAAATGGACACATGCCATCACCACATATTCTAACATATGGGAATGTGATTTAAAGGTTGGATCACATTTTAATAAGTTTAAGTTTAATATTTAATGATTTAAAGTGACTAGAAATGCCTATATAGCATTATTTTGGTACTAGTCCCAAGTCACTTCATGCAAACCTTAATATTATTACTTATTTAGATAGGTATGGTTAAATGTGATTTTTGAGAGTTCGAATCAACTCAAAATCTATCATGGTTGATTTTCGAAAAATGTTTGAGTGTGAAAATGCTTCTGTCTTGTTATTTTTACTAGGAGAGATCTCTAACTCTAAATGAATTAAATCCAATAGGCTTGGATAGATATTTTCAGAAGCTTTCCAACCCAATTGGAATCACTCCATTTGGATTTGTAAATCTCTCTGAAATGATTTTAAAACTAGGGGATAAAACTAAGTTCAAAACCTAAATTTGAATTAAATGGGTCGCGCAGGAAAGCTAGTAGGCCGGCCCAGCGGCACTCCGCGGCGCAGAGAACAGCTGACAATGGGGTCCACATGTCAGCGGCTCTTTAAACGCGAAGTGGTACGGGGCAATGTGGACCGTGCGATTAAAAGTGAGATCTACGGCTGAGGAGCGTCGTCTCCGTCGAACAGGTCATCGGCGAGAACTAACCCTAGCGGCTCGGTGGGGTGCACAGGGGCATACTAGGGCTCCAGCTACTGCGGTGAGGCAGGCAAACCAACTGGTGGATGACGGCGGACTCAGGCGTGGTCACGGCAGCTCCTAGGGTGGACGAAATCGACGGCACCTTCTCCTCCTCTACAGCGGGCTCCTCCGGCTAAATTTCGGCGAACTATGGCTCGAGTGGCTCCGGCGAGGGGTGGGGAAGGATCGGTGAGGAGAGGGGAGTGGAATGGTGTGAGTAGTTGGTGCTGGGGAGGGCTCCTTTTATAGGGCGACGAAGCGACCAAACAGGATGGGCAGGCGACTTTGGCGAGGGCTGTACAGTGTACTAGCGTCGTGGCTGGAGGTAGGGGATGGTGGCCTGCCTCTTGGCAGTGCTCTACGGCTTCAATGCGCGGCTAGGGGTGGTGGCGTTTGGTCGGGGGAAGCTGGTGCTCTGCGCGGCAGAGGCGGCGTTCGACGTGGCGCACGGGGGCTGCGGGTCAAGCGGCGGCAAACGGGCATGTCTAGGCGGTTCCCTGGGTCGTGGCGATGTGGTGAGCGCGGGCTGCGGCCGAGGCGCGGCGTGTGCACGCTTGTCGGGCGCGGCGCTGTGGTGCGTGCTCGGCATGGTGCAGACGTCCTAGGCGCTGTGCTCTGTGGCTGGTCCACGGCTCGGCTCCGCTAGGGGAGGGGACAGAGGGTAGCTCCTTGATGGCTGGGTTGGGTCTAGGGGAGACAAGGGCATCTACTAGGGTTCAAATGGATTGACAAAAATCGATCAAAACAATATCAGTTAGGCCAGTTTGATTCTGTATGCAAGGTGTTTGTAGAAATGGCCGCAAGAATTCAAGTTTTGAATTTTTGGATGATTTTTGGTGGAGTTGCTAGGCACATGCTTAAACCTCTGTGGTTGCTTGGGTTTTGAAAATGGAGCTCATTTGAGTGGTTTTTGAAAAAGTGGGATCTTCTCATATGAACTACATTCCCTTTTCAAATGCCATTTAAAATTAGTGTTTGAAAGTTTTTGGTAGATCACACAGTGGGCCTTGGTACACCACTACATGTACTAGCAAGGGTGAAAAGATCCATATTTGTCTCTGTTAAGAATTGATTCCTAGGAATAGCCAAAGTAGGCATGGTAGTTAAAATGGCACAAATGACCATTTCTTTCTTTTATTCATTTTGATTTGTTTTTCTTTTGGGATTTGTTTGGGAATGATCTAGATGATGTTTTTTCACCTAAGAATCATTTTACAAGCAATGGCTCACTTAATCATGGCAATTCAAAACAACTCCTATTTAAATGCACACACATATGAATGCTTTAATATTTTTAAATGGAAAAGTTTTTGTTAACTCTAAATTTGATGATTTGGATCTTAATAACCTTGGATTAAAGTTTTGGATGTTACAAACCTTCCCCCCTTAACCAAAAATCTCGTCCCTAGATTTACAAAAGAAAACTAGGGACTAAAGAGATCTAGGAACTCTGTCCTAATGTAATCTTCTCGCTCCCAAGTGGCTTCCTCTTCGGTATGGTTGCTCCACTGAATCTTGAGAAATTTGATACTCCTGGTCCCGGTGGTTCTGTAAGCTTCCTCCAAGATACGGATGGGCACTTCACGATATGTCAGGTCCTTGTTGATCTCCACAGCTCTGTGATCGATGTTTTTGAACTTCCGTCTTCTCTGGCACTTCTAGGCATTTGCGAAGTAACGAGATATGGAACATATTGTGGATGGCTGACATCTCTTCTGGTAGTTCCAGTTGATACGATACTTCTCCTCAATGGTTCAGAATCTTGAATCATTCGATATATCTAGGGCTAGCTTTCCTTTCAGACTAAAGCGTTGGGTTCCTTTTAATGGCGAAACCTTGAGATATACAAAATCTCCGACATTGAAAGTCAGGTCTCTCCTTCTCTTGTCAGCATAACTCTTCTGTCTGGACTGGGCGGTCTTGAGGTGCTCACGAACTTTGTGCACCTTCTCTTCTTCTTCTCGGAGAATGTCGGGTCCAAAGATCTGACTCTCTCCTACTTGAGACCAATTCAAAGGGGTACGACACTTCCATCCGTATAGGAACTCAAATGGTGCCATTTGCAAACTAGCTTGATAACTATTGTTATATGAGAATTCTGCGAAAGGCAGGCAGTCTTCCCATTTTGATCCGTACTCTAACACACAAGCTCTTAACATATCTTCTAAGATTTGGTTGACTCTTTCAGTCTGTCCATCAGTTTGCGGGTGATAAGCGGTGCTGAAATTCAACTTGGTTCCTAATCCTTCCTAGACTTTCTGCCAAAATCACGAGGTAAACCGGGTTCCTCGATCTGATACTATGGTCTTGGGGGTTCCATGCAGACTAACAATCCTAGCAATATACAGCTCTGCTATCTTCGAACTCTGGAAGGTTGTCTTGATTGGTATAAAGTGGGCTACCTTGGACAGTCTATCAACAATGACCCAGGTTGAGTCATTTCCCCTACTAGAAGTAGGTAAACCGGTGATAAATTCCATTCTAACGGAATCCCATTTCCATTCCGAAATCTGCAGTGGTTGCAACAGTCCTACGGGTCTCTGATGCTCTGCTTTGACTCTTTGACAGATGTCACGCTTGGCGATGTAGCTTCCTATTTCTCTCTTCATCTTGTGCCACCAAAATTGCTCCTTCAAGTCTTGATACATCTTCATTCCTCCGGGGTGGATAGAATAAAGAGTATCATGAGCTTCCTGCATGATAACCTGCTTCAGCTCCGAATCTGTTGGCACACATATACGTCCTTTGTACCAGAGAACTCCTTCTTCGTCTTCAGTGAATCTAGGTACCTTTCCTGTACCAATACGACGTTTGATTCCGTCGATACTTTCATTTCCCTTCTAGGCTTCCTTGATTTGGCTGATTAATGTGGGTTGAAGTTTAATGCTAGCTAGGAATCCTTTGCTAACTATATCAGTTCTAAACTACTCCAACTCCTCATACAAACTTGGCTGCTTCTCTTTGATCATGGTGTTTAGCCTACAAGGCAATCTGCTAAGAGCATCCGCTACCACATTGGCTTTCCCGGGGTGATAGTGAATGTCAAGGTCATAATCCTTGATTAACTCTATCCAGCTCCTTTGCCTCATATTCAGCTCCTTCTGAGTGAAAATATACTTCAAGCTTTTGTGATCTGAGTAAATCTCATAGCGATTACCCATCAGATAATGACGCCATGTCTTCAAAACCAAAACTACGGCTGCTAATTCAAGATCATGGGTCGGGTAGTTTGGCTCGTGCTACTTCAGTTGTCGAGACAGATAAGAGATGACTTTGCCTTCTTGCATCAATACACATCCGAGACCAATCTTGGGTGCATCACAATACACATCAAACGGATTCTTGATGTCTGGAATGATCAATATTGGGGCTGAAATCAATCTCTTCTTTAGCTCTTGGAAACTGGCTTCGCACTTGTCGGTCCATTCAAACTTCTTGTCCTTCTTTAGCAATTGGGTCATGGGTCTGGCGATGCTCGAAAATCCTTCGACGAACTTGCGGTAATATCCCGCTAATCCAAGAAATGCACGGACTTGGGTTTGAGTGGTTGGGACTTCCCATTCTTCGCCATCTTTGATCTTGGCGGGATCAACAGAGACTCCTCCGGTAGACACAATATGTCCTAGGAATCCTACTTCTTTCAGCCAAAACTCACACTTGCTGAACTTGGCATATAACCGATGCTCTCTCAGGGTTTCTAGGATGATTCTCATATGTTGCTCATGCTCTTCCTCTGACTTGGAGTAGATAAGGATATCATCGATAAACACAACGACAAACTTATCTAGGAAATTCATAAAGATCTTATTCATGATATTCATGAAATAAGCAGGGGCATTAGTTAATCCAAAAGAGCTAACCATATACTCGTATAAACCATAGCGAGTACTAAAGGCGGTCTTTGGAATATCCGTTGCACGAATCTTAAGTTGGTGATAACCAGTCCTAAGATCAATCTTTGAGAATACCTGGGCTCCAGTCAACTGATCAAATAGATCCTCTATTTTTGGCAAGGGGTACTTGTTCTTGATGGTGATGTCATTCAGTTTTCTGTAATCTGTGCACAAACAATTGCCTCCATATTTCTTGTCGATGAATAACACTGGTGATCTCCATGGCGATGCGCTTGGTTGAATCAAGCTGGTTGCTAACATGGCATCCAACTGCTTCTTTAGTTCCACTAACTTCGAGGGGTTCATGCTATAGGGCCTCTGGGCTATGGGTCTGGTTCCGGGGATTAATTCCATAATGAATTCAATATCCCTATCTGGGGGCATACCTGGCAATTCATCTGGAAATACATCAGGGTATTCACAGACTACTCGGACTTGGTCTATGGTGGGCAGGGCTAGACTCTTGTTGCACTTGAATTGACGGGGTACGGTTTCAGATATATGCTCTACTGTGACTCTAGAGCTACTGGTCATGGTGATGGCTTTCTTAGCATAGTCTATCAGTCCTTTATGCCTTGACATCCAGTCCATACCTAGTACTACTTCAAGTCCTTTGGTTCCGAGTACGATTAGGTTGGCATAAAAATCTATCCCATGTATTCTGATAGGCACAGCTTTGCAAATTTTCCTAGCTTTTGTAGTTGAACCGGGGATTTGAACTATCATGACATGCTTCATGTTGGTTGGGTGAATCTTACTAGTGCATGCAAATTCTTCGGTGATAAACTCCCGAATCAAACAATACCCTTGCTAAAACTGAGTTGACAGAAAACATACCCAGCACTACGTCTGGCGCTTCTTGGGCTTCCTCGGCGTTCATGTGGAAGAGACGACCGTTGCAGTTGTGAGGGTTCCCTGGGGCAAACCTTCTCCCTAGTTGAACACGACGCTGCTGTTGAGTTGGGGCATTCACATTGGCAGTGGCGGCAGTCTTCTTGGGACACTCATTGGAATAGTGGCCCTTCACTCCACACTTGAAATAAGTTATCTGGGACTTGTCTTTTGCTGCGACAGGCACAGCATTACTGCCAGTTCTGGGTGTAGTGTTGTTATTGTTGTTGCTCTTGGGAGGGGCACGGTTGAAATTGTTGTTGTTACCGGAGTTGTTGTTGTTTCCTCCGGACTTCACATTGCCCCCGCTACGATTGGGGTAGCTTGGGCGAGACATTAGGGGTCGGTTGTTCCTCGGTGCATATCCTGGCCAGGGGTCGGGACGGTACTTCTGGTGACTGCAGGATCCAGATTGTTGCATCATACGATGTTTGCGGTTGTCGTTTGCCTGGTTAATCTTCCCTTCCATCTGAATGGAAGAGTCAACTAGCTCCTCGAGATCCTCGAAGCGGATGTTGATGAGGACAGTCTGCATCTCGTCATGCAGCACGTTCAGGAATCTCTCCTTCTTGGCCTCTGTGTTGATCTCGTCAGGGGCGTACCTTGCAAGCGACAGGAACCTGTCACGGTACTCCACCATAATCATTCTGCATTGCTTCAAGTCACGGAACTCATCCCTTAGTCTGGTGACTAGACCTTGCGGCACGTGGGTGCGGCTGAACTTGATTTTGAAGGCTTCCCATGTCATCACTTGACCATGGTTCATGTTACGGATGCTAGTCTGCCAAGCTCTTGCATCTCCTTCCAGGTAGTGGGTGGAAAAGAGAATTTTCTCGTTGTCATCAACTCCTGCTACTTCTAAGTTGTTTTCCATTGTCTGTAACCAGTCGTCAGCATCCAGTGGGTTTTCAGCCTGGTTAAAGATTGGGGGATTGGTATTCTAAAAGTTTTTGAGTTTGGATCCATGATGATCCTGATTTCCATGCCCTTGGTTGTTTTGGGCCATCTGAGCTATCTGCTGCAATGTTGCTAAGTTGGCCTGGCGCTCTGCCCTGCTTGTTTCACGGTCTGCAACTAACATCTGCATAATCTGCAGCACTGGGTCTTGCGATGAGCTGCTCCCTCCTGGGTTTCCATGAGTCATCTAAAGATTGAGGTACATAAAGGGGTAAGAGGGAAAGTTCTAAGGTTCATGGTTTTGATTTCAAAGCTAAAACTTTGAGTTTGACTCAGGTTTTGCAACTAACTCCATTTCATTCAGGCAAACAAGCACACGATACAAACACACACACACACCACAACAAGGAAAACAGATGGTTTTAAGAACCATTCTATAAGCTATGATATAGTGGGACATATACATCTCATGCTACAGCAGTGCTCTAGTGCATCTACTCATCGTCGATGAAGTCGGAGTCCTCATCGTCAGTGTAGAAGTCCACGGCATCCTCCTCCAGAAAGTCATCATCATTGCTGAGGTAAGAATCCATGTCTCCCTGGATGTCTTCACCCTCCTCTTCTTCCTCCTTTGCTGCAAGCTGAGGTTCTTGCTCCTTGACGGTCTTCTCTAGGTCGGCCACCTTCTCACAGAGACGGGCAATGGTGCGATCCTTCTTCTCATGCTGGAGGCGAAGAGACTGACGGTCCTTGACAAGCAGTGAGAAAGTCTGGGCCTTCTGGTCGGCAATGGCACGGTTGTGGTTGGCAAACTCCCTAGCATTATCCAACTCCTTCTGGCGACCGTACAGCAGGAAGTCAAGGTTCTCCACTTGACGCTTCAACTCCGGGAGACTTGGAATCTCCATTGGCATTCCCATGAAGTCACGCCTTGCATAGTACGCAAAGCGGGTTCCTTAGATTTGGTTGACGCTAAGGGAACATAGACGTGCGAGAGCCTCATGCATTGCCCTGGCTAATCCATCTAGCCAGCTGTTCTCTCTTACGAAGAACTAGATTCTCCCGGATGTTTATGCCTCGATGCTTCCTCGAGGATCAGCGGTGACGAGCCACTGCAAATCTCCTCCTGGGGGTCCTAGAAGTTGAGCTCCAAGAAACTCCGGATGTGGGCGTCCTAGTAACTCTGACAGTGAATCTAGGTCCCTCTCGAAGATCAGCTAACCTCCGTTTCCCAACTGGTAGAACTTGCTGAACTAAGTCTCCATCTACAAGAATTAAGGATGAGGAAGTCAGTGAAGTGATCAAGTGTGTCAAATTTTATGTAGTAATGTAAGAATTTGAGGAACACAAATTTTTGAGAAAGAATGAATTCCCAAGGATAAGAGAGGAAATAGTTTTTCATAAATACTCACTTTGGTTTTGAAATTAAGTTTTTGTTCAGACGTCCATTCTAACTAGGGTCTCCTATGGTCAGGATGGCTCTGATACCAACTTGTCAACACCCAGATTTTTAATCCTAGATGCTTGTTATGTCATTCATCGCAATCCCAGGATTACCATTTTTGCGAGACATAACAGATTGTATATCGTAGTACATCATCCATTACAAACCATAAATAAGGTCTTACACAAATAATGATCTCATGATCCAGTCTTAATACAACAAGCAGCGGAATAAAAGATAAGTGTAGCGGTGGGGTTCATCTACAGGGGCACAGGCAATGCTGACAAAGGAAGATAGTCCTAGTTATCATAGCCGTCCTGCTGGCCGTCATCTTGGTAGTCTCCTTCATAGTCTGGCCATAGGAATAGCTAGGGACAAAAGCCATGAGTACTCTTTAAGTACTTGCAACTATCACTAACAAGTAAGGTAGTTCTAGTGGGAAATGCTAAACTCTAAGTTTATTTATAAAGTTAAGTTTGAAACCTAAGTTGAGTTCAGAAAGAAAGAAAGATAAAATAAAGTTCTAGAATCACTTAAGTTGGGAAGCTAGTGTCATAGTCACAACCCTGTTGTGGTCAAGTCAAGATTCATCAGTCATCTCATAAATCATTTTGAAAACATCTGACAACGAAACAGTATGGCCACTCCAACTGTCCATAACCGCGGACGTGGCTATTTCAATAGTTTGACACTCTGCAGAGGTGGTACACTTTCACCACAAGATTCGATACATCTGTCAGGGATAACCCTGAATCATCATAAGTATGCAGATAATCAAACATAACCTTTCCTTTACACACCCTAGTATAAGCACCTCTCCTATGAGCATGGCCTCCCAACCATGACCATCTGTCATCTTGGGCACTTCATAGGTGGACATTGAGAGGTAGCCTCAGCTTAAACCTCTCCCGCGAGGGAACTAATACTTATTCATATAAACTTCCGGCTAAGCCTTACCCAATTCAGGTATTATGGTTGTACGGTAAAAAAGGAATGGTACCGCATCCGAATCCAACCATCAGTTTTGTAAAAAGGGTTAAGGCTCATGCCTCAATATTTTTATCATCATAAACCATTTGTGTTTCTCAACACATGTCAAAACATCTCAATAGAATGACTCATCATTCCAAGGTTTTCATAATTCATTTTCACCAAGTATTCCCATCTAAAGTGAATCAAGTTTTGATCTAGCTCTAATCTACTAAGTTAAGAGTGTTCACTAAGGTGGGATGCTAGGATCAATCTCATGCCATAGAATGACATCTAAGGTTCTCTACATAGGTCAAGTTTTATACTCTTTATGCTACCTTCAAAACAAGTAAAGGACTTTGGTGAATTAAAGCAAGTAAAGCTTGGAAAGAAGACTTGGGGTAGGTAATAGCCAAAGTGGTATAACCAAAGCATGCCTAGTACATCTTGCTCAGATTATCTAGATTAATTCTAGCTTGCTAAGCATTATACTCGCGAGGGTTAGCTTGCCTTGGTTGGTGCAGTGGTTGAAGTTTTCTTCCTCCTCTTGATAGCACTCCTCCTCCTCGAAAGCTTGGTCGGTACTATCGTCTATAAATACATACGGAGTACACAATCACCAAACAATACTTAACTAGTCTACTTAGCACACTAAGGCACACATTTCATGATCTATTATCATCACAAGCATCACAAGGTATTATTTAACTAGCTTCATTCTTTTTATTTGAGAAAGGTAATTTCTACTCATTGAAAATAACTAAGATTTAATATTCATAAAATATGGGATCATATGGACACATGTCATCACCACATATTCTAACATATGGGAATGTGATTTAAAGGTTGGATCACATTTTAAGAAGTTTAAGGTTAATATTTAATGATTTAAAGTGACTAGAAATGCCTATATAGCATTATTTTGGTACTAGTCCCAAGTCACTGCATGCAAACCTTAATATTATTACATATTCATATAGGTATGGCTAAATGTGATTTTTTAGAGTTGGAATAAACTCAAAAGCTATCATGGTTGATTTTAGAAAAATGTTTGAATGTGCAAGTGCTTCTGTCTTGTTATTTTTACTAGGAGAGATCTCTAACTCTAAATGAATTAAATCCAACAGGCTTGGATAGATCTTTTCAGAAGCTTTCCAACCCAATTGGAATCACTCCATTTGGATTTGTAAATCTCTCTGAAATGATTTTCAAACTAGGGGACAGAACTAAGTTCAAACATAAATAGAAAAACCTAAATTTGAATTAAATGAGTCACGCGGGAAAGCTAATGGGCCGGCCCAGCGGCACTCCGTGGCGCAGAGAACAGCTGACAGGGGGTCCACATGTCAGCGGCTCTTTAAACGCGAAGCGATACGGGGCAATGTGGACTGTGCGATTAAAAGTGAGATCTACGGCTGAGGAGCGTCGTCTCCGGCGAACAGGTCGCCGGCGAGAACTAACCCTAGCGGCTTGGTGGGGGTGCACAGGGGGCATACCAGGGCTCTAGCTACTGTGGTGAGGCGGGAAAATGAACTGGTGGACGATGGCGGACTCAGGCGTGGTCATGGCAGCTCCTGGGGTGGACGAAATAAACGGCACATTCTCCTCCTCTACAGCGGGCTCCTCCGGCTAAATTCCAGCGAACTATGGCTCGAGTGGCTCCGGCGAGAGGTGGGGAAGGATCGGTGAGGAGAGGGGAGTGGAATAGTGTGAGTAGTTGGTACTGGGCAGGGCTCCTTTTATCGGGCGACGAAGCGACTGAACGGGGTGGGCTGGCGACTCCGGCAAGGGCTATATAGCGTGCTAGCGTCGTGGCTGGAGGTAGGGGACGGTGGCCTACCTCCTGGCGGTGCTCTACGGCTTCAATGCGCGGCTAGGGGCGGTGGCGTTTGGTCGGGGGAAGCTGGTGCTCTGCGCGGCAGAGGCGGCGTTCGACGCGGCGCACGAGGGCTGTGGGTCAAGCGGCGGCGAACGGGCATGTCTGGGCGGTTCCCTAGGTCGTGGCAATGCGGTGAGCGCGGGTTGCAGTCAAGGTGCGGCGTGTGCACGCTTGTCGGGCGCGGCGCTCTAGCACGTGCTCGGCATGGTGCAGACGTCCTGGGCGCGGTGCTCTGCGGGTGGTCCATGGCTCGGCTCCGCTCGGGGAGGGGACAGAGGGCAGTGCTGTGGTCTGGTCTAGCTCCTAGACATGGCGAGAGAGAGATAGAGATGGTCGGCTACGAGCTATCCATGCTCGACCGGTGAGCATGGTGCCCTGGTGGCACGGCACTGCTCCAAACGGCTATGGGGTAGCTCCTTGTTGGCTGGGTTGGGTCTGGGGAGACAAGGGCATCTACTAGGGTTCAAACGGTTAGACAAAAATCGATCAAAAATAGTATGAGTTAGGCCAGTTTGATTCTGTATGCAAGGTGTTTGTAGAAATGGCCGCAAGAATTCAAGTTTTGAATTTTTGGATGATTTTTCATGGAGTTGCTAGGCACATGCTTAAACATCTGTGGTTGCTTGGGTTTTGAAAATGGAGCTCATTTGAGTGGTTTTTGAATAAGTGGGATCTTCTCATATGAACTATATTCCCTTTTCAAATGCCATTTAAAATTAGTGTTTGGAAGTTTTTGGTAGATCACAAAGTGGGCCTTGGTACACCACTACATGTACTAGCAAGGGGTGCAAAGATCCATATTTGTTTCTGTTAAGAATTGAGTCCTAGGAATAGCCAAAGTAGGCATGGTAGTTAAAATGGCACAAATGACCATTTCTTTTTTTATTCATTTTGATTTGTTTTTCTTTTGGGATTTGTTTGGGAATGATCTAGATGATGTTTATTTCACCTAAGAATCATTTTACAAGCAATGTATCACTTAATCATGACAATTCAAAACAACTCCTATTTAAATGCACACACATATGAATGCTTTAATATTTTTAAATGGAAAAGTTTTTGTTAACTCTAAATTTGATTATTTGGATCTTAATGACCTTGGATTAATGTTTTGGGATGTTACAACATTCCGTGGGCTATAAAACTCTCTAGGTAGGCTAGAAACAACTTCATCAAATTGTGGTTGTATGAGTCATCACTTGGATAGCATGATCCTACCTAGTTGATAGATCTAAATATAACACTGCTATGCCATGACATGATGGGACACTTTGTGGCAGATGTGGGCCCATGCCAACATTCCTTGGGCTATAGACCTCTCTGGGTTAGCTAGAAACACCACCATCAACTTGTGGTTGTGTGACTCAACACTTGCCCAACATGAACTGAAATGGATCGTATGGGCACCTAGAGGGGGGTGAATAGGTGCTACTTCAATTTTAATGCTTTTTTAATTTTAGGCTTAGCACAAAGGGTGAATTCTCTAGATATACTATTAGGATGAATTTCCCTATATGCAAACCTACTAAGACCACCACGCCACAATAGGCCTCACCCTGTTCTCCGATGGATCCTGCCACCAAAGGGCTAATCCACCTTTCCACTATAGGGACCCTTCGAGGTGGGTACCGGCACCTTTACACAACTAGTGGGGCACAACTCCACAATCAACTTGGAGGCTCCTGTAATGACAACAAGCTGCCACAAGAACAAGTTATCAATAACAAAGAACAAGATCTAGATATTGACAAGGATACTAGATCAGGGATTTCTCCAAATGAAAGGAGAGGAGTTGATGCGCTTGATTCATGATGCGATGACGATTCTCTCCTCCTTCAATTCCCCCCAAAGATCGAAGCCTTCGGGTGGTTGAAGTGGGAGATCTAGAATGGGAGCTCTTGCACAGTGTCTGACCAATTTCGAGTGAATCAAGAGTTCTGAACGTTGGGGAAGAAGGGGCATTTATACCCCCTTCCAAAACCAAGCCGTTGGTGACTTTGGGGGCTAGATTATCCGGCCCAAGTGAGGGTCGGATTATCTGGCCTAGGGAAAACTCCACCCCAGACTCGGAATATCTGGCAAATAGTCTGCCCCCCTATCAGAGCATCGCGCCGAGCTTGCCCTTGATCATATTCTGGGGCCGGATTATCCGGTCCCATGTGAAGGCCGGATTATCCGGCCTGGGGAGGAACCCCCCCCCCCCCCCCCAGTTCGGATTTTCTGGGAGAAAATCCGACCAGACTCCGAGCGACGCGCCTTCGCCTGTTTTGCTCAAAATCTAGGGGCCGGATTATCTAGACCATGCGACCGCCAGATTATCCGTCCTGGGGAAGAAAAAACCGCCCCAGTTTGGATTTTCTGGGAGAAAATCCGACCGAACTCCGAGCGACGCGCCTTGGCACCCTTTGAACAATGAGGTAGGCCGGATTATCCGGCCCTTGGTGGGGCGGATAATCCCCCCCCCCCCCCCCCCCCCCCGCCAAAGCTTCCTGCACACTTAACGCACATGAATAATCTCCACAGTATTGTTATCTAACACACAAAACACAGGAAAACATGAAATGTTCTTTCAATCTCCCCCTTTTTGGTGCTAGATGACAATACTAGGATTTGCAGGAAAGGACCACAAGACAACCAGCAATAAACATGGAAGAGACTCCCCCTCAATGTGTGCATATTAAAAGTTTGCATTTGAATACAAATGCACACAAATAGGTGAATCTATTCCATAGACATATGAGCAACATAACCATACCACCGAGGTAGAAGAGAGGCATCCTTGAAATAGCCTCAATTATCACCGTGATAACCAATATAAGCGCCTTCCTTGATAAAGATTTCCAGCATAATAGGATATGAATAGATGAATCCATAAGCATAATCCATGAGATAAATCCAGACAACCACAGACATATAGTGTCTCAAACAAACCACAAATCACAAATTTAAAGTTTCAACGCTAAATGGGCATAAGCGAGAAAACAACGAATAGAAAAATGCAAGTGTTTATGCCCGACCCATGCAAATCCTCGAAGATCCTAATAGAACTACTACTCCCCCTTTGGCATTAGGACGCCAAAAAGGAAGAAGAGCGATGCTAGCGCCCCAAGGGATCACTCGTAGTCCTCATCCTCATCCTCGTCTTCATTCCCGTCCTCGTCCTCATCTTCAAGCTCCTCGGTGTCATCATCCTCATCATCAGTAGTGGCCAAAGAGGGAAACAAGTGATGCTCTAGCTCTCCATAGTTCAGCCCAGAAGAAGAGTTCCACCGAGCATATGGTGTGGGAGGTGTAGGAGCCGGGGGGTCACCTGAAGCACCAGACACATGGTGAAGGATGAGCTGTTGGGAGTGAGCCAACTCATGGCGCTGCTTGTACGCCTCGTACTGACCCTTGTGTGTGTCCACGCCCATGCAAAGGATGTGCCGCTAGAACCAGTTCAGCTGCTTGATCTCACGAGCAACGGGAGGCACTGGAGGCCTGCGAGTATCCCTCATGAGAACCTCAGGAGATTCAGAGGATGGGTGTGAGGTCTTCCGAACCTTGGTGTAGATCTTCTTGGCCTTATGCACAGTATTAATGTTGAACTCTTCAGAAGGAAGCAGGTGCCTGATGAGCATCATAATGTAGGGTGCATAGGGGATGGACAGACGGTTGAACATAGCATCAGTCAATTCATGGTAGATGAAGTCCATGACATCCAGCCTGTACTGCACAGACGCGTCCTCGCACGAGGAAAACTCATGAGAGAATTGAAGGAGCTAGACAAGGTGACCACGGATGCTATCATTGTTGCCTCCACTTGGAGTGATGGAATCACAGAAGAGACTGACCAAAGCAGCATAGATAGGAGCCAGACCAGCAAGAGTTCCCACAATTCATATGTCCACAGTGCAAGGAGAGAGAGCTGCATCTTTGTTGGGCTTTAGCTGAGTGATGATACGGTGGTCACTTGCCCTATCCCTGTTGTGGAAAGACTATCCAAGAACCTTAGCAAACACGTGGAAATCAGCAGACATAGGCCTGTCATGAGTCATCCACTTCATAGTGCGACGCTCATCTCCACAAATAACCAACGTAGAAAAGAACTGCTTCACCACCTCAAAGTCATATGAGCACTAGAGAGACATGAGATGGTGCAGCCCCATCCGCTCAGCCACATACATTGCATCCACAAGGTGGGCCTTCTCCAAAGCCTTAGCAAGAACCAGTGGGTGCATAGGCCTAATGTTCAGCCTGGCATACACATCTTCATAAATACCTTTCTGTTCAGCACACAAAAAAGAGCATCCCCTAGGTCATCATCACGAGGCAATTCAGCAAACAAATCACAGTGACGGATGGAGGAATAGGTGACTGCATCCAAAGCCTTATAGTTGATCTTGGGCTCCTTGCTCTTCCTTTTGGACACCCCCTTCCTATTCCTATTTGCTTGTTCATCCATGCGCTTCTCTTCGTTCTTTCTTCTCCTCAACTCAACTTTGTCCACTAAGTTACCATGTCCGTCATCCCGAAAGTATTTACCGCGAGGGCGGCGCTTGTAGGTCTTGGGAACACTAGAACCACCTATGAGGAGAACAAGGGTGATAGCATGGGGATAAGCATACACACAAGTCCAGGAGAGAGCATGGAAAAAGTAGTCAAAAAGTTCATAAGGCAAATCTACTCAATGCACACACCATGGTGAAAATG
Source organism: Avena eriantha (assembly GCA_910589775.1). Classification (NCBI taxonomy): domain Eukaryota; kingdom Viridiplantae; phylum Streptophyta; class Magnoliopsida; order Poales; family Poaceae; genus Avena; species Avena eriantha. The sequence continues at coordinate 289,597,853 of OU342741.1, forward strand.
AACCAGAGTTGAATCTATCAGGCCTGATTATCCGGCCTGGCCAGGAGCGGATAATCCGGACCTGACAGAAATTTTCGAGTTCACCTAGATTGAATGCAAAAAAGTAGATCGGGCTTAGAAACTTCAAGACTACGATTACTTGTGGTTGTGTGGGACACTTTGTGGCAGATGTGGGCCCATGCCAACTTTCCTTGGGCTATAGACCTCTCTGGATTGGCTACAAACACCACCATCAACTTGTGGTTCTGTGACTCAACACTTGCCCAACATGAAACCACCTAGTTGATACATCTAAGTATAAGAGTGATATGCCAAGCCATGATACAAACTTGTGGCAGACGTGGACCCATGCCAACATTGCATGGGATATAGACCTATCTTAGTTGTTTAGAAACACCTTCATCAACTTCCTCCAAAATATATGAGTCAACACTTTGCCATCATGATCCTACCTAGTTGATAGATCTAAGTATAACACTTCTATGCCAAGACATGATACGATAGTTTGTGGCAAATGTGGGCCCATGCCAACATTGCATGGGCTATAGACCTCTCTTGGTTGGCTAGAAACATCCTCATGAACTTGTGGTTCTGTGCCTCAGCACTTGGCCAACATGATCCCACCTAGTTGCTACATATAAGTTTGAGAGTGCTATGCAAAGCCATGACACACACTTGAGGCACATGTGGGCGCATGCCAACAATGCATGGGATCTAGCTCATATTATGTATCTACGAAACGCCTTCATCAACTTGTGGTTGTATGAGTCATCACTTGAATAACATGATGCAAGCTTGTCGATAGATCATAGTATAACACTTCTATGCCAAGACATGATGACACACTTTGTATCAAATGTGGGTCCATGCCAACATTCCATGGGCTATAGACCTCTCTAGGTAGGTGATACATTGTAAACATATCTATAATTTTTGATGTTTCATGCTTGTTTATATCTACTTTCTTATGTTTTGTTCACACTTTGAGGTATTTTTATACATTTTCTAGAACTACCTATTAACAATGTCACAATGCCAGCTGCCTATTGTCTGTTGTTTTTGGTTTCAGAAAAGCTAGTAAGGAAATATTCTCGGAATTGGATGGGAAAAAAGCCAAAGTCAATATTTTACCATAAGGAACACGGAGTCCGGAGGGCAACCGAAGGAGGTCCAGGGGCTGGCCACACCCTATGGTGGCGCGGGTACCCCATTGCCACGCCACCAGGTGGTGTGGGCCCCTTGGGCCTCCACCGACCTTGCCCTTTCGCCTATAAAAGCCTCCCAAGACGAAAACCCTAAAGACAAGATCAGAGTTCCATGAAAAGTTCCGCAGCGCTGCCGCCACCGAAGAGGAGATTCAGGGGACAGAAGTCTCTTTCCCGGCACCCTGCCGGGATGGGGAAGTGCCCCTGGAGCCATCACAATCGACTCCACTGCCATCTCCATCGCCGTTGCTGACTCCCGTGATGTGGAGGGAGTAGTTCTCTCTCGAGGCTAAGGGCTCTACCGGTAGCTATGTGTTCATGTCTCTCTCTATGCGTGATCTTATTGAGATCATGAGCATTGTAATCTATAGATCTATTCTGCTACTGAAGTGCTTTAATGAATCTTTGTTTATCCCCACGTCTGTGAAGTTGACAGTGTGCACACCGTGTGGCACTTTGGCTAAGGTTACATAAATACTAGTCATGAGTATAATTTGAGTTGGATGTCTCTATGAGATTGTGGTGTTTGTTGGAACCATCTAGTGCTCAAGGTGATAGTGAGGGGTTATCTCGATGGGGAATGTGAACTTTAAGGTGTGCTGTTATAACCCTAGATCGTCCAACCGGAGAGTAGTTCAGGGTATAATAATGAAGAGAAGATATTTATATGAGAGTGTTCACTAGTGAAAGTATGATCCCTAGGCCTTGTCTCTAAGCATTGAAACACCATTTACAATCAGTCATGTTACATGTTTGCTTGCTACCACTTATTTAAGATTGCAATTACCACTTATAATCATCCATATTACTTGTATTTCACTATCTCTTTGCCGAACTAGTGCACCTATACACTTGACAAGTGTATTGGGTGTGTTGGGGACACAAGAGACTTCTTGTATCTTGATTGCAGGGTTGCTTGAGAGGGATACCTTTGACCATTTCCTCCCTGAGTTCGATAAACCTTGGGTGATCCACTTAAGGGAAACTTGTTGTTGTTCAACAAACCTCTACACTTGGAGGCCCAACACTGTCTACAAGAATAGAAGCGTGCATAGACATCAAGCTATTTTCTGGCGTCGTTGTTGGGGAGGTAAGTTAAAAGGTACTCACATCCTCTGGCTACTAAGATGGCTTCTAGTAATGTAGCTAGTGTGTGAGTACTTAAAGTTATTTCCTTTAGATTCTACAATTATATCTTTTTGTTTCTTGTTTTTATTTTCACTAGTTAGGCTTAATGGAAAATAACAAAAAAATTAGAGAGCTTTTTAGTATTTTTCCTAAGGTAGAACATGAATGCTCTGAAAAGAAAATTAAAAAACCCATGGAACTTTCTTTGCATGCTAATAGCAATGTTATTAGTATGAATTTTTTGAACACCTTTGTTACTAATGCTATGGAAACATCTAAGCTTGGGGAAGTTAGTTTTTATGAAAATGATCTTTTTAGTTCCCCGGCTTTAAAGGAGAAAATTTGCTCTGATGATACTTTATCTCCTATATGTGGTAATTCTAATGATACTTGTGATATTTTAAATACACATAGTGAAAGCGTACCATTTAAAATACCTATGGAAATTTTTGAACGTGTTACGAATAACTGTTATTTTGGAGATGGAACTGTCCATCATGGTGATCATTTACTCTTTATACATGAATTATGCAAATTGTTCAAGTGTGCAGGTATTTCAATGAACCAAGTTAAGAGGAAGCTATTCTCTTTATCACTTAAGGGCAAAGCAAGGAAGTGGTATGAGCTACTAGACGATCCTCATCATTTGGAGTGGAAGGAACTTGAATCTCTCTTTTACTATAAATTTTATCCTCTTCATGAAATTCATAAAGATACGAATTACATTTATAATTTTCATCCTCATGATGGACAAAGTATTCCCCGAGCATGGGGGACATTGAAGTCACTAATGCTCAAATGTCCCATTCATGAGCTCCTCGGTAATATTATTATTAATAGTTTTTATGCAAGGCTTTCAAGACATTACAAGGACTATCTAGATACCTGTTTAGCGGGATCCTTCACAAGTAAGGAGATCAAAGCTAAGTGGGGTCTTCTTGAAACAATTCAAAGCAATACCTAAGATTGGGATAACAACAAAGGTAAAGAACCAGGTATAAACTATGAGTATGATTGCATTAAGTCATTCGCTAAAACTGCTGATTTTCAAGAGCTTAGTGCTAAATATGGTCTTGATCCTCACATTCTTGTTGACTATTTTAGAGCCTTTGCTTCTCATATTAATGCTCCTAAAGAAAAATGGGACATTTATCAGGAGCCTTTTAAAGACACTTGCATGAAAAATGAAACTGTTATTAATGATAGCAATAAACATGCTCAAACCTCTAAAAGTACTATTTCTAATAAGAATGTTAATTTATGTGGAGTACATGGACCATGTGAAAAGAATCAAATTGAAGAAGAACATTGTATCACCCACAGGAATGAAAAAACTAGAATGTGGTATAGGGCTCTAAATGATCTTGGTAAAAAAAATTGTGCCCTCTATCCTTTTATTTGTGAACTTTGCTTTGAAGTGGGTCATTTCAATTTTCAATGCTCAGGCCATAATAATAGCCCTTCTAATCTAATGAGTAGTGCAAGTTTGTATTGTGATAACATGATCACTCCTAATCAGCATCATGAACTTACATCATTTTTGGGGTGTGAAGAATTATCAAGAAAAACTTCTTTGGTAGATATGAGTGCTTTTGATATGAATAGCGTCCTGCATGGTTGTCATCTTTATTGTGTTGATAATTTCCACACAAATACTTACATACAAAATATCATAAAAGATGAGATCTCACCAAAATATGACATGACTAATATGTGTTTGTATCTTATTAATGAAAAGAAGGAATCCTCCAAAGTTTCTTCTATTGTCTCTAACAATAAACTAGGGTATATGGAGAAGCTCCCTTTCAAGCCTCTCCCTCCTAAAGAGAAGAAGGAAAACAAGAAAAGGAGGAGTAAAATGAGGGAGGGAAACGGTATTTTCCCTAAGCATGCTCCTATTATAGTTTTTGATGAGTCTGAACTCGATGATGTTCATATGCCTATTACCTATAGTAGTGATCATGATTGGGAAAAGCACACTACTTTTGATATTGAAAATCTCTTTGGTACAAATGCTAAAAATGATGGTATTAATAATTGTTGTACTATTAGTACTACCCATGTTCCTTCCAATGATGATATGTTTACAAGTGAACACACTTTGGAAGATAACTATTCTATTGCTTACGATAATACTATACCTCCAATATATGATGATTGCAATGATGAATATGATATTTTCAGTCAACCTACTATTGAGGAGAAAATTAATTATGACTACAATATTCCTCCTATATTTTATGATTATGGTGATGAGAATAATAATGATAGCTATTTTGTTGAATTTGCTCCCACTACGATTAATAAGAATAACTATGTTTATGTGGGGAGTATTAATTCTTTTATGCATATGGCTCATGATAAGAATGTTTTATGTGATGGTTATATTGTTAATTTTATTCATGATGCTACTAAAAGTTATTATGAGAGAGGGAAACATGGTTTTATGTATCTCAACAATATTAAGTTTCTCCTCTTTATGTTGAAATTTTTGAAGTTGCACTTGTTTTGCTTTCCTATGCTTGTTGCTTTGTGCTTTCATGACTTGTTTCTTTACAAGATTATTTTTAATAGGAAGTGGGTTAGACTTAAATTTATTCCATATTTGCTTCTTGATGCTCTCTTATACTTCAATTCATATTTCTTATGTGAGCATCATCGAAATTATCATGTCTAGCTCAAAGGTATTAAAGAAAAGCACTTATTGGGAGATAACCCAAATTTTTAGTCAATAAAATTTTCTTTTATTGAGCCTTGGAAGTTATTTCCTCAGTAATAACCTCTTCTTATCATTTTTTTTGGTTTTTGTGCCAAGAATAACCTCTAATGAGAGAGAAATAATGCTTGGGAAAGTTGTTGTCCCGAAACAGATTTTTGTGCTTCGCTGTAAAAATTCGTAAAAAATCTCTGTACGTCGGATCGAGCTGTAATCTCTGCACTTCCGTTAGTTTAACACTTCTTGATTTGAGCAACATAAGGTCTTATAAAAATTGGTTTTTACCTGATGGTCTGTTTTGACAGATTTCTGCCATTATTTGCATTTGCTTCTTAATCTCTTTATCTTTGAGTTATCTTTGATCATTTGAGATTTTAGAAGGAATTGCTACAGTAGCTTGTGTTTTAATGGAAGTTTTCCTTGTGTTGAAACTAAACCTAAAGACTTATTATCTTAAGTACACTAATGTTGCTAATGAAGATTGTGTGAAGTTTTATATGAAGGAAATTTTAAAGTGTAGGGAAGAATAATGTGATGAGATGAAGTATGGACAAAATCTCAAGCTTGGGGATGCCACCCGTGTCACCCCAAGGCATCCCCTTCTTCATCAATAAAAGTCTCAGGTTTTCTTCCAAACACTTCATTATTATTGTTTCATGCACAATTGTGTTGTTCTTGGAGCGTCTTCGTTTTTGTTTTTAGCTTTCTTTTGCTTAGTTTGCTTAAATAAATTGGTTGTACCCCCTCATTCATACATTAGTTTTCAAATAAGTTGATTTGGATTAGAAAAGAGTAGGAAAGTTCATGTATATAAGTGGTATAAAAGGAGTCTTGTTCTGACTGTGGCCTAGACTTTATCATGTCATGTTTGGTATTGCTATGACTTTATGCTTAGTGATTATTGTTGTATCATGAATTGTTACAAATAATTGAGATTGCTTAATGTGCCTTGAAAGAATCATGCGTTGTTTTAGCATATAAAAGCATAATATTGTGGTATTCTCCTTTGATGCTTTATTTGGGTTGACTTGGCGCATTCTCACACCATGTTAAGACTATACCAAGTCACCATAGCCTCGGTGATCATTTAGTTTTTGACTTCTAATATCACTTTATGCTTTCATTAATAATGTTTTGTCGCTTTGCAAGATTACCTCCACATGTACCAAGTATGAGTTCCACTCATGCATCCAACTCCAAATAAAACCAAGTTATTCAAAAGAGTCCACCATACCTACCTATTAGCATTATTGCTATTCCAAGTATATTCATGTTTTTATCTACCTTCCGAATTAAACTTGTTATGTGAAAATTAGTGATTAAAGCTCTCACGAACTTGATGGCACACTTTACTTTATTGCACTTAATAAACATGAACCATTGTGCCCATCTATGTTGCGTATATGCTTGCGTTTTTTAAGTTCTGAATTAGCAGAACCATGTTACCATGGGGAATGCTTTCAACATTGCACTTTATTTAGTTGATATCATGTTCTTTTCCTTATGGATCCCGGCGGTGTGAAATGAAAGGGGTGCTTGTAAAGCTCATGGAGTTCGTATATGTGTTAGAGAAACGCCTGGGTGGCTAGTATAATCCATGCCTAATCATGGTGGAATCGTGGAGCATAACCATAGTGAGAAATTTGTGAAGCATCCTAAAAAAATAAAAGAAAAATAAAAAGGGAAAACCCTATGCAAATATCATACAAAAAGATCGTTGATATGCTCATTGTCTGCTTGCCTTGTCATTTTGATATGGGGAAGCTTTTGTATCATCGGGCAAGGGGTACCCCGCTGGTGGTTCTCTATGATACACATGTACTTACAATGACAAGAACTTACTTGTGACTAGAGTTGAGTAGCATGAGGAACGGTACTCGTAAGAAAGGGGCATGAGATTTTCAGTTTATAACTTGTCAAGCATATCCTCATGTTTGTTCACTTTAACCTTAATCACCTAAATATGCTTATGATAGGGGAAATGAGAGCTGAAAGGTAATAAGTACCATAATTTTTGGAAGCTTTTTATGAGACTTGAATCCCTGCTTCCTTCTATGAAGGGCCTTTCTTTTACTTTTATGTTGAGTCTCCATCTTCTATCTTTATGCACCTATTGAGAGAGCATAGTGGTTATTCTTAGTTTAATTTGCATTGTCCCAAAACTTGTTGATTGATTCATAACTTTGATATTGCTTGTTCTTAAACTATTTGTATCTAGTCGCCCTTATGAACTTTGAAGGTGTCCTATGCATTTATGTTTTGCTACATATTGAGGGACAAGCTGAATACCATTCTCATTATGTTTTCTATATGTGAAACAAACAAACATCTTTCAAAGCATTGTTATTCATGAATCTTTTGTTTGTACCTTTTCATGTTACAACATAGTTACTATGTCTTATTGTTAGAGCTATATCTTTGATACATTGCAAATGTATCTATAATTTTTGATGTTCCATGCTTGGTTTTATCTACTTTCTTGTATTTTCTCCACACTTTGGAGTAATTTTCATATGATTTCTTGGACTAACCTATTAAGAAGAGCCACGGTGCCAGCTGCCTGTTTTCTGCTGTTTTTGGTTCCAGCAAAGTCGGAAAATGAATATTCTCGGAATTGGACGGGACAAAAGCCAAAGTCAGTTTTTCACCGAGGAACACCTGGAGTCAGAATATGAGACACAGAGGGGATGGGGCCCGACCACACCACCTGGCCACGCGGCCAGGCCTGGCCTCCGCCAGGGGGTGGTCTGGCCGCCCCAGGCACCCCCTTGGCCTCTCCTTCTGCCTATATATTGCTTCTAATACGGAAACCCTAAGTACCCGATCAAAATTCCACGAAAGAGTTTGTAGCCACCGTCATCTCCATCCCTAGATCGGGAGGGATCTAAAGCTCTTCCGGGCACCCTGCCGGAGAGGGGAATTCACCCCGGAGGCCTTCTTCATCATCATGCAAGCCTCCGGTGTGATTGGTGAGTAGTTCATCTCTGGACTACGAGTCCATGTAGTAGCTAGATGGCTGGTTCTCCTCCTTTGTGCTATCATGTTTAGATCTTGTGAGCTCCGTTCATGATCAAGATCATCTATTTGTAATCCTACATGTTGTGTTTGTGGGGATTCGATGGATATTGAGATGCTATTTCAAAATGATTATTGATTCTATCATGTCTTTGTTATTTGTGATCTTGCATGCTTTCCGTTTTTAGTAGCTATCTTGGCCAATTAGATGCTAGCAACTCCAAGTGTTAGTATTTATGCTCGATAGTGGTTTCATGCCTCTGGTAATCTGGGGGAAGTGACAGAAATCTCTAAGGTAATAGATGTGTTGTTGCTACTAGGGAGAAAACAACAATCCTTTGTTCATAGAACAATCGTATTGTTTACTTTACACGTAATTCGTAATGCAATTATCCATTTCTTGCAACTTAATACTAGAGGGGGTTCGGATGATAACTTGAAGGTGGATTATTAGTCATAGATGCAGTTGGGTGGCGTTCTGTGTATAATGTTGTAATGCCCAATCGAATCTCAAAGGAGTCAAGATGAGTAGTATATGCTTGTATGCTTTCTCGATGTTTGTCAATTACCCCGCTGTAATTTGTTCACCCAACATGGTATCTATCTTAAGGAGAGCCACCTCTAGTGAACTATCGACTCCGGTCCTTTCTTTTACTATCAATCTAAAATCAACTGTTTACTTCTTTGTGTTTACTTTCTGCAAACTATTAATTTCTTCCACTCAATATGTTTAATCCTTTGTTTTCAGCAAAACCGGTGAGATTGACAACCTCATCGTAAGTTGGGGACAGAGTTATGTGGTTGTGTTGTGGAGGTCTCCACGTTGCTTGCTGGCACCGGTAGGTGCCCTGCCAAAGTTCAGCTAGCTACACCTTTGGGGTGTTTCCTTGCTCCTACTGGATTGATAAACTTGGTTTCATAACTCAGGGAAACTTACTGTTGTGCTCATCATACCTTCCTCTTGGAGTTCCCCAACGAGCTCGTTAATACACGAGTCAGCAAGTATTTTTCTGGCGCCGTTGCCGGGGAGTCAAGGACATCTTCACAAGGGGAGTCCCTCATGACCAATCTCTTTACTTTGTTGTTTTTGTTTTGCTTGGTTTACTTTCGTTTTGTTTGCTTATTTCTTTTTCAAAAACACAAAAAAAATAGTTTTACAAGTTTGCTTTCTTTATTCAAAAACACACAAAAAATTAGTTCCTATCTTAAGTTGCCATTATGTCTAGCATTGCTCTAGCAACTATGTCACCTGAGGAAATGATTTTCACTTCTAAACAAGGAATTGAAGAGAGTTTCAAAGAAGCTTGGTCTAGAATCACTGATCTACATGAAAAAACTGAACCTAAAATGACTCAAAGCTTGTTCCTTGGCAGTTTTTACCTTGGAATTTCCCTTTGCTATAGATATGATTTGGATGCTATTGTGGGAGGAGATTTCCTCCAATGTAATGAGGATGATGCTGTTAATGCCATAAAGAAGTTGATCTTTACTTACAACTTGCCTAGCAAATCTGATTCTTCCTTTATGGACATATTTGCTAGATTGAACACTCTTGACACCCGCACTACTAGTTTAAAGGATTGCTATAACATGATTAGAGAGCATCATAATTATGTTCCAATAAATTCTGAACCCTCAGAATGGCTTCCCACAGTAAAGATTACTATAAACAATGAAACTTTTCATGCTCGTTGTGATATCATGTCTGAATTTTTTTTCTTATGCCCAAAGATATTTATGAATCTTTGAATCTTTGGGGTCTTTCTGAAGGAGGAGAAGAAATTTTTCTTTCTAATAATGCCAAAATATTACCCATTGGAATAGCTGACGGAGCGTTTACAAAGATCCTAGGGAAAATGGTCTCTACTGATTATCTTGTTATTGAATGTGTAGGAAAAGGACAAATCACACTTGGACGATTCCTATTGAAACTCCTTGGAGCAATAATAGATGTGGAAAAGGGCACCATGCACTTTGTTTCTCCACCAAGCATTCACAAGTTCCCCAAGGTTAAGAATAAAAGTAAGAGAGGTAAGGGCAAGAAATGTGGTCTTAATTCTTCTTCAAACACTTCATTCTTTTTCTTGCTTCTTATACCTAACTTAAAGGCGTTAAAGAAAAGTACTGATTGGGAGATAACCCAAAAGTTTTAGATGAGTCTTGGAAGTTATTACCTCTGTAATAACCGCTCCTTATCCTTTTTATTTGCTTTTTGTGCCAAGAATAACCTGTAATGAGAAGAGAAGTAATGATAGGGAAAGTTGCTGTCCCGAAACAGATTTCTGTGCTTCACCGTAAATATTGGTGTAAAATCTCTGTACGTCCTTTTGAGGCATGAATTTTTGTGCTTCTGCCCCAGGTTGTTATATAACTTTCGTTAGTTCAACACTTTTTAATTTGAGCAACAGAAGGTCATAGAAAAAATTCGTCTTTACCTGCTAGTCTGTTTTGACAGATTTCTGTCATTTCTGCATTTGCTTCTTGTTGGTTCCTTTTTTAGTTCTTTTGGGGAATTGAGCTTTTTGATGTAAGTGCTAGAGTAGCTTGTGTTTTATTAGAAGTTTTATTGGTGTTATAACTGAACCTAAAGACTTATTATCTTAAGTGCACTAATGTTGCTAATAAAGATTGTGTAAAGTTTTGTATGAAGGAAAATTTTCAGGTGTATGGAAGGAATGAGTAATAAGATGAAGGATGGACTAAAGCTCAAGCCTGGGGATTCCACGCGTGTCACCCCAAGAAATATCCAAGAAGTACAAGAGTCAAAGCTTGGGGATGCCCAAGGCATCCCCCTCTTCATTAATAAAAATCTTAGGTTCCTTCCAAACGCTTCATTTTTATTGTTTCATGCACAATTGTGTTGTTCTTGGAGCGTCTTCTTTTTTGTTTTTGTTTTTTGTTTGCTTGGTTTTCTTAGTTTGCTGAATAAATTGGTTGGGCCCCCTCTTTCATACATTGGTTTTCAAATAGTTTGGTTTGGATTGGAAAAGAGTAGGAAAGGTTCATGCTTAAGTGGTAAAGAGAGCTTGTTTTTTACTGTGGCCTATTCTTTGTCATGCCATGCTTGATATTGTTTTGGCTTTATGCTTAGTATTCTCTGTTGTAGCATGACTTGTTATAAACAATTGAGATTGCTTAATGTGCCTTGGAAGAATCATGCATTGTTTTAGCATATTAAAGCATAGTATTGTGGTATTCTCCTTTGATGCTTTAATTGGGTTGAATTGGCGCATGCTCACACCATGTTATGACTATCCCAAGTCACCATTGTCTTTATGATCCTTTAGTTTTCAACTTGTAGTATCACTTTATGCTTTGATCAATGATGTTTTGTCGCTCTGCATGATTATGGCCATTATTGCTCTCTTAGTTTGTCACTCCCAGTCTTTTGCTAGCCTTCACGGCCAAGTATGAGTTCCGCTCATGCATCCAACTCCTAAAACCAAGTTATTCCAAAGAGTCCACCATACCTACCTACTAGCATATGCTATTCCAAGTATATTCATGTTTTTATCTATCTTCTGAATTAAACTTGTTATGAGAAAACTAGTGATTAAAGCTCTCACGAACTTGATGGCACACTTTACTTTTCTTGCCCTTAATAAACTTGAACCATTGTGTCGTCTATGTTATATATGCTTGCACTTATTTGTTGGGGATTAGCAGAACAATGTTGTCATGGGGAACGCTTTCAACATTGCACTTGTACTTTGTACCTAGTTGATATCATGCTCTTTTGTTTATGGATGTCGTCGGTGTGAAATGAAAGGGGAGCTTGTAAGTCCATGGAGTTATGTATATGTGTTAGAGAAATGCCTGGGCCGCTGGTCTAATCCATGCTGACATGGTGGAAACCTGCAGCGTAACCATAATGAGCTGTCTATGAAGCATTCTTCTAATAAAAAAGTGTCAGATATTGAGAAAAAAGAGAAAAAGAAACAAACATTATGAAAAGAGGAAAGAGAGAAAAAAGCACCATATTCCCATGGTAAATAAGAAGATTGCTGAGATGCTCGTTGTTTGCTTGCCTTGTCATTTTGATATGGGGATTCTTCCGTATCATCGGGCAAGGGGTACCCCGTTGGCGGTTCTCTATGATACACATGTACTTACGATGACAAGAACTTACCGGTTAATAAACTTGAGTAGCATGAGGAGCGGCCCTCGTATTCAAGGGACATGAGATTTCCAACTTATACTTCGTCAAGCAGATACACCATAGTTTGTTACTTTAACCTTAATCACTTCAAGATGCCTATGATAGGGGCAATGAGAGCTGAAAGCTATTAAGTACCATAATTTTTGGAAGATCTTTATGAAACTTGAATCCCTACTTCCTTCTATGAAGGCCTTTCTTCCACTTTTATATTGAGTCTCCACCTTCTACCTTTATGCACCTACTTTGAGAGCATAGTGGTCATTCTTAGTTCTATGTGCATTGTCCCAAGACTCATTGATTGATGCAGAACTTGATATTTCTTGTTTTAAACTATTTGTATCTAGTCACTCTTATGAACTTTGAAGGTGTCCTATGCATTTATATTTGCCACTCTATGAGGGACAAGCAGAATGATACTATGCTATGTTTTCTTTATGTGAAACAAACAAACGTCTTGCAAAGCATTGTTATTCATTAATCTTTTGTTTCTGCATTTTCATGTTGCAACATAGTTTCTTTGTCTTATTGCTAGAACTCTGTCTTTCATGTTATGATTGAAGTACTATGATCCCAGCTTTGAATGTTTTGCAAATACTTTGATCCAGTTTATGATGGTGCATATCACCTAAAAAATTATTCTTTCTTTTTATCACTTACCTACTCAAGGACGAGCAGGAGTTAAGCTTCGGGATGTTGATACATTGCAAATATATCTATAATTTTTGATGTTCCATGCTCGGTTTAATCTACTTTCTTGTGTTTTGTCCACACTTTGGAGTACTTTTCATATAATTTCTTGGACTAACCTATTAACAGGACCACAGTGCCAGCTGCCTGTTTTCTGCTGTTTTTGGTTCCAGGAAAGTCAGAAAATGAATATTCTCGGAATTGGATGGGACAAAAGCCAAAGTCAGTTTTTCATCGAGGGACACCTGGAGCCAGAATACAAGAAGGAGAGGGGCTGGGGCCCGGCAACACCACCTGGTCGCGTGGCCAGGCCTGGCCCGCGCCAGGGGGTGGTCTGGCCGCCCAGGCACCCCCTCAGCCTCTCATTCCACATATATAGTGCCTCTAATACGGAAACCCTAAGTACCCGATCAAAATTCCATGAAAGAGTCTGTAGCCGTCGTCATCTCCATCCCTAGATCGGGAGGGATCGGAAGCTCTTCCCGGCACCCTGCCAGAGAGGGGAATTCACCCTGGAGGCCTTCTTCATCATCATGCAAGCCTCCGGTGTGATGCGTGAGTAGTTCGTCTCTGTACTACGGGTCCATGTAGTAGCTAGATGGCTGGTTCTCCTCCTTTGTGCTATCATGTTTAGATCTTGTGAGGTCCGTTCATGATCAAGATCATCAGTTTGTAATCCTACATGTTGTGTTTGCGGGGATCCGATGGATATTTAGATGCTATTTCAAAATGATTATTGATTCTATCATGTCTTTGTTATTTGTGATCTTGCATGCTTTCTATTGTTAGTAGCTATCTTGGCCAAGTAGATGCTAGTAACTCCAAGAGTTTGTATTTATGCTCGATAGTGGGTTCATGCCTCTGGTAATCTGGGGAAGTGACAGAAATCTCTAAGGTACTAGATGCGCTGTTGCTACTAGGGAGAAAACAACAATCGTATTGTTTACTTTACACGCAATTCGTAATGCAAAAATATGTTGCTTGCAACTTAATACTGGAGGGGGTTCGGATGATAACCTGAAGGTGGATTATTAGTCATAGATGCAGTTGGATGGCGGTCTATGTATAATGTTGTAATGCCCAATCGAATCTCAAAGGAGTCAAGATGAGTAGTATATGCTTGTATGCTTTCTCGATGTTTGTCAATTGCCCCGCTGTAATTTGTTCAACCAACATGTTATCTATCTTAAGGAGAGTCACCTCTAGTGAACTATGGACCCTGGTCCTTTCTTTTACTATCAATCTAAAATCAAGTGTTTACTTCTTTCCGTTTACTTTCTGCAAACTATTACTTTCTTCCACTAGATATGTTTAATCCTTTGTTTTCAGCAAAATCGATGAGATTGACAACCTCATCGCAAGTTGGGGACATAGTTCTGTGGTTGTGTTGTGCAGGTCTCCATGTTGCTTGCTGGCACCGGTAGTGCGCCTTGCCAAAGTTCAGCTAGCTACACCTTTGGGGTATTTCCTTACTCCTGCTGGATTGATAACCTTGGTTTCATAACTGAGGGAAACTTACTGCTGTGCTCATCATACCTTCCTCTTGGGGTTCCCCAACGAGCTCGTTAATACACGAGTCGGGAATCTTTCATGTCTATGCTAGAGTACTATGATCCCAGCTATCAATGTTTTACAAATACCTTGATCAAGATTGTGATGGCGCATGTCACCAAAAAAATTATTCTTTTTATCACTTACCTACTCGAGGACGAGCAGGTGTTAAGCTTGGGTATGTTGATACGTTGTAAATGTATCTATAATTTTTGATGTTCCATGCTTGTTTAGTATCTAGTTTCTTATGTTTTGTTCACACTTTGAGGTATTTTTATACATTTTCTGGAACTAACCTATTAACAAGATGCCACAGTGCCAGTTGCTTGTTTTCTGTTGTTTTTGGTCTCAGAAAAGCTAGTAAGGAAATATTATCGGAATTGTACGGGACAAAAGCCAAAGTCAATATTTTACCAGAAGGAACACGGAGTCCGGAGGGCAGCCAAAGGAGGGCCAGGGGCTGGCCAGACCCTACGGTGGTGCTGGTACCCCCCTGGCCATGCCACCAGGTGGTGTGGGCCCCTCGGGGCTCCACCGACCTTGCCCTTTCACCTATAAAAGCCTCCCGGGATGAAAACCCTAAAGACAAGATCAGAATTCCACGAAAAGTTCCGCAGCGCTACCGCCACTGAAGCGGAGATTCGGGGGATGGAAGTCTCTATTTCGGCACCCTTCCGAGACAGGGAAGTGCCCCTGGAGCCATCTCCAACGACTCCACCGCCATCTTCATCGCCGTTGCTAACTCCCATGATGAGGAGGTAGTAGTTCTCTCTCGAGGCTAAGGGCTCTACCAGTAGCTATGTGTTCATCTCTCTCTCTATGCATGATCTTATTGAGATCATGAGCTTTGTAATCTATAGATCTGTTCTGCTACTCAAGTGCTTTAATGAATCTTTGCTTATCCCCATGTGTGTGAAGTTGACAGTGTGCACACCGTGTGGCACTTTGGCTAAGGTTACATAAATACTTATCATGAGTATAATTTGAGTTGGATGTCTCTATGAGATTGTGGTGTTTGTTGGAACCATCTAGCACTCAAGGTGATAGTGAGGGGTTATCTAGATGGGGAATGCGAACTTTAAGGTGTACTATTATAGCCCTACAGCGTCCAACCGGAGAGTAGTTCAGGGTAGAATAATGAAGAGAAGATATTTATATGAGAGTTTTCACTAGTGAAAGTATGGTCCCTAGGCCTTGTCTCTAAGCATTCAAACACCATTTACAATCAGTCATGTTACATATTTGCTTACTACCACTCTTATTTCAGATTGCAATTACCACTTATAATCATCCATATTACTTGTATTTCACTATCTCTTCGCCGAACTAGTGCAGCTATACACCTGACAAGTGTATTGGGTGTGTTGGGGACACAAGAGACTTCTTGTATCTTGATTGTAGGGTTGCTTGAGAGGGATACCTTTGACCACTTCCTCCCTGAGTTCGATAAACCTTGGGTGATCCACTTAAGGGAAACTTGCTGTTATTCTACAAACCTCTACACTTGGAGGCCCAACATTGTCTACAAGAATAGAAGCATGCATAGACATCAGTAGGCTAGAAACACCTTCATCAAATTGTGATTGTTTGATTCATCACTTGGATATCATGATCCTACCTAGTTGATAGATCTAAGTATAACACTTCAATGGCATGACATGATTTGACACTTTGTGCCAGATGTGGGCCCATGCCAACATTCCATGGGCTATAGACCTCTCTTGGTTGGCTAGAAACTCTCTCATCAACTTGTGGTTCTGTGCCTCAGCACTTGGCCAACATGATCCCACCTAGTTGCTAAATCTAAGCTTGAGAGTGCTATGCAAAGCCATGACACACACTTGTCGCACATGTGGGAGCATGCCAACATTACATGGGACCTAACTCATATTATCTATCTACAAAACCCCTTCATCAACTTGTGGTTGTATGAGTCATCACTTGGATAACATGATCCTACCTAGTTGATAGATCATAGTATAACACTGATATGCCAAGACATGATGACACACTTTGTGGCAAACGTGGGCCTATGCCAATATTCCATGGGCTATAGACCTCTCTAGGTAGGCTAGAAACACCTTCATCAACTTGTGGTTGTAGGAGTCATCACTTGGATAAGATGATCCTACCTAGTTGATAGATCATAGTATAACACAGTTATGCCAAGACATGATGACACACTTTGTGACAAATGTGGGCCCATGCCAACATTCCATGGGTTATAGACCTCTCTATGTAGGCTAGAAACACCTTCATCAACTTGTGGTTGTATGAGTAATCACTTGGATAACATGATCCTACCTAGTTGATATTTCTAAGTATAACACTGTTATGCCAAGACATGATGAGACACTTTGTGGCAAATATGGGCCCATGCCATCATTGCATAGGCTATTGACCTCTCTGGGTTGGCTAGAAACACTATCATCAACTTGTGGTTGTGTGACTCAACACTTGGGCAATACGATCCCACCCACTTGATACATCTAAGTATAAGAGTGGTATGCAAAGCCATGATACACACTTGTGGCAGATGTGGGCCCACGCCAACATTGTATGTGATCTAGACTATTGGATCTTTGTTGTTTTGGAGATTCAGTTGCCTAAATGCACTGTTAATTTATACGGTGAATACACTGAAGTTGGTTTTAGCATTAGTAACATGATAGACATGTTTTTTATGAGGTGAACCTTTAGTTAATGTTGGATTCGATGCTATATTGAATAAATCTTATGCTTCTTCTAATGTTTAGTTTTGTCAGGTTACTATTGTCGTCAGGCTATTGTCGACAACCTCTAGATTTCGTTTAGTTTTAGTTACACCTGAAAACCCTGGACCTATTTCATTTAGTTTTAATATAGCACATGTTTAGGTCGTCGTTTGAACCATTCTTGCGATGGCAGGACGAACTGGATTGAACAAGACGTAATAGGGGCACGTAGTACACGCCTTGTAGGATCGATTAGCGGGACGGCACTAGAAGTATCTGGTCATATGGAGCAGAATTTTCTCACTGTAACTCTGAAACTTTGTTCAGCATCTGTAACCCTGAATAAATAGATAGAAACAGAAACGCGGGCAGTTTTTGAACTGCACAAAAGGTGTCTCCGGTTGAAACTCATAGTCGCATAGTTCCGTTTATAGCTACAAAATACAAGCACATAGTTTAGTTGAGCAGAGCAGCACCGAGGTAAGTCTGCTACATTAGAGACCTAGCCTGGTGAGGAGCTGCTCGTTTTCCTCCTAAATCTCTTCAAGTAGTAGGTGACGTACGAGCATGTCCGCCCTGATCTTGACCTTCGCACTGAGCGAAGCCTGGAGCTTCCGAAGTTCATTTCGTTGATACAGAGATCAGCATTCTCATTTGTTAGCCTTTCATTATCCTTCGAGAGCCGCTCGATGATGGTTGTATCCCGTCGTGTCGAGGTGAGGCTCTTCTTCAGTAGTTCCTCCCAGGCAGTATTGTCCCTTTTCAGTTGGTGGTGCTCCTCAGTAAGGGTCTTGACAGCTGATTGGAGCCGTGCAAATTCCAGTTCCTGTGTTTGCGTTTTCTCCCTATGGCTGGCTATCCGTGCATTAAGCCAAGCATCCACTTGAAGGTTGAGATCTGGCTTCTTCTCATGGGACAAATAAAACGTGGTTTTAGTCTTATCATGGAACGCGGAAAACAATATCTGAAATTATAGCACAGAGCTTTATGCAAGAATGGGCGGTGCGGAAAAGATATGGGAAAGCCCGAATCCTAGTCGCAAAAACCCCAGTGTACAGTGCTTACCAAGCTGACCCTAGGAACAAGGGAGAACAGGTTTGCCGGTGAACCACCGTCTCTAAAGAAGGAGAATAATATGATGATGATGAAGAAGAAGAATGTTGGAGAACACGATTAAGGAGAAGAAGTACAAGACCTACCAGGAGGACCCCTTGCCTACGGGAACAGCCATCGTGAGCCTTTTTATTGACTCTGCATTGCGCAAAGCATCACGGTGATATCTATCTTTTCTCTCCTCATGCCTTGTCGCCGCGGCACTCTTCCGAGAGGGAGCCATGTGTCTGCGCAGAGGGAGGGAGCAGGAGTGGGATGAGCAGGAGGAAGAAGAAAGGGAGGAGGGCGCCTGGTGATGAGTGGAGGTAGATAGTCAAAAGGCTAGGTAGTGGACCAGTCTTATGGCACACCACCGTCCTCTCCCCTTCTATCTCCAATTGTATCCACCGTGCGATGTGCCTTCTTAGAGAAGTGTTGCATACACGTGGCAGGGAATAAACAAAGAACTACAATGATGCGACTAGTCGATGGACAATTCAATGAAACTTGGTGCCCGCCTCCAGCCTGCACGCGTCATGTTGAGTCTTGCGTTGTCGTCATGATACAATGGTGAGCGAGTGGGATTTCTAGCACGCCTTCCTGATGCATCCCTTTTTCTTTGTGTGTGCAACACAAACAGGCCCGCCGGTGCAATATAAATGCGGCCCAGCAAACACGTCCCAAACCACATATGCGGTGTTGCCATGTCAGTGGATGAGTTGGACACTTTGTATCCATGTCGCATGCGCAGAGTACCCTCACACTGATGCGCTTCGGGCCCTTACGGGCTTTGGCGGGATGTACGTACGTGATCAAACTTTCTCGTATCTCGATCCTACCCCCACGCGCGAACAGGTATCTACCGATCCCAGCCTTCGATCTATTATGTCTCTTTCTTTTCGTTCGTTTGGGGTCCATTGAATTAGAAATCTTAAAACTTTTATGAGATAGGCTTAACAATGGCAGAATAAAACTAGCGTTTTCTTTTTTCAAGCACAAAGCCTAGATATACTCAGGTTCACCTATGTGCACCAACAACTTATGCTAAGCAAGACAATCAAAAATGTGATAGCAATAAGATTACTTCAAGCACGAAGGCTATCACAATGTAAAGTGCATAAGTAAAGAGCTCGGGTATAGAGATAACCGAGGGATGCAGGGACGATGATATTTTACCGAGTTCCTCCCAACAAGGGAGTACGTCTCATTGGAGGGGTGGACGGTACTAAGACCACCAACTCCACAAGAGGCCTCACCCTATTCTCCCGAGCACTCACCACGCAGCAAGCACCCGTTCCACTATGGGACACTTGAGGGCAGTCACCATACCCGTACAAGATTGGGGAAATCTCCACTACTTAATTGGAGGCTCCCAATAATCGCCACCAAGGCCACAATCTTGGGGAGAGCTTCACAACTTAATTGAAGGCCCCAAGAACACACCACAAAGGCCACACAACCGTCTATGGTTCCAAGAACCCAAGAGGGACAAGCTTCTTGATTTCACCAAGCAAATCCTCCGAGGATAACTCAAACCGATGCACCTAATTCAAATGGCAATAACACCACAAAGATGTCCCAATCCTTCACTCTCAAGTTCCAACAAGGCTACTAAATCAATTGGGGGAATAAGAGAGGAAGAACACAAGGAGAACACAAAATCCTCCAAGATTTAGATCCCAAAGATTCACTCACAAAGAGGTGATTTGGTTTGGTCAAATTGTAGATCTAGATCTCCTCTATATTCCTCTCAAATATTTGAAAAAATCATTGGAGGGGAATAAGAGAGTCAAGCTCAAGAGGATTAGAACAATAGGGAAAAGCTAGATAAAAAGGGAGGAAGAACCAAACCTTGAAAAAGAGAAAGGGGGCTATAAATAGAGGCCCAGAAATCTTGCCCGTTGGGGCATTTTTCGGCCTGGAATGATAGTATCGTCGATGGGACAGTATTACCGCCCCTGCACTTGGCGATGCGAAGCTGGTCAACGCGGGCGGCCTGGGCCTTGTCGAGCGAAGCGAGAGAAAGGGGGTGGGGCGCGCAGCGAGCGAGCGAGAGCGCAAGAATCGGGGGCGAGCGAACAACGAGGGAAAAGGGGGAACGGGGCCAGCTGGGCAAGCGCACAATGCAGCCTGGGCGAGCGAGAGCAAGCGACACGATGGCGGCCCGCAAGCGAGCAAGCTGGAGCTAGGCGAGTGAGGCAGGGGATCGGGAGGCGCGCGGGATGGGGCAGCGAAGCGAAGCGAGAGCAGTGGGAGGGAAGCTAGGCAAGGAGGGCCGGCCCAGTACTTCCGACCTAGCCGGGCGGTATAGCCGATTGGGCCGGTAGTACTGGCCTGGGATAGAATCGCTATCGGGTGACATAGAGGGCAACGCGACTCTCAGGTGTGGGCGGTACCACATCCGGTAGTACCGCCCGGCCCACAAGAGCTACCCAACAAAAAGTGAAAATATTGGATATCACCAAGTGAGCATGTATCAAGTATTATAATGTGAGATACCTCACTTGGTGAGGATACAGAAAACCTTCAAGAACAAAAACACAATGAGATATAAAGGGGGGATCCGTTTGATAAGATCCAACAAACAACAAAGAAAGATGGTGTTAAGAATGTAATGGTTTGAGCTCTCTCTGAAAGATATGATCGTGCTACTCCCTTGAGAGCCCCTCTTGATAATACGGTTATCGATCCCAAACCCTGTCTCCCAACTACCAACAAGAGACTGGCAAAAGGGAAAACCTATCAAGATTATACCTTTTCCCTGAGCAAAGCACTTGAGCACGACACCTTTCTTGATTGCTCTTGCACGCACTCGCTTGATAGCCACTTCATTGACCTTGTTTTTAACGATCCATGACCACCGAGAATGGCAAGCTTCAAGCATAAGATCTTCTAGAGATGGCGCTTCTTGATCTTGCAGAACACATCTTCATTTCTTCTACCTTGAAGCCAACACATGCTACAAGGGATGCAAATGGACAATTCCTACAAGTGCAACTTAATATATGCATTAGTCCATAGAGATTGTCATTAATTACCAAAACCACACATGGGGGCCCACATGCTCTTTCAATAGTGTCATGGACCAATTAGGTGTTCATAGTGAAGCCTTGTAAGTTTGCTTAACCTTGATCCTGGGGGTGTCACAATATGGCCCTATCTCCCTTGTGCACACACACGGCGATGGATGCAAAGCCTCCTCTTGCGGCCACTCGCCCGGTAGGTCTATGAGTACTCCGTCAGAGGTGGATATCAGGTGGAGCTCGACGGTGTAGGATCTAGGACACATGATAGAGACTAGATGCGAACACGGGGATGATTGCAAGATGCGGCGACGGAAAGCGTTGTCCGTTTACTCACCAATGTTTGACCGCGAAGGTTTGGGAGGCAATCTGCATTAGCAGTTCGGCCGCTAGGGATTAGCTGCTTCCTAGTGTGAGTACATGTCGGATTCATATCTGTCTACTCAAGTACCTACATAGTACAGACGAGCACCACTAGAATCGATAGATCAAACAGAAATGGATGCCTGCATACGTTTGAGTTTCACCGTCCAAGGGTGAAATGTAGGAAGAGATGCCTCGGATTATGGAGCATTACAAATGGTCACTTGGCTCAAACTGCACGTCTGTGCTGCTTCCCACTGACATTCTGTGAACTGTGATGCGTGTGGAGATGCATCGGGGTCGTGCCGTGCATGTTGGCCGTGATGCCCACATATTTATTTTCTATTGTTGTTTTAGAGATTTACGCATTTATTTGTGGACCAGATGATTGGTTTTACTACAATTTGTTCACACATTCGTAAAAGTACCTCTAATTCTTTCATGATATATGGCTGTATAATCTGGAGCTTTAGTTTCAGAAACCCACATAATGATTCAAATACTAATTCATGAGAGGAGTCTAAGTGAAAGGTTGAAGTTGATGCAACAATTTTCTTTCTCCAACTCAGTTCATGGGCATCCTCTTCGATGAGGTTGTCATGCCCGTGCACCAGACTAAGACAACCATCATGAACACAATGATGGTAGAGATAATGAGAAGGGCATGCAGATGTGGACTTAGGAGGTATGATGGCTCAGTGTTGATGTAGAGCTCGTTGGGAACCCCAAGAGGAAGGTATGATGAGCACAGCAGCAAGTTTCCCTTAGTTATGAAACCAAGGTTTAATCGAACCAGTAGGAGCAAGGAAACACCCCAAAGGTGTTGCTAGCTGAGCCTTGGCAGGGCGCACTACCGGTGCTAGTAGCAACGTGGAGACCTGTACAACACAACCACAGAACTCTGTCCCCAACTTGCGATGAGGTTGTCAATCTCACCATGTTTTTCTGAAAACAAAGGATTAAACGTATCGAATGGAAGGAAGTAATGGTTTGCGGAAAGTAAACACAAAGCAGTAAACAGTTTACAGATTGTATGTAAAAGAAAAGGACCGGGATCCATAGTTCACTAGAGGTGGCTCTCCTTAAGATAGATAACATGCTGGGTGAACAAATTACAGCGGGGCAATTGACAAACATCGAGAAAGCAATACATCCATATACTAATCATCTTGACTCCTTTGGAACTTGATTGGGCATTACAACATTATACATAGACTGCCATCCAACTGCATCTATGACTAATAATCCACCTTCAGGTTACCATCCGAACCCCCTCCAGTATTAAGTTGCAAGCAACAGATTATTGCTTTACGAATTGCGTGTAATGTAAACAATACGATTGTTCTAGGAACAAAGGATTGTTGTTTTCTCCCTAGTAGGAACAGCACATCTAGTACCTTAGAGATTTCTATCACTTCCCCAGATTACCAGAGGCATGAACCCACTATCGAGCATAAATACTAACTCTTGGAGTTGCTAGCATCTACTTGGCCTAGATATCTACTAACAACGGAAAGCATGCAAGATCACAAATAACAAAGACATGATAGAATCAATAATCAATCTGAAATAGCATCTCAATATCCATCAGATCCCTGCAAACACAACATGTAGAATTACAAATAGATGATCTTGATCATGAACGGAGCTCACAAGATCTAAACATGATAGCACAACGGAGGAGAACCAGCCATCTAGCTACTACATGGATCCGTAGTCTAAGGATGAACTACTCACACATCACACCAGAGGCTTGCATGATGATGAAGAAGGCCTCCAGGGTGAATTCCCCTCTCCGGCAGGGTGCCGAGAAGAGCTTCTGATCCCTCCCGATCTAGGGATGGAGATGACGGTGGCTACAGACTCTTTCGTGGATTTTTGATCGGGTACTTAGGGTTTTCGTCCCGAGGGCATCTTCTAGGCGGAAGGAGAGGCCGAGGGGGTGTTGGGGTCGGCCAGACCACCCCCTGGCGCGGGCCAGGCCTGGCCACGCGGCCAGGTGGTGTGGCCGGCCCCCATCCCTTCTCCGTCTCGTATTCTGGCATCTGATGACTTCCGGAAAAATAGGCACTTTGGCTTTTGTCCCGTCCAATTCCGAGAATATTCATTTTCTAACTTTCTTGGAACCAAAAACAACAGAAAACAGGCAGCTGGCACTGTTGCTCTTGTTAATAGGTTAGTCCAAGAAATCATATGAAAAGTACTCCAAAGTGTGGACAAAACACAAGAAAGTAGATAAAACCAAGCATTGAACATCAAAAATTATAGATACATTTGCAATGTATCAAGGTACGACTTCGCTAGACTTCGTGGAGTTATGCTAGCGTGAGGCAATCAGAGAGGATTTCAAACGAGACGAAGGAAGAAGACAATGAGTTTGGCAAAAGGGATTATGATGTGGAATTTTCTTGTGCATGCATCACGTGAACGTCAAAGCAACATGATAAGGGGTGACCTTAAGAGTGGCCCAATCTTCACGGATCTCGTGGTCAAATCGATGGGAAAGCGAGGGGAAAGGGAGAACATAGCGGAAGCGGACACACACCTGATGACCCACAAGTATAGGGGGTGTATCGTAGTATTTTCGATAAGTAAGAGTGTCGAACCCAACAAGGAGCAGAAGGTTCTGGCTAGTGGTATGGATCAGGAATTCTCTGCAAATACTTAGCAAACGGATTTTTAGGAGTTTTTGATAAAGCAAGTAAACAATGTCCGAGTAAATAAAAGACAGTAGGAATAAATGCAGCAAGTGGCCCAATCCTTTATCCAGCAAAGGACAAGCCGGTTGTATTACTTAAGATGACCAAACGTTCTCGAGGACACATGGGAAGACTGTCAAGTGCTTTCGCTTCATATAGTTGATTAATCTTCTTTACCTTGCTAAGTGTTGTGTGGGTGAACCTGTGCTAATGTACCGATCTTCCTAGGACTAATACACATTTGTGATTATACCCCTTGCAAACATCTGTAAGTACAAGAAAATAATTATGGTAGAAACCTAACCACAGCTTTAAACTCTAAGACCCTTACGTCCCTGGTGCAATGGTTTCCTAACGGGGGTTTAGGTTTATGTCACTCCGGCAACCCCTACGATTAGTAGCCAAATACACAATGCATTCCCCTAGGCCCATATAGGTGAAGTGTCATGTAGTCGACGTTCACATGACACCACTAGAAGAAGTACACCACAACTTAAATAACAAACCATTGAATCTTTCTCAACACAATTCCACTACTAACAACATGACTTCTCCCATGTCCTCAAGAACAAAACGAACTACTCACAAGACATCATATGGATCATGATCAGAGAAGGAATAATGATGTATAACAATCTGAACATAAACAATAATTCAATGGTTCACTCAATAGCATCAACTACAAAGAGTAATCAACACCGGGAAAGTTTCCCCTATGAACTAGTGCAAGATTCAACCAATTGTTACAGCAATATGGAGATGGTGATGAGGGTGTTGATGGTGATGATGGTGGTGATCATGATGATGATCCTGATGAAGTCCAGCTTGATGGTGGTGTTGATGGCGACGATCTCCCCTCTCCAGGAAAGAAATGCCTGGGCAGAAATCTGTCTGCCGGAGAGATCTTTCTATCTCGGTGTTTTCCGCCCCACAGAGGCGGTGGAATCTTTATGTGGTTGCTCCCCGAGTCTTAGGGTTTCGGGAGGATAATATACGCCAGAGGGGAGTGCCAGGGGTGGACCAGGGCAGCCACACCACCTAGTGGTGCGGCCCAGGGTGGCCCGCGCCAGGGGGTGGTGTGGGCCCCCTATGGCCCATCTCCATCCCCCCTTCTGGCTTCCTTTGTCTTCTGGAAAAATAGGATTTTCCATATATTTTCCCGGATTTTCTGATCTTCGCGAATTTTGCCTCCAAACAGCACATTTTCCATCAGAATCCTGACTACAACGGTCCATGCTCCAAAAGTCATCAACCATGCAAAAACGGATGAAATAACATAAGTATCACCTCTCAATATGAAATATATCAATGAAGAACAGTGAATTATGACATAGAATAGTGATGCAAAATGGACATATCAACTCCCCCCAAGCTTAGACTTCGCTTGTCCCCAAGCAAAACTGAGCTCAATCAACATGGCCTCGGGTTTATGGAGTGAAGAGTCGATAAAAGAATACGGACAAGAAGCATCACATTCATCAAATACATAGATCATAATAGAAGACAACTCACTATTATATAACTTAACTTGCAATAAGTAATGGAAACACAATAAAGATACATAAAGTAAGTCATGATTGGTAATGGAAAACTTAGCTCTTAGTCGAAGAATAGTTGATAATTTGCTGAAGTTTACAAATAACTGGTTTTCAATGATAGCTTTCAAAGTAGTAATCGCCAAGATAAGAGCAAAGTGCAAAACAAGGAACATAAGAAACATGATTGAATAAATCACCATATGAAAGAATGAAACAGAACAACTCAAAATACTTGCTGATATAGAAGGGAATAGGTTTACTGACTCAACTAAAAAGTAAAAGAAAGGCCCTTCAAAGAGGGAAGCAGGGATTGCAAGTCTCATAAAGAGCTCCCAAAAATTATGATACTTACTAGCTTTCAGCTCTCATTGCCCCTATCATAGGCATCTTTAGGTGATTAAGGTCAAAGTGATCAAATATGAGCATATGCATTGACAAGTTGTAAATTGAGAATCTCATGTCCCTTGAATATGAGGGTCGCTCCTCATGCTACTCAAGTTTAGTCACCGGTAAGTTCTTGTCATCGTAAGCATATGTGTATCATAGAGAACTGCCAACAGGGTACCCCTTGCCCGATGATACGGAAGAATCCCCATATCAAAATGACAAGGCAAGCAGACAACAAGCATCTCAGCAATCTTCTTATTTACCATGGGAATATGGTGCTTTTTTCTCTCTTTCCTCTTTTCATAATCTCTTTTTCTCTCTTTTTTTCAATATCGGACTCTTTTTTTATAAGAAGAATGCTTCATAGATGCTCGTTATTGTTACGCTGCAGGTTTCCACCATGTCAGCATGGATTAGACCAGTAGCCTAGGAATTTCTCTAACACACATGCATAACTCCATGGACTTACAAGCTCCCCTTTCATTTCACACCGACGACATCCATAGACAAAATAACATGATATCAACTAGATACAAAGTACCAGTGCAATGTTGAAAGTGTTCCCCATGACAGCATGGTTCTGCTAATTCACAACTTACAAAGCGCAAGCATATACTCAACATAGGTGAGCACAATGGTTCAAGTTTATTAAATGCAAGAAAAGTAAAGTGTGCCATCAAGTTCGTGAGAGCTTTAATCACTACTTTTCACATCACAAGTTTAATTTGGGAGGTAGACAAAACAAGAATTTACTTGGAATAGCAATAATGCTAATAGGTAGGTATGGTGGACACAAATGGCAAAGGTTTTGGTTTTAAGGAGTGGATGCACAAGAAGGATTCCCTCTCAATACAGGTTTTTAGCTAGCAAGGCTGGTAGCAAGTATAAGAGTTGAAGGAAACAAACAAACATACAAGTGATAACGACAAACATGCAATCTTCCTTAGAAGCACAAAAGATCTTAACTAGAGAATACTAGACTTATGAGCAAATCAAGAAAGAAAGATGATGAAATTATTTTTCTTTAAAGTACTTTTATCTTTTCATTCAACTCTCAAAAATAGTGTTGCTACTGACCGAGCCAGGTTTGCCAAAACCAACTAAATTAACTCAATGATCCCAAAGTGATACCAATACTAACAACAAGATCAATCATACAACCACGAATTGAAAACTAATATAAGCTATGAAAAAGAGTGAATGATAGAACTTCTCATTAATATTCCATAATGGCAACTCACACCAAGGGATACATATCTAACAAGAGAGGGGACACTTCCATAATGTAAACCATCCTACATAATAACTTCTCTATTCATGATATGACTCTACTAAAAAGGTAAAAAGATAGAAGATAGTGATGTGATACCGCGGCACTCCCCCAAGCTTGGAACAAACCAAGGGGATGCCAAACCTGATGACGAATTACTCCTTTGGTGGTGGTAATATTTTATTAGTTGACATGAGGAAATCTTCCAGCATCTTGCGAAGCCTATTATTCTCCCATTGAAGCATGTCCACCTTCCTCCTCAAGTCTCGGTACTTATCACAAAACTCATTAGTGACTCGTAGAGCTTCCGTTGATGTGGGGCAAGAGACTAGAGGTACCAGCCCCTGCTTGAGGTCTTGAGAATCCTCCTCCATAGGCTCCTTTACTTTATCCTTGGCGGACACCATTGAGCTTCTAAGCCTTCAAAGAGTATGTCCTGGCAGAAACATATTGAAATGAACACACGATATACGAACCTCGGAAGATCCGAGGGGTTATATATTACGAAGTTTCATATCAAAAGGAAGGTACTGGGAGAAAATGAGTCGGAGGCGAAGTCCGGGGTGGACTCACCACCTGGTGGCGCGGCCTGGGGAGGGCCCGTGCCACAGGGTGGTGTGAGCCACCCTGGCTCCGTTTCTATCCCTCTTTTGCTTCGTAGCTTTCCTTATTGACTAAAAACTGCAAAAATATATTTCGATTGTATTTTCGCGGAACTTTCCTTACCAGAACTGTTACCTATTTGGAAACAGACTCTGCAGGTCTCTGAATTTGGTATCAAGTAGATTTTTCCGGAGTCATCACTTGAATAATCATCGGTATCTTCTTCTTCATAAACTTATTACTTGAGTCATAAAACCTTCTTCTTCCTTATTACACCATTATCTCCACTACCTGGAAATTTCTTTCACGCAAAACTTCACACAGTTCTCATTAGCAACATTAGTATATATGAAGTGATAAAACCTTTTTGGTCCAACTTCAACTGAAAACCATCAAAACAAAAGCTACTGTAGTAACTCCTTCCGAAAACCCAAAAAGAAGAAGCAAATGCAAGAGTGGTAAAATCTGTCAAAACGGACCAGCAGGTAAAGATCAATTTTTTCGAATTTGTGTTGCTCAAATCAAAAAGTGCAAAACCAAAGAAAGTTAAATAACAACCTGGGGCAGAAGCACAACGAATTATAGCTCAATCCGACATACAGAGATCTCTCACGAATTTTTACGGTGAAGCACAAAAATCTGTTTCGGGACAGCAACTTCCCCAAATATTACTTCTCTCTCATTAGAGGTTGATCTTGACACAAAAACCAAACAAAATGGATAACAAGCGGTTATTACCGAAGTAATAACTTCCAAGACTCAAAGAAACAAAAACAAACTGAAAGCAAAAATAAATTGGGTTGTCTCCCAAAAAGCTCTTTCTTTATAGCCATTAAGATGGGCATGATAATTTTGAAGATGCTCACTCAGGAATATAAATTGAAGTGAAAGGGAGCATTAAGAAGCAAAAATATACGCATTTAAGTCTAACCCACTTCCTATGCAAGGGAATATTGTAAACAAACAAGTTGTTGAAACCAAAGGCTACTTGCATAAGAAGGCAAAAGAAGTGCAACATAAAAAGTTTCAGCATAAAACAAGGAAACTTGATATTATTGAGATGCATAAGAACACTTTTCCTCTCTCATAATAACTTTCAGTATCATGCATAAACTTAACAATATAACTATCACAAGGACCATCATAGCAATGATCACTTATTCTAACAGAAAACACAGGAATACTAGCTCTCATAACACCACTTTGTAAAACAATATTAGAGGTATCCTTACAAAGGATAGTGTGTCCATGTTCTTCATACTTAGTGACAAAGTCTTTCACATTTGCTATTATAGGTTCATCATCCATTTGTTTATCCGGTTCAGCAGCTTTACTTGTACTTTCATTAAACATACTAGCTATCATAGAATGTTCCTTTATCTTAACTGGAAAAGGCATTTTCTCAATGTAAGGTTTAGGTAGAACATGATTAGCAGTATAAACTTCAGTATTCCTTGCAGCAACACTCTTAGAAACATCTTTATAAGGTTCATGATACTTGTTCCACTTCTTTTTAGGCACTTCAATGTAGGAAGCAAAAGCCTTAAAATACGAAGCAATAGCTTGAGAGTCTAGACCATAAGCGTTTTTAATATTTTTAAAGTCATCAGTTCCCATAAAAGATTCAATGCATTCATAATCATAATTTATACCTGACTTTCTACCTTTGTCATTCTCCCAAGCTTCAGCATTGTCTTGAATACGGTCCAGAAGATCCCACTTAGCTTCTTTTTCCATGCGAGTGAATGATCCAGCACAAGAAGCATCCAATAAATCCTTATCATGAAGAGAGAGCCTTACATAAAAGTTATTGATAATAATATTGTTGGGGAGCTCATGAATGGGACATTTGAGAATTAGTAACTTCAATCTCCCCCAAGCTGGAGCTGTACTCTCTCCATCAAGAGGCCAAAAGTTGTATATTTGATTCCGATCTTTATGAATCTCACTAGGAGGATAAAACTTTGAATAAGAGAGAGGCACTATTTCCTCCCATTCCAGAGCTTGACCATTCTTCAGCAGCTTATACCATTCCTCGGCTCTTCCTTTCAGTGATAATGAGAATAACTATTTCTTAACTTGATCTGTAGTAATACCTGCACACTTGAACAACCCGCATAATTCGTGTATAAAGAGTAAATGATCACCGGGATGGACAGTTCCATCCCCAACATAGTAGTTATCCATAACACGATCAATAATTCTTGTAGGTATTTTGAAAACATCATTCTCAGCAGGTGGTGGCTTATCTACTACCTTAGCAGTGGTAGTAGCATTACCAAATAAGAAACTTAGTGAATTATCCATAACGAAAATAAAGCAACTAGCAGAAGTAAACAATACTCACAGTAGAAGTTTCCTTTACCAGTTCCACTCTCCAATAGCGCTTCACTCTCCGGCAATGGCGCCAGAAAATAGTCTTGATGACCCACAAGTATAGGGGATGTATCGCAATATTTTCAATAAGTAAGAGTGTCGAACCCAACGAGGAGCAGAAGGTGCTGGCTAGTGGTATGGATCAGGAATTCTCTGCAAATACTTAGCAAACGGATTTTTAGGGGTCTTTGATAAAGCAAGTAAACAAAGTCTGAGTAAATAAAAGACCGTAGGAATAAATGCAGCAAGTGGCCCAATCATTTATGCAGCAAAGGACAAGCCGGTTGTATTACTTAAGATGACCAAACGTTCTCGAGGACACATGGGAAGACTGTCAAGTGCTTTCGCTTCATATAGTTGATTAATCTTCTTTAGCTTGCTAAGTGTTATGTGGGTGAACCTATGCTAATGTACCGACCTTCCTAGGACTAATACACACTTGTGATTATACCCCTTGCAAAGATCTGTAAGTACAATAAAGTAATTAAGGTAGAAACCTAACCACAACTTTAAACTCCAAGACCCTTACGTCCCTTGTGCAATGGTTTCCTAACGGGTGTTTAGGTTTCTGTCACTCTGGCAACCCCTACGATTAGTAGCCAAATACACAATGCATTCCCCTAGGCCCATATAGGTGAAGTGTCATGTAGTCGATGTTCACATGACACCACTAGAAGAAGTACACCACAACTTAAATAACAAACCATTGAATCTTTCTCAACACAATTCCACTACTAACAACATGACTTCTCCCATGTCCTCAAGAACAAAACGAACTACTCACAAGACATCATATGGATCATGATCAGAGATGAAATAATGATGTATAACAATCTGAACATAAACAATAATTCAATGGTTCACTCAATAGCATAAACTACAAAGAGTAATCAACACCAGGAAAGTTTCCCCTATGAACTAATGCAAGATTCAACCAATTGTTACAGCAATATGGAGATGGTGATCAGGGTGCTAATGGTGATGATGGTGGTGATGATGATGATGATGATCCCGATGAAGTCCAGCTTGATGGTGGTGTTGATGGCGACGATATCCCCTCTCCGGGAAAGAATTCTCCTGGCAGAAATCTGTCTGCCGGAGAGATCTTTCTCTCTCAGTGTTTTCCGCCGTGCAAAGGCGGCGGAATCTTTCTGTGGTCTCTCCCCGAGTCTTAGGGTTTCGAGAGGATAATATACACCAGAGGGGAGTGCCAGGGGTGGACCAAGGCGGCCACACCACCTGGTGGCGCGGCCCAGGGTGTCCCGTGCCTAGGGGTGCTGTGGGCCCCATGTGGCCCATCTCCAGCCCCCCTTCTGGCTTCCTTCGTCTTCTGGGAAAATAGGATTTTCCGTATATTTTCCCGGATTTTCTGATCTTCGCGGATTTTGCCTCCAAACAGCACCTTTTCCATCAGAATCCTGACTGCAGCGGTCCATGCTCCAAAAGTCATCAACCATGCAAAAACTAATGAAATAACATAAGTATCACCTCTCAATACGAAATATATCAATGAATAACAGTGAATTATGAAATAGAATAGTGATGCAAAATGGACGTATCAAAACCTCGTGAAGAAAACGATGAACATATGCAAAACTCACACGATACAAGGCCAATTGCTCCCGACGATGGCCACCGGTCCGATAGAATCCTCACAAGGAAAGATCAATCAACGTGCTCCCTTCGATCCTAAGCATAGAGGGAAGAACACCATGGAGAGGTTCTTGACAACTACGCTCAAGCACTCACAAACGTAGACCTTGTACAACGATGGAAGCGCGATGCAAACTCCAACGAGTTTGGTGACGATAGTCGGTCCCCTTGGATAAGGGGATGAGGTAAAACTAGAGATTCCACAAAGTGGATTGTCTTTAGTCTATCATCTATGTCTACTGGATTGTCTTTAGTCTATCATCTATGTCTAAGGGATTCCACACAAAGATGTCAGTTCTGGGTGCAGTGTTGTTGTTGTTGTTGGTCTTGGGAGGTGCACGGTTGAAATTGTTGGCATTGCCGGAGTTGTGATTGTTTCCTCCAGACTTCCCATTTCCTCTGATATGGTTGGGGTAGCTTGGGCGAGACGTTGGGGGTCGATTGTTCCTTGGTGCATATCCCGATGATGGGTTGGGATGGTACTTCTGGTGACTGCTGGATCCAGACTGCTGCATCATGCGACGCTTGCGGTTGTCGTTTGCCTGGTTAATCTTCCCTTCCATCTGAATGGCAGAGTCGACTAGCTCTTCGAGATCCTCGAAACGGATGTTAACGAGGACAGTCTGCATCTCATCATGGAGTCTGTTCAGGAATCTCTCCTTCTTCTTGGCCTCCGTATTGATCTCATCAAGTGCATATCTGGCAAGTGACAGGAATCTATCACGGTACTCCACCACAGTCATTCTTCCTTGCTTCAATTCACGGAATTCATCTCTCATTCTGTTGACTAGACCTTGCGGCACGTGGGTGCGGCTGAACTTGACTTTGAATGCTTCCCATGTCATCACTTGACCATGGTTCATATTGCGGATACTGTTCCACCAAGCTCTTGCATCTCCTGCCAGGTAGTGGGTGGAGAAGAGAACTTTCTCATTTTCATCAACTCTTGCAACTTCTAAGTTGTTTTCCATGGTCTGTAACCAGTCATCAGCATCTAGTGGGTTCTCAGATTGGTTGAAGATTGGGGGATTGGTATTCTGAAAAAAAATTAGTTTGGATCCCTGGTGATCCTGATTTCCATGCCCTTGGTTGTTGAGAGCCATCTGGGCGATCTGTTGGAGTGTTGCTAAGTTAGCTTGGTGCTCTGCCTGCTTGCTTCACCGTCTACAATGAGATTCTGCAAGATCTACAGCATTGGGTCTTGCGATGAGCTGCTACCTCCTTGGTTTCCACGAGTCATCTAAAGATTGAGATCGATATAGGGGTAAGAGGGAAATTCTAAGGTTCATGGTTTTGGTTTTCAAAGCTAAAACTTTGAGTTAGACTCAGGTTTTTCAACTAACTTCATTTTCATTCATGCAAACAAGCACACGATACAACACACACCACAACAATCAAAGGAAAACATATGGTTTGAAGAACCATTCTATAAGCTACGATATAGTGGGACCGATACATCTCATGCTACGATAGTGCTCTAGTGCATCTACTCATCGTCGATGAAGTCGGAGTCCTCATCATCAGTGTAGAAGTCCACGGCATCCTCCTCTAGAAAGTCATCATCGTTGCTGAGGTAAGAATCCATGTCTCCCTGGATGTCTTCACCCTCATCTTCTTCCTCCTTTGCGGCAAGCTGAGCTTCCTGCTCCTTGACGGTCTTCTCGAGGTCAGCCACCTTCTTGCAAAGACGGGCGATGGTGCGATCCTTCTTTCCATGCTGGCGGCGAAGAGACTGGCGATCCTGGACGAGCAGTGCGAATGTCTGGGCCTTCTGGTCGGCAATGGCACGGTTCTGGTTGGCTAACTCTCTGGCATTGTCCAGTTCCTGCTGTCTATCATGAAGCAAGAAGTCAAGATTCTCCACTTGACGCCTCAAATCTGGGTAGCTTGGCATCTCCATCGGTATTCCCATGAAGTCACGTCTTGCATAGTGGGCAAAATGGGTTCCTTGGATCTTGTTGACACTGAGGGCTCATAGACGTGCGAGAGCTTCATGCATTGCCCTGGCTAACCCATCTAGCCAGTTGTTCTCTCTTACGGAGAACTGGATTCTCCCAGAAGTTGGTGCTTCGATGCTTCCTCTAAGATCTGCGGTGACTAGAGATTGTAGGTCTCCTCCTGGGGGTCCTAGAAGTTGAGGTCCAAGAAACTCCGGATGTGGGCGTCCTAGTAATTCCGACAGTGAATCCAGATCCCTCTCGAAGATCAGCTGACCTCCGTGTCCCAACTGGTAAAACTTGCTGAACTGAGTCTCCATCTACAAGAATTAAGGATGAGGAAATTAGTGAGGTGATCAAGTGTGTCAAATTTTAAGTAGTAGTGTAAGAATTTTGAGGAACATGAATTTTTGAGAAAGAATGAATCTACAAGGATAAGAGAGGAGATAGTTTTTCATAAATACTCACTTTGGTTTTGAAACTAAGTTTTTGTTTGGACGTCCATTCTAACTAGGGTCTCCTATGGTCAGGATGGCTTTGATACCAACTTGTCAACACCCGGATTTTTAATCCCAGATGCCCGTTATGCCATACCTCGCAATCCCAGGATTACCATTTTTGCGAGACATAACGGATTGGATATCACAGAACATCATCCATTACAAACCATACATAAGGTCTTACACAAATAAGGATCTCATGATCCAGTCTTAATACAACAAGCAGCGGAAATAAAAGATAAGCATAGCGGTGGGGTCCATCTTCAGGGGCATAGGCAATGCTGACGAAGGCAGATAGTTCTAGTTATCATAGCCGTCCTGTTGGCCATCATCTTGATAGTCTCCTTCATAGTCTAGCCATGAGAATAGCTAGGGACAAAAGCCATGAGTACTCTTTAAGTACTCGCAAACTACCTCTAACAAGTAATATAATTCTAGGTTAAAGTGATAAATCTAAGTTTAACTATAAAGTTAAGTTTGAAACCTAAGCTGAGTTCTGAAGCAAAGAAAGATAAAATAAAGTTCTAGGATCACTTTAAGTTGGGAAGCTATTGTCATAAACAAACCCTGTTGTGGTCAAGTCAAGATTCATCATTCATTTCATAAGTTGTTTGGAAAACATCTGACAACGAAACAGTATGGCCATTCCAACTTTCCATAGCCGCGGACGCGGCTATTCGAATAGTTTGACACTCTGCAGAGGTGGTACACTTTCACCACAAGATTCGATACATCTGTCAGAAATAACCCTAAATCATCATACTTAGTATGCAGATAATCAAACATAACCTTCCCTTTACACACCCTAGTATAAGCACCTCTCCTATGAGCATGGCCTAACAACCATGACCATCAGTCATCTTGGGCACTGCATAGGTGGACAACATTGAGAGGTAGCCTCAGCTCAAACCTCTCCCGCGAGGGAACTAATACTAATGCATATAAATTGCTAGCTAAGCCTTACCCAATTCAGGTAGTGTGGTTGTACGGTCAATTTGGAATGGTATCGCATCCGAATCCAACCATTAGTTTTATAAAAGGGTTAAGGCTCATGCCTCAACATTTTCACCATCATAAACCTTTGTGTTTCTCAACACATGTCAAAACATCTCAATAGAATGACTCATCATTCCAAGGTTTTCATAATTCATTTTCACCAAGTGTTCCCATCTAAAGTGACTCAAGTTTTTGATCTACTCTAAACTACTAAGTTAAGAGTGTTCACTAAGGTGTAAAAGATGGGTTCAATCTCATGCCATAGAATGACATCTAAAGGGGTTCTAAATAGGTCAAGTTTTATACTCTTTATGCTACCTTCAAAACAAGTAATGAACTTTGTGTAAAGTGAAGGAAGTAAATCTTGTAAATAATACTTGGGGTACCTAATAGTCAAGTAGTGTGACCAAAGAATGCCTAAAGAATCTTTTATAAACCATCTAGTTTAATCCTAGCTTGCTAAGCATTATACTCGCAAGTGTTAGCTTGCATTGTTAATGGTGGCTTGCCTTGTGTAGTGCAGTGGTTGAAGTTTTCTTCTTCCTCTTCTTGGTAGAACTCCTCCTCCTCGAAAGCTTGGTCGGTACTATCGTCTATAAATACATACGGAGTACAAAATCACCGAACAATACTTAACTAGTCTAACTAGCACTCTAAGGGATATAGTTGATGATCTATTATCATCACAAGCATCACAGGTTTAATTTAATAATTTCACTCTTTTTAATTTAGAAAAGTAATTTCTACTCACTGAAAAATTAACTAAGATTTAATATTCACCACTTAAAACATGGGTCATGTGCACACATGTCATCACCACATATTCTAGCATGTGGGAATGTGATTTAAGGGTTGGATCATAATTACTTTGGTTTAAGTTCAATATGTAATGATTTAAAGTGACTAGAAATGCCTATATAGCATTATTTTGGTACTAGTCCAAAGTCACTACATGTAAACCTTAATATTATTACATATTTAGATAGATATGATGAAATGTGATTTTTGAGAGTTGGAATCAACTCAAAACCTATCTTGGTTGATTTTATAAAAATGATGCAAGGTACAAATGCTTCTGTTTTGTTATTTTTACTAGGAGAGATCTATAACTCTAATTGAATTAAATCCAATGGGCTTGGCTAGATCATTTCAATACATTTCAGACAAAATTGGTTTCATGCAATTTGGATTTGTCAAACTCTCTGAATTGATTTTCAAACTCAGAGACAGAACTAAGTTTAAACTAAAAAGGAAAATCCTAATTCAAACTAATTGGGTCACGTGGGAAACTCTAACGGGCCGGCCTAGTGTCACTCCACAGCACGGGGCTCAACTGACAGGGGTGTCCACAAGTCAGCAACTCATAACGCACGAAGCGGTACGGGGCGATGTGGGTCGTTAGATTAGAATGAGGATCAACGGCTGTGGCTTGTCGTCGACGACGGACCTGACACCGGCGAGCTCGAACCCTAGCGGCTCGGTGGGGGTGCATAGGGGGCGTACCAGGGCTCTAGCGACGACGGCGAGGCAGGCAAACGGACTGGTGGTCGACGGCAAGCTCAGGGACGGTCGAGGCAGGTCCTGGGGTGGTCGCAATCAGCGGCTCCCCTTCCTCCTCTGCTGCCGGCTACTCTAGCCAAATTCCGGCGAGCAAGTGCTCGCGCTGCTCCGGCTAGAGGTGGGGAATGGTCAGTGAGATGAGGGGAGTGGAGTGGTGTGCTTCAATTGGCTGGGGGTGCCCTCCTTTTATAGGCTCGACGGCGAGACCGAGAGGGATGGGCAGGCGACGGTGGCGACATGGCTACGGGCGCCTAGCGGCATGGCTGAGGGTGGCAATCGACGGGCGGTCTCCTGGCAGTGCTGTAGGAACTCAATGCGGGCATAGGGATGGTGGTATGCGGTTGGGGGCAGCTGGCGCTCTGAGCGGTAGAGGCGGCGGTGTCCACGGTGAGCGGTGGCTGTGGTGCGTTGGGCGGCGAACGGGTGTGTCCGTCGTGTTCCCTGGGTCGTGGCAGAGTGGTGGGCGCAGGCTGCGGTCGAGCGGCGGCTTGTGCACGCGTGCCGGGTGCAGCGCTCTGGCGCGTGCTCGGCATGGTGCGGTGGCACTGGGCGCGTGGTTGCCTCGGTGGTCCACTGCTACGCTTGGCTCGGGGAGGGGACAGAGGGTGGCGGTGAGGTGATGGCTACCTCCTAGACATGGCGAGAGTGAGGGAGGTGGTCTGCTGGGGCGAGTGCATGGTCGGCCGGCGAGCTAGTGCTCGGGGTGGCTCGGTACTGTGGCTAGGGACAAGTGAGATGGGTGCTAATGATATGGTTAGATCATGAGGGTACCAAAGGATTAAATGGAGATCAAATGGGGGCAAAACCCTGTTCAAAACAGTGAGCTAGGATTTAGAGTTTAACCCTGCCTGCCAAGTGTTTGATTAAACGGCCGCAAGAAATAAACTTTGGAATTTTGAAAAGATTTTTGCTGGGTTTGCTAGGCATAAGATTGAGACTCTGTGGGTGCTTGGGTTTTGAAAATTGAGCTTGTTTGAGTGGTTTTGGAAATAGTGGGATCTTCCCATATGAAATAGATTTAATTTTAAACTGTCATTTAAAATTAGCATTTGAATGTTTTTAGCGGATCACAAAGTGGGCCTTGGTACCTCATTATGTGTACTATCAAGGGGTGTAAAGATCCACACATGTTTCTGTTAAGTTTTGAGTAATAGGAATAGCCAAAGTAGGCATGATAGTTAATTTGGCCAAAATGACCATTCACTTCAATTATTCATTTTGAGTTGTTCATCTTTGGGAAAAGTTTGGGAAAGATTTACATGATGTTTATTTCACGTAAGAAACATTTTACAAGCAAAGAATCAGAGAACCATGGCAATTCAAATCAATTCCTAAATTAAATGCACATACACATGAATGCTTTCATTTTTAATTTGGAAAAGTTTTTGTTAACCCTAAATTTGATGATTTGGATCTTGATAAGCTTGGATTAAAGGTTTGGGATGTTACAAACCTTCCCTACTTAAAAATCTCTCGTCCCGAGATTTACAAAGAAAACTAGGAACTAAAGAGATCTGGGAACTTTGTCCTAATGTAATCTTCGCGCTCCCAAGTGGCTTCCTCCTCGGTATGGTTGCTCCACTGAATCTTGAGAAACTTGATGCTCCTGGTCTTGGTGGTTCTGTAGGCTTCTTCTAAGATACGGATGGGCACTTCTTTATAGGTCAGGTCATTGTTGATTTCTACAGCCCTGTGATCGATGTTCTGAATACTTCCGTCTTCTCCGGCACTTCCAGGCATTTGCGAAGTAACGAGATATGGAACACATTGTGGATGGCTGACATCTCTTCAGGCAGTTCTAGTTGATACGATACTTCTCCTCGATGGTTCAGAATCTTGAAGGGCCTGATATATCTGGGGGCTAACTTTCCTTTCAGACTAAAGCGTTGAGTTCCTTTCAATGGCGAAACTTTGAGATACACAAAATCTCCGACATTGAAAGTCAGGCCTCTCCTTCTTTTGTCAGCATAACTCTTTTGTCTGGATTGGGCGGTCTTGAGGTGCTCACAGACTTTGTGAACTTTCTCTTCTGCTTCCTTGAGAATGTCGGGTCCAAAGATCTGACTCTCTCCTACTTGCGACCAATTCAAAGGGGTACGACACTTTCTTCCGTATAGGAATTCAAATGGTGCCATCTGCAAACTAGCTTGATAACTGTTGTTATATGAGAATTCTGCGAAAGGCAGGCAGTCTTCCCATTTTGATCAGTATTCCAACACACAAGCTCTAAGCATGTCCTCTAGGATCTGGTTGACTCTCTCAGTCTGTCCATCAGTTTGCGGGTGATAAGATGTACTGAAGTTCAACTTGGTTCCCGATCCTTCTAGGACTTTCTGCCAAAATCTCGAGGTAAACTGGGTTCCTCGATCGGATACTATGGTCTTGGGGGTTCCATGCAGGCTAACAATTCTAGCAATTTACAACTCTGCTAGCTTCGCACTCTGGTAGGTAGTCTTCACAGGTATAAAGTGGGCTACCTTGGACAGTCTATCAACTATGACCCAGATTGAGTCATTTCCCCTACTAGAGTAGGCAAGTTGGTGATAAAGTCCATTCCGACGGAATCCCATTTCCATTCCGGAATCTACAATGGTTGCAACAGTCCTGCAGGTCTCTGATGTTATGCTTTGACTCTTTGACAGATGTCACATTTGGCGATGTAGCTTCCGATTTGTCTCTTCATCTTATGCCACCAAAATTGTTCCTTCAAATGCTGATACATCTTTGTTCCTCCGGGGTGGATAGAATAAAGAGTATCATGAGCTTCCTTCATGATAACTTGCTTCAGTTCTGAATCTGCTGGCACACAGATACGTCCTTTGTACCATAGTAATCCTTCTTCGTCTTCCGTGAATCCAGGTACCTTTCCTGTACCAATACAACGTTTGATTCCGTCGATACTTTCATTCCCCTTCTGGGCTTCCTTGATTTGGCTAATCAAAGTGGGTTGAAGTTCAATGCTAGCTAAGAATCCTTTGCTAACTAATTCAGTCTTGAACTGCTTCAACTCTTCATACAAACTTGGTTGCTTCTCCTTGATCATGGTGTTGAGCCTACACGGCAATCTGCTAAGAGCATCCGCTACCACATTGGCTTTGCCGGGGTGATAGTGAATGTCAAGGTCATAAATTGATTAACTCTATCCATCTCCTTTGCCTCATATTCAGCTCCTTCTACGTGAAGATATACTTTAAACTCTTGTGATCTGAGTAAATCTCACAGCGATTACCCATCAAATAATGACGCCATGTCTTCAACGCTAGAACCAGAGCTGCTAGCTCAAGATCATGAGTCAGATAGTTCTGCTCATGCTACTTCAGTTGCCGAGACAGATACGCGATGACTTTTCCTTCTTGCATCAACACACATCCGAGACCAATCTTGGATGCGTCACAATACACATCAAAAGGCTTCTTGATATCTGGCATGATTAATATTGGGGCTGATATCAATCTCTTCTTCAGCTCCTGAAAACTGGCTTCACATTTGTATGTCCATTCAAACTTCTTGTCCTTCTTCAACAATTGGGTCATTAGTCGGGCTATGCTCAAGAATCCTTCTACGAACTTGCGGTAATATCCCGCTAATTCGAGAAATGCACGGACTTGGGTTTGAGTGGTTGGGGCTTCCCATTCTTCGACATCTTTGATCTTGGCGGGATCAACAGAGACTCCTCCGGCAGACACAATATCTCCTAGGAATCCTACTTCTTTCAGCTAGAACTCACACTTGCTGAACTTGGCATATAACTGATGCTCCCTCAAGGTTTCTTGGATAATTCTCAGATGTTGCTCATGTTCTTCTTCTAACTTGGAGTAGATAAGGATGTCGTTGATAAACACAACTACAATCTTATCTAGGAAATTCATAAAGATCTTATTCATGAGATTCATGAAATAAGCAGGGGCATTGGTTAATCCAAAAGACATAACCGTATACTCATATAAACCATAGCGAGTAGTAAAGGCGATCTTCGGAATATCTGTTGCACGAATCTTAAGTTGGTGATAACCAGTCCTAAGATCAATCTTTGAGAATACCTGGGCTCCAGTCAACTGATCAAGTAGATCCTCTATCTTTGGCAAGGGATACTTGTTCTTGATGGTGACATCATTCAACTTTCTGTAATCTATGCACAGATGGTTGCCTCCATCTTTCTTGTCGACGAATAACACTGGTGATCTCCATGGTGATGCGCTTGGTTGAATCAAGCCTTTCTCTAACATGGCATCCAACTACTTCTTCAGTTCCACTAACTCTGAGGGGTTCATGCTATAGGTTCTCTGGGCTATAGGTCCGGTTTCGGGGATTAGTTCGATAATGAACTCAATATCCCTATCCGGGGGCATACCTAGCAATTCATATGGGAATACGTCGGGGTATTCACAGACTACTCTGACTTGGTCAATGGTGGGCAGGGCTACACTCTTGTTGCACTTGAATTGACGGGGTAAGGTTTCAGATATATGCTCTACTGTTACTCCAGAACTACTAGGCATGGTAATGGCTTTCTTAGCACAGTCTATCAGTCCTTTATGCCTTGACATCCAGTCCATACCTAGTTCTACTTCCAATCCTTTGGTTCCAAGTACAATTAGGTTGGCATAAAAATCTATCCCATGTATTCTGATAGGCATAGCTTTGCAAATTTTTCTAGCTTTGGTTGTTGAACCGGGGATTTGAACTATCATGACATGCTTCAAGTTGGTTGGGTGAATCTTACTAGTGCATGCAAATTCTTCAGTGACAAAAAAATGCGATGCTCCCGAATCAAACAATACTCTTGCTAAAACTGAGTTGACAGAAAACATACCCAGCACTACATCTGGCGCTTCCTGGGCATCTTATGTGTTCATGTTGAAGAGACGGCCGTTGCGGTTGTGAGGGTTCCCTAGGGCAAATCTTCTTCCTGGTTGAACACGACGCTGCTGCTGAGCTGGGGCATTCACATTGGCATTGGCTGTAGTCTTCTTGGGACACTCATTGGAGTAGTGACCCTTCTTCCACACTCGAAACAAGTGATTTGGGACTTGTCCTTGACTGCGAAAGGTACAGCATTGCTGCCAGTTCTGGGTGCAGTGTTGTTGTTGTTGTTGCTGTTGGTCTTGGGAGGTGCACGGTTGAAATTTTTAGCATTGCCAGAGTTGTGATTGTTTCCTCCGGACTTCCCATTGCATCCGCTACGGTTGGGGTAGCTTGGGCGAGACGTTGGGGGTCGATTGTTCCTTGGTGCATATCCCGATGAGGGGTTGGGACGGTACTTCTGGTGACTGCTGGATCCAGACTGATGCATCATACGACGCTTGCGATTGTCGTTTGCCTGGTTAATCTTCCCTTCCATCTGAATGGCAGAGTCGACTAGCTCTTCGAGATCCTCGAAACAGATGTTAACGAGGACAGTCTGCATCTCATCATGTAGTCTGTTCAGGAATCTCTCCTTCTTCTTGGCCTCCGTGTTGATCTCATCAGGTGCATATCTGGCAAGTGACAGGAATCTATCACGGTACTCCACCACGGTCATTCTTCCTTGCTTCAATTCACGGAATTCATCTCTCATTCTGTTGACTAGACCTTGCGGCACGTGGGTGCGGCTGAACTTGACTTTGAATGCTTCCCATGTCATCACTTGACCATGGTTCATATTGCGGATACTATTCCACCAAGCTCTTGCATCTCCTGCCAGGTAGTGGGTGGAGAAGAGAACTTTCTCATTTTCATCAACTCTTGCAACTTCTAAGTTGTTTTCCATGGTCTGTAACCAGTCATCAGCATCTAGTGGGTTCTCAGATTGGTTGAAGATTGAGGGATTGGTATTCTGAAAAAAAATTAGTTTGGATCCCTGGTGATCCTGATTTCCATGCCCTTGGTTGTTGAGAGCCATCTGGGCGATCTGTTGGAGTGTTGCTAAGTTAGCTTGGTGCTCTGCCTGCTTGCTTCACCGTCTACAATGAGATTCTGCAAGATCTACAGCATTGGGTCTTGCGATGAGCTGCTACCTCCTTGGTTTCCACGAGTCATCTAAAGATTGAGATCGATATAGGGGTAAGAGGGAAATTCTAAGGTTCATGGTTTTGGTTTTCAAAGCTAAAACTTTGAGTTAGACTCAGGTTTTTCAACTAACTTCATTTTCATTCATGCAAACAAGCACACGATACAACACACACCACAACAATCAAAGGAAAACATATGGTTTGAAGAACCATTCTATAAGCTACGATATAGTGGGACCGATACATCTCATGCTACGATAGTGCTCTAGTGCATCTACTCATCGTCGATGAAGTCGGAGTCCTCATCATCAGTGTAGAAGTCCACGGCATCCTCCTCTAGAAAGTCATCATCGTTGCTGAGGTAAGAATCCATGTCTCCCTGGATGTGTTCACCCTCATCTTCTTCCTCCTTTGCGGCAAGCTGAGCTTCCTGCTCCTTGACGGTCTTCTCGAGGTCAGCCACCTTCTTGCAAAGACGGGCGATGGTGCGATCCTTCTTTCCATGCTGGCGGCGAAGAGACTGGCGATCCTGGACGAGCAGTGCGAATGTCTGGGCCTTCTGGTCGGCAATGGCACGGTTCTGGTTGGCTAACTCTCTGGCATTGTCCAGTTCCTGCTGTCTATCATGAAGCAAGAAGTCAAGATTCTCCACTTGACGCCTCAAATCTGGGTAGCTTGGCATCTCCATCGGCATTCCCATGAAGTCACGTCTTGCATAGTGGGCAAAATGGGTTCCTTGGATCTTGTTGACACTGAGGGCTCATAGACGTGCGAGAGCTTCATGCATTGCCCTGGCTAACCCATCTAGCCAGTTGTTCTCTCTTACGGAGAACTGGATTCTCCCAGAAGTTGGTGCTTCGATGCTTCCTCTAAGATCTGCGGTGACTAGCGATTGTAGGTCTCCTCCTGGGGGGTCCTAGAAGTTGAGGTCCAAGAAACTCCGGATGTGGGCGTCCTAGTAATTCCGACAGTGAATCCAGATCCCTCTCGAAGATCAGCTGACCTCTGTTTCCCAACTGGTAAAACTTGCTGAACTGAGTCTCCATCTACAAGAATTAAGGATGAGGAAATTAGTGAGGTGATCAAGTGTGTCAAATTTTAAGTAGTAGTGTAAGAATTTTGAGGAACATGAATTTTTGAGAAAGAATGAATCTACAAGGATAAGAGAGGAGATAGTTTTTCATAAATACTCACTTTGGTTTTGAAACTAAGTTTTTGTTTGGACGTCCATTCTAACTAGGGTCTCCTATGGTCAGGATGG
Organism: Avena eriantha; assembly: GCA_910589775.1. Classification (NCBI taxonomy): domain Eukaryota; kingdom Viridiplantae; phylum Streptophyta; class Magnoliopsida; order Poales; family Poaceae; genus Avena; species Avena eriantha. The sequence continues at coordinate 289,642,276 of OU342741.1, forward strand.
CTTTGATACCAACTTGTCAACACCCGGATTTTTAATCCCAGATGCCCGTTATGCCATACCTCGCAATCCCAGGATTACCATTTTTGCGAGACATAACGGATTGGATATCACAGAACATCATCCATTACAAACCATACATAAGGTCTTACACAAATAAGGATCTCATGATCCAGTCTTAATACAACAAGCAGCGGAAATAAAAGATAAGCATAGCGGTGGGGTCCATCTTCAGGGGCACAGGGAATGCTGACGAAGGCAGATAGTCCTAGTTATCATAGCCGTCCTGTTGGCCATCATCTTGATAGTCTCCTTCATAGTCTGGCCATGATAATAGCTAGGGACAAAAGCCATGAGTACTCTTTAAGTACTCGCAAACTACCTCTAACAAGTAATATAATTCTAGGTTAAAGTGATAAATCTAAGTTTAACTATAAAGTTAAGTTTGAAACCTAAGCTGAGTTCTGAAGCAAAGAAAGATAAAATAAAGTTCTAGGATCACTTTAAGTTGGGAAGCTATTGTCATAAACACAACCCTGTTGTGGTCAAGTCAAGATTCATCATTCATTTCATAAGTTGTTTGGAAAACATCTGACAACGAAACAGTATGGCCATTCCAACTGTCCATAACCGCGGACGCGGCTATTCGAATAGTTTGACACTCTGCAGAGGTGGTACACTTTCACCACAAGATTCGATACATCTGTCAGGGATAACCCTAAATCATCATACTTAGTATGCAGATAATCAAACATAACCTTCCCTTTACACACCCTAGTATAAGCACCTCTCCTATGAGCATGGCCTCACAACCATGACCATCAGTCATCTTGGGTACTTCATAGGTGGACAACATTGAGAGGTAGCCTCAGCTCAAACCTCTCCTGCGAGGGAACTAATACTAATGCATATAAATTTCCAGCTAAGCCTTACCCAATTCAGGTAGTGTGGTTGTACAGTAAATTTGGAATGGTATCGCATCCGAATCCAACCATCAGTTTTATAAAAGGGTTAAGGCTCATGCCTCAACATTTTCACCATCACAAACCATTTTTGTTTCTCAACACATGTCAAAACATCTCAATAGAATGACTCATCATTCCAAGGTTTTCATAATTCATTTTCACCAAGTGTTCCCATCTAAAGTGACTCAAGTTTTTGATCTACTCTAAACTACTATTTAAGAGTGTTCACTAAGGTGGAAAAGATGGGTACAGTCTCATGCCATAGAATGACATCTAAAGGGGTTCTAAATAGGTCAAGTTTTATACTCTTTAAGCTACCTTCAAAACAAGTAAAGAACTTTGTGTAAAGTGAAGGAAGTAAAGCATGTAAATAATACTTGGGGTATCTAATAGTCAAGTAGTGTGACCAAAGCATACCTAAACCATCTTTGCTAAACCATCTAGTTTAATCCTTGCTTGCTAAGCATTATACTTGCAAGTGTTAGCTTGCATTGTTAATGGTGGCTTGCCTTGTGTAGTGTAGTGGTTGAAGTTTTCTTCTTCCTCTTCTTGGTAAAACTCCTGCTCCTCCTCGAAAGCTTGGTCGGTACTATCGTCTATAAATACATACGGAGTACACAATCACCAAACAATACTTAACTAGTCTAACTAGCACTCTAAGGCATATAGTTGATGATCTATTATCATCACAAGCATCATAGGTCTAATTTAATAGTTTCACTCTTTTTAATTTAGAAAGGTAATTTCTACTCATTGAATAATTAACTAAGATTTAATATTCACCACTTAAAACATGGGATCATGTGGACACATGTCATCACCACATATTCTAGCATGTGGGAATGTGATTTAAGGGTTGGATCATAATGACTTTGGTTTAAATTCAATATTTAATGATTTAAAGTGACTAGAAATGCTTATATAGCATTATTTTGGTACTAGTCCAAAGTCACCGCATGTAAACCTTAATATTATTACATATTTAGATAGATATGATGAAATGTGATTTTTGGGAGTTGGAATCAACTCAAAACCTATCTTGGTTGATTTTATAAAAATGTTGCAAGGTACAAATGCTTCTGTTTTGTTATTTTTACTAGGAGAGATCTATAACTCTAATTGAATTAAATCCAACGGGCTTGGCTAGATCATTTCAATACATTTCAGACAAAATTGGTTTCATCCAATTCGGATTTGTCAAACTCTCTGAATTGATTTTCAAACTCAGAGACAGAACTAAGTTTAAACTAAAAAGGAAAATCCTAATTCAAACTAATTGGGTCACGTGGGAAACTCTAACGGGCCGGCCCAGTGTCACTCCACGGCGCGGGGCTCAACTGACAGGGGGGTCCATAAGTCAGCGGCTCATAACGCGCGAAGCGGTACGGGGCGATGTGGGCCGTTAGATTAGAATGAGGATCAACGGCTATAGCTTGTCGTCCACGACGGACCTGTCACCGGCGAGCTCGAACCCTAGCAGCTCGGTGGGGGTGCATAGGGGGCGTACCAGGGCTCTAGCGACGACGGCGAGGCCGGCAAACAGACTGGTGGTCGACGGCGAGCTTAGGGACGGTCGAGGCAGGTCCGGGGGTGGTCGCAATCAGCGGCTCCCCTTCCTCCTCTGCTGCGGGCTACTCCGGCCAAATTCCGGCGAGCAAGTGCTCGCGCTGCTCTGGCTAGAGGTGGGGAATGGTTAGTGAGATTAGGGGAGTGGAGTGGTGTGCTTCAATTGGCTAGGGGTGCCCTCCTTTTATAGGCTCGACGGCGAGACAGAGAGGGATGGGCAGGCGACGGTGGCGACATGGCTACGGGCGCCTAGCGACGGGCAGTCTCCTCGTAGTGCTCTAGGAACTCAATGCGGGCATAGGGATGGTGGTATGCGGTTGGGGGTAGCTGGCGCTCTGAGCGACAGAGGCGGCGGTGTCCACGGTGAGCGGTGGCTGTGGTGCCTTGGGCGGCGAACGGGTGTGTCCGTCGTGTTCCCTGGGTCGTGGCAGAGTGGTGGGCGCGGGCTGCGGCCGAGCGGCGGCTTGTGCACGCGTGCTCGGCATGGTGCGGTGGCACTGGGCGCGTGGTTGCCTCGGTGGTCCACTGCTACGCTTGGCTCGGGGAGGGGACAGAGGGTGGCGGTGAGGTGCTGGCTACCTCCTAGACATGGCGAGAGAGAGGGAGGTGGTCTGCTGGGGCGAGTGCATGGTCGGCCGGTGAGCTAGTGCTCGGGGTGGCTCGGTACTGTGGCTAGGGACAAGGGAGATGGGTGCTAATGATATGGTTAGATCATGAGGGTACCAAAGGATTAAATGGAGATCAAATGGGGGCAAAACCCTGTTCAAAAAAGTGAGCTAGGATTTAGAGTTTAACCCTGCCTGCCAAGTGTTTGATTAAATGGCCGCAAGAAATAAACTTTGGAATTTTGAAAAGATTTTTGCTGGGTTTGCTAGGCATAAGCTTGAGACTCTGTGGGTGCTTGGGTTTTGAAAATTGAGCTTGTTTGAGTGGTTTTCAAAATAGTGGGATCTTCCCATATGAAATAGATTCAATTTTAAACTGTCATTTAAAATTAGCATTTGAATGTTTTTAGAAGATCACAAAGTGGGCCTTGGTACCTCATTATGTGTACTATCAAGGGGTGTAAAGATCCACACACGTTTCTGTTAAGTTTTGAGTACTAGGAATAGCCAAAGTAGGCATGATAGTCAATTTGGCCAAAATGACCATTCACTTCAATTATTCATTTTGAGTTGTTCTTCTTTGGGAAAAGTTTGGGAAAGATTTAGATGATGTTTATTTCACCTAAGAAACATTTTACAAGCAAAGAATCACGGAACCATGGCAATTCAAATCAATTCCTAAATTAAATGCACATACACATGAATGCTTTCATTTTTAATTTGGAAAAGTTTTTGTTAACCCTAAATAATATTATTTGGATTTTGGTAAGCTTGGATTAAAGTTTTGGGATGTTACACGTGTGTACACTTGTACCTTCACACAACAAAGACCAGGCAAAATTGTACCTTCACACAACAAAGACCAGGCAAAATATTTCCGTGCATGATAGAGGAACATGTCATTTGTGGCATGTCCATTCTTGTTCATAACACTATTAGCACAATTAAAGTATAGAAAATAGGATGCATATATGCAAGGTCAAACTGCATGGAACTTGTGTGAACATCATCCAAATGTGGGAACTCAAAAAATCCATAAAACGTCTTTGTGTGGCACTCAAAGCAATTGATTAAAATATCGATCGACATCTTTGATGCAAGGATAGGAGAATTTGGCAAAAACACATGAGGAAGAATATCCAAAACAAGTGTGCAAACCAACCATTGGAAAGATAAATTATTCGACATGTTGGATGCCACACACAAGTCATCAAAAGAAAATATCATGGGGATATGAGTATCCCAAGCGGAAGCAAAAACCACATGTTTGCAAAAAAAACATATGAAAGAGCAAATGTTCCTTATGTTTGTTGCAACATCTATATGAGATACTTGGAAGCTCTCATGACAATACATGCTCATAATGGCATTATGGTTACACACAAAACATCAGAAAGAGAAATTGTTCAACAGTTTTGTTGCAACACACAAAGCACAAATATCCAATAGAAACGAAACATGATTATCACAAGGTGAAAAAATACCATTAACATGATTGCAATCAAACCATAGGAAAGAGCAAGTTTTTCAACATGAAAGATGCAAAGCATGCAAAAGGTATGAGAGTTGGCTTCAATCTTGAACTCACTTGAGGGATGCCTCTAGAGCTATTTTTGTCAACTCGTGCTCAACCGAGGTTGACATTATAGCGCAGGAACCAACACACATCATACACAAAAGGAAGACCGTGTATGCATGGTAGAGAAACACATCATCCATCATGACGTATCTCTTCTTGTGCACATCACCATTAATGTCAATCATGTGTAAAATAGATGCATGGTGTGTATGCAAGTGGGGAACATGCTTATAATGGCATTTACAAAAAATCATATGATAATTATTGTTGCATGCAAAACAACTGAAAGAGAAACTATTCATCTTATTGCAAGCAATGGGAGAAATTGTAAAACATCCATGACAAAGCATGGTCCAAGGGGTACCATTTTTAAAATCACTGCAAGCAAAACATTGGAAAGGGCAATTTTTCGACAAAGTGCAAGCAATGATATCATCAACATAACGTTTAGAGCATGGCATGTCTATGGTAACATCATCACAATCAAATAATTTCACATGCTCAACATTATGCAAGGGCGAAGTATCGCATGGAAATATCAATGATTCATATGTAATATCACAAATATCATTCATAGCATGCCAATCATCACAAGTAATCATGTCCACTACTAGGAACATGGCATCATTAACACCCTTATTTTTACCTTGTTCGTACCTCTCATATGAAGTGGGTGTTGTGGTAGTATTGTCCTCCATGTGGGCAACTTCTTCATCCAATATGGGGATGGCGTCATCTTCATCCACCATGTACATCTTCTTGGTCAGAGGCATCATCATCTCCAAGCTTGGCGCTTCTTGATCCATGGAACCTAGCACATCATGAGAAAACACACTAGAGGTAGAGGGTAAGTCGCTAGAAATCAAAGTGGTCTCACATGACCTATCAACTACCACTCTCAACTCACTCGGTGTATCACTCATGCCCTCCAAATGGAAGCACTCAATCTCACGTATGGTGGAGGAACTCACTCACTCTTGTTCTCACTCGGGTGGGCTAAGTGGCTCTCATACTCACATGGGATTGGTACCACATCATCACTCAAGCATATAGGGATAGGTTTGGTTCTCTCAAGTCCATGTGCCTCCTTTGGTGAAGGGAAAATCCCATGCTCACCATTCTCGACCTTGTCGCCCTCTTGTACTTTGGGTGCCATTGTGGTGGTGGCACTCATATCGGAAGTATTGGTCCTTGACGCCATCTTCGCCATTGCATCCAATTGTTGTCAAAGCAACTTGTTTTCTTGTATCTCCTGGGGGTCATATTTTTTATGGCCTCGTCCAACTTGGCAAAGTAGATGTCCATCTCTCGCTTGTATCACATTCTTGGGGTGATTGGGGAAGAAGTTGCATTGAAGATCTTGTAGTTGGATGCTTCATCTTGAACTTGAAGTTTTGGCGTTGAAGATTGATGGCATGGAAGAAGGCTTGCTTTGGTACCATTTTGGTGGTGGCACTAGTAGTGGAAGGTGCCTTGTGGTGATGGTGTCAACAGAGGTCATTGGCGTGCCTTGCCGAAGGTTTATGTTGGTGAAGCACTTGGTCACGCACATGACGCTTGCGACGATGATCCTTTTCCTTGGCACTCTTCTTGTGATGGTGGAGCCTTCTTGAGCTTGATTGAGCATTATGGATGGTTCTCAACATGTATTCTCCGTCTTCATGGCGAAGATGCCATGAACGACGTCTTGTATTCTCTTGATGTTGGCGATGATTACGAGAGGATGTTTTTCAATGAAGATTCTTGTTGCGTGGCACCTCTTTTGGAAGATTGTGTTGGGGCGCCACTCTTCTTGTCGCTGGTGGCACTTGTTGCCATGTAGGTTTGACGCCTTCGAGTTGGTGATGCTTGGCGCCTTGGAAATGGTGGTTCTTGGTGCCTTGGAGATGGTGGTGCTTGGCGCCTTGGAGATGGTGGCGCTTGGCACCATGTAGGTGGTGGCGCTTGATGCCTTGGAGGTGGATCATCAAAGTATGTGGTGCCCTTTGGTGTGGCACACTTGGCCTAGAAGTTCATGGTTTCTTGATGATGCGCCTCCGCTTGCTTGACGTAGTAATCTTCCATATCCAAGCGCTGGAGGAATTCTTCATGGCTCATGGAAGAGCCCTCAAAGTCGCTGAAGGTCGCCTTGTCATCCATGCTTGGAGAAGCATCATCGTTGTAGCACTCGAAGTTGTCCATGCTTGGGGAGTCATTTTTGGTGTAGTACTCCATATCACCCAAGCATGTGGATCCATTGTTGGTGTAGTGCTCCATGCATGAGGAGCCATTGTCGATGTAGAGCTCCAATCCCTCCATGCTTGAGGAGCCATAGTTGATGACGTGCTCCATGTCTTCCATGCATGCGGAGTCATCGTAGGTGTAGTGCTCCGGGTCCTCAAAGCACGCAAAGCCATTGTCGGTGTAGTGCTCCGTCATGTCCTCTATACTTGTGGAGTCATAGTCATGGTGGCTCATCATGGATTCATCATAGATATTATCCTCGGTTTCGGAGTCCCTAGACATGATTCACAAGACCAAGTGGTGTATATGGGAAGCAATGTCAAACCTTTCTTTACCTTAGAAGATAGTATCGTGCAAGTGGCCACACTTGTGAGCAATCAAAACCAAGTAAAGTGAAGTTCACACGGAACACCAAAACCAACTAACCACTAAAAACACACACATACAAAGCTTATGGTGGATAGGTATGGAACATGTCATGTCAAAGAATAATCCGAAATCAAGATATATTGTAATGGAAAGTAAAGAACCACGATGATCATTAAACAAAAGAAGTCAATCCACAAGATAGGAATTATGTACAAGGAAACACACACGGCGGGATAAATGAGACTTATGCGACGGATAAAGTGAGCTAAGAACCAAATGATTACCTAGCAAAGACAATAAGCTCGTGTCACACAAGTACAAGGAAAGACGCTAGTACGATTGCAATAAATTGGTGGGCAACAAGATACGCACAATAAGTACCACCTATATGATGTTCATCGAGCTTGCGCATCCTATTCTATGACACACTTGTTTCTTTCTTTTTCTTTATATTTTCCTTTTTCCCTATTTTTTTCTTTCTTTTTATTCTTTTTCTTTTCTTTTTTACTTGCCTCTTCCTTGTGCCAACAACTATACAAGATAACTATATGAGATAGCACACTCACAACTTTTGACAAGGTATCAAATGTGCATATCCCAAGTAATCATAGGAGGAACTAGTCTAAATAGGTGTTTGTTATTCGCAAAGGTAGTTTAGCTCACAAAGGAATGCAAGTGGGAAGAAGTCACGGAACTTTTATACCTTTCATCGCCGATCTTCACCCTTTATTGTTGGATTCCGCCTTGATCATGCAATTTGGATGGAGTATATAGCATGAACCATTTGGATGGTGAGGTAGAGCTCCTTCTCCTCTTCGAAATGAGCTAAACAACACCAAAATCCGAGTTCGTATGCAAAAGTTATGCACAAAATGGTGCGGAGCTGAAGCTATTGCTGGCCAAAACGGTTGGACCGGAATTTCCGACGATGGAGCCGGTTTCACCAGAAATTCCGATTGCTAAACCAGTCGATCGGACCTGGCGCCAGAATGAGTTCGGGACATGAAAAAAGCGATTTTCTGCCAAAAAACTTGATGGAAAACCTCAGATCTGAGGGGTAAATCAAGGAATTAGGCCATGCGAACGCAGGGAAAGGTAGATCAACAAGTTTAGCAAGTAATCCATGGATCAAAACCTAACAAAACGAACTCAAATCACATATTGATCCAAAACATGAATTGGGGCTATTTTTGGTGAATTTTTTTGAATTTATGGGGAAAAGACAAAATCAATGTGAAATCAGTGGCAACCAAAAGTTGCTGATACCATATGATAAGGGGTGACCTCAAGGGTGGCCCAATATTAACAGATCTCGTGGTTAAATCGATAGGAAAGCAAGAGGAAAGAGATAAGGTAGCGGAAGCAGACACACACCTCGTGAAGAACACGATGAACACACACAAAACTCACATGATACAAATCCAATTGCTCTCGTCGGCGACCACCGGTCCGATAGAATCCTTGCGAGAAATGATCGGTCAACATGCTCCCTTCAATCCCAAGTGTAGAGGGAAGAACACCTTGGAGAGGGTCTTGATAACTATGCTCATGCACTCGCAAACGTAGGCCTTGTATAACGATGGATGCACGATGCAAACTTCAACGAGGTTGGTGACGATAGTCGGTCCCCTTGGAGAAGGGGGTGTGGAAAAACTAGAGATTCCACAAAGAGGGTTGTCTTTAGTCTATCATCTATGCCTAAGGGATACATGAGGGGGTGTGGGCTCTATTTATAGGCCAGCCACTAGAATATGGGTAGTTTAGGCAAAAGGATAAGTAAAGGGAATATTCCAGGGAATCAAACCCAGATCCGTGCATAGACATGCATTTCCAGCGATAAGTCCGGCGGCGTCGGTATTTCCGGCGGTCACCGATATTTCCGGTTGGCGCCAGATCGGCATATAGATGTGTGTTTCGGTGGCGACTGGTCCTATCGCCGGGATTTCTGGTGGGGGCTTTGGTCTGCCGGAGCTGTCGCCGGTAATTTCGGCAGTGGCGTCGGTTTCGCCGGCCCTGGCTCCGTTTTGGCTCTGCCTCTTCCTTCTTCTCTTTCAAGACTCCGTCTTGTCATCCGTGAGTCCTCAGGCTTCCTCCGCCTCCGTACTTGTTGGTGTGAACCTATCATGGTCATAGGACGGAGTAAGAAGTAGTATACCATTCAATAGGGTAGGAAGTAGGATCTCAAAGAGGATAGGATTCACCTTTGGTGATACAGATTGTTTGGCCTGATCTTTCACAACGAGTAACCTGGATAGAAAATCTTCCAACAACGCCAATGAACGTCACCTGAAGAAGAGGAATTAATCCAGCAAGCAACATGGAGAAGATCACCACACCTCAAACCAAAACACGACAATCTTTGATGAACACAAGAACATCCGTGACAATATTAGTACGATAGATAACACGGCATCGCTGTCCCCGGAGGGATGCTCACCAAGCAACTCACATAATAGTTTTAGACTAAACAACTCAATTCCAAGCTAACCCTAAGAATCATGATTTACAAGCATATATAAAGGCTGTTGGACGTCCAACATAGAGTTGGGGTCAAACCCAAACAGATCTCTAACTTTCCTAACTTAAAAGGACTCTATTTGTAAACTGACAGAAAACCTCCGACTTGTTTCGGTTTCCGCACACAACTCGTAACAAACTGGGAGACATGCGAGTACCCATTGGAAAGATCTCAGAAATATCTTTCCAACAAGTACTTATTTGCTTAATTCAGAGTTGGCATGTGGAAACCATGCCCGTTTCAATTTCAGAGCTTCCGTTTGTCCGACTGAATCTGCCTTCTTGGTCGCCTTCCATCTCTCGGTCGCCTTCGTCTTGATGATCTTCTCTTGCGCCTTCCTCCCGCTCTTCCCTGATGCATATCGTGCCCATATTATTTGGAGTCCATGAGGATTGGCATAAGTTGGAGAGCTTGATGTGGTAACAATCATAGGTCGGGCTACATCACAACGGTTGGAAGATGTCCTAAAATTCTAGGCTCCAACTTAAGCCCATAGTTGATCCTTAAACATCACCTGTTATATGGTGGTTATGTGAATTTTATCATAAATCGATCATGCCACCATGTCATACTATGTTGTTGTCGAGTTTGATATCCACCACTGAGATCATAGCTACCACCAGCGGAGGCTACTACAGTACTACTACGACGTGGATATTGACGTGGATATCGACAAGTTCGTCGCTGGCTACAACTCCAACACAATGTGGATGGCGGGCGGACCACAATGCGTAGGGCGGTCCAGGAGCGGACATCTCCTGCCATCAACTTCAATCAATGCAACCTGCCATCCTCTCATGCGAAGATTTTCATCGCAGATTTGACAATTTTACGTGTACCAATCGATCAGATGAGGTGCTAAGCTGGTGCCAACTTAGATTCATGTATCTACAATTTATTTTAGCGAGAGGCTTACCAATCGCTGCACAAAACTTTTTTCAATCACATAGGGTCCTAGATTTGCATGGCGTCTTTTTCTAAGCTCCATGTCCCTTTCTTTTTTCGCTTAGACTACACAATGAAAGTATCATAGGTGGTATCATGCATTACATCAATGCAAACCGCTGACATGTGATGACCCACAAGTATAGGGGGTGTATCGCAGTATTTTCGAGGGAAGTGAAACCCAATTTATTGATTTGACACAAGGGGAGCCAAAGACTATTTATGAGCCTTAACAACTGAGCTGTCAATTAAGCTGCACCTGGAAATAATCTTTCTCACAGCAGTTTATCAGTAGCAATAGTTTGGAATAGTAAAGTAGCAGCAGTAGTAAAGTAAATACAATAGTAACAATAGGATTCGGGTGCGGTAGGCATAGGGATGGATGGACGGGCGTTGCATGGACCAGACAATTCACATAGCAATCAAAACATAGGGCAATTGCAGATAAATAAGATAAAGCATCCTAGTACTAGATAATCCTAGGCATGTGTTCCATAAATAGTCATACGTGCTCGCAATGAGAACTTGCACAACATCTTTTGTCCTGCTAGCCCGTTTGCAGCGGGGCCTCAAGGGAACTACTGGCAATTAAGGTGATCCTTTTAACAGAGCACCGGAGCAAAGCATTAACACTCCGTGAACACATGTGATCCTCATATCAAAGCCATTCCCTCCGGTTATCCCGATTTATGTCACTTCGGGGCCATTGGTTCCAGACAACAACGTGTGTATACAACTTGTAGATAAGACCATAAACAATACTATCATAATGAATCAATAACATGTTCAGATCTGAAATCATGGCACTCGCGCCCTAGTGACAAGCATTAAGCATAACAAGTTGCAACAAAGTCATAAAGCACTAATAAAAGATACTAGGCACCATGCCCTAACAATCTGATGTCATTACATGAACGATCTCATCCAATCCCTACCATCCCCATAGCCTACAGCGGGGGATTACTCACTCATAGATGGGGGAAACATGGATGGTCAATGGAGAAGCGATGGTGATGATGATGGCGATGATCTCCTCCAATTCCCCGTCTCGGCAGGGTGCCAGAACGGAGTTTCTGGTGCTGTTTCGTGGAATCTGGTGGTAGCGGCGGAGCGGAACTCCTTCTGGAAAAACGTCGAACCCCCTTGAGCTTTTAGGTCAGAAGGCAACTTATAGGCAAAGAGGGAGACCGAGGGGGGTCTGGGGCGGCCAGACCACCCCCTGACATGGCCTGGGCTAGCCCGCGCGGCCAGGTGGTGTGGCCTGGGCCCAGCCCCCCTCCCTCTCGTATTCTGGCTCTAGGAGTCTTCTGGTGAAATAGGATATTTGGCATATTTTCCGGGATTTTTCTTGATCGTTGATTTTCTGCACAAAAAGTAGACACCAAGGCAATTCTGCTGAAAACAACGTCAGTCCGTGTTAGTTGCATCCAAATCACACAAGTTTAGAGGAGAAACAATAACAAAAGTGTTCGGGAAAGTAGATATGTTTTGGACGTATCAACTCCCCCCAAGCTTAGCTTATTGCTTGTCCTCAAGCAATTCAGTTGAAAACTAAGTGCGATAAAAGAACTTTCACGAACACATTTGCTTTATATGATGTATATATTCTTAGCATGTGATCAACTACTTAGACAATTCATAATAAGGAGTATGCAACTAAGTTTACTTAATAGGCTTTGCAAGCTATGAAGAGATTCCAACTCAAAAATAATAAGTAGCATGAAGCATAAACATAAGCAACATTACAATGCTCATAAAAAGGTATGATAGAGTGGTGTCTCGCTTGCCTTTGTTATGAATGCCAAGGCACATCTGAAGTTCAAGTGATGACTAGAAGTAAAGATATCAAAGATACAAGCATCAAAGTCATAACACAAATAATCAAGTAATGAGACAAATACAAAGAATGACAACTATGCTCTCAAGAAGGTGCTCGAAGAATGTGTGGAGACTCAACAAGTAAAAGAGAAGGTTTTGAATAGTTTGAAAAGCTTCCAAATGCTCAAAGTATAGTACTCATTAGCTTTGAGCTCTCGTTGCCCCTATCATAAGCATCTTTAATGTGGTTAAGGTGAAAGTGACACAACTAAGAGGATATGCTTGACAAGTTATAAATCGAAGCCTCATGCCCCTTACTTACGAAGACCGATCCTCATGCTACTCAACTTCAGTCACAAGTAAGCTCTTGTCATTGTAAATATATACGTATCATAGAGAACCGCCAAAAAGGTACCCCTTGCACATGACACAGGAGCTATCCCATAATTAAAATGACAAGGCAAGCAAACAATGAGCATCTCAGCGATCTTTTTATTTACTATGTGCATAGATTTTTATTGAGGATGCTTCATAGAATGCTCATTACGGTTATGTTGCAAGTTTCCACCATGATTAGGCATGGCTTAGGCTAGCGGCCCAGGCGTTTCTCTAACATACATACAAACTCCATGATCTTACAAGTTCCACTTTTATTTCACACCGCCGGGATCCATAAGCAAAAGAACATGATATCAACGAGGTACTAAGTACCAATGAAATGTTGAAAACGTTCCTCATGAAAACATGGTTCTGCTAACTTCAACTTATAAAGCGCAAGCATATACGCAACAAAGAAGGACGCAATGGTTCGGGTTTATTAAATGCAAGAAAATAAAGTGTGTCATCAAGTTTGTGAGAGCTTTACTAACTAACTTTCTCATAACAAGCAAACATTTTATTCGGAAGAAAACAATGCATATTGAATATGCACTGAAGTAGCAAATGATGCTGATAGGTAGGTATGGTGGACACTTTGGCAATATTTGGTTTTAGGGAGTTGGAAACATGAGTAAAACATACTCAGTGAAAGTGAAGGCTAGCAATAGTAAGGGAGTGACAAACGAGAGAGCAAAAGCTGTCATAATCATGCTTGCAACAAAACAGGACTAATCATGGTATGAAAGTGATTCAAGATCCTCAAGGCAAAATAATTCATCGAGGCTTAACTGATTATTACAGTCATGTGCATGCGTGAGCATGTGCCAATTCAATTCAAATGAAACATTCAGAGGAGGATACCTTAGTGTCATACCAAATTATGAATAGAGTAATGCAAGCAAACATTCATAAGACATGCTACAAACTATTAGCAAGCTGGAACTAATCATATGAAAGCAAGAACTATTAAGAATCCAAAGATAACATACACCCTACACGAATAGACTAAGCATGCCCACAGTGATGAGTATATGTACAAAAATGAAAACAAATAGATTTCGTTACTAGCCTCTTACCACGCCTCAAGTTGTCATTAATTCTCATTATTGCTCTTCACTTGTGTGGCTTGAATAATAATAATATGAAACGAAATCCCACTGAGGACTGCTGAACCCTGCAACAAACTCACAAAACCAAAGAAGAACGACAAATATTTTTTGTGTTTTCCATTTTTAAACAAGAACCAAAAGGGAAAAACAAGCAAAGCAAAATCTTTTTGGGTTTTTTCGAATAGTTCAAACCAAACAAAAAGGAAAAGCAAACCAAGGCAAAAGAAGAAGAAGCAAACAAAGAGAAACAACAGAAATATTTTTGGTCTTTTTTCTGTTTTAGAAAGCAAAAGCAAAGAAAGAACGAAAACTAAAACGAGTAAGAAACATGAATATACAAAGTACCGACACAACATGATAAGGAGATGAGTGCGGTGTCGGCGTACCTCCCCCCAAGCTTAGGCTTTTGGCCTAAGTGGGTGTCAATCCAGATACGGGTAAGGGTTCCAAGCAGGAGGATCATGATAAGAATGGTCGTAGTTAGGCCCATGGGAAGAAGCTCCCCAGTCATAAGCAGGCTGCTGATATGAAGACTCCCCCTCATTCGAGGGCTGGACCGAATCATCCGTGACCTCCCTTCTAGTATCTTGCTCCTGTTGAGAGAGCTCTCCCAAGTATGTGTCAAGCTCCTCCTCAGTGAGGGACCATCCTTCCCTGTTATCAAGGTTAAACAAAACAGGTGCAGGCAAAAGAACAACACGCTCGGACTTGCTCTTTCTCCAACCAGCTTTGAGAAAGGTTATTTCATCAGACAACTCACTCATACTAGCCCATGAGGAAACAAATTTATGTTGTATCATGGAATTAAGATCAAGCCTTTCTATGGGAAACTGTAGGTCTAGATGATGAGGCACTAAACCATGCAATGCTAGTAAACGAGAAGCAATGAGGCCTCCACAAATTCCACCTTTCTCACGGTTAGCAGCAAGACGGAAAGCTATCAAAGAACCTAAGTTGTAAGACCTATCTCGTTTAAGAGCAGCAGAGATAAATGCTAGATCATATGAAGATAACTTATTGGCAGTTTTCCTAGCAAGAACACACTTAGCAACAAAGTAGGCAAAGTAACGAATAGAGGGAAGGCGAATGTTACGGATTTTCCCATTCTCCTTCGAGAAGCCGCTCCCTTGGAAAATTTCTGCGTATAAATCCACGAGTGGTTCAGGTCGCTCCTTAATCCTTCTACATGATCCCCATTGAGGTACCTTAATAGCTGCACAAAAATCATCAAGAGAAAGGTCGACAGCAATATTGTAAATTTTGTAGTGGACCATGGGGTTAGGCAAAGAGTGACTAAATTGAAAGTCCTACACCACAGACATGGTTAGCTTCACAAATTGACAAGGCTCATCTTCCAAAAAGTGCTCTAACACTACATTAGAAACCAAAGTGTGGAAATCTTGAAGAATTCATGTAGCTCTCATGAACTCAGAACATGGATAAATGGAGGGAAAAACTTCCTCCTCCTGGTGGACCTTCATGATCTCAGACACCCATAGTTCATGTTGGTTTAGGTGGTGCTCACTCATCTTCTATTCTGAAATTTAGACACCTATTAAACAAGTGATTGCAAAGTAATATAATGAAGGATTCTACTCATAGGGACTCGTAAGAGGCCTAAACATGCATCAAAACCATATCTATAAGCATCAAACAAGCTTACAATCTCTCATAACCTGTCACCT
The DNA here is from genome assembly GCA_910589775.1 of Avena eriantha. Lineage (NCBI taxonomy): Eukaryota > Viridiplantae > Streptophyta > Magnoliopsida > Poales > Poaceae > Avena > Avena eriantha. The sequence goes on from OU342741.1 coordinate 289,658,033, forward strand.
ACAGCAGCAAAATACTCAAGATATAATCCACTAAACACAAATCTACTTGGACAAGGAGAAGAGTCACATACCAGGGAACAAATGCTCCAAATTTCAGCAAGAAAGATGGGCTGAGCAAGGAGATCGAAAAAATCGAGAGCAAGCACAGCAAGAACGCGATTTTGAGCAATGAACTGGAGCTTACTCGGGAGAGAGAAGAAACTGGCAGGTGAGAGAGTTAGTGGGGGGCCACGGGTGGCCAACACTAGGGCATGGAGCCACCCAGGGCAGGCCGCACCACCAGGTGGTGTGCCTGCCTGGTGGGTCCCCCTGGTACCTCCCAGGCACTCCTCTGCCCCTTTTTCACGTAAAAATTTAATATGAATTTTCTGAATTTTTCGAGACACTTTATTTTTGGGCATTTTTCAGGAATAGAAGAATGATTTTCTGACAGGCGGATTTTTTTTGGAATATGATGCAATGACAAAACAAGGCTAGAACTACAGAATTTTAAGACACTCTAACATGCAAGCAACTAACGACAAAGAAAACTAAATGAAAACAAAAACTAAAATGGATAGAATAGAAGTACACAGAGATAATCATAATGAAAACATTGTTTTTTTTCAATGAAATCCTTTTGTTAACAAGGTTGATCAGGTCTCGTTACCAAAAAAAATTCATATGAGACAAAACTTTGTATTCCACTAATGATTATGTTACCTCAACCTTGATAGCAATGGTCCCAATCATAATAGTTTCAAATTTTTCTCTTCGTATGGGACAATATATTTCACCAACTTGAATGCCCTCAACATGTTCAATTGAATTCAAACCATAAGTCCTTTCAATCTTCTTGGGGAAATAGACAGTATGTTCCTTGTCATTAACATTGAAAGTCACATTTCCTTGATTACAATTAATAACAGCTCCTGCAGTATTAAGAAAAGGTCTCCCAAGAATAATGGACATATTATCATCTTCAGGCATTTCAAGCACAACAAATCAGTTAATATCAAGCAATTATGAGCCACTTGAACAGGTACATCCTCACATATACCAACAGGAATAGTGGTAGATTTATCAGCCATTTGCAAAGATATATTAGTTGGTATTAATTTTTCTAGTTGAAGCCTCTTATAGAGAGAGAAAGGCATAACACTAACTCTAGCTCCCAAATCACACAAAGCAGTTCTAACATAACTATTCTTAATAGAGCAAGGGATAGTTGGAATCCCTGGGTCTCCAAGTTTCTTTGGAACCTTACCATTAAAGGAATAATTAGCAAGCAAAGTAGAAATTTCTTCATTAGGGATCTTCCTTTTATTCGAGACAATATCCTTCATATACTTTGAGTAAGGAGGCAATTTAATAGCATCAGTCAAAGGAATTTGCAGGAATAAAGGTTTCATCCATTCACAAAACTTATTATAGTGTTCATCTTCCTTTGACTTGTGTTTCTTATCAGGGAAAGGCATAGGTTTTTGGACCCAAGGTTCTCTTTCACTACCATGTTTCTTAGCAATAAAATCGTCTTTAGTGTATTTAGTATTCTTAGTGTGGTTTTCAGGTTCTTCTTCAACTTTTTCTTCATTAGGAACTTCATTTTCTTCATTACCACTTTCAGTTTCAGCAATAGATATAGATATACTATTAGGATCTATAGCAGGTTCAGAGGGTTCTACAACAGTTTTATGTTTCTTTTTCCTTTTCTTACGAGTAGAGCCACTATTTTTAGCTTGTTGGGAATCCTACTCAATTCTTTTGGGATGCCCCTCAGGATAAAGAGGATCTTGGGTAGCAGCACCACTTCTAGTTCTAATTTCATAAGCATGTTTTTTCTTTAGCAGCATTAGCTAACAAGTATTTTTGCACTTTAATGAGTTGATCTATTTGAGTTTGAACCATTTGAAAGTGTTTAACAATCATTTTAACATCATTAGAGGTTCTTTCCACAATATCTTTCAACTCAACAATAGCTCTAGTGTTCTCCATTAGATGATTTTGCACCCTTTTATTAAAATTATCTTGCTTAACAATAAAGATATCAAATTCTTCTAAGCATTGATTAGGAGGTTTAGAGTAAGGGATATCACCTTCATCAAAGTGTTGGAGAGAGTGTACCTCAATAGTGGGTGAGTAGGGAATAGGCTTACATAATTCTTCTATAGGAGGTAAATTCTTGACATCTGCAGCTTTAATTCCCTTCTCCTTAAGACATTTCTTAGCTTCCTTCATCACTTCATCATTTAATTCAATCACTCCCCTCTTCTTTGATGTTGGAATAGGCACCGGAATAGTAGGTTCATGTACAATCACTTCAGGTATAGCTTGTTTAGGAGGAGTCCAATCTTCATAGTTCTTACTTATTTTAGCCATTAATTCCTCAGCTTCCTTAGGAGTCATGTTCCTGGAAACACAATCAGCACAACTATCTAGGAATGTCCTAGATTCCTCGGTTAGTCCATTATAAAATATATCAAGAAGCTCATTCTTAGGTAATGGACTTCCAACCTGTGCATGAATCAAAGCACAAAACCTTGCCCAAGATTCGAGCAATACCTCTTTTTCTCCCTGTTTAAAATCAAAAAGTTCCTGCAAAATAGCATGTCTAGCACTAGGAGGAAAATATTTCTGCAGGAAAGTACTAATCAAGCAATCAGGGATATCAATAGATCCAGGGGTAAATTACTAAACCAAGTTTTAGCTTCTCCTTTCAGTGAAAAGGGGAAAATCTTAGCAACAAAGTAAGTACGCATCTTAATATCATCAGAAAACAAGCCACCCATGGTAGAAAGTTCATTCATATGTGCTACCGCACTTTCATTCTTAGTCCCACAAAAAGGTTCTTTCTCGACAATAGCTATGTAAGATAGATCGAGAGAGAAATCATAATCTTCATCTAAAATGTTTATGGGAGAAGCAGCAAACTTAGCAACAGGAGACAATTTGGGTCTAATAGTACGCCTCTCAAGGAGACTCTTAGCAGCGCTCCTATCATGGGTGTTTTTACATTCTTCAATAAATTCATCGGTCATCTCAACATAACCATCTTCAATGTCATAACTCTCACTAGACTCAGGTGAACTAACAGGTGTAGTAGTAGTGTCTTCATTAGGAGTTTCAGTATTTCCAGCTATAGTTCTAGCAATCGTAGCATCTAGGAAAGGACCTAATGAACCACTCTTATCAAGCACAGTAGAAGCAGCAACATAAGCATCAGAAGTTTTAGATTCAGTAGTAGTATCAGTGTGTGTAGCATGTGTATGTGGTGGTGTAACGAGCTTACTCATAACAGATGGTGAATCAAGAGCAATAGAGGTGTTTAGAACCGTACCTCTTCTTGTAGTGGATGGTAAAATAGGAACCTTGCCATCACGAGACTTACCCATGATGGATGGATAGCAGCGAACAATAGAGAATCCAAGTGAACTTGATAAATAAAGCTATTCTCCCCGGCAACGGCGCTAGAAAATAGTCTTGATGACCCACAAGTATAGGGGGTGTATCGCAGTATTTTCGAGGGGAAGTGAAACCCAATTTATTGATTCGACACAAGGGGAGCCAAAGAATATTTATAAGCCTTAACAACTGAGTTGTCAATTCAGCTGCACCTGGAACCAATCTTGCTCACAACAGTTTATCAGTAGCAACAGTTTTGTAGTAGGAATAGTAAAGTAGCAGAAGTAGTAAAGTAAAGACAGCAGTAACAATAGCAGTAACAATAGGATTCGAGTGGGGTAGGCATAGGGATGGATGGACGGGTGTTGCATGGACAAGACAATTCACATAGCAATCAGAACATAGGGCAATTGCAGATAAATAAGATAAAGCATCCTAGTACTAGATAATCCTAGGCATGTGTTCCATATATAGTCATACGTGCTCGCAATGAGAACTTGCACAACATCTTTTGTCCTGCCAGCCCGTTTGCAGCGGGGCCTCAAGGGAACTACTGGCAATTAAGGTGCTCCTTTTAATAGAGCACCGGAGCAAAGCATTAACACTCCGTGAACACATGTGATCCTCACACCAAAGCCATTCCCTCCGGTTATCCCGATTTCTATCACTTCGGGGCCATTGGTTCCGGACAACAACGTGTGTATACAACTTGTAGATAAGACCATAAACAATACTATCATAATGAATCAATAATATGTTCAGATCTGAAATCATGGCACTCGGGCCCTAGTGACAAGCATTAAGCATAACAAGTCGCAACAAAGTCATAAAGCACTAATAAAAGATACTAGGCACCATGCCTAACAATCTGATGCCATTACATGAACGATCTCATCCAATCCCTACCATCCCCATAGCCTACAGCGGGGGATTACTCTCTCATAGATGGGGGAAACATGGATGGTCGATGGAGAAGCGATGGTGATGATGATGGCGATGATCTCCTCCAATTCCCCGTCCCGGCAGGGTGCCAGAACGGAGTTTCTGGTGCTGTTTCGTGGAATCTGGTGGTGGCGGCAGAGCAGAACTCCTTCTGGAAAAACATCGAACCCCCCCTGAGTTTTTAGGTCAGAAGGCAACTTATAGGCAAAGAGGGAGACCGAGGGGGAGTCTGGGGCGGCCAGACCACCCCCTGGCGCGGCATGGGCTAGCCCGTGTGGCTAGGTGGTGTGGCCTGGGCCTAGCCCCCCTCTATCTTGTATTCTGGCTCTAGGAGTCTTCTTGTGAAATAGGATTTTTGGCATATTTTCCGGGATTTTTCCTGATAGTTGATTTTCTGCACAAAAAGTAGAGACCAAGGCAATTTTGCTGAAAACAGCATCAGTTCGTGTCAGTTGCATCCAAATCACACAAGTTTAGAGGAGAAACAATAGCAAAAGTGTTCGGGAAAGTAGATACATTTTGGACATATCAACATGTCACTGAAATTGATAGTGAGAGAGATTACAGTAGTATCATAGGTAGATACCGTATTATAGCACATAAAAATAGAAAAAATGACATCAAATAAATTTTGAAGACAAATTTACATTGAGTTTCTACATTTCAATAAATATGATGAGATCATAATACTACTACATGATACTCCCTCCGTCCCGGTTTAAAGGACACATATAAAAATCTCTTGGCCATAGGCTTACTCTAATTAGGGCTAATTTGACTATTACTAATTCTGTGATTGGCTCTTTCTCTAAAATTAAATGCTTATGTTTCTAGGAGGTGGGGTATTTTGGGATTGCATTCCCTTTAAACCAGGACAGAGGGAGTACTATACATTGTAGAGGTAGTAGCATACTGTAACACCCTCGAATCGGCCCTATGCAAGTTTTAGCGCTTCCCGCTAAACCCGCATAGAAACGATTCAAGGACGCCCACCAGGAACTTTCGTGCGGGTGGAAAACAAAGTAATACCATTACACAATAGTCCTCAATGGGACCCACAGAACAAAGATATATACAACAGCAACTCAGCGAGTCAAGAATACAGATATACAGTACAAAGATCCAAATCATCTTGAAAACGATACAACGTCCGAGTACAGACAAGAAGCAAATTGGGCTAAGAGCCCTGAAGAATAACCAATGGCGTCCATAACCCTGCTCAGGCCAAGCCGGAAGGGTAACCCTGCTAACGATGTCGATCTCAAACCTGCTAAAACAAAAGGGGGGTGCCGACAAAGGGCAAAGGAAAAAGAGGAGCGTCAGTACTGAGGCCAGTACACGGCGAGGCTAGAATTCAGCGGCTCTTGCCTACATAGGTATGGTGGACTGAAGTGGCAGCGCGGCGGCACTAAACAACCTATAGAGACTCGGTATCACTGGCAACTATTAGAGAGGGGTAAGAAAGACCTATTCGGATCCTACCTGATACTAACACCAAACATACCCATCCTGGTATTTCCCCCTCGAGACCAAACGAGGAAGTCGGACCAAGGAACTCACACAGTTGGCAGTTTTACTCATTCAATTATAGTTGCAGCATTTACTAGTCAGATATATAGCATGATTCATCCTGATAGCATAAGTAGTGGGCAGTTTTAGTTAACATTCTGTTGTAGTTCGAACATTTACTAGTCAGATATAATTGTCCTGAGGAATCCCAAAACCCAGCAGTTGTTGGCACTTTTATCACATTCCATTGGAGTTGCAATACTTACTAGGCATATATAACAAGACACAAGGAACCCTAGCTCCACCAGTTGTTGGCATTTTTAATATCCATCCCGTTGTATTTGAATCTGATTACTAGTCACAAATTAAGTCAAATTTATAGCACTACTTTAGTTATGCTTGCCTATGATCGAGATACTGTGCTCCAAGTCGTCCATAACCGCGGACCCGAAAGTGTGACTGGGCTTGTCGATACCGCGAAAACATTCCACGATCCAAAACAGTACAGGTGCTCCACGCACAATCTTAAATAAAGCAGTAAAGCATGGCATAAGTACAGGATAGTAATAAAGCCCCAAACTAGTTTGTGGCCCCAAGAAATAAGAAATGAATCAAGCTCTGGCTAAGGGGGATTCATAGACTCTCCCGTATGTGGATAGTGTGAATATTCAAGGAACAGGTATCAAGTACTCGGGGTCCTACGGGACACAAGTGAGCGTGTAAGAACCAAATAACATATATTGCCCACCGATGCCTCTGCATTAGTTATATCTAGCATTTTAATAGTTGTAATTAAAGACATGATCATCTCGACCATAAACATCTGCCAGCATACCAACAACTGTGGTACTCGACAACACGAGATCACCTGAGCAAGCAACTATGACTCGCAAGGCCAGCTATCTACCAAACAACAGGTATTAGGAGGTGTCCATGGCAATATAGAGGTTGCATGGAATATAACTGGTGCACGGAAACTAAAGCATCGTGACACGGATAGCAATAGATCAACAGGAGAAAATAAAGACTATAAAAGCAAAATAGGTAGAAAGGGGAGAGATGCTCGCCTGGGAAACACTGCTGAAGGATCATATCCGGAGAACTTGTCGATACTCGCATCAACTCATCAGCCTAATCCGCAAAGAAGCAAACACTAGAAGAACACCGGATGCAATATTTAATACTACAGCAGAAGATCCGGCATGATTATGATATGATGCATGACATGGCACATATGCGGTGCAATTAGGCAATATTAAGCGGAACCGGGGTCCCGACAATTAATTAATAGGTTCCATTTATTTAGATACCTCGCAATTAATTGTTGTCTTAACAAGGCAAAACATGGCATCGGTTCGCTACACAATTTAAATGGAGTCGATATAAGTCTACAATAGTCATATGGTCTCCATATTTAATCATGCGGTGAATCGGCATAATGCCCCCATACCCACAAACATGTATGCAAGCATGATCAATTTATATGCAACGGATTTTATATATAGCATTTATAAAATAGGGATAGATAGGAGTCACACATTAGAGGGTTCGGCGATCTTGGGGTTCGATGTGGTTCGGGTCCAGAAGATCTTCGGGGTCTGGCGAGATCGGTCTTCAGATCCAAGAAGTAGATCTTGGCATTCGCGGTGGAGATCTACGGGTCACCGAGTCTGTGATGGAGAACTTGGCGTTCCGAGGGTTCGGTCTTCAGATCCTCAGGATCAGGCTTCAGATCTAGGAACGGGTCCTGGCATTCCGAGAAGGAGAACATGAAGCCGGTGCCGGGGTTCGGTCTTTAGGGTCCAAGAGGTTGGGGTCTTCGAGTCTACGGGTTCTCAACATGGTCGCTCTGCGACATGGATCCTTTGTGGTCGATTTCTTCTTATCCACGAGCGTCGGCAACATGGAGCTCCTCGAGCAGCGTGTGGCGAACTTGGCTTGGGGCGAAACTCGGCGATGCTCGACCTTGGCAGCGACATGACACACACACAAAAGGGGTTCTGAAACTTGATGCTAGGCGGGCATGCATGGCTTCTGTCACGAAATGACACGGAAGAGTTAGCGACAGACAACAAAACAAACACCACAAGCTGCAGGTTGCCTCCAGCGCACATACTGAAACATAGTTGGCTATAGAACTTGGAGGCTGCGGGACGACACGACGCCGGAGGTCCGTGGTGACACCAGGCCAAGTCGACGAGGCTTGGAGAGGGCCAATGGCAACATGGCCGACGACATGGTGCAGCGGACGCTGCTTCTCGGGCAGCGCGCGGAAAAAGGGAGGGTCGGCAGGGTCGGGCCGAGGAGGAGCGGCCGGAGACGCAGGCCGGGCGTGGAGCTTGGCGGCGAATCGAGTGGGGCGACGGTGGACGAGGCGTTCCACGGCAGCATCCCTGGCACGGCCTGCGGACGAGGAGGAGAGCGGGGACTGTGCTTGCGAGGCGGCGACGCTCTATGCGTGGAGGGAGGAGGCGGCGCCCGGGGTCGAGGTCGAGGGCGGCCGAGGCCCGCTAGCGTGGCGACGGTGCAGAGCAGAGGGTTGCGGGTGGCGCGCTGCGACACTGAGGTGGCATTGTGCTCGGGCGGAGGATAGAGGAGGAGGGAGGCTGCGGCCGGAGCAGGGGCAGGGCACCACATGGAGGGGTTCGGTGACGGTCGGTCCGAGGCGGAGAAGGGCCGCGACGGTCGTGCTCTAGGGGGCCAGGGCAGCCAGAGGCGGAACTGGAGGGAGGAGAGCCTCCCCTGGTGGCGAGGAGGAGCAGGGTGAAGGCCGGTGGAGCTCGCTGGATCCGAGGGAGGCGAAGCCCTGCGAGAGATCGAGGGAGCGAGGGGATCGCGGCAGGGGAAGGGGATGGCGACACGAGGGGGAGTTGGTGGGTGGTGGGGCCAGACAGGGAGCGGGGCGGGGTTGGTGGTGTGCGACGCGTGGGTGGGGCCGGGGAATCGCGATGGGGTGGACGCGGGAGATGGGGTTGGGTCGGTCGGGGCGGCAGGTGGGATTGGGTGCGGTGTTATGTGTGTGTGGCAGTGTGGGGATTGGGCCAGGGGGTGGTCGGGTGGTGGGGACGCGGGCCAAGGGGTGAGGTGGCGAGCCGGGAGAGCAGGTCGTGCTGGACACGCGTGAAGGGTGGGGTGGCCTCTCAGGCGCTGCACGGGAGAGATGTGAGGAAGCGTGGCGGTGCAGTGCGATGCACGGGGCTGGGATCGTGCCGCGCGGTTGGAGTGCGGGGTCAGGTGTGGGGCCCGGGGCCAGGCTGGCAGCTGGGAGGAGAGAGGAGTTTGGCTGGGTGGAGAAAAGGGAAGGGAGAGAGGTGAGGGGTGTTAGGGTTTGGGGTTGGGCAGGATTAGATAGGGTTTTGGTTAGTTTGGACCGGGTAGTAGGCTGCTGGCTTGCTGGGCTTTTGGCCTGGCAGGCTGGCGGCCTCCCCGGTAAAACATTTTTATTTAACTTTTATTTTAAAAGATATTTGCAAATAGTTTTTAGACAAACTAGAGATCTGAAAAAGACCGGGGTATTAATTTTGAAATAAAGACAGGGGATATTTAGAAAACAAAGGTAGGCTTTTAGAAAATAGTTTTAGACAAAACATGCATGATGATGACGATGCTCAAATGCAATGTGGCATGATGACATGAGCATGCGGTCATGATGAGGCAATGCACAAAAACACAGTGATTTTCTAGTAGTGGTTTTAGCGGGATGCCACACATACATTAACATCATATGCATGCTACTATTATATGATACCATCCATTATGGCTAGTCCTATTATTTCTAATGGTAAGTTCTTTTAGGTGGAGACCAAATTTGCCATATCATCTCGTGTATAGAAACTCGTAATCGGAGAGAACTAATAATTAGTTTTTTTGTAATGATGCATGCTTATGTCGATGGAGTGACCAAGAGGTGACACCAATGGTGATCCAAAGGTCATCGAGCAGTGGCTGGTTGCGGCGCGAAGAGTAGATACGCGAAGTATGAGCTCACGTCAGAGTGGAGATTAGTGATGTAACTATGGCCGTGAAGAAGGTATTCTCTTCGGTCGCAACACACGGTTTTTTCTCTACTACTTATAAAGAAGCCAACAAGAATTTTGCTTCATGTACCCCGCAAATTACACACATATAGAATACAACCACACGATCAAGCCCAGTTAAGACCATCTAACATCTAGGCTTAGCCAGATCTGATTCCTGGGTGCGCTTAGCAATTAGTAGCGTTGGACGAACACTTATCCCTCGCAGTCACGCACGTCTTGCGCCTCGCACTGCGAGTCCATGACCCCTCTTCTCTGTATCTCTTTTACTCCCCTCCTGAACGCACTCCCACTAGGGTTTCATGCCGCTAGACACGTGAGCCACAATCGGCATCGCCCTCTGCATCCCACCATCTCTGCCTCCATCCTCCACGTGATACCCTAATCCCTACGCATCACACCCTCTGCGCCTCCTTCATTTGTCCTCCACGGTGGCAAGTCCACGCAGAGGCGATGCTGCGCGGTGGCGCTAGATCGTGAGGTGGAGGATGACGAGTTGTGCCAGCGACAAAGGTTCCTCGCCATTCCCACCTTTGTATGTCGATCATAGTTGTCCTAGGTGCCCCTCCGCTGCTACCGGCGCCCTGTCTTCCCCAAATACGAGTGTTCCTCTGCGTCTTGTCGGGATGACACAAAGCAGATCCACACGCTCCTCATCGACCAGCAAAGTTGTCAGAATCGTGATTCTGAATCGGGTCGAAACCTCTATGGTAGGATCGCAGATCGTAGGATCATAACTTTTAGAATCGTGAAATCATAGATTCTACTTAGTATAATCGTAGAATCTATCCACTCAATTTGGGTCGTAAAGTCATAGAATCGCATGGTAAAATCACGATTCTAACAACTTTGTTGACCAGGCTACCACCGCCTCTGACTGCAACGACAATGGTTCTGTCGCGGGAACTTGAAAGAAGGATGCCACATAGGAGTATGTTTTGTCAGGTTGGCCACTAGATCATAGACAATATTTTCTAGATTAGCGTTTCAGTTTCACAAAGTTGAGACTAAGTTCTTAGAACACCTGTAAAGGATAAATCATGTGCCACTTTGTGCTTGCTACACTTATTCCTAGAGTATTTGCAGGTGAGGTTGATATTTTTTATTCACAGCTGCTAACATGAATTAGTATGTGCATTTTGTCCTATCACGGTTAATAATTTTAATTTGTTAATCGGCTATTAAATGTGTCCCTGTTCTATGTGCAAATGCAGTTGCAGCAAATAGCTACATCATCTTCTTTTTGTAGTTTGGGCATATGTCCGTACGTGTTACATGCCGTACATACCGCAATTGAGTGACTATATTCTGATTTTTATACAAACTAGAAAACATGCATGTGCGTTGCAAGGGGAAAGATAATTATGTCACAGAGACAACCGAATCACTCAGCGTAATGCTTATCTTGAGCATATTTGACCCATTCGTTTACTTCTAATTCCGATTGTGATATCTTGAACTCATCATGTGTGATGCTCCTCACCGCTCCCCAATCCACGAGTGTCACTCATTTTGAAATGGTGTGCCTCCTTGAGCAATATGTTCATATCACCAGACTTTATGTTTTGGTGATGCACAGATCTTGTTTTTTAACTACTGTCACATGCTCGCCCTCCAACCCTGCAATTTTAGTTCTCAGGTTTTCTATTTTTGTACGGAATAGAAATACCATTGTACCAAAGTTTTCACCAGAGGGTGTATCTTAAACACCATATAAACATCTAGGTCTATTTCAGTAACATCTTCTTGACCTTGGGATAACCACAAATTTAAGATGATCTCATCCACTATGAAACATATTTTGTAAAGTAGAATTAAAATATTTCATGATATTATTTAGTTATTTAAAACAGACCTGTTGAGACACTTTGTATAGGTTCACCCTTTATAATTAAAGAAGAAAACTTGATCGTCTAAAGACTACGAATATGTATGATGATAACAGACGTTGGCTAACAATAACGAAAAGATTCATCATTTCTTAATTACAATACCATAACTCAAAGGGACCTTAACTTAAAAATCGGTTCACCTAATATAAATAAGCTATACATGTAAAAAAGAGTCTTCACATGGAAAGTTGAGTAAATGCAGTTTCGGTTCAGAGATGAGGTCCACAATTTGTTACCATCACTGTGATCTACAAGCATAATTTAAAGATAAGCTCTACATTTTGCAACATTAAAATAACCATGACGTACATACATAATTTAGAAATCAACTCTTTAATTTATAATGCGTCGGAATATCCTTTGATTTAACAAGTAAAAAATGTGCAGCCAATAAACATGTTCTCAACTTGTTGGTTAGGTGCACCTAGATATTCAGGTATTAGCGCGAGAAAACCTTCAGTTGTAATACACTCATATACGCCTAATACAAATAGCGTTGTCAGAACGGTATGCTCATCTCTATGTAGCTCCCTTTGGTGGTATGTAGTACTGAATCTTGTATTATTGTTCATGGACAGACGGAAAGACTACATGCCAAGAGACATAATAATTTTTTATTGCTTAGAGATTAAAGAAGCACATTTGAAGGATATACACATATCGAGCTAGTTAAATCATTTAGAGATCATAAAAAAATATGATGAAATTACCCCATGGACCATGGATAACCTCCAAATATGCGAAGGAAAAAGCAAGAATGACTTGATTTCAGGTAAACAATGAGAACATATGTGATTAAAAATAATGTCGTTACATTGTTCCTTCTATCAACAAAAAAGCATCACCACTTCTGACCGCCATCCAAAACTTTCCAGGTGACTTCTGAATCGGTTATAATTGATAAAACTTAATAATAGCTCAATGAAAGAATAACAAAGTAGTATAAAGAGAGCTTCACCAATAAGTACCTTGCTAACTGCCTTCCTAAACCATTTATTTCTAGAAATATTTTCTGTGTCCACGCCATTCGCAATGCAGAGCAGGCCTGAGAGCAGTTCATAAATCAAATAAAAGTTGTTGGAGTGGATCACGAACTTCTGAATCATTTTTTTAAATAGATCTCAATTGAAAAAAACATTATTAAATCTTTAAAGTTAACACTTACGTATCTACTGGAATGTTGGCACAAACAATGGCCATCCGGAACAACTTACCAGCATCTTACATTGAAGAATAGATCAAATGCACCAAGTAGTTCATTTTCTTACTGTATTTTTTGTTTTCCCGCAGATGAATAGTAAAATCAATGCATCCAACTATTTTTGTTGCTAGGCAGATCCTGCATTCCCGCAATGGATGAAGCCAAAAAAGTTCAAAATAACCGAGAACTGGCAAGGTCAGATAGCTATCCGCAGGTCAGTGGTACACACTGATGAAGACACTGGTTCTTCTCCTTCCACGTGGTCCATTGCGAAAGCGAAAATAGTTTAGGACGTGAGGTCATCTTTTGGTAGCATATATGTATCTGAATAGAGCTGCAGGTGAAATCATATTCTTCTCACATGAATAGACCTACAAGTGAGATAATGTAGATTAAAACGAAATATGAAGGCCCACCCTCTCGCCACCGCCTTCTCCACCTATAGAGTGGATCCTCGGATGCAATACTGCAATCAGGTAAAGCCACAATATACCATATCTAGCCACATGAGCCCTCTCACCTGTCACTTGTGTATGTTCAGTACCGGTTACAATGGATAATAACGATGTACTTGACGGGAGCCATGCGGCCAATCCCGGCCGCCTGATCGATGACGGCACTGAATCAGCTGCATGACCGATGATGTCTATACACAGCCAATGACACATACTGCACCAGCAATCCATGTCATCATATCACAATCTATTTCCTCCTCTTCCCATCATTATCATGTCGAAAACTTAATTGATGAACTACAGCCATTCTCCCTGGCAAACTGATGGTGTTTGGTGAAGAAAAATAAAACGAAAAACTTGCCAGATCGACTTATTGAAGATCCTACCCATGTACTGATGTACAAGTTCTCTCGGTGCTACATGTGACCTCTAGCAAGGACAAGATGCCAAGGAAAAATAGCTGCCACCATGAACCTCATATCCTCGTTAACAAGCTCTTGGCATTGTCCCCATCTGATATTGCTTTGTGGCTCGTCGCCCTCCTAGCGAGATCTTAGCCGGCATCCCCATCATTTCCATCGGCGTGCCCGTTGCTCCCAGCTGCAGCCACCACATCTTCTCCATAGTTTGGACAATCGGTGCAGGATTGGCAGAGTTTGGACATGTACAAAGTTTTCATTCAATTACTAAATGTATGGGATTGTTGTAAATGATTGTATTGACAAAATAAGACACGTGGCAACCTAATTTGACTCATTCGTAGTCAAAAGATTCATTCCAAAAGTGAATAAAATAAACAATTGTATACACATGTGGTTCAACTACATCTAGAGAGACAACTGGAGATGCACGTAGCAATTGGTTTGTTACCTTCTCGAGGGAGCGGCAGGAATCCTCGAATTCTAGGAATATGTGAGCCAACTCCAGAACATGTTGATCCACAATAGCAGCGAGACGAACATGCCCTTCGGTGATGCGTACACGCACATATTCCACTCCGCAATGGTCATCTCCTTCTACTCCACCGAGCTTAGCCCGCAGTCTTGCTCCTTCGTCGCCACCGCTGCGCCGTTCTCACCTCCCCTCATGCCGCAGGCACCACTCTTCTGGGATCTTGATGCAATAAACACAATAATTGGGTATCAAGTTGTTAGGCAGCTATATATATGACAAACATATATATGTGGATATGTAAAACATGCTAACGCTGATATGAAATCTACTCGATCAAGATCATGGCAGGTAGAAAAGAAAAACAATTAATTTACCTTGAGCGTGGCTTGGCTTCAGCAGGCGTTAAATTGTCAGAAACATTTATGAATTTGTCAAATCAGCAAGTGTTATGCGCCGGACACCTGGGCAATAGCACAAACACTTGCCCTGCATAAGAGAGGGAGGGAGATGGACATGTGAAGGACCAGGACAGAACGATGTTAGAGAGATGAGTGGTAGTGCGGTGGCAGAGTATTCCACGCGTGGAGCGCGACCATTGCGTCCAGACTACAGAAGCAAGTGAGCATGGCGTTGTGGTGGTGACCTGTCGCTGCAGGGCAGTCCGCGCATGGAGATCGAGGACGGCGAAGGCTTTCAGACTCGCAAGGTGCAGGGGCAAAGACGTCTAAGCCGTGGAACTTGAGGGCGGTGGCGCCACCGGCGGTAAGGGATGCAAGGTGGGCGATGTTGTCGAGGCCATCGTGCATGGTCGAAAGGTGGGTGAAGGCGGCAGCGGCCGAGACGTAGGATGTCGCCTGGGCGGGGTAGTGGAGGACCTTTGGGGCGCGATTTTAGGATCGAAACGGAGATATTAGTACTGTGGCTTTTCCTCGGCGTGATTTTGGTGGCTGGTTTGTGCGGGGATGCGGAGACGGAACTGTGTTGATTCGGTGGGAGGGCAAAATAGTCTTAAAAATGTTGGAAGAAACACATCGACCGGAGGAAACAGAGGAAATTCCTTCTTTTTAAGTAATAGAGATAGAGATAAGTAGTAGAGATAATGGCTTTTTATATAGACAGAACAATTCATTTTAAAATATGAGAGTCAGACAATTAATTATTTTTATATATGTAAATCAGTAGCATCATTCATAGGCTTGATCCCATCTCAGTGTTATATCCATTTTTCATGGCCCTCCCATAAATGTGAGGATAAATAAGAAAAGGATTAAGGTTGTTTCTTGCATAAAGTATTTTTATGTTGTGTTTCGTCATTCGGTTCATGCACAACTCCATCACCTATCCGAGTTGTGCATACTGTTCTTTTGCAGTAAGTAAACGTACAGTACAGTCTATCATCGGCTTAGTCCATCCCAGTCACATATAGTGCATATACACATAGCGCAACCCTTCTCCACGACCACCTCTAGGCCAGTCATCCGCCAACCTCCTCCAGCAGCCAAAAACCATGGCGGACTGCCTAAAGTTGATGTGGTCAATTTTGTGGTTCAGTTTAGTTGAGATCTTCTAAGCATTTGTGCTTATCTTTAACATTTACTCCTTGCTATAGTGTGTCATTGACCATCAAACACTCACCTCTCATTCCGGTGAGTCTCCCCTATTTTTCCTTTTGTTCAGTTTGGTTTTTCATTGATTAACCCTTGCATATGTAACCACTATTGTTGGTGCCATATATCCATCAAAGTTGAATAACTTTCTAAGTACAAGGGATGCTATGGTGATGCAATGTAAAGACTTTGAAGTTTCTACAAAATAGATGCTTGACATAAGTCTTTTTGGCAAGGTAAATACTTAATTTTTAAATGTCTACAAGGTGTGCCCTTCTCTTCCGTCCAATGACAAGAACCAACTCAAAATAAGTTCAGTAAAATCTTGTTTCCTTGTTGAGCTTTATTCAATGACAAATCTGATCTCACTGTGTGTGAGTCTGCATAAATCTGTTCTAGATTCTAACTTAGGTATGATTTTTCATCTTCTACCATATTATTGAAAGCAAAAAAACATTGGGCACACATACATTCTGGATTGAAATCTGTCCGAGCTTAAATTAATTAGCTGAAACACTATATGTTAACTTGTAGCCGACATGCCATTACATATATAGGATTTGCATCAACATTTTTATGTCAGAACCGTTTCACATGTGAAGAAATTAATTTTGAGTAATAGTATTTGATTAGTGCATCCCTTTTAAAACTTTAGAATTTAGTATAATTCTAATTGGTTCTAAACACATAATTGTCCATCGCCCAATCCAATTTTTTCATAATTCACTACTAAAATTTTTTGTACTGAATCTAGTATTGTCGTGCATTAAAGAATGAAACAGGTCCCATAATTGAGTTTCCTCTTAAACAAGAAATTATGTTAATTCTTCTGTTTCCTTTTCACGTTCATGTATGAATGATTAATCCTGATTTGGGTTGAAGTGTAGATTATTGATATCATCACTTTATGTACCATAGCGAAAAAGGAAGTAAATATATTGAGAAATTAAGATGAGCATAAACTATTGATGGCAGCATTGGGATTCTAGAAACAAAATACTTTCATATTTCCATTGTTTGTAATTGTTTTTCTTCTCCCACGAAAGGTTTATTGTTCAAAGGATCTTTTAGAATTGTAGTATGAGCTCTGGTACAAGCTTAAGAATATTGCCTAATTCTGGTATAACTATATTTAGCGTCAAAATAGTTTATCTGATTTGTAAAGTTATGTCAGATTTTTAGGCTTGCCCCGAAACTCCAAAGTTTATTGCTTGCTACCAACTGTGAGGCGTTGCTTACTTTCTTTTAGTCTATTTGTATATGAGGATAGCGATGATTAATCTTGGGAAGAAATGGTATCTAAGGAGGTTGAACAAATGATAGCGAGCTGGAATAGATGACGAATGCTACGAATGAACCCGTTGAGTGTGAGCTATATTGATGAACATTCATATTGGTGACATGTGAATCCACTGTTTTAGAGTATATGCATTGTCTCTATTCTAAATCCCGGTTGTAACTATATATCAGATCAACTCTTCTTTTTTATGTGGGAGTTTGTTGTATTTTTATTTTTTTCCTTTTCGAAAACTTTCTAATAGGAGTATGCATTATTAGCTCTTCTTTCTTGTTGGTCATACTGAGTAATATTCTTATTAGAGCTTAGACTTTGACACCAACTATCTTGATGTGGAGTTAGGCCATGGTTAGAGCTAATGTTCAAAAGTGTGCACTTAAACTGTGATTACGCCCTTCCCCATATATATGCACGTTCCTTATTCTAGGAATCAGGTTATGTATTTTTTTAAGAAACATTTAGTAATAGTCATTTTTTACATTGAACAAATGAATAATAAAATCATTTCATTTAGTCACAAATAAATAAATACAAACTTTAGATATTTATTTTAAAGAAACATTGGAGTGGACAAATCCCTAAACATTTGCTCACTGGTTACGACGTTAATGGCTGTAGGTGGGCAACTCTCATCAGGCAGAATAAAAACACGGCAAGTAACATGTTACGATGATATGTGTGTCTCAAATTGACTTGCTTTTAAGAACACTAGATGAATGTCCGTGCCTTGCTACGGGTTCTAAAAATAATCGCCGTGTGTGCAAATCGCATGTGTAACATAGCTATGCACACATATTAAGTTGGGCTCCCTATCAAACATGATGCTTATGTTCTTCATAGTATAATCGACAATGAACTCAAACATAATGGCGGAGGACACTTGTATGGAGTGGTCGACAGCAATCTTGTGCGCGTCATCCATTGTCATGGCGACCTCATGCACTCTGTCCACATCCACGTCAACCAACATGTATCTCCTTTTTGGTTTGCAATTACAGGTGGCAAGGATGGATTTATGCACATTCAAAAAAGAAAGAGTAATTTAATATTTTATTGAATTAATTTGTACTTAAGTTATTTTGTGTCACTCTTTCAAAGATAGAAATAGGTGATTTAGTTTTGGTGCGTACATATGGCAATGCTACAAGAAAGTGCTTTCATGTTGCAAACAAACTACACTCCAACCATGATGTTGTAGATTCACAGTATTACACAGAGGCACGTGAACACTAAATTAAAATGAAGATAATGGAACAAATCTCAACTTGAATGGATGGTAGTTCCTGCCATCTACTTCCTCTGTTTCATAATATAAGATGTTTTATCTTTATGAAAAGAGTGTATCTAGACCTCTTTTATTTACATGCTAAAATAGCTTAGATCATTGTCCTAGAATGGGATTATACTAAGAACTTCAAGACAATTGCTCGTCCGCTCTCGTGTGCACATACAACAGAAATCCAATTAGCTTATAGTGCAATCCTGGTAACTCTCTGTCCAATCTCTCCCCTTAATTTCTCCCATACAGCAGTGAAGGCGCTCAATCTCTCACCGAAAGCAAAGGAGCAGGACCAGAAAAGTAGCAACAAGAGCAATCAGCTACATCACGAGTACGTCATCCCATGCGCCTCACCGAGGCGACCCCACCTCCGATTCCCATCTTCTCATCCATACTACTCCACCCCTTTAGGAACCGACACCGCATGTTGTCCTAATGGTTTCCGATTAAGGGCGTGTACAATGGTGTACACTCAGCCGTCTGTATAATTTGTCACCAAGGAAACTAGACGACGTGGGTAAAAGAGAATACGGAAAGATGGTGTGTCCGTCTGTAGAAATACCGATGATCTATTCCCGTGCTAATCGCTGCCTATAGACGGCCGTTTTCCCATTGTATTGATCGTGTGGATCGTGGCTAGCAGGGTCGTCGCATGGCTTGGACTCCTGGAGCTCCACGCGTCCTACCAATCAGTTTGTTAACAACGGAATTTCCCGTTTTTGTGGCGCTTAGGGATTACCTAATAGACAGCTTACTGTACAGGGTCTTTAAATTTCTTTGCTAGGGATGTGGAAGAATTATACAGACAACAGTTGACTGAACCAATGCGCATGCCCTAAGTATCAGGTCAAGGGAACCGTCTATGACTACCACGGACCATAATAATTTTTGTGGTTGTATTTTTTTAGTGTCGCCCATGTTTGGTAGAACATTCCTATGTGACTCAATTTATCGTGTACACTTGTACACATTAATTACTTATAGTTTAAAAAATTAAAAATAAATTAGTGATTGCAAAAAAGCAAAAGAACGTTTAAGTAACTACACGGATAATATAAAGTTACTTTAGGGATATTCTGCCCACATGTTTTTTTTATTACCGACTGAGCTCATGTATGTATAACAAAGTTTTTTTAACAAAACTGGCAATTTCGGGGAACCAGCCGAAAACCCGTACAATGCACCAATATCGTCATGGACCATATTGTGCACACCACCACAGCCAATCTGGCTACCCACACGAAATTCAAATGCATAAGGAGACATGTCGAGGTTGCCACACAACGCCATCGTCATCACTCCTCCGCGAGTCAGGGACTTCACGAGCGACTTCCCAAACAACGCCTCAGAGACGGCACCGGAGCCCACATCGGCCTATGCTAACAACTGGCCACACGTGCCAAGGACAGACAGCTCTGAATATGAGAACGAGCTTCACAAGAGAATTATGCTAGACTTGCGCCGGCCGAGCACCCTGCAGAGCCACCGGTAGCTGGTCATCGTCACCACCTGGACACCCTCCACCGTAGCTCCGACTCCACAACAACACAGTGAAGCAGAAGAACCCATCGGACATGCCGGGAAGAACCGACTAGCGAAGCCCAGCCTCGACCCAACCTCAGCCTCGAACCCATTTTATTTTATGCTTCGTAAATTTTAAATCTATAAATTAATAATATGATATGAATCGTGCGTTGCGCGTGCAAACTTACTAGTCTAGTCTATACCTAATAATAAAAGGAGGAAGGCTTCTCTCTTGGTCCGTCGTGTTTACGTTTTCGTCCATCCACCAGGGCGCCTTCGTCTCATGTAATCTGTACCCGTAGGCCGTACGTGCAGCACACCTTGGCGTCGAAGCAGAGTTCGATCGGAATCAAAAATCCTAACTAGCAGAGTTAGATCCGAACCGAAACAGGCTAGCTAACCAGGGTTTGGCGCATCATGTTTCTATATATGTGTTTCCGCCGTCCCGTGATATGATGGACATGGTAAATAAATAGGCGGCCGCGGTAGAGGCAACGATGGCTCGCTCCCGCCGGCAGTCCCCCGACTCCAAGTGCCAGAAAGTAGGGGAGGACCACAAGGTCGTGGCGGCAGACGGCAGATGCCACTGATTTGATCCTCACGGCAGAGGAGTCGGAGAAGCTGCATGGGGTGTGGGGATGACAATAGTCATCCACGGCGGCAGCAGCCGGAGCGAGGCACGAGGGGCTCCTCGGGAAGGAGGTTGCGGAATTGGGTGACCATCTGGAGGAGATGAGGTCGATTGACTGCCACCACGCTAGCGAGGACGAGGCAAAGCCAATGAAGCGACCGGACACACATGAGGAAGGCTCGTCTTGCCCCTCAAAAAAATAGGTGCCAGATCGATGGACACCATTGAGATTAAGCGGAAGACGAGAGATTACGCGGACGAGAATCAATCACTTGGATTCGAGGACAGCCAACTCCACGGTCCTCTGTTGGTGGTGAAGGCAAGAGGCAACTAACTAAAGGTAGTGGTGGACGTCCTGAGCACTGGAAGTGCATTGCTGGGCACTGTCATCGTCGCCAAAACTGAGCCCGTCGGTGCCTGCTGTGATCCGTGAAATTGCATAGGAGACCAAAATCCATCCCAGCCAGAACACTCCGAAATCCACAAATTAAAGAAACACCAGCAGCAAGATTTGGGAGGACAGAAGAAATAGGACAGGGCTGCTTCAACAAGCTATCACTAGTGAAAAAAGGGCCTCCAGTCCCGGCCCGTAAGAGGCTTTAGTCCCGGTCCTGGTACCGGGATTGGAGGGGCGGGACTAAAGGCCCCCCCACTAGTCCTGGACCGCTTACTGATACATTGCAAATGTATCTATAATTTTTTATGCTCCATGCTTGGTTTATCCACTTTCTTGTGTTTTGTCCACACTTTGGAGTACTTTTCATATGATTTCTTGGACTAACCTATTAACAAGAGCCACAGTGCCAGCTGCCTGTTTTCTGCTGTTTTTGGTTCCAGGAAAGTCAGAAAATGAATATTCTCGGAATTGGACGGGACAAAAGCCAAAGTGCCTATTTTTCCAGAAGACTCACGGAGCCCGAGACGGAGGAGGGCCAGGGGCTGGCCACACCAACCTTAGGCGCGGGCTAGGCCTGGCCGTGCCAGGGCATGGTGTGGTGGCCCCAGGCACCCCCTCGACCTCTCTCTTCGCCTATAAGAAGCCTTCTGACCTAAAAACTCCGGGGGGTTCAACGTTTTTCCATGAAAAGTTCCGCTGCGCCGCCGCCACCGAAGGGGAGATTCGGGGGACAGAAAGTCTCTGTTCCGGCACCCTGCCGGGACGAGAAAGTGCCCCCGGAGCCATCTCCATCGATCCCCACCATCATCTTCATCGACCATCCATGTTTCTTCCATCTATGAGTGAGTAATCCCCCGCTGTAGGCTATGGGGATGGTAGGAATTGGATGAGATCGTTCATGTAATGGCATCAGATTTGTTAGGGCATAGTGCCTAGTATCTTTTTTAGTGCTTTATGACTTTGTTGCGACTTGTTGTGCTTAATGCTTGTCACTAGGGCCCGAGTGCCATGATTTCAGATCTGAACTTATTATTGATTCATTGTGATAGTATTGTTTCTGGTCTTATCTACAAGTTGTATACACACGTCGTTGTCCAGAACCTATGGCCCGGAAGTGACAGAAATCGGGGTAGCCGAAAGGGAAAGGCTTTGATGTGAGGATCGCATGTGTTCACGGAGTGTTAATGCTTTGCTCCGGTGCTCTATTAAAAGGAGCACCTTAATTGCCAGTAGTTCCCTAGAGGCCCCGCTGCAAACAGGCAGGCAGGACAAAAGATGTTGTGCAAGTTCTCATTGCGAGAACGTATGACTATATATGGAACACATGCCTAAGATTGTCTAGTACTTGGGTGCTTTATCTT
The DNA here is from genome assembly GCA_910589775.1 of Avena eriantha. Taxonomy (NCBI): domain Eukaryota; kingdom Viridiplantae; phylum Streptophyta; class Magnoliopsida; order Poales; family Poaceae; genus Avena; species Avena eriantha. The sequence continues at coordinate 289,680,440 of OU342741.1, forward strand.
ATTTATCTGCAATTGCGCTATGTTCTGATTGCTATGTGAATTGTCTTGTCCATGCAACGCCCATCCATCCATCCCTATGCCTACCGCACTCGAATCCCACTGTTTACTGCTTTTGTTACTACTGTCTTTGCTTTGCTACTACTGTTACTTTACTATTCCTACTACAAAACGGTTGCTACTGATAAACTGCTGTGAGCAAGATTGTTTCCAGGTGCAGCTGAATTGACAACTCAGTTGTTAAGGCTGATAAGTATTCTTTGGCTCCCCTTGTGTCGAATCAATAAATTGGGTTTCACTTCCCTCGAAAATACTGCGATACACCCCCTATACTTGTGGGTCATCACTTACCATCCGGGACCAATGGGTATCCACGTGGCCGTCTCTACGGGCGCTGGGTGCCCCCCCCATTAGTCCCGGTTCGTATTACGAACCGGGACAAATGGTTCTCTGCCGCGGCAGAAGTTTAGGCATTTTCTCTGCCGCGGAAGAGAATTCAATTTGTATCTTTTTTTTCTCTTTTTCATTTCAAAAATAGTTTTCTACGCTACCACATACCATACACGTTCGTGCATACATAAGATAACTTCTCTTAAGATCGAGCATACAAATATATACATGATCATGATAGTTACTTGGAGATCACAATTCGACGATTTAATTACATGGTCGGGGATCATCGGTAGCGCCTATTCACGCTAAATTCTCCGGTGTCATCTATCATCTCGTTCATCAAGAATCCTGCCAGTTCTTCAGCAATTCCTTGTACACGTTGCTCTGGTAGGATCTGATCCCGCATTCTCTCAAACTATATAAGAAAAGGAGATCAATATGAATATCAATCATGATAACAAAAAGTGACGGTAATAAAGTAATGTTGTGAATGTATTGCTTACTTCGACTCTATAATCTTTGTGCTCAGTGGAAAACGTGCGAATGAACTCGCAAACGTAGAATCCACATAGATTCGTCCCCTGTGGCTGCCTCACGCACTTTACGAGAATAGAATTCAATCAATATTATAATCTAGCATCATAATTGTCTTGAAACTAGAAGTAAAGAGATGCGTGAACATATCATGTATTACTTACCGAGACCGGAGTAAACGTCAGCTCCTTACTAAAGGAACCCTTAACCCTACTCTTGAACATGCTCCAAACCCTGCCCGGCAAAGAAAATGAAGGAATGAGTTATTTATTACGTGATATCTCAGGAAATCAAATAAAGAGACCGATGTAGCACGGAAATTACCTCTGGAGCATGTCCTGCATGTCCCTAAACTGTTCCAGGGGTCTCTTCGATGGGTCCATGACTTCAACTCTTCCCTTATCAAGTTAAATGTCCATGAGAATCCAGTGGAAACTGCACACGTTTATATATACATCAGTAACTCATCAATTACATTTAACATCGAGTAAGAAAAAGTGAATGTGTACAACATAGTAAAACCCTCACCGGAAATTGTAAGGAAACAGTATGTGGTCACAGAAATGTTGCTCTGTTAGAAACCTTAGAAGGTTTTCCTGCGTCTCCTCGGGTTTATCCTTTAGCGTATTACAATGTATTTTATCTGGGTCAATGAACCCAACACTAAAGAGTGACCTTCTGTTACATTTCATGATCTTCATTCTGCATAATAACAGAGTACAAAAGGATATAATGAGGCTAATTATATGCAATGAACTGAACAACTGAAAAAATGAACAACTTATATATAGACAATGAATTCAACAACTTACAGACAATAGCAACTCATGAGACTTTTGTCGAGGGCATCGAAACTGTATAACTGGAAGAGTTCTGGAAACTCAACATGGACCTCTTCTTCTCGGAAGTAGTAGTCATGTGGGACTTTCGCCACGATCATTATTCTCTCCTGCTTTACGGCTTTCAAGTACCAGTTATGTAAACTACGCATTTGTGTTGGCAGTTGTTGAAACTGCTCGAAGCTGACTAGAGGCTTCCCTGGGACATATGTAGGGACTACCTGAGCCTTGGGTAACTTGTTGTCCTGGGCACCTAGCAATTCCTCAACAGTCACATTCATAGCGGCCGCAAGCTTCTTAGCTTCTTCCATATCCTGCTGGGGAGTGTCATAGGATAACACCTGGAGGGGTGGGATCGATGTTTTGGCCTGTTTCCCGAGCTAGGAGACGTCCATTCTTTTCTCGGTTGCACTTTGACCTGATGATTTGCTCCCGCTTACACTTCTACTTGATTTGCTCTTCTTCACTTCCTTCTGAAGTGTGCGTCGATAGTCATCTGGCTTATGGTGCAATTCATATTGCGATTTTGTGTTCAGAAAAGAAAGTGCATACGCTTTTTGCTTCTCGGTGTATACCGGGGCGGGCTCGGGTTTCTTCTTTTGAAGTTGCGCAACACATTCGGCCTTTATGATCATGTCGGTTTCCTCGTCAGTACGATCGTAAGGTCTGATGGGAAGATTCTTATGAGGTACTCTTGGGAGAGGCGACATTTGTCGTTTTGGGCTGCTGCGTCGTTTAGTACTAATCGGAGGCTGCGGTGGAGATCGAGATGGATTCGGGTTGTGGTGGTTGTAGTCATGGGGTGGGCTTCTTGGAGGTGATGGAGGTGAAGGTGACATCCGACGATTCGGAGGCGGTGTTGGCTTTGGCGTCCAACCTGAAAGCTTGATGTTATTCTTGTCCCATAGAATGATACCACCCAGTACTTCTCTGAGTGTCCTCTCACCTTCAGGTCTAGGGATGTCAAGCTCCATTGAGTCCCACCCCATTGCAATTTCATCCACAGCAACTTTAGCATAGCCAGCTGGAATCTCATGGCCATGCCAGCGTGCGCCAGGTGGACAAGGTAAAGCACATCCGACCGCCACCTTGATGGATAGGTTCTTCACCTTCTGATGGAGCTCACAAGATGCCTGCTCCTTGATTCCATCCACGGGGTAGCCGGGACCGCCATCTACCATATGTGCTTCGTCAGAAGGGACCTCTGATTCAGCCACGCTGCTTCTCCGCTGAGATGGGATGGCGGTAATATCGAGTACAGGATCTTGCAGGCGCGCTGCTCCTCGAAGTTCGTCAATCTGTTGCTGAGGCATTCGAAGTGTTCCTAGCAACTCGGTGAACCTGTCTTCCTCCTCCTCCTGCCGTCGCCTCTTTGCTCTCTCTCGACTCCTATAAGTATCTCTGTCTTTGGGAAACCCCATCTCCCACGTATAACTAGGGCCAAGGCCTCGTACACGTCCTCCACGTTCGTCATTCCCGAGGACCTTTGTTAGCAAGTCTTTCTCTCTATCGGGACGAAACTTTGTTGTCCCCGCTTTAATCTCCTTCACCACTTTCTGCCATGTATCCCGGGGTATCCTAATCCCGTCACTGCAAATAAGGTCCCATGTACTTTCGTCATACTCACTCCCATGCCCAAGGAACTAATTCCTTGCCCTCAGATCCCATTCTTCGCGCATTGGTTCTAGAGTGATCCCTTTAGCAAGAAGCTCATTCTCTTTAGCATCCCACTTTGGCATGGCAGCCGCGTAGCCCCCTGGCCCCAGGTGATGGTGATATTTCTTCATCGCGGCATTTTTCTTGTTTTTTTCGACTTTTCCATAGCAGGTTCTGACTCCTTGTACTTTACAAATGCATCCCAGTTAGCCTGCTACTTCGTTAGATAGCATTCAAATATAGGTGGAGTCTTCGTCTTCTGATACTTTTGCCATAATGCTTTCTTCCAGTTCTTAAATAGTTCAGCCATCTTCGTAAGAGTCCACTGCTTGACTTTCTTCCTCAATGCAGCTGTGTCGGCATCATCCTCACATTCTGACAGGGTGAAATGTGTCATGAGGTCATTCCAAAGACCCTCTTTGCACCTGTCGGCGACATACTCACCCTCTTTCGCCCATTTGGTCTTATTCCACTCTCGAACAGTGATCAGGATGCGATCCCTAACCATAACTCTGCATTGTTGTTTAAATACAGTTTTAGCCTTTTCGGGTTCCAACGGTTCACCCCGTGGTGATACCACCGTAATTGTATAACGCATAGATGCGTCTAACTTTTTGGCCGGGCCTCGTTTGGAATATTTTTTGCTCGATATGGAGGCCTAAGAGAAAAAACATTCGTTAATTTATATATATACAACTCAGTTAATGCATCTACTGATCACCAGACTTCATATATATATATACCTCGCCGGACTTCGTTAAGGGTCCACCGAAGCCGTCGGCTTCTCCACCACCGGAGTCGTCGGCTTCTCCTTCATCATTTTGGTCGACCTCCTCTCCCTCACCGGAAGGGTTCAGATAAATCGACGGAGATTCAGGTGGATTAACATGGGGGGTGTTGTTGATCATATCCTCGAGAATTTCTTCCTGTGCTAGGTCTCTCTAGATTGGATCCATAGTTTTCTACAAAATGCACACAATAACATTTTTCATTCAATATTGCTACATAAAATAATACTAAACAATAATATGAACACGCAATTTGCTACAATAATACTAAATAATAGCAAAATTCTAGTGATGCCCTAACCTTAACCCTAAGTCCGGGTGGCCCGCGAGCACCACCACCCTAACCCTAAGTCCGGGGGCCCGCGAGCACCACCACCCTAACCCTATCTTCAGGCGGCCCGCGAGCACCACCACCCTAACAATATATTACTATATATATAATATTCTTCAATATATGCAATATACTACTATATACTATAATAATATTACACTATATTAGTAGTGTAATATATAATACTATATACTATAATAATATTACACTGCTAATATTACACTACTATATACTATAATAATATTACACTACTAATATTACACTACTAATATATTACACTACTATATACTATATACTATAATAATATTACACTACTAATATTACACTACTAATATATTACACTACTATATACTATAATAATATTACACTACTAATATTAGACTAATATTACACTACTATATACTGTAATAATATTACACTATATATAGTAGCTATTACACTACAAAAATAATATTACAATTCTACAAAATAAAAAAATAAAGAGGAGCCGCCGGCCAGCTCGCCTGCGCCACTCGCTGGCCTGCGCGCGCGGTCGCCAGCCAGCCGCCGGCCTCCCCTGCTGTGCGCGCGGCCGCCGGCCTTCCCTGCTGCGCGCGCGGCCGCCGGCCTCCATCCGCTGCGCGCACGGTCGTCAGCCAGCCGCCGGCATCACCTGCTGCGCGCGCGGCCGCCAATCTACTGCGCGCGTGGCCGCCATCTACTGCGCCCCACCTGCCACGTGGAATTACCTGGCCGACGGGGATGCAGGAGCACGGCGGCTGGAGAGGCGGTGGTGCGGCGGCGTTCGTCAGTGAGACGGTGGCAGCGCGGACGGACAGCTTGTCGGCGTCGTTTCGTCGTCCTCGCGCGCGATTACCCTGCAGTGAGTGGACATGGTGAGGGAGTGAAGGGGCGCGTGATATAAGGGGAAGGACCTTTAGTCCCGGTCCGTGTAACGCACCGGGACTAAAAGGTCCCCCCTTTAGTCCCGGTGCGTGCCACCCACCGGGAATAAAGGGTTTTCAGCACCGTCCAACGCGCGCGCGCCAACGCCACACCTTTAGTCCCGGTGTGTAGCACGCACCAGGACTAAAGGTCATTTTTTCAAAAATTTCACCCCAGGGGCGCGCCTGTTTAAAAAAATTCAATTAGCATATTTTTTAAACATTTGAATTTTATAGTTTTTGCATACTTATGAATTTGAGAAAAAATTCAACATGAAAAGTTCTTGAATTTGAATAAGTAATCCAAATCTATTTTCTGTTTTATAAAATAATTATTCTAACTAGTGAAATTAATAACCATTTTGCCATTTTTAATTTAAAAATGCATTAACTATTATATTTTGCATATTTTTGAATCTCACTAAATTTTTAACATAAAAAGTGTTTGAATTTCAATAAGTGATTCAAATCAATTTTCTATTTTATAAAATAATTATTCTAACTAGTCAAACTATTAACCATTTTACCGTGATTCCGACGCTCCGGTGGTCTTCCTCCGGCGAAACCCTAGACCGGGGGTCCCGAATCGTCTACCCCTATAGCTTTCTCCGTACGAGGGTAGCCCCTTTAGTCCCGGTTGATAAAAAATTCGCGCGAAACCGGTACTAAAGGTTTGTTTCTTCCCGCCTTATTTCTTCCCGCCTTATTTCTTCCCGCCCGTTTTCTTCCCGCCTTTTCCACCGCTTCCCTCCTCTGACTTTCCGCCATTTCTCACTATATATGTAGGGCTAGCAGGAAAATATTTTCCGAGGCGGATCTTCCGAAGATGCCATATGTGGCGCCCCGCTAAAACCACTACTAGAAAATCGCTGTGTTTTTGTGCATTGCATCATCATGACCGCATGCTCATGTCATCATGCCATATTGCATTTGAGCATCGTCATCATCCTGCATTTGTTTGTCTGAAACTATTTTCGAAAACCTATTTTGTTTTTCTAAATAAGTCCCGTCTTTATTCAAATACAAAACCCGGGCTTGGCTGGAATATTTTGTTTTGTCTACAAACAGATTTCAAAATCCCCGTTTTAAACAAATAAAATATTTATATTATTTTTAGGGGGCAGCCCGCGAGGCCCGAAAGCCCGGCCGGCCACCCCCAAACCCTATCTAAAACGCCTCTACCCTAACCCTAATCCACTCAGCCACCTACCCTCGCCCTGCCGATTCCCGCCAACCGCCAGCCACTCCCTCCCTCTCTCCACCCCGCCGCCACCTGCACTCTCCCCCACACCCACATGGTCGTTGCCTGGCCCCGCTCCTGGCCCCACCACCCTGCAACGCGTCGCTCCCCACCGCCAGCAACGCGATCCCCCGCTCCCACACCCCAGTCCCGTACCTGGCCCCACCTCGCGTACGCGCACACTCAACCCATCCCCATCCCATCACGAACCGCCCGAAGCCACCTACCCCTATCCCCATTGATCCCCGCGGCTCCCTCTCACCTCACGGTCGTCACCGTCGTCGCCCGGCCGCCGCTCCGCCTGCGTCAGCGAGCGCCACCGCATGAGCTTCCCCGGCCCGCATCGCCCTGCCGCCGCCGGACCCTCCCCTTGCCAGCCCCTGCTCGGCTACCCCGAGCACGCCGCCCCGAAGCCCCGGCCCGCATCGCCCTGGTGCCGCTATGACCCTCTCCTCGACCTGATCCGCGCCACCCTGGCCCCAGGTCGCCGTCGAGCACCGCCGCCGACCCCGCAAGCTCCTCCCCACCGCCGGCCTCGTCTCCGTCCGAGCCCGGCCAACAGGCCCCTCCGTGTCGCCGTCTCGCTGGAACCCAACGACCAAGCCGCGCTCTCTGCCTCGGCTTCCGCCCCGCCGATTGGTCGTCCTCGAGCCTGTGCCTCGCTCATGCTCTGCATCGACCGCACGAGCGCCTCCCCGTATTTGTTGCTTCTCCAACGCACGACCCCAATAGCCGCCATGTCCTTCTCCGCGCTGCGAGGCCTGGCCCTCCTCTGCTCCATCCGGCGGGCCGCCGTTTCCTGTCGCCAGGTGCTCAGTTGGTGATGGTGCAGTTGTTTGTTGAGGAGGTGATGTGAGCCGATGTTTCAGTCAAGTTGTTGTGCTGATATGATGGGGTGTTCTGCCACTACTACCCGATGTCCTGGCCCGTGTGCAACCTCTAGTGCTAATCAAGACCACCTTGCGGACTCGAAGATCGACCCCCTAGACCCGCAACCCTCGGCACACCATGATCTACTACATGGACAAGATGGTTGAGGTTGCGGAACGCCGAGATCCCCTTCGCAGATGCCAAGCCCTCGATCCCGTGGATCCAAAGACCGATCCTGGCGTCCAAAGACCGCGGAACACCGAGCTCTTCCTCCCGGAGACGGAAGTCGCCAAGAACCGTTCACGGAACCGAGACCGATCGGGAACGCCAAGATCTCCAATCGGAACCCGAGGACGCCGAGACCCCGGTACGATAAGACCTTCTTCCGCACCGATGCCTGAGGACCGGATGCCAAGGTCGCCTACACGGAACGCCGAGTTCTCCACATTGGACGCCATGACCGTCTACACGGACCCGAAGGCCACTGATGCGACAAGATCTACTCCATTGTCCGAGAACGTTCCTGCCGAGACCGATCCCCGTTGAACCCTGTCGAACCCCGAACCCCCGGAACCAAGATCTTCCGAACCCAGATGTGTGACCCTAAGCCTCTATTTTTATAATATGACATATACATGTCGCATAATTACATCATCAAGCTTGCATACATGTCATGTGGTGGGTTGGGTTAAATAGTCGATTCACCTAAATTAAATATGGAGTCCATATGCGGGCTATTCTAGTCTTATTCCGGACTCCATTTAAATTTGTGTAGCGAACCGATACCATGCTTTGCCTTGTTAATACAACATTTAAATTGCGGGGTACCTAAACAACTTGAATCATTTAATTAATTGTCGGGGCCTCGGTTCCGCTTAATACTACCTAATTGCACCGCATCTGCATCATATCATAATCATGCCGGATCTTCTGCCGTAGTATTAAATATTACATCCGGTGTTTCTTCTAGTGTTAGCTTCTTCGTGGATTAGTCCGATGAGTTGATGCGAGTATCGACAAGTTCTCCGGATATGATCCTTCGGCAGTGTTTTCTAGGCGAGCATCTCCCCCTTTCTACCTATTTTGCTTTATAGTCTTTATTTCCTCCTATTGATCTATTGCTATCCATGTTACGACGCTTTAGTTTCCGTGCACCATTTATATTCCTTGCAGCCTCTATATTGCCATGGACACATCCTATTGCCTGTTGTTTGATAGATAGTCGCCCTTGCGAGTCGTAGTTGCTTGCTTATGTGTTGCTTCGCGTTGTTGTCATTCCACCGTTGACGGCAAGTTGGCACATGATAAATGGTGGAGATGCTTAATGGTGGAGATGAACATGACTTTAAATACAACTATTAAATTGCTGAGAATAGATATAACTAATGCAAAGGCATCGGTGGGCAATAGATGTTATTTGGTTCTTCCACGCTCACTTGTGTCCCGTAGGACCCCGAGTACTTGATACCTGTTCCTTGACTATAGCACTATCTGCATGTGGGACCATGAATCCCCTTAGCCAGAACTTGATTCATTTCTTATTTCTTGGGGCCACAAACTAGTTTGGGGTTTTATTACTATCTTGTACCTATGCCATGCTTTACTGCTTTATTTAAGATTGTGCGTGGAGAACCTATCCTGTTTTGGATCGTGCCACGTTTTCGCGGTATCGACAAGCCCAGTCACACTTTCGGGTTCCCAGTCGTTTACAGCCGTCGTCACAAACCCTGGGTCCGTCTCGGAGCCGGCCAACTTCGTCGCGGGTAGCTTAGTGGGGTGGCCCCCTGAAATCTTTTATGAATCCTGTGATTGATTTGTCGTGAAAGCCTCGTTGGGTTTTGAGTTGGTTTTTCCGAGGTTGATCGTGTGTGTGTGTTACTATTTGTGCACCCCTGCAGGGTAAATCTTTCTGGAAGCCGTGTCCACGGTTATAGACGACTTGGAGCACAATATCTCGATCATAGACAGGCATAACTAAAGTAGTGCTATAAATTTGACCTAATATGTGACTAGTAATCAGCTTCACTACAATAGAATGGATAATAAAAGTGCCAACAACTGGTGGAACTGGGGTGTATCGTGTCATGTTATACCTGCCTAGTAAGTATCGCAACCCCAATGGAATGAAATAAAAGTGCCAACAGCTACTAGGTTTGGGATGTCTCATGCTAATTGTCCCTGACTAGTAAGTATTGCAACTACAACAGAATGGTTAACTAAAACTGCCCACTACTTATGCTATCTAGATGACTCATGCTATCTATATCTGACTAGTAAGTGCTTCAACTATAATGGAATGAATAAAACTGCCAACTGTGTGAGTTCCTCGGCTTGACTTCCTCGTATGGTCTCGAGGGGGAAATACCAGGATGGGTATGATTGGTGTTAGTATAAGGTTGGTTTCGGATAGGTCTTTCTATCCCTCTCTAATAGCCGACAGTTGTATTGAGTCTCTATAGGTTGTTTAGTGCATGCTTCGCTGCCGCTTCAGTCCACCATACCTATGTAGGCGAGAGCTGCCAAATTCTAGCCTCGCCGTGTACTGGCCTTAGTACTGACACTCCTCTTTTTCCCTTCGCCCTTTGTCGGCACCCCTTTTGTTTAGCAGGTACGAGTTTGACGTCGTTAGCAGGGTTACCTTTCCGTCTTGGCCTAGGCAGGGTTATGGACGCCATTGGTTATTCTTCAGGGCTCTTAGCCCCATTTGCATCTTGTCCGTACTCGGACGCTGTAGCGATTTCAAGGTGATTTGGATCTTTGTACTGTATATCGGTATTCTTGACTCATGGAGTCGTGTTGTATATATATCTGTTATGTGGGTCCCATCGAGGACTGTTGTGTAATGGTATTACTTCGTTTTCCACCCGCACGAAAGTGCCTGATGGGCGTCCTTGAATCGTTTCTATGCGGGTTTGGCGGAAAAGGGCTAAAACTTGCATAGGGCCGATTTGAGGGTGTTACACCATAGGGCGTGTTCACCAAGGGCATCTTCGAGAAGTTCCGCCACGGGAGATTTCCCAACCCTTTCCTCCATCCATGGGGATGAAACTCTCCATCCATGGGGAGTCTTTCACGGGCTAGCAGGAAAATATTTTCGGAGGCGGAACTTCTGAAGATGCCATAGGGCGTGTGCACCAAGGGCATCTTCGAGAAGTTCCGCCACGAGAGATTTCCCAACCCTTTCCTCCATCCATGGGGATGAAACTCTCCATCCATGGGGATGAAACTCTCCATCCATGGGGAGTCTTTTACGGGCTAGCAGGAAAATATTTTCTGAGGCGGAACTTCCGAAGATGCCATAGGGCGTGTGCACCAAGGGCATCTTCGAGAAGTTCCGCCACGGGAGATTTCCCAACCCTTTCCTCCATCCATGGGGATGAAACTCTCCATCCATGTTGGCTTGTTGAGTTTCTTGCCATGGCGTATCGATGCTCCTTTTATAGGCATGGCGCCGCTTCTACTTTGTCTTCTTCCTCCGACAGGGCGTCGTGTGCTACATGCTTTATCTCATCGAGCAGTGCGTCCACCCACGCGTCCTTATCCCACTGACAGTTTTGTTAGATGACACAACCTTTAGTCCCAGTTGCACCCACCAGCCAGTACTAAAGGTTAGCCACCCCCAGATAAGGCCCTCCCAGATAAGCCTCCCCAAATAAGCCCCCCATCTTTTGTCCTGGTTTGAGCCTCCACCCGGGATGAAAGTTTCCCGCGCCACTGCGTTCCCACGCTTTCCACCAGTTCCCACCTCTGTCTTCCCGCCATTTTTTCAGTATATATATGTACGCTTGGCCTCCATTTACATATCACATCTAGACTCATCATTCTCTTCCCATGGCTTCCATCGTATCTCTAACCACCCGGGAGGAGGAGGTGCTTTGAGCCTCGAACTACCCCTGCCCACCGGGCTACCGCGTCCCCACCGGCTGGATGATGAGCGCCGGAGGCGTGCCGGTCCCTCCTGTCCCTCTAGGTGTGGAGCGCTGGATGGCCATCACGAACCACTACTACCTCGAGCTCATGCCAGAGCAGCGGAGGAATCCCAACTGGCATCCCGACTATTTCCCGACTTGGGAAGCCTTCTTCATCAATCGGCGTGAGAGGGCGCTCGACAGGCACGAGGAGGACGGCCCACCTCCTTCGAACTTCAACGAGGCCGGCCGTCGGCTGTGGTGGCACGGCCGGACTCTCCAGAGTGTCATGGCCTACAACACGACCGGCAATAACCCCCGCCTACGGTACCCTCAAATCCAGCCCACGCGTACCCAACCTTCAAGGTTCGACTACGACGACCCTGACGACGACAACGACGACGGCGCCGACGACTACGACGACTACAGTGGCGCATATTACAGGGCTAGGCATGAGCATGACTAAATCACTCCAACATTAGGCATGTTTCTTAATTTTCAGTTGTGCTATGTATCTTAATTTTTAGTTGTGCTATGTATCCTTAGTGTTTGTGGGTTCCTTCTCTTGTGATGGTTCCTTCTCTTTGGGTGATCACCTCCCGCGGCTCAGAACCCGGTCATCAACGTCTAGTTTGATTGAGCAAGATGCATTACATGAAAGGGGACCTTTATGTCTCAAATAAAAGGCTTAATACATTACATAGATTTATGTCTCAAATAAAAGGTTTAATACATTATTACACATCACCAACATCTAGTGTTGTGGTTTTCTTCTGCACCGTAGCCACGGAGAATCTTCATCATTTAACAGGATGCTTGGGTCAATTTTCATTTTGAAGGGCGGAATTTCATGAAACTTATTGTAATCTTCTGACATTTCTGTCTTGTCATCCACTCCCACGATGTTTCTTTTCCCTGAAAGAACTATGTGGCGCTTTGGCTCATCGTATTCTGTACTCTTTTGCTTATCTTTCCTTTTTCTCGGTTTGTAGAAATGTCCTTCACATAGAAAACCTGAGCCACATCGTTGGCTAGGACGAATGGTTCATCCATGTACGCAAGATTGTTGAGATCCACTGTTGTCATGCCGTACTTTTGGTCTACATGTACCCCGCCTCCTGTCAGCTTGACCCATTTGCACCGAAACAAAGGGACCTTAAAAGTAGGTCCATAGTCAAGTTCCCACATCTCCTCTATGTACCCATAATATGTGTCCTTCTGCCCATTGTCATCTGTTGCATCAAAGCGGACACCACTGTTTTGGTTGGTGCTCTTTTTATCTTGGGCGATCGTGTAAAATGTATTCCCATTTATCTCGTACCCTTGGAAAGTACATATAGTCGAAGATGGTAACCTGGCCAATGAGTACAACTCATCTCCAACAGTGGTGTTATTCATGAGATGTGTCTGCAACCAATTGCCAAAATTCTTCTCGTGTTCCCCTTTAATCAAGGTTTCAGGCTTCCTCGGGTTTTCAGAGCGTAGAATATTCTTGTGTTTCTCGATATACGGAGCCACCACGGTGGAATTGTGTAGAACTATGTAGTGTGCTTGAGTGAAAGAATGCCTGTCCCTACATACCATTGATTTCCTTCCTACTGTGCCTTTTCCAGTCATCCTCCCCTCATACCGAGATTCAGGAACACCAATCGGCTTAAGGTCAGGAAGAAAGTCAACACAAAACTCAATGACCTCCTCTGTTCCATAGCCCTTGGAGATGCTTCCTTCTGGCCTAGCACGGTTATGAACATATTTCTTTAAGACTCCCATGAACCTCTCGAAGGGGAACATATTGTGTAGAAACATAGGACCGAGAATTCTAATCTCTTCGACTAGGTGAACTAGGAGGTGCGTCATAATATTGAAGAAAGATGGCGGGAACAACAACTCGAAGCTGACCAGACATTGGACCACATCAATCTGTAACACTGATAGACTTTCTTGATCGATTACCTTCTGAGAAATTGCATTGAGGAATGCACATACCTTCACAATGGCTAGTCGAACATTTTTAGGTAGAATTCCCCTCAATGCAATCGGAAGCAATTGCGTCATAAGCACATGACAGCCATGAGACTTTAGGTTTTGAATTTTTTTCTCTTTCATATTTACTATTCCCTTTATATTCGACGAGAAGCCAGACGAGACCTTGATACTGAAAAGGACTTCAAAAAAGATTTCCTTCTCTTCTTTGGTAAGAGCGTAGCTGGCAAGCCCTTGAAACTGACCTGGATGCTTGCCGTCTCGTCCTTTATGATGTTGCTGGTCCTCCCGTGATGCCGGGGTATCTTTTGACTTCCCATACAAGCCTAGGAAGCCTAGAATATTCACGCAAAGATTATTCGTCAGGTGCATCACGTCGATTGCAGAGCGGACCTCATGCACTTTCCAATAGGGTAGCTCCCAAAATATAGATTTCTTCTTCCACATGGGTGCATGTCCGGTAATGGGGTCTTTCGGAACAGGTTGTCCTCCAGGACCCTTTACAAAGATTACATCCAAATCCTTGACCATACCAAATACATCAGCACCACTACGGGGGACAGGCTTCGTCCGGGTTTCTGCCTTGCCATTGAAATGCTTGCCTTTCTTCTTTAAGGGATGACTGGGCAGAAGAAAACGACGATTGTACGGGTACACATTCTTTCTACATTTATCCAGATATATACTTTCAGTCTCATCTAAACAGTGCGTGCATGCATTGTATCCTTTGTTCGTCTGTCCTGAAATGTTACTAAGAGCAGGCCAATCATTGATGGTTACGAACAGCAACGCTTGTAGGTCAAATTCCTGTTGTTTGTGCTCATCCCACACACGTACACCTGGTTTGGTCCACAACTGTAGAAGTTCATCAACTAATGGCCTTAGGTACACATCAATGTCGTTGCCGGGTTGCTTCGGGCCTTGGATGAGCACTGGCATCATAATGAACTTCTGCTTCATGCACAACCAAGGAGGAAGGTTGTAGATACATAGAGTCACGGGCCAGGTGCTGTGACTGTAATTCTGCTCCCCAAAAGGATTCATGCCATCGGTACTTAGACCAAACCATAAGTTCCTTGCGTCACCAGCAAAGTCCGGGAAGTCTCTCTCGATTTTTCTCTACTGCCGACCATCAGCAGGGTGCCTCAACATCCCGTCTTTCTTACGGTCTTCCATGTGCCATCGCAACAACTTGGCATGCTCTTTATTTCTGAACAAACGTTTCAACCGTGGTATTATAGGAGCATACCACATCACCTTGGCAGGAACCCTCTTCCTGGGTGGCTCGCCCTCAACATCACCAGGGTCATCTTTTCTGATCTTATACCGCAATGCAGTGCATACCGAGCATTTATCCATATTCTCGTACTTCTCACCGCGGTAGAGGATGCAGTCATTAGGGTATGCATGTATCTTCTTCACGTCTAATCCTAGAGGGCAGACAAGTTTCTTTGCTTCGTACATACTAGAGGGCAATTGGTTATTTCTTGGAAGCAGCTTCTTTATTATTACCAGCAACTTTTCAAATCCCGAGTCAGTCATACCTGTCTCTGCCTTCCACTTCAACAATTCCAGTGTGCTACCCAGCTTCTTCTGGCCATCTTCACAAGTTGGATACATCAATATGTTGTGGTCCTGTAACATCTGCTTGAACTGCAACCTCTCCTTTTCTGTGTCGCAGTCTCGCCTTGCATCACTAATGACCTGACCAAAATCATCAACGGGCTCATCTGTTTCCCGTTCTTCACCCTCTTCTTCTTCATTATCTTCAACTGCGGTATCATCATATTCAGGAAACATAGATCGGTAGTTGTCATCATCGTGCTCTTCTTCATCGCCGTCTTCCATCATAACCCCTTTTTCTCCGTGCTTGGTCCAAACATTATAGCCGGACATGAAACCGGACCGAAGCAGGTGGCTCTGAATGACTCTTGAGGAAGTATGAGCCTGCTCATTCCGACATTCAACACATGGACAACACATAAAACCATCCCGCCGCTTGTTCGCCTCGGCCACAAGGCGAAAAGAACGCACGCCTTCTCTGTAAGCATCAGAGCGTCGGTCACCGTACATCCATGGGTGGCTCATCTGCATCATACAACCATGCATATATATCAAACACAATCACGATGTTTAAATTAGTACCGCGCGGTCAAAACGAGAAAATAGTTGCTGACCTTTTAGGACACTTCAAAACAAAGAGGAGAAACCTTAAGTGTCGCTCTGGCACCTCATATCATATTTTGTCTTGTGTGAACTCAAGTGGCATCGCTCTAACAGGCATTTTACCGAACACCTCTAGTGCATATGAAGAAAAAAAGTTAGCACAAAGTTCTACCCACCTCTCATATAGGAAAAAAATAGGAGAGAGTGGAGGGCTGGGTGCATATATATAGGGTCCGTCCATTAGTCCCGGTTTGAGATACAAACCGGGACTAAAGGTTCTGCCAGGAGCACGCGCGCGTGGCCAGGCCCATTTGTCCCGGTTTGTATCTCAAACCGGGACTAATGGTTCCTTATGGACCGGGACAAAATACCTCGGCCTCCTCGGGCCGTCTGGTTCGGACCATTAGTCTCGGCCCCAGCCACGGCCGGGACTAGTGGCCCTAACCAAAGGCCCATTTTCTACTAGCGTATATAGAATTAATAAGGGGAATAAGATGGAGATAAGCTAATAAAAATCACATAATCAAGATATAGTTATTCATCTTGAGCCATCATGATCGATTGCATACATGTTTCTTCCTCTATAAATTTAGAGAGGGCACTATAAAAATAGCATAAAAGAAGAGTAGTTAGACCTGACTTAAATAGGTATAAACCAGCAAAGGTATAATTAAATTATGTTGTTCTGCAGTTAATTAAATTATGTTGTTCTGCAGTTGCAAATGGTTGGTTGCATCATTGAGGATTGTGCATTTTTTAATAAAAATCAACCATAGCAACGCAGAGTTCTCGCTAATTGTTCTCTAAGTTCATATTTACTCTGTTTTTTAATAAAAGAAGTCATGAACCAATTTACTCTGATTTTTCTCTCTAGGCGCTCGATGAATTTTTCACCTAGGCAGTTTATATCTTCGGTTGTACCAAAAATTCTAGGTGAATTCAGATGAGAAATCCGTTTTGTCCTATTAACAAAAACTAATTTTTATGTAGTGAAATTCTTCGGAGTCCAGAAAATTCAATAAAAATATACATGCCTTTCGCGGCACAATATTTTATCCTCCCGTTTGCTAGCCCAAGACAAAGTGCGGAGCGCAGGCTCAAAAAGCCCCGGTTGCAGCGGCACCGCGCTGTCTTCTGTCCCCGACCGAATCAGTGCGCGGATCCCTGTGCGTCCGACTCAGCGTACACGTACCAACGCAGCCATCCTAAAAAAAAGACGTACCAACGCAGTCCCGTTCTCCTCCACACCCACTGACCCACGGGAGCAGGACCAGCCCACCAACCGAGCACCACCTGTACCCGCGCCTCCCTTCCCCTCCACCGAACAGGCTAGTTGTCCTTACACTGGCACCGCCGGGGCTTTCTACTCGCTTCGACGCACCCCCACCTCACACACCGATTCGCATCAAAGCACGCCGACACGTGGACCCTTCTAGAAAAGATCCTTCCACGTGTCCTACCTTTTACGCTTCTGAGGGCCAGCCTTCGGCCCGGAGCCAATCACAGTGAGGCACGTGGTTCACCTGCTCTGTGTACCTGGAACGTGTACACGCGCAGAGAGGGCACCAAACCCTAGCCTTTTTGCTTCCCCACCACTGCTCACCTCTCCTGCTCGGCTGCTGCTTCCCCACACCGTCCCGGTAGCGTCACCGCCGGCGACTCGCTACACCCACCACCCCCGCCTTCTCTTGCAGCAGGGAGGTGCGGAAACCCCTAGATCTCTCTCCTCGCCGCCGAGCGCATGGCGTCCTCCTCCGATGAGCAGCCCAAGCCGCCCGAGCCTCCCGCGGCCGCCATGGCGGTGGCCACCGCCCTGCCCCAGTCGCACGCAGAGTGGGCCGCCTCGGTGCAGGCGTTCTACGCCTCCGGGGGCCATCCCTACGCCGCCTGGCCCGCGCAGGTACGAGACGTCCCAATTTTGGGTGCGGAGGGGAAACACGGGGGGTTCTGACTAGATTTTGCTTTTCAGCACCTGATGGCAGCGGCGGCCTCAGGGGCTCCGTACGGCACGCCGGTGCCCTTCCCCATGTACCACCCGGGGGCCGCGATGGCGTACTACGCGCACGCTTCCATGGCCGCGGCGAGTCTCCTTTTCTGGTCGTTTTCGTGCCCAATTGGGGGAATTCGGCTTCCATTTGGCGGGGTTTTAAATCGTTGCCGCCTCCGTGCAGGGTGTTCCTTACCCGACTGCTGAAGCTGTCGCCGCGGCTGCGCCTGTTGTCACGGAAGGGAAGGGCAAGGGTAAGGGCGGTGGCATGTCGCCTGAGAAGGGCAGCTCTGCTGCGCCCTCTGGCGACGACGCTTCCCGGAGGTACGATTTCCTTTTCTCCTTCCCTTTTCTGTTCCTGTATTTTTATTTATTTTTGGTTTCATCTGGGGTTTCCCTTAAATTTTGCTGTGCAGCTGTGACAGCGGCAGCGACGAGTCTTCAGACACCAGAGATTATGACACTGACCCTAAGGTAGCAGACAACTTGCTGTGACGCAAGGGACCATTTTAAGTTGCTTGTTTTCCTGTAATTGGTATGTTCCAGAACTTTGTGTGGTTCATATTGGCTCCCTTCAGGATTCCTCTGCACTCAAGAAGAGGAAATCTGGTAATACTTCAGCAGAAGGTGGGTCATTGGAATGCTTAACTATGTGGTAGCTCAGGCAGTCTCATTGGGGAAATTGAATGATTAGCGGTATCTGCCAGGTGAACCGTCTCAAGCTGCTGCTGTTCCATATGCTGCTGCTGCCGAGTCAGCCTATCAGTTAAAGGGGAGGTCTGCCTCAAAGCTTCCAGTTTCTGCGCCTGGACGGGCAGCGCTTCCCAATGCCACACCGAATCTGAACATAGGGATTGATCTTTGGAGTGCTTCTCAACCCATAGCCGTAATCCCAGTGCAGGGCGAAGCAAGTCCCGGGTTGGCGCTTGCCCGAGGCGATGTCGTTGGCCAGTTGGTATGGATTTCTCTTGCCAAAGCTTATGCCGGCATGCAGACAGTGTTTTTTTTCCATTTGCAGTTGGCTGTTTTTGAATGCTTCAACATTTACCACACATGTTCTTTTGTGTCTTGCTATACATTTTCAAATACCATGTTTGTGCCTGACTCTTAGTTGTTCCTTTTTTAGCAGGATGAGCGTGAAATTAAGCGGGAGAGGCGGAAACAATCTAACAGAGAGTCTGCAAGGAGATCAAGGTTACGCAAGCAGGTAATAGCAGAAACAATATATTCTCAAAAATGTCAAGTCATTTTCATGGCAGTATCAGTGAACCTAGTAAATATTTATTTTTCTGTACAAGAAACTAGGACTTACAGTATCACCTGGCATTTTTGGGCCAGAAACTATCCAATTTGGGTTGCCTTGCAGTTCACATAATTGGTCTACTGGATCTGTGTAGTGCCGAGCATATTAAATCATGAAAAGTTGCATGGTGTGGTAACTCTTTGGCAGCACCGTTCATATGCAGGCAGTAGCATGTGCACGTGATAGGGGAAATTAGTTTGTCGGATAGGAGATTAGTTCACATGATAGAGGAAATTAGTTTGTCGGGTAGGAGATTAGTATGGTAACTTTATCATTAGTTTATCTCTATCTTCCATTAGCTCTACTTATTGCCCATTTTTATATAGCTGTCATCTTATTCACCAAGCAAAATTGTGTTAAGAAGTGCCACCTCCACCATATACCTCTCTATGTTCCTGCCGAGTGCACATGACCTCAGGTCATTTGCTGTCCTACTCCTACCACCCTTTGTTGGTGTTTGGTCCCATGGGGTGGGGGTACTTGACTGACTTTTTCCCACCTGATGTTTCCTGGGACATCCTTGTGTTGCAATTGCTGTTACCGCTGTATATGTTGGTTGCCTGATATATACCTGTATTTTGGTCAAACCGGTTTCTCTTACTAAAATGAGCTGAACACTAAATCCCAAACCTGGCATGTTTTGTATGAATTCAGAAATACTGAGCGGTATGACTTACATCCCTATCCTTCAGGCATGCCTTTGAAATATTTTATTGAAATCTGGTCGGTATATCCTTTCAGGGAAAGATACCAGTTCTGGCATAGCCACATAATCCATACCTTTTATGCTATATTTTCAACATTAGTGTTGTTTTGAGGCTGGTTTTGGTATTGCGGCCATCATGTATCCAAAGCCAGTGTCAGGTGTTCAAGTATTAGAACTTAACGCTGTCAAGTGGACCAACAATAGTTAAAGGGTTTAAGTGGATATTCATGATATCTCAAGGGAGTAAAGTGGACACCATCCATTTGTGATAGTTGCATATTTACTACTCCCTCCTATCCAAATTAATTGACTTAGATTTTTCTAGATTCGAATGTATGACATGTTTTAGTGCTAGATACATCCATATCTAGACAAATCTAAGTCAATTAATATGGATCGGAGGGAGTACATATTTTTCCATATAATTTGGCTTAAGCAGCTAAATGTCCTCCATAGTTCTGCTGCGTCACTTAGTTTTGACATCTATGATTCTGTTTTCAATTGCATGATGCCGTTATTGGGGATATGCTAGCTTCTTAGCAAGTGGCTATTGCCTAAATTTCTTCTGGATGTGGTATATTTGGGGTTTGTTTGAGGCTGGCCGGCCGGAGATTTTGTAAGGGCCATAGGCGTTATGATATATTGCTTGCAGAACACTTTAAATCAGAGCAGTGTACAAATTGAAAGGAAGCATGTTTGATGGCCCACCACTTCAACTTAATATTTGGTTTCTTCTTGTGTGACCTGATACTGAAATATTAACTTCCTAGTTTTTCCAATGGATCCATGCCAAATTGGTGTATATGATCATTTCCTCTATTTGGCTCACAGTTCTTGTTTACTTCTGATCTGGTTACCATTTCTGTTTGATAGTCATAGATGTAGGCACGTAGTTATATATCTGTTTGGAAGGCATAGCCATTTGTGAGCAATGCTTCTCCTTTAATAACCTAGGAATTGCTTATCTATGGCTCTGAAATGGCCTTTTCTAGTTTTCTATAAATAATTATCACGAGGTGTCAAAAACTGGTGTAGTTATTCGACCTATTTCTTGATGTTTCTTACTGTTTTTTTACTTCATACTTGTCAAATATGCTTTCACTCATGGCTTGCTGTCTGTCAGCGAGGAACTAGAGAACACTTTTGCTATATTTCGGAACCAAAAAAACGATGTGACACATAGTTTACTCAAGTTGTATGCCAAACTAATTCACTTTGATGCTTTTATTTACCGGAGGTGGCAGATACATTAGTTTGCTTCTATGCTCGTAGGTTTGTATGGTCGCATGTGTCAAGGTTGAGATGTGAGCTAGAAAAGGAGTGAATGGTTGACCACCAAGTTGGACCTTGTAAGTAGGAAATAAAACCAGAAATTAGATGCTGAAATCGTAATATCTATGACTTGATCTCGCGAAATCAGCTTCATAAAGTAAGGCTGACCATGTCAACAGCTACTGTCCTCCTGATCCCAATGCACAGAGCAACCACATGGTATATGTTTTCTTGTTGGAGACCATGGCACAGCTGGACCTATTAACTTGGTTGGCCGTATGATTATAATTTAGTCCCTTTGTAGTGCAGTGTCATCTTAGTACTTTCTTGCATTTCCAGAAAAAGTTAAGTATTTGCATTTGATATACTTATTTTCCCACTATTTATCAGCAAGAATGCGAGGAATTATCCAAGAAGGTAGCTGAGCTGACAACAGAAAACAACGCCCTCAGAACCGAGCTTGATCAGCTGAAGAAGGCTTGCGAAGATATGGCCGTTCAGAATACACGATTAATGGTGAGCGCACGCCCCCACCCATACTTTCACCCATACTTTGCCTTTTGTTGAGATGAGGAATGCTAATTTCTTTCTCGGCACATGCCCTCACGGTATTCTAACTTTGTGAAGGGCGAAATGATTCAGTCCCAGGAACCCACTGTCACAACCACACTGGGGATGAGCATCGAGGCACCAAAGGCGCAGCAGCACGATGATGAGGGCAAGCTTCATAAGAAGGCTAATAATAACAGTAACGGGAAGTACGCAGGTGGTAGCCGCAAACCGGAGGCTAACCCTAGGTGAGAGACCCCACAATCGAGGAAGTGACAGATGAGATGAGGTGTTCCTTTATCTAACCAACACCCATCATCGATTCAGTGTGCTTTTAGCAAAGAAGTTGTTTTAGTCCTCTTCATCACAGCTCACTGGGGCTCCTGTAGAGCTGCCCCCGTCCCAGCCATGTATTATTTATGGCTCGTCGCTGAGTTTGTTTGTGCGAGTTTTGTGTAAACTGATTGGTCTAGCTATATTGTAACAAACTACCTAGAGCTTAGAGTTTTTATGTTTGCTAACTTTCGACAAGGATTAATATAACCTGCCAATTCAATGGCATGATCAGTTGATCTGCGTAACAAATAACCCGACAGTTCCATCTTGCCTCTTTGTTTGGGTTGGTGGATTTTTATTGAGAATCTTACTTGAGGAAGTGATCAGAAGCAACGTATCTTTTACAGTATAATACTCCCTCCGTTTTGAAATATAAGGTGTTTTAGCTTTGTGAAAGAAGTGGATCTTCTTTTGAGTAGGTTCGCTACACATAAACAGGATATAGGTGCATGTTTTAGCACTAAACTAATGGCCTTATAGGCTTAATTAGTTAAATTTAATTGATTTATCGTGCTGCTCTCTACCGAAGGATTTGGGTGGATGGATTTTTGAGTAGGTTCGCTACACATAAACAGGATATAGGTGCATATTTTAGCACTAAACTAATAGCCTTGTAGGCTTAATTAGTTAGCGCTAAGTCTAAATTTAATTGATTTATCGTGCTGCTCTCTACCAAAGGATTTGGGTTGATGGATTTTTATTGAGAATCTTACTTGAGGAAGTGATCAGAAGCAACGTACCTTTTACAGTATAATACTCCCTTCGTTTTGAAATATAAGGTGTTTTAGCTTTGTAAAAGAAGTGTATCTAGACTCTTTTTGAGTAAGTTCGCTACACTCATAAATAGGGATATAGGTGCATATTTTAGCACTAAACTAATGGCCTTATAGGCTCAATTAGTTAGCACTAAGTCCAAATTTAATTGATTTATCGTGCTGCTCTCTACCAAAGGTCAAACATACCTCATAATTTTTGTGTATTAGTCAATCGTAGTAATCTGCCTTCACATTCTTCGTTTGTGTAAGACCTGGTAGCTAGCATCATATTCAATTGTTTAGATCAATTGGCTGGACGTTGCCCTCGTCGCTATCTCGTACTTAATCGCAAGATGCCACACGATGCCACGACCACGGCACCGTGCTAGCCAGCTCTGTTGTTTGCCATTTCTACCTTTATTAATCATGCCGCCGATAATAGGTATGCCGTGCCATCGAGTATAAGAATATATCTTTCTTATTCAGATTGAAGGTATCAAGTCGCTAGTCTTTTGTTGATAGATTGGATAACCTGTAATCTAATTGATTAATTTACAAAAAAGATATGTCTTTTGTTTGATGTTTGCTCGGGGCGGATGACTTATTGCATAATAATTGATTTATTGGATTTTTTTTACTAGGAAGGTCACCTGCAATGGAATTATTAAGTTTTATACTTGTAGAGACAAAATTTATCCATTATAAACTTATCTTCTGTTTTGTATTATCCAAGATTTACTGCTACATATTAATACCAGTTCTATCTTCTATGCCGAGACTTTGTTATTTTTTTAATGGTCACCGGGGAGTGAACCCCACCCGAATTTCATTGAAAAGAGCGTTAGACCGACCCGGAAAGGAAAGGTCACCGAGTGTTACACGCGTAACATTATATTCAATTTATTGCAACTACATACTGCATGCAGTCAAACCCATAGCAATAGGCCAACAGGAGGCAGCAGGGCAGTTGCACACCAATGGCCGCGAGGATTGTTCACCTAGCGGCGGTGACGCGAAGGAGGGTCCCTCACGTCTACGTGCCCTTTCCTCTCAGGAGACTTTGATATATTATCATGTTTTTTTTCAAACAGTTCTTCCAAAACAAAATGACATGTAGTTGTAGACTTCGCGAGAAAATAATAATTGTTTGACCATTAATCTCACAAGCGAATTCTAAGTATAATTAATATCCGGTCAAATTGCACTCATGGTTAAACTTTCCGGTCGGTCACCTATCTTCACACTACTCCAGCCCTAGCATGCTTAACTTCTCCATTCCTTCCAGATAAGATTCTAATAAGGAAATTAGACCTTATTGATAATACTACCATATCAATCCTATTAAACCTTGGACCACGATGTCACACGCCTTTATTTTAAAATTTTGAAAGTAATTATTTAAGTAAGCAAAAATGAATAAGTAATAATAATCTTGAATTCAAATAACAATAAAATGATTTTTTTGCTTTTTTTTTCTACTTAATATGGAATAATTTATATCTTTAGATCCGTAAATCGTAATTCGACAAATAATATGTCTAAATCTATCCGAAAAATGAGAAGAATCCAAACATGACATCCCTATCATCTTTTAAGCATGCATCATGTATTTTTAAATAAAATTCATTTAATAGTGTTAAATCTTCAAAAAAATCATATCAAAATTTCCCTTTTGAATTTGAGGATTCTAAAAAATCCTTAGCTTGGGGCTGAGCCTCACTAAACTTGCACTGGATCTCTAATAAAATAGCATATTTTAAACATAAAAATGATTTTTGCAAAAAATCATGAGCATAAGATCATGTATCTGTAATTAAAATCTGACCCATTTCCTAGAGATTCGACAATTTTTTTATTTTTTCACGAGCGGTGGACAGAAAGGTTTAAGATACCCCGGTTAGGAAATTGTCCATGAAAGGTGGTCTAATATTTTTTAAATGAGGTGGTACCATTTTTAAACTTTTATTTGGTGGTTGCTTCATAAAACATCCCTTTTTGGGACTTGAAAAATGGAAAATGGTTTTTTGAAGCGAAGAAATGGCAAACTTCCTCCTGCAACATTGTTAGCCATTCCATGATGCACATGTATGTAAAATATGGACATATTATCATAAACTATGCCGTGATTCTAGTCATAACATTGGTCGTTTGGCTAAAAACCATAAAACCTCGAACATGATAGCTCATTCCTAAGAAGGTTTTTTTGAAGACACAATTAATATACCAAGTTTTATATTTTTTCTCGCAACTATGTCACATAATATTACAACATACGGAGGTTTTGCATTGTTTCGATCATTTTTGAAATTTTTATGCCCGTTTCAAACTATCATCAAATTTCTAAAACGGCGGACATGAAGATTCTTAGCTCGGGGTTGAGCCTCGCTAAACTTGCATTTTATCTATGATGAAATAGCATATTGTGAACCTAAAAATATTTTTAAAAAAAAAATCATGAGCATCAGCTCATGTACCTGTAGTTCAAATATGACCCACTTCCTACGATTCGGTAGGAATTTATCTTTTTCACGAGGGATGGACGGAAAGGTTTAAGATACCCTGGTTGGAATATTGTCCATGCAAGGTGGCCCAATATTTTTGAAAAATGGGGTGGTACCATTTTTAAACTTTCATTTGGTGGTTGCTTCCCAAATCACCCAGTTTTTGACACTCAGACAATGGAAAATGGTTTTTTGGTGCGACGAAAAAGAAAATTTCCTCTTGCAACATTGTTAACCATCGCATTATTCACATGTGTGCATAATATGGACACATTATCACAAACTATGTTGTGATTCTAGCCATAACATTCGTCGTTTGGCTAAAAACCATGAAACCTCGAACATGATAGCTCATTTCTGAGAAGGTTTTTTGAGATGCAATAAATATACCAGTTTGATATTTTCCTTGCAACTATATCGCATAATATGACACCACATGAAGGTTTTGCATTGTTTTGATCATTTTTGAATTTTTATAGCCATTTTAAACTATCATCAAACTTTCTAACACGGCAGGCATGAAGATTCGTAGCCAAGGCTGAGCCTCGCTAAACATGCATTGGATATATAATGTAATATAATATTGTGAACCTAAAAATCATTTTTGCAAAAAATCATGAGCATCAGATCATGTACCTGTAGTTCAAATCTGACCCACTCCCTACTAATTCAGAAGGAATTTTTCTTTTTCACGAGGGGTGGACGAAAAGGTTTAAGATACCCTGGTTGGGATATTGTCCATGCAAGATGGCCTAGTAGTTTTGAAAATGGGGTGGTATCATTTTTAAACTTCCATTTGGTGGCTGCTTCACAAAATACCCTGTTTTTGGCACTCGGAAAATAGAAAATGGTTTTTTTGCTGAGACAAAAAGGAGAACTTCCTCCTGCAACATTGATAGACATCCCATGATACACATAATATGGACACATTATCATAAACTATGCCACGATTCTAGTCATAACATTGGTCGTTTGGCTAAAAACCATGAAACCTCGAACATGATAGCTATCATTCCTGAGAAGGTTTTTTTGAGATGCAATCAATATACCAAGTTTGATATTTTCCTTTGCAACTATGTCAAATAATATTACACCACGCGAAGGTTTTGCATTGTTTCGATCGTTTTTTGAATTTTGTATACTCGTTTTAAACTATCATCAAAATTCTAAAATGGCGGGCATGAAGATTTTTAGCTCGGGGCTGAACCTGGCTAAACTTGCATTGGATCTCTGATAAAATAGCATAGTGTGAACCTAAAAATTATTTTTATAAAAAATCATGAGCATCAAATCATGTACCTGTAGTTCAAATCTGACCAACTTCCTACCGATTCGGCAGGAATTTGTCTTTTTCACGAGGGGTGGATAGAAAGGTTTAAGATACCCCAGTTGGGACATTGTCTATGCAAGGTGGCCTAGTATTTTTGAAAAATGGGGTGGTACAATTTTTAAACTTTTAGTTGGTGGTTGCTTCACAAAACCCCCTGATTTTAACACTCGGAAAATAGAAAATATGTTATATGGAAGTATATGTAATGTTTTTATATTTTATTCAGGAGAAATATGTAATATTTGAGTTTCGATAGATAGATCTTATTTTCTACAAATTTTGATATATTATATATATTTTTCTAAAGCAGAATGATTTAGTTATGATTTTTCTAAGATTAATGTGGCAAAAATGGAAAATAGCTACCCCGACGGTAAAAACCTAGGCCGACGGCTTTGTCGTCAGCGTAGACTTGACACAGTCACATCACCATCACGTTTAATCCCTACGCTGACGTCCCGGTCTACGCCTATGGCTACCGTCGGCCTATCCCGCCATACGCCGACGACATATTTGCTCGGTTGCCTGCCTCGGGCCCTCGGGGCCTACGCCGATGACACTGACAAATAGCCATTGGCGTAGCCTTTAGCTGTCGGCGTAGCCATGTTCTCCCGTAGTGTGAGGAGCTGTCAGCGGTTTAGGCTCGTGTCGGCTGGGGGTGGGGGGAAGGTTCAGGCCGTTCACCAGCAGGGCATGTGTTGCTGATTCCTCCGCTGGAGTATTATTACTACTATCCCAAAATGGCTTAGATTTATCCAGATTTGCATATATTAAGATGCACTTTAAGGATACTACCTCCGTTCCAACACCCAGCTAGGTCATAACATCTCTAGCAGATACTAGTACTCCCTCCGTCTCAAAATAGTTGCACAAAGTTGTTTAAATTTAGATGTATCTAGACACTACTTAGTACTATATACATCCAAATTTAGATAAATCTCAGATATTCATTTTGAGATGGAGGGAGTACGAAATAGCGTACCCAAAACCACTTATGCGATGGTAGGGAAGCTCGTGCGTCATAGTTGGACTGGCGTGGGAGGGGAGCTCCGTCAACATACAACATGCATTGAGGGAGTGGAGCGAGTAGAAGTATGAGCTTACTCAGTGGTGAAGGAGGATGAGAGGCTCCCGACGCAGCGAGGAGTTGTTCACCAGCCAAATTTTGGCTGATGGGTGGCAGAGGTTGTCCTGGAAGTGATGTAACCCATCATATGGCAATCACCATGGAGTCCATTGAAACACGTCATCCTACTCCAACCATTGTGCCTAAGGTGAACTTCTTCCATCTCTTGTCCTCCTTTAGTCCTCACTTGAATAGAATCCTACTTAAGACAAATGCCTATCTTATAACTAGGTACATCCCCATGATCAAGATGACAAGAGAACATGCAGATGATGCTCAAGAACCTAAGACCCCAAGTAAGAAGCATGGAATAGAATGCGCAAGAAGCAGCAACTCTAGGACCGGAGTCTCCGTCGTCCACACGTCGGAGTCTACGATGAACCTACCCTAGAGTCTCCGGCCTTTCCCTCCCTGACCCGCGAAGCCAGTGGTGACAACATGCAGAACCCTAGATCATAGAACGCACAGAGACAACCCAGAATATCCGGTATCACGACCCCTGACTGGAGTCTCCGCCATATCAACATTAGAGTCCGCGACCTACACAGTGGGTCTCCACCTCTCAGCTGGGCCTCAGCCCATGTAACGCCCCATTTCGTCCAACACTTCCTGTTGATGC
Organism: Avena eriantha; assembly: GCA_910589775.1. Classification (NCBI taxonomy): domain Eukaryota; kingdom Viridiplantae; phylum Streptophyta; class Magnoliopsida; order Poales; family Poaceae; genus Avena; species Avena eriantha. Next base: position 289,708,552 of record OU342741.1, read on the forward strand.
CTATACTACCCTTGTTTAAGTGGCTGGCCTATATATATGCCCCCACCTCCTCCTAGAAACCATAGAATGAATATTGAGTTGACTTGGCTCAGCCTCCACTTGCCCATAGGTGACATCTCTTTGTATCTAGGTTTAGACTAAAGGTTGTACAAGGACCTCCTTGTTTGAGTTAGTTCTTTCTATCTTGTGCACTCCATTATGTTGATCTCTCCCTTTAGGTCTCTATCATCTGCAATCTCTTCACAAGTAGATTCTATCCGCTTCAAGACAATCTTTCCATCGTGGATCTCTACCTAGCGGTCTCTTCCACATGGATTCTATCGTGTAGGTGTTTCAGACCAAAGAGGGAAATCGAAACTCTCTGTCTCTCTGTGTTTATATCTTTACCATGTATTTGCACTGAGTTCATCATGTTCATCACCTTTTCCTTCGCTTTCCCCTCCAAATTCGTGAAGATCGGGCCACCCTTAGGGTTAAACCTCAAGAAACCCACAACATAATAGTATTAAGAGCCCTTGGTTGCCATGGTTTTGACTTCGTTCATTGATACACCATAAATTCGTAAGTACCAAAAAATATAGTCCCATATTGCTTTTGGATCGATCTCTCGTTTTGGTGAGTGTTTGTGGTTTTGTTCCATAGAAAAATGTTCTTGGACTTGATCTACCTTTTGCATGCATTTTCCCTACCCAATTTGGTCATTTTCCCCGGATTTGAGGCTTGGAGGACCATATTTCCATCAAGAACACGAACATCTTTCGAGCCTCGACCTTGGAGTCTCCACTCGAAAAGCGGCAGAGTATCCCCCACGGAATATCCGGCCTCCTACCCCCGGAGTCTACGGCCTCCCTCACAAATTTTCGCCTCTTTTCTGTTTGGCTAACATCCTTCGACGTTTTTGTTTCCTTTGTATGTCTGTAATCTAACATAATCTTTCTCAACACCATCCACGTTCGACATCGACACCACGAAACACAAGAACTCCTTGCACCATCGATCGCAAGTTCGTCAACAAATCATACCAAAGGTATAAGTTGCAGTACCTTGCTAACACCTTCTTCCTTTGTGTGTTACCTATCCTACCGAGAGTATCTTGCTTATGTTTACTAAAGCATTGTGTGCTTGTTCTTGATTGTGAGAGTGTGCTAAGCAAATCATAATTCGGTTCGTGTCTTACAAAAAAGGGAGAAAACTATTTGATGAGGGACCAAGCTTGGAGTATCCGACCTAATCACCCCGGAATATCCGGCTGCCCCAGATAGTCCGGCCTGTGCCGACCAGAGTGTTCGGCCGTGTTCGGACCAGTACGAACTGGATGCATCTTGTTTAGAGTCCAATTACTTTAGATATCGTTTTGGGCCTATCCAACCAACTAGGTTGAGGTTTCTTATATAAAGGAGTCAGTCTTCTAGGGTTTAGGTTAACTTTGAGTTTATTCAGAATAATATAGAACTTTAAGTTCATATTATCACCATCCCTATGGGATCGGCGTGTGTGACAGCGTCCTGGATGTTCATCCAGTTATCCCTGAATAAAGACAATAGAGTTCTTGAATTGTCAAGAGTAATGATGTGTGCACGAAGGTCCTTGAATTATAGAGGGTTGTCGAGCTTTTGGCGTGTCTATTCCGGCGTGAGGTTCGTCGTTCGTCATTGAGTTGCTCGCAGGATTGGCGTTCCCCAATCTCCAGGTTATGTGTTCCGTCCACGTGATTGTGAGATCTATCAGATCCATTGGATCAGAAGGTGCATCGTGAAAGATCGGGCCAATCACCCTGTATCATCTTGGTATCAGAGCTCTAGGTTGATCACAGTGCAGGTTGATTTGCTGTCGGCTATTTTTGTTTGATTTTAAAGTGGATACCATTAGGTAATCCGTCACCATACTATTGGTCAAGATCGTGGACAACATAAAGGGAGAAGAAGGCGTTCGTCTCATATTGGTTTCTTTGGCAGCACATGGATAGTCCAGGAGGAAAAACACGATCAGGAAATTCGTGACCGACCCAGGGAAGAATCTCTGGCGTCTATCGACTGGAGTATCTGGAGGACTGGAGTCTCCAAACTACTCAGACCGGAGTATCCAGTGTGCTAATTTTTTTCCTGCCAAGTTCGTGAAATAGTCTACAGATATCGTCAAACAGTCTACAAACACTTGTTTCCGTTGAGTGCATACTTAGGTGTATTCAGCTTATTTGGATCCATGGCGTACATGAATTTGTTATGTCTATTGTGGGTGATATGCATGGTACTCTACCGGTGTTGGGGATGATGTTCGGGCTTCACGGTGTTGAGGAGCACAGTATGCGATGATTTACGGAAGCATGAAGTTAGTTGGGGCGACACGCAGGTGATACACGAACAACACAAGAAGAAAAACGGTCAAATCTGAGTCAACACAGCAGTTTTGGCAGCTAAACCGGCGGTGCTGGACCTGGCGCCGGAAATTTCGGCGGTGTTTCCGGTTCGCTAGAATTCACGCCGGAATTTTCGGTGGTTGGGTCAGTCCACCAGACCTGGTGCCGGTTTGAGTTCGTGATGAACTCCAAAAGTCAAAACTCAGAATTTTTTCGAAAATCTGTCCAAATTGGGCTGTGGAAATGTTCTAGGAAGGTAGATCGACACCTAGAGCAACAAATCTATGGACCAAAACCATGAAAAACTCACCAAATCCAGAGATCGATCTGACGGCAATTTGGGGCTCTTTTTGGGGGGATTTTTGAATTTTTGGTGGATAGTAGAAAAATTGATAGGGGAATTCATGAGCAATGACGCTCTTGATACCAATATGTTGAGGGCTAACCTCGTGGATAGCCTAATCTTTCACGAATCCCTTGAAATCTGACAGAGTGAGTGGGGGATGAGGGAGAGGATGAAATCTGCGAACTCACGCACGAATAACACGATGAACACACACACACACGAAGACACGATACACACCTATAGCTCACGCTAGTGGCTATCGGTTCAGCGCAATCCCTAGGATCGGCATCAGGCTAAGATCTCTCTCTCTCGAACCGGCAGGCGAGTGGGGAGTCTTGGTGAGATCTAGATGTCTTGGCAAGGGGCTCCGATTCAAAGGCCTTGTACAATGAGGGAGGCATGATGCAAACTCCAACAAGGTGGGGGATAATTGGTTCTCCTTTCTCAAGGAGCATGATACTAGAAATTAGGGAGATCCACAAGGGTGTCTTCTAATTTCAATTATCCAAGTCCGAGTAATACAAGGGGGTGTTGGGGTTATATATAGGCCAACCACTAAAACAGGGGTAGTTTGGGCACAAAAGGGTAAAAACTGGACGAAATAGGAATATTCTCGGGCATCAAACCCTTGTTGACTTTGAGACTGGGACGTTTCGGCGATAAGTCCGGTCGCGCTGGACTACGATCCAGAAATTCTGGTCACCGGCGGTAATTCTAGTTGGCTACCAAAACAACGTACATAGATGTGTTCTGGTCGGCACCGGTTGCTTCCACTGTGTGCCAGGATTTCCGATCTGTGGTCTAGTCCACTAGTTCGTGTGCCGGGAATTCCAATGAGGATTCCGGTCTACCGAGCCTAGCACCGGTTTGACTAAGAACTCGGTCTTGTGTTGGCTTGGCTCCTTATCTTGGCATCTCTTCATGGGGTTCATAGTCGAGGATGCATAATGTATTGGCATGAAGTAGCAAGCCATCCAGGGATGTATCGAAATCACATGAGACAAGGAGCGAATTCACCTTAGCTTGAAGGAGCTTGGCTCGTGCACGAGTCATTGGTCCAATTGGGGGACTTGGTGGTGTAGATGTATGGACATCCGTAGGACGGGTTGCATCACTATGGTTCCAGTGCTGGAAGAATAGGGGCAGGCCAGAGTATGGCTTTCAGATCCTAAAGTGCAGCTTCGACTTCATCAGTTGAGACGAACTTCTTGGTCTTTTTCAAGAGCTTGTATAATGGTGCGACTCTTTCACTGAGCCGGATTACGAACCGACTAACTGCGGCAATGCAACCAGTTAGCTGTAGTATGTCCTTCAGGCGAGTGGGCCTGGCAATGTTGAGTATAGCCTTTATGTTTTCCCGGTTCACCTCTATGCCTCTTTGACACACGATGAAACCTAACAATTTTCCGCCTGGTATTCCAGAGAAACACTCATTCGGGTTAAGCATTATGTTGTATTTTTGTAGATTGTTGAATGTTTCCTCCAAGTCAGAAATTAGTGTTTCCTTATTTTTGGACATCACAACTATGTTATCCACATATGCATGTACATTGCATCCGATTTGATCGTGGAGGCAATGCTGCATAGTGCGTTGGTATGTAGCTCCTGCGTTTTGAGCCCAAAAGGCATCGTCACGTAGCAGAAGGTTCCAAGTGGGTGATGAATGAAGTCTTTATTTTGTCTGACTCCTTCATTCGAATTTTATGATATCTGGTATATGCGTCGAGAAAACATAGGAGTTCTGAGCCTGGTGTTGAGTCGATAACTTGATAGATTCTAGGCAGAGCGAACAAATCTTTGGGACAATCCTTGTTAAGGCAGTATAATCAACACATATCCTTAAATCAGTGGTGTCCTTTTTAGGGACCATTGCAGGATTGGCTAACCAATCAGTATGGATGACCTCTTCTATGAATTAGGCTAACTTGAGCTGAGATAGTTCCTTAGCTATTGCTTTGCACTTTTCATCACCAAAATGTTGTAAGGACTGTTTGACGGGTTCAGTGTTTGGTATACATTTAGTCTGTGCTCAACAAGTTCCCTAGGTACTCTGGTCATGTCAGATGGCTTCCATGCGAAGATATCTTTATTGGCTTTAAGGAACTCGACGAGCATGCTTTCCTATGCGTGGCCTAAACCTACGCCTATCTGGATCACCTTGGAAGGGTCATCATTCTTCAACATCGTCATATTCATCTCTTCTGATGCCTTGAATTCCGGAGTCGTCTTTGTCACCTCTTTCTTCATTGCAGGTATCTCGGATGGGTCGATGTTCTTCTTGATCTCCTGGTACTTTTCGGCTTGTAGTACGACTTCAGCAAAGGTGGCATTTCCATCCTTACATTCTCATGCCTTCTTCGGGTCTCCCCGGATTGTGATGACTCCATTGGGACCTAGAATTTTCATCATGTTGTAAATATAACAAGGGCAAGCCATGAAATCCTAGTAAGCTGGATGCCAAAGATAGCGTGGTATGCGCTATTGAACAAGACCACTTCAAAGGAAAGTGCTTCCGTCCGGTAGTTCTTTGGAGTTCCAAAAGTAACATCCAAAGTGATTTCTCCTAGGGCGTTTCCGATATCCTCATCCGGTGCAGCGTTTTGATATAGATGATGTTGATACTACTGCTACCGTTCATGAGGGTCTTGGAGAACACATAGCCGTCAATAAGTGGATTGACGACCAGAGTATACTTTCCTCGCCTGTGTGTTTTAGGCGGATGATCGCTTCGATCAAAGGTAATTATAACTTCCGACCAGTCTAGATACTGAGGGATAGCCGGAATAGTTGCATTGAGCTCATGCATCACAACCTTTTTGACCTTAGCTGGTTGGGATCCAAGGAAGCAGACATAAGTGTCTTTCTTGGTTGGGAAGGTCTTCTTTCCATCCGACTTGGGATTTGAAGCTTCTGCCTCCTCTATGTCGGAAATCTTCCTTGGACTCCTTATCTTTGTAGTGAAATTTTTCTTTCCTTTCTGTCGCTTGGCCCTATAGCCAGCGGATTCGTCTTTATTGCTGTCGTCATTGAAACGACACTCAGCATTGGTGTAGGACGAGCCCATGTTGCCAGCCGGGTGATGCACACACGGATTGTTGGCAATGTCATCCCAAGAGTAGGTTTTGCCAAGTTGCTAGTATCCTCTACCTTTGACTCTGGAAGTTCCACGACCTTGTCCCCGGCTGCCTCTACAACCTCCTTGTCCTCTAGACCTGAAAGTTGCATTGACATGTTGCAATTTCCAGATTGGGTTTTTCTTCCGAGGTGTTCTTGCATTTTGGGGCCTACTTCTTTGGCTGCTTAGCCGACTATGGCACAACCAGTACATTCAGCAGTCCCTCTAAATCATCGTCGACATCAGCGTACTTGCTTGCCGTCTCTATAATCTCTCCCATATCCGTCACTTTGTCACACTTTAAGCAAATGACACAGTAAACCAATTGGGAGTCCTGCAATGAATGGTTCAATCACGGTTTGATCGTTTACTCCCTCACAGGAGTTCTTCGTGTCGGTCCCTCGTCCGAGGTAGTACCGACAAGTTTATCCGGGTTTCTGGGTGCATCGCTGCAGATCTGCAACCGTGCATGGACTCCTGTATGTTCCCTCGAAGTTCCAAAGGAAATCACTTCACATGTCATACCAGTTGTGGATGGTATTTTTCGGGAGTTCATTGAGCCATGATCGAGCCGTCTTCCTCAGCATAAGCGGGAGATACCGGGTCGCGACCAAGCTATTTCCTCCTTTGGTGATGCAGCAGGCCTGGAAGAAGTCCTGGAGCCAAGTGTCTGATGGAGCCACACCATCGTAGGGTTGGATGTGCCTTGAGATGGCAAACCCTTCCGGAAGTTTGTTTGTCGTATTCATAGTTCGAAGCATTTTGGACCCACATAGATGTTATCCGACTCATAGCGCCGCACCTCTATGTTTGAGTTGATCCGGTGCCTTGTGTCACTTGGTGACAGGGCGTGCCGTCTTGGTTGTTCACTGCGGCTACGGTCTCCATGAGCCAGACTTCTGCTCCTTCTACCACCTCTTCTGCCGCGACGCCCACCCTGGCCTCCATGGGAGCCTTTATGGTGGCTACTTGGCGGAGAGGGTGGTGGTGGATTATTACCCCCAGATGGGGCTCCGTGATAACGACCATCATGCTGGCTTGATCCAGCGTGATGTTCGTCATTCCTTCACCCGTCATTGCTGTCATTGTGATGTGGCTCAGCCGGACATCTTGTATGTCTAGGAAGGGGCATCATATGCCAGTACTGCTCCCAACATTGAACTTCTTTGATGCAGCCCATCCTACAGACGTACCTACATCTACACCACCAAGTCCCCCAAGTGAACCAATGACTCGCGCCCGAGCCAAACTCCTACAAGCTAAGGTTAACTCGCTCCTATCCTCATGTGACTTTGATACATCCTTGGATGGCTTGCTACTTCATGCAACTACTCTGTGTATTACCAGATATGAAGCCCCAACGCATCGCCAAGCCCCCAGGATGAAGTACAAGGAGCTGGACGTGAAGAAGATGTTGCTGAGGCTGAAGCCCGGGAGTCTCCAACCCCCAACCTCGGAGTCTCCGTCCAGGACTCTGGACCAGTCTCCGGACCCCTTCCTAGAGCGTTCAGTACACCCCCACGAAGTCTTCACCAGAGAACCTCGCCACCCCCGGAGTTTTCGCGCCCCCCGGAGTCTCCGGTCCAGCTACCCTAGAGTCTCTAGCCTACGACCTCGGAGTCCCTGCCCCTAGGACTCCGGGCAAGACTCGGCCCCTACCTGGAGCTCTCTGTCTGAAGGAAATATGCCCTAGAGGCAATCATAGAGATGATTGTATTTCATGTGTATCCATGAGTTATTATAATGTTCCTTGAATATCCATATACCAGGCAACTTGTATTGATTGGCAATTATGTGAATTGTTTGTGAAACTCTTTACTTGTATGGTTATCTAATAATTGTCCCTAGTCGGAGTTCATGCGAGGACACACGTGAATATTAGACTAGCACATCGATTGGTTAATGACTATGTTTCGCAAGTCATTGACATGGAGATGTCAAACCAATGATGTGGACACATGTTATGAACATGGGGTTGGACTGACCCAACATGAGACTAGCAATAATACTTGCAGCTCTCTCTACACATCGTGTACGTTTTGTCCTTAGACCTGAGATTGTCGCATGTACTTGAGATGTGGATCGACCTACTTTGGGGCTATCAAACACTACTCCGTAACTGGGTAGTTATAAAGGTAGCTTTCGGGTTTGTCCTGATACATGCTGCAAGGCATCGGTCAATCAAGATGGGATTTGCCCCTCTCTACTTGAGAGAGATATCTCTGGGCCCCTCGAGTGATCGGATCCAGAAATGCATGGCCGTGCTACATATGGTTAAGAGTTAACCTAGTAAAGGGATTCTGAATCACAGTATCGAGAAAGAGAGGTCAGCTTAGAGCTAGACCAAATATCGTGAGGCAAAGGGAAAGACATGTACTCAACCTTGTGATGGTTCGTCCGAATGATCTTTATATGCGTTTAGGAGTTGGCACGTCTTGCTAGAGGCCGCTACCAACTATTGACGGAGTAAGTGTACTCGCGTCATGTCTATACGTGTATGAACCTATAGGGTCACACACTTTAGGGGCTGGAAGCCTAATGAGGATTGGATCCGAATTAGACCAGGCTTAGGCTGCTAATGGGCTGCTAATGTAGAAGCCCACCAGGGATGCCTATATAAGAGGGAGTGAGGCGAGCTGAAAACGAGAGAGCATTCCACCCAGCCGCCACTCCTCTTCCGCCTGTGTTGCACGCGCAGACCTAGCAGTCTGGCGTGTGACGACTTCCACTCCGGACGTGTGGATACCTCGGAGGTGCTGCATCTGTAGCACTTGGACGAGCCGCGCAAAGGGGAGCTGCTCGTGGGACGAGGACGAGGAGGAGACGTAGAACATCTACACTGCCGCAACGTGCTTCATCGAGTTCCGCACCTGCGCGTCTAGCGGTAATCCCGTGATCTATGACAATAGTATTCCTGGTAGACGCGGTAGAAATTTTTGATTTTACGCTAGTGTAGCCTACCCGTTACCCTTCACTGTCTGTGACCCTAGAGTCTACCCTAGAGTCTGTGTTCCGCCCCAGAGTCTCCGACCCTCACACCCCGGAGTCTCAGGTGTAAGCGAGACATGCATGTTAAAAGCCTTTTGGGCCTTCGGCCCATGTAACTCCCAATCCGTCCAGACTTTACCCTTTATTGCCTGAAGTACCCCTGAACTAGTGTCTGGCCTATATATAGTCCCCCACCTCTATTGTAAACCCTAGACTGGATATTGGAATTAGAAGACACCCTTGTGGATCTCTGTAGTTTTCGTCTCATGCTCCTTTTCTGGAGGAGCACCAAATATCTCCTACCTCGTTGGAGTTTGCATCGCACCTCCCTCATTGTACAAGGCCTTGGCATCAGAGCCCCTTGCCAAGATGCCAAGATCTCACTAAGACTCCCTACTCACCGTGCCGGTTCGACAGAGAGAGATCTTCGCTCGACGCCGATCCTTGGGATTGCGCCAGAGCAGTCGCCGCCGGCGTGAGCTATTGGCTTGTATCGTGTCTTTGCGTGAGTGTGTTCATCGTGCATGAGTTCGTGGTTTTCATCCCCTCCCTCTTTCCCCCACACTTCTCTCTCGACTTCCACGGGGATTCGTGAAAGATCGGGCACCCCTGAGGTTAGCCCTCAACATATTGGTATCAAGAGCTTCATTGCTCACGAATTCCCCACCAATTTTTCTACTATCCACCATAAATTCGAAAATCCCTAGAAAAAGAGCCCCAAATTTTCCTTTGGATCAATCTCTTGATTTGGAGTGTTATTTGTGGTTTTGATCCGACCAAATCTTGTCTTAGGTTTTGGTCTAGCTTTACCCTACGTTTCCCAGCCCAATTTGGCCAAATGTTTCGCAGATTTGAGGCCCCATGGCATGGAATTCCGCTCAAGAACACGAGATGTTCGAGCAGAATCCCCGACCCCGGAGTGTCTGGACTCACATCCCGGAGTCTCCGGCCCCAGAACCTGGAGTCTCCGGCCCTGAACGCCATTTTTCCCAATTTTGCCTCTTATTCCGTTTTGGCTAATGTTTCTCCTTGTTGTTTGGTTTTTCTGTGTGCGTGTTGTCAACTAACAACAGGCTTTTGCATCATCTTCATCCATGCTCATCGACACCACGGCCCACGAACATCCTCATGCACCACTGATGCCAAGTTCATCATCAACAACGAAGGTATAACTTGCATCACCCTGTTAACCCATATCTTCCTTTGTGTGTACTTATCCCATGGGAGTGGATCATCTTGTGTTTGCTTGAGCATTGTGCATTTGTCCTTGGATATTCAGAGTGCAAAAGCAATAGAAAGAGTGACTTGGTAGCATCAAGGGAGAGCAAGAAAAGAGAAGAAAACAAAATAAACAAGAAAATAGTCTCCCATAGCAAAAGAGAGTCTCAAGCTTGTAAGCAAGAGAGAAAAGAAGAGCTCCCAAGGCAAGTGCACAAATCCGTTGCTCATTTTTCTCTTTGCAAACGGGCCACTGTATTTCCTTGCATTGACACGACAATCGAGTTTAGTCTTTGTTAGGACACTTTGTTGCTCATTTTAATAGTCGTGTCAATCCCAATAATCTCCACGTGTGTGTGTATATAGTCGTAGGTTCCCATCACCCTTTTGAGTTGTTAACCTTTACCTTTGACCTAAGTTTGTTGGATTTTACCCACTTTTGACTATCCATTCTCTTTTAATTGGTTCTTTGGTGTTCCACAACCCTAACCTTCCACCAAAAGCTTTTGAGAGTCTTAGTGCTTTCTTTAGTGTGAGATTTCTTTGTGATTTCACTTTGCAAGCTAATAGTTCTCTCTTGTGGTTTCTAGTTCGGTGCAATCCCCAATGTGAGGTAAAAGGCTAACACCCACCATATTACACTTCCATATACAATCCTTGTGTGTTTTGCATGATGGATAGGCACGGTGAGTCGAGCCAACCACCTTCCCAAGAAGAAGAACAAGGCCCGTACATGACGCACGCAAGAAACTACATCATCCGACATGAGTTCCATGAACGTTGCAAATGCTCTCGAGGCGCGCCAAGATGAACAATTCGTTGAAACACAAGCCGAGTTAAAGAGTATTGAGAACCGCTTCAACGGCCTCCAATAGCAAATGGATCAAATGCGGCAAGGGTTCTCCAACCTTCATCAAGATACGAGGGCCATGCACATTAACTTCACCAACCAAAACGAAGCGCTACAAAGGTCAATGGCCGAGCTCGCATGCAACATAAGGACACGCTCGTGCGCATCAAGCTCTTCAAGCTCATCGTGTCACCGTTCTCCTCTTTGTCAAGATCCTCATCCAAGTGCTCCAACATTCAATGATGCCCCCATGGTTGAAGATGGAGGCTCTTCGCACTATATACCTTCCCCACGGCACGTCGCAACATCAAGCATGATGGTGACTTTTCTTCAAGACCTCAAGCAAGGCGTGGAGGATACTGTCACACGCAAGGGCACTAGTGATACATCAAGAGCAACCACAAGTGGAAACTCAAGTACAACCTCAAGTTCAACACCATCACCCATGACACATACTCGACACCACAAGTGATGACTTCAAGGATCAAGCTCGTTATCACCGTCATGAACGTCCACGCCGACACCATGGTCACTGCGAGGTGCCTCCTCCACCACATAAAGACTTCGAGCGTCAAATGGTACATATTGAGCGACGCCCACCATGTCATGAGGCTCAATACCATGATCATCATCATGAGGCCCAAGTGCCTAATCCACAACACCAACCAAGGAACGAGCCTCCTCTTAATCAACAACTATGTCAAGAAGCTCCACATCCTAGACACCCTCATGAGGCCCAAGCACCTCAACCTCGTCATCATCCGTGCCAAGAGCAAGCTCCTCAACAACGTCGCGAGAACCGAGTTCCACCTCCACAAAATGGGACTCCTAAACCGCAAGAACATCAACAAGGTAACCAAGCTCATCGCAATGATTGCATGGAAGACGAAGACCATCACCATCATGGCAACCACCGCCACCGTAACCGCAATGAGGAAGAAACCGTCGGAAAGCTCAAGTTCACAGTGCCCAAGTTCACCAGTTCAAATGATCCTGAAGAATACCTCTCATGGGAGCTTAAAGTCGACGAGATCTTCCGCATGCACAACTACAACGATCAAAAGGTGGTCGCCATGGCTTCGCTTGAGTTCAATGATTACGCCAAACTTTGGTGGGAACAAGTTCAAGTTGCTCAGGATGCAAGAGAAGATCCTCCAATCACAACTTGGCATGTCGTGGTGGTGTCACAGCAGATGCCATGGATAGGATAAAGATGGGGCCAAAGTGTGCTAGAGGTATCTAAGGAGGGATAGTCTGGTGATTCCACACACAGATGGATTGTATTCTCAAGATCAATGGAGTTTACAGACGCTCCTTGAGATGTTCGTGGTGAGGAGGAAGATGAAGTTCTTCACTGGTCACCCCTCTCTCTAGGGTTCTTCCCTTAGTAAAAATGATCGACCCCCCTCTAGGAGGTCCTAGCGCACCTTATAAAGGGGTGGCCAGGTTACACTTAGGGCATACGTGGAGGGCATATTCTAGGAATATGCTCCTCCCAAAATGGCAAAGCGGTACTCCCCTTTTTCCCTTCGTAAGCCGCCTAGAGCTCATGGCGTAAGCCTCTCTGAACCCCTGGCGTAAGCCTCCGCGGTGCCGTGTCACCCGACCAGCAACGGTCAGGCGACGTCACATTTGTCGGCCTATGCTGCTGGTCCTTCTCTCTGTCTTTACGCTCTCTCTACAGTGGAGAGAGAAGTGCTAACCATGGAAGATACCTTCCATCTCTTCTAAGCCAAGTAGTAACCCGGCTACTGCCTCGTTAACTTGGCCCTAAGGGTACCTGCAAACAAGTAACATCGTGGTTGTGCTGACATACGCTTTATGTTGGCTGAGGTCTTGTTGGGTGAAGGCAACCTCGGCCGAGTCGGCCGTAACTCGGCTAGCCTTTAGGTAACTCGGTCAGCTCCTGCTTTGACCTTCCCGTACCTCGGCTAACATTGCCTTTATACCTCGAATCGACCCTACCCAGGGTCACCCCCCCAACATTAGTCCCCGAAGCTGGCATGGTCTTAGCAACTTTAGCTATTAAGGCCACAGCAGGTTCAACCCACTTGATTCTTTGTTCTTCTTGCTGAGGTATGTTTATGTCGGAACGCTTCGGATTTAACTCGGATGCTTACTTTGTGGATTTGATATTTGTCTAGACCCTCCTTGGCTCTTTCTGAGGTATTCCTCGTTGGCCGGTTTATACTCTTGCATCCGAGTTATCCTACTTAGATGCTTTCCTTCTCATGTACACTTCCTTGCATCCTACGTGGCAGGTAATCATTACCATTGCCTCATTTTAAGGGCTCGCGCGTCAGTTACTGCGCACGCTGTCAGGTGTTACTGCACGCACATCATGTCGTGGATGCCTCTTCGATAACCGTAGCGCCACGTCGTGTCACACAATCCGCTGCGCTATGTAACTTCCTGTGTGGCTTGCTGCTTATTGGCTCCTTCCACAAACACACGGCCACACTGTGTGGCCCGCCACACCCATGCGATCCCATTATCCTTGCTAGGGGCATGGTTAAATAGGGGAGCAGAGGTCTCCCTTAGCCACTTCCCCCGCTCGCCTCTGCTTCTTCTTCTTACCCATAGAGCCACCGCCACCGTCGCTTCTGCTTAGCGATAGAGCCACCGCTGCCTCTCTCTGTTCCTCGCTCACCTCACCGCAGCTCCCTTGCTTGTTGCCGCTACGGGGCCTTGTCAGCCAAGTCCCTTTTTCTCCGCTTCGGATTACGCCTCTAAGGAAGAAGATCTAGAGATGCCTCAAGATATCACCGTCATGGAGGAGCACGAGGAGGGCGGTGCCGCCCATGAGCGTGGTGCTTGGGCCGACTCCTAGGTGTGCCTAGATGACCTTGATTGGCTCATTCGGACACGCTGCATTCCTACTGGAGTTAGGTGCCGCCTCCCTAGTGATGAGCTTGTCCCCGCTCCCGAGCCTGGTGAGTTCATGGTTTTCCTTTCCTAGCACGGCTTCGGCCTCCCCATCAGTGATTTCTTCCATGACTTCCTTACCACCTTTGTTCTCCAACCTCACCATCTTCCTGCAAACGCCATCGCCTCTCTCTCTGCTTTTTTTTCCGGTATCAAGGGGTACCTCGGCATGTGGCCTTCGATTCAGATCTGGTTCAAGTTCTTTGGTTTCTGGGAAAAAATCATTCCAAATAAGGACCTTCACCTGGCTGACAAATCTCTGGCCCAATGTGGGGGCAGCCTCCATCTCATCTCGGCGAGACTCTGTGTTTCCCTAGGTTACCAGCTTGGAGTCCTGCAAAGGGTGGGCTAAGACGTTCTTTTACATAAAGAACGCTACCTCAGAGGACAAGATTCAGCTGCCTCCTTTTTGTGTCGGCGTCCCTGATAGGAATAGATGGGGCCGGATCCCCAATAGATCGAGCACCTTGGTTGATCTGGTGGAGAAGCGCATCATTTATCTGAAAATAGAGGGGATGACCGGCGAGGATCTGATGCTCACTTTCATCCGGAGCCGAATCTGCCCGCTGCAGAGACACACCCACAAATTTTGCCACATGAGCGATCACCTCGACCCTAACTGAGTTTCATCATTCAAGCTCTCTGACACCCAGATCTTCCGCCAGGTTAAGTCTATCTTCAACACACCCTTGACCGAGGATTGGGAGTGGGGGATAGAGCTCTTTAGCCAAGATAGGCCTGTTCCTGTGGTACATCTCTTACGTGATCCTTTTCCGAGTTACACTTTATGTTGGCTTATATCATCTATTTGACCCTCTTGCCTTATTCTTTTCAGAAATTCTTTCAGTAAACAATAGATGACACCTCGACCCCGTCCCTCAAGTTGGGGCAAGGATCGGGATACCTTGAATTCGGAGGAGCCGGACTCTGAGGCGTTCATGCCTATTGTGGACTCTAGCTCCAGCCGACCCTCTGGCAAGACTTCTGTATTAAGGGATTGGCCGGATGCCGATGAAGATGATGATGGTTGTGAGGTCTTAGAGGTATTTGACCCTGTTCCTATCTCATATGCCTATCCCACTAATACCCCTCTAGCAAACCCGACTGGGCAGGTGCACGAGGTGGCTCTTGTGGCAGTGGGAGATCCGGTCCTGGCTAAGAAGCGAGCTGCAACCTCGGCTCCTTCTTCCGAACAACCCATGGTCGGGAAATGATACAAGAATTCTGCCAACAAGGTCAGCACCATGCCCCTATCAATACCACTGTCTAGAGAGCTCCAAAGCCCAAGGATCCACCTACCGTGTCCGAGTAACTTGTTCTTTCCTTTCTTGTTCTTTGAGTTGCATAGATCTTTTTATATGTATTTCTTGTTTCTCTCTTTCTAGCCTAACTTGATATTTGTTTCTGTTTGACTCGGCAGGGCACCCAAGGACACCTCCTAGAACGGTTCCAGCATGGCCTCTCCTTTCCGGGAGAATCCACCTTCTCCTCGCCATGGCGATGCTCCTGTTCTGAGCCCCATCCGGGAAAGCTCTGATGCTGCACCGAACGTTAGTCCACCTCGGCAGGGGGAGGGCAACATCAGCACAGAGGGAGGAGGTGCCTCCGAGGACGTGGCTATGACGGATCAGCCAAGTGCCTCTTCTGCCCCGTAGTAATAAGACAATGATGGTGCCAGCAACATCGGTGCTGAGAAAGTTTCTACCGAGGTGCCGGTGACTCCGACACCGACCCAAGTTCAACCTTATCCTCAACCTCGACCAACTTCAAGTTCTTCTCCACAAGCACATCCCGCCTCGTCTGAGTCTATCCAGACTTGGCGAGAAGACCAAACCCATCCGAAGCCTCAGACCAAGTCTTCCGCGCCATGTTCTTCGGTTGGAGCGCAACCTTCAGCTTCACAGCAGCAGGCTAAGCCAGTTACCAAGGCCAAGAAACCTGTCGACGTGACCAAGGTCAAGCCCGCTGCTGAGGACACCAAGGTGACGCCTAAGGGATCAACCTCTGGGTCCGGGTAGCACACAATTGCTTCAATGATGCAGCAAGGCAGCGTCGCCTCTGGCCTAACTCCGGACAAGCAACTCACGCTGCATTCTAGTCCGGCCGCTGCCAAGGCTACACACCAAGCTGCACAAGAGAAAGGGTTGGTCCTGGCTCAGACTCTCAGTGGTGGGAGCCTCGACTCACTCGCTAAGTTTGCATATAACTGGAACAATGCTGAATACGTTGATGTCAGCTCCGGTAACCCGTCAAAGTTTGGTCCTGTGGAGATTGGTGCGTAGATGAACACTGCTAGCAAGGTCATTGCTTATGCTAGCAAAATGATGGAGGAAAATCCTTCAGCCATCTCTTTGCATATGCGCAAGTACTTGTAGATATATCCTCTAGTCCCCGAGCCTCCGGGGGTGTAACATGTTACTCGGCCGGATGCTCTTAATAAACTTGTGCAATTTCCTCGTAATTTGTTCCCAAATCCGAGGTATTTTAACTTGGTGAAATTATTGAGTATCTTCAAATACCCAACCACCTAGAGTTGGGTTAAGTTCCACTTGACTCGGATCTGAATAACTTCAAATATTCACTCACCTAGAGCTGGGTTAAGTTCCACTTGGCCTGGTTCTTGCGTGATAGTCGTGAGAAAGTTATCATGAATGGTTTGTATTGGCATATAACTTCAAATATTCACTCACCTAGAACCAGGTTAAGTTCCACTAAGCCCGAGTATTGAGTAATTTAAAATATTCACTCACCTAGAGCAGGGTTGAGTTCCACTTGGCCCGGCTCTTGAGTAACTTCAAATATTCACTCACCTAGAGCCGGGTTAAGTTCCACTTTGCCCAGTGATATGGGATGGCCCGATCTTCTCAGCAAGCACTTGTCGATGATGATAATGGTGGATAGATAAATAGCCTGTAGCTATGAACTCTGCCGCTCGAACCCTGATGCCAATGCAACAGCTCTCGAACCCTATGGGATATTCACAACACCATGATCTTGCGCACGCAGCCGTCGACCACAAACGGCAGTTTGCAATCTACTAATTCCCAATGGAACAACAAATCACACCCAA
Source organism: Avena eriantha (assembly GCA_910589775.1). NCBI lineage: Eukaryota > Viridiplantae > Streptophyta > Magnoliopsida > Poales > Poaceae > Avena > Avena eriantha. The sequence continues at coordinate 289,725,420 of OU342741.1, forward strand.
TTTCAGTAGTATAATTCGATCACATGGTAATTCTAGAGGTTCTTTCAAAGAAACAACTCCAAATTAGTTTAAACGTGGTCTAAACCCTAACTAGGGGTCATCCCAGGGCTGATAAGGGCAACTAGGGCGGCCAGAAACTGAAACTAAACGCAAACGACTCAAACTGATACAAGCCGACTCAGACTAGATTTGGTCAGCGGCCAGACACTCCGGTGGAAACAGGCCGCACAGTCCGGTCAGGCCGGACATTTCGGGTGGAGTGCGCTGGACAGTCTGGTCTGGCCAGAAACTTTGAAGTTTCCGAGCGGTGTTCGGGTAGTGTCCAAACTGGGGTACTGATTGTCCGCACCAAATCTTCTCTCAGGTAGGCCGGACAGTCCGGGTGGACTCGGCTGGACACTCCAATCGGTGTAGAGCTTTTGGCCTCCATCTTGATGATCTTCTCTTGCGCCTTCCTCCTGCTCCTCCCTCGTGCATCCTTGGGCGATCATCATGCTGGGCTCCTCTTGTAGCCCTTCTCCTCCTCGCGCCATGCTTGTTTCTCCAACAAACTTGATCATATATTAATGCACAGACTTAGGCAGTATAAAGTTGTCATTAATTAAAGTACCAGATTCATTTAGGACCAAATTCACCTGTTGTTCAAGTAGCTTAGCACGGGCTCTTGTAATGGGTCCAATTCTAATCTCATTGGACTGATCCTTCCTTGCAACAGTTGGAGCATCTTCAGTAGGTGTAATTGTAGGGATGTCCTCATCATCTCCCCCTTCAAAAGGCATCGACCTCGACGCTCCAAGGTCTTCTCCATCATATGGTGATAAATTAGCAACGTTGAAGCTGTTGCTAACTCCACCAAACTCCTCAATAGGTATATCAATCGAGTAGGCATTATCATTAATCTTGGCTAACACCTTGTAAGGACCAGCACCACGTGGCTTCAATTTTGACTTCCGAAGTTGTGGGAACCTATCCTTGCGCAGATGCACCCATACCATGTCACCAGGCTTGAACAAAACTTCCTTCCTTGATAGATTCCTTGCAGCAGCAATGTTCTTGCCTTTCTTCTCAATAGCCTCTCGAGTCTTCTCATGAATCTTCTTCATGTATTCAACACGTTTTGATGCCTCCATATCAACTCTCTCATGTAATGGCAGAGGCAACAAATCAAGTGGCGTCAATGGCTTGAATCCATACACCACCTCAGAAGGACAAAGCTGAGTAGTTGAATGCACAACCCTATTGTATGCAAACTCAACATGTGGCAAACAATCTTCCCGCTCCCGCAGATTCTTTTTAATCATAGTCCTTGGCAGCTGTGACAATGTTCGATTCACCACCTCTATTTGACCATCAGTTTGGGGATGACATGTAGTACTGAATAGCAGCTTCGTTCCTAGCTTCCCCCGTCAGGTGTTCCAAAAGTAGCTCATGAACTTCACATCACGGTCAGAAACAATCGTCTTAGGTACTCCATGTAATCTCACGATGTCCCTAAAAAACAGGTTAGTAACATGCAATGCATCGTAGCTTTTGTGGCAGACAATAAAATGAACCATCTTAGAGAACCTATCCACTCCCACAAATATAGAATAATGACCTCTCTGTGTTTTAGGTAGACCTAGCACAAAATCCATACTAATGTATTCCCATGGTGTAGTAGGTGCATAGAGAGGTGTATACAAACCATGAGGCTGCAGCTTGGATTTCGACTTGTGGCATGTAATACAATGGCTCACAAATCTGTAGACATCACGCCTCATCTTGGGCCAAAAAAATGATCAGCGAGTATGAGCAATGTCTTCTCACACCCAAAGTGACCCATCCAACCACCAGCATGTGATTCCTGCACTAAGAACAAACGCAACGATGATTCTGGAATGCATAGTTTGTTAGCTCTAAACAAATATCCATCATGTATATGATACTTATCCCATGCGTTTGTAAGAGCACACAAACAATATGGTTCCGCAAAATCATGGTCAGTTGCATAAAGTGCACAAATACTCTCTAATCCAGGAATTTTAACATCAAGATTGGTTAATAGCATGTTCTTCCTAGACAAAGCATCAGCAACTACATTCTCTTTTCCCTTCTTATACTTAATGATGTACGGAAAGGATTCAATAAACTCAACCCATTTAGCTAATCTTCTATGCAAGTTTGATTGAGCTTTCAAATACTTCAATGCTTCATGATCAGAATGTATGATAAATTCTTTTAGCCACAAATAATGTTGCCAAACTTCAAGGACTCTAACAAGTGCATACAATTCTTTATCATAAATAGGATAGTTCAATCTAACACCAGTAAGTTTCTCAGAAAAATATGCTATAGGGCGACCCTCTTGCATCAAAACGCCACCAATACCTATACCACTAGCATCACATTCAACTTCAAATTGCTTCAAAAAATCAGGTAATGCAAGTAATGGTGCAGAAGTAAGCAAATGTTTTAATGTATCAAATGCAATATCTTGGGCTACGCCCCACACAAATGGCACACCTTTCTTAGTCAAATCATTCAATGGTGCAGCAATAGTGCTAAAATCCTTCACAAAGCGCCTATAGAAACCAGCTAATCCATGGAACTACGCACTTGACTAACATTCATGGCAATATGCCAATTCTGAATTGATTCAATTTTAGATTGATCTACCTCTAGCCCATGCTTAGATACAACAAATCCAGAAATATGACCTTATCTTTTGCAAATGTGCACTTCTCAAGATTAGCATACAATTTATTATCACGCAACACTTGTAAAGCTTGTCGGATATGATTACAATGTCCAGTTTCGTTTTGGCTATAGATAAGTATATCATCAAAATAAACAACCAATAAATTCTCTCAAAACATGATTCATCAATCTCATGAAATTACTAGGTGCATTAGTAAGACCAAACGGCATAACTAACCACTCATACAAACCAAATTTTGTTTTGAACACAGTTTTCCATTCATCCCCTTCTTTCATCCTAATTTGATGGTAACCACTACGCAAATCAATTTTAGAGAAAATAGCAGCACCACTCAATTCATATAGCATATCCTCTAAGCGTGGAATAGGATGACGATAGCGAATAGTGATGTTATTAATATCTCTACAATCTACTCACATGCACCATGTACCATCTTTCTTAGGCACTAAAATAATAGGAACAACACAAGGGCTAAGAGAAACACGAATGTAACCTTTATCCAGCAACGCCTGTACTTGTTTCTGTATCTCCTTTATTTCCTCGGGGTTGGTCCTGTAGGGTGCACGGTTTGGTAATGTGGCACCAGGGATCAAGTCGATTTGATGCTCAATGCCACACAATGGAGGCAATCCTACGGGTATATCTTCTGGAAACACATCACTAAAATCCTGCAAAACAGTAGATACACCAAGAGAAATAGGGATCATGTTGTTAGAAACCAATACCTTGCCCTTATACATGAGCACAAGTGGAATGGCTATAGGATCCCCACGAAACTCTCTCACATCTTCCTTGGTGGCTAATATCACTAGACCGGGCACTTTCTCACTTTTGGTTATATCACTCCTTTTGGGATCTATTACATCATGGACAACTGCAAGACTCTCTTGCCTATCTATAGATGCTTCCTTCAAGTTCACTTCTATCTTCTGACGAGACTCATTCACAATCGGTTGTGGTGTCATTGGTTGCAAATTAATCTTCTTTCCCTTGAACTCCAAGTGATATCTATTGGCACGGCCATTGTGTTGCACATGGAGATCATAAAGCCAAGGCCGACCCAATAAGAGATGGCAAACAGTCATAGGAACCACACCAAAGTCAATATAATCCTTGTATGGTCCTATTTCAAAATTCACAAGTACCATATGGTTTACCTTCATCTCACCATTGTCACTCAACCATTGTATGTAGTAGGGCTTGGGATGAGGTAAATAAGTCAAATTCAGCTTGGCACATAAGTCCTTACTTGTAAGATTTCGGTAGCTACTTCCATCAATGATTACCTTGTAAGCTTTGTTAGGGCCAATGAGTGCTTTTATTTGGAACAAGTTGCAGCACTGAGAGTCAACATTAGGCTGCACACTAAGGGTACATGGAGAGACCACTATCGTAGGCGCATGCTCAGGGAAGGCATCCATACCGTCCTTGCTATCATATCCATCATTTCCATGAGTATCAACATCATCTCCACTCTCATACTCTCCTTGTTCATTGACAAACATCACCTTGTGGTTGGGACAATCTCTCTTGTAGTTTCCTCGATCTCCACAATTATGGCACTCCACATCGCGCTAGCAATAGGAGAAGTGGGCTTCCTAGCATTGGAACCATAAGAAGACGTGGGAGCAGGCTTGGCCGATGGTGAAGGGTGGCTAGCAGCCACTGCAGGTGGCGCCGTAGATGGTGGCGGTGTAGACCTTGCCGCAAAATGACCAGTAGACGGAAACCTCACACGTGACTTAGCCTCTTCAGCTAACTGTGATTCGCCTCTCTAGCATGGTGCAATAGCTCATTCATAGTCTCATACTTGTGATGACGAACAATGCTCTTGATTGGTAACTTCAAATTGTTGAGGAATTGTTGCATGGTCATCTCAAGGGATTCATGAACTTTAGCACGCTGCATAAGCATCTCCATCACCATGTAGTACTCATCAACGGACATGGTTCCTTGCTTCAATTGTGTTAGCTTATCAAAAACCGATCGCAAATAGTTGGTGGGTACAAAACGAGCTTTCATAATGCTCTTCATCTCGCGCCAATCCATCACAGGAAGTTGATTGTCATCCCTTTGATCCTGCACAAGACCATCCCACTAGCACAAAGCATATCCATCAAATTCTGATGCTCAAAGATTGACCTTCTTGTCTTCTGGATAGTCAAACAATTGCCAGAGTTTCTCAATCTTCAAATCCCATGTGAGGTAATCTTCAGGATCAATTGAGCCATCAAACTTGGGAATTGAGAATTTTGGCTTGCCCAAACCATCATCAGCAGCTTGGTTCTGAACATGTTGAGCACACCCTATAGGAGCAAACCCGCGGCCATAAGCAGGTGCAGCAGCAGGCGCATGTGCAGGGGGATTGGCACGTCCCCTGCCAAGATGTGGGGCAGCATTAGCCGCACTACCCTCATCATAGTCATCAAAAGCATCATCATGTGGGTGTTACTGCCATTGCTGTATTGCTATTGTCAAGGCCTCAATGGAATGCTGCTAAGTTGCGACATTGACATTGATTGCTGTCACTTGTGTTTGAATAGTAGTGACTGCGCCAACATTCTGATCGAATTGCATTTGCACGTCCTGGATATTCTTGTTAATGGCATCTATCATGTGAGTAAACACATGCGTCAAGTGGGATTTCATAGCCTCACATTCGCGCCAATTAACAAGTTCCCCGTCCTTCTTTTTTTGCGACACAACATCATCATCACTAGAAGACATGATTAGTAGGTTAGTGCAAAAATCAAAATCTGTTTGGTGGAAACTCTCACAACTCACTCACAACTGACAAGAAAGGAGATCGTACCAATCCAAAGTGAATAGAGATGCTTTACCAAAACGAAATCAAATACTGATGCACTGATGTGATGAAGTGAATATCGAGGGTATAGAGAATGATCACAGGGCACACATGTTATTTCAAGGTGGAGCTATAGGTATAGTATCCTAACTACACCGCAAACAAGTCCTAGTGCTGATCGTATAAAACCCAAGAAACACACACGGTGGAGATAAACGTGGCAAAGCAACTTATGAAAAGGAATATTGCAATGCACAAGAGAGACGCTAGTAAAAGCTCAAAGTAAACAGACACAAGATTGCTCAATCAACAAGTGCTATGATCAACTAGGCCTCCAATAATATACACTTGATATCTCTTTTTTTTCACGATTGTAGCTCTTTTCTCTTTTTTTGTATACTGATTCTCTTTTATTTTCTGTTTCTTTTGATTTTTACAACTATATGACTCAATGCAAATGAGTACATAAATTTATAATAGAACTTGGCCGGATAGTCCGGTGGAATCGCGCCGAATACTCTGGATGGGCCGGATAGTCCGGTGTGTGTCAAACGGATAGTCCGGGTTTTGCCTATCAGAAAATTCTGCACTTCGAAAACCTAATGAGCAGCCTGTCGGAGCAAAGCAACTAGTCTTTTGGGTACATTCCTAGGCACGGATTCTGTAGATAGGCCGTGTCTATGGTATGGAAACAAAGGTACGCTATGTGGACTTGGATAACGATGAAAAACTTGCAGAAAATGGTGATGGTGGACACGACGGAAAATAAGATCAAACCCTAAACCTAGACACAAACAAAAACTAGACTCCTACGAGAAAAAACCTGCAGATCGGATCTACGAGAAGATACAATAAACACCTAAAACTCGAAAACGATGCAATCTAGTCTATGGCAAATCTTTTTGTAAGGCTTTTTCTGTATAGAACAAAACAAAACTAATCTATGGATGGATTTGTGGATGCTCACCGAGTAAACGAGGAAATCTGATACCAAGATGATATGGGGTGGCCCGATCTTCTCTGCAAGCACTTATCGATGATGATAATGGTGGATAGATAAATAGCATGTAGCTATGAACTCTCCCGCTCGAACCTTGATGCCAATGCAACAACTCTCGAACCCTCTGGGGTATTCACAACACCACACTCTTGCGCACGCAGCCATTGACCATGAACGGTAGTTTGCAATCCACTAATTCCCAATGGAACAATAAATCACACTTAGTTGCAGTAGTATAAATTGATCACAGGGTAATTCTAGAGGTTTTTTGAAAGAAACAACTCCAAAATAGTTTAAACGTGGTCTCAACCCTAACTAGGGGTTGTCCTAGGGCTTATAAGTGCGGTTGGGGTGGCCAGAAACCGAAACTAAATGCAAACATCTCAAACTGATACAAGCCGACTCGGACCAGATTCGGACGGTGGCCAGACACTCCGGTGGAAACGGGCCGGACAACCCGGTCAGGCCGGACACTCCGGGTGGAGTGCACCGGACAGTCCAGTCTGGCTAGAAACTTTGAAGTTTCTGGGTAGTGTCCAGGTAGTGTCCGAACTGGGGTACTAATTGTCGGTGCCAAATCTTCTCTCGGGCAGGCCGGATAGTCCGGGTGGACTCGGCCGTACACTCCGGGCGGTGCAGAGCTTTTGGCCTCCATCTTGATGATCTTCTCTTGCGCCTTCCTTCCGCTCGTCCCTCGCGCATCCTTGGGCGATCATCATGCTGGGCTCCTCTTGTAGCCCTTCTCCTCCTCGCGCCATGCTTGTTTGTCCAACGAACCTGATCATACATAAATGCATAGACTTAGGCAGTATAAAGTTCTCATCATTTAAAGTACCAGATTCGTTTAGGAGCAAATTCACCTGTTGTTCAAGTAGCTTAGCACGATCTCTTATAATGGGTCCAATTCTAATCTCATTGGACTGATCCTTCCTTGCAACAGTTGGAGCATCTTCAGTAGGTGTAATTGTAGGGATGTCCTCATCACCCGGGTCTTGAGTCATTTCAAATATTCACTCACCTAGAGCCAGATTAAGTTCCACTTGGCCCGGGTCTTGGGTAACTTCAAATATTCACTCATCTAGAGCCGGGTTAAGTTCCACTTGGCCCGAGTCTTGAGTAATTTCAAATATTCCTCATTACTCATGAACTAACACTTTCCTTTTTCAGATCACCACCAACCATCGCATCGTCGAGTTTCAGCGGCTTCTAGACACACACAAGGAGCTTTCTTCAAACCATAAGGCATTGCTGCCCGAGCAGAAGAAGAAAGGTAAAATTTTCTCTTTGATTTTCTCAATTTTATCTCCTCTTCATCTTGGCTTGCTGGATTAACCAGTGACTCATATTTTGCAGTCAATGTGGAGGCCCAGAACGAGGCGCTGAAGAAGGAGGTGGCCAAGATGAAAGGTACTTTTCCTTCACGTCCTACCCTTTGTCCTTTTTCATTCTGGCTCGACAGGTAATTGTACCTCGGATCTCCCAGATCAAAAAATTATTGAAGTGTCTCTTCAAGATAGCGTGCCCCTGCTTGACATGATGCTCCATTCTGTTGAACAAGCAGGACAACATCAGGCCCATCTGAAGGAGAATGATGAGGAGATTCTCCGGCTTCATGTCGAGAATGAGAAACTCCAATAGCTCTAGAAAACTGAGCTTGAAAAATTAGATCAAGAGTTCTCTAACGCAAAGGTCCAGCTCAAAGGCCAGCTTGATAAAAACAAAGGACTCCTTCAAGAGGCTGAGGCCAAACTTGAGTCGGTGAACACCACCCTTGCTGATCTTTAGAGGAAACAGAAGAACTGGCTAGCCGAACTAACTCGGATCCATGGTCTTATAGCTAGTAAGTTTCCTTGTTCCGAGTTTGCTTTTTACTGCTGAGGTTACTCTTTTCTTTGCAGTTTCTGAGTTGCTTTTCACTTGTATTTTCATAGGATTTCCTACAGTCCAAGGCACGTGCTGATGTTGCCATCCACAAACTGTAGGAAAAAAGAACTGAAGCTGGCCCTCTCTCGGAGGACGTCACAATTGACGAATCCTTGGCTGGTCTTGCGGCTTGCCTCGGGCCCATGAAGGTCTTTGGGGTGGGGCTCCTCGGTGTTGCCATTAACACTTTTCATACTCTGTGGCTGGGTGAGACTGATCCTAAGGAAGTTTCCATGCTGATCGAGAGGCTCCGGGATAGCGGCACTCAGCTCAGTTTGTGGTGAGAATCCGTTGCTCGTGCTGGAGCTGATACGAACTTATCCTTTGTGCTGTCTTAGTATGAAGGCGTTGACCTAAATGTACTTGGTCGTCTGCGCACCGGATCAAGGTGGACCAATGATCCGTCTAGCATTGCCCATCGTCAAGCTCGTGCCTATGATCTTATCCAATATGCTCATTGTCATGAATGGAATGAGGGGCCGAGTTTCCTCGAGGCCATTGACGATGAGTACGTTGAAGGCAACGCAGATGATGACCAAGAAGGTTGGGATTACGCTGAGGATGTTGAGGATGCCGAGGCAAACCCAGATGATGAAGCTGAAACCGAGGCTCCCAACGCTGAGGACAACTTGCCTCCTCCTGCTACGGATGATTCGGCCGCTGCGGCTCCTTAAGCAACAAAACTTTTAAAATTCATTAAATCCCCAGTATGCCGAGTGCAGATGTATTAAACAATGTGTTATTTTGCTACAACTTATGTTTTTATGCCGGATTAACTTGGGCGAAGTTCTCGAGTTTCATTTCTTGTTCTCTCAGTTCAGTGATTCAACTCGCGTCTACCTTGATTCAGCATTTGACTTACGAGTCCGAGGTTCAAAAAATTGATCCAACAATACTTGAAACTTTTAGGATTATCTCAAAATAGTTTAGCATAACAAAAACAAAGGAAATACAGGGGTTAGTCAAAAAAACAAACGTGGCTCGATTACATTCCCGTCCTTAGTCGTTTTTCACATGCCCTGCAATTCCAAGCTTGTTCTCTTGCTTGTCATGAAGCCAATTTTTGTTGGACAGTAGCAAGTCGAAGAGTTAGCTTTTGGTGCACACACATTACTAACTCAGCTAAGGTGTAAGTAATTTAAGCCAGTCGATGTGTAAAACGTAAATATAGAAAATGACAATTATTATTAAGGCAGTCCCCGAGTTTCTCCTCGAGATGACGAGGTTTCATTGATAAGCTCATTGCCGACATACAAGTCGACATAGGAGACTTTGAGATACATACTAACATGGGTATGCCCAATAGGCACTCGACTACAGCCTACCTGGTGCGGCTCGACCGAAGGCCCACTCGACGAATTGCCAAGGTCCATGACGCCTATGACGGTTCGAGTGGTATGAAGCCCATATGGACACGGACTCCCAAACGCACAAGACAAGGAAATCTCAATACTAGAGTTTGTATCTAACTTGTAACCAACTCGGATTGATACCTGAGACCTAGCCTCCCCATATATAAAGGCTAGGAGGGTCCAACGAGGAGGACACGCTACAACCATCAAATAGACCGATCTACAATCGCGACTCCCCCAATAGATAGATCTACGATCTCCCACGTCGCCACAATAGACAATAGATCTAGACATCGATCTCTCGCATCAACATATGTCAGATCTAATCTACGCATACACCGCCATCAGCGACGTTGTAATTCTCCGGATCATCGTCAATCAAGAGCAGAAAAGCAGGAGTAGGGTCCTCTACGAGGCCTGAACCTGGGTAAACCTTGCGTCCATGTGTGCTTGTTTGCTAGCCGATCGAGACTTCCAGCGCTCCTCAATTCCTCGAACCCAAGTTCATAACAATGGGCACTGATGAGTTAACCCCTCGTCAGTGGCCGTCTGTGGGAACTGGGTGCGCTGATGTTGTGATCTCGACGGCCCCATCTCATACAATCTACGATCCGTCAGCATCGGAGTTGTCAGCTGGTCCGGTTTACAGTAAACGGATGCCGGTCCGTTCTTTAAAAGGACAAGCCTCACACGAGGAAAGACTGGATCGAATAATTTCCTGACGTCAGTCTATCAACCAAGGCTATGTTGCATCAGTACCAAAGAAGAGACGAGTCCGATCTAGAATATTAGAGGTTGCGGATGATTGGAGTCGTATATCCATGGGATCCGTTGGAATTTCTAGCTGGGTTCCTACAGAGTCCAAGCAAAAGTAAAAAGACCACGTAGGGTCTTGTCAATCGGTGAAGCACAAGTAACAAAAGAAGAAAAACGTGATTGGCCAGCTTCAATTCAGATTGGTCTCCACCTGTAGACGTACACGCATCAGTCAACATGCTTCAAGTGGTAGCAAAATCTCTTGTTACACCACGTTGGTCGAGACATAAAGATTAGTACCAGCTTTGACTGTCGCTTGCCGCAATGAGTCCTTGTGTGAAGAAGCGAGGAAAGTGAAAGAAAATACATACATAAGATCAATCCTACATGTATGGGTTTTACGGTCGGCAATCGCTCAGTATTGGAGCGACTCAGCTTCAGCACTGCCATCGCGGTATACTTCCGTTTCACAGTGGTCTACGTCATGGCTGCTGCACCCACTACTCCAGCTACAGCCGTGTCGACTCCGTGTCCACTACGCGACGCCGTCGACCGCGTCCACTCTACACCGGGGACTCCTTTGGCTCCGTCATGCGACCCGCTACGCCTTCGGCTCCGACGACCCATTGAGTCTTCGACTCCGGTGGCCTGCTGAATTTTCGATTGCAGCGACCCACTGCGGTATTCGACTGTGACGACCTGTTAGAGTCCTCGACTACGGAAACCTGCTACCGCCATCGGCTTCGGCGACCCGCTTCCGCGTCGACTCCGGTCTGCCGCATCGGCTCTCGAATGCCGCCTCGACTACATCAATCACATCTACTCTACACTCGGGGGCTCCATAGACCTGTTGGCCTTTGGCTTCGGTGACCCAAGGGCTCTTTCGACTCCACCACACGACTCGCTGAGTCTTCGACAATGACAACTCGCAAGCGGCCTGTTGTGGTCTTCGGATGTGGCGAACCCGCTTCAGTCTTCAGTTGCCACGACCCACTTCATTTTCGGTTGCCGCGGACCAATTCGGTATTCAGCTGATGCGACCCACCATGGTCTTCGACTCCATCGCATGACCTGTTACTACCATTGGAACCGCACGACCCGCTTCGGTCTTTGGCTCTAGTGACTCGGGGGCTCCCTCCTCTACGGCGACCTGCCGCATCCTTCGACTCTATTGATGTTCTACGGTCTTCGAATGGGGTGACCCGATGCGGTCTTCGACTACTGTAGACCGTTACAGTCTTCATATGAGGCAACTCGTCATCACCAAGCGACTCTGATCTGCCGCGTCGACTATGTCCGCCGCGTGACCCGCTGCTATGTCAACTACATGACCGCTGCACAACTCTCCGCCGCCATGGTGACTACTCTTCCGGTGTCGATCTCGCGACCTGCTGCAGTCTTTAACTCGTGTCGATTACGTCTACGACCGCATCAATTTCGTCCATGACAACTATGAATATAGCTAAGTTTCCCTGTACTTAGAGCTGATTCTTTTTAACTCGCACTCGAAACACTTGGGGGATGCGCCCTCCTCGAGTAACCTAAGTGTCGTCGACTCCACGCACTCGAGCACCTCATACGCGATAGCCTGAGTAGCTGATTCTGCCTGATCGTCGAATCCTTGAACTCGGAGTGCCTCGGCAAGGTACTGAGACTAAGGGTAATCAGGCTAACGAAAAGGCCTAGCATACAATGCAAAAGTGTCGACTCGATTGGCACCCGAATTTTACTTTACAAGCCAACATGCAAATATTCTTTTAAAGATACAAGTACTTCACGATTCTTAATGTTTTCTATAGCTTCCAAGGACACCAACTGCGTCGAGATATTCTATCGGATCCTCCAATAGGAGTCGACAAAACAATTGGCTACAACATACACTCAAGACCCGAGTTGAGTACCTCCTCGGATGGTTGCATCGCTTGATGCTACACACACACGCGACGTTGGTCGCGCGCCCGACAGAAATGACGGTGTCGACTCCATCTGCAACATCGACTCACCCGGCTAATCACCGCATGACTTTGACTACATCGTCCACTCTTGGCTCCTTATGCGTGACACGCTGACTCGATGCACTTCCGGGTCAGTGGTTTCTCCTCGCATGATTTTCGACTACCACTACAAGATACAAGACTCGAGTCTCTGCCCGAGTCTACGACTCCGCCAGACACTCGGTGGCTACTCCAAACTAGAGCGCTGGACGCGCATATAAAAGACCCTCGAGTGACACGCTCTGAATCCTCACTCGAATCCACGATTCGACTAAGGACTCGGGGGCTACTCCCATAGGGAGCGCTGGCCGCGCACCCGAAGAAATTTATGCAGAAATACAAGATTCACGAAAACCCTTCACTCGAATCTACGATTCGATTGCGGGCTTTGGGTTACTCCCATAGGGAGCGCTGGAAGCATATTCGACTGAAGCAAGCAAAAGACGACAGCAGTCGCAAAATACTTAATAGTCCCCACTACTAGGAAACAACTCTCCTGTGGCGCATGTGATTCCATCTTCTGTGGCGCATATCCCTGTCGCCACTGTTACCCCGCCACTGATATCTGCTTCCTGTGGCGCATATAGGAATGAGCCATAGAAGACTTCTATGTCGCATTCCTGCATATGCGCCACATGATGCAGATATCAGTGGCACATACAGTCCAATGTGCCATAGAGTGTATATGCGCCAGAGACACCGTTTCTATATGCGCCACTGAGTATATTACATGTATTCAAAATAAAATACATTCCTGGTGTATAATCAGGTATTTATACATAGTATTTATCCAGATCAGTATAAACAGTACATTGCACATGTAGTAGATGAAAACTGACATATAATACAAACACAAGTATAATGTCATCACACTTAGAGCCCGATCGAGATACATATATAGTGTCAAGTGCCGAATTTTTACACAAGCGCCGAATACAAAGTTCATATCATCTCACATTACAAATAGGAAGTGGCCACCGCCGCCTACACTAGGATCAAACAGAATACAATTGTGATAATGGTGAGCAAGAGCATTAGCCCGACCAATATCTTCATCCGGTTCTTCTTCCACAAGTGGTTCCTCCACTTGGCTATCGCCTCCTCTCTAGTCGCATATCCTTTGTAGATGTTGCCGCTGAACTTGTTCACTTGTTTGTGACAATCCTCCCACTCCTCGTAGACTCCTGGAACCCTACCCATGTACACCACATAACACCTCGTCGCCATCTCTATAGACGACAAGGCATATTTAGTAAAAATACAACAAAAATAATTAATAAAGGGTTCACATCCATATATATATATATGTTCACAGAATATAAAACAAAGGATCCATAAACCTAAAAGATAGATTATCATAGAAGCAATAAGTTCAACAACAACACGACCACAAGGTAGTTTAAGTCTAACAATAATGACCATTTTGACCACGAGATAGTAAAGTTTATGACACACACACTAATACAGCAGGCATCCATCAAGAATATACAAACACTGGATCATGCTAGAGGCACACATCGATCATGAGGAAGACTTCCTCTTCTCACTCGGCTTCGGGAACGGTAGAAGGCGTCCCCCACGTCCTTGTGTCACCCTGCTTACGGAGGCGTTCTTCGATCTCCCTCTTACTCAACCCTCTGGCTTGTATTAGGGCACCCCCCTTGTGTTGACATCTTCAATGATGATTTGTGACAACTTCATCTGAATGTGATGGAAGTCTTCTCTAAGATCAGCATCGTCGATTCGCGCCAAAGTTTCGGCCCATCCTTGGAGACTAGATGGCAGCGTTAGGTTCTGGCAATCCCGAACATAGCCTTTAAGGTGATGGAGGACGTAGAAGGCCTCCTTGGCACCAGTAGTCGACTGCTTGACACAGGGGAACTCGAGCACGTGCTTGAACACGTGTTTGCCATCCTTGATACATTCCCCCTTATCTACGAAGGTGCATCCCTTCTTGGTGCAGCCCTCGAGAGCCTCATTGAGAACACCCCTTATTCTGGTGTAGTCTTTCTTCTTCGTCAAACTCCCCGAGTCGAAATACGTTGCTAGCGAATACCTCGGGGCAAGGACGATGAGTGTGCAGTTTGTCTCTGCGGAACACAATTGGAACGGAATGTTGGAAAAAGAGCAAAGGAAGAAATCTATAAGAAATGCATTAGTTACGGTGGCGATGAGCGAGTGTGTGTACTTACTCGGGAAAGAAAGGCAAAAGAAGTGTGCCCTTCCTCTTGTTGTCCACCATGAACTTCTCGAGGTACGCCGTCGCCTTGGTCCGTGTCTCTGATCCTTTGACCAACTGGCTGTCCTACATGTAGTAGGAATCCACTATCACGATTTCCGGGGTACTTTCTCTCTTGATCGTGATCGCCAGATTGAGCGCATATAGGCGTACCAAGTTATAGTCTAGCCGTTTTGTGAGAAACACCTTGAATATGTCCTCGAACGCTATGAAGAATATATCCGCGGGGGTTCATCGACAAAGCCCACGTCTAATGGCACCTTGGCCATGAAAACCGCGTAATTTGGATCTTCGTCTTTAAGAAGGATGCCCTCTAGTGTCTTGACACCCTCGTGCAAAGTTAACATGGCTCCAACCGCAATGTGGATTATATCCGGAGTCAATATCGGATCACCACCTACATGCACTCGGGGCAAGCCATATTGTGTGGATGGTACGACGACGGCGTCCTAACCCTAGATCCTCTTCGGAAGAGGCTGGCTCGCACCCTTCTTATTATTATTATTACCTCTCTTCCTGTAGTGCTTCTTCTTCACAACAGTGTCAGCCACTGCCATCTGCTCATCAGCCGCCTTTCAGAGTGTGTTGGGGTTGAAAACCAATCCTACTTGTGGTGGATCGGCGGTCGGAGGCGTCTCTTGAGAAAGACCATGGAAGACCAGGCGCTATGTGCATGTATTGGGCCGACCAGCTTGATGGTCGTCACGAGCTGTGAAGGGTTCTTCATCCACAGAAGGCATATACAATCCTTTGGCGGCGCCGGTGTTGATGAAGTTGTCAACATTGACCAATTCATCATCATCTTCATGGGTGCCATCATGTGGTGGTGGTAGCAGGGGCGACGGCGGTTGCGGCACAACGTCTTTGCCATGTGGCGGTGCACACGCTGCCAAGAGTTGATGGTGACGGCTGGTGGTGGCGACAACGACGGCTACTGGCTTCCGAGGTGGTGGCCGGGCGATCGGTCGAGAGGTGGCGCCGGTGCTCCCCCCTGCAAGACAAATCTGGGTCTTCGGCCATGTCAAGGGCCAGTTGTAGCATTCTCCAAGGGTCTTGTGTTCGTTGACTCCCTGAGGTTGAAAGGTGGGTCCATGCCGTCGCACCCTGGCAACACCCGAGCCAACCTGACCCTCATCACGTCATCATCCATTGAATTGTTGTGCATCGTGCGGCTCGCCGGTTGTATGAGAGTGCCCTTGGCAACATCCTTCAACTCACCACCGACATCTTTAAGCAGGAGTACGCAAGAAGTGTCCTGAGGCAAAAACATGTTGTTGGGCGTCATGAGATGGCAGCAGTCATGCATCAAAGGCATAAAGGAGATAACGTGCACTAACTAATTAGTTACCTTGGTGATGGCGTGGATCTCGGCTAATGTAGAGACACGGCCGATGCCGGCGGCCGGCCTATCATCATCTGCAATCTCCCGCTCGGGTGCCTCACGAAGCACCACCACCGTCGGCTGCGCCTTATTGGTATCTTTGGCAGGAGGGGGCATTGGTGTGACCAAAACGAGCGGCTGCGTCCCGACGTTGACGGCCGGCGGGGTCACCAGGTCCGGCGACACGGTAACATTGATGCCCCAATTGCTTCCGCTTAAGCTGGGCAGATGTATCGGCCCCTGTCGACCTCCCGCATTCCAAGCAGTAAGCCCCTCGAAAAACTCAGGGGGGATCATCGAGCGGAGCTTCTCTTCCACTAACTTGTGCACCATTTTCTCGTCCACCGCCTTCTCCTCCAGTGTCTGCACCTTCATCTTCAGCTCTTCAACAACGGCTTTATCCTGGTTCTTCCTCTCCCTTCTTTTCTTGGCATCCTCTTTGTAGTACTCGTTGAACTTCATGCTCGTACCGAAGCCGGACACACGGCCAGCTGAGGATGGCGGCAACCCCTTGTCCCTCTTCTTGTAAGCATTGGTCACCCTGTTGAAAACCGTGTCCCACGGCTCTGTCGAATCCTGGGGATGACTCCGTGGCAGTAGCGTTTAGTTCATCCTCCTGTAGAGATAAGGAAAGGTGAACCCATTTAGATTCTTGGCTTCATTATTTTAATTAGAACACAATAGACTTGAGATTAGCGATAAATTCCTTACCAGCTTCTTCTCGAAGTCCTTCACCTCCGGATCGTCGGTGATGAACTCCCCTGTTTCCTTGTCCAGGTAGTAGCGGGCCCGAACAAATTGCCTAAGCTGCAAGTCCGTGATTTTAAGCCAAGGGTTGTCTTTACCAAGGCGTTCAAGCTCAGCGTCCTCCTTGTCCCAAATGGCCTGTTTCCCCTATAACCGCCGCTTCCAAGGTGGTGGTTACCTATGTTCTATCCCACATACTCCTTCCCCATTTAGTCCATTTTATAGCGTCAGCGGTAGCTATATCCGCCTTGAATATCTTAAACTCCTCTTCGTCGAGCATCGGATTTTTCTTACTAATAACCTCCCAGCTTTCACCTTTGTCAATGCTAGTCTTCACCCTGGTTTTCCAGTTGCTCATGGCATTGCTCATCTTCGTGAGGGCTAGTTTGTTCACTGGGTTCTTTCTCTCGAGGTTTCTAAACCGCTCTGGGAATCCGTATCGCTTGTGAAGCTTCTTAAGGAGGTTATCGACCAAAGTTGCTTTGTCAGCATGTCTGATGTACTTCGTGTTGATCGACATGCTTTCCCGGACGATGCACCCGAGTTGCAGGCCGTACCCTTTAGCAATCGCCTCTGGCGCAATGGGTAGGCCACTTTCTTTGACCTCAGTGAACTCATCACAGACGATGGCAAGCACTGGCACCTTTCTGCTCCTTCTGTTCCTTCTTCTTCTTCTTCTTCTTCTTCGGAGAAGCGACCGGGTTGCCGCTACCGCCATCCGAGCGCTCGCCGCCATCGGTGCGGGCGCCGCCATCGGTGGTGTCATCCTCTTCGCCGCCGCCTTCACTAGTTCCATCGTAGTGGTCTTCGTCCCCCTCGTAATCAGGATCTCCGCCCTCATTGGCCGCAACAGCTCTAGCGACGGTCGCCTCCTCCTCTGGTGGTGGTGTCATCCTCATCGCCTCCTCCTCCTCCTGTTGGGACCCCCGCCAGAATGACTGGTTGGCTTGTCTAGCTTGTTCTTCGACGCTGATCATGTGCTTAGAAGGGCTGGCCTCGTTGTTGCCCGACATGTTTGCACTACTCTATAAAAAAGAGGCAGAAAGTTAGCACAAATCTCGGCCGAAAAATTCGGCATGACCTTTGCTAATTTTTTGACCCAGGAGTGCCCATTTCTCAACCGAAACGGAAGTGAATCGACACTTCAGGAGAAATGGGCAACTCAAATGAAATCCCTGCAACATTCACACACAAGAAAATAGCCCCATCCACAGCCCCATCCACAGCTGCGTTGAATCAGACAACACCATATAGTACCAAATATTGAATCAAACAGCAGCAGTAACAACATACATAGTACCAATGATATATTTTATCCAACAACAATGATATATCATAAACTGAATAACAATATCCATAATTAGCAACCTATTTTATACCAGCCATATGCTCCTCACTTTCCAAAATCCATCAGAACACCAAGAGATGGTTACAAGACTGCAGTCAAAGTTCAATAGTGATGTTGTTGTACAACAACTAGATCTGTCAAAGTTCACAAGAATCTTCTAGCAACAGCCTTAGAACAGAAGCTAGCACAGCAAGAATATCTAGTAGAAAGTGGACAAGAGGAGTGTATATAACAATAGTGATGTTGTTGTACAACAACCAGATCTGTCCAGTATCAAGCCAATTAACCACACAAAACCTACTATAGGATCAGATCATGTATGCACATGATCTGGTGGTCACTAGCAGTAAACAAAAAGTAAACTAGAAACCACTAGCAGTAAACAATAATAAATCACTTATTTTCTTGCACATGATTTGGGTTGTCCTCCAACATTAAAACCAAGGAGCCTAAATGTAACAAGCCAATAATAATAATAATAAATAATTATCCCCCAAGCTAGATTTGTTCTAACACTAGGTTGACTACATTGTGATCTAAACAAGTTAGGCCTTATTATAATTAAGAAAGCATCTCATCAGTAAGGTCAATAGAACCTAGCTATACAACAGACAAATCTTTATACTTGATACATACATTTTGGCATGCTAACATGACCAAATAGCAACCATAAGTATAGCATTACACATTAATTAAATCTTTGTCTAGGAATAAAATATGTATTCTCTATTTTGTTGCTAGTCATCCCTACTTTGCTTAAAGTAAAACTTAAAGGTTAGCTCATAAAGTTATCCCCAGTTAGCAGAACCATTGCTTACTTCCTATAGAAATATACAATAAACATTTGCCAATTTGAGTGTCGATTTGAATATAGAAGACAGAGCAGAGTACATAGAGTAGACAGAGGACATGGCTACTATCTGAATTCTGAAGCTTGCAGAGTACATAGAGCAGATAATGTCGATTTGAATAGAGCAGACAGATGAAAGTAGATTTTGAAGCTACTATCTACGCAATTCTAAAGCTTGCAGAGTACAAGTACTATCTGAATATACACTGAATTCTAGTGTCAATTTCATAGAGCAGACAGAGCGGAGCAGATAGAATTCCATTGTCGAGGGTACCTGCTGCTGCTACGGTGATCGTCGACGATGAGGGTGGTGGCGGTGCTCCTGCTGCGGGTGGGGAGGCGCCGGGCCTCCTCCTCCACGGGCTCTAGCGCGGTGGTGGCGGGCCTCCTCCTCCACGAGCTCTAGCGCGGTGGTGGTGATGCGGTGGCAGCCTCCTCCTCCACGGGCTTCAGCGTGGCTCCGGCAGCGCGGCGGTGGAGGCTCCTCCTCCATGGGCTTCAACGCGGCGGTGGCGGTGGCGGGCCTCCTCCTCCACGGGCTTTAGCGTGGCAGTGGCGGCTCCGGCATCAAGGGCAGCTAGGCTAGCTAGGGTTTGCGTGCGGTGAGCGAGGCTAGGAATTGTGAAGAATCGAATGGAGAAGGGGATTAGCAGGGGAAAGGCCGAACCGTTTATTTGGCTAAGTCCTTAGTACAAAACACGGTGCGCGTGGTAGTATGACAAGATCACACACTTGCCTTAGTGGTATCTGCTTGCTTGTGCCATTGTAAACCTAGGGCAACCAGGTTCGAATCTTGGCTGTCTCACACTTTTTTTCTTTTTTTAAAAAAATATTTTTAATTATGGATATGTTTAAAATAAAGCAAGAACATATACAAACATTCATATTTATTCAAAAAACTCTCTCCCCGAACATATACAATCATGTGATGTGTTTTTAATTATATATATGTTTAAAATAAAGCAAGAACATATACAAAAATTCATATTTATTCAAAAATCTCTCTCCCCAAACATATACAATCATGTGATGTGTCGAGCTAGCGTCTCTTCACAATATTCTTGCCCTTTTTCGTCACGGTTGAATACTCCCGAATCATATATATATATGTGTGTGTGTTTGCTTGTCACACACAAATGTGAATTTGTATACCCACACGAATATCACATTATATGTTTTAGTGTCTAACTAATACCCACACTAATATCACATTATACCCACACGAATTAATACACCAAAAATCCACACAATTGCTAGTGTCTCTTCACAATCTTCTTGCCCTTTTTCCGTCGCGGTTGAATACTTTAGCCCGTGCACTTTGAGATTTCTTCTTGTGAATGGACAACCTTTAGTAGGCAGTGTGGTCATCCTTCTTACTTTAGTAGTAGTAGGCATGTCGAAGTACTTGTCGAATTCCTCTTCGATCTTCGGGTCGCCGTTTTTGTCGAAGTTTTGCTCGTTGGCGGCTCCTTCCATTCCGATGATGCTCCTCTTGCCCCTCCTAACTACAAAACTATTGGGCTTTGACGGGTCGGTAATAAAAAAGCATTGATCAACTTGGCTACCGAGTACCCAAGGCTCATTTTTTGCGGAGGCGTTCTTCGTCGATTTGGCATCTGGTATAACCATTATGGTGAAATACCGGCCTTCTTTTTCCACGTTCTTGGCCCATCTAACACGGAACATCGGTACGATCTCTCCACAGTAGTCGAGCTCCCATATCTCCTTGATCCTTCCGTAGAATCTTTCCATCACAGTAGTCGTCATCAGCAAAGGATAACATAGTTACTCCTGAGTTTTGATATTCGCTATTCTTGTCCTTTTCCTTAGTGTAGAATCTGTAACCGTTTATGTCGTATGACTGATAGGTCCTTAGGTTGTGCCCTGGGCCCTGCGACAAGGAGAATATGAGTTTTTGATCTTCCATAGAAGGCGTCTATGGGGGATTGTCCAGTTGCCTTTTCTTGAACCAACCCATGAAGCTGGAGTTGTGCTCTCTGGTTACGTCTCCCTTCTTCCTCGGCCGGCCCTGGTAGATGTACTCCTGCTCGATTAAGCTTCTGTGCTCTTCAACCCAAGGGCCGACCACTTCAATATGTTGTAGCGCGACTCGGTGTGCCCTTTCAAAATCAGTGCGTCGACCATCAATGGCGACATGCAGTGAGCGGTAGCCCTCATGGTGACCATATCCTTGTTCTCGGTGGTTAGATAATTCTGGCAGAAGGAGATGCACTCGTAGATTAGAAAGCCCTTGGCTATGCTTCCATCTGGACGAGACCTGTTGCGAATGAATCCTTTGATGACACCGTTCAGCATTTCAAATGGCATCATGTTGTGCAGGAATGTCGGCCCGAGCTGGATGATGTCGTCCATGACATGTACAAGCAGATGCACCATGATGTCGAAGAATGCGGGCGGGAAGTAAATCTCAAGCTCACATAGTATCATCACGATCTCTTCCTGTAGCCTGTCGAGCTGCTTCACACCGGTCGACTTCCTAGATATGACGTCGAAAAAGTTAAAGAGGCCAAACAACGTCTCACGGACATGCTCGTCCATTATCCCACGGATCATAATGGGGAGTATCTGCGTCATCAGCACGTGACAGTCATGAGACTTCATACCGCTGAACCACTTCTTCGCCTCCAGATATCTGCTTATCTTCCCCGAGTAACCATGAGGAACTTTCACTCCTAAGAGGCACCTGAAAAACTGCTCGAGCTCCTCCAGACTCAAAGTGAAGAAGGCAGCACGAAGCACCACCTCATTCTTCTTAACTCTTTTGGGGCGACCTTGAGTCCCTTCCGTCTGATCATCATAATCATCATCACTATCAGGGTACTGAAGATCTTTCTTGATGCCAAGCAATTTAAGGTCCTTTCTTGCTTTTGGCCCATCCTTGGTCCTCTCCGGCATGTTCAGTAGATTGCCAAGCAGACTCTCAGTAACGTTCTTCGTGACGTGCATTACATCAAGGCTATGGGGAGTGTGAAGGACCTTCCAATACGGCAGGTCCCAGAAAACAGACCTTGCTTTCCATACACCCAGCAGCGGCTTTGTCCTCAGTCGTTTTTTTCCAGCCGCAGGGCAATCTACCCAATTATTCAAAAGCTCCTCGATTTCTTCGCCGCTCCTCGTACACGGGGCTCTTTCGAGCTTGTCCTTACCATTGAACAGGTCACCACGTTTTCTCCACGGGTGATCCATGCGGAGCCACTTTCGAGTACCTTGGAACACGGTTTTCAAAGACCTGGGATCCCTTGGTAGCTACAGATGCGGTGTCTCATCAATGCACTTGACGCATGCATTGTGTCCGTGGTTCACCTGGGCCGATACATATGCATAACCAGGATAGTCCTGCACGGTCGTGAACAACGTGGCTCTCAGATGGAAATAGTTTTTAGTGTAAGCGTCCCATGTACGGGCCGGCGTCTCCCACAAGCTAGCTAACTCCTCTCTCAATAGCCCGAGATACAGATGCATATCGATACCTAGTTGTTTCGGGCCCTGAATAAGAATGCTCATGTGTACATACCTTTGCTTCGTGCATAGCCACGGGGGAGGTTGTACGTCCATACAAACACGGGCTAGGTGCTTTGCATGCTACTCTGGTTTCCAAAAGGATTGAGTCCATCGGTGCTCATACCCAGCCTGACGTTCCTTGCATCGCCCCCGAACTCTTCGAACTCGATGTCTAATGCATTCCACTAGCTAGCGTCTGAAGGGTGTGTCATGATCTTGCCCTTCTCTGGATCATCTTCGGGTTTCTCTCTTTCCGCGTGCCATTGCATGAGCTTTGCTTCCTTAGGATCTACGAAATATCGATGCAGACAGGGGGGGGGGGGGGTGATAGGAAAGTACCATACCACTTTTTGAGGAACTTTCTTGTTCCCTCTCTTGTACCATCCTTGGCCACACGCCGGACATGTGGTTCTATCCGGGTACTCGTTCCGATAACGTACACAATCATTGATGCATGCGTGGTATTTAATGTGTGGTAGGTCGAGAGGGCACCCGATTTTCTTGGCCTCCTTGATACTTGTTGGCAATGTGTTCCCCTTAGGAAGTCGGTCGTGCCAGTATTCCATGTTCGCGTTGAAGCTCACATCGGTCCATTTGTGTTCGGCCTTCATCTCCAGAGCCTTGAGCGTTACACTCAAACGTGTATCCTCGGGGCGACACCCAGGATACAATGGAGTCATCCCGTCTACCTCCATTTGGGCCAGCTTGGCTTTCTCTCTGGCTGCAGCTTTGTCGTTGCTCGTCTCCTTGAGGAGCAGTTCTTGAACATGAGGGTCCTGCAAGACCGAAGTTAGTAGTGTCTGTGTGTTCGCATCTTCTCCTTCTTCATGATGATCATGCCCATCGCCATATCCTTCTCCATGCTGATCATGCCCGCCAGCATCTCCTTCGTCATGATGATCATGCCCGCTGGCATCTCCTTCGTCATGATGATCATGCCCGGTAGACTCTTCATCTTCTCGCCCGCCCATGTCTACGTGACCACCACCATGTCCTGCCGGCGCCTCATTGAGGTCGCGCATGAAACTGCGCCTGAGCAGGTGACCCTCCAATTGTCCAGATTCAGGGTCGATCCAGCGCTGCAGTTTGCATGTTCGACATGGACATCTTATCATGGTCTTCTTGTTCAGAATCATGTCCTCGTTCGCGCCTTTCTTGTACCTAGCAATTCGACCTTCGCTCATCGTGAGGACCATGGTTGCCTGATCGGTCAAAACAGAGAGTATAGGTGAGAACCACACCATATGAGCACACACATGCATGAATTCTAGCCGGAAAAAATTCGGCATGACCTTTCCTAAAATTAGGACATATGGGTAGTGCAAAAATTTGCCGAAATGGAAATGAATCAACATTTTGGCAAACATCCATGCAACCACACCGGCCGGGACAACAACAAGCAAGCAACAAAAAACTTCCTCCCATTGCAAACATTCATGCACCACACAAGCATCGTCTCGCCATGGATCGCAAACACACACCGCCGGCACGACAAGCTTCACCTACATGTTCATGGCCAAGTACTCAGCTAGTAGACACAATAATAGCGAGACGAGATCGCGTGATGAGAGAGTGTGGACAAATTGATCTACAAGTTGGTTGAGAGGAAATTAGTAAACAAATAGAGATGTGAGAGAGAAAAGTAAGGAACTTTTAGATCTAGAAGTTGGAGGGAAGCTTCTACTTACCAATCTATGGATTAAAGTAGGTTTAGTTACAAGAAAATGGAGAAACTATGGGCAAAATGGGGTGTGAGGGAGGAGGAAGACGAGTTGGGAGGAGGTAGAAAGGAAGAGATGTGAAATGGGTGGTGGTGGATAGATAAGAGCTTTTGTCACCTTTTTAACATGGATCTGGATGCCCTCATCTGTGGCGCATATGGAGGAAATGCGCCACAAATGCTGAATCTTCTGTGGCGCATAAGTCCATATGTGCCACAGAGGTGGGTGAATTAGATTCCCTGTATGGGGCCCTCCTCCATGTTCTGTGGCGCATGTGGGGATATGCACCACAGAAGTGAAACACATCTGTGGCGCATATTAGAAAATGCGCCACATATCTTGGGTGAATTAGATTCTGTGGTGGGCCCCCCTCCATGTTCTGTGGCGCATAATAAAATATGCGCCACAGAAGAGGCAACTTCTATGGCGCATATCTCGCTATGCGCCACAGAACTTGGATCAACCCACCCCGGTTGGCGGGTCCCACCAATGTTCTGTGGCGCATATTGTAGAGAATGCGCCACATAACTTCTAGGTTTCTGTGGCGCATATTTTCTAGTGCGCCACTGATATTTATCTGTGGCGCATGGTTTCACCTATACGCCACTAAATATCTTGTCTATCTCAAAATAGTTTAGCATAACAAAAACAAAGAAAATACAGGGGTTAGTCCAAAAAACAAACGTTGGCTCGATTACACTCCTGTCCTTAGTCATTTTTCACGTGCCCTGTAATTCCAAGCTTGTTCTCTTGCTTGCCATGAAGCCAATTTTTGTTGGACAGTAGCAAGTCGAAGAGTTAGATTTTGGTGCACACACATTACTAACTCAGCTAAGGTGTAAGTAATTTAAGCCAGTCGATGTATAAAACTTAAATATAGAAAATGAAAATTATTATTAAGGCAGTCCCCGAGTTTCTCCTCGAGATGCCGAGGTTTCATTGATAAGCTCATTGCCAACATACAAGCCGACATAGGAGAGTTTGAGATACATACTGACATGGGTATGCCCAATAGGCACTCGACTACAGCCTACCTGGTGCGGCTCGACGGAAGTCCCACTCGACGAATTGCCAAGGTCCATGATGCCTATGACGGTTCGAGTGGTATGAAGCCCATATGGACACGGACTCCCAAATGCACAAGACAAGGAAATCTCAATACTAGAGTTTGAATCTAACTTGTAACCAACTCGTATTGGTACCTGAGACCTAGCCTCCCCATATATAAAGGCTAGGAGGGTCCGTAACACCCTCAAATCGGCCCTATGCAAGTTTTAGCCCTTTCCGCCAAACCCGCATAGAAACAATGCAAGGACGCCCACCAGGCACTTTCGTGCGGGTGGAAAATGAAGTAATAACATTACACAATAGTCCTCGATGGGACCCATAGAACAGATATATATACAACAGCGACTCAGCGAGTCAAGAATACAGATATACAATACAAAGATCCAAATCACCTTGAAAACGATAGAGCGTCCGACTACGGACAAGATGCAAATGGGGCTAAGAGCCCTGACGAATAACCAATGGCGTCCATAACCCTGACCAGGCCAATCCGGAAGGGTAACCCTGCTAATGACGTCGATCTCAAACCTGCTAAAACAAAGGGGTGCCGACAAAGGGCAAAGGAAAAAGAGGAGCGTCAGTACTGAGGCCAGTACACGGTGAGGCTAGAATTCGGCGGCTCTCGCCTACATAGGTATGGTGGACTGAAGCGGCAGCGCAGCGGCACTAAACAACCTATAGAGACTCGGTACAACTGTCGGCTATTAGAGAGAGATAAGAAAGACCTATTCGGATCCAACCTGATACTAACACCAAACAAACCCATCCTGGTATTTTCCCCTCGAGACCAAACGAGGAAGTCGGACCAAGGAACTCACACAGTTGGCAATTTTACTCATTCCGTTATAGTTGCAGCAATTACTAAACAGATATCGAAAGTAGGAGTCATCCTGACAGCATAAGTAGTGGGCAGTTTTAATCACCATTCCATTGTAGTTGGAACATTTTACTAGTCAGATATAATTGTCCCGAGGAATCCCAAAACCCAGCAATTGTTGGCACTTTTATCACATTCCATTGGAGTTGCAATTCTTACTAGACAGGTATAGTATGACACAAATCACCACAGATCCACCAGCTGTTGGCATTTTTAATATCCATTCCGTTATAGTTGAATCTGATTACTAGTCATATATTAAGTCAAGTTTATAGCACTACTTTAGTTATGCTTGTCTATGATCGAGATACTGTGCTCCAAGTCGTCCATAACCGCGGACACGGCTTTCAAAAAGTTTTACCCTGCAAGGGTGCACAAATAGCAACACACACTCGATCAACTTCGGAAAAACCAACTCAAAACCCAACGAGGCTTTCACAACAAAGCAATCACATGATTCATAAAATATTTCAGGGGGCCACCCCACTAAGCTACCCGCGACGAAGTTGTCCGGCTCCGAGACGGACCCAAGGTTTGTGTCAATGGCTGTAAACGACTGGGAACCCGAAAATGTGACTGGGCTTGTCGATACCGCGAAAACATTCCACGTTCCAAAACAGTACAGGTGCTCCACACACAATCTTAAGTAAAGCAGTAACATGGCATAAGTACAGGATAGTAATAAAGCCCCAAACTACTTTGTGGCCCCAAGAATATAAATGAATCAAAAGCTCTGGCTCAGGGGGGTCCATAAGGCCTCCCGGATGTGGATAGTGTGAAAAATCAAGGAACAGGTATCAAGTACTCGGGGTCCTACGGGACACAAGTGAGCGTGGAAGAACCAAATAACATCTATTGCCCACCGATGCCTCTGCATTAGTTATATCTAGCATTTTAATAGTTGTATTGAAAGTCATGATCATGTCCACCAGTAAGCATCTCCACCATTAACATCTGCCAGCATTCCAACAACTGTGGTACTTGACAACACGAGATCACACCTAAGCAAGCGACTACGACTCGCAAGGCCAGCTATCTACCAAACACAGGTAATAGGAGGTGTCCAAGGCAATATAGAGGCTGCACAGGATATAACTGGGATACGGAAACTAAAGCATCGCGATACGGATATCAATAGATCAATAGGAGGAAAATAAAGACTATAAATGCAAAATAGGTAGAAGGGGAGAGATGCTCGTCTGGGAAACACTGCCGATGGTTCATATCCGGAGAACTTGTCAATACTCGCATCAACTCATCGGCCTAATCCGCGAAGAAGCAAACACTAGAAGAAACACCGGATGCAATATTTAATACTACGGCAAAAGATCCGGCATGATCATGATATGATGCATGGTATGGCAAGATGCAGTGCAATTAGGCAATATTAAGCGGAACCGTGGTCCCGACAATTAATTAATAGGTTCAAGTTATTTAGAACCCCTGCAATTTAAATGTTGTATTAACAGGGCGAAACATGGCATCGGTTCGCTACTCAAATTTAAATGGGACCAATATACTAGAAAAGTCCGCATATGGTCTCCCTATTTAATTTAGGTGAATAGATTAAAAACCCCAGCATCAATGATATTTATGCGAGATGAAGATCTAATGCAACAAGACATATATTATATTTAACAAGCTAGGGATATAGGCGGGGTCTCACTGTTTGGATCGGAGTTAGAGAGATGGTCTTAGATATGTAGTTGATGTCGTGGAAGTAAGTGTTATCCTGGAAGTAGTGGAAGTAGCTGGTGTCGCGTAAGTGGTTGAAATTTGGTCTTCAGGGTCCAAGTCTGTCATCTTTGGCTAGTAGATGAAGTAGTCAAGGTGGCTGAAATAGCGAAGGGTGACGATGTCCGACCAAACGGTAGCAGTATCTCGCCAGAGGAAAACCTATGGAATGTAGCAAACCGGAGGTCATCAGTAGAAAATACTGGGGCTGAGCTCTTGTGAACATTTTATCAAACACTTGGCATGTGGACCTCTGGGACCGAACAATATGCTACTGCTGCTTTCTGTTGGAGCATTACATCCGGACAGGTGACGATGGAGATCCTCTTGGTCAAGTGCGCGCATAGAGAAGCGAGCACGAGCAGAATGGCGGGACTTCCTGGTACACACACATAACTCGAGTAGCCTGGTCGGTGACACACACACACGGTTGAACATACAGGGAGCAGTGGTGTGGCGGCAGGCGGTGCTGGTTGGAGCGAAGGGGCAAACAGAAGAGGAGCAGCTCGGGCCGCCGCATGCCGTGGTGGCCTGCTGATCTGCCGACATGGGGCCCAAGCAGGTGGTGTGCGAGTGGCCAAGAAGCAAGGAGCTCTGCCGCTGCTACTGTGCAGGCACAGGAGAGGGAAAGCCCCCAAGAAGATTGGTGTCCAGATGCTAGGATCAATGGAGTCTGGTGGTGGTCGAAGCCGAAGCGACGGCCGGAAGCATGAGGTCGAGGATGGGCCGGGGTGGCGGTCGTGGTGCGGAGGGCTGCGGCCGGTGCAGACGCAGGAGGCGGCCGGGTTGAGGAGGACGGTGCGACGGGGCGGTGGCCGGAGGAGAACCAGGCGGTGCCAGAGGGGAAGGTGGAGGCGGCGGGGAAAGGGGAGAGGGGAGGAAGCTGCGGGGAGCGGAGGGTGCGGCCGGCGGGGTTCAGCACGTGGAGGAGGAGAGACGGGCGGCCGGAGCTCTGCCTGGGGAAGGGAGGGGTTGAGCGGGGAAGGAGGTGGTGACCGGAGGGAGACGCGGCTCGGTGGCGGAGGAAGAACGGGAGGCAGAGGAGGATGGGCACGGGCCACGCGGTGGGGAAAGTGGTGGGTCCACGGGGGAGAGGGAATCGAGGGAGGCGACAGGGGAGCATGGGCGGGTTGGTGATGACGGGCGCGAGGAAAAGGAGAGAGAGGGAGCAGGGTCTGCGCGTGGGGAGAGAGACAGGGTGGGGCCAGGGTTGTCGGGCGGCGGCAGATGGGTGGTTGGCATGGGCGGGAAGCATGCCCAAGTGGCGTGGGGAAGCGTGCGCCAGGTGTGGGGTGGTCGGTAGAGGCTGCAGGGTGGGGTCAGATGGGGCTGGGGTGAGGTGGCAGGCGACAATTGGTGGGAGTGAGGTGGAGGGGTTGGGTAGGATAGGCTGGGTAGGTTATTTGGTAGAAAGGGTTTGGGATTTAGTTTGGTTTTATTTTAGGGCGTGGAGGTGGCCGGGCGGGCTTTCGGGCCTGACGGGCTGCCTCCTAAAAATAAACAAATAATTTTATTTATTAAAAACAAGGCTTTTGCAAACCGTTGGCAGACGAAATAAAATATTCCGGAGACCCGGGTTTTAATTTGAAATAAAGACGGGGCGTTTAGAAAACAAAACCAGACTTTTCGAAAATAGTTTTTAAGCAAACCATGCATGATGATGACGATGCTCAAATGCAAGGTGGCATGATGACATGAGCATGCGGTCATGATGATGCAATGCACAAAAACAACGCGATTTTCTAGTAGTGGTTTTTGCGGGGCGCCACAGGGTCCAACGAGGAGGACACGCTACAACCATCGAATAGACCGATCTACGAGCACGACTCCCCCAATAGATAGATCTATGATCTCCCACGTCGCCACAATAGACAATAGATCTAGACATCGATCTCTCGCATACACATATGTCAGATCTAATCTGTGCATACACCGCCATCAGCGACATTGTAATCTTTTGGATTATCATCAGTCAAGAGCAGACAAGCAGGAGTAGGGTCCTCTACGAGGCCTGAACCTGGGTAAACCTTGCGCCTATGTGTGCTTGTTTGCTAGCCGATCGAGACTTCTAGCGCTCCTTAATTCCTCGAACCCAAGTCCATAACAATGGGCATTGATGAGTTAACCCCTCGTCAATTGGCACCGTCTGTGAGAATTGTGTGCGCTGATGTTGTGATCTCGACGGCCCCATCTCATACAATCTACGATCCGTCAACATCGGAGTTATCAGCTGGCCTGGTTTACATTAAACGGATGCCGATCCGTTCTTGAAAAGGACAAGCCTCACACGAGGAAAGACTGGATCAAATAATTTCCTGATGTCAGTCTATCAACAAAGGCTATGTTGCATCAGTACCAAAGAAGAGACGAGTCCGATCTAGAATATTAGAGGTTGCGGCTGATTAGAGTCGTATATCCATGGGATGCATTGGGATTTTTAGCTGGGTTTCTACAGAGTCCAAGCAAAAGTCAAAAGACCACGTAGGATCTTGTCAATCGGTGAAGCACAAGTAACAAAAGAAGAAAAACGTGATTGGTCCGCTTCAATTCAGATCGGTCTCCACCTGTAGACGTACACGCATCAATCAACATGCTTCAAGTGGTAGCAAAATCTCTTGCTACACCACATTGGTCGAGACATAAAGACTAGTACCAGCTTTGACTGTCGCTTGCCGCAATGAGTCCTTGTGTGAAGAAGCAAGGAAAGTGAAAGAAAATACATACATAAGATCAATCCTACATGTATGGGTTTTACGGCCGGCAATCGCTCGGTATTGGAGCGACTCGGCTTCAGCACTGCCATCACGGTATACTTCCGTTTCGAAGTGGTCTACGTCATCGCTGCTGCACCCACTACTCTAGCTACCGCCGTGTCGACTCCGTGTCCACCACGCGACACTGTCGACCGCGTCGACTCTGCACCGGAGACTCCTTTGGCTCTGTCATGCGACCCGCTACGGCCTTCGGCTCCGACGACCCATTCAGTCTTCGACTCCGGTGGCCTGCTGAATTTTTGATTGCAGCGACCCACTGCGGTATTCGACTGTGACGACCTGTTAGAGTCCTCGACTACGGAAACCCGCTACCGCCATTGACTTCAGCGACCCGCTGCCGTGTCGACTCCGGTCTGCCGCATCGGCTCTCGAATGCCGCCTCGACTACATAAATCACATCTACTCTACACTCGGGGGCTCCATAGACCTGTTGGCCTTCGACTTTGGTGACCCAAGGGCTCTGTTGACTCCACCGCAGGACTCGCTGAGTCTTCGACAACGACAACTCGCAAGCGGCCTGTTGTGGTCTTCGGATGCGGCGAACCCGCTATAGTCTTCGGTTGCCACGACCCACTTTGTTTTCGGTTGCCGCGGCCCAATTCGGTATTCAGCTGACGCGACCTGCCATGGTCTTCGACTCCATCGCATGACCTGTTACTACCATTGGAACCGCACGACCCGCTTCGGTCTTTGGCTCTAGTGACTCGGGGGCTCCCTCCTGTATGGTGACCTGCCGCATCCTTCGACTCCAGTGATCTTTTACGGTCTTCGGATGGGGTGACCTGATGCGGTCTTCGACTGCTATAGACCGTTACAGTCTTCATATGAGGCAACTCATCATCACCACGCGACTCCGATCTGCCGCGTCGACTACGTCCGCCGCGTGACCCGCTGCTACGTCAACTACATGACCACTGCACAACTCTCGACCGCCACATTGACTACTCTTCCGGTGTCGATCTCGCGACCTGCTGCAGTTATCGACTTCATCGATTCGCTACGATCTTCGGCTCCAATGACTTGGGGGTTCGGGGGCTTCCCCCGCTTCGGTGACTCGCCGCGGTCTTCAACTTCAACGACCGGCTGCGGTCTTCAACTCTAGCGACTCAGGGGCTCCCTCGACATCAGTGACCCGCTGCAATCTTCGACTGCTCCAGCGACCCGCTATGGTCTTCGACCCCGGCGACACGCTGACTTCTTTCGATTGTGGCAACCCGTTGCCGCCATCGGGTGCGGTGACCCGCTACAATTTTCGACTCCTCCATGCGACCTGCTGTCGCGTCGATTACGTCTACGACCGCATCAACTTCGTCCATGGCAACTACGAATAAAGCTAAGTTTCCCTCTACTTAGAGCTGATTCTTTTTAACTCGCACTCGAAACACTCGGGGGATGCACCCTCCTCGAGTAACCTAAGTGTCGTCGACTCCACGCACTCGAGCACCTCCTACGCAACAGCCCGAGTAGCTGATTCTGCCTGACTGTCGAATCCTTGAACTCCGAGTGCCTCGGCAAGGTACTAAGACTAAGGGTAATCAGGCTAAAGAAAAGGCCTAGCATACAGTGCAAAAGTGTTGACTCGATTGGCACCCGAATTTTACTTTACAAGCCAACAGGCAAATATTCTTTTAAAGATACAAGTACTTCACAATTCTTAATGTTTTCTATAGCTTCCAAGGACACCGACTGCGTCGAGATATTCTATCGGATCCTCCAATAGGAGTCGACAAAACAATTGGCTACAACATACACTCAATACCTGAGTCGAGTACCTCCTTGGATGGTTGCATCGCTTGATGCTACACACACGCGCGACGTTGGTCGTGCGCCCGACAGAAATGATGGTGTCGACTCCATCCGCATTGTCGACTCACCCGGCTAATCGTCGCATGACTTTGACTACATCGTCCACTCTTGGCTCCTTATGCGTGACACGCTGACTCGATGCACTTCTGGGTCAGTGGTTTCTCCTCGCATGATTTTCGACTACCACTGCAAGATACAAGACTCAAGTTTCTGCCCGAGTCTACGACTCCTCCAGACACTCGGGGGCTACTCCAAACTGGAGCGCTGGACGCGCATATAAAAGACCCTCGAGTGACATGCTCTGAATCCTCACTAGAATCCACGATTCGACTAAGGACTCAGGAGCTACTCCCATAGGGAGCGCTGGCGACGCACCCGAAGAAATTTATGCAGAAATACAAGCTTCACAAAAACCCTTCACTCGAATCTACAATTCGATTGTGGGCTTCGGGTTACTCCCATAGGGAGCGCCGAAAGCATATTCGACTGAAACAAGCAAAAGACGACAGGAGTCGCAAAATACTTATAGTCCCCACTCGAGTCTACGACTCGAATAGGCACTCGGGGGGCTACTCCCATAGGGAGCGCTGGCCGCGCACCCTATGATTATTTTTGCTTGTACATCATACTGTGTGTTGATAACATCCACACTCGAATGCTATGGTGACTCCGCCTCATATTTTCCCTGCAAAGAGACTGCGTCTCCTGGGCCACCCGAATCATCTCCGCGATGACAAAATTCAGATGCCACGATTACAGCATGAAGATAAGACCTAAATAAGGCCTGACAACGCATCTGCTGCGCACTACCAGAGATATATCCGTGCCTGCAGGTACGCTGAATATGCCTTGATGGACGCATTGAGTGCTCACACTTATACACTGGGATTCGAACTCTATAAGACCTCCACGGCATGAGTCGAATTACGCCAGCAATTTCCGAATTCGAGTTCGGGGACTCGAGTTTGAGTAGGTGACGTTGTTTTTGCCCTAGAGCAATTAACTGGTCTCGATCCATCGAGCGCACCAGGCACGTTTACCATCATCCCTATGAGCTACTATAAATTTGACTGACCCGACGAACTTTCGGGTGAAGTGCTTCGCACTCGACACAATTGTGGACTCCGAAATCCTAATGCAAAGATCAAGACTTCTGAGTCTCCATCCGAATCTACGATTAACATGGACACTCGGAGGCTATTGACATGGGTATGCCCAATAGGCACTCGACTAGAGCCTACCTGGTGCGGCTCGACGGAAGGCCCACTTGACGAATTGCTAAGGTCCATGACGCCTATGACGGTTCGAGTGGTATGAAGCCCATATGGACACGGACTCCCAAACGCACAAGACAAGGAAATCTCAATACTAGAGTTTGAATCTAACTTGTAACCAACTCGTATTGGTACCTGAGACCTAGCCTCCCCATATATAAAGGCTAGGAGGGTCCAACGAGGAGGACACGCTACAACCATCGATAGACCGATCTACAATCGTGACTCCCCCAATAGATAGATCTACGATCTCCCACGTCGCCACAATAGACAATAGATCTAGACATCGATCTCTCGCATACACATATGTCAGATCTAATCTGCGCATACACCGCCATCGGCGACATTGTAATCCTTCGGATCATCATCAATCAAGAGCAGACAAGCAGGAGTAGGGTCCTCTACGAGGCCTGAACCTGGGTAAACCTTGTGTCCATGTGTGCTTGTTTGCTAGCTGATCGAGACTTCCAGCGCTCCTCAATTACTCGAACCCAAGTCCATAACAATGGGCATTGATGAGTTAACCCCTTGTCACATACACTTTTAGCTAAGTGTAAAATGGACAAAGTAGTTCTACGTTCCATGGCCTCTTTGATTCTTCTCCTGCCCTGTTTGCCTTGTTCTTCTCCTGCGGTTGTTCATCAATGAGGTAATACGCATCATTGTGCAGTGCTTTGCTTACAATGAATTGCCCTTCCCATGGGGGGGACAACTTATGCATGCCAGCAGTGCGCTGCACTAGCCGAAGTACCAGATCTCCTTCCCGGAAGACTCGTGGGTTCACTTTACGGCTATGATAGCATCAAATATTTTTCTGATATATGGCGGACCTGAACAATGCCAATTCTCTCGCTTCTTCTAGTAGATCAACATCGTTTTGCCAGGCTTCTTGCACTTTGGCCTCTGTGTATTGGGTGACCCTAGGCGAGTCATGATCTATGTCGGATGGTAATACAGCTTCGACCCCATACACCAAAAAGAATGGTGTATAGCCTGTTGATCGATTCAGAGTGATTCGCAAGCTCCATAATACCACTAGAAGTTCCTCAATCCGGCACCCCGCTTGTCTTGGTAGCGGCTCAATGAGCCGGGATTTTATCTCGGACAGTACTAGTATGTTGGATCTTTCCACTTGCCCGTTCGATGCAGAGTGGGCTAATGATGTGACATCTAGCCGGATCTTCTTATCTCGGCAGAATCAGGCAAACACTCCTTTAGCAAAATTTGTGCCATTATCTATTATGATACTGTGTGGATAGCCGTATCTCAGGATGATATCTTTGATGAATGTCACGACAGTAGCTCCATCACATTTTCTTATTGGCTTTACTTCAATCCACTTTGTAAACTTGTCCACCATGACTAAGATGTGGGTCATGTTTCCCTTGGCCAGTTTAAATGGTCCAACCATATCCAAGCACCATACAACAAATGGCCGAGTGATAGGTATAGTTTCGAGTTCAGACATCGGTAGATGTGTCTTGCTTGCATACCTCTAACACCCATTACACTTCCTCACAAGTTCCTTGCCTTGCTACAGGGCACTTGGCTAGTAAAATCCATGCTAAAAAGCTTTTTCCACTAGGGCTCTGGATGAGGCGTGATGCCCACATTCCCCCTGATGGATATCTCGGAGGATGTCTAGCCCTTGTTCTAGGTCAACACATCTCTGCAAGACACTTGTGACACTTCTCTTGTATAGCTCGGCGTTGATTATAGTATATGCCTTTGCTCTCCTCTGCACTTGCCTTGAGAGTATCTCATTACTTGACAAAGTTCCATCTTTCAAGAACTCAAATATTAGCTGTGCCCATGTTGGTACAGTACGATCTGGGAAATGTACTTCGTCAATTTCCATTGGATCAACCGAAGTAACCTCTATCGAACCAGGTTGAACAGTCCTCGGGTTTGCCGAGGCAGTCCCCATGTTTGCCGAGGTAATCCTCAGGTTTACTGAGGTGTTCCCCTCGTCAATGTCCATTGGGGAAGCTCTTGATCCGGGGTTTTCTAAGATATAGATTGACTCGAATTCTCGTGAAGGGGTAATAGATGGTTTTCTCATATGCTCCAAAGCAACTCCTGGCGGGATGGACTGCCGAGATGAACCCAATTTGGACAACATGTCGGCTACATCATTTTCAACTTTGGGTACATGATGGAACTCACATCCATCAAAGTACTTTTTTGGACGTGGAATCTACAAAGGGCCATGTTTGCATCTAAGGCATCCCAATGACTAGACACTTGCTACACCACTAGATCCGAATCACCAAAGCATTGTATCCGATGTATACCAGTCTCTTTGGCCACTTTTAGTCCATGCACGAGTGCCTCATACTCAGCCACATTGTTCGATGCTCGAAAATGGATCTGAAGCACATATCAGAACTGATCTTTCTTGGGCGAGGTAAGGACTACCCCGGATCCTAGTGCGTCCTTCAATTTTGATCCATCAAAGTGCATTATCTAGTAGTTCAAGTCCGGCAAAGGCTAGTCGTACTACATTTCTGCCCAATCCACGAATAAATCAGTTACTGCCTGAGACTTGATCGTGTCTCTTATATTATATTGTGGAGCCTAAGGGGCGAACGTAATTGCCCATTTTGTGATCTGGCCACTTGCATTTTTGTTCCTCATTATCTTGGATATTGGTGCTTCAAATATCACCTCAATGGGGTGCTCCTAAAAATAGTGCCTGAGCTTCTTGGCCACCATTTAGACGCCAAATGCCATCTTCTAATAATGGGGATAGTTCTGCTATGAAGTGGACAATACCTCGCTTAGGTAATATACTAGCCTCTGTACCAACTTACCCTCCTCTTCACGCTCCACCACTACCACGACACTTACAACTCGGTTGGTCGCTGCTATGTAGAGCAACATCGGCTCTTTGGATAGTGGTGAGGCTAACACTGGTGCAAAGGCTAACATCTTTTTCAGTTCATGAAACGCGCTATCTGCTTGCGGTGTCCATATGAATTTATCTAATTTTTTCATTAGCTGATAGAGAGGAAAAGCCTTTTCTCCTAGCCGACATAGAAACCGACTTAAGGACACTAGACAACCTGTAAACTTCTACACATCATTAAGACACTTCGGCAGCTCCATTCGCTCAATAACTCTAATTTTAGTTGGGTTAGCCTCGATACCTCGGCTAGGCACGAGCAAGCCGAGTAACTTACTAGCCGGGACACCGAAGGTGCATTTTTCTGAGTTAAGCTTCATGCGGAACTTCCTTAGATTCGCAATTTTTTGCCGGATATCATCTAGGAGTGTTTTACTTTCCTTGGTTTTTATCACAACATCGTCGACATATACTTAGAAATTTTTTCCAATTTGATCGTGCAAGCATTTTTGCATGCATCTTTGATACGTTTCCCCTGCATTACGTAAGCCAAATGGCATAGTGCGATAAAAATAAGCCCCATACGGGGTAATGAAAGAAGTTTTTATTTGACCGTCCAGGTTAAGTGGTATTTTGTGGAAACGAGAATACACATCTACAAATGACAATAGCTCACACCCAGCTGTCTAGTCAATGACCTAATCTATCCTCGACAGTAGAAATGGATCTGTTGGACACAACTTATTCAGGTTTGTGTAATCGATACACATGCGCCACACCACTGCTGCGTTCATATCATCTTTTTTCTTTTCCACTACCACCGGATTAGACAACCAATCCAGGTAAAGCACTTCCATGATAAACCTGGCTGTAAGGAGCCGAGCTATATCATCTCCAATGACTTTTCTCCTATCTTCGGCAAAGAGGTGGAGAGGTTGCTTCATTGGCTTTGTGCCAAGTCTGACATGCAAAGAGTGCTCGACTAACTTCTTTGGAACACCTTGTAGATCCTGTGTGGAGCAAGCAAAGATATCCAGAGTCTCATAGAGGAAACTAACAAGCACACTTTCTGATATGCGGTGGCCCGATCTTCTCAGCAAGCACTTGTCGATGATGATGGTGGATGATAGATAACTAGCCTGTAGCTATGAACTCTCCCACTCGAACCCTAATGCCAATGCAATAGCTCTCGAACCCTGTGGGATATTCACAACACCACGCTCTTGTGCACATAGCCGTCGACCATGAACGGTAATTTGCAATCTACTAATTCCCAGTAGAACAACATATCACACTCAATTGCAATTGTAAAATCGATCACAACTAATTCCAGAGGTACTATTAAAGAAACAACTCCAAAATATTTTAACATGGTCGAAACCCTAACTAGAGGTCATCCTAGGGCTTAAAAGGGCGGTTGGGCGGCCAAAAACCGAAACTAAACGCGTACGACTCAAACTGATACAAACCGACTCGGACCAGATTTCGGTCGGCGGACGAACAATCCGATTAATATCAGCCAGACAGTTCGGTGGGTCGACACTCCGGGTGAATTTGGCCGGATAGTCCAGTCCAGCCGGAAACTTCAAAGTTTCTTGTTGGTGTCCGGGCAGTGTCCGATTTGGTGTACTGATTGTCCGCGCCAAAACTTCCCTCGGGCAAGACAGACAGTTCGGGCGGACTTGGCCAGACACTCCGGTCGATGCAGAGCTTTTGGCCTCTGTCTTGATGATCTTATCTTGCGCCTTCCTCCTGCTGCTCCCTCGCGCATGCTTGGCAATCATCATGCTGGGCTCCTCTTGTAGCCCTTCTCCTCCTCGTGCCATGCTTGTTTCTCCAACGAACCTAATCATACATAAATGCATAGACTTAGGCAGTGCAAAGTTCTCATCAATTAAAGTACCGGATTCGTTTAGGACCAAATTCACCTGTTGTTCAAGTAGCTTAGCACGAGCTCTTGTAATGGTCCAATTCTAATCTCATTGGACTGATCCTTCCTTGCAACAGTTGGAGAATCTTCGGTAGGTGTAATTGTATTGATGTCCACATCATCTCCCCCCTCAAAAGCCGTCGACCTCGACGCTCCAAGGTCTTCTCGATCATATGATGATAAATCAGCAACGTTGAAGCTGTTGCTAACTCCACCAAACTCCTCAATAGGTATATCAATCGAGTAGGCATTATCATGAATCTTGGCTAACACCTTGTAAGGACCAGAACCCCGTGGCTTCAATTTTGACTTCTGAAGTTGTGGGAACCTATCCTTGCGTAGATGCACCCATACCATGTCACTAGGCTTGAACACGACTTCCTTCCTTGCAAGATTCCTTGCAGCAGCAATTTCTTGCCTTTCTTCTCAATAGCCTTTTGAGTCTTCTCATGAATCTTCTTCACATATTCATCACGTTTTGATGCCTCCATATCAACTCTCTCATGTAATGGCGAAGGCAACAAATCAAGTGGCGTTAATGCTTGAAGCCATACACGACCTCAAAAGGACAAAGCTAAGTATTCGAATGCACATCCCTATTGTATGCAAAGTCAACATGTGGCAAACACCTTTCCCACCCTCGTAGATTCTTCTTTATCATAGTCCTCAGCAATTGTGACAATGTTAGATTCACCACCTCCGTTTGACCATCTGTTTGGGGATGACATGTAGTACTGAATAGCAGCTTCGTTCCTAGCTTCCCCCGTCAGGTGTTCCAAAAGTAGCTCATGAACTTCACATCACGGTCAGAAACAATCGTCTTAGGTACTCCATGTAATCTCACGATGTCCCTAAAAAACAGGTTAGTAACATGCAATGCATCGTAGCTTTTGTGGCAGACAATAAAATGAACCATCTTAGAGAACCTATCCACTCCCACAAATATAGAATAATGACCTCTCTGTGTTTTAGGTAGACCTAGCACAAAATCCATACTAATGTATTCCCATGGTGTAGTAGGTGCATAGAGAGGTGTATACAAACCATGAGGCTGCAGCTTGGATTTCGACTTGTGGCATGTAATACAATGGCTCACAAATCTGTAGACATCACGCCTCATCTTGGGCCAAAAAAATGATCAGCGAGCATGAGCAATGTCTTCTCACACCCAAAGTGACCCATCCAACCACCAGCATGTGATTCCTGCACTAAGAACAAACGCAACGATGATTCTGGAATGCATAGTTTGTTAGCTCTAAACAAATATCCATCATGTATATGATACTTATCCCATGCGTTTTTAAGAGCACACAAACGATATGGTTTCGCAAAATCATGGTCAGTTGCATAAAGTGCACAAATACTCTCTAATCCAGGAATTTTAACATCAAGATTGGTTAATAGCATGTTCTTCCTAGACAAAGCATCAGCAACTACATTCTCTTTTCCCTTCTTATACTTAATGATGTATGGAAGGGATTCAATAAACTCAACCCATTTAGCTAATCTTCTATGCAAGTTTGATTGAGCTTTCAAATACTTCAATGCTTCATGATCAGAATGTATGATAAATTCTTTTAGCCACAAATAATGTTGCCAAACTTCAAGTACTCTAACATGTGCATACAATTTTTTATCATAAATAGGATAGTTCAATCTAACACCAGTAAGTTTCTCAGAAAAATATGCTATATGACGACCCTCTTGCATCAAAATGCCACCAATACCTATACCACTAGCATCACATTCAACTTAAAATTGCTTTGAAAATTCAGGTAATGCAAGTAATAGTGCAGAAGTAAGCAAATGTTTCAATGTATCAAAAGCAATATCTTGGGCTATGCCCAACACAAATGGCACACCTTTCTTAGTCAAATAATTCAATGGTGCAACAATAGTCCTAAAATCCTTCACAAAGCGCCTATAGAAACCAGCTAATTTATGGAAACTACGCACTTGAATAACATTCATGGGAATAGGCCAATTCTGAATTGATTCAATTTTAGACTGATCTACCTCTACCCCATGCTTAGATACAACAAATCCCAGAAATATGACCTTATCTTTTGCAAATGTGCACTTCTCAAGATTAGCATAGAATTTATTATCACGCAACACTTGCAAAACTTGATATGATGACAATGTTCAGTTTCGTTGTGGCTATACATAAGTATATCTTCAAAATAAACAACCACAAAACAACCAATAAATTCTCTCAAAACATGATTAATCAATCTCATGAAAGTACTAGGTGCATTAGTAAGACCAAACAGTATAACTAACCACTCATACAAACCAAATTTTGTTTTGAAAGAAGTTTTCCATTCATTCCCTTCTTTCATCCTAATTTGATGATAACAGCTACACAAATCAATTTTAGAGAAAATAGTAGCACCACTCAGTTCATCTAGCATATCCTCTAAGCGTGGAATAGGATGACGATAACGAATAGTGATAATATTAATAGCTCTACAATCTACGCACATGCGCCATGTACCATCTTTCTTAGGCACTAAAATAACAGGAACAACACAAGGGCTAAGAGAAACACGAATGTACCCTTTATCCAGCAATGCATGTACTTGTTTTTGTATCTCCTTTGTTTCTTTGGGGTTGGTCCTGTAGGGTGCACGGTTTGGTAATGTGGCGCTAGGGATCAAGTCGATTTGATGCTCAATGCCATGCAATGGAGGCAATCCTGCATGTACATCTTCTGGAAACACATCACCAAAATCCTGCAAAACAGTAGATACACTAATAGAAATAGGGGTCATGTCGTTAGAAACAAATACCTCACCCTTATACATGAGCACAAGCGACATGGCTATAGGATCCTCATGAAACTCTCTCATATCTTCCTTGGTGGCTAATATCACTAGACCAGGAACTCTCTAACTTTTCATTATATCACTATTTTGGGCTCTATTACATCATGTACAGCTGCAACACTCTCTCGCCTATCTATAGATGCCTCCTTCAAGTTCACTTCTATCTTCTGACGAGACTCATTCACAATCTGCTGTGGTGTCATTGGTTGCAAATTAATCATCTTGCCCTTGAACTCCAAGTGATATGTATTGGCACCGCCATTGTGTTGCACATGGTGATCATAAAGCCAAGGCCAACCCAATAAGAGATGGAAAACAGTCATAGGAACCCAATCAAAGTCAATAGAATCCTTGTATGGTCCTATTTCAAAATTCACACATACCATATGGTTTACCTTCATCTAACCATTGTCAATCAGCCATTGTATGTAGTAGGGCTTGGGATGAGGTAAATAAGTCAAATTCAGCTTGGCACATAACTCCTTACTTGCAAGATTTCTGTAGCTACCTCCATCAATGATTACCTTGAAATCTTTGTTAGGGACAACGGGTGCTTTGGTTTGGAATAAGTTGCAGCGCTGAGAGTCAACAACAGGCTGCACACTAAGTGTACGTGGAGAGACCACTATACCAACCTCGCTGTCATATCCATCATCGCCATGAGTATCAACATCATCTCCACTTTCATACTCTCCTTGTTCACTGACAAACATCACCTTGCAGTTGGGATAATCTCTCTTGTAGTGTCCTCAACCTCCACAAGTATGGCACTCCACATCGCACGTACCCGTTGTTGACATATTGGAACCTGAGCTAGAAATAGGAGTAGCGGGCTTCCTAGCATCGGAACCATAATAAGATGTGGGAGCAGGCATGGCCGATGGTGAAGGGTAGCTAGCAACCGCTACAGGTGGTGATGTAGGTGGTGGCGGTATAGATCCTGCCTCAAAACGACTAGTAGACGAAAACCTTGCACGTGACTTAGCCTCTTAAGCTAACTGTGATTCGGCCTATCTAGCATGGTGCAATAACTCATTCGTAATCTCATACTTGTGATGACGAACAATGCTCTTGATTGGTAACTTCAAATTGTTGAGGAATCGCTGCATGGTCATCTGAAGGGATTCACAAACTCTAGCACGCTGCATAAGCATCTCCATCTCCATGTAGTACTCATCAACTTACATGGTTCCTTGCCTCAATTGTGTCAACTTATCAAAAAATGATCGCAAGTCGTTGGTGGGTACAAAACGAGCCTTCATTTTTTGCTTCATCTCGTTCCAATCCATCATAGGATGTTCATTGTCCTCCCTTCTATTCTGCACAATAGCATCCCACCAGTGCAAAGCATATCCATCAAATTCTGATGCTGCAAGCTTAACCTTCTTGTCTTCTGGATAGTCAAATAATCGCCAGAGTTTCTCAATCTTCAGTTCCCATGTAAGGTAATCTTTAGGATCAAGTGAACCATCAAACTTGGGAATCGAGAATTTTGGCTTGCCCAAACCATCATCAGCAGCTTGGTTCTGAACACGTTGAGCATGCCTAATAGGAGCAAACCCGCGGCCATAAGTAGGTGCAGCAGCAGGCGCAGGTGCAGGGGGATTGGCATGTCCCCTGCCAAGATGTGGGGCTGCATCAGCCGCATTACCCTCATCATAGCCATCAAAAGCATCATCATGTGGGTGTTCCTGCCGTTACTATATTGCTACTGTCAAAGCCTCAATGGAACACTACAAAGTTGCAGCATTGACATTGATTGCTGTCACTTGTGTTTGAATAGTAGTGACTGCGCCAACATTCTAATCCAATGTCATTTGTACGTCTTGGATATTCTTGTCAATGGCATATGTCGTGTGAGTAAACACACGCGTCAAGTGGGATTTCGAAGCCTCATATTCGCGCCAATTAACAAGTTCCTCGTCCTTCTTTTTCTGTGACACAACAACATCATCACTAGAAGACATGATTAGTAGGTTAGTGCAAAAATCAAAATCTGTTTGGTGTAAACTCTCACAACTCACTCACAACTGACAAGAAAGGAGATCTTACCGTTCCAAAGTGAATAGAGATGCTTTACCAAAACGAAGTCAAAGACTGATGCACTGATGTGATGAAGTGAATATCGAGGGTATAGAGAACGATCACAGGGCACACAGGTTATTGAAGGTGGAGCTGTAGGTATGGTATCCTAACTACATCGCAAACAAGTCCTAGTGCTGATCGTATAAAAACCCAAGAAACACAAAC
The DNA here is from genome assembly GCA_910589775.1 of Avena eriantha. NCBI lineage: Eukaryota > Viridiplantae > Streptophyta > Magnoliopsida > Poales > Poaceae > Avena > Avena eriantha. The sequence goes on from OU342741.1 coordinate 289,769,143, forward strand.
TATGGAGATAAACATGGCAAAACAACTTATGAAAAGGAATATTGCAATGCACAAGAGAGACGCTAGTAAACGCTTAAAGTAAACAGACACAAGATTGCTCAATCTACAAGTGCTATAATCAACTAGGCCTCCAATAATGCACACTTTGATATCTTTTTTTGTCACGCTTGTAGCTCTTTTCTCTTTTTTTATATTGATTCTTTTCAACTATATGACTCAATGCAAATTAGTGCAGCAACTTAAAACAACACTAGGCCGAATAGTCTGGTTTATAGGCATCGGAGACTCCGGTTGGGCCGGATAGTCTGCTGGGTTTCTGCCGCATAGTCTGGTTTTTCTCTGTCGAAACTTCTGCACTTCGGAAACGTAACGAGCAGCCTGTCAGAGCAAAGCAACTAGTCTCGTGGGTACGTTCCTAGGCACGAATGCTGTAGATATGCTGTGTCTATGGTATGCAAACAAAGGTATGCTATGTGGACTCGGATAACGATGAAAAACTTGCGGAAAACGGTGATGGTGGACACGACGGAAAACAAGATCAAAACCCAAAAGCTAGACACAAACAAAAACTATACTCCTACGAGGAAAACCTGCAGATCGGATCTACGAGAAGATACAATCAACAACTAAAACTCGAAAACGATGCAATCTAGTCTATGGCAACTCTTTTTGTAAGGCTTTTTCTGTATAGGACGAAAAACACGAACTAATCTATGGATGGATTTATGGATGTTCACCGAGTAAACAAGGAAATCTGATACCAAGATGATATGGGGTGGCCTGATCTTCTCAGCAAGCACTTGGCGATGATAATGGTGGATAATAGATAACTAGACTGTAGCTATGAACTTTCCCGCTCGAACCCTGATTGCAATGCAACAGCTCTCAAACCCTGTGGGATATTCACAACACCACACTCTTGCACACGTAGCTGTCGACCACGAACGGTAGTTTGCAATCTACTAATTCCCAGTGGAACAATAGATCACACTCAATTGCAATTGGTAAATCGATCATAAGTAATTCCAGAGGTTCTATGAAAGAAACAACTCCAAAATATTTAACGTGGTCTAAATCCTAACTAGGGGTCATCCCAGGGCTTATAAGGGCGCCTGGGGCGGCCAGAAACCGAAAGTAAACGTGTAGGACTCAAACTGATACAAACCGACTCGGACCAGATTTTGGTCGGCGGGTGGATAATCCAGTTGATACCAGCTGGATAGTCCGGTGGGGCGGACACTCAAGGTGAATTCGGCCAGATAGTCCGGTCCAGCCGGAAAGTTCAAAGTTTCCGGGTGGTGTCCGGGCAGTGTCTGATTTGGTGTATTGATTGTCCGCGCCAAAAATTCCCTCGGGCAGGACGGACAGTCCAGGCAGACTCAGACAGACACTCCGGCCGATGTAGAGCTTTTGGCCTCCATCTTGATGATCTTATCTTGCGCCTTCCTCCCTCTCCTCCCTCGCGCATCCTTGGCGATCATCATGTTGGGCTCCTCTTGTAGCCCTTCTCCTCCTCGCGCCATGCCTGTTTCTCCAACGAACCTGATCATACATAAATGCATAGACTTAGGCATTATAAAGTTCTCATGAATTAAAGTACCAGATTCGTTTAGGAGCAAATTCACCTATTGTTCAAGTAGCTTAGCATGAGCTCTTGTAATGGGTCTAATTCTAATCTCATTAGACTAATCCTTCCTTGCAACAGTTGGAGCATCTTCAGTAGGTGTAATTGTAGGGATGTCCTCATCACTTTCCTATTTTTTGCCAAGACCCGCACCAATAGTTATGGTGCACTCGGGGAACAGATCATCAATTGGCACCTTCTTCGTATCTTTTGTCGGCTGAAATGACTCTCTTCCATGCGGGTTACTCAGAGCCAGCATATTCAGCTATGCGGACTGAGCTAGTGCTGCAACTTCCTGGATCCTTCTCTTTTCTTGAGCGATAACCAATGACTCGGCCAGGTTTGACCCGGCTGAGGCACACTCCATGGAACGCCTAAAGTTCCTAGAAATGGTGATGACCCTTATTTGGCCCTAGCATCTTCAACTTCAAGTAACTGATGTGGTCACTCGCCATGAACTTTGATAGATCTGGTCTACTGAGTAACGCATAATAAGTGGTGTCCAAATCCACTACCTCGAACTCCAAGTTCTCAGTTCGGCAGTTATCCCTCATGCCGAATAATACATCAACTCGGACCTTGCCTATAGGCTCACAGGATAAACCCGAAACAATGCCATGAAAAGTGGTCTTCGTCGCTTGCAGCATATTCTTAGATACTACCAATTTGTGCATGGTGTCCTTATACATTATATTAATGCTTCTACCATTGTCAATCAACACCTTGGAAAACTCGATGGCTGGCTCAGAACTTCTGTGTTTTCTCGATGCCTATTCAGGATACCACCAGATCCGGATGCGAAAGTCGGACCAATTGGCCACTTCGTTCACCAAACCCTACGGCACGTATTGCTACGTCACGATGCCCTTTGGGTTGAAAAACACTGGTGCTACGTACTAGCGGATGATGCAATGTTGCCTACACGACCAAATAGGTCGCAACATACAAGCTTACGTGGACGAAATCGTGGTAATGTCAAAGAAATCAAATGATCTTATTGCTGACTTGCAGGAAACCTTTGACAATCTCCAGAAATACAACATGATGCTGAACCCAAAGAATTGCATCTTCGGGGTGCCATCCGGCAAATTGTTGGGCCTCATCATTTCGCATCGCAGAATCGAGGCGAACCCGGGGAAAATCAAGGCCATCCTCGACATCAAACGTGCGACATGCCTGAAGGACATACAAAGGCTCACAGGCTGTGTTGCAGCAGTAAGCCGATTCATCATCCGACTTGGTGAGAAGGCTATGCCGCTCTACAAGTTTCTCAAGAAGGCGGACAATTTCACATGGACGGACGAGGCTGACGCAACACTTCAGGAGTTGAAGAGAATACTCTCCTCCCCACCTATACTTGCAGCACCGGTGCCAAGGGAGCCTATGTTAGTCTACATGGCGGCGACCAACCGAGTAATCAACATCATCATCATGGTGGAGCGCAAGGAACCAACGCACGAATACGGAGTTCAGCGACCCATTTACTATGTAAGCAAGGTCTTGACGGAATCCTAGCAGCGTTACCCGCACTACCAAAAGATAGTTTATGGAGTTTTCCTTTCTTCACATAAGCTAAGGCATTATTTCCCGGAGCACCCCATCACAGTAGTGAGCAAAGCTCCACTGTCCAACATCATCAACAACAACGACTCTACAGGGAGAGTGGCAAAGTGGGGCATTGAGCTTGCCGCCTTCGACATCACCTACAAGCGACGTGATGCTATCAAATCACAAGCATTGGCAGATTTTCTTGTAGATTGGATAAAGCTGCTAGAAGACACTCCTGTGCTAGAGCCAGAGTATTGGGTCATGCACTTTGATGGATCCAAGTTACTCAATGGCTCGGGGGCTGGTGTATTATTGCAATCACCAACAGGAGAGAAGTTGCAATACGTCCTGCAGATCCAGTTCAACGCTACAAATAACATGGCGGAGTACGAGGCCCTCATTCACGGACTTCGCGTAGCCAAGGATATTGGCATCAAGCACATAGTTTGCTGTGGAGATTCTGACTTGGTTGCCCAGCAAGTAGATGGCACCTAGAACACGCGGAACCCTATGATTGCGGCATATCGAGACGAAGTAGACGAAATAGCCAAGTGCTTTGATGGCTACGAAGTCAAGTACGTAAAGAGGGAGGATAATGAAGCGGCAGATCTGCTATCAAAGCTTGGATCAGCTCATTGACCAATTCCGCCAGACGTTTTCCTAGAGCATTTACGGACTCCATCAGTGAAGGGAGCGGACCCCGACAACCCGGATAGAGTGGACTCATTTGTTAACACAGTAATAGTGACCTCTCCGGCTTGGACGAAGCCGTTCATGGATTATCTACAAGACGGAACTTTGCCCGCCGATGAAGTTGAAAGCCAGCAAATAGTAGATAGAGCAAAAGGTTACGTCATCATTGACAGCCAGCTATACAAGAGAAGTACCACAGGAGTTTTCCTACGCTGCGTCTCCCAGCAGCAAGGTATAGAAATCCTTAGATAAATACATCTCGGAGATTGCGGGCATCACGCCGCTCCCTGATCGTTGGTGGCCAAGGCCTCCCGACAAGGATTCTACTGGATAACTGCCAAGGCAGATGCCGACAAGTTGGTATAAACGTGCCTCGGGTGTCAGTTTTATGCAAGGCAACCAAGTGTTCTAGCTGAAGAATTGCAAACAATACCAATAACCTGGCCATTCGCAGTCTGGGGGCTAGACATGGTGGGACCTTTGCTGACAACACCCTGTGGATTCACACACTTGCTAGTAGCAGTGGAAAAATTCACAAAATGGATTGAAGCTAAACCCATTAGAAAGCTCGATGTGGCAACAACCCTCAAGTTTGTCCGAGATCTAGTGGTGAGATTTGGTCTCCCACATAGCATCATCACCGAAAATGGTAGAAATTTATCTGTCGGAGAAGTTGAGGAGTACTGTCATGAGAAAGGCATCCGCCTTGACCTAGCATCTGTGGCACACCCGCAGTCAAATGGGCAAGTTGAAAGGGCCAATGGACTAATTTTGCATGGAATCAAACCACGCTTAGAGGCACCGCTACCTAGAGCAACTAGAGCCTGGGAGGAGGAACTACCATCTGTTTTGTGGAGTTTACGAACAACACCCAACAGATCTACCGACTTGACTCCATTCTTCATGCTTAATGGAGCAGAAGAAGTTCTTCCATCTGACACCCTCCACAATGCACCTAGATTTTCCGCCTACAAGGAAGATGACGCTAAAGAATCTAGACGGCTATCTGTGGACCTACTTGAAGAAGAACACGTGCTGGCATGCCAAAGATCTGCCGTCTACCAGCAGAAGCTATGCGGCTACCATAGTTGCCGTATAAAGCATCGATTGTTTAAAGAGGGGGATCTGGTGCTTGGACTCAAGCAGGAGAAATCACACAAACTATCCCCACCTTGGGAAGGACCGTTCTTCATAAGAAAAGCATTTCTCAATGGTTCCTATTACCTCGTTGATATTCACGAGTTGAAAGATAGGCCAAAAAATAGTAAGTGCAAGCAACGTGACTCCGATGATGATTACCCGGAGACAAATTGGCCATGGAACATAGCACAACTACGTCCCTTTTACACTTAGCACATTTATATTATGTAATAAGTTTCTTATATGATCAATGAAACAAAGCATTTGGTTCACTCATATTTTCTGAGTCTTTTACCTCCTTTAGTTGTTCATTTTTGGATCATATAAACCCTTTATGCGCAATGTTGCATTTGACCTTGTGAAAATTCCGCCTACGCGCGTTAGCTTAAGTTTTCTGGTCTACACGTTTTCTGAAGTTTTTATGTGGATTCCGGAGTAGTGAATTTTCGGCACTCAAAGCCGGTGATTTTGTTCTTAGGTTCTAGACGGTTCTATTAAGCATCATTACCTGAGAACATAGTTCTGTGCTGCGAGTCATCCGTCTCACGAAAGGTCAAGCATACGGACCAGAATAATGGATAAGCTAGCACTTGCTTAAAAATATATACACATGTTGGAAACAAATAAGTTGCAAGAAGCTTGAATAAAAGTTTTCCACCTTAGACAAACATAAGTTTTTTCCGCATACATTCTATAGAGACGCATTTAATACAAATATTTTTTTTATGGCTCTGCTGCAGGGGACTTCGTGGTGGCATCATCAAGAGAGCCAAGCCGGGAGAGCTCATGCAACTCTAAAGGAGAAGGGCTAGACTCTGACGAAGTCACGTCGTCATCCAGGATCTTGGTAGGCACAAAGACATCTGCCTTAAACATCTTGGCAACTCTGGTGTCGAAGCCGGCGAGAGAATTCCAAATAGCATCACTATCGTTCTCTTGACCTTCCTCGTCTATCTTGGGAAAGCCGGAGGTCACCGGGTCGATGTCGGCATTGTCATATGCGCCTTGACCAAGGACAGGGTCATCCTTGCACCAGCCCGGACACAAGAGGCTTTCCAGTCCTTGACTTTCTCTGGGCTCGGCGCAGGATTTCCGTGAACTTGGCTACTGAGTTTGTCGCCTTGATATTTATAACCAGAGGTTGAGCTATCTCCTTGACTTGGGCGATGGAGGTGCTGACGAAGTTGCCGGTAAGAATCATGCGTTCCTTGGAACTTGGATCACCCTCACCCAAATTGGCTAAGCCAATGGGAGCTGTGGTTTGCACAAAACACAAGGACCATGAGTACAAAGAAGTAAAATGGTTGTCCAACTTACAGAAAAGACCAAGACGGAGAAAGGTTACCAAAGATGCTCATTTCCTCTTGCATGCATGTCTCCTCTAAGACACCGCGTTCCTTCTGGACCGACTTGAACATCTTAAGACTCCTAGCATTTTGCTCTTTGGCATCTTGGTTCTGGTCTTTGAGTTGTGTAATCTCATCCTTCAGGCGCTGCATCTCGATGTCCGCAGACTCTTGCATAGCCTTCATCGTTGCGTCATGGCCCTTGACGGCCTCGGCCAGGTCCTTCTTCAGAATCTTGTTTTCATCATTGAGCTCCTAGATATGCTTGGATTGCTTGACGATGCTCTTGGCCTTAGCAATGGCTTCTGTAAGACGGAAATCAGAAAGTGCTATCAGAAGACGGAAGAAATGACTCAATGGGAAAGCAAGGAGTTATCGTAGGAAACAGACTCTGGCTATTTTTGATCTATTCCTTCAGGAATTTGGTTTTACCCTGTTCAAGGTCCATCTCCTTCTGAAGGGTAGAAAATCTCTCATTGGAGGCTATCCTCCGTTTATTCTCATTCTCCACATGATATAAGCATGCTTAGTTTCTCTAGAGTATCTAGTTGGAACTACTCAAGTTTCAACTAAATGCTCGGGGGCTACAGTACATGATTTTAAAGTAAGCTAGTTTCTCTAGAGCATCTAGTCGGAACTTTGCAGTTTCAACTAAACGCTCGAGGGCTACACGGACATGTTCTACGCTTAGTTCTCTAGAGCACTTAGGGCAATAACTATTGATTTATCCGCCTAAGAGCTCGGGGGCTACAATGGGATATTCTACACAAAGTAAAGCAAGTGAAGTTCAAAAAACTTACGATGGCAATGATCCTGAGATTGTTGGCTAGATGAGCATAGGAGTCATGGAAGGTCCGAGCATTCTTATAAATTGCGTTGGCCTGCTTGATGAGATCATCTAGGCTCAACGTCAGAGGAGTCAGTGCCAATGGAGAGGTCAAAGCCAGAGGCATGGATGAAGCCCTAGATGCCTCCTACACCTTCAAGGCAGTCGATGGCGTGGATGCTCCCGCCTCAATCGTAGCTTCCACGTCCACCTCTTCCACTTCCTTCCCCTTCTTGGTGGCATTCTTAGCCGGAGCTTCAACCACTTTACAAGAGGTGCTCTCCTGCATCGCCTGGCCGCTGGGAGCAACGTCTGCCTCGACAGAGCTTGAGACATGAAGGTTTGGATTGATATCTATCTCCATGGCGGATGTATCAAGGATGACGGCCTAGTGGGACCATCAGAGGGAATGGCGGCATGAGTAGGGGGAGCGGTGGCGGGAGAGGGCTTAGTGGACGGACCCCTGATCAACATGTCATGAATGTTTTTTGACCCTCCAACATCTTTAGAGGATCGCTTCAAACTAACACCGGCTTTCCTCCTGAAACGTGCAAGGTATAAGTACAAGAGTTGAAAAATGGTGTAGGCTGAAAACCACAAGTTGGGGAATGAAAGTACTTACTCCACGACAGGAGCCTTGGTGAGGGGAATGCTGGTTGACTTCTTCTTCTCCACCTCTAAGGCGGCAGTGGAACGTTTGGAGACTCCACTCTCTAGTTTCTTCTTCTTGGCCTCGGCAACAGCGTTAGAGGTGGAGCTCTTCCGCTTTCGCTGCTAGAGCTGGTTGATCCTTGGAGGTGTCGTCGTCAGACACCACCTAGATATCCTTCAGCTTGGGATCATAGAACTAGGAGACCATTTGATCTGTCGCCAAGGTCGCCAGCTGGGGTACATGGAAATGTTAGACGGACAAACTTCAAGACGGAAAAACCTTAGAGCATATAACGAGCAACAAAGGAAACATAAGCTACCTCTAGGCACTTGCCGCAATCGAACATGTCGAAAGTGCTCTTGAAGCCACGCTTCTTGTCCTTCACTCTGACGATGTCCTTTAGCCAGAGCTTGATGCAGTTAGTAGAGAAGTTATCCCGCGAAATTCGCATGGGATCCCTCCTATCTTGGCTATATTTGCACATCAGCTGGGCACGGTGCTAGAAAGGCTGGATCCGCCTAACATACCAACACATGGAAAGGTCCAAGCCCGTCAGAACTTTGTCTACAAGCCATTAAATCCGCCTTACAGCGTGATTTGCTTTGTCGTCCGAAGCAAGTGAGGCTGGGGTGCGCCATGTGGGCACTTCAGAGGTAGCTCCATCGACGAAGTCGGGTAGGTCTCAAGATAGTCTAGCAGAGGGACATCTGGCCTATAGAAATACGTGCGCTGCCAGTTCTTGCAAGACTCGTGCCCTACGACATCGGGGAAGCACCGACTAGGCCGGATCTTAAAGCTAATGGTTCCGCAGATACGTAGTTTGTCCTTGGACTCCATGGACTCTCTCTTGACGGTGAAGAAATATAGAAACAGATCTAATCTAGGTTTGATTCCTAGTATCCTTCACACAGAGCTACAAAGTTGCTAAGGACTAGGATGCTGTTGGGAGAGAGGTTGTGGGGGAATACCTGGAAATACCAGAGGACATCCAAGAAGAAGTCGGAGACTGGCAAGCTAATGCCGCGTACCAGCTAAGATTTGAGGTACACTTTCTCTCTCTCTCTCGGGGAGAAGGTACCACCTCGCCGACGGGCGCCTCCTGCCAGACGAACTTCTCTTCCGCAGGGAGGTATCCCTCGTCGACCAGCTCTTGGAGATCTTCGGCGGAGAGATCAGAACCTCTCCACACCCCCTTATGGGAGTCGTTTTCCTCTTCAACGGCTTGGTCATCGCCGGTGGATTCCATTATGGCGGAGACGGGAACAACCACCCCCTCCGGTGGAACGATCACTCCCTAGGATGGCTCCGTTGTAGCCTCGGGAATCACCACCGTGGAAGGAGCAGAGCTGCTGGAGGCCATTACGGCGAGGAGTGTGTGGAGAAAGAAAGGGCTCTGGTTAGGGTTTTGACAGAGGAGCTTGATACGTTGCTAACGTATCTATAATTTTTGATGTTCCATGCTTGGTTTTTATCTCCTTTCTTATGTTTTGTTCCAAATTTGAAGTATTTTTATGCAGTTTCTTGGACGAACCTATTAACAAGATGCCACAGTGCTAGCTACCTGTTTTCTGCTGTTTTTGGTTCCAGGAAAGTCAGAAAATGAATATTCTCGGAATTGGACGGGACAAAAGCCAAAGTCAGTTTTTCACCGAGGGGGACACGGAGCCAGAATACGAGATAAAGAGGGGCCAGAGGGCCTCCACACCACCTGGCCGTGCGGCTAGGCCTAGCCCACGCCAGGGGGTGGTGTGGCCGCCTAGGGCACCCCCTCAGCCTCCCCTTTCGCCTATAAGATGCCTCCGATACAGAAGCCCCGAGGACCTGATCAAAAATTCCACGAAAGAGTCTGTAGCCGCCATCATCTCCATCCCTAGATCGGGAGAGATCTGAAGCTCTTCTCGGCACCCGTCGGAGGGGAGAATTCACCCTGGAGGCCTTCTTCATCACCATGCAAGCCTCCGGTGTGATGCGTGAGTAGTTCATCCTTGGACAACGGGTCCATGTAGTAGCTAGATGGTTGGTTCTTCTCCTTTGTGCTATCATGTTTAGATCTTGTGAGCTCCATTCATGATCAAGATCATCTGTTTGTAATCCTACATGTTATGTTTACAGGGATCCGATGGATATTGAGATGCTATTTTAGATTCATTATTGATTCTATCATGTCTTTTTTATTTGTGATCTTGCATGCTTTCCGTTGTTAGTAGCTATCTTTGCCAACTAGATGCTAGTAACTCCAAGAGTTAGTATTTATGCTCGATAGTGGGTTCATGCCTCTAGTAATCTGGGGAAGTGACATAAATCTCTAAGGTACTAGATGTAATGTTGCTACTAGGGAGAAAACAACAATCCTTTGTTCATAGAACAATCGTATTGTTTACTTTACACGCAATGCGTAATGCAATTATCTGTTGTTTGCAACTTAATACTAGAGGGGATTCGGATAACCTGAAGGTGGATTATTAGTCATAGATGCAGTTGGATTACGGTCTATGTATAATGTTGTAATGCCCAATCAAATCTAAAAGGAGTCAAGATGATTAGTATATGCATGCATGCTTTCTCGATGTTTGCCAATTGCCCCGCTGTAATTTGTTCACCCAACATGTCATCTATCTTAAGGAGAACCACCACTAGTGAACTATGGACCCCAGTCCTTTATTTTACCATCAATCTACAACTGTTTATTCCTTTCTGTTTACTTTCTGCAAGCTTTTACTTTCTTCCACACAATACGTTTAATCCTTTGTTTTCAGCAAAACCGGTGAGATTGACAACCTCACTGTAAGTTGGGGGCAAAGTTCTGTGGTTGTGTTGTGTAGGATTCCAAGTTGGCAACAACACCTTGAAAGTGTTTCCTTTCTCCTACTGGTTCGATAACCTTGGTTTCATAACTGGGGGAAACTTGATGCTGTGCTCATCATACCTTCCTCTTGGGGTTCCCCAACGAGCTCGAGATATCTTGGGCCATAAAGCTCTTTTTTGGCGCCATTGCCAGGGAGTCAAGGACATCTTCACAAAGGGGAGTCCCTCATAACCAATTTCTTTACTTTATTATTTTTGTTTTGCTTAGTTTATTTCTGCTTTGTTTGCTTGCTTGTATCAAAAACACAAAAAAATAGTTGTACTAGTTTGCTTTCTTTATTAAAAACACAAAATTATGACTACTCTTGAAAATACTAAGTTGTGTGACTTCACTAGCACCAACAACAATGATTTCATGTGCACACCTATTGCTCCACCTATTCCTGAAGCTACTTTCTTTGAAATTAAACCTGCTTTACTCAATCTTGTTATGAGAGAACAATTTTCTGGTATTGGTAATGAAGATGTCGCTGCTCATGTCGCTGCTCATCTAAATAACTTTGTTGAACTTTGTGAGATGCAAAAGCATAGGGATATAGACGGATATATTATTAAGCTTAAATTGTTTCCTTTCTCTTTGAGAGGAAAAGCTAAAGAATGGTTGCAATCCGTAACTATAAATAGTATTGATTTTTGGACTAAATGTAAAGATGCTTTCATTGGAAAATACTATCCTCCTGCTAAGATTATATCTATGAGAAGTGAAATAATAAAATTTAAACAATCTGATAATGAACATGTTGCTCAAGCTTGGGAAAGAATTAAATCGTTGGTAAAGAATTGTCCCACTCATGGACTAACTGCTTGGATGATTATCCAAACCTTTTATGCAGGATTGAACTATTCTTCAAAAAATCTACTGGATTCTGCTACTAGAGGTACCTTTATGACCATTAATTTGGGTGCTGCAATAAAGCTTCTGGATAATATGATGGTTAACTATTCTGAATGGCACACTGAAAGAGCTCCACAAGGTAAGAAGGTAAATTCTATTGAAGAAACCTCCTCCTTGAGTGATAAAATTGATGTTATTATGTCAATGTCTGTTAATGGGAAAGCTCATATTGATCCAAATCATGTTCCCTTAGCCTCTTTGGTTGCTCAAGAAGAGCAAGTTGATGTGAACTTTATAAGAAATAATAATTTTAGCAACAATGCCTACATGAATAATTTTGGTAATAAGAACTATAGGCCATATCCTCCCAACAATGGTAATGCTTATGGAAATTCCTACAACAATAATAGGAGTGCTCCCTCTGAACTTGAAGTCATGGTTAAAGACTTTATTAGTAAACACATTGCTTTCAATAAAACTATTGAGGAAAAACTCTCTAATGCTGAAATAAACATAGCATCATTGGCTGAAGCACAATTTTCTTTTAATAAAATGGCTGCTAAACCTGAAACTATTGATAATCCCTTTGCTGCTACTAATGCCATACAAGTTAGAATTGATGAAAATGTTAGACTATTAGTTGAATTGCATGCTAAGTGGGAAAGAGAAGATGAAATTGCTAGAAACATTAGTGTTTCACTATCACTACCACTAGTGTTGAAGTTAGTAATAGCTCTACTACTTTAGATGATAATTTTGATTTTGATCTTGATGGTTGCAATATCTCTAAAGTTATTAAGTTCCTACAAAATCTGCCTAAAATTCCTAATGCTAGTGCTATGAATATGGCCTTTACAAAACACATTACTAATGCTCTCATAAAAATTAAAGAAGAAAAGATGAAACATAAAGCTTCTATTCCAATGAAACAAGAAGATAGTTGGGAACCCATCATTAATATGAAAGTGAATGATTTTCATTTCAAAGCATTATGTGATCTTGATAGTAGTGTTTCTATTATGTCTAGAAAGATTTATGATATGCCTGATTTTCCACCATTGGAATATTGTTATTTGAATATCCCACTGGATGATGATGCAAAAAATAAACTCATGGGGAGTATTAATGATGTTCTTATTATGGTTAACAATGCCTATGTCCCCGTTGATTTTTATGTTTTGGATGTTGAATGCAATGCTTCGTGTCCTATTACTTTGGGGAGACCTTTTGTTAGAACTATTGGTGCCATTATTGATATGAAAGAAGGCACCACTAAATATCAACTGCCACTCAAGAAAGGTATAGAACATTTCCCTAAGAAGAGAGAGAAGATTCCTTTTTCCTCTCCTATGGAAACAAAATTTGCTCTTAATGCTTCTTCATTTGAGAACACTTGATTCTTTTTCTTGCTTCTTATGCCTAACTTAAAGGCGTTAAAGAAAAGTACTTATTAGGAGATAACCCAAAAGTTTTAGATGAGTCTTGGAAGTTATTACTTATGTAATAACCTCTCCTTATCCTTTTTATTTTCTTTTTGTGCCAAGAGTAACCTCTAATGAGAGAGAAGTAATGCTTGGGAAAGTTGCTGTCCCGAAACAGATTTTTATTCTTCACTATAAAAATTCGTGTAAAATCTCTATACGTCGGTTTGAGACGTCCATTTTGTTCTTCTGGCCTAGGTTGTTATGTAACTTTCGTTAGTTCAACAATTTTTGATTTGAGCAATAGAAGGTCTTCGAAAAAATTGGTTTTTACCTGCTAGTCTGTTTTGACAGATTTCTGCCATTATTTGCATTTGCTTCTTGTTAGTTTCTTTTGGGGTTCTCTTTGGGGAATTGAGCTTTCTGAGGGAAGTGCTACAGTAGCTTGTGTTCTAATGGAAGTTTTACTGGTGTTGAAACTGAACCCAAAGACTTATTATCTTGAGTGCACCCATCTTGTTAATAAAGATTGTGTGAAGTTTTGTATGAAGGAAAAAATTCAAGTGTATGGAGAGAATGAAGTAATGAGATAAAGAATGGACTAAAGCTCAAGCTTGGGGATGCCATGTGTGTCACCCCAAGAAATATCGAAGAAGTACAAGCGTCAAAGCTTGGGGATGCCCAAGGCATCCCCTTCTTCATCAATAAAAATCCTAGGTTTCTTCCAAACACTTCATTTTTATTGTTTCATGCATAGTTGTGTTGTTCTTGGATCGTCTTCTTTTTCATTTTCATTTTGGTTTTTTCGTTTGCTTGGTTTTCTTAGTTTGCTTGAATAAATTGGTTGGACCCCCTCTTCCATACATTAGTTTTCAAATAGTTTGGTTTGGATTGGAAAGAGTAAGAAAGTTCATGCCTAAGTGGTAAAAGGAGTTTGTTTTTGACTGTGACCTATGCTTTGTCATGCCATGCTTGATATTGTTTTGGCTTTAGGCTTAGTGATTATTGCTGTAGCATGACATGTTATAAACAATTGAGATTGCTTAATGTGCCTTTGAAGAATCATGCGTTGTTTTAGCATATTAAAGCATAGTATTGTGGTATTCTCCTTTGATGCTTTATTTGGGTTGACTTGGCGCATGCTCACACGATGTTATGACTATCCCAAGTCACCATAGCCTTTATGATCCTTTAGTTTTCAACTTGTAATGTAACTTTATGCTTTAATTAATGATGTTTTGTCACTTTGCATGATTATGGCCATTATTTCTCTCTTAGTTGGTCGCTCCCAGTCTTTTGTTAGCCTCCATAACCAAGTATGAATCTCACTCATGAATCCAACTCCATTAAACCAATTTATTCCAAAGAGTCCACCATACCTACCTATTAGCATTTGCTATTCCAAGTATATTCATGTTTTTATCTACCTTCTGAATTAAAACTTGTTATGTGAAAATTTGTGATTAAAGCTCTCACGAACTTGATGCCACACTTTACTTTTCTTGCACTTAATAAACTTGAACCATTGTGTTCATCTTTGTGGCGTATATGCTTGTGCTTTATAAGTTGAAATTAGCAGAACCATGTATCATGGGGAACGCTTTCAACATTGCACTTGTACATTGTACCCCGTTGATATCATGATTCTTTTGCTTATGGATCCCGACGGTGTGAAATAAAAGTGGAACTTGTAAGATCATGGAGTTTGTATGTGTGTTAGACAAACACTTGGGCCGCTAGCCTAAGCCATGCCTAATCATGGTGGAAACTTGCAGCATAACCAAAATGAGCACTCTATGAAGCATCCTCAATAAAAACCTATGCAAATAGCAAATAAAAAGATCGCTGAGATGCTCATTGTCCGCTTGCCTTGTCATTTTGATTATGGGATAACTCATGTATCATGTGCAAGGGGTACCCCATTGGTGGTTCTTTATGATACATATGTACTTAGAATGACAAGAGCTTACTTGTCACTAAAGTTGAGTAGCATGAGGTTCGCTCTTCGTAAGTAAGGGGGATGAGATTTCGGCTTATAACTTGTCAAGCATATCCTCTTAGTTGTGTCACTTTAACCTTAATCACCTAAATATGCTTATGATAGGGGCAATGAGAGCTGAAAGCTAATAAGTACCATAATTTTTGGAAGCTCTTTATGAAACTTGAATCTTTGCTTCCTTCTATGAAGGCCTTTCTTTTACTTTTATGTTGAGTCTCCACCTTCTATCTTTATGCACCTATTGAGAGAGCAAAGTGGCCATTCTTAGTATAATGTGCATTGTCCCAAGACTTGTTGATTGATGCATAACTTTGATATTGCTTGTTCTTAAACTATTTGTATCTATTCACCCTTATGAACTTTGAAGGTGTCCTATGCATTTATTTTTTGCTATTCTATGAGGGACAAGCTGAATGCCACTATGTTATGTTTTCTTTATGTGAAACAAACAAATGTCTTGCAAAGCATTGTTATTCATGAATCTTCTGTTTGTACCTTTTCATGTTGCAACATAGTTGCTATGTCTTATTGTTAGAACTTTATCTTTCATGATATGTTGAAGTACTATGGTCCCAGCTTTCAATGTTTTACAAATACTTTGATCAAGTTTGTGATGGTGCATGTCACCTCAAAAATTATTCTGTCTTTTTATCACTTACCTACTCGAGGACGAGCAGGAGTTAAGCTTGGGGATGTTGATACGTTGCTAACGTATCTCTAATTTTTGATGTTCCATGCTTGGTTTTTATCTACTTTCTTATGTTTTGTTCCAACTTTGAAGTATTTTTATACACATTCTTGGACTAACCTATTAACAAGATGCCACTGCCTGTTTTCTGCTGTTTTTGGTTCCAGGAAAGTCAGAAAATGAATATTCTTGGAATTGGACGGGACAAAAGCCAAAGTCAGTTTTTCACCGAGGGGGACACGGAGCCAGAATACGAGACAAAGAGGGGATAGAGGGCCGCCACACCACCTGGCCGCATGGCCAAGCCTGACCCGTGCCAGGGGGTGGTGTGGCCGCCTAGGGCACCCCCTCGGCCTCCCCTTTCGCCTATAAGATGCCTCGGATACAGAAACCCTGAGGACTCGATCAAAAATTCCATGAAACATTCTCTAGCGGCCGTCATCTCCATCCCTAGATCGGGAGGGATCTGAAGCTCTTCCCGGCACCCTGCCGGAGCGGAGAATTCACCCTGGAGGCCTTCTCCGTCACCATGCAAGCCTCTGGTGTGATGCGTCAGTAGTTCATCCTTAGACTACGGGTCCATGTAGTAGGTAGATGGTTGGTTCTTCTCCTTTGTGCTATCATGTTTAGATCTTGTGAGGTCCATTCATGATCAAGATCATCTATTTGTAATCCTACATGTTGTGTTTGCAGGGATCCGATGGATATTGAGATGCTATTTCAGATTGATTATTGATTCTATCACGTCTTTGTTATTTGTGATCTTGCATGATTTCCGTTGTTAGTAGCTATCTTGGACAAGTAGATGCTAGCAACTCCAAGAGTTAGTATTTATGCTCGATAGTGGGTTCATGCCTCTAGTAATCTAGGGAAGTGACAGAAATCTCTAAGGTACTAGATGTGCTATTGCTACTAGGGAGAAAAAAACAATCCTTTGTTCATAGAACAATCGTATTGTTTACTTTACATGCAATGCGTAATGAAATTATTTGTTGCTTGCAACTTAATACTGGAGGGGGTTCGGATGATAACCTGAAGGTGGATTATTATTCATAGATGTAGTTGGATTACGGTCTATGTATAATGTTGTAATGCCCAATCAAATCTCAAAGGAGTCAAGATGATTAGTATATGCATGTATGTTTTCTCGATGTTTGTCAATTGCCCCGCTGTAATTTGTTCACCCAACATGTCATCTATCTTAAGGAGAACCACCACTAGTGAACTATGGACCCCGGTCCTTTCTTTTACCATCAATCTATAACTGTTTACTGCTTTCTATTTATTTTCTGCAAGCTTTTACTTTTTTCCACCACAATACGTTTAATCCTTTGTTTCAGGAAAACCGGTGAGATTGACAACCTCACTGTTAGTTGGGGGAAAGTTCTGTGGTTGTGTTGTGCAGGATTCCAAGTTGGAAACAACACCTTGGAGGTGTTTCCTTGCTCCTCCTGGTTCGATAACCTTGGTTTCATAACTGAGGGAAACTTGCTGTTGTGCTCATCATACCTTCCTCTTGGGGTTCCCCAACGAGCTCGAGCTATCTTGGGCCATCAGAGCTCGAATGGTTGCGCGGATGGAGGAAGACGAAGACTGGGAAGAGAATGCGGGTAAAAAGAAACAAATTGACCACGGAGGAAATATATAAGCCTCGCGTCAAGATTCGTGCAAAAAGATCTATGGAATGTTGCCTACGTGGAAGTGAACATGCACGTTAATTTCGCCACGTGCTCCATCTTTTGCCTCTCCGCCGTTTCGGATTTCGCGTGCGTGAAAATAGCTAATGATTAATTCTTCTGCGAGTTTCCAGGTAGCATAGGCTGTACCCTACATCATCCTTCTGACAGTTGCAGTGAAGGGTCATGCCTGAAGATTCGATCAAAGACGAAGATCGTTCGACTCTGGAAATGAAGGCTCAAGGAATCTCCAGCTACATTGTAAAGCCGGAGAGGATTGTAGGGTTCTTTGGGAGACCTTTGAGATATTGCTTGATGGATTGCTGGCATCACTTAGACGGGATATTCAGAGATCAACGAGCAAGACGGCGCAAGATTTCAAAGTCCTCCGGGGGCTACTGTTGGATATATGCATATGGGTATCCTCATAGCATATCACCAATCTGCCTAACCCGGGTGGCCCATAGTTGGTAGCAGGGCCTATGGCTTGCTGGGCAGCCCGGTTAGACGGATCCTGAAGGGAGGCCCATGCCGGATAAAGGAACGGTACGTGGGAGTCACCGACATACTCAGAGCCTTGGAGTACAAGACAAAGAAGACTAGTTTGTGTAGGTGTAGGACTCTTTACCTTGTCCGGCAAGGACCTTTCCCTATAAACCCTAGGTCTTGGCGCCTTTATAAGCCGGCCTGCGGGAGCCTTTAGGGCACAACTTCTCTGATTGCAGTGTACAATGCGCAACACCTTGCACATCGAACCTATCTCTGTAACTCAGCGTATTTCCATTATAGTGATTTATAGCAGGACTAGAGTTCCACCACCGTTGTGGGACTTGAACCTGGGTAAGCTATGTTACCTCACACCCGCCAACTCTCTGCCTTACCCCACATCTCTAGACACGCATTGTGAGGACCCCTCCATGGAATACTCGTCGACAATACCACGACAACGTTGATGTTTGGCCCGATGAAGGTTGGGTCAAGCACCAACGCATATGATCCAGGACTTGGCATGAGACTTGGGTGATCCTTTATGCTCCATGTAATTTCCTGATCAGACCATGGCATGTACCTCGGCATAGCCAGCATAACTGCATTGACTTCCATATGACGGCGTCACATGCTCTGCCTATCAGTTTCTTCTATGGTAAACACACAATAAGCTTGAGGATGTTCCATGTACTCGTTTCTCCCGTTATTGCTAGGGTCCCTATGGTTCGGCTGGTTCTGGTCATTCACATGATGCACTTCATCCCTTGTTTCATGGTTCTCATACCTCGGCAGGGGTGGTGGTAACATCTGTTGGTGCCCATTTTCTCCCGTGAGCTGCTGCTACCGAGGTGCATCGTGCTGAGGTGCATCATGCCGAGGTGCCTGAGCATTCCCCATGCTACTTTGTTCTATCTTCCTCATCCACTCACATTGCCAAGTCGTGTGGTTCACCGGATTACTCGGGTTAGGTGTGTGAAACTTGCACGGTTGATCCAACATAGCCTCATACGTGTACCTAGGCCTATCTTTCCTCTCTTGCCACTATTTCTTCTGTTCACTGGTCCAAGGCTTCTTGCCATCATTTTTTGGGGTCCACTATTGGCCTCCGCTCTTCTGTCACTGGCTCTTTCCATCTTCAGGTTGATCTGGCTCCACTACTACAACTTGTTGCGAACCATACCTGTAATCCAGCCGTTCATCTCTCCTCTTACCCCGGAAATCGTTTTTCCGGGATTAGCCGGCTTCGTCCCGTGGGTAATATTCCTCATTTGACTCGCTTGCCATAAGCCGAGGTTGAGTTGGATCACCCAACGCATATGAGTCAGCAACTCTGATTGTTTCAGCCACCATAGTTGGCATATCTCTTTGCAGCCTTTGCCATAGCATACTTGCATATCTGCATCCTTGAGCAAACCAAGCAATAACCTGTACCTCGATCACTCCCTCGCATGAATTGGGAATGTTGCACCAACGAGTTAAGAACTCCCAGTCTGTCTCATTCAGCCGCTGCTTAGACATTGCCAGCTTGTATGTGCTTGTGAAATTACTAATGAACATCTCATAAAAATCTATCCAACAGTTGATGCTTCCTGCCTGCAAATTATTTAGCCATATCCTTGCTGGCCCTTCCAGCATCTGAGGTACGTACCTCATTGCCCATCTCAGATTACCCATGGCAATGTTCACCGCGGTGGCATAATCAATTAACCAATCCTCTGGCTTGGTACTTCCGTCATATGTCTTTGTCCCTCTGACCAACTAGAAGTTCGACACAAGAGGTTCTCTCATGATCCGAGGTCCAAAGCATGTTGGACCTAGAGGGCCTTGTCCTTCCACTATCTCTGACGTATAAATCCGATTGTTTCAGCCTTGCATCATCTGGCTGTAGGTTCCTGTTTCCCAGCATCTACCCTATCACATGATGATCTGGCCTAGGAAACCCGTCATTTCCCATTCCCAAATAACCATCATTGTATCTGTTTTGATCCAGATAAATATTTTACCATTGCATAGCTGCGCCGGCACTTTGCTCTTGCTAAGGTATGTACTGTTGCTGATGCTGCCGAGGTGGATTTTATCTAGCTCCTACCGAATTATGTTGTCCGGCATTGCTGTACCTAGCGTTTCCCTGCCTGGCATTTCCTTGGCCGTTGTTACCTTGTCCACCTTCACCTCAGCTAACACTATGGCGATCCTCATCATCCTAAACTTCTTTTCCTTTCCCTGCCCTTGCTAGGTCATATGGGACTATATGTTTGTTCTTTCTCCTCGAGGTTATCACCTCCTCTCTCCTGGGGCCATCATGTGGAGATGACACTGCCTCGACAGATTTTGCTAGAGCACCCCCTGCCGAATGAACGACTTTGGAGCCTCCTGCCCTTGCCAGGTTTTCCTTGAGCAGTTCTTCATTCTGTTTGTTAGCCATTTTTACCAATTCAATGAGTCTCTCTTGTTTCCTTTGTCGGGCTTCACTGATCCAACCCTCTAACTCGGACGCTGCTGCATCTGTAGCCCTGAGGTTCTTCATTGGGGTGCTATATCTCGGTAGACCCGCCAACATTGGGTTCCCTGATTTTCCTAGCCTATGCACATATTCTTTAGTATCTCACTGATGTGGTTTCTACCCCTAATCTTCACACTGTCCATACGGGTGGGACTAATCATGTTTGCCTTTGCATATTCACACAACATGATGTTCAATGATTGTTGAAGTGCTACTATTTTCTTTGCCCCTGCTAACATTTTTAGCCGGGTCTCCTGTAGCTCGGCCTGTGCCTGAGCCGGATATGCTATAGGAGCTATGGGTGTGTCTAGGCTCTTTATTGCTTGCTCCAACACATTATGTGGCCTCTCTAGTGCAGGACCCCTAATTCTAGGTACATTCGGTGCTGTCTCCGGGTCCTCTGCCGGGTCTTTGTTTGTTCCTGCGTCTGGCGCAGTCATCATTACGTCAGCTCAGTTGGCAGGGCGAGCTTTATGTGGACCACGAGCCATGCTAAGGGGTGTCTCTCCTCCTTCGACGATGTACATCGGGTGAACGCAGGACTCGTCGACTTTGACATAGATCTTGTGGGCACCAAAGTTGATGAAGAGCCCGTTGCACGGTGGAGGGCAGTTGCCGAAGATGCGCGCGTTGTCTCTAATGTAGTCCAGTGCTGAACGAGCTCGGAGACAATGTGTTCGCTGGTGACGATGATGTTTCCTGTCTGGATCTTCACTCCAGCTAGCACCACTGGTGGCCCCATGGTGGGCGCCAACTATCGTGGTCGTGTCACGGCAGATGCCATGGATAGGCTAAATATGGGGCCAAAGTGTGCTAGAGGTATCCAGGGAGGGTTAGTGTGGTGATTCCACACACATATGGTTTGTATTCTCAAGATCAATGGAGTTTACAGATGCTCCTTGAACTGTTCGTGGTGAGGAGGAAGATGAAGTTCTTCACTACTCAGCCCTCTCTCTAGGGTTCTTCCATTAGTAAAAATGATCGACCCCCCTCTAGGAGGTCTTGGTGCACCTTATAAAGGGGTGGCTAGGTTACACTTAGGGCATACATGGAGGGTATATTCTAGGAATATGCTCCTCCCAAAATGGCAAAGCGGTGCTCCCCTTTTTCCCTTCGTAAGCCGTCTAGAGCTCATGGCGTAAGCCTCTCTAAACCCCTGGTGTAAGCCTCTGCGGCACTCTGTGGCCCGACCATCAACGGTTAGGCGACGTCACCTTTGTTGGCCCGTGCTGCTGGTCCTTCTCTCTGTCTTCTGCGCTCTCTCTACAGTGGAGAGAGAAAAGTGCTGACCATGGAAGATACCTTCCTTCTCCTGTAAGCCAAGTAGTAACTCAGCTATTGCCTGGTTAACTCGGCCCTGAGGGTAGCTGCAAACAAGTAACATCGTGGTTCTGCCGACATACGCTTTATATCGGCTGATGTCTTGTTGGGTGAAGGTAACCTCAGCTAAGACGGCCGTAACTCGGCTGGCCTTTAGGCAACTCGGTCAGATCCTACTTTGACCTTGCCATACCTCAGCTAACATTGCCTTTATACCTCGGCTCGACCCTACACGGGGTCATCCCCCAAGATGGCATGACATGAAGGCTCATATGAGATCCCACTTTGTCCCTTCGCACTACACGCGTGACCTCTTCAACAAGTTTCAATCGCTTAGTCAAGGGACAAAGACTATGTAAGACTACTTCAAGCAAATGGAGCTCAACATGATCCGCGCCAACATTGAAGAGCGCAAGGAGAAAACAATGGCACGTTTCCTCATCGCCTTGAACCATCCAATCTAGCGCATCGTCGAGTTCCAAACATACAATGATATGGTTGAGCTTGTGCACATTGCAACAAAATCTGAGTGTCAAGTAAACAGGACGTCGAATACAACAAGACCAAGATGTACTTTACCTACAAGCAAGCTTTAACCTCTACACCAACAACCTTCAATGGTAGCTCCTCAAGTACCTCCAAGCTTCCCTTCAAGCCTAGACTTCCTCAAGGAAAACCGCCCCAAGTGGCAAGCATACAAAAGATGACCCGTCCTTCAATGGTGAATGCTACAAGTGTGGAGGCAAAGGACACAAGTAGGCCACTTGTGGAAATAAGATAGTATTGTTCATCCATAACAATGGCGATGAAGAGTATTTGAGTGAAGATGAATGTGATGCTAGAGTCAAAGAGGCAATAACATGGCAACATGTGGAAAATGACCAAGAGCTCCTCATGTGTGAATAGGACGCAAGTCCATCGCTTGTCGTCACAATGATCCTGACTACTCAAGAACAAGAGTATGAAGATCAATAATCCAACATCTTCCAAACCTATGCCGGCATCAATTGGAAATCTATCAAGGTAATCATCGATGGAGGGAGTTGTCACAACCTTGCTAGCACCGAGTTGTGTGAGAAGCTCAACCTCACCCTCCATCCTCACAAGCACCCCTACCATGTCCAATGGCTAAGTGACCAAGGGTCTGTGAAGATCAAGCACATCGTCTCTGTAACATTCTCTATTGGCCCATACAAAGACAAAGTGGAGTGTGATGTATTTCCAATGACAGTTTGCCACATGTTGCTTGGTCGACCATGGCAATTCGACAAAGGTGCTCTGCATGATGGTCGCACAAATGTTTACACCTTCAAATGGCTTAACAAGACATGGGTTTTGCAACCGATGACTCCTAGCAAAATAATTTCAGATAATGAACAGGCTTTAGCAAGGGCGGAGTGAGAGAGAGAACCACCATATAGAGAGTGAGAGCCACAAGCCTAACTCGAGTGGAAAAACCAAGAGTGTTCTCCTTGCCACCAAAAGTGAGATGAGAGATGTGAGGAATAACCCATCCATATTGCACTATGTCCTCATTTGCAAGGGACTAGCGCAAGGAACTAATGACTTGACAAATGTTCCTCCCTCTTTGATGGCTATTTTGCAGGAATTCAAGGACGTGTTTCCCGAAGAGCTACCACATGGACTTCCTCCTCTTTGCAGAATCGAGCATCGCATTGATCTCATACCCGACGCACCTCTTCCAAACCGCGCCTCCTATCGCACGGACCTGGAGGAGACGAAAGAGATAGAATGCCAAATCAACCAATTCATCTCCAAAGGTTTTATCCAAGTAAGCACTAGTCGAAGTGCGGTACTCGTGATTCTCGTGCCCAAAACGGACGATACATTGTGGTTATGCATGGACTGCCGTCCAATCAATGCTATCACGGTACGTTATTGACATCCTATACCTTGTCTCGATGACATGCTTGATGAGTTGTGTGGAGCCACTATTTTCTCGGAAATTGATCTTTGTAGTGGTTACCATCAAATACGTATGGCGGAAGGTGATGAGAGGAAAACCACCTTCAAGACCAAACTTGGTCTCTATGAATGGATGGCCATGCCCTTTGGCTTATCTAATGCCCCATCCACCTTCATGCGCCTTATGAATCATATTTTGCGTTCTCTCATTGGAAAGAGTGTTGTTGTCAATTTTGATGATACACTTGTTTATAGAAAGTCACTTGAGGAACATGTTACACATGTCAAGGAGGTTTTGCAAATCCTCCGACATGAAAAGCTATATTTTTCTTGTATTTGTCGTTTCTTCGAAGGGAATTGAGTTTGATGTTTCCAACATAAAGGACATACGAGATTGGCCCATCCCTACAAAGGTGAGTGAACTCCAAAGTTTTCATGGGTTAGGCGGTTTCTATCGTCGTGTTGTGAAATTATTTTCTACCATTGCTTGTCCTCTCAACGAGTTGACCAAAAAGAATATCACCTTTGTGTGGGGCAAAGCACAGCAAAATGCTTTTGATGGACTTAAAAAGAGGCTCGCAGAAGCACCTCTTCTTGTGTTACCAGATTTCACAAAAACTTTTGAGATAGAGTGTGACGCTAGTGGTATTGGCATTGGAGGAGTCCTCATGCAAAATGGGTGTCCTATTGCCTACCATAGCGAGAAACTTGATGGTGCTCTCCTTAACTATCTGAGTGATGACAAAGAGCTTTTTTCCTTAGTAAGTGTTCTTCAAGTTTGGCAACACTACCTTTGGTCTAAGGAATTTATCATACATTCCGACCATGAGTCACTAAAATATCTCAAAGGCCAAGCCAACTTGAGTAAGAGACTCGCTAAGTGGGTTGAGTTCGTGGAGTCTTTTCCTTACATTGACAATTATAAGAAGGGCAACAATAATGTAGTTGCGGATGCTTTATCTCGCAAGCACACAAGCCTTCTTACTCGACTTGAAGTAAACATGTTGGGTCTTGTTGAAATCAAAACTTTGAATGCTTCAGACCCGTTCTTTGGACCAATTTTCGCAAAGTGCTCCATTAACAAAGGAGTTGATGATTTATATTTGCATAAGGGATTTCTATTTAAGAAAAACAAGCTTTGCATTCCGAAGTCGTCACTCCAACTTTTGCTTCTCTAAGAATCACATGGAGGCCTCATGGGTCACTTTGGCTGTTACAAGACATTGTACATGCTTCCCACTCATTACTATTGGCAAAAAATGAAGCGAGACGTGGAGCACTACGTTCAACGATGCACGACATGTGTTCAATCTAAGTCCAAGTCTAACCCCTTTGTTCTATATATGCCATTGCCTATCACTCATGTACCTTGGTCCAACATTAGCATGGATTTTGTTTTAGGATTTCCTAGGTCTATGCATGGTCATGATTCTATATTTTTCTTGTCGTGGATCGCTTTTCCAAAATGGCACACTTCATACTGTGCCATAAGACCGAAGATGCTTCACATGTTGCCAATTTGTTTTTCTAGGAAATCGTCCGTCTTCACGGTGTGCAAAGAACAATCGTCTCCGACCGCGACATTGAATTCATGAGCTAGTTGTGGAAGACCCTCATGGCCAAGCTTGGCATCAAGCTCCTCTTCTCATCTGCATCACATCCGCAAACCAATGGCAAACCGAGGTCGTCAACCGAAGCCTCGACAATCTCCTTTGTGTGTTGATCAAGAAGAACTTGAAGGATTGGGAGGAATGCATTCCCCATGCCGAGTTCACCTAAAATCAAGCCAATCACTCTACAACAAAGATGAGCCCATTCATGATCATCTATGATTTCTATCCCCTCACCGTGCTCGACATCCTACCATTACCTCTCCATGAGCGCATCAACATGGACATTGATAAGCATGCCCAAGCTATGAAGAAGCTTCAAGAAGAAATAAGAGCTACTATAAAACAACAAGTCCTTCACCAAGCTTCAAGGTTAAACAAGGACAAGAAGGAGAATATCTTTGAAGAAGGCGACCTTGTGTGGGTACTCTTAAGCAAGGACCATTTCCCCAAGAAATGTGATTCCAAGCTTAAACTAAGAGGAGATGGTCCCTTCAAGGGCCTCAAGAGAATCAACAACAACGCCTACATCATCGACATCCTGACCTCCAAGTACCTTGTGAGAAATACATTCAATGTTAGGGACCTTTCACCATACTATGGACATATTCAAGATGATAACCATAAAGAGTGGAGGATGACTCTTTCAAAAGGGGCGGGGAGCTGATGCAGCCCATCCTGTAGATGTCCCTACATCTACACCACCAAGTCCCCCAAGTGGACCAATGACTCGTGCCCGAGCCAAACTCCTACAAGCTAGGGTTACCCGCTCCTCTCCTTGTGTGACTTTGATACATCCTTGGATGGCTTGCTAGTTCATGCAACTACTCTATGTGTTATCAGATATGAAGCCCCAATGCATCGCCAAGCCCCCACGGATGAAGTATAAGGATATCGACATGAAGAAGATGCTGGTAAGGCTGAAGCCCTGGAGTCTCCGGCCCTGAAGCCCGAAGGCTCCGGCCTCCAACCCCAGAGTCTCCGGCCAGGACTCCGGAGTAGTCTCCGGACCGCTCCCTGGAGCGTTGAGCACACTCCTGTAGAGTCTTCACCGGAGAGCCTCACCCCCAGAGTTTCTTCGCTCCCCGGAGTCTCTGGCCTAGCTACCCCAGAGTCTCCGGCCTATGACCCTGGAGTCTCCGCCCCCAAGACTCTAGCCCCTGCCTAGAGCTCTCTGTCTATGACCCCGCAGTCTACCCCGAAGTCCATGCTCTGCCCCAGAGTCTCTAGCCCTCACACCCCGAAGTCGCCTATGTAAGCGAGACAAGATCCGTCCAGACTTTACCCTTTCTTGCCTAAAGTACCCCTGAACTAGTGGCTAGCCTATATATAGACCCCCACCTCTATTATAAACCCTAGACTGGATATTGGAATTAGAAGACACCCTTGTGGATCTCTCTAGTTCTTGTCTCATGCTCCTTTTCTAGAGGAGCACCAAATATCCCCCACCTCATTGGAGTTTGCATTATGCCTCCCTCATTCTACAAGGCCTTGGAATCGGAGACGCTTGCCAAGACATCAAGATCTTGCCAAGACTCCCTACTCGCCATGCCGGTTCGAGAGAGAGAGATCTTTGCCCGATGCCGATCCTAGGGATTGTGCCGGACCGGTCACCGACGGTGTGAGCTAGTGGCTTGTATCGTGTATTTGCGTGAGTGTGTTCATCGTGTTCTTTGTGTGTGAGTTCATGGTTTTCATTCCCTTCCTCTTTCCTCTACACTTCCCTCTCAACTTCCACGGGGATTGGTGAAATATCGGGCACCCCCGAGGTTAGCCCTCAACATTCTTCATCTTCCCTGTGAGTGTTCGACTATCGCCGGGGAGGTTGGACCATTGCAGCAATGGCGTCATGCTCTATGGTCAGAGCACGTTGCTCCAGCTTCGTGTGGGCCTATGCTGGTTTCTTGAAGATCCGATTCTTGAATAGTTGGCCTCTCAAGGGTCGGGACGGTAGTGTCGTTCCGGCTCCCGTCGGGGTCTTACATCTTGCTGTCGGTCAGTGTCTTTTCGGCATTGGTCCGATTTGGAGACCAGCTTTCTGCTACCACACATGGTGACCTTCTATTGTTCCAGGCCCTTGGTGAGCAGCTTCACACTTAGTCGGACCTAGTCTGGACTTGGATTGTT
Organism: Avena eriantha; assembly: GCA_910589775.1. Taxonomy (NCBI): domain Eukaryota; kingdom Viridiplantae; phylum Streptophyta; class Magnoliopsida; order Poales; family Poaceae; genus Avena; species Avena eriantha. The sequence continues at coordinate 289,796,431 of OU342741.1, forward strand.
TACCAAGAGATATCGGGTCACAGCAGCAATTTCTACCGGCATGCCATACACCTGGTTTCCCTTGTTGTTGACCCGAGACTTACTCACGACTATGTCTCCTTCCAAAAGGGTTTTGTGAGTGTTCGGGATTTTGTTAGCCAACTCGGGGCCATTCTGGATCATCTGATGTTGTTGGGTGCTAGGCTGCTGTGAAGGGGTAACCCCGTGGGTGGCCCAATCTTCACGGATCTCGTGGTTAAATCGATGGGAAAGCAAGGGGAGAAGGTAGCGAAGAACACGATGAACACATGCAAAACTCACACGATACAAGGCCGATTTCTCCCGCTGGTGGCCACCGGTACGATAGAATCCTTGCAAGGAAAGATCGATCAACGTGCTCCCTCGATCCCACGCGGAGAGGGAAGAGCACCTTGGAGAGGGTCTTGATGTCTTGGCAAAGGGACACAGATGCCAAGGCCTTGCACACCGAGGGAGGCGTGATGCAAACTCTAATGAGGTGGTGACGATAGTCGGTCCCCTTTCGTAGAAGGGGATGAGGCAAAACTAGAGATTCACAAAGGGGGTTGTCTTTAGTCTATCATCTATGCCTAGGGTTACATGAGGCGGTGGGGGCACTATATATAGGCCAGCCACTAGTTCAAGGGTACTTGAGGAATAAAAGGGGAAAGTTTGGGTGGACTAAGGGGTAGATTGCCCAAAGGCCCAACTGGCAGCACGTAAGCACATACGCTCAGGCCGGAGACTTCGGTGTGGGGGTCTAGAGACTCTGGTGTGGACCGGAGGTTCCGGTCGGTCTCCAGTCCGTCTCCAGAGGGGCCTTCTGTGTGTCCTCAAGCTTGATCTGGGGGTTCATCCAGAGATGGGCCGGATACTATGGGGTGCACGGTCTAGAGACTTCAGTGCTTCAGGCTAGAGACTCCGAGGTGCGCAGGCCGGAGATACCAGTGCTCCAGCTACTGCTTCATCTGTCTTCTCTTCCAAGCCTCCATCTTGTCGGGCTTGGTATTCCAGGTGTCCTCCCATTCCTCCGTACTTCTTGGTGTGAACCTATCATGGATATGGGACGGTGTATGAAGTAGTATACCATTCAAGGGGTAGGAAGTGGGTTCGCATAGAGGAACGGATTCACCTTTGGAGGCCATGACGACTTGGCATAAGTTAGCGACCATGATGTGGTAACGGCCGAAGGTCAGGCTACATCATCTCCCCTCCCTTCAAAAATATTCGTCCGCGACTCTACACGCCTATCACAAAGTAGAAGATGTCGAGAGACCTTCTTGATCCTGGGGTTCACCATATAGTCGTCACCGGGACGGTTGAATTGATAACACCTCAATGTTCCTTCACACAACAAATACCAAGCAAAATATGTTTGTGTGTGATAGAGGAGCATGTCATTTGTGGCATGTGCATTCTTGTTCACAACACTATTAGCACAACTCAAGTATAGCAAACGGAATGCATATGCAAGGTCAAAGTGCATGGAAATCGTTTGAATATCATCCAAATTTGGAAACTCGAAAACTCCATATAGCGTATTAGTGTGGCACTCAAAGCAATGGACTAAAATAATGATCAAAATCTTTGATGCAAGGATAGGAGAATTCGGCAAAAACATATGAGGAGGAATATCCAAAACAACATCATTATGTGGGCCAACCAACCATTGGAAATAGAAATTGTTCGACATGTTGGATGCCACACACAAATCATCAAAAACTAAATTCATGGGCATAGGAGTATCACAAGCGGAAGAAAACACATGTTTGCAAACAAACCATATGAAAGAGCAAGTGGTCCTTATGTTCGTCGCAACAATAATATGAGAGACTTAGAAGGTCTCATGATAATACATGCTCATAATGGCATTATGGTTGAACACAAAACATCGGAAAGAGAAATTGTTCAACATTTTTGTTGCAACATACAAAGCATCAATATACAATAGAAATGAAACATGATTGTCACAAGGTGAAAGAATATCATTAACATGCTTGCAAGCTAACCATAGGAAAGAGCAACTTGCCAACATGAAAGATTGAAAGAATGCATAAGGTATCAGAGCTGGGTTCGATCTTGAACTCACTTGGGGGATGCTCTCTAGAGCTCTTTTTGTCAACTCGTGCTCAACCAAGGTTGACATGATCATGCGGGTACCTACACACATCAAACACAAAAGGAAGAACGTGTGTGCATGATAGAGAAATACATCATCCATCATGACATATCTCTTCTTATGCACATCACCATTAGTGTCAATCAAGTGTAACATTGGTGCATGGTGAGTATGCAAGTGGGGAACATGCTTATCATGGCGATCATCAAAATCTCCAAATTTTGCGAAAGCTATGGGGCCATCTCAATAGAAACCATATGAGAATTATTGTTGCAAGCAAATGAAAGTGAAAGACAAATTATTCAACTTATTGCAAGCAACGGGAGAAATAGTAAAACATGCATGACAAAGCATTGTCCGAGAGGTGCCATTGGTAACATCATTGCAAGCAAAACATTGGAAATAGCAATTGTTCAACAAAGTGCAAGCAATGATATCATCAACGTAACGTTTAGAGCATGGCATGTCTATCGCAACATTACCATAATCAAATAATTTCACATCCTCAACATTATGCAAAGGCAAAGTATCACATGGAAATATCAATGAGTCATTTGTGATATCACAAACATCATACATAGCATGCTAATCATCACAAGTCATCATGTTCACTAGTGGGATCATGGCATCATCAACACCCTTATTTTTACCTTGTTCATACGTCTCATATGAAGTGGATGTTGTGGTAGTGTTGGCCTCCATGTGGGCGACTTCATCATGTATGGTGATGGCATCATCTTCATCCACCATGTACATCTTATCCATTTGAGGCATCATTGATACGTTGTAAATGTATCTATAATTTTTTATGTTCCATGCTTTTTTATATCTACTTTCTTATGTTTGGTCCACACTTTGGAGTATTTTTACACATTTTCTAGAACTAACCTATTAACAAGATGCCACAATGCCAGATGCCTGTTTTTTGCTATTTTTGGTTTCAGAAAAGCTTTAAGGAAATATTCTCGGAATTGGACCGGACAAAAGCCAAAGTCAATATTTTACCCGAAGCAACACGGAGTCCAGAGGGGAGACGATGTGGCACACCAGGGTGGCCACACCTGGTGGCGGCATGGCCTGGGGGGCGTGCCACCAGGGGGTGTGGGCCTTGTGGTGCTCCACCTACCTTTCCCTTTCGCCTAGAAAAGCCTCCCGGGACGAAAACCCTAAGTAACCCTATCAAGATTCCATGAAACAGTTTGTAGCCGCCGCCATCTCCATCCATAGATCGGGAGGGATCTGAAGCTCTTCCCGGCACCCTGCCGGAGGGGAGAGATCACCCTGGAGGCCTTCTTCATCACCATGACTGCCTCCGGTGTGATGTGTGAGTAGTTCATCCCTAGACTACGGGTCCATGTAGTAGCTAGATGGTTGGTTCTCCTCCTTTGTGCTACCATGTTTGGATCTTGTGAGCTCCGTTCATGATCAAGATCATCTATTTGTAATCTTACATGTTGTGTTTGCGGGGATCCGATGGATATTGAGATGCTATTTCAGATTGATTATTGATTCTATCATGTCTATGTTAGTTGTGATCTTCCATGCTTTCCGTTGTTAGTAGCTATCTTGGCCAAGTAGATGCTAGCAACTCCAAGAGGGAGTATCTATGCTCGATAGTGGGTTCATGCCTCTAGTAATCTGGAGAAGTTACAGAAATCTCTAAGGTACTAGATGTGCTGTTGCAACTACAGAGAAAACAACAATCCTTTGTCCATGGGGCAATCGTATTGTTTACTTTACACACTTTGCTTAATGCAATTATCTGTTGCTTACAACTTAATACTGGAGGGGGTTCGGATGATAACCTGAAGGTGGATTATTAGACATAGATGCAATTGGATTACGGTCTATGTATAATATTGTAATGCCCAATCAAATCTCATAGGAGTCAAGATGATTAGTATATGCATGTATGCTTTCTCGATGTTTGTCCATTGCCCCGCTGTAATTTGTTCACCCAACATGTCATTTATCTTAAGGAGAATCACCTCTAGTGAACTATGGACCCCGGTCCATTCTTTTAACATCAATCTACAATCTATTTAATGTTTACTGTTTACTTTCTGTAAGAAATTACTATGTTCCACACAATACTTTTAATCCTTTGGTTTAAGAAAAACCGGTGAGATTGACAACCTCACTGAAAGTTAGGGCAAAGTTCTATGGTTGTGTTGTGCAGGATTCCAAGTTGGAAACAACACGTTGGAGTTGTTTCCTTGCTCCTACTAGTTTGATAACCTTGGTTTCATAACTGAGGGAAAACTTGCTACTGTGCTCATCATACCTTCCTCTTGGGGTTCCCAACAAGCTCGATATATCTTGAGCCACCAATCATCATCTCCAAGCTTGGCGCTTCTTGATCCATGGAACCTAGCACATCATGAGATAACACACTAGAGGTAGAGGGTAAGTCGTTAGAAATCAAAGTGGTCTCATATGACCTATGAAATACCACTCTCAACTCACTCGGTGTATCACTCATGCCCTCAAAGTGGAAGCACTCAATCTCATGTATGGTGGAGTCACTCATCTCACTCTTGCTTTCACTCAGGTGGGCTAAGTGGCTCTCATACTCACATGGGATTGGTACCACATCATCACTCAAGCATATGGGAGTAGGCTCGGTTCTCTCAACTCCATGCGCCTCCTTTGGTGAAGGGAAAATCCCATGCTCACCATTCTTGACCTTGTCGTCGCCATTTTGTGGGGTAGGCCCTTGTCTTGCAGATTGCTCATCCTTTGCCAAGGCCTCCTTGGCTTGTGTAGACATCCTCTTGACGTACTCGTTCAACTTGGGGAAGTAGAGGTCTTAGTATTCCTCATTCATGAAGTTGCATGCGTCATCTAGGACGTCAAGTTTGGGCGTTGAAGCTTGATGGTGTGGAGGAGACCTTGCTTTTGGTGCCATTTTGGTGGTGGCACGAGTAGTTGAAGGTGCCTTATGATGGTGTCGATGGAGGTCATTGCCGTTCCCTGCCAAAGGTTGATGTAGATGGCACACTTGGTCATCCACATGATGCTCGCGATGATGCTCCTTGTCCTTGGCACTCTTCTTGGCGAGGTGTTGTAATGAGCGCAAATCATCATTAGTCTTGGCCCTCATGCTCATGGTTTTGGCGAAGTTGTTGTCCATATCGCTCTTGAAGCTGTTGAGGGAGCTTCCTAACTTGTCCATTTGATGGTGGACCTTGGCTATCTCGAGGTGGAGGCTCCCTCTTGGTCGATGCGACTTGAGGAGCTTGTCGTTGTCGTTCGTGAAGTTGTCCATGCTTGGAGATTTACTGTTGTTGTAGAACTCCATATCACCCAAGCATGTGGATCCATTGTCTGTGTAGTTCTCCATCATTTCATCCATGCTTGTGGAGGCATATGCATGGTGGCTCATCATGGATTCTTCATAGATATCATCCTTGGTTCCGGAGTCCCTAGACATAATTCACAAGACCAAGCGGTGTATATGGAAGTGGTAGGGGGTTAGGGATGCAACATCAAACCTTTCTTTACCTTGGAAGATAGTATCGTGCAAGTGGTCACACTTGAGAGCAATCAAAACCAAGTAAAGTGAAGTTCACGCATGATACGTTGCAAACGTATCTAGAATTTTTGATGTTCCATGCTTGTTTTATATCTACATTCTTATGTTTTGTCCACACTTTGGAGTATTTTTATACACTTTCTTGGACTAACCTATTAACAAGATGCCACAGTGCCAGTTGCCTGTTTTATGCTGTTTTTGGTTCCAGGAAAGCCAGAAAATGAATATTCTTGGAATTGGACAGGACAAAAGCCAAAGTCAATATTTCAGAAGACGAGACGGAGAGGGGCCAGGGGCTGGCCACACCACCTGGCTGCACGGCTAGGCCTGGCCCGCGCCTGGGGGTGGTGTGGGCCCCCTAGTACTCCATCGACCTCACCCTTTCGCCTATAAGAAGCCTCTGATATAGAAACCCTAAGGACCCGATCAAAATTCCACGAAAGAGTCTGTAGCCGCCGCCATCTCCATCCCTATATCAGGAGCGATCTGAAGCTCTTCGTGGCACCCTGCTAGAGGGGAGAGATCCCCCTGGAGGCCTTCTTCATCACCATGCCTGCCTCCGGTGTGATGTGTGAGTAGTTCATCCCTGGACTACGGGTCCATGTAGTAGCTAGATGTTTGGTTCTTCTCCTTTGTGCTACCATGTTTAGATCTTGTGAGCTCCGTTCATGATCAAGATCATCTATTAGTAATCATACATGTTGTGTTTGCGGGGATCCGATGGATATTGAGATGCTATTTTAGATTGATTATTGATTCTATCATGTTTTTGTTATTTGTGATCTTGCATGCTCTCCGTTGTTAGTAGCTATCTTGGCCGAGTAGATGCTAGCAACTTCAAGAGGGAGTATTATGCTCGATAGTGCGTTCATGCCTCTAGTAATCTGGGGTAGTCACAAAAATATCTAAGGTACTAGATGTGCTGTTGCTACTAGGGAGAAAACAACAATCCTTTGTTCATAGAACAATCGTATTGTTTACTTTACACACTTTGCTTAATGCAATTATCTGTTCCTTGCAACTTAATACTAGAGGGGGTTCGGATGATAACCTGAAGGTGTATTATTAGTCACAGATGCAGTTAGATTACGGTGTATGTATAATGTTGTAATGCCCAATCAAATCTCATAGGAGTCAAGATGATTAGTATATGCATGTATGCTTTCTCGATGTTAGTCAATTGCCTCGCTGTAATTTGTTCACCCACCATGTCATCTATCTTAAGGAGAATCACCACTAGTGAACTATGGACCCCGGTCCTTTCCTCTACTATCAATCTACAATCTACTATTTACTATTTTCTATTTACTTTGTGCAAGCCATTACTATCTTCCACACAATATGTTTAATCCTTTGTTTTCAGCAAAACCGGTGAGATTGACAACCTCACTGTACGTTGGGGGCAAAGTTCTGTGGTTATGTTGTGCAGGATTCCACCTTGGAGGTGATTCCTTGCTCCTACTGGTTCAGTAACCTTGGTTTCATAACTGAGGGCAACTTGCTGTTGTGCTCATCATACCTTCCTCTTGGGGTTCCCCAACGAGTTCGAATATATTTTGAGCCATCAATCTATTTTTCTGGCGCCGTTGCCAGGGAGTCAAGGACATCTTCACAAGAGGAGTCCCTCATAACCAATCTATTTACTTTGTTTTATTTGTTTTGCTTAGTTTATTGTTGCCTTGTTTGGTTATTTCTTTATCAAAAACACAAAAAAATAGTTGTTCTAGTTTGCTTTCTTTATATCAAAGACACACAATTTTTTAGTTCTTTCTATAGTTGTTTCCTCGTTCTTAGCTCACCATGTTGATCCCCAAGTTCACCCTAAAAGACCTTGCAATAGGTAGTGGCTCTATAATTGGAAAAGATAATATTGAAGAATTCTTTAATCATGTTAGTAAGCATGAGGATATTGAGGATAGATCCCTTGCAGAACTTGCTCCAAATTATGAAATTGTTGTAGCTTCCTTAGTTCACATGTTGGAAGCTAGGATCGTTAACCTTAACCCCATAATGCAATTAATGTTTCTTAAACTTAAAGAAATTGAGGACCCTAAAAAGAGAGATTTTATTCTGGAAACCTTGCTTAAAGAATTCTATGATGTTGCTAAGGAAGCAAGAAAAGTATTTAATCTTTTTAATATGCTAGTCTCATGTGTAGATGTTATTGGTACACAAGAAAAGATGGACAAAACCGAACCTAATGGGGAGGGAATTAAGATATCAATACCTTTTAAACTTGTAGGAATGCATGAAGCCTTAGAAAAGAATTTTGATTGGATTGTTCCTGAAAACCCGTTTGATGAAAATAGTGAACCCAAGAGAATTGAGAGAGGATCCTCTAGAACTTATTTGGATGAGATACCCTACCTTGTTGAAGATATTTCTGGTATCAATCTTAATACTTCTTCATTTGAGAATACTTGATTCTTTTCTTGCTTCTTATGCCTAACTTAAAGGCGTTAAAGAAAAGTACTTACTGGGAGATAAACCAAAAGTTTTAGTTGAGTTTTGGAAGTTATTGCTTCAGTAATAACCTCTCCTTATCATTTTTGTGTGGTTTTTGTACCAAGAGTAACCTCTAATGAGAAAGAAGTAATGCTTGGGAAAGTTGCCGTCCCAAAACAGATTTTTGTGCTTCGCTGTAAAAATTCGTGAAAAATCTCTGTATGTCGATTTGAGCTGTAATTTTTTGTTCTTCTGCCCCAGGTTGTTATCCAACTTTCGTTAGTTCAATACTTTTCTATTTGAGCAACACAAAGTCTTCGAAAAAATTGGTTTTTACCTACTGGTCTATTTTGACAGATTTCTGCCATTATTTGCATTTGCCTCTTAATCTCTTTCTCTTTAAGTTCTATTTGATCATTTGAACATTTTAAAGGAAGTGCTACAGTAGCTTGTGTTTTAATGGAAGTTTTACTTGTGTTGGAACTGAACCAAAAGACTTATTATCTTGGGTACACTAATGTTGCTAATGAAGATTGTGTGAAGTTTTGTATGAAGGAAAAATTTCAGGTGTATGGGAAGAATGATGTAATGAGATGAAGAATGGGCAAAAGATCAAGCTTGGGGATGCCACCCCGTGTAACCCCAAGAAATATCCAAGAAGTACAAGCGTCAAAGCTTGGGGATGCCCAAGGCATCCCCTTCTTCATCAATAAAAAATTAAGGTTTCTTCCAAACACTTTATTTTTATTGTGTCATGCACAGTTGTGTTGTTCTTGGAGCGTCTTCATTTTTGTTTTTAGTTTTTGTTTTCTTATATTGCTTGAATAAATTGGTTGGACCCCCTCATTCATGCATTAGTTTTCAAATAAGTTGATTTGGATTGGAAAAGAGTAGGAAAGTTCATGCTTAAGTGGTAAAAAGGAGCTTGTTTTTGACTGGGGCCTATGCTTTGTCATGTCATGCTTGATATTGTTTTAGATTTATTGTTAGTTATTATCACTCTAGCATGACATGTTATAAACAATTGAGATTGCTTAATGTGCCTTGAAAGAATCATGCGTTGTTTTAGCATATAAAAGCATAATATTGTGGTATTCTCCTTTAATGCTTTATTTGGGTTGACTTGGCGCATGCTCACACCATGTTAAGACTATCCCATGTCACCATAGCCTATATGATCATTTATTTTTGGTCTTGTAATATCACTTTATGCATTAATTAATAATGTTTTTTAACTTTGCATGATTATGGCCATTATTGCTCTCTTAGTTGGTCGCTCCTAGTCTTTTGCTAGCCTCCATAACCAAGTATGAGTTCCACTCATGCATCCAACTCCAAATAAAACCAAGTTATTCCAAGGAGTACAGCATACCTACTTATTAGCATTTTCTATTCCAAGTATATTCATGTTTTTATCTACCTTTCGAATTAAACTTGTTATGTGAAAATTAGTGATTAAAGCTTTCACGAACTTGATGGCACACTTTACTTTTCTTTCCCCTAATAAACTTGAACCATTGTGTAATCTATGTTGTATATGCTTGCACTTATACGTTGGGGATTATCAAAACCATGCTGTCACGGGGAACGCTTTCAACATTGCACTTGTACATTGTACCCAGTTGATATCATGCTCTTTTGTTTATGGATGTCGTTGGTGTGAAATGAAAGGGGAGCTTGTAAGTACATGGAGTTATGTATGTGTGTTAGAGAAAAGTCTGGGCCACTAGCCTAAGCCATGCCTAATCATGGTGGAAACTTGCAGCGTCACCATAGTGAGCAATCTATGAAGCATTCTTCTTATAAAAAAGAGAGAGATTGAGAAAAAGAAAAAAAAAGAGATGAGAAAAGAGGAAAGAGAGAAAAAAACACCATTTTCCCATGGTAAATAAGAAGATTGCTGAGATGCTCATTGTCTGCTTGCCTTGCCATTTTTATTATGGGATAGCTCCTGTATCATGTGCAAGGGGTACCTCGTTGGCGGTTCTCTATGATACACATGTACTTACTATGACAAGAACTTACCGGTAACTAAACTTGAATATCATGAGGAGCGGCCCTCGTATTCAAGGGACATGAGATTTCCAACTTATACTTTGTCAAGCATATACTCCATAGTTTGTTCACTTTAACCTTAATCACTTCAAGATGCTTATGATATGGGCAATGAGAGCTGAAAGCTAATAAGTACCATAATTTTTGGAAGCTCTTTATGAGACTTGAATCCCTACTTCCTTCTATGAAGGCATTTCTTTTACTTTTATGTTGAGTCTCCATCTTCTATATTTATGCACCTATTAAGAGAGCATACTAGCCATTCTTAGTTTAATGTGCATTGTCCCAAGACTTGTTGATTGATGCATAACTTTGATATTTCTTGTTCTTAAACTATTTGTATCTAGTCACCCTTATGAACTTTGAAGGTGTCCTATGCATTTATGTTTTGCTACAATATGAGGGACAAGCTGAATGCCATTCTCATTATGTTTTCTATATGTGAAACAAACAAACGTCTTTCAAAACATTGTTATTCATGAATCTTTTGTTTGTGCCTTTTCATGTTACAACATAGTTGCTATGTCTTATTGTCAGAACTATATCTTTCATGCTATGTTAAAGTACTATGATCCCACCTATCGATGTTTTATAAATGCCTTGATCATGATTATGATGGTGCATGTCACCTAAAAAATTATTCTTTGTTTTTATCACTTACCTACTCGAGGACGAGCAGGAGTTAAGCTTGGGGATGTTGATACGTTGCAAACGTATCTATAATTTTTGATGTTCCATGCTTGTTTTATATCTACTTTCTTATGTTTTGTCCAGACTTTGGAGTATTTTTATACACTTTCTTGGACTAACCTATTAACAAGATGCCACAGTGCTAGTTGCTTGTTTTCTGCTGTTTTTGGTTCGAGGAAAGCCAAAAAATAAATATTCTCGGAGTTGGATGGGACAAAAGCCAAAGTCAATATTTCACCGAGGGGAACACGGAGGCAGAAGACGAGACGAAGAGGGGCCAGGGCCGGCCATTCCACCTAGCCACGCGGCCAGACCTGGCCCGCGCCTGGGGGTGGTGTGGGCCCCCTGGTACTCCGCCGACCTTTCCCTTTCGCCTATAAGAAGCCTCCGATACAAAAACCCTAAGGACTCGATCAAAATTCCACGAAAGAGTCTATAGCCGCAGCCATATCCATCCCTAGATCGGGAGGGATCTGAAGCACTTCCCGGCACCCTACCGGAGGGGAGAGATCACCCTGGAGGCCTTCTTCATCACCATGCCTGCCTCCGGTGTGATGCATGAGTAGTTCATCCCTAGACTACGGGTCCATGTAGTAGCTAGATGGTTGGTTCTTCTCCTTTGTGCTACCATGTTTAGATCTTGTGAGCTCTATTCATGATCAAGATCATCTATTTGTAATCATACATGTTGTGTTTGTGGGGATCCGATGGATATTGAGAAGCTATTTCAGATTGATTGTTGATTCTATCATGTCTTTGTTATTTGTGATCTTGCATGCTCTCTGTTGTTAGTAGCTATCCTGGCCGAGTAGATGCTAGCAACTCCAAGAGGGAGTAGTTATGCTCGATAGTGGGTTCATGCCTCTAGTAATCTGGGGAAGTGACAGAAATCTCTAAGGTACTAGATGTGTTGTTGCTACTAGGGAGAAAACAACAAACCTTTGTTCATAGAATAATCGTATTGTTTACTTTACACACTTTGCTTAATGCAATTATCTGTTGCTTACAACTTAATACTGGAGGGGGTTCGGATGATAACCTGAAGGTGGATTATTAGACATAGATGCAATTGGATTACGGTCTATGTATAATATTGTAATGCCCAATCAAATCTCATAGGAGTCAAGATGATTAGTATATGCATGTATGCTTTCTCGATGTTTGTCAATTGCCCCGCTGTAATTTGTTCACCCAACATGTCATCTATCTTAAGGAGAATCGCCACTAGTGAACTATGGACCTCAGACCTTTCTTTTACTATCAATCTACAATCTACTATTTACTATTTTCTGTTTACTTTCTGCAAGCAATTACTATCTTCCACACTATACATTTAATCCTTTTTTAGCAAAACCGGTGAGATTGACAACCCCACTGTAAGTTGGGGACAAAGTTCTGTGGTTGTGTTGTGCAGGATTCCAAGTTGGAAATAACACCTTGGAGGTGTTTCCTTGCTCCTACTGGTTCGATAACCTTGGTTTCATAACTGAGGGAAAACTTGCTGCTGTGCTTATCATACCTTCCTCTTGGGGTTACCCAATGAGCTCGAATATATTTTGACCCACCAACGCTGAACACCAAAACCAACTAACCACTAGAAAACACACACACAGAAAGCTTATGGTGGATAGGTATGGAAGGTTGCGTGTCCAAGAATAATCCAAAATCAAGATATTGTAATGGCAAGTAAAGAACCACGATGATCACAAAGCAAAACAAGTCAATCCAAAAGGTAGGAATTATATACAAGGAAACACACACGGTGGGATAAATGGGACTTGTGCGACGGAGAAAGTGAGCTAAGAACCAACTTAGCAAAGACTATAAGCTCGTGTCGCACAAGTGCAAGGAGAGACGCTAGTTCAATTGCAATAAATTGGTGGGCTACTAGATATGCACAATAAGTACCACCTATATGATGTTCATCGAGCTTGCCCTTCCTATTCTATGAGGCACTTGTTTCTTTATTTCTCTTTTCCTTTTTATTTTTCTATTTTTTTCTCTTTCTTTTTCACTTGCCCCTTCCTTGTGCCAACAACTATTCAAGATAACTATATGAGATAGTGCGCTCATAACTTTTTCTCGGAATTCTACAAGGTATCAAATGTGCATAGCCCAAGCAATCATAGGAGGAACTAGTCTCAATAGGTGTTCATTGAACACAAAGATAGTGTAGCTCACAAAGGAAAGCAAGTGGGTAGAAGTCTTGGCCAAGCTTCACCCTTTATTGGTGGATTCCGCCTTGCTCACGGAATTTGTATGGAGTAGATAGCAAGAACCATAGAGATGATGATGTAGAGCTCCTTCTCCTCTTCGAAACGATCTAAAGAATACCAAATCCGAGTTCGTATGCAAAAGTTATGCTCAAAACTGTGAAGCAGTTTTTCTATCTGTAGGTGGAGCGAAAACTCCGTCCTGGAGGGCGGAAACTCCGGTCTGGGGGCCGGAATCTCCGGTCTAGGGACCAAATCTCCACTTCGGAGGTTCCAGGACGTGTAGAACTCGACCGGGACGTGATTTTTGCGGAAAAACTTGAACCAAAAAACCAAATTGGTGGGGGAAATCAAGGAATTAGGCCATAGGAACGCATGGGAAGGTACATCAACAAGTTTAGCAAGAAATCCACAGATCAAAACCTACCACAATGCACTCAAATCACAGATCGATCCAAAACACGAATTGGGGCTATTTTTGGTGAAATTTTCGAATTTATGGGGAAAAGACTAAATCGATGAGAAATCCGTGGCAACCAAAAGCTGCTAATACCAGATGTTAAGGGGTAACCCCGTGGGTGGCCCGATATTCACGGATCTCGTGGTCAAATTGATGGGAAAGCGAGGGAAACGGGAGAAGGTAGCAGAAGCGGATGCACACCTCGCGAAGAACATGATGAACACACGCAAAACTCACACAATACAAGGCCGATTTCTCCTGCCGGTGGCCACCGGTCCGATAGAATCCTCACAAGGAAAGATCGGTCAACGTCCTCCCTCGATCCCACATGGAGAGGTAAGAACACCTTGGAGAGGGTCTTGACGTCTTGGTAAAGGGACACCGATGCCAAGGCCTTGTACAAGAGGCAGGCGTGATGCAAAATCCAACGAGGTGGTGACAATAGTCGGTCCCCTTTGGTAGAAGGGGATGAGGCAAAACTAGAGATTCCACAAAGGGGGTTGTCTTTAGTCTATCATCTATGCCTAGGGTAACATGAGGCAGTGGGGGCACTATATATATGCCAGCCACTAGTTCAAGGGTACTTTAGGAATAAAAGGGGAAAGTCTGGGCGGACTAAGGGGTACATGGGCCAAAGGCCCAATTGGCAGCACGCAGACCCATACGCTCAAGCCGGAGACTCCGGTGTAGGGGTCCGAAGACTCCGGTGTGGACCGGAGGTTTCAGTCCGTCTCCGGAGGGGCATTCTGTCTGTCCTCGAGCTCGATGTCGGGGGGATGATCTCCAGGTACCCAAACCGGACAAGAAGCCAGGCAGTCGGATCGCGTCCGGCTGACCAGATGCAGCCAGATAGGGTAAAACAGGCCAGCTATCCCCCGGTAGCTAGATCATCAAGAGGCAGCCGGATACGGCGACGTAGCCGGACCCAATCAGTGGGACAAGACGACGTGCGTATCAGTGCACGGTACACCCTGTACGATGACAAGACTAGCAACCACACGGCCATACCGAAGACTTTGCGAGGATGACGCAGGAACAGTGGCCTGTGCTGACGACGGGCTCGCACGGCGTCCACTGTGCCTACGACAGCCATACCACTCGTACTCCGATAAGACATGCCATACTGGATACTGTAGATGACTAGCCGGCTGGGACCCGCCTGTGGGGCCCGCCAGTTAGACTAGCCAGTGAGACCTTTGCCTCTTTGCCTATATAAGGAGAGGCAAGGCCTCAGTAGAAAGGGTTATTCATACAACATTTAAGGCAGTAGCTAGCACATACAGCTCGAGGAGCACTTGTAGTTCGTGTATTCCACATAGTCAGATCCGGCAGGAGTAGGGGCTTTACCTCATCACGAGGGCCCCGAACCTGGGTACTTCTTGCGTCCTGCTATGCCCGCTTGTATCCAATCCCGCCTGCGGACGCCGTCGATAGCTTCCCTGCTAGTCCCCACACCTCTATCTAACCTCCTCAGGTACTGCCATTCCCAATACAACGACAGTTGGCGCCCACCGTGGGGCAAGATGGCTTCGACCGGAGTCACGTTCCGCATGGGACCCCACACTTCAGCCGGTGAGCGCGTGGCCTCCGGGCTTGTGCTCACGCTTGGCAAGTTCGACTGCATCATCGACAACGCCTCCTGCTTCGCCGGAACCTCCTTCCCGGCGAACGACACTGTCCTGCTATTCGGCGATCTCCCCGTCTACGTTGCCACCGTCCCGGAGCGTTTCCCTAGGGAAATCGTCTCTGTCGCGGAGCTGCCGCGCTCAGCGGCAGCGCCTCCGTCACGTCCCGCGGCGTGGAGGTCATGATGGCCGGTTCCAGCTCCCATCCCCGCCAGCCGCGGGAGCGACGCACGGACGAGGTCAGAACTTCCGCTCCCCCGCAGCCTCGGAACCCGGTGGAGGATGCCATTGATTGGCTCCTAACGCCGGTTAACCTCGGGGATAACCCGGAGGAAGCGGAGGCCAACTTCAGCATGGAGAGATAGATCCTTCTCCATGAGGCCATGGAGCTGGCGGCAGCCCGCAAGCAACTCGAGATCACCCGACGCGAGTACGAACGCGCGCACGGCCTTACTCCGGCTACCGTGGAACCGAGCCGGCGCGGCCAGGTACGTCGTCGGGGTGGCGAGCTGGGCGGTAGGATGGAAAAGGACGGGGAACCGGATCCCGCGCCTGCCCTCACACGGCCCACCTACAGCACGCCCATCAAGAACCTTCACGTGGCGCGAGCCGCAGCAGAGGAACTACCCAGCCTGGAGGGCGATGAGCGGGCCCGCCAGCACGCTCGCGTGCAGGAGCTCCTCCGCGTCGCGGACGAGCAGGCCGGTGCCAGCCGGCAGATGCAGGAAGACCTTAGCTACTCCAGGGGAGCAAGCTACCTGCCAACAGCAGGGGCGCGCCGCGCGACACCCAGCAGGCGTCCTCCCCTCAGCCGCCCAGGGCCCGCAGTAGGCGTCGCAGCTCTGGCACCAGGGGCCAGCCGCGCCAGGAGCAGACAGTGAACAACAACCCGCCACCCTCCCCCTCCGCCAGCCGGAGTGCCCAAACCAGCCGGTTCCCGTCTATCGGGCCGGGTGGGAGCGCCCAACCCGGATTGTCCGGATGCCCGCGACCGCATCGAGCTCCTCGATTAAGGGCGCATCACGGAGAAGGAAGATTCGACCGGCCCGGTTTGTTTCGGACCCCGCATCCGAAACGAGCCGTTTCCGGATAAATTCTCCCTGCCCAGGGACACCCCCAAGTACGACAGCAGCATGAAGCCAGAAGACTGGTTGACCGACTATGCTACGACAGTCGGCATCGCCGACGGGAATAAGCGCACAGCTGTGCGCTACGTCCCCCTCATGCTAACCGGGTCGGCAAGGACATGGCTCAATAGCCTTGCGCCCAACAGCAACAACGCCTGGCCTGACTTCCAGAAGGTGTTCGTCCGCAACTTCAACGGCACATACAAACGTCCAGGGCGCCCGCGCGACCTGGCCTTGTGCGTCCAGGGTGACCACGAGACAGACCGCGAGTACCTCGCCAAGTGGATGGAGCTGCGCAATACTTACAAGGGCATCCTAGAGAGCCAAGCCATCAGTTTCTTCATTGAGGGTTGTCGAGAGGGCACCATGCTTCGCCACCGGCTACTGTGTGACGAGCCGAAAACCATGACGGAGCTCATGACGGTTGCGGACCAGTACGCCACGGCGGATGCTGCCATGAAGAAGCCTCTCCGAGTAAACGCGGACGGGCGTCTGACTCCCACGGAGCCAGCTCGCGACCGACCAAGCAACCCAGCAGGAGAAGTCGGATCCTCCAAACGCCACGGCAATGACAACCGGTTCCATGGGGACCGCTAGGCTGGACAGCAGAAGCCTCGCTACCACGCGCGGCAAGTTAATGATGTGGAGGGTGCGCTCGACGCACCGGCTAATGAGGCAAGAAAGCAGAAGCAACGGCTCACCTTCGACCAGATGTTTGACGGCCCGTGCAATTGGCATAGCGGTCCCTTCAAACCGGCTACGCACACCACCCGGAACTGCAGCTGGACCCGCCAGCTAAAGGACCAGGGCAACTAGCCTTGTCCCCCGCCTCCCCCACCGGGTGGACCTCCACCACCGGCTAGGGGAGCCGGCAATGATGGTAACAGTGGCAACGGTAGCAACAACAACAACGGCTACCCCCAGCCACACGCCGCCTACCACATCTTCGAGACGGAGCAGGACGACAAGCACAACCGCAGGCGACGCTCCAAGGAGGTCAATGCCATCGTCTCTCCGGTCCCCCAGTACCTGAACTGTTTGGAAACCCCCATCACCTGGAGCCTGTGTAACTACCTCGATGAATTATGCTCTTAGTTACATGCCTGGATGAGCGAAAGTGGTTAAAATAGTACGGTGGGGCCCGGGGCCACTCACGGTAGACCTTTCGGCCGTCCTAACCACTTTCAGAGCATCGAGACAAGAACGAGCGGCGTAATCGGCAGGCGAAGGGATCAACTACATACACAAGTGAGTATGTATGCAAGCCACATACAACAGTCCTCAGAGCCATTCCATCTAAAAGAAATAGAAATATTGAAAAGCCATACGGCAAGATTCAAATATCCTAGATAGAGATAATATGTTAGGATAGCTCCTCATACATCAAACATCAGAGTATCAGGCGGAAGCGGAAACAAGATCCGAGTACGGATAAGAAGCAAATCGGCATAAGATGCCACATAATTAAACACATCCCACCCACAGATCTCATGGATCCCCGTTCCCGAAATCTCTACACCGAGTGATCATTGCCAACATCATCCGTCTCCTCCACCCAATATCCATCTTGCGAGTACAGCTGTTCATCTGAATCAAACAATTTATCGTGTGAGACCCTAGAGGTACTCAGCAAGTCTTTATGCCTCTAAAGGGACATAACCTGGGGTGACGCAATTACAGCGAAAGATAATAACTAACAAGTCTAAATATACCCGCTAACCATCCGCCTAACCAATGATAGACGGATGTCCGTGAGTTAAGAACAACAGTTATAACAGTATAATTAACAGATCCATCCTCCTCCTCGCTTACCAACGAGGAAGCGGACGGACAACCCCATCCGTTGGCAGTTTTATTAACCATTCCATGAGTATTTCACTAATTACTAATCAGGTACTTAGTGAGATTAAAGCGGTACTTTAGTTATACTTGTCTATGATCAAGAAACTGTGCTCCAAGTCGTCCATAACCGCGGACACGGCTTTCAGAAAGATTTACCCTGCAGGGGTGCACAAATAGCAACACACGCTCGATCAATCTCGGAAAAACCAACTCAAAACCCAACGAGGCATTCACGACAAAGCGATCACAGGATTCAGAAATATTTCAGGGGGCCACCCCATTAAGCTACCCGCAACGAAGTTGGCCGGCTCCGAGACGGACCCAAGGTTTGTGTCAATGGCTGTAAACGACTGGGAACCTGAAAATGTGACTGGGCTTGTCGATACCACGAAAACATTCCACGATCCAAAACAGTACAGGTGCTCCACGCACAATCTTAATAAAGCAGTAACATGGCATAAGTACAGGATAGTAATAAAGCCCCAAACTACTTTGTGGCCCCGAGAAATAGAAATAAATCAAGCTCTGGCTCAGGGGGGTCCATAAGGCCTCCCGGATGTGGATAGTGTGAATAGTCAAGGAACATGATTCAAGTACTCGGGGTCCTACGGGACAGAGCATGAAAAACCAAATAGCAGTTATTGCTCACTGGTGCCTCTTTCATTAGTTATCCCATTACTACTCAGGTTAAGTTCTTTAGGTACCTCGTTATCCATCAGACACTCACATACCCTACACATGCTCTTCTACGACTCACATGGCTCAAACAACTCCTGTAGTAATGGCTCTTGGGATGGAGGAACAAGCGTCGGTGGGGTTAAAAAGTAAAGGCTATGCAGTACTTGGGATTCAATTTAATGCAATCGCGACTCAATGATGCAAGAATAAGATTGAGGCAATAGGTACTATATGTATGGAATCATGTGGTAGTGCTTTCCTGGCAGCTCAGTTGAAGCGAGAGACGGATCTGGGTAGAACTCCTGTGATTCCTGATAATTCTCCTGCTGGGCGTCTATTCGAATAAGAACCAAACAAACAAGGGCTAACATAAATAAAGTGCACAAGCATATGAATTAAAATGCGACAAGCGAACAAGCATGCCATGATGAATGATGCACAATTACATGGCATTAAAGTAGCATGGCAAGTGTGAGGTGTGGTACAAGAATAAAGCATTTTATTAATTATTTAGCCAAGTTTTATTGTCATAAACAGTTCTGATTTTTAATAATGACAGGATTCATGCTTCAATTCAGAACAAGGAATGCATAGATAGAACGGGATCGTCGCACTGATCGATTTAGACATATTATTTTTCAAATTTGGAGTTATAGATTTAAAGTTATTAATTTATTAAGAAAAAGGGCATTTTATTGTAATTTTAATCATCTCGAAAATTAAAGTGGTCAAACATTATTTTGAATAGCATATTTGAATTCCTCACATTTTCCTGATTCAAAAACATATATCATTTGTATTATTTGGATTTGTAATTTAAAAGTTATTTAAAAACAGATTTGAATTCATTACTAAAACATTTAATGAAATTATTTGTTTAAACAGAAAAACGGGCCAACTTTATCTACCCAGCCGCAGCTAGCCCTAGACGCGGACAGGTGGGACCTGATGCACCGCAGGCCCACGTAACAGAGGCGGGCCAGGCGCGGCACAGGGGACTGCGGGTTGAGAAACAGAAAACCCGGGGGCCTTTTCGTAAGACTGCATCCGCGGCTGACAGGTGGGGTTAGGGTGGAGCACGGGGGACGGAATCAAAATTTACAGTGCCTTTTTCTGAAAACGCCACGGGAGGCTGACAGGTGGGGTCGGAGGGGAGCGCGGATTGAGCAGAGAAAAAGTGTGGGTTTTTTTTGCTAAACTGCCACGGCCACTGTGGATCTTCTCTATCGAATGGACGTCTGATGGAAAACGGCACGCGGCGACAGAGCGCATGACGCGGGGGAATCGAACCCGCGACGCGGGACGCGTGCGCTGAGGGCGGAGCCGCTGCGGTAGGTGTGGGGGTTGCTGACAGGAAGTAGCTAGGCGGCTAGATCTACCTAAGCGACGCCACGGTCTGGAAAACAAGCGCGGACGCCGACGCGCATAGAACATTCGATGGAACAACCGGCGCGACCAGGACATGACTGGAATGGCGAGGATGTCTGGGAGGGTCGGGCGCTTACCGCGGGCTCGTTGAAGGGCTTGGATCGGAACGGGGAGCAGCAGAACATCGATGGAGCTGACGAACGGTGGCGCTAGGGTTTCGGTGGGCGTTGAGGTACTGCGGCAGATGTGGGCTTCTCCTCCTTGCTAGGGTGCTTCGGGAGATGTGGAGGAGCAGCGCGGTCTTCCTCGACACCGTCCACACCATGCCCGCTTCCTCGATACGGAGATGGCAGCCAAAACCGAGGTGGTGGCCGGAGTAGACAGAGGTGGAAGGGGAGGGAGAGGAGGTAGGGCACGTCGCGAGGCCAGGGGAATCTGGGAGCACGGTAGAGAGGTGAGAGGGGGTAGATAGCAGAGGGAGAGGGGAGGGTGCCGTGTGGGAGCGGGGTAGAGAAAAAGTGGCCTCGACACCTTTTTCGTCCTCTCCTTCACGTGCTCTAGTTGGGGCTCGGCCTGGGCAGGCACGGGTAGGGGCTGCCAGCTGGGGACGGCGAGGCTGAGGGGCGGATCGGGTGTCCCTTTGTGGCAGAGAGAAAAGAGAGAGGAGGTCCGGGGTAGCTAGGGTTAGCTAGAGGGGGAGGCTCGGGTTAGGGTTGAGGTAGATGGGGTAGCTGGGGTGGGGCCTTGCTGTCCGAGAGAGAGAGGGAATGCTTCAGCATGGTGATCATGGGATTAGGGTTTAGAGAAAAGAGAGAGAGGGATGACATGGTGGTTAGGGTTTTACACATGAGCAAACAAGATCAAGCATGAAGGGGTGGTATGGTGAAGAGGTGAGAGAGAAAGGTGAGATTATGGTTAGATGATGCATGATCTAGGCTTGATCAAGTGTAAGGGAAAAATGAATGTGGATGAAGACTCACATGCTCATGCATGACATTTACACATGTGAGGGTGGCTTGATGGGCACATGGCAAGGAAAAAAACAAGGTGAAGAGGTTTAAGATGGAGAGAGAGCTCACAAGAAAGGATCCACTCAAAAACAAAGAAAAACCAAAGGAAATCAAATAGTGGTGAAGGTTGCATGGCCCATGCAAAAACATTAAATGCCATGTTTTAATCTTGTGACAACAAAATAATTAACAAGGCATGATTCCCATGCATTACCAAAATGTGGAGCAAGGCCAAGCATGGAAAATAGAATTGGATCCATCCCCACCCACATGAGCTAGATTAAATGCCAAAAGAAAATAAAAGCCCATGGGTAATTAGGATGGTGGAATTATAAGGTGGTGACAAAGAAAGGTGGTGTATTGTAATAAAAAATATGCCCCCAACTCAACTTGGTCATTAAACAATATATCAATAACCAAATACAATTAATAATGCATATGGGATAAGAACCAAATGGAAAGGGTTTTATATGATGCTCAAATGCAATGTGGCATGATGACATGAGCATGATATAATTATGATGCAACAATTATATGTAGAAGTAGCCATTATATTACTAAACCATGTAGCATTACAATTGTTAGACAATTGGGATGCTACAGCCGGGCAGATCAGCTAGAGCATCTGCCGACTCCTGGGGGCGAACCCAGTCCTGGTGCTGAAGAAGAACAAGACCTGGCGCATGTGTATCGACTACACCAGCCTGAACAAGGCGTGCCCGAAATACCCCTTCGCCTTGCCCCGTATCAATCAAGTCATCGATTCCACGGCCGGCTGTGATTTGTTGTCTTTTCTAGATTGTTATTCCGGGTACAATCAGATCCGGCTAAACCCGGCTGATCAGATTAAGACATCATTTATCACCCCCTACGGGGCTTTCTGCTATGTAACCATGCCTTTCGGCCTAAAGAACGCAGGCGCCACCTATCAGCGATGTATGCAGAAATGCTTGCACTCGGAGATAGGCCGAAACGTGCACGCTTACGTGGATGATGTGGTCATCAAGACCAAGGAGAAGCGCACCCTCCTCGAGGATCTGGGAGAGACATTCGGTAACCTCCGCCAGTACCGGATGAAGCTGAACCCAGAGAAGTGCGTCTTTGGAGTACCATTCGGCCAGCTACTCGGTTTCCTCGTATCACAACGAGGTATCAAGGCGAATCCAGAGAAGATCGCGGCCATCGAGAGGATGCAACCGCCCAGGAACCTGCTTGGGGTCCAGAAGTTCACCGGATGCCTGGCTTCCCTCAGTCGCTTCGTCAGCCGGCTGGGGGAGAAGGCACTCCCGTTGTACCAGCTGAGGAAGAAGACGGGCAAGTTCTCCTGGACTTCACAAGCCGACACCGCGTTTCACGACCTCAAGCGCATGCTATCCACAACACCGGTTCTAGCCACACCGGAAAGCAAGGAGCCGATGTTGCTCTATATAGCAGCCATCAGCTGGGTCATCAGCGTCGTCCTGGTGGTGGAGCACCCCGAGGAAGGCAAGGCTCAGCCGGTTCAGAGACCCGTCTACTACCTCAGCGAGGTTCTCTCCCTCTCCAAGCAGAACTACCCCCACTACCAGAAGATGTGCTACGGCGTGTACCTGGCATGCAAGAAGCTCAAGCACTACTTCCAGGAGCACCCGATTAAGGTTGTGTGCACTGCACCCCTTTCGGAAATCATCGAGAACAAGGACGCCACCGGCCGAGTCGCCAAGTGGGCCATCAAGCTCGCCGCCTACTCCATCTAGTACGAGCCCTGGCTCACGATCAAGTCGCAGGCGTTGGCGGACTTCCTCGTCGACTGGGCCGAGACCCAGTATCTCCCACCGGTTCCGGAGTCGGACCACTGGCGGATGCACTTCGATGGGTCGAAGATGCTCGGGGGCTTGGGAGCCGTCATCGTGCTCACCTCGCCCAAAGGAAACCGGCTGGAGTACATGCTGCAGATCCACTTCAAGGCCTCCAACAACGTAGCCGAATACGAGGCACTGGCGCACGGGCTCCGGTTGGCCAAGGAGATCGGTGTCAACCGGATCCTATGCTTTGGTGATTCGGACTTGGTGGTGCAGCAGGCGTCCGGAGAATGGGACACCAGAGATGCAAACATGGCTCTCTACCGATTCCACATCCAGAAGCTCAATGCGTCCTTTGACGGGTGCGAATTTCACCACATCCCCCGCATCAACAACGAGGCAGCTGATGCGCTCTCCAAGATCGGATCCACCAGGCAGGCCATCCCACCAGGGGTCTCCTTGGAGCACCTGCGCAAGCCATCCATCAACCCGTCACCAGAATCAGACTCCATCATATGGGCAGGAAGCGTTCCGGCTGACGGAACAGCGGGAGCAGAGCCGGCAGAACCACCGAAGAAGAAGACCCGCACCAATTCCGGCCAGGCAGTGCCTTCCGGCTCACAAGACCCGGGGGCTGCCGGCTCGCCTAGTTGCTCGGGGGCTGCCATCCTGGGTACGCCACCCGGACAACCCCCCGACATCCGTCAGCCGGAGGACAGGAGCGTCCTCGTCATTCGGGAAGTGCCATCCTGGGCACAGCCCTTCATGAGCTACATAGCCAATGGAGAACTCCCGGATGACGAGGTGGAGGCCAGGCAAATCCGGCGCCGTGCGCACATGTACACCATCAGAAACGGCGAGCTGTACAAGCGCAGTGTATCCGGTATCTTCCAAAGATGTGTCGATGTGGACACAGGCTACCGGCTACTCAAAGATATCCACCAGGGCGAGTGCGGACACCACGCTTCGTCAACGGCGATAGTCACCAAGGCGTTCTGCCATGGTTTCCATTGGCCCACCGCCCTCGAGGACGCTGAGCAGCTGGTCCGCGCATGCAATGGGTGCCAACGCTTCGGGCAGTTCAGGCACATACCAACTTCGGTACTCAAGACCATACCGATCACCTAGCCCTTCGCGGTTTGGGGCCTCGACATGGTCGGTCCTTTCAAGCGAGCATGCGCGGGCATGACCCACCTACTGGTAGCGGTGGACAAGTTCACAAAGTGGATCGAGGCCAAGCCTATCCGGAAGCTGGATGGAGCGACGGTTGTTAACTTGTTCACCGACATCATCAACCGCTTCGGCTACCCCAACAGCATCATCACCGACTACCGCACGAACTTCGCCAAGGGGGCCTTCGCCCGGTTCTGTAGCAACAAGGGCATCCGACTGGACCTCGCCTCTGTCGCGCTCCTGCAATCCAACGGTCAAGTCGAAAGAGCAAACGGCTTGGTGCTAGCCGGCATCAAGCCATGCCTCATCGAGCCGTTAGAGCGGTCACCCGGATGTTGGATCGAAGAACTTCCGTCTGTGCTGTGGAGCCTCCGCACCACGCCGAATAGGTCAACCGGCTGCACGCCGTTCTTTCTGGTCTACGGATTGGAAGCCGTCCTCTCTGCCGACATCGAGTTCGACTCCCCGCGCAAGCTCCTATACGATGAAAAAGCCAACCAGGAGGCACGGGAGGACGGAGTAGACCTCCTGGAGGAGGCCCGCGAGCTGGCCCTGTCTAGATCAGCCCTGTACCAGCAGCGACTACGTCGCTACCATTCAAGCCGGATCCGCCCAGTCGCATTCCGCGAGGGTGACCTGGTTCTCCGGCTGGTGCAAGACACGAAGGGCAAGCACACGTTATCGCCACCCTGGGAGAGCCCCTTCATCATCAGCCGGGCACTGCCCAACGACTCCTACTACCTCATCGACGCGCAGCAGCCGTGCAAGAACAAGATGGACAAGTCAGACGAGGAGACCGAGCGTCCCTGGAACGCGGCCCTGCTGCGCCCGTTTTACACCTAGTCGCCAGGCAGTGTATGTATCCCGAAAACCCTATGAATGAAAATGCGGACCCCCACGAGAATCTCGGGGGCTCCTTGCTAGAAATGTGTGAGCACCTATTTTCCGGTTCAAGTTTTCCGGCTCCGGCAACCCCTACTCGGGGGTTCGCCGGCTGGCCCGGCCTGCTAAGTCAACAAACCGGCTGAGTAGTGTGTGACAATGTCAGAGGCCCACTCTTCGTCTCAGCTACAGACCGCAACCCGGCTGTCCGGCTAGCAAGAGCAAAAGCCCGAGGCATCCCACACGAAAAACGGGGAGGAGACGCGACAGATCGGGTGTCCCGGCCCTGCAACTAGCTTGAACCAATCCAGCTGCTAAGCCATTAGTACTGTGTGCAATGTACTGTCAGCTCCCTTCCATTCCGGCTGCAGACCGCAACCTAGCTGCTCGACAAGGACGCAGCGAAAACAGCGGAGCGCACGGGAAAGCGACTAAGTGTCTAGAAAGGGACAAGCCAGTTTTCGAAAAAACAAGCCGTTTTCCGGCTACAATTTGGCGGACTAACCTACTAACCTATGTGGACATATGTTTATGCGTATGTACATTTTTGTCCGACTACCTGAGTCAGAATTCAGGAGAAGGAAAGAAGATTCGAAGTCCTTGCCTTCATCAAGCGCTCCGAATCTCGGGGGCTACACCCACAGGGTGCGCTCGCGCGCCCCTAGTGGAATCTTGTAGTTCCCGACCGGCTAAAGGCGTTTAGCCGGCCATTCGGAGCCCAGGTGAGGGCAAGGGCTGGAGCAAGAGAAGACAAGGAAGATTCGAAGCACCTGGCTACGCCAGCTACTCTGAATCTCAGGGGCTACACCCAGTGGGTGCGCTCGCGCACCCCCACTGGAATGTTAAGTCCCCCGGCTGAAGGCATTCAGCCAGCGAAAGCAGCCGACTGGGACGAGGCCTGTCAGATAAAGTTAGAAGACTTGGAAGAAATGAGGACGATTTGAAGCACCTGGCTACGCCAGCTACTCCGAATCTCAGGGGCAACACCCAGTGGGTGCGCTTACGCGACCCCGCTAGAGGTGTAGTTCGTCTGGCTAAGGGTGTGTAGCCGGACGAGGTTAGCAAAATATCGAAAGGAAACTCAACACACAAATTAAGGGAGATTCAAGAATTTCAACGATTAACAAACAAAAGGGAGGCGAAGCTCCCATAAGTTACCCGGCGTCAAAGATAGCCGGTACAGAGAGACGAGGTTCATGGATATCTAAGACAAGACAAATACACCCGGCATCCCGGGGCAATAACTAGATGGCAGGACCCTTGCCGTGAGGGAGATCTTGGCCGGCAGAAGCTTCGGGCAGCGGAGGAGGCGTGGAGCTTGATCCGGCTCCAGCACCTGCGGGCGGCGGCATCGGGCCCTCCACGTCAGGAGTGCCGACGGACTCCGAGTCGGTGAGCACCTCGTCGGGATCCACATAGTTGGCAATCTTGATGGCGGATCCGCGGAGCTCCGAATGGGCTTGGCGGATGGCGGCAAGATCGGCCCCGGCACGGAAGCCACCGTCGATCTTCTCGATGCGGGCGTCCTTGTACTAGGATAGCATGAGGGCAAGATCCATCTCTGCTCCGGCCCGCGCCGCTAAGTCCCATAGCCGGTCCACCGCAACCGGCACCTCCCCCACCTTCGCAGCTAGCTGCGCCATCGTCTCCGGAACCAGAGCCTCCGGCCACACGAAGGAGAAGACGTCCCGCGCCGCCTGACGAAGCTTGGCAGCTTCCTCGCCAAGAAGGACGACGAGCTCCTAGGCCGTCGGCTGCGCTCTCGGCCAGTTCTCCTGCAGCCGGTTGTAAGCCAGCAGGTCTATGCCGGGGTAAAAGGCTGTCAGAAAAGAGGGGTCAGATCCGGCTACCGGATCCGGAAAGAAAGGAAGACGGGAAAAGGAACTCACCCTTGGCAGTGTGTCCGACCTGCATCAGCTCCTCCACCAGGGCCTTCTCCTTGATCGCCAGCCGTTTGATCTCCTTCTCTTGGTCCTTGTTCTGGGCGTCGATAAGGGTGAAGGCTTCAGCCCGGCTAGCGAGCGAGGCGTCGCGCTCCTTGATGGTGGCCTCCAGACCGTCTACCCTCGCGTGCCAATCCTTGTTCTGCAGCCGCAGAGTGGAATTGGACTTGCTTAGCCGGTCGTTCGCTTTCTTCAAGCGATCGATCTCGCGCTGAGCGCACACGAGGATGGCTACAGAAATTCTAGCTATTAGTAAAAAAAAGCCAAGAGAAGCGAGCTTACTCTGGGAAGTCCCGTTGGCGGCAGCAAGCTTCTGCTCCAGCATCCTGTTCCCGCCGGCTGTGGCCTCCAGCAGCCGGATCTCCTTCACCGCCAGCTCGAGCATGGCGGCAAGGTCCGATAGCGAGGCGACGGAGGAAGCGTCGTCGTCCACGGGGTTGATGGCCAAGGTCTCCTTCGCCACGACCACCGCCGTTCGCCACTCCTTCCCAGGCTCCTCGTCGGAGTTGTCATTGCCAACAATGACGAGCTCCTTGTCGGCAGCCCCCCGCGTGCCTGCGGAGGAGCCTTCTGGCTGGGAGGGCTCCGCTTCCGGCTGGGGACCTTCCGGCTAGGCGGAGGAGGTCGGCTCAACTCGAGGCGGAGGCGAAGGCTGTGTCTCGGAAGAAGGAGGGTCGCCGGTTGGCGTAGTCGGGGCATGGGGCGGCGACCCGGCCGGCGCTCGTGCCGGGCTTGCGGCTCTGAAGGAGACCAGTGTGCTAAAAAGAAAGAGGAAAAGGCAAGAGCAAAATAAACCAAAGTCAAAAAAAGAAGAAAAAGGGCAAACAGACAGAAGGCGCCGAAAGAAAAAGGGGGGGAAGGAACGTACCCCGGCACAACCAGGGGCGGCCCCTTCTTTCGGCCAAGACGGCTTGGCGGCAAGGCACCGGACCGGCTCCTCTTGGGAGCCGGCTCCTCCGTTGCAGGCCGGCGGGAGCCGGAGTGGCTGGAGCCGCTCCCGCCCGCCTCGCCGTCTGTCGCGGAGCGCGTCGCCGGATCCCCGGTCGGCGCGGCCTCCTCCTCCTCGTGCACCTCCGCGTGCGGGTCGGTAGCCGGCTCGTCATTCCAGCTAGGGAAGGCATCGTAGTCCCCGTCCGATTCCTCGTCGGACCGCCGAGCGCGCGACTCGGGCAAGTCAGGCGTGAATACCTCGAGGGGACCCTCGCCCTCCTCGCGAAGGATGCAGGCGAAGATCTGCCGAATACAAGAAGTCAGTCAGACGGAACAAGGAAATAACATAGAAAGAGAAAATAAAGTTTCTGGCTATAAGAACTTACCCGGGGCGCGTGGTTCTCCCGGCTGTACGGCGCCAGACTGAACGTCCAGTTCTCCGGCAGCCGCTCCTTGCTGATCGTCCACAACCACTCCTTCAAGTTGTGGTAGCGGGGATCGCGGTGCGACAGCCGGGTCGGGTCCAGCCGGACGGAGTAATAGCACATCTTGTGCGCCCGCTGCTGCATCGGCATCATCAGCCGGGACATCCAGCTAAGAGTGATGTCCCGGCTGGTTAGCCGACAGGTGACGAGGGAGCGCATGCGCTGCAGCATCGCGTCCGTCTCCGCCTTCTCACCGTGGAACTTCAAGTCCTAGTTCTTCCGGCTGGACTCGACATCCTGGAAGGCCAGAAGATTTATCCGGTCGACGTTCTTGACGTAGAAGTACGACTGCTGCCACAGCCGCACCGTGTCATGGAGCAAGAACTTGGGGTAGCCGGATTGTGAGCGGGAGTAGATGGAGGCGCCGCCACAGGTGACTAGCGGCTCCTTCGTGTACTGCACCTGCGGCCGGACTCGGAAGAGCCGGTAGAAGATCCCGAGATCCGGCTGGATCCCGAGATAGCTCTCGCAGAATGCCATGAAGTGCGCTAGCGTCCCGATGGCGTTGGCGCCGAGGTGGTGAAGACAGAGGTCGAAGAAGGCGAG
The DNA here is from genome assembly GCA_910589775.1 of Avena eriantha. Lineage (NCBI taxonomy): Eukaryota > Viridiplantae > Streptophyta > Magnoliopsida > Poales > Poaceae > Avena > Avena eriantha. The sequence goes on from OU342741.1 coordinate 289,825,335, forward strand.
AAAGATCAGGAGGAAGGGGTTCACTGGAAGGGCGAACCCGCGCGCCAGATGAGAGAGGAAGATGACGCGCTCCCCCCTCCGCCGGGTGCGGCGACACCTCTCCCGCCGGCGCCACCCGCACCGCCACCTCCTCCTCCGACGGGAGAACGTGGGTGGCACGTTACTTCTGAATCTGGTCTTCGGTGACGGACGAGCCGCACCAAGCCCCGCGGTTAGCGGCCATTTCCGGCTGGTGGAGAGGAGCAGCGACGGAAGAGTGGCGGTGGCCCGTAGCGTCGACGATGGCGAGCGGGCGGCGCAGAAGGCAAGAGCGCAGAAGCAGGAGCACGCGAGGGAGAAGGAGACTGCAGCGGGGGAGCGAAGGAAAGGAACCACCTCCCCCGCGGCGTCCCTTTAAAGGGCCGGAAGGGCAACCGTTGACGGGGCCACGTGGCGCGCATCCAGGCAACCCACACCCCAACCACCGCCCAGGATCCGGTGTGCCAAAGCAGGATGCGCAGAAGATCCCGGAGCAGGAACTGAAGCGCCGGACAGCGGTTTCTCGAGGCGACGTGCGACGGGACGTTACGCTGCCCGCCGTAGAGCAATGATGGCGCGTGCGCCCGTGGCCGGCGTCAGCACTGACGTCACGGGTAGCGCAACTGCCAAGCTCAGCCGGATACAAATTCAAAAACAAGAAGGAGCGCGCGCACATTTCGCCTAAGGGCGGAATCCACACGTGCTCGCGGGCTAGTGTCAGGGGGATGATCCCCAGGTACCCAAACCGGACAAGAAGCCAGGCAGTCGGATCGCGGCTGACCAGATGCAGCCGTACAGGGTAAAACAGGCCGGCTATCCCCCGGTAGCCGGATCAGCAAGAGGCAGCCGGACACGGCGACGTAGCCAGACCCAATCAGTGGGACAGGACGACGTGCGTATCAGTGCACGGTACGCCCTGTACGATGACAAAACTGGCAACCACCTGACCATACCGAAGACTTTGCGAGGATGACGTAGGAACAGTGGCCTGTGCTGACGACGGGCTCGCACGGCATCCACTGTGCCTACGACAGCCATACTGCTCGTACTCTGATAAGACATGCCATACTAGATACTGTAGATGACTAGCTGGCTGGGACCCGCCTGTGGGGCCCGCCAGTCGGACTAGCCAGTGAGACCTTTGCCTCTCTGCCTATATAAGGAGAGGCAAGGCCTCAGTAGAAAGGGTTGGTCATACAACATTTAAGGCAGTAGCTAGCACATACAGCTCGAGGAGCACCTGTAGTTCGTGTATTCCACATAGTCAGATCCGACAGGAGTAGGGGCTTTACCTCATCACGAGGGCCCCGAACCTGGGTACTTCTTGCGTCCTGCTACGCCTGCTTGTATCCAATTCCGCCTGCGGACACCGTCAATAGCTTCCCTGCTAGTCCCCACACCTCTATCTAACCTCCTCAGGTACTGCCGTTCCCAATACAACGACACTCGATCTGGGGGTTGGTCCAGAGATGGGCCGGAGACTCCGGGGTGCACGGTTTGGAGACTCCAGTGACTTCAGGTCGGAGACTCCGGTGTGGCCGGAGACTCCGATGTGCACAGGCCAGAGACTCCGGTGTTTCCTCAAGAAGTACTTGACGATGCATTCTAGGGCTTGGGCCCTGTCCTCCAAATTTGCAGGTTTAGGTTCTGCAGCTATCAGGATAGGTGTGGTAATCGCCTCTCCGAGGAGTTTACGGGCACCATGAGTAACCACGTCTCCATCCAATGGAGTGTCATCTGGCTCAACAGGGATCAAAGATCCATCTGAGTCCTCTTCGTATTCTTCGGGTCTTACCTCATAAGTTGGAAGGTCTTTAACCAGAGTCTTCTTCTTCTTTGCCTTCTTGGCTACGCCGATAGAAAAGATGGCTTTGGGTTCGATTCTTGGAGTTAAGCTTCAATTAGTACTTTCAGACATCTGGATCTTGAGATTATCTCCCAGATCTATATCATCATGAGGTTCGGGAGAGTTTTCTCTGGATCCTTCATCCATGCTATTGCGAAGGCTTTTATCCTTAGCTTCTCCTTCTTCTGCAGGCTTGGAGTTGAACTCTTCTTCATATTCTGCAGAGAACTTTCAGAAATCCACTAATATCATGGAGTCATCCAAAGATGCTGATAAGTCGGTGTTTTTTCTGATTGCCTCTAGCACTGAGTCGTTGTCGTATCCAACATCGGTAGAGCCGGATCTGGATCCAATGTATCCGACAAAGTGCGAATAGTGCGTCCTGAGGTAGTTGCGACTTTCTTCGTTGGCTTCCTCAAAATATTTGATAGTCTCAAGGATCTCTTCCATGCTGGCGTTTCTGCCCAGCATCATCTGCCTCAAGGTGTGCCTTAGAAGTGACTTTCCTTCTCCAGCATCGGCAGAGCCGGATCCAGAGCTATTGCTACTTTGATCTTCCTGAGATTCAACCTCTTTGGGGAGAGCCTCATGAGATTCGATCTCCTTGGGGAGATCTGCTTCAGGTTTAGCCTCCTTGGGGAGATCCTCCTCAGGTCCGATCTTCTCCACTATCTCCGCCTCAGGTGCGGGCTGGGTGGGATTAGGGTTTTCGGAGACCCAGAACTGTGTCGCTTTCGCAGACAAAGTGGATCTAGAAATTTCTTCCACCTCTATCATCACCGCTGGGGTGGGTTAGGCAGGTTCAGCGAAACCGAGGTAAACATCAATCTCGCCGAAAGACATGATGGTGTAGGTTGTCATAGGTTCCCTAGCCGGAATCCAAGTCTCATCGAGAAGGACAAGAGGGACGTCACTGGCATAGAGGACCCGGCCAACGGCGATTGTCTCGTCGATTCCGATTCGTGCAGATTCCGCCTAGAACGATGATCCGAAACTCACCTGCCCCATAGTGGGCGGCAACTGTCGTTGGATTGAAGACATGTACGCCGAGAGGGGGTCCTCGAGGCGTGTGGGGAAAGCGGATGTGTGGCGATGGTATTCCGGGACGGTGAGCACACAAGCTTTACCCACGTTCAAATCCATCGGCTTTGGACAAATCCTACTCCTGCTAGCAATCCAGTAATATGACAGAGCCAGAAGTATAGATTACAAGAGAGGTTCGCCTGTGCGAGTTGAGGTTGTAGATTATGGGGTGCCCTAAAAGCTGGTCCCTAGGACGGCTTATATAGATATCCGTCCTAGGTGATGAGTACATCTCTACTATCCTTCCATTATTCAACAATGATGAAGATGATGCAAAGATTCAAGATACTAATGAAAATCATAGTTGGACCAATTACAAGGGTTAGAGCTAAGGTATTAAAACAACAAGTGAATTCTTTCTTGGTTGGTTCTAAGCTATTATCTAATGAGAATTTTATACTACCTAAATCTTTGCATCTATGTGTGATCAGGTATGAAGAAGGTCAGAGGAACACAAGTGAAGAAGGACTGTCATGGGAAGAAGGAACCTCTGTCACGGCAGGATTTCTCTGCCGTGGCAGAATCTGATAGTGTTTCTCTACCACGGCAGAGTTTCCGCAAGGTTTCCTACCATGGCACTATGATGATCTCCAACATATGCGCGAGGGAGGAGACGGAGGCAGGCGCAAGGGAGAAGCAGGAGACTGTGCAAGTCCGTTTGTATGGGTCGGTTTGTATCTTAGTTGAGTCGGACCAAGTCTTGGACGGCTGCCCTTTCCCATATAGTGGGCAACCGCCACATAGAGTTGCCCAGAATTTGTTGAAATTAAACCCTAGATCAGACTTGATTGCTACCAATAATTCATCTGTAATCCTGCGATATTGTGATTGTGTTTCGCTAGACAATATCAAACCCCGTCTCTAGTTGAGTGTAATCTATCATTCCACTAGGAATAGGTAAATTTCAAACTATTAATGGTCAGGAACTACATGCACAAGTGTGTGATGTTGCGAATATCCATAGGGTTGAGATCTATTGCATTGGCAATAGGGGAACAACTGAGTTATAGTTCATCAACTTCATGCGAGTTATCTCCACGCCATTATCATCATCTACTGCAGCTCACGGAGAAGATCGGGCCACCCATATCATCTTGGTATCAGATTTCCAGAGTTTACTCGGTGAGCATCCACAAATCCATCCATAATCTAGATTCTTTTTATTCCTATACCAGAAAAAGGCATACAAAAAGAGTTAGGGTCGTCCTAGTTTTGCCTGAGATCTAGATCGTCGTCGTGTTCTAGTTCTTGTGCTAGTTGTGTCCCTTAAGTTGCGTCTCTTTTTCTCCATTTTAGTAGTAGTTTGGTTAGGGTTTATAAGTTGCTCTCAGTTGTGTTCTTCAGACTAGTCGGAGTTTGTTTCGGTTAGATCTGAATTGGCAATAATCGCAAGTTTCTGCTGTATTCGATCCGTGCCAAGTTGTAATCATGTCCGTGTTGAGCAGCTGACCTGCCGTGCGAGTCCCTGCTGGGCGCTACAAGTTCTCTACCGCGCACTGCCGTGTCTGCCGCAAGCTCTGCCGCCTGCGCAAATTACCACTGCCACGTGCTATTTTTCCCTACCGGGCACTACTGCGATAGGTTTCGGGCGTGTTCTGTCATGACACATTTTCGACATGTTTTCCTGCCGCGACACAGAGCCGTGAGTCTAGTCTTTTGTTTTTCTTTGAGTCCACATAGCGTACCCTTCTGTTTGAGTCTTTTGTGAGCCATAGTAAGCCTTTCTTACTGTGTAGAACTATCCTACAAGACTAGCATAATTTGTTGCTCTACGGGCTGCTCATTAGGTTTTCGTGCTCAATTTTGGTTCTCCCGTGCTCATTATTTTCATATTTGGTGTTTGTGGCCTGCAAAGAAATAGACAAAATAAATAAATAAATAAATATATATAAAGAGATATCAAAAGAGAGAAAATTTTACTATCAGGCTTGAGTTATAGCTATCTATTGCACATATTGGCAGTGTGTTCCTTCGTTTTGCACCAATAGATTAAGCAATCTTGTGCATGTATACATTGAGATTTTTGCTAGCATCTCTCCTTGTGTATTGCAACATGAGCTTGAATCCAACATACATATTTGGTGCTCTTATTTGTAGTTGCATTTCCCCTTTTATCTCCACCGTGTGTGTTCTGTGGGTCTTGTGTCATACGTCTAGCACTAGGACTGGTACTTTGGTGTGTAGGTATCCTCAGCTAAAGATCCACCATATACCCTGGTTATCGTGTGATAGTCTTTCCCTCGGTATTCATTCCATCACATCCGTGCATGTTCTACCTATACTTGTTGGTAAGCATCTCTAATTCATTTTGGAATGGTAAGATTCATTTTCTTAGATTTTTGAGTGAGTTTTGAGAGTCCCACCAACACTTTTTTGGTTTCGTGCAGTAACATACTAATCATGTCTCTAAGTGATGATTTTGACATGATGCAACAAAGGGATGCAACAACACAGGTGCTTTGGAGTGATTTTGAAGGACTTTGTGACCACATGCAGAATTCCATCCAAGACACAACCGATGCTATTGACAAATAAGTTCAGGCTATACAAACAAAGCTGCAAGGAATGGATACAACTATTAACACAATTCAAACGCAAGTTACAGCACTTCAGACGCCGATGAATACATTAAAACAGCACTTCAGGCCATCCCACCAGGGGTATCCTTGGAGCACCTGCGCAAGCCATCCATCAACCCGTCACCAGAATCAGACTCCATCATATGGGCAGGAAGCGTTCCGGCTGACGGAACAGCGGGAGCAGAGCCGGCAGAACCACCGAAGAAGAAGACCCGCACCAATTCCGGCCAGGCAGTGCCTTCCGGCTCACAAGACCCGGGGGCTGCCGGCTCGCCTAGTTGCTCGGGGGCTGCCATCCTGGGTACGCCACCCGGACAACCCCCCGACATCCGTCAGCCGGAGGACAGGAGCGTCCTCGTCATTCGGGAAGTGCCATCCTGGGCACAGCCCTTCATGAGCTACATAGCCAATGGAGAACTCCCGGACGACGAGGTGGAGGCCAGGAAAATCCGGCGCCGCGCGCACATGTACACCATCAGAAACGGCGAGCTGTACAAGCGCAGTGTATCTGGTATCTTCCAAAGATGTGTCGATGTGGACACAGACTACCGGCTACTCAAAGATATCCACCAGGGCGAGTGCGGACACCACGCTTCGTCAACGGCGATAGTCGCCAAGGCGTTCTGCCATGGTTTCCATTGGCCCACCGCCCTCGAGGACGCTGAGCAGCTGGTCCGCGCATGCAATGGGTGCCAACGCTTCGGGCAGTTCAGGCACATGCCAACTTCGGTACTCAAGACCATACCGATCACCTAGCCCTTCGCGGTTTGGGGCCTCGACATGGTCGGTCCTTTCAAGCGAGCATGCGCGGGCATGACCCACCTACTGGTAGCGGTGGACAAGTTCACAAAGTGGATCGAGGCCAAGCCTATCCAGAAGCTGGATGGAGCGACGGTTGTTAACTTGTTCACCGACATCATCAACCGCTTCGGCTACCCCAACAGCATCATCACCGACTACCGCACGAACTTCGCCAAGGGGGCCTTCGCCCGGTTCTGCAGCAACAAGGGCATCCGACTGGACCTCGCCTCCGTCGCGCTCCTGCAATCCAACGGTCAAGTCGAAAGAGCAAACGGCTTGGTGCTAGCCGGCATCAAGCCATGCCTCATCGAGCCGTTAGAGCGGTCACCCGGATGTTGGATCGAAGAACTTCCGGCTGTGCTGTGGAGCCTCCGCACCACGCCGAATAGGTCAACCGGCTACACGCCGTTCTTTCTGGTCTACGGATTGGAAGCCGTCCTCTCCGCCGACATCGAGTTCGACTCCCCGCGCAAGCTCCTATACGACGAAAAAGCCAACCAGGAGGCGCGGGAGGACGGAGTAGACCTCCTGGAGGAGGCCCGCGAGCTGGCCCTGTCCAGATCAGCCCTGTACCAGCAGCGACTACGTCGCTACCATTCAAGCCGGATCCGCCCAGTCGCATTCCGCGAGGGCGACCTGGTTCTCCGGCTGGTGCAAGACACGAAGGGCATGCACACGTTATCGCCACCCTGGGAGGGCCCCTTCATCATCAGCCGGGCACTGCCCAACGACTCCTACTACCTCATCGACGCGCAGCAGCTGTGCAAGAACAAGATGGACAAGTCAGACGAGGAGACCGAGCTTCCCTGGAACGCGGCCCTGCTGCGCCCGTTTTACACCTAGTCGCCAGGCAGTGTATGTATCCCGAAAACCCTATGAATGAAAATGCGGACCCCCACGAGAATCTCGGGGGCTCCTTGCTAGAAATGTGTGAGCACCTATTTTCCGGTTCATGTTTTCCGGCTCCGGCAACCCCTACCCGGGGGTTCGCCGGCTGGCCCGGCCTGCTAAGTCAACAAACCGGCTGAGTAGTGTGTGACAATGTCAGAGGCCCACTCTTCGTCTCAGCTACAGACCGCAACCCGGCTGTCCGGCTAGCAAGAGCAAAAGCCCGAGGCATCCCACACGAAAAACGGGGAGGAGACGCGACAGATCGGGTGTCCCGGCCCTGCAACTAGCTCGAACCAATCCAGCTGCTAAGCCATTAGTACTGTGTGCAATGTACTGTCAGCTCCCTTCCATTCCGGCTGCAGACCGCAACCTAGCTGCTCGACAAGGACGCAGCGAAAACAGCAGAGCGCACGGGAAAGCGACTAAGTGTCTAGAAAGGGACAAGCCAGTTTTCGAAAAAACAAGCCGTTTTCCGGCTACAATTTGGCGGACTAACCTACTAACCTATGTGGACATATGTTTATGCGTATGTACATTTTTGTCCGACTACCTGAGTCGGAATTCAGGAGAAGGAAAGAAGATTCGAAGTCCTTGCCTTCATCAAGCGCTCCGAATCTCGGGGGCTACACCCACAGGGTGCGCTCGCGCGCCCCCAGTGGAATCTTGTAGTTCCCGACCGGCTAAAGGCGTTTAGCCGGCCATTCGGAGCCCAGGTGAGGGCAAGGGCTGGAACAAGAGAAGAAAAGGAAGATTCGAAGCACCTGGCTACGCCAGCTACTCTGAATCTCAGGGGCTACACCCAGTGGGTGCGCTCGCGCACCCCCACTGGAATGTTAATTCCCCCGGCTGAAGGCATTCAGCCGGCGAAAGCAGCCGACTGGGACGAGGCCTGTCAGATAAAGTTAGAAGACTTGGAAGAAATGAGGAAGATTTGAAGCACCTGGCTACACCAGCTACTCCGAATCTCAGGGGCAACACCCAGTGGGTGCGCTTACGCGACCCCGCTAGAGGTGTAGTTCGTCTGGCTAAGGGTGTGTAGCCGGACGAGGTTAGCAAAATATCGAAAGGAAACTCAACACACAAATTAAGGGAGATTCAAGAATTTCAACGATTAACAAACAAAAGGGAGGCGAAGCTCCCATAAGTTACCCGGCGTCAAAGATAGCCGGTACAGAGAGACGAGGTTCATGGATATCTAAGACAAGACAAATACACCCGGCATCCCGGGGCAATAACTAGATGGCAGGACCCTTGCCGTGAGGGAGATCTTGGTCGGCAGAAGCTTCGGGCAGCGGAGAAGGCGTGGAGCTTGATCCGGCTCCAGCACCTGCGGGCGGCGACATCGGGCCCTCCACGTCAGGAGTGCCGACGGACTCCGAGTCGGTGAGCACCTCGTCGGGATCCACATAGTTGGCAATCTTGATGGCGGATCCGCGGAGCTCCGAATGGGCTTGGCGGATGGCGGCAAGATCGGCCCCGGCACGGAAGCCACCGTCGATCTTCTCGACGCGGGCGTCCTTGTACTAGGATAGCATGAGGGCAAGATCCATCTCTGCTCCGGCCCGCGCCGCTAAGTCCCATAGCCGGTCCACCGCAACCGGCACCTCCCCCACCTTCGCAGCTAGCTGCGCCATCGTCTCCGGAACCAGAGCCTCCGGCCACACGAAGGAGAAGACGTCCCGCGCCGCCTGACGAAGCTTGGCAGCTTCCTCGCCAAGAAGGACGACGAGCTCCTGGGCCGTCGGTTGCGCTCTCGGCCAGTTCTCCTACAGCCGGTTGTAAGCCAGCAGGTCTATGCCGGGGTAAAAGGCTGTCAGAAAAGAGGGGTCAGATCCGGCTACCGGATCCGGAAAGAAAGGAAGACGGGAAAAGGAACTCACCCTTGGCAGTGTGTCCGACCTGCATCAGCTCCTCCACCAGGGCCTTCTCCTTGATCGCCAGCCGTTTGATCTCCTTCTCTTGGTCCTTGTTCTGGGCGTCGAGAAGGGTGAAGGCTTCAGCCCGGCTAGCGAGCGAGGCGTCGCGCTCCTTGATGGTGGCCTCCTGACCGTCTACCCTCACGTGCCAATCCTTGTTCTGCAGCCGCAGAGTGGAATTGGACTTGCTCAGCCGGTCGTTCGCTTTCTTCAAGCGATCGATCTCGCGCTGAGCGCACACGAGGATGGCTACAGAAATTCTAGCTATTAGTAAAAAAAAGCCAAGAGAAGCGAGCTTACTCTGGGAAGTCCCATTGGCGGCAGCAAGCTTCTGCTCCAGCATCCTGTTCCCGCCGGTTGTGGCCTCCAGCAGCCGGATCTCCTTCACCGCCAGCTCAAGCATGGCGGCAAGGTCCAATAGCGAGGCGACGGAGGAAGCGTCGTCGTCCACGGGGTTGATGGCCAAGGTCTCCTTCGCCACGACCACCGCCGTTCGCCACTCCTTCCCAGGCTCCTCGTCGGAGTTTTCATTGCCAACAATGACGAGCTCCTTGTCGGCAGCCCCCCGCGTGCCTGCGGAGGAGCCTTCTGGCTGGGAGGGCTCCGCTTCCGGCTGGGGACCTTCCGGCTAGGCGGAGGAGGTCGGCTCAACTCGAGGCGGAGGCGAAGGCTGTGTCTCGGAAGAAGGAGGGTCGCCGGTTGGCGTAGTCGGGGCATGGGGCGGCGACCTAGCCGGCGCTCGTGCCGGGCTCGCAGCTCTGAAGGAGACCAGTGTGCTAAAAATAAAGAGGAGAAGGCAAGAGCAAAATAAACCAAAGTCAAAAAAAGAAGAAAAAGGGCAAACAGACAGAAGGCGCCGAAAGAAAAAGGGGGGGAAGGAACGTACCCCGGCACAACCAGGGGCGGCCCCTTCTTTCGGCCAAGACGGCTTGGCGGCAAGGCACCGGACCGGCTCCTCTTGGGAGCCGGCTCCTCCGTTGCAGGCCGGCGGGAGCCGGAATGGCTGGAGCCGCTCCCGCCCGCCTCGCCATCTGTCGCGGAGCGCGTCGCCGGATCCCTGGTCGGCGCGGCCTCCTCCTCCTCGTGCACCTCCGCGTGCGGGTCGGTAGCTGGCTCGTCATTCCAGCTAGGGAAGGCATCGTAGTCCCCGTCCGATTCCTCGTCGGACCGCCGAGCGCGCGACTCGGGCAAGTCAGGCGTGAATACCTCGAGGGGACCCTCGCCCTCCTCGCGAAGGATGCAGGCGAAGATCTGCCAAATACAAGAAGTCAGTCAGACGGAACAAGGAAATAACATAGAAAGAGAAAATAAAGTTTCCGGCTATAAGAACTTACCCGGGGCGCGTGGTTCTCCCGGCTGTACGGTGCCAGACTGAACGTCCAGTTCTCTGGCAGCTGCTCCTTTGCTGATTGTCCACAACCACTCCTTCAAGTTGTGGTAGCGGGGATCGCGGTGCGACAGCCGGGTCGGGTCCAGCCGGACGGAGTAATAGCACATCTTGTGCGCCCGCTGCTGCATCGGCATCATCAGCCGGGACATCCAGCTAAGAGTGATGTCCCGGCTGGTTAGCCGACAGGTGACGAGGGAGCGCATGCGCTGCAGCATCGCGTCCGTCTCCGCCTTCTCACCGTGGAACTTCAAGTCCTAGTTCTTCCGGCTGGACTCGACATCCTGGAAGGCCAGAAGATTTATCCGGTCGACGTTCTTGACGTAGAAGTACGACTGCTGCCACAGCCGCACCGTGTCATGGAGCAAGAACTTGGGGTAGCCGGATTGTGAGCGGGAGTAGATGGAGGCGCCGCCACAGGTGACTAGCGGCTCCTTCGTGTACTGCACCTGCAGCCGGACTCGGAAGAGCCGGCAGAAGATCCCGAGATCCGGCTGGATCCCGAGATAGCTCTCGCAGAATGCCATGAAGTGCGCCAGCGTCCCGATGGCGTTGGCGCCGAGGTGGTGAAGACACAGGTCGAAGAAGGCGAGAAAGATCAGGAGGAAGGGGTTCACCGGAAGGGCAAACCCGCGCGCCAGATGAGAGAGGAAGATGACGCGCTCCCCCCTCCGCCGGGTGCGGCGACACCTCTCCCGCCGGCGCCACCCGCACCGCCACCTCCTCCTCCGACGGGAGAACGTGGGTGGCGCGGTACTTCTGAATCTGGTCTTCGGTGACGGACGAGCCGCACCAAGCCCCATGGTCGGCGGCCATTTCCGGCTGGTGGAGAGGAGCAGCGACGGAAGAGTGGCGGTGGCCCGTAGCGTCGACGACGGTGAGCGGGCGGCGAAGAAGGCAAGAGCGCAGAAGCAGGAGCACGCGAGGGAGAAGGAGACTGCAGCGGGGGAGCGAAGGAAAGGAACCACCTCCCCCGCGGCGTCCCTTTAAAGGGCCGGAAGGGCAACCGTTGACGGGGCCACGTGGCGCGCATCCAGGCAACCCACACCCCAACCACCGCCCAGGATCCGGTGTGCCAAAGCAGGATGCGCAGAAGATCCCGGAGCAGGAACTGAAGCGCCGGACAGCGGTTTCTCGAGGCGACGTGCGACGGGACGTTACGCTGCCCGCCGTAGAGCAATGATGGCGCGTGCACCCGTGGCCGGCGTCAGCACTGACGTCACGGGTAGCGCAACTGCCAAGCTCAGCCGGATACAAATTCAAAAACAAGAAGGAGCGCGTGCACATTTCGCCTAAGGGCGGAATCCACACGCGCTCGGGGGCTAGTGTCAGGGGGATGATCCCCAGGTACCCAAACCGGACAAGAAGCCAGGCAGTCGGATCGCGGCTGACCAGATGCAGCCGTACAGGGTAAAACAGGCCGGCTATCCCCCGGTAGCCGGATCAACAAGAGGCAGCCGGACACGGCGACGTAGCCAGACCCAATCAGTGGGACAGGACGACGTGCGTATCAGTGCACGGTACGCCCTGTACGATGACAAGACTGGCAACCACCTGACCATACCGAAGACTTTGCGAGGATGACGTAGGAACAGTGGCCTGTGCTGACGACGGGCTCGCACGGCGTCCACTGTGCCTACGACAGCCATACTGCTCGTACTCTGATAAGACATGCCATACTAGATACTGTAGATGACTAGCTGGCTGGGACCCGCCTGTGGGGCCCACCAGTCGGACTAGCCAGTGAGACCTTTGCCTCTCTGCGTATATAAGGAGAGGCAAGGCCTCAGTAGAAAGGGTTGGTCATACAACATTTAAGGCAGTAGCTAGCACATACAGCTCGAGGAGCACCTGTAGTTCGTGTATTCCACATAGTCAGATCCGACAGGAGTAGGGGCTTTACCTCATCACGAGGGCCCCAAACCTGGGTACTTCTTGCGTCCTGCTACGCCTGCTTGTATCCAATTCCGCCTGCGGACACCGTCAATAGCTTCCCTGCTAGTCCCCACACCTCTATCTAACCTCCTCAGGTACTGCCGTTCCCAATACAACGACACTCGATCTGGGGGTTGGTCCAGAGATGGGCCGGAGACTCCGGGGTGCACGGTTGGGAGACTCCAGTGACTTCAGGTCGGAGACTCCGGTGTGGCCGGAGACTCCGATGTGCATAGGCCAGAGACTCCGGTGTTTCCTCAAGAAGTACTTGACAATGCGTTTCTAGGGCTTGGGCCCTGTCCTCCAAATTTGCAGGTTTAGGTTCTACAGCTATCAGGATAGGTGTGGTAATCGCCTCTCCGAGGAGTTTACGGGCACCATGAGTAACCACGTCTCCATCCAATGGAGTGTCATCTGGCTCAACAGGGATCAAAGATCCATCTGAGTCCTCTTCGTATTCTTCGGCTCTTACCTCATAAGTTGGAAGGTCTTTAACCAGAGTCTTCTTCTTCTTCTTTGCCTTCTTGGCTACGCCGATAGAAAAGATGGCTTTGGGTTCGATTCTTGGAGTTAAGCTTCAATTAGTACTTTCAGACATCTGGATCTTGAGATTATCTCCCAGATCTATATCATCATGAGGTTCGGGAGAGTTTTCTCTGGATCCTTCATCCATGCTATTGCGAGGGCTTTTATCCATAGCTTCTCCTTCTTCTGCAGGCTTGGAGTTGAACTCTTCTTCATATTCTGCAGAGAACTTTCAGAAATCCACTAATATCATGGAGTCATCCAAAGATGCTGATAAGTCGGTGTTTTTTCTGATTGCCTCTAGCACTGAGTCGTTGTCGTATCCAACATCGGTAGAGCCGGATCTGGATCCAATGTATCCGACAAAGTGCGAATAGTGCGTCCTGAGGTAGTTGCGACTTTCTTCTTTGGCTTCCTCAAAATATTTGATAGTCTCAAGGATCTCTTCCATGCTGGCGTTTCTGCCCAGCATCATCTGCCTCAAGGTGTGCCTTAGAAGTGACTTTCCTTCTCCAGCATCGGCAGAGCCGGATCCAGAGCTATTGCTACTTTGATCTTCCTGAGATTCAACCTCTTTGGGGAGAGCCTCATGAGATTCGATCTCCTTGGGGAGATCTGCTTCAGGTTTAGCCTCCTTGGGGAGATCCTCCTCAGGTCCGATCTTCTCCACTATCTCCGCCTCAGGTGCGGGCTGGGTGGGATTAGGGTTTTCTGAGACCCAGAACTGTGTCGCTTTCGCAGACAAAGTGGATCTAGAAATTTCTTCCACCTCTATCATCACCGCTGGGGTGGGTTAGGCAGGTTCAGCGAAACCGAGGTAAACATCAATCTCGCCGAAAGACATGATGGTGTAGGTTGTCATAGGTTCCCTAGCCGGAATCCAAGTCTCATCGAGAAGGACAAGAGGGACGTCATTGGCATAGAGGACCCGGCCAACGGCTATTGTCTCGTCGATTCCGATTCGTGCAGATTCCGCCTAGAACGATGATCCGAAACTCACCTGCCCCATAGTGGGCGGCAACTGTCGTTGGATTGAAGACATGTACGCCGAGAGGGGGTCCTCGAGGCGTGTGGGGAAAGCGGATGTGTGGCGATGGTATTCCGGGACGGTGAGCACACAAGCTTTATCCACGTTCAAATCCATCGGCTTTGGACAAATCCTACTCCTGCTAGCAATCCAGTAATATGACAGAGCCAGAAGTATAGATTACAAGAGAGGTTCGCCTGTGCGAGTTGAGGTTGTAGATTATGGGGTGCCCTAAAAGCTGGTCCCTAGGACGGCTTATATAGATATCCGTCCTAGGTGATGAGTACATCTCTACTATCCTTCCATTATTCAACAATGATGAAGATGATGCAAAGATTCAAGATACTAATGAAAATCATAGTTGGACCAATTACAAGGGTTAGAGCTAAGGTATTAAAACAACAAGTGAATTCTTTCTTGGTTGGTTCTAAGCTATTATCTAATGAGAATTTTATACTACCTAAATCTTTGCATCTATGTGTGATCAGGTATGAAGAAGGTCAGAGGACAACAAGTGAAGAAGGACTGTCATGGGAAGAAGGAACCTCTGTCACGGCAGGATTTCTCTGCCGTGGCAGAATCTGATAGTGTTTCTCTACCACGGCAGAGTTTCCGCAAGGTTTCCTACCATGGCACTATGATGATCTCCAACATATGCGCGAGGGAGGAGACGGAGGCAGGCGCAAGGGAGAAGCAGGAGACTGTGCAAGTCCGTTTGTATGGGTCGGTTTGTATCTTAGTTGAGTCGGACCAAGTCTTGGACGGCTGCCCTTTCCCATATAGTGGGCAACCGCCACATAGAGTTGCCCAGAATTTGTTGAAATTAAACCCTAGATCAGACTTGATTGCTACCAATAATTCATCTGTAATCCTGCGATATTGTGATTGTGTTTCGCTAGACAATATCAAACCCCGTCTCTAGTTGAGTGTAATCTATCATTCCACTAGGAATAGGTAAATTTCAAACTATTAATGGTCAGGAACTACATGCACAAGTGTGTGATGTTGCGAATATCCATAGGGTTGAGATCTATTGCATTGGCAATAGGGGAACAACTGAGTTATAGTTCATCAACTTCATGCGAGTTATCTCCACGCCATTATCATCATCTACTGCAGCTCACGGAGAAGATCGGGCCACCCATATCATCTTGGTATCAGATTTCCAGAGTTTACTCGGTGAGCATCCACAAATCCATCCATAATCTAGATTCTTTTTATTCCTATACCAGAAAAAGGCATACAAAAAGAGTTAGGGTCGTCCTAGTTTTGCCTGAGATCTAGATCGTCGTCGTGTTCTAGTTCTTGTGCTAGTTGTGTCCCTTAAGTTGCGTCTCTTTTTCTCCATTTTAGTAGTAGTTTGGTTAGGGTTTATAAGTTGCTCTCAGTTGTGTTCTTCAGACTAGTCGGAGTTTGTTTCGGTTAGATCTGAATTGGCAATAATCGCAAGTTTCTGCTGTATTCGATCCGTGCCAAGTTGTAATCAAGTCCGTGTTGAGCAGCTGACCTGCCGTGCGAGTCCCTGCTGGGCGCTACAAGTTCTCTACCGCGCACTGCCGTGTCTGCCGCAAGCTCTGCCGCCTGCGCAAATTACCACTGTCACGTGCTATTTTTCCCTACCGGGCACTACTGCGATAGGTTTCGGGCGTGTTCTGTCATGACACATTTTCGACATGTTTTCCTGCCGCGACACAGAGCCGTGAGTCTAGTCTTTTGTTTTTCTTTGAGTCCACATAGCGTACCCTTCTGTTTGAGTCTTTTGTGAGCCATAGTAAGCCTTTCTTACTGTGTAGAACTATCCTACAAGACTAGCATAATTTGTTGCTCTACGGGCTGCTCATTAGGTTTTCGTGCTCAATTTTGGTTCTCCCGTGCTCATTATTTTCATATTTGGTGTTTGTGGCCTGCAAAGAAATAGACAAAATAAATAAATAAATATATATATATAAAGAGATATCAAAAGAGAGAAAATTTTACTATCAGGCTTGAGTTATAGCTATCTATTGCACATATTGGCAGTGTGTTCCTTCGTTTTGCACCAATAGATTAAGCAATCTTGTGCATGTATACATTGAGATTTTTGCTAGCATCTCTCCTTGTGTATTGCAACATGAGCTTGAATCCAACATACATATTTGGTGCTCTTATTTGTAGTTGCATTTCCCCTTTTATCTCCACCGTGTGTGTTCTGTGGGTCTTGTGTCATACGTCTAGCACTAGGACTGGTACTTTGGTGTGTAGGTATCCTCACCTAAAGATCCACCATATACCCTGGTTATCGTGTGATAGTCTTTCCCTCGGTATTCATTCCATCACATCCGTGCATGTTCTACCTATACTTGTTGGTAAGCATCTCTAATTCATTTTGGAATGGTAAGATTCATTTTCTTAGATTTTTGAGTGAGTTTTGAGAGTCCCGCCAACACTTTTTTGGTTTCGTGCAGTAACATACTAATCATGTCTCTAAGTGATGATTTTGACATGATGCAACAAAGGGATGCAACAACACAGGTGCTTTGGAGTGATTTTGAAGGACTTTGTGACCACATGCAGAATTCCATCCAAGACACAACCGATGCTATTGACAAATAAGTTCAGGCTATACAAACAAAGCTGCAAGGAATGGATACAACTATTAACACAATTCAAACGCAAGTTACAGCACTTCAGACGCCGATGAATACATTAAAACAGTCTATGGCTACTTTGAGAGGGTTGTTTGAACAAGAGAAACCTCCGTTTGATGATGCTAGTGTCAGTGACAATGTTGGTCATGCTGTAGCTGGTTAGCTTAGGGGCATGGTGCCTATGGTCGTTATCGTGGGCATGGATTTGCTCTTGTTCGTGCTCTGCGTGTGCCTATATTTCCTACTGGTGGGGCTGCCCCACGCATGAATGATGGTCCAGCTGAAGGGGATCCGCAGCAGAAAACAAAAAATTTCCTACGTTGGAACCGAAAAAACTGCCTAGGATCTATCTATGTACTAATGCGGTAATGGCCAATGCGTAGAGAATACATACCCTTGTAGACCGTACGCGGTTAACATTCCGCGGGGAACGTGGTTGAAGTAGTCGTACTCGTAGCCGACCTCAAGGTCGCGAAGCTCCTCGCAGGTCACCCATTGCTCCTTCTTCATCTTCATCGTGCAGCAGCTCCGGCTCACGACATTTAAGCACCCCAAGTGTTGCGCCTCGTGTCTTCGTACACATCCGGTGCACGATGAGACCTCCGGCTCCCTGATCCCGCCGGGAGTGCAGAAGTTGATATCCGGCTAGGAATTCGTGCAGCGCAACGGCGTACTGCAGGTGTGACTCGATCGCACAACCTAGACTTGGGGCCATGGTCACAAGGGCTAGAGAGAGAGGGAAGGAGGAAGTCAACCAAAGGACTTCTCCAAAAATTGGTGTGTTTAATCCCACCCATGGGCACCTCTTTATATAGGCGAAGGGGGTGTGTCCTCCCCATTAAGTTAGCCATGCGGGACTATTAGTAATTAGGAAATAAAGAGGAAAACATCCCAGCCGGATGGGCCACCTGGAACCAGCCCCAAAGGCAAACAGGAAGCTGACCCGGGCGGGCCAGGAGCGCACAGGCGGCAGCGGCGAGAGGCCTGGTTGGGCCGGATTCCCGCCTCGCGGACCACGCGCGCTCGCGCGGACTGCTCGGCCAGCGGCAACGGCCTGGCTGCCCCGGCTCGGGTGGGCCGAATCTGGCTGGCGGCCCAGCAGCGTGCTAGGCTAGCCCGAGCGGCAGCCAGCTCCCTCCCGTGTGCCCGCATGGGCCGGGGTGTTGAGTGGCCCGCGTCGGCGGCCGGAAGCAGCAGTCTGCCCTTTTTCTTTTTCTTTTTCCTTTTTCTTTTTCTGCAGCTTTATTTCTAGGCTATTTCCCTCCGGGATTTGGCCTAATATAAAAGTTTCCTTTATAAATCTTAATCTAAATATTATTTAGTATATATTAATTCATAATTAACATATACTAAATGTATATTCAAATTCCCATTTATCCAAAAACACTTTTCTAGGTCTTTTCCTTTATTCTTTCTCCGAACAACTTCGGATCTCTCCGCGGAACATTTATGGCTTTCTCTTTCTCTACCGTGATTCCGTCTTACGAATGATCGCTCTCATCGTACCCTTAAGTTTATCCTCTCATGGCTCAGGAATGCTCTAGACATGATCTGTATCAATGATCAACAGAGGGACCAGGGATATCCATGTGACCCCTATGCATTCCTGATGACAATGTCATTTGAACTGCTAAATGTAGCATCCAATTCCTTTTATTTCTCGATATGACTTGTCCGAGATCCAATCATTGGTATCCCATACCTTGTTCAATCTCGTTCACAACAAGTTCTGTTTTCTTGTTACCGTGATATTACATCCCCGTGACCGAGTCACATATTGCAACATTTATGGATGTAATCTCACCAAGCCGGCTATATATATATTTACCCGTCATGTGGGTGAACAAATCCCGGTCTTGCTGTCACATGTCATCTACTGTTCCTTCGGAATACCCAACGTACACCTTTATGGCCACCGTATTACCAGAGGATGGTTGATGCAGTCTAAGAAGCCTCAGGAAACAGTGATTTATATGAGCCCACGGTCTAAGGAAAAGGAGTCTAGGTATAGCTGTTTCAATAATGAACTATATGACTTGATTGTGTTGCAATCCTTCAAGGAATGTCCAATCAGATCATTCTCCAATGAAATGATACCGTTGTCAATTGGCATAAATGCCCATGCTCTTGAAACCCAGATCATCCTCATGACCAACGAACTAGTATGAATAGAGGCTACTAGGTACTTGGTTGTTTCATACCACACCAGTGCCAATGTTTCTACTTGGCACAGTTATAGCACAATATGAAACTATTATAAACTAATTGAGATATGACAATAAAAACCTATTTATTATTTGCCTCTAGCGCATATCTCCTTCAGTCTCCCACTTGCACTAGAGTAAAAATAATCCAGCTCGCATTTTACTCGTATAAACCATATACCATATGCATTTACAGATCATGCATGCTCATGGGAAACGTCATGTCCATGTTCTGTTTTACCAGATCATTATGTCTTTTGCAAATCATTAATGTCTTCTTAACTTTGACATTACACCATTATCTTATAATGGGTTGAAGCATTTGTTTGGCGACAAAGTGAGACTTTGTTTCTAGTGTTTATTGCGATGGTCATTTTCACCGTTGTCATCTAAACTTTGAAACACACGTTGCTATCCTTTGTGTATATACTATAGACATGGCAGCAGAACGAGGCCGGTTCTAGGAGCTTAAAGTGACTTTAGATCAACCTCGAGGGCTTTATCCTAGGCCATGGGCCATGGGACACATCATTCTACGTTAAAAGCGAACTAGCCCCACCATAACATTATACATCACATCAGATGGAGCCTCTATACTTCTATATCTATGTAGATCCTAGTGCATGAAATGCATCTATGCCACTTACTTTGCTTCTTGCCATTTAAGTACAAACTTAATTATGGTTCAGTGAACTACTCATGAATCACTTAAAGACACATTCTTATAGTTAAGTCTTTGTCCTACCAACCAGAACTTCGGGTCACATTACGTCGAGTATACAACATGGTTATATGGAAGAACCTATGACTGAGGTATAGGAGATGCATCTCTTTCTTTCAACCATAGTTGTAATACTAACTCAATGCTTCATACAGCAAGAACTACTTTCTCACCTTGTTCCATTCTGAGCTTCTTCAGAATCTTGCTTAGGACATTCTGAATATCTTTTAGAATCAAGTCCAGGAAGCATTCGACATTTAGTGTTTATTAAACTCACCAATCTATCTCGATAGATCTTATTGTTTAATAACTTCAACTCCATCCTAACTTAAATATTATTAACACCAATCACATCATTCACATATGTCGTCCACATATCCCAGAATGATTTCATGCTCCCACTCAAATATGGTATTCATGTTTGAGATCCAGGGATTTCACTTAGCTCCCACTGAAAATATGTCAGCTACATATTATGAATTAGCCAAGCTGATTTGCTCCCACTCAAATCTAGGTCCTCTCGATAATATTGGACATTCCAAAATTCTTTGATCATCATCAAATCGAGAATTCCATTAACAAGATTTCAATGACCATTCATTTCTCGTACTTAGGTCCATCACGCTTCTTTGTATTTCGTAGGTATGTCTTGTTCAAAACATGACAAGTGAACAATATAATTCCACAAAGTTGTAGAATATATAGTTGAATCCTACTTTCTTTAGTAAAAGTATTCCCTGAAACTTTATGATCATTATCATTGGTTTCTCGTCTATTTGTAGAGTTTGGTTTTGCAAAACAAATTCCGCTGTGCCACTCAACAATCCAGAGGTAAGGTCAAATACCTTGTTTTGATCTTTTACTTTCTTCCACCTGTATCTTCATCAAGACACGTCAACTTTGGACAACAACAGGTTTTCCCCTTTTGTGGAAGATGCATTCATAGCTTCCTAAGAATTCTCTACAAAGACTTGTTTATTCGCCACAATTTAAACTTGTCCAAATCTCCAAAAACTCGAACGTGCCATAACACTTATGGTGTTGTTTCTACGAATCTTTTAGATGTTCCTTTGTATTTCAAATGAGTGTTTTCTTCTTTTGATCTTTAACTCTAAACAAAAACTATACCCCCGATAAGAGATAATATTATACCATATGTATCTAATACATAATGATTATGATGTTTAGACATTTCAACATAGTTTGAATTCATCCAATTATCATAAACATCTTTCACAAGTTCCTTTTATGCTAAACTTGACTTGAATACTTTAGTCTTGTCGATCAAATTGAAGAGACTTCGTATTGTTAATTTCAATATCCTCCTTTGTTGTGAACTCATTTGAACAATTCAAATCATTTCAAACTTATGTTTCATTAAGTAAATACGCTTATTCACTTAAGTCCACAATTAACTAATGATGTCCACTACTTGTTGAAAATACGATACATCACTATGTATAAGATTCAACATTTCTTTGCATATTACCGTTTTACCAGAATGCGGAGTTTTAGTCATTCTGCCCAAGAGGTATGGTTTTGCAAAGTCTCTAGATCAAGCATCTAGGACCCCGATCTTCATTTACAATGAAGAACATGGAATAACCAAAATGACTTAAACTATAGTGTCATTTCATTATTAAACTTTGGATATCTTTTAGCATTCTAATCCTTTATAAATGTTTAAACTATTATCATTAACATAGTGATGAGAATAACTTGTTTGTAATGGTAATGTGACCATAAGGTATTGTTCATAAGAATAGTACAAACTGGCTTGTACTTGTTCATATGAATAATCGTCTTGCCAAAAGCAAGGCACACAAACAAGGATTACAAAATTATATTCAAGTCCACTAATCCAAGTGATAAACTTTGAGCAAAGAGGTGATCTCAGCCATCAACTGTTTTTCTTGCCGTCATCAAGTCCCGTTACCTCAAAACCAGCAATTCTCAAGCAGATTCTCCTATTTTTACAAAACCGGACAAGTATCAAATACTTTGCAAACTGCAACGAGTTTCGCAAGAACCACATTTATAATTTTGTATATCTAACATATACCTCTTTCATCAATTTCCTCCATTTGCAATCAAGACCTTCTAAGAGTTCTCAAACTCTAGTGCGAGATCGCTAAGTGTTTTTCCAAACAATCTCTTTTCATCCATGATGGAGGAAAACCCATCCAACGGCTCATACTCTATGTGCCTTATTCTGCAGAATACAAAATGTAG
This sequence comes from Avena eriantha, assembly GCA_910589775.1. Lineage (NCBI taxonomy): Eukaryota > Viridiplantae > Streptophyta > Magnoliopsida > Poales > Poaceae > Avena > Avena eriantha. The sequence goes on from OU342741.1 coordinate 289,847,127, forward strand.
CCCAACTCTCCATCGAATGGAGAATGGCTTATTGGATGATTATGGAGAAAGCACAAACATTCTAGAGTCATTGAATTATCTCCTAATGGTTATTGTATCAAGAAGAGAAGATCACCTTTTCCGCGGATATCCCTCAGGCGTGGGTATTAATCTATGAAGTTGGACCCTTTTGCTAAGTTCCAAATTAAGCAATATATTCCGATGGTCTTAAAGGACCTTAATGGGATAGGCCAAGATCTACTAAGATATTTGCAAATAGACATCTAGACTAAGTTTATAATAAGTGATCAATTTATAATTGGTATCCACTAAAATTGTCATCCCCTGGACGATTCTAGTGATCGCATGATCCCTATCCTCTACACCTCCCCCGATCAGCACGGCCATCAGTGCAGCCTCAAAAGGTAGACATTCAATAATGCCAATCACATCATCCATGTGACTCATGCTCGATCTTTCGATCTCTTGTGTTCCGAGGCCATGTTTGTACATGCTAGGCTCGCCAAATCTAACTTGTGTGTATTCTCTGTGCAACATGGCTTACACCCACTGTATGCGAACATAGATATATCTGACCCCCGATCATCACGGCCGACCTCATAACGAAGAACTTTCTTGGTGGTGCACACACAAGGGGAACATGGAACATTGGTATTACATAGGGATTATCTTATTTGCTACCGCTGAGTATCTAAATACTAGCACACAATAAGATGTAAAAGAGGTATCAACATCATATGTATAATGTGATATGATATGGTCCTTCTTGCGCATTGATCTCCATCGAGCGCTCCGGCATGATCTCCATCTTGCCCTTGGTTTGATGCCAAGTCCACGACACCTCCACCAGGTCGTCCATCGGAACGATGACTATTACTATACTACTTAGTAACAGAAAAGTAAACTACTTTTACCTTCACAACGACCAATGCCATATCATAATCACATGCCCCCTGCAAAATAAAGTTAGACGCCTCTACTTTATCTATTGCAAGTTTTACGTGGTTGTTTAGGGCTTTCGCAATAGAACTGTTTCTAATCTACGAACTTTCCAACCACAACATGGATCCAACAGTTGTCTATACACACCCCTTTTGGGGCCCTCCATTGTAAATGCTATATGAACTACTGAATGAGAGACAGACACCCGCTAGCCACTTATATGGTACAAGCCGTATGTTGAGCGTGGAACCAGTCTTGCGTACGAATACACGTAAGGTCGGTCCAGGCCGCTTCATCAAACAATACCGCGATATAAACAAGTACACGTTAGAGGGTAACAACTAAGGGATCAATGCCTGCACAATACTTGTGCGTACTGGCCGTACATCACTCCTACGCATAGATCGGCTCTGATACCACTGAAGGGGATCTGCAGCAGAAAAGAAAATTTTTCCTACGTTGGAACCCCAAAAACTTCCTAGGATCTATCTATGTAGTAATGCGGTAACGGCCAATGCGTAGAGAATACATACCCTTTTAGACCCTACACGGTTAACATTCCGCGAGGAACATGGTTGAAGTAGTCGTACTCGTAGCCGACCTCAAGGTCGCGAAGCTCCTCGCAGGTCAACCCTTGCTCCTTCTTCATCTTCATCGTGCAGCAGCTCCGGCTCACGACATTTAAGCGCCCCAAGTCTTGCGTCTCGTGTCTTCGTACACATCCAGTGCATGATGAGACCTCCGGCTCCCCGATCCCGCCAGGAGTGCAGAAGTTGATATCCGGCTAGGAATCCTTGCAGCGCAACGGCGTACTGAGGTGTGCCTCGATCGCACAACCCAAACATGGGGCCATGGTCACAAGGGCTAGAGAGAGAGAGGGAAGGAGGAAGTCAACCAAAGGACTTCTCCAAAAATTGGTGTGTTTAATCCCACCCATGGGCACCTATTTATATAGGCGAAGGGGGTATGCGCTCCCTATTAGGTTAGCCATGTGGGACTATTAGTAATCAGGAAATAAAGAGGAACAACGTCCCAGCCGGATGGGCCAGCTGGAACCAGCCCAAAAGGCAAACTGGGAGCTGACCCAGGTGCGCCAGGAGCCTCACCGGCGCCCCAGCTCGCGCCAAGCACAGGCGGCACTGGCGAGAGGCACGGGTGGGCCAGATTCCTGCCTCGAGGCCCACGCGCGCTCGCGTGGCCTGCTCGGCCAGTGGCAGTGGCCTGGCTGCCCTGACTCGGGTGGGCCGAATCTGGCCGGTGGCCCAGCAGCATGCCAGGCCTCCTCGAGCGGCAACCAGCTCCCTCCCGCGCGCCCGCATGGGCCGGGGTGTTGAGCGGCCCGCGTCAGCGGCCGGCAGCAGCAGTCTGCCCTTTTTCTTTTCTTTTTCTTTCTCCTTTTTCTTTTTCTGCAGCTTCATTTCTAGGCTATTTCCCTCCAAGATTTGGCCTAATATAAAAGTTTCCTTTATAAACCTCAATCTAAATATTATTTAGTATATATTAATTCATAATTAACATATACTAAATGTATATTCAAATTCCCATTTATCTGAAAACACTTTTCTGGGTCTTTTCCTTTATTCTTTCTCTGAACAACTTCGGATCTCTCTGCGGAACATTTCCGGCTTTCTCTTTCTCTACCGTGATTCCGTCTTACGAATGATCGCTCTCATCGTACCCTTAAGTGTATCCTCTCATGGCTCAGGAATGCTCTAGACATGATCTGTATCAATGATCAACAGAGGGACCAGGGATATCCATGTGACCCCTATGCATTCCTGATGACAATGTCGTTTGAACCGCTAAATGTAGCATCCAATTCCTTTTATTTCTCGATATGACTTGTCCGAGATCCAATCATTGGTATCCCATACCTTGTTCAGTCTCGTTCACAACAAGTTCTATTTTCTTGTTACCGTGATATTATATCCCCGTGACCGAGTCACATATTGCAACATTTATGGATATAATCTCACCAAGCCGCACGTATATATATTTACCCGTCATGTGGGTGAATAAATCCCGGTCTTGCTGTCACATGTCATCTACTGTTCCTTCAGAATACCCAACGTACACCTTTATGGCCACCATATTACCAGATGACGGTTGATGTAGTCTAAGAAGCCTTAGGAAACAGTGAGTAATATGAGCCCACGGTCTAAGGAAAAGGAGTCTAGGTATAGCTGTTGCAAAAATGAACTATATGACTTGATCGCGTTGCAATCCTTTGAGGAATGTCCAATCACATCATTCTCCAATGATATGATCCCTTTGTCAATTGGCATAAATGCCCATGATCTTGAAACCCAGATCATCCTCATGACCAACGAACTAGTATGAATAGAGGCTACTAGGTACTTGGTTGTTTCATACCACACCTGTGCCAATGTTTCTACTTGGCACAGTTATAGCACAATATGAAACTATTATAAACTAATTGAGATATGACAATAAAAACCTATTTATTATTTGCCTCTAGCGCATATCTCCTTCAGTCTCCCACTTGCACTAGAGTAAAAATAATCCAGCTCGCATTTTACTCGTATAAACCATATACCATATGCATTTACAGATCATGCATGCTCATGGGAAACATCATGTCCATTGTTTGTTTTACCAGATCATTATGTATTTTGCAAATCATTAATGTCTTCCTAACTTTGACATTCACACCATTATCTTATAATGGGTCGAAGCATTTGTTTGGCGACAAAGTGAGACTTTGTTTCTAGTGTTTATGATGACGGTCATTTTCACCGTTGTCATCTAAACTTCGAAACACACGTTGCTATCCTTTGTGTATATACTATAGTCATGGCAGCAGAACGAGGCCGGTTCTAGGATCTTACAGTGACTTTAGATCAACCTCGATGGCTTTCTCATGGGCCATGGGCCCTGGGACACATCATTCTACCTTAAAAGCGAACTAGCCCCACCATAACATTATACATCACATCAGATGGAGCCTTTATACTTCTATATCTATGTATATCCTAGTGCATGAAATGCATCTATGCCACTTACTTTGCTTCTTGCCATTTAAGTACAAACTTAATTATGGTTCAGTGATCAACTGAGGAATCACTTAAAGACACATTCTTACAGTTAAGTCTTTGTCCTACCAACCAGAACTTCGGGTCACATTACGTCGAGTATACAACATGGTTATATGGAAGAAGCTATGACTCAGGTATAGGAGATGCAACGCATCTCTTTATTTCAACCATAGTTGTAATACTAACTCAATGCTTCATACAGCAAGAACTACTTTCTCACCTCATTCCATTCCGAGCTTCTTCAGAATCTTGCTTAGGACATTCTGAACATCTTTCGGAATCAAGTCCAGGAAGCATTCAAAATTTAGTGTTTATTAAACTCACCAATCTATCTCGATAGATCTTATTGTTTAATAACTTCAACTTCATCCTAACTTAAATATTATTAACACCAATCACATCATTCACATATGTCGTCCACATATCCCAGAATGATTTCATGATCCCACTCAAATATAATATTCATGTTTGAGATCCAGGAATTTCACTTAGCTCCCACTACAGCTACATATTATGAATTAGCCAAGCTGATTTGCTCCCACTCAAATCTAGGTCCTCTCGATAATATTGGACATTCCAAAATTCTTTGATCATCATCAAATCGAGAATTCCACTGACAAGATTTCAATGACCATTCATTTCTCGTACTTAGGTCCATCACGCTTCTTTGTATTTCGTAGGTATGTCTTGTTGAAAACATGACAAGTGAACAATATAATTCCACAAAGTTGTAGAATATATAGTTGAATCATACTTTCTTTAGTAAAAGTATTCCTTGAAACTTTATGATCATTATCATTGGTTTCTTCTCTAGTTGTAGAGTTTGGTTTCGTGAAATAAATTCCGCTGTGCCACTCAACAATCCAGAGGTAAGGTCAAATACCTTGTTTTGATCTTTTACTTTCTTCCACCTATATCTTCATCAAGACACGTCAACTTTGGACAACAACAGGTTTGCCCCTTTTGTGGAAGATGCATTCATAGCTTCCTAAGAATGCTCTACAAAGACTTGTTTATTCGCCACAATTTCGACTTGTCCAAATCTCCAGAAACTCAAACGTGCCATAACACTTATGGTGTTGTTTCCACGAATCTTTTAGATGTTTCTTTGTATTTCTAATGAGTGTTTTCTTATTTTGATATTTAACTCTAAACGAAAACTATAACCCCGATAAGAGATAATATTATACCATATGTATCTAATACATAATGATTATGATGTTTAGACATTTCAACATAGTTTGAATTCATTCAATTATCCTAATTTGTGAAACATCTTTCACAAGTTCCTTTTATGCTAAATTTGACTTGAATACTTTAGTCTTGTCGATCAAATCGAAGAGTCTTCGTACTGTTAATTTCAATATCCTCCTTTGTTGTGAATTCATTTGAACAATTCAAATCATTTCAAACTTATGTTTCATTAAGTAAATACACTTATTCACTTAAGTCCACAATTAACTAATGATTTCCACTACTTGTTGAAAATACAATACATCACTATGTATAAGATTCAACATTTCTTTGCATATCACCGTTTTACCAGAATGCGGAGTTTTAGTCATTCTGCCCAAGAGGCATGGTTTTGCAAAGTCTCTAGATCAAGCATCTAGGACCCCGATCTTCATTTACAATGAAGAACATGCAATAACCAAAATGACTTAAACTATAGTGTCATTTCATTATTAAACTTTGGATATCTTTTAGCATTCTAATCCTTTATAAATGTTTAAAGTATTATCATTAACATAGTGATGAGAATAACTTGTTTGTAATGGTAATGTGACCATAAGGTATTGTTCATAAGAATAGTACAAACTGGCTTGTACTTGTTCGTATGAATAATCATCTTGCCAAAAGCAAGGCACACAAAGAAGGATTACAAAATTATATTCAAGTCCACTAATCCAAGTGATAAACTTTGAGGAAAGAGGTGATCTCGGCCATCAAATGTTTTTCTTGCCGTCATCAAGTCACGTTGCCTCAAAACCAGCAATTCTCAAGCAGATTCTCCTATTTTTACAAAACGAGACAAGTATCAAATACTTTGCAAACTGCAACGAGTTTCACAAGAAACACATTTATAATTTTGTATATCTAACATATACCTCTTTCATCCATGACCTCCATTTGCAATCAAGCCCTTCTAAGAGTTCTCAAACTCTAATGCGAGATCGCTAAGTGTTTTTCCAAACAATCTCTTTTCATCCATGATGGAGGAAAACCCATCCAACGGCTCATACTCTATGTGCCTTATTCTGCAGAATACAAAATGTAGCCCAACTCTCCATCGAATGGAGAATGGCTTATTGGATGATTATGGAGAAAGCACAAACATTCTGGAGTCATTGAATTATCTCCTAATGGTTATTGTATCAAGAAGAGAAGATCACCTTTTACGCGGATATCCCTCAGGCGTGGGTATTAATCTAAGAAGTTGGACCCTTTTGATAAGTTCCAAATTAAGCAATATATTCCAATTGTCTTAAAGGACCTTAATGGGATAGGCCAAGATCTACTAAGCTATTTGCAAATAGACATCTAGACTAAGTTTATAATAAGTGATCAATTTATAATTGGTCTCCACTAAAATTGTCATCCCCTGGACGATTTTAGTGATCGCATGATCCCTATCCTCTACACCTCCCCCGATCATCACGGCCATCAGTGCAGCCTCAAAGGTAGACATTCAATAATGCCAATCACATCATCCATGTGACTCATGCTCGATCTTTCGATCTCTTGTGTTTCGAGGCCATGTCTGTACATGCTAGGCTCGCCAAATCTAACTTGTGTGTATTCGCTGTGCAACATGGCTTACACCCACTCTATGCGAACATAGATATGTCTGACCCCCGATCATCACTGCCCGCCTCATAACGAAGAACTTTCTTGGTGGTGCACACACAAGGGGAACATGGAACATTGGAATTAGATAGGGATTATCTTATTTGCTACCGCTGAGTATCTAAATGCTAGCACACAATAAGATGTAAAAGAGGTATCAACATCATATGTATAATGTGATATGATATGGTCCTTCTTGCACATTGATCTCCATCGAGCGCTCCGGCATGATCTCCATCTTGCCCTTGGTTTGACGCCAAGTCCACGACACCTACACCAGGTCGTCCATTGGAACGATGACTATTACTATACTACTTAGTAACAGAAAAGTAAACTACTTTTACCTTCACAACAACCAATGCCATATCATAATCACATGCCCCCTACAAAATAAAGTTAGACGCCTCTACTTGAGCTATTGCAAGTTTTACGTAGTTGTTTAGGGCTTTCGCAATAGAACCGTTTCTAATCTACGAACTTTCCAACCACAACATGGATCCAACATTTGTCTATACTACACCCCTTTTGGGGCCCTCCATTGTAAATGCTATAGCAACTACTGAATGAGAGACAGACACCCGCTAGCCACTTATATGGTATAAGACGTATGTTGAGCGTGGAACCAGTCTCGCGTACGAATACGCGTAAGGTCGGTCCAGGCCGCTTCATCAAACAATACCACGATATAAACAAGTACACGTACTTGTGCGTACTGGCCGTACATCACTCCTACGCATAGATCGGCTCTGATACCACTGAAGGGGATCCTTAGCAGAAAACAAAAAATTTCCTATGTTGGAACCCCAAAAACTTCCTAGGATCTATCTATTTAGTAATGCGGTAACGACCAATGCGTAGAGAATACATACCCTTGTAGACCGTACGCGGTTAACATTCCACGAGGAACGAGGTTGAAGTTGTCGTACTCGTAGCCGACCTCAAGGTCGCGAAGCTCCTTGCAGGTCAACCCTTGCTCCTTCTTCATCTTCATCGTGCAGCAGCTCCGGCTCACGACATTTAAGTGCCCCAAGTGCTGTGTCTCGTGTCTTCGTACACATCCGGTGCACGATGAGACCTCCGGCTCCCCGATCCCGCCAGGAGTGCAGAAGTTGATATCCGGCTAGGAATCACTGCAACGCAACGGCGTACTGAGGTGTGCCTCGATCGCACAACCCAGACTTGAGGCCATGGTCACAAGTTCTAGAGAGAGAGGGAAGGAGGAAGTCAACCAAAGGACTTCTCCAAAAATTGGTGTGTTTAATCCCACCCATGGGCACCTCTTTATATTGTTGAAGGGGGTGTTCCTTCCCCATTAGGTTAGCCATGTGGGACTATTAGTAATCAGGAAACAAAAGAGGAAAAACATCCCAGCCGGATGGGCCAGCTGGAACAAGTCCAAAAGGCAAACAGGCAGCTGACCCGGGTGGGCCAGGAGCCTCACCGGCAGCCCAGCTCACGCCAAGCACATGCGGCAGCGGCGAGAGGCCCGGGTGGGTTGGAATCGTGCCTCGCGGCCCACGCGCGCTCGCGCGGCCTGCTCGGCCAGTGGCAGCGGTCTGGCTGTCCCTACCCGGGTGGGCTGAATCTGGCCGGTGGCCTAGCAGCACGCCAGACTTCCACGAGCGGCAACCAGCTCCCTCCCGCGCGCCCGCATGGTCCAGGGGGTTGAGCGGCCCACGTCGGTGGCCGGCAGCAGCAGTCTGCCCTTTTTCTTTTCTTTTTCTTTTTCCTTTTTCTTTGTCTGCAGCTTTATTTATAGGCTATTTCCCTCCGGGATTTGGCCTAATATAAAAGTTGCCTTTATAAATCTTAATCTAAATATTATTTAGAATATATTAATTCATATATTCAAATTCCCATTTATCCGAAAACACTTTTCCTGGTCTTTTCCTTTATTCTTTCTCTGAACAACTTTGGATCTCTCTGCGGAACATTTCCGGCTTTCTCTTTCTCTATCGCGATTCCGTCTTACGAATGATCGCTCTCATCGTACCCTTAAGTGTATCCTCTCGCGGCTCGGGAATGCTCTAGACATGATCTGTATCAATGATGAGTAGAGGGACCAGGGATATCCATGTGACCCCTATGCATTCCTAATGACAATGTCGTTTGAACCGCTAAATGTAGCATCCAATTCCTTTTGTTTCTCGATACGACTTGTCTGAGATCCGATCATTGGTATCCCATACCTTGTTCAATCTCATTCACAACAAGTTCTGTTTTCTTGTTACCGTGATATTACATCCCTGTGACTGAGTCACATGTTGCAACATTTATGGATGTAATATCACCAAGCCGACCGTATGTATCTTTACCCGTCATGTGGGTGAACAAATCCCGGTCTTGCAGTCACATGTCATCTACTGTTCCTTCGGAATACCCAACGTACACCTTTATGGCCACCATATTACCAGATGACGGTTGATGCAGTCTAAGCAGCCTCGGGAAATAGTGAGTAATATGAGCTCATGGTCTAAGGAAAAGGAGTCTAGGTATAGCTGTTGCAACAATGAACTATCTGACTTGATCATGTTGCAATCCTTTGAGGAATGTCCAATCACATCATTCTCCAATGATATGATCCATTGTCAATTGGCATAAATGCCCATGATCTTGAAACCCAGATCATCCTCATGACCAACGAACTAGTATGAATAGAGGCAACTAGGGACTTGGTTGTTTCATACCACACATGTACCAATGTTTCTACTTGGCACAGTTATAGCACAATATGAAACTATTATAAACTAATTGAGATATGACAATAAAAACCTATTTATTATTTGCCTCTAGGGCATATCTCCTTCACCAGCAAGGCCCAAGTTTTAAATTCCGCAGGTCAATGGCAACGGTGCAGAAGAATGTCTCAACTGGGAGATGAAAGTGGAGAAGCGTTGGCGGTTGCATGAGTACTCTGAGGATAGAAAAGTGAAGTTGGCATCTTATGAATTTGAAGGCTTATCATTGGTGTGGTGGGATCAAGTTTGTCGGTCTCGGGATGAGGATGGTGCTCCTACTATTGTTACATGGCACATTATGAAGGAAGAGATGTGACACCGCTTTGTTCCTGCAAATTATGTTCGTTCTCTTTATGATAAATTGACAAATTTGAAGGAAGGGTTCAAGACAGTGGATGAATACTTCTATGAGATGGATTTGATTATGCAGCGTGCTAGAGTACGTGAACCCGAAGAACAAACAATGCAGCATTTTCTTTTTCAGGGCTCTCCTATCAAGTTGTGCACTGTTCGCCACCACCTATATGGGGATATGGCCGAGCTCCTGCATCAGTCTCGTGAGGCTGAAGCTACCATAGCCGAGGAGGCTAGATTTGCACCACACTCTATGGCGAATAGAGGACGTTTCTCATCACTAGTTAGTGGACAGAATTCTTGTGGTGTTCGAGAGGCTAGTACTGTTGGTGACCATGGGGCTACTCCCGCAAAATCTGGTGTTTCCAACAACAAGTCCGCTCCTGCTATGAGTTGATCGGGTTCCACTACTTCCACAGCCAGAAATAGAGATATGTCTTGTCCCACATGTGGTGGAAATGGACACTTCAAGCATGATTTCCCTAATAAGAAAACTATGATAGTTGATGTAGCTACTGGAGAGTATGAAACTAGGGATGTTGCTGATCCGCTTGAAGGTGAAGATGATGATCCTGGTAATGTTTTGTATTGTGATGCTTCTCCAAATTCAATTATTGTGTGTTCACCTCGGGTATTACAAGTTAGCCGAAGTTTAGCAGAGCAAAGATGCAATTTATTTCAAACTAAGGCTGATGTTAGTAATGGCAAGGCATGCAAGGTGATCATTGATGGAGGGAGTTGTAGAAATTTTGCTAGTAAAGAGCTATGTATGAAATTGAGGTTGAATTACTACCCACACCTGAGTCCATATTTTATTCAATGGCTGAGTGATGCTGGTGAGATGAAAGTCAGCTATATGGTTAGTGTGGAGTTTTAGATTGGAGCCTACAAGGATACTGTTGAATGTGATGTGGTTCCTATGACTATGTGTCATCTATTGTCAGGCCGCCCATGGCAATATGATCATGATGTTCATCACAATGGGAAGGCTAACACATATCAATTGAATTGGCAAGGCAAGGATGTGATACTTAGACCAATGTCACCGCATGCAATCATGAATGAATCACATCAGAAAACTCAAGTCAATCTTGAGCATGATAAAGATAGGAACCAAGGACGAGAAGCAACACTTTTGGTGATTGATGGCTACACATCTTCTGTTGTAGCACATTTTCAACCTGTTTTGCTACCGCGGCAGATATTTTTTAGCAGTTTTGCTACCGCAACAACGCATCCTGCCGTGGCATAAATTTCTGCCATCCAGCCTGCCGCAGTAAAGATTTCAGCAAGTTTTCTACCGCTGCACAGCACAGCAGTAGCCTACCAAGATCGCCACTGTGGCACAGATTTAGGACATTTTCCTGCCACGGCATAGCCTAGCGCAAAGTTCTGCCACGACATAGAAAAACCCAGTTTCTCTGACGCAACATCACTGTCTAAACAATCAACTAGATGAGTTGATTCCTTCATGCTATTGGCCACCAAAGAGGATTTCAAAGAGTTTAGAGATGATCCCTATGCTGTACCACTTGTGCTGATGTACAAGGTGGAGCTTTTTGATGAGTACATCCCATCTATTGATACAACCACTATGTAGCATCCCATCTGTCTAACATCTGTAATGCCACATTGTCTAATAATAAAATGCTACTTCCTACATATATTTGTTGCATCATAATTATATCATGCTCATGTCATCATGCTACCTTGCATTTGAGCATCATATAAAACCCTTTTTCTTTTGGATCTTGTCTCATATGCATTTATCAATTGTATTTGGTTCTTAATAAATTGTATTTGGTTCTTGATAAATGCTTGGTGCCCAAGTTGAGTTGGGGCATATCTTTTATTTAACTCCACCACCTTTTCTTGTCACCACCCCATAATTCCACCATTCAACTATATGTGAGCTTTGCATTTTATTGGGTTTACCTCTAGCTCATGTGGGTTGGGATGGATCCACTTCTACTTACACATGCTTACCTATATGCTTCATGTTGTTTTCACATTGTTGATATGTGGAGAGCCACATGGCCACCTTTGCATGCATGTGGATAGTTTCACTTGCTCTATCTTCCATATGGTTTGTTCTGGGAATAATTGAGCATGGTTTAAATATAACTATGGCCAAATGATCTTCTAGTGGGACATACACACTAGCATGGCCTATTATATTCACTTATGCTTAAATCCACCCTTACCATATTTTATCAAGCTTGTAGCTTATGTGGTGGTCTTTATTCAAGTATGGATGTGCATGGGGGTAATAGATGCCCATAGGTATATGTAGTTGTTTTCACAACTAATGAATGTGGCAATTATTCTTCATGCATGGCCCATGCAAGGCCTCACTTGTTCTTCTATTTTGGTTTCTTTGGGAATATTTGGGTGGAGTTTGTTTGAACTCAGTTGAAACAAATACATCAAATAAATGCTTATTCTTGCTCTTGTCCTCCACCTTGCAACTCTTTGAGTGGTTTTCTCTTTGTCAAGCATACATGGGATGGATATTTTGTTTTCACAAAATGACATCATGTGCATGCCACATGCAAGATCATCTTTTCTTCCACCTCTCTCCTTTGGTCCTTTTGTTTTCTCCCTTTGTCTTAATTCAAACTCTTTTGGTGTTTCATATCCTCTTCAAACCCTAGCTCCTCCATCTATCCCTCCCACCTTTTCCACCATCTACACAAGCATGTGTGCATACATGTGCCATTGTTCCATTTCCTCCCCTCTCTCTTTTCTAGCTAAACCAAGGTCTCTCTCTCTACACCTAGCTAAAACCCTAACCCTTCTTCCTAGCCTCGGCTAAACCCTCACCTCACCACCCTTTCTACCCTAGGCACCACCACCCCTTGTGGTTTGGCTCGAACCAACCCCCCCAAACCTAGCTACCTTACTCAACATCACTCTAGCTACCCTCATGCCGAGCCTCCCCTCACCCTACCCTAGCCGAGCCCTCACCTGCTCTCTCTGTTCTTCTCTCTCGCCACCAAGCCAGGCCCCACCCGAGCCACCTTGCGCCGTGCCCCTCTGGCCCCAGCTGCAATCCCCCAGGCCCCTCCCGCGCCATGCCAGCACGTGAGGAGGTGGAGAAAAGGTGCACCACCACCTTTTCACCCCCGACCCCATGTGCAATCCCTCCCGACCTTATTTACCACTCCCTGTCATACCTGGCGTCGCCCAGATCCACCAGGGCCTTGCCCTTCTACTCCTCCTTCCCCATCTGCTGCTGCCTTCCTACCCCTCTCTCTTCCACCTCCGTTCGGCCACCGTCGGCACCGGCTCGCCACATAAGCTAGGAGGAGGCGGGCGTGGTGTTGAGGTGTTGGGGAAGACCGAGGAGACTTCCAGCAGCGCCCCTGTGCTCGCAGGCGAGGAGGAGACGTGCCGGAGCTGCTGCAGTTCAACTAGGCCGACGCAAAACCCTAGCCACGGAGCGCCAGCGTCCCCGACGATCCTCTACGCTTCGGCTTGGTCCACCACCAACCCACTCCCGGTGAGCTGCTGAGCCTCCCTGACATCCTCCCGCTGGCCATCGCTTCCTGGACGCATAGATCCATTCGTCGAACGCTCTCTGTGCAGCACGCTCGTAGACGCGTCCTCGCAGTTGCGCCGTGGTAGGGCCTTCTGGCTGCGTAGATCCTTCATAGCATCTAGCCAAGCCAGCATCAGCGGTAGCCGCCACCGATCGCGCGCCGCGTCGCACGTTCGATCCCTCGCCGCGCCTATTTCCTCGCCGTCCTTCAGTTTCGTCAGAGAGTAGAGGAAGAAAAACAGTAGCGCAGTGACTTTTTCCCTTTACCCCCTGCGCTTTTTGCGGCTCAACCCGCCCTCCACCGGGGCCCGCTTGTCAACCGTTGTTGCGCTTTTCTAAAAAGGTACCCCCAGGTTTTGGAATCCTCAACCCGCGCTCCCCGTCCGCGCCACGTGGCTGCGCCCGGTTCGCGCACCCGTGCGTGGCCCCGCACACCGCCGACCCCACCTGTCGACCGCACAGGCTGGATAACTCCGCGGTGAGAAAAGTCCCGCGTGTACCGCGTTGACCACCTGTTGCTAAGTCAGCACCTGGCCCACCCGTCAGCGTCTGTGGCTAGTTGCCTCTGTGTGTAAAAAAGTCTGAGATCTTTTCTATTTAATAAAAATGTTTCCCAGAAATGGTTAATATGATTTTAAATCCAGAAATTAATAAATCCAAATAATACAAATGATACATGTTTTTGAATTAGAAAATGTGTGGATTTCAAATCTGCCATCCAAAATAATGTTTGACTAATTTAAATTTTCAAAATTGTTTAATTGCAATGAAAATGCCTTTTCTTAATTAATTAACAACTTTAATTCTATAACTCCAAATTTGACAAATAATATGTCTAAATCGATCAGCGCGATGAGCCCGTTCTTTTTATGAATTCCCTGATATGAATTGAAGCATGCATCATGTCATTATTAAAAATCAGAACTGTTTATGGCAATAAAACTTGACCAAATAATTAATAAAATGATTTATTCTTGTCCCCCCACCTCACCCTTGCCATGCTACATTATTGCCTTGTAATTGGTGCATCATTCATCATGGCATGCTTGGTTGCTTGTCGCATTTTATTTATATGCTTGTGCACTTTATTTATGTTGGCCCTTGTTTGTTTGGTTCTTCTTTCGAATAGACGTCGAGCAGGGGAAATATCAGGAATCCCAGGAGTACTACCCAGATCCACCTCTCGCTTCAACTGAGCTGACAGGAAGCACTACCACATGCTTGCATACATATAGTACCTATTGCCTCTATCTTATTCTTGCATCATTGAGTCGCGATTGCATTAAAATGAATCCCAAGTATTGCATAGCCTTACTTTTAAACCCCACCGAAGCTTGTTCCTCCATCCTATGAGCCATTACTACATGAGTTGTTTGAGCCATGCGAGTCGTAGAACAGCATGTGTAGGGTATGTGAGTGTCTGATGGATAACGAGGTACCTAAACAACTGAACCTGAGTAGTAATGGATAACTAACGAAAGAGGCACCGGTGGGCAATATCTGTCATTTGGGTTTTATGGTCACTTGTGTCCCGTAGGACACTGAGTACTTGATACCTATTCCTTGACTATTCGCACTATCTACATACGGGAGACTCTATGAATCCCCCTTTGCCAGAGCTTGATTTGTATTTTATTTCTTGGGGCCACAAAGTAGTTTGGGGCTTTATTACTATCCTGTACTTATGCCATGCTTTACTATCTTATTTAAGATTGTGCGTGGAGCACCTGTACTATTAAGAATGCGGAATGTTTTTGCGGCATCGACAAGCCCAGTCACATTTTTGGGTTCCCAGTCATTTACAACCATTGTCGCAAATCCTGGGTCCATCTCGGAGCCGGCCAACTTCGTTACGGGTAGCTTATTGGGGTGGCCCCCTCAAATATTTTATGAATCCTGTGATTGCTTTGTCGTGAAAGCCTCGTCGGGTTTTGATTTGGTTTTTCCGAGGTCGATCGTGTGTGTGTTGTTATTTGTGCACCCCTACAGGGTAAATCTATCTGAAAGCCGTGTCCGCGGTTATGGACGACTTGGAGCACAGTTTCTCGATCATAGACAAGTATAACTAAAGTACCGACTTTAATTTGACTAAATATCTGTCTAGTAATTAATGCAATACTCATGGAATGGTTAATAAAACTACCAACGGATGGGTTGTTCGTCCGCTTTCTCGTTGGTAACCAAGAAGGAGGATGGATCTGTTACTTTATAGTGTTATAATTGTTGCTTCTAATTAACGGACATCCGTCTATTTTTGGTTAGGCGGATGGTTAGCGAGTATCTATAGACTTGTTAGTAATTCTCTTTTGCTGCAATTGCGTCACCCCAGGTTATGTCCCCTTTAGAGGCATAAAGACTTGCTGAGTACCCCTGAGGTCTCACACGATAAATTGGTTGATTCAGATGAACAGGTGTATTCGCAAGATGGATACTGGGTGGAGGAGACAGATGATGTTGGCAACGATCACTCGGTGTAGAGATTCTAGGGATGGGGATCCGCGAGATCTGTGGGCGGGATGTGCTTAGTTATGTGGCATCTTATGCCAATTTGGTTCTTGTCTGTACTCGGATCTTGTTTCCCGGTTCCGCTTGATACTCTGTTGATTTATGTATGAGGAGCTATCCTACACTATTATCTATATCTAGGATATTTGGATCTTGCTGTATGGCGTTGCAATATTTCTATTTCTTTTAGATGGTATGGCTCTGAGAACTGTTGTAAGGTAGCTTGCATACATGCTCACTTCTGTATGTATTTGATCTCTTCGCCTGTTGCCTACGCCGCTCGCTCTTGTCCCGATGTTCTTGGAAGTGGTTAGGACGGACGACGGGTCTACACGTGGGTGGCCCCTGGGCCCCTGCTGTACTATTTTAGCCACTTTTGGTTCATCGAGGCTTGAACTTAGAGCGTAGGGTCCAAGGTTGTTACACACTATACCTACAACTACACAAATATAAGGACCCATTACTCGAGCTCATGCCAAGCAACTTAACTATCGGGTACTTTCGCTTCTTGGAACTATTCCTTATATACATGATAATATGATACTGTCTAAATCAGATGTGTTTGTTACTCTTAGGAATGATGGACCTAGCATGGACGAGATGGACAAGCATTGGAGCATGATCATGCATGGATATGTTAGCAAGCATATGAGGATTGAAGAGGATGCCACAAGTGGAGATTTCAGAACTTTGAAGCCACCATAATGAAGATTGAAGGCTTGGACAAAATATTCAAGAATATTACTTCGTAGATTCATCCATAGCAAAATTTGGTGATGCGTCACCTTTATTTTGGGCTAGGCCCATGTTATTTTTGCAGGATTTTTAATAGCCACTTTTTAGAGTCCGTATTTGAGGGGGAAAGGATTTTTAGGGTTGCATTCAGCCACCATACATATGACTGGCCGAAACCCCACCTTTTCCACCTTAAATATCCCCATAGCCATCACTTTATACCCGGATTTGGTTTAGACTAAAAGTTAACCATCATTGAAATTTCGCCAAGACTTGAGTGTCGCAGAGACCTCATGTACTTTGCACCTATTTTGGATCTAACTGATTTCAATAAAGCTTTCATCTTTATCCGCAATATCTTGATTGCAATATTAGTTCTTACTTGTTTTCAATTTTAGGTAGGAATTAAGACCCTCGGTGGTCAGGCTGATCGTTCTTCTACAAGATCGGTAACCTCCAAGAGATTGGCCTAGAGATTGCATTGGCGCTTGTTCTTGCACATGTAGTCGGATCGTCAAGCCCGAACTCCACCCAAATTGACTATCACCCTCTCTTCAAAAGATCGGACACCTTTGCCCTATCAAGTGGTATCAGATTTTAGGTTGCTCGGTGAGATTTTATAGTTTTTTCCTAGTGTAGATCTATTTTTCCTATAACCCACAAAAGGCCCAAAATAGAGTTAGAGTTAGATCTATCCCATCACCAATCTCTGCCTTGCAATATCTTTTTAATTTTTGCATCGTTGAATTTGTGTCTGCATCGTCGCGTCGAGTTGCTGGTCTTATTGTCTCATTCCTTAGAGTTTCGAGTTCTAGTCATATTAATCACTTCCACCACGATCTCCGATCATCACATTGACATACATCCAGCACCATATTCCGCCGCCATATACCCTGTCATCATAAACCCTAGACTCTGCCACTGCCTTCCTACCGCGACACGGATCTGATCACTTTTCCTGCTGTTGCACAAGCCCGAGTAGAGTTGGCATTTCCTTATTAGTTTTTTGTTTCCTTCAATATTGTTTCTTTTTTGAAATATAATTCTGTAAGTCAAGTTCCGGCCGCAAGTCAAGAAGAAGGAGAGCAAAAAAAATTTCTGGCTAGACTAGTTTTCGGTCTTGGGGATCACCTTTCTCCATCGACCGTCATAGCGACATTTTTTGCGCCTGCGCGCTTTTCGGAGCACGCTAGAAATTTTTCGACAAAACATTTTGGGGCTATACTTTTTTTAGACTCCGCAGGTTCTAGACACTCGCCATCATAGTGATTTTGTACATCTCGGTTTGCTTTTCAAAGCACCACATCATCACACCATTGCTTGTTGTGTCGTGTCGTGACATCGTTACTGCTCTAGGCTCAAGTCTCTAGTATGGTCTAGCCTAGGACCAACATGCCATTGTTGAGCATCTTTTCAACTTTGTATTGTTGTTTTGATAATTGCTGACCTCCTTTGCTAAGCCTTCCTAGATGATGTGGACTGACAAGGTCTCCAACTTACGCCAAGTTGTCATGGAATCCAAAGGGGAATCCGTTCCTCTATGAGATCTCACTTCCTACCCTTTTGAATGGTATACTGAAGGAAATATGCCATAGAGGAAATCATAGAGATGATTGTATTTCATATGTATCCATGAGTTATTATAATGTTCCTTGAATATCCATATATCAGGAAACTTGTATTGATTGGCAATTACGTGAATTGTTTGTGAAACTCTTTACTTGTATGGTTATCTAATAATTGTCCCTAGTCAGAGTTCATGTGAGGACACACATGAATATTAGACTAGCACATCGATTGGTTGATGACTATGTTTCGCAAGTCATAGACATGGAGATGTCAAACCAATGATGTGGACACATGTTATGAACATGGGGTTGGACTGACCCACCTTGAGACTAGGAATAATACTTGCAGCTCTCTCTACACATTGTGTACATATTGTCCTTAAACCTTAGATTGTCGCATGTACTTGAGATGTGGATCGACCTACTTTGGGGCTATCAAACACTACTCCGTAACTGGGTAGTTATAAAGGTAGCTTTCGGGTTTGTCCTGATACATGCTACAAGGCATTGGTCAATCAAGATGGGATTTGCCCCCTCTCTACTTGAGAGAGATATCTCTGGGCCCCTTGAGTGATCGGATCCAGAAATGCATGGATGTGCTACATACGGTTAAGAGTTAACCTAGTAAAGGGATTCTGAATCATAGTATCAAGAAAGAGAGGCAACTTCGAGCTAGACCAAATATCTTAGGGAAAAGGGAAAGACATGTACTCAACCTTGTGATGGTTCGTCCGAATGATCTTTATATGCATTTAGGAGTTGGCACGTCTTGCTAGAGGCTGCTACCAACTATTGATGGTGTAAGTGTACTCGTGTCATGTCTATACGTGTATGAACCTATAGGGTCACACACTTTAGGGGCTGGAAGCCTAATGATGATTGGATCCAAATTAGACCAGGCTTAGGCTACTAATGGGCTGCTAATGTAGAAGCCCACGAGGGATGCCTATATAAGAGAGAGTGAGGCGAGCTGGATAGGGTTGAGCATTCCACCCAGCCACCACTCCTCTGACGCATGTGTCGCGCGTGTAGACCTAGCACTCTGATGTGTGTCGGCTTCCACTCCGGACATGTGGATACCTCGGAGGTGCTGCAGGTGTAGCACTTGAACGAGCCGCGCAAATGGGGGATGCTCGTGGGATGAGGACAAGGAGGAGACTTAGAACATTTACACTGCCCTGACGTGCTTCATTGAGTTCCACAACTGTGCGTCTAGTGGTAATCCCGTGATCTATGAAAATAGTATTCCTGGTTGACACGGTATAATTTTTTGATTTACGCTAGTGTAGCCTACCCGTAACCCTATATATACTACTTCATACTCCACCCCATATTCATGATAGGTTCATACCGACAAGTATGTTGGAAAGGGAGGAAGCTTGGAGCACAAATCCCGACAAGTTGGAGGCTTGGAAGAGAAGACGGAAGAGGCAGAGCCAAACCAGTGAAGGCTCCAGCGCCACCGAACCTACCACCCCGAATTCCTGGCAACAGAATCGGTGGGCCAGAACCCGCGCCAACCAAACCGGTGCCAGAACCGGCAAACTAGAAATCCATCCAGAAAACACTTGTGTACTCCATCCGGTGAAGGACCAGAATAACTGACGACGACCGGAATTTCTGGCACCAGATCTGTCGCGACTAGACTTATTGCCGGAAATCCCGTCTATGCATGGATCTGGGTTTGATGCCCTGGAATATTCCCTTTACTTACCCCTTTGCCTAAACTACTCCCTTTCTAGTGGCTGGCCTATAAATAGAGCCCCCACCCCCATGTATCCCTTAGGCATAGATGATAGACTAAAGACACCCCATTTGCGGAATCTCTAGTTTTTCCTCATCCCCTTACCAAAGGGGACCGACTATTGTCCCCACCTCGTTGGATTTTGCATCGAGCCTCCCTCGTTGTACAAGGCCTATGTTTGTGAGTGCATGAGTGTAGTTATCAAGACCCTCTCCAAGGTGTTCTTCCCTCTCCTCTTGTGATCGAGGGAGTACGTTGACCAATCTTTCCTTGCGAGGATTCTATTGGCCTGGTACCAACTAACGGGAGCAATCGGCCTTGTATCGTGTGAGTTTTGCGTGTGTTCATCGTGTTCTTCACGAGGTATGAGTCCTCTTATGCTACCTTCTCCCTTTCCCCTCGCTTTCCCTTCAGTTTGACCACCAGATCCATGAAGATCGGACCACCCACAAGGTTAGCCCTCAATATCTGGTATCAACAGCTTTTGGTTGCCACGGATTTCACATCGTTTTGGTCTTTCCCCATAAATTCGAAAATTTCCACCAAAAGTATCCCCAATTCGGGTTTTGGATCGATCTGTGATTTGAGTGCATTTTGGTAGATTTTGATCAATGGATTACTTGATAAACTAGTTGATCTACATTCCCTTGCATTCCCATGGCCTAATTCCATCATTTACCCCTTAGATCTAAAGTTTTTCATCAATTTTTTTGTAGAAATCACATTTTTTTCGCGTCCCGAACTCGTTCCGGTGCCAGTTTCGATCGACCGGTTCACCAACCGGAATTTCCGGTTAGAATTCCGGTGAAACCGGCTCCACCCAGGAAATTCCGGTACGTATTCCGGTCCGCCGGTTTGGCCACCAATAGATTCTGCTCTGCATCGTTTTGAGCATAAATTTTGCATACGAACTCAGATTTTGGTGTATTTAGCTCGTTTTGAAGAGGAGAAGGAGCTCTACAAAATCATCCAAGTGGTTCATGCTATCTACTCCATCCAAATTTTGTGAGCAAGGCGGAATCCAACAATAAAGGGTGAAGATCAGCGAGGAAAGGTATAAAAATTCCGCGACTTCTCTGCACTTGCATTCCTTTGCGAGCTACACTATCTTTGCAAACAACAAACACCTATTGATACTTGTTCTTTCTATGATTGCTTGGGCTATGCATATTTGATACCTTATAGAATTCCGAGCAAAAATTGTGAGCGCGCTATCTCATATTGTTATCTTGTATAGTTGTTGGCACAAGGAAGGGGCAAGTGGAAAAGAAAAGAAAAAAATAGATAGAAAAAAGGGAAAAAAAGAAACAAACAAGTGCCTCATGGAATAGGAAGCGCAAGCGAAAAAGAAAAAAAGAAACAAACAAGTGCCTCATGGAATAGGAAGCGCAATCTCAATGAACATCATATAGGTGGTACTTATTGTGCATATCTCGTAGCCCACCAACTTTATTGCAATCGAAGTAGCATCTCTCCTTGCACTTGTGCGACATGAGCTTATAGTCTTCACTAGGTAATCTTTTGGTTCTTAGCTCACTTTCTCCGTCGCATAAGTGTGTGATTCTCCCACCGTGTGTGATTCCTTGTACATAATTCTCCCACCAATAGATTCTCCACCAATAGATTCTCCCACCGTGTGTGATTCCTTGTACATAATTCCTATCTTGTGGATTGACTTGTTTTGCTTTGTGATCATCGTGGTTCTTTACTTTCCATTCCAATATCTTGATTTCAGATTGTTCTTGGGCATGCCACCTTCAATACCTATCCATCATATGCTTTGTGTGTGTGTTTTTAGTGGTTAGTTGGGGTGTTCTGTGTGATCTTGACTTTACTTGGTATTGATTGCTCTCAAGTGTGGACACTTACACGATACAATCTACCAAGGTAAAGTAAGGTTTGACGTTGCATCCCTAACCCCCTACCACTTCCATATACACCACTTGGTCTTGTCAATCATGTCCAAGGACTCTGGAACCGAGGATGATATCTATGAAGAATCCATGATGAGCCACCATGACTACGACTCCACAAGTATAGAGGACATGATGGAGCACTACACCGACAATGGCTCCACATGCTTTGAGGACCCGGAGCACTACACCTACGATGACTCCACATGCATGGAAGACATGGAGCACATCATCAACTATTGCTCCTCAAGCATGGAGAAATTGGAGCTCTACATGAACAATGGTTCTTCATGCATGGAGCACTACACCGACAATGGCTCCACATGCTTGGGTGATATGGAGTACTACATCAACAACGACTCCTAATCATGTACGACTTTGAGTGCTACAACAACGACACCTCACCAAGCATGGAGGACATGGCAAACTTCATCAACTTCGAGGGCTCTTACATGTGCCATGAAGAATACCTCCACCGCTTGGAGATGGGTGAATACTACGCTAAGCAAGCAGATGTGCATCATCAAGACACCATGACCATCAAGGCCAAGCATGTCACACCAAAGGGTACCACCTACTTCGATGATCCACCTCCAAGGTGTCAAGCGCCACCATCTTCATGGCGTCATGCGCCACCATCTCCAAGGCGACGAGCGCCATCACCTCCAAGCCGTCAAGGACCACCATCTCCATGGTGCCAAGCACCACCAACTCGAAGGCATCATCTGAAACAACCTCCATCGCAACAAGTGCCACCACCTACAAGAAGAGTGGTGCCCAACATCATCTGCCAAAAGAGGTGCCATGCAACAAGAATCTTCATCGACATACATCCTCTCGTGATCATTGCCAACATCAAGAGGATACAATACATCGTTCAAGGCATCTTTGCCATGAACACGAAAAATACATGTTGAGAACCATCCATAATTCTCAACCAAGCTCAAGACGGCACCACCATCACAAGAAGAGTGCCCAAGAAAAGGATCATCGTCGCGACTGTGATGTGGATGACCAACTGCTTCACCAACATAAACCTCCGGCAAGTGTCATGGTGGAGTCACGACAGATGCCATCAATATGCTAAAGATGGGGCCAATGTGTGCTAGTGGTATCCAAGGAGAGATAGTGTGGTGATTCCACACACGAAGGTTTGTATTCTACAGATCTCTCAAGGTTACAAATGCTCCTTGAGCTGTTTTGAAGTGAGGAGGAAGATGAAGTTTTTCTCTACAAACCTCTCTCTATAGGGTTCTTCCCTCTAGTAAAATGGACGACCCCCTCCTTGGAGCTCCTGGCTCACCTTATAAAGAGGTGGCCACGTTACACTTAGGGCATACGTGGAGAGCATATTCTAGGAATATGCTCCTCCCAACATAGAAAAGAGGTGCTACTCTTTTCCTTAGCGTAAGCCACCCAGAGCCAGTGGCGTAAGCCTCTCTGTGGCCGTGTCATAAGCCTCTGTGGCACCATGTTACCCGACCGCCAATAGTCAGGCGACGTCACCTTTGTCGGCCGGGACCTCTGGTCCTTGCCTCTCTATCTTTTGCGCTCTCTATAGTGGCTCCAAAGAGAAAAGCGTTGACCAAGGGGAGATTCCTTCCTTCTTATGTAAGCCAAGTAATTAACCGGATGCTACCTGGTTAACTCGGTCTTGGTGGTACCTACAAACAAGTAATATGGTGGTGCCGACATACACTATATGTTGGCTGAGGTTATGTTAGGTGGACACACCCATGGCTAAGTCCGCCGTAACTCGGTCGACCTTCAGGTACCTCGGTCAGCACTTTCTTTGACCTTGTTAGACCTTGGCTGGCACTGTGTTTATACCCATGTCAACCCTCCGTGGGGTCATCCCCCCCAACATTAGTCCCCGAAGCTGGTGCGGTCTTAGCAACTTCAGCTAGTAAGGCCACAACAGGTTCAACCCACTTGTATCTTTGCTCTTCACACCGAGGTATTTCTATGTTGGCATGTTCCAAATTTAACTCGGCTACTTATTTTGCTGACTTATATTTACTTTACCTTCCTTGGCTATTTCTGAGGTATTTCTCATTGACCGGGTCCTAATTTCGCATCCGGATTATCCCACTTAGATGCCATCCTTCTTGTGTACACTTTTGCGCATCCTACATGGAGGGTAATCATTGCACTTTTTCTTATTTTAAGGGCCCTGATTCTCATTACTGCCACATTACATCAGTTATCCCTGCCGCTCGTCCCTTCAAGGCAGGGCTGCTCGATAACTGCACTTGACCATGATCTATCATTTCCACTTCGCGTCGTGTAACCCTGCGCGTTACACGAGCCCACGACCACTTAACGAAATACACACACATGTGGCAGCTCGTGCGGCGCAACTGATCCCACTACCATGATTTTTTCGTGGTTAAACAGGGGAGCGGGGGAGGTCCCTTGCCACTTCCCCGCACCCGCATCTTCTTCTTCTTCCTAGCGCCGCTGCCATTGTTCTCTGCTCTAGCTCTCGCACTGCTTGTTGACCACTCTCTTACCATCTTTCTGCCCCCGTTTTGCATCTGTGCCGCCACGGGACCGTGGCTCGCCATGCCTCAGGACCCCGCTATCTCTAGTTCGCTGAAGAACATCGATTCCGAGATGGATCCCCAATATCTCGTCGTCAGCGAAGAACAGGAGGAAGAAGCTGGCTCCTAGCATGGCTCCAAGGAGGGATCTTGCGTCGTGCAGGGAGAGCTCGATTGGCTGACTCAGACCCGCCGGATTCCTGAGGGAGTCACCTGTCGTCTTCTTGGGTATGAATAGATCCCCTCCCCGGAGAAAGGTGAGTACGTGGTCTTCGTGTCTCACTTTGCTCGAGGTTTTGGTCACCCCCTCAGTGATTTTGCCAAAGATTTCTTTGACACCTTTGCTCTTCAGCCTCATCATCTCCCAGCAAATTCTTTTGCCTCCCTCCCCGGTTTCATCTCTTGGATAGAGGGACACCTCGGCCTTCTTCCTATTGTTCATATATGGGCGAAGTTCTTCCAATTTTGCACCAATCTTGTTCCTGACAAGGAAGTTCCTTCCGGCGACAAGTCCCAACTCAGTGCGGGGCTGCCTGCATTTCTCCCCATAAGAACTCCATTTTCACCTGGATCCGAGGTCTCGATTCTTGCAAGAAATGGGAAAGGTCTTTCTTTTACGTGAAGAACAACACCTTCGAAGACTTGATTCGGCTTCCTCCCTTTGCCCTTGGTGTTCCTTCCCGTCAAAACTAGAGTCTCAACCCGAAGAAGAACAACCCCCTCGTCAATATGATTGAGAAAAGGATCATCGATCTCAAGAAATCTAGGTTATGCGACACTGACTTGATGACGACCATTATCATCTGTCGAGACTGCCCTTTATAGAAAAGGAGCCTTCAGATCTGCCATATGAGCGGGTCTTTGGACCCGAACTGAGTTTCCACTACCGAGATCTCCAAGGCCTAGGTCTTCAAGCGCGTCAAATCCATTTTCAAGATGGCGATGACCGAGGAATGGGAGTGGGGTATGGACCCTTTTTACCGAGATCACCCTGTGCCTCAGGTAAGATCAACCGAGTTACCCTTGCTAAACCAATATGCCTGCTGAGTTGTCTCTTTATCCTCATTATGTTTTCTTGTGCAGGAATTCCTCCAACAGCAAGTTGAGGATGCTCGTATCCCTGCCATTGCATGGGGTAAAGACCATGAGACTTTGGACTCAGAGGAGTTGGAGCCCGAGGAATTTATCCCTGTCCCGGATGCAGGATCCGGCCGAGCCCATGGTACGACCTTGGTAGCTCCAAATTTCATAACTTTATTGGTTTTCCTCTTGTTTATTGCCAGATCTCACTGAAGATTGCCCCTTTCCACTAATGTTAATGTCGCAATTAGAAAATCCTTGGTTTCTTGTGATGGTTTTTAGGCAATGAACATTTATTAAAGATCTATTAGCATTTATGGGCTAGTTACACCATAATAAGCAAATCCCCAATTGGAGCAACTTTCATTGGAGGCGTCCAGAATGCTTAATGACCACTGGTACAGTCGATACGTGCACGTACTGCCTGTCCGTACTACCCACTGACACCTTGCTTATATCAATACAAGCAACTTTCGCCAAAGGCGAGAGACTAGAGGAACCACAGAACAAAAGTTACAGCCACCGCAAGCCATCTGAGAGGGGAAGAATAGATCTGAAGGAGGAGAAGAACTTCACCTCGTTCATCAACAATCTCCAACCTCAAAATCACATACTCCACCGCCATTCCATCATTACTTAGAGAGAGAGAGATTGGCACTTGTAAGATTAGGGTTTGATACTTTGATCTACCATCGGTTTGTATTTGATTGGATCTTTAATCGCTATTGTGGTTTGCTACAATAACTTTGAGATAATTTCTATTTGCAATACAATTATGCCGTTGATTTGTCTTCCTCTCATGTCTGAGTAAACCCCATAGGCGTGGGAGATGTAGGGGATTTGTGAGATGTGTTGTGCCTCCTTTAATTCCATCCATTTGTGATTATTCAAATGCTTTATTTGAATAGTGAGAATGAATATCTATGTTTTACTAATGCTTGTTATCTAATTTCAGGGCCTAGGTAAGATGATCCAAATATCTCATAGGTATGAACTTGTATGCTAGTAATTTAATGACCCCCCGAGTGACACGTCCGATATCAGAGAAGAGCTAACACTACTCGAGGACAACAAGGAACCATCAAGATTAAAGCCTTGATCCGGTAGCAAGACCTTAATTAATGCACTGACCATGGCCGTGGTTACCTGCAGATGGATCATTGGGATTAGGAAGAATTGACCATGAGGACTCCTAGTTGGTATATGGGTTGCTTGCCTACTCACTTATAAATAAGAAATATCACTATCACTTGTTCCGCTTATTCCATTTGCCACTTTCACTATCTCCCTGAACTGTTTCTCTCCATGCCTAACTTCTCATCTACAGGATCTTTGCACACCATTCGCATCTTTACTTTTATGCAATTTACTTATTTCCTAAGCAAGTTCCTCTATCTTTTAATCACCACTTCCACCATTAATTTTTGCAGTCAATTCACTCAAGACCTGTGACACCTTGGGTGCGATAGAAACACCGCATAAAAACACTTTCCTAGGCTCCTTACTGGTATCGATATAAAAATTAGAATTAATACTTCTGCGAAAACATTCTCTAACGAACCTATGCACTTGCAGGCCATCAAGATATTTTCTGGCGCCATTTCCGGGGAGCTAAGCGCTAAGTGTTGTTTCTTGACAATAGCAACTGTTAACACCATTCATGATCTCCGTTGAAGACAGAGGTACCACTCGATCAGCAAAAACCTATTTACCTCCATATATTGACCATGTTCCGATCGAGTGACGGTTAGAATCTATTGGAAGATTTACTAATTCACATACTATAGACGTGAACAACTTGATCCCTTTGATGGCAGATTTGACCATCACCCGAGAGCCTGAAGTTGAACTACCTTTGGGAGAATATGTGAATCCATCTAGGCAGTTGAGGAAAATGCCTATTGTTTGTCCTGAACTTGAGTGCCAGGAATTTGAAATATTTTCCGAGCTAATATATATGATGAAAGAAATTGCTTTTGCAGGAAAAGAAGTGGAAGACCCTAGTGACCACTTGACGAGGGTCTATGACCTTTGTGATACTCTTAAACCAACAAGTTTACAAATAGAGTTTGTACTTCTTAAACTCTTTCGCTGGTCTTTGAAAGATAATGCTTTTGCTTGGTTACAATCACTACCTAATCATACTATAAAAAGCTGGGAGGATTGCATCTGAGAATTCCTGCATAAATATTGTTCATTTACTAAAATCATGTAGATCAAACAAAGTATAACAAATTTTCTTCAAACAATTGGAGAAACCTTTTATAAAGGATGGAATAGATTTTATGCAATGATTATGAAAGTTCCAAATCATTGTTTTCACAAGAGTTTAGTTATGCAATATTTTTATAATGGGCTTAATGATGAGACAAAAGAGATGATTGATCTATTTGCAGGAGGAGCAATATGCAGTTTGACACTGTTAGAATGTGTAAAGCTTTTCGAGGTAAGATCCTTTAATGACAAATAATACAATCCAGTTGAGGATATGGAACCACGAAAAGGTATGATTCACATACCACCAGATCTCATATCCGAAGTCTAATAGTCCATGGAAGAAAAAGGTATAGCTTTGGAACTTGTAAAAGAAAACAAAGTTGACATTCTTCAAACTTATGTAATAGAAGATGATATAAATCTTGTAATGCAAAAGTTTAAATATCAAGAGAATCAATTATGTGAGAAAAACTATAAACGTCTTATGACACAATAAAAGAATATAAGAGACGTAAAAAAAGTCTTTGATGACTTGGGTCAAGCCAGAAAACTTCTAGATAGATATCTAAGTATGGTTAAAACTCAGTGTGAGCATATAAATGAAACCCAAAGTTTGATTTTGAACCAAGGAAATTTTAACATTGTTTCTACTAACATTGTTACTAGGCGTGGTATAGAAACTCGGGGACCATAAGGGCTACCTTGGTATCAAGAAGAGCAAGCTCGAAAAGCAAGAGAGACTCAGGAGATGAGTTAAGAAGAAGAGGATCTAGTCGATCCCCAGGACGACATTGATTATAAGGCCTAAAAGCAAAGGGAAAATGAAGCTTCCAAAATTCAAGAAGAAGAGGAAGCAGTGGATAAGCATAAAGCATATGATTCAGATGATGAGACGATCTATTTAAGGTAAGAAAACGATCCTGGAAAGGAACAAGAAGAGCAAGTTATCATCCTGCGTGAGACCACGCCGATAAGCAAAAATCAACTACAAGGAAAAATAAAAAGAATGTTGAACCGGTGACAAAGGTAAAAGAGAAGGTAATACCTACCAAAAAGAAAGTTACTTATCCTAACCAAGTTCATTACGAACTAGATAAAGCTATTTATGACTCTTTTGTTGGGGCACTGGGCGACTTGCGTTTAGAACTTCCATTAACTAATGCTATTCATGTTCCGACTTATAAAAAGTTTATGCGAGACATCCTTATAGAGAAAAGAAGGTAACTAAGACTGTAGAAGTTATTACAAGCTTTGGCGATAAGCTTCCTGCTAACCTTGGGGACCTAGGGATACCAACCATCTCCTGTGCAATAGGAAAAACTAATATATTCAATGCTCTTTGTGATTTAGGAGCCGGTGTTAGTGTTATGCCTTATTCCTTATTTAAGGAATTGATTCTTGGAGGATGTTCTCCTACTTCAATTACATTACAAATGGCAGATAAGACAACTAAACAACCTGTTGGAATGATCGAAGACGTTTTACTTAGAATAGATCAACATTTTATACCCACTGATTTTATTATTCTTGATGTTCATGAGGATGACAAACTATCTATCATCCTTGGAAGACCCTTTCTTAGTACAATTGGAGCCAACGTAGATTGCTCCAGTGGTAAGATTGCCTTTAGTATATACGATGATCATATTGTTCGATACTTTCCTAAGAAACAAGAACCCAATGGAAAATATGTTCTGCCACCTAAGCGTGATCAAGGAGCAAAAACTAAACAAAAAGCGCATCTTGAGATGAACACCGATGACATGGAGTTTGATTAGTCAAAACTCTAGAATAAAACACTTAATGGGAGGTAACCCATTCTTAATAAATTAGGTTTGTATGATCTAATAAGTTTGTTTTGAGTTTTAAGTTCATTCAGAGAATTTACCTTAGCGAAGTTGAGAAGCAACGGAAAATGAAGAAAAGAAAAGGGTTCAGCGCTGATAATGACCGGCGGTATGCCCGTATCGCGTGTTCGTATCGAGTCTCGACGAAACTTGTAGCAGGAAAAGTGTCGGCAACGACCACTGGTACGTCCGGGGTACACCCGTACCTCGCGCCCGTACTGAAACTCGACGAAATCGACCAAGTTCTCAGTACCGATAATGACCAACGGTACAACCGGGGTGTGCCCGTACCAGGTCGATTAGGTTTGATCTGAAACCCTAATGTTGATCCAACGGTGACAACCACCGGTACAAGCGGGCTGCGCCCGTACTGCCCGCCTGTACCGCATGCATCACCAGGTAAAGGCTGATAGCGGCTAGATCCCAGCCAACCTCCTTCTTCTTCCTCTTTCTTCCTTGTTCTTTCTCTCTCCACCTCAAACCCTAGCCTCCTAAAACCTCTGATTCTTCATTGACTTCGTGTTTTTGAGTTGAGGAATCTTCACATGGTAAGTTTCTCGTCCGATCCATACTATATTTTCTGAAATCCATGGTTGAATCCATCACACTGGCTATTTAGACGAGTTCATCATATTTTGAGATTATTATTGATTCCTCACGTTAGGATTTGTAACTTCTACCTATAATCGTTTGTTTATGTGATAGAAACTTGATGCCTATTGTTTTTTTCAAAACATTTGCAGCACAATGCATAACATTGGGAGGATTTTCCGCTCAAGCAAGGGCTTGGGTATGGCGGGAGCCTCGGGCTCTGCCAAGCTGCCAGGCTCGAAGAAGAGACGCTTGGAGGTGGATAGCTTAAGGGCTGCCATGAGCCGAGACAACGAGAGGGTGAGCAACTGCAAGGTTTTGCCCACCAAGTGGGTAGACCATCAACTCCTCTCCCACCAGGGTCTTCTGGAGGACTTCGAGAAGATGATTGTGCAAGCTGGCATAGTCGACTTCTCCTACCTCTCTGTCGGCACCTATAAGCTAGCCATGTACGAGCTCCTTTCATCGTTCCATGATGATCTCGAGACCTAGGAGCGAAATTGCACTATAAGTTTTGTGCTCAATGGGCAACTCAACAACCTGACCTTCTATGAATTTTATAATAGTTTTGGATTCTCCCATGAGGGAGAGCTTGATATTAATGACAATGTACACATAGAGGCAATGCAATCTTGGGGGCAAATTTCTGTCCACAGGAACAATGATTACTTGCGCAAGAAGAGCGCCACTATCTAGAATCCTACTATACATTATTTTCATACCTTCCTTGTTAATTTTTTACTTGGGAAAGGTGATGTTAGGGAAATGCCAGGCCCCGAAATGAGTGTGATTCATATGGCCTTGCACCCAGAGATGGATCATAAGGTAAACTTGGGTACCTTGCTCATCCAGCACTTTCACCACCAAAGGCTAGCTTCCGCGGGGGACATTCGTTGTGGCGGGTTGATCACACAGATCGCCTACGCAAACAAATTTGTCCTACCACAGGAAAGAGTCGTGGCTAGCAGTAAGGACCTCGATGATATTCCTATGGCCAGCACCAAGCTTATGGGGGTCTATAGGCCAAAGCGTGCCCTCCGTGCTTACCAGTTTTATTTTGTACCTAACGGTGATCTCCACCAAATCTTGCTTCCTTTTGTCCAAGATTTTGGTTTTCCAGGTAAACAGAGTTGGGTCCTCACCGAGGAGGAGTTCCAGCAGGCACTGATCCTCTCAGGAAGGACTACACCACCATGTGGCCACCCCAACTAGGAAAACGCAGCAGCTGGCCAACATCAGCAAGATAAAGGGGAAGAAGATTGGCATGGTGCAGGATGGGACGAGTACGGTCAGCAACACCATCACCAACAACCTTCCCACCAACACCAACAACAAGGTATTCCTCCACCATAGCCGGGATTCAACTATGTCCTGAGGAATGATTTTGACCAGGTGGTGCATCGCATTGACAACATAGAAAACACGTTGTATGATGTGAACGCCAACATAGTCAACCTCACTCAATATTTCACATATTTCATGACTGACTTTCCAAACCGCTACTCGAACTTCCCATATCAGCAGCCGCCACCTGACAGTAGCGACAACTGATTCTAGTTAGGAAAAAGCCTAAGCTTGGGGAGGTTGAACTCCTCCCACCATTTTGCATTCATATTTTTCTTTCTTATTTTTATTTATTTTTGTTTCAATGCATGTTTACTTTCAGTTTTTCATTTTATAAAGAAAACCCCCCAAAAAATATTAGACCAGTCTCTAGTTTTATTTCTGCAAATTTCTCTCGTCTCTTGTTGATTCTTTCTGCAGGTTGCTCACTTCTAGTAATCGTGCTATGGAGACAAACGCAAAGAGTTGGCTGAAGTAGAAGATGAACAAGAAAGAGGAGGTACCACATTACTTTTTTCCTTCTTCTTGTAAGATTATTCATGAACATTTTATGTCCGTTCGGTTGCACTTGAGTACGGCTCCATGCTTACTTCGTTATCTTTTAAAACTTGAGCTCAAAGGTTTTTGTCACCTCTTTGGTTAAGACTTTTGACTATTAATATCACTTAGAAAAACCACTCTTTGGATTCAATTCCAAACATTTTAGAACAAGAGAAAGTGTCCATCGATAACTTTGGTGCCATGTTTTTGTCTTAAGGGCTTAATCATAGTAGTGCTCAACCCCACACATTGATCGTTGACTTGATGATACCTTCTGAAAAAGAATTGCATGATAGAAAGAACTTTTTAGAGTGGGAGAGGGAGATGCCAAAACTTGTACTGACTTGCTAAAAAAGAGAGGAAAGAAAGAAAAATAAAGTACTTTGTTTCAAATACACACCTTTGGGATGCCAACAACTCCACTAGCTTTTGAACGATCTATGGTATAACCCCGGATTCGGCTATGAGTTGATGGCATGAGTGGCATACGTGTCGCTATGTGGGAAAAAATATTGGTATTTCCAATAGGTTGTGTAGGAGTTAACAATAGGAAATATTTATTGACCCTTGAGAACAAAAAAGAAAAGACTTATCATCAAAATATGAGCTGAGAAACTTTCAGTACTTTTGATTGTTGGCATCACCTCCCTACCTAAAATGATCAATTAGAGTTCTTGATAGGCAAGAAAAAGAGTAGGTATCTGATAGCCACGATTATCGAAGTTTATCCTTCTTTTGACATCTACATTTGCACCCTTAATTTTGAATCAATCGACCTCGCTTAAAAACATCTTCACTCTCATAACAAGAGAGGCGCTAGAAGAAATTGATTTGCTAAGCCTCGCCAAAATTTTAACAATCTCATTTGAGTTACAATAACTATTAGCTAGCGAGTTACTTGCATTAGGAATCAAGCTTAAGTACAACTGTTTAGATATATTATGCCCGTCTTCAAGGTTGCAAGATTTAAGACTATGATACAACCTCGAACTTGCAAGTTTTCATATTGATTCAATTCTTTGCTATTACTCATTATAGCTTTGTCACTCAAGGGAGAGTAACCACTAAGCTTGGGGATGTGGATATCTCCAAATTTCATCACTTTTTACCATTGGTTTTCCTCTTGTTTATTGCCAGATTTCACTAAAGATTACCCCTTTCCACTAATGTTAATGTTTACAATTAGCGAATACTTGGTTTCTTGTGATGGTTTTCAGGCAATGAACATTTATTGAAGATCTAATAGCATTTATGGACTAATTACACCAGAATAAGCAAATCCCCAATTGGAGCAAGTTTCATTGAAGGCGTCCAGAATGCTTAGTGACCACTAGTACGGTCGGGATGCGCCTATACCACCCGCCTGTACTACCCACTGGCGCCTTCCTTATATCAATACAAGGAACTTTTGCAAAAGGAGAGAGACGATAAGAACCACAGAACAAAAGTTACAGCCGCCGCAAGCCATCTGAGAGGGGAAGATCAAATCTGAATGAGGAGAATAACTTCACCTCGTTCATCGACGATCTCCAACCTATAAACCACATACTCCACCACCATTCCATCATTACTTAGAGAGAGAGATTGGCACTTATAAGATTAGGGTTTGATACTTTGATCTACCTTTAGTTTGTATTTGATTGGATCTTTAATCTCTATTGTGGTTTGCTACAATAATTTTGAGATGATTTCTATTTGCAATACAATTATTCCTTTGATTTGTCTTCCTCTCATGTCTGAGTAAACCCCATACGCATGGGAGATGTAGGGGATTGGTGAGATGTGTTATGCCTCCTTTAATTGCATCCATTTGTGATTGTTGGAATCCTTTATTTGAATAGTGAGAATGACTATCTATGTTTTCCTAATGCTTGTTATCTAATTTAAGGGCCCATGTAACATGATCGAAAGAACTCATAGGTATGAACTTGTATGCTAGTAATTCGTGACCCCCGAGTGACACGGCCCATATCAAAGAAGAGCTAGCACTACTCGAGGACAACAAGGAACCATCAAGATTAAAGCCTTGATCTGGTCGCAAGACCTTAAATAATGCGCTAACCATGGCCGTGGTAACAAGCATATGGATCATTGTTATTGGGAAGAATTGGCCATGAGGACTCCTAGTCAGTATATGGGTTGCTTGCCTACGCACTTATAAATAAGAAATATCACTATCACTTGTTCCGCTTATTCCATTTGACACTTTCACTATCACCATGAACTATTTCTCTCCGTGCCTAACTTCTCATCTGCAAGATCTTTACACACCTTTACTTTATGCAATTTACTTATTTCCTAAGAAAGTTCCTATATCTTTTACTCACCACTTCCACCGTCAATTTTTGCAGTCGATTCACTCGAGACCTGTGACACCTTGGGTGCGACAAAAACATCACATAAAAACACTTTCCTAGGCTCCTTGTTGGGATCGATATAAAAACTAGAATTAATACTTCCACGAAAACATTCTCTGATGAACCTGTGCACTTGTAGGCCATCAGACCTCTTCCTTAAGAGATTGTTTGGACGATGATGACGATGATTGTATACTTCTTGAGGTACTTGACCTAGTGCCAATCTCTTACGCTTTCCCGGATGACTTCACCCTAGCTAACACGGCTGGGTAGGTGCACGAGGACCCTCCTCTTGCTGGGGGGGCCAAGGTGTGGCCAAGAAACGTGCTACAACCTCGGCTGCTCCTGCCGAACCACCCCGGGCTACGAAGCGACATAAAAGTCTGCCAACAAAGCTGCCAGTAAGCCACCCGTTAAGGTTATGACTCGGAGGGCCTCGAAGCCCAAGGTCCCACCTACTGCATCTTGGTCAATCTCTCATTGCCTGCTCTTTGAATTTAATGCTTTATTCGGCTGTATTTCTTGTTTCTCTCTTTCCTTTTTTTCTCACAACTCTTTTTGTTTATCTTGGCAGTGCTCCTCTGGTTATTCCTCAGAGCGGGTCTAGCATGGCTTTCGCTAATCCTGTGTCGACGTCTCCCTCCGCCCAAGATGATACTCGGGCTGTCAGTCCCATCCGATGTAGCACTCCTCCTCCCGCGCTGGATCATGGTTTACCTTGGTGGGAGGATACATATGCTAACCTTGGTGGAGGTGCTGCTCTGGAGGACGTGGCAATGCCGGATCCGCAGGGTGAATCATCTGCCCCCGAGAAGAAATTTGGGCTAGTGTTACTGGTGCCGAGTCTGTCTCTGCTGAGATGCCAGTTGCCTCTGCTCTAGATCAACCTCCAACCCATAAGAAAACTACCTCGACCTCAACCCTGAAGAAACAAACAACGCCAACCTCATCCAGGTCTTCCAAGGCTTGGCAACAAGAACATCCTCAGCGGGCCTCGCAACCCAAGCCCTTAACGACTTCTGAACCTCAACTTGAGCCAACCTCGGCAGCAAATCCATAGCCCACTATCTCTTCATAGAAGAGTGGCGCAACTGACAAATCGAAGAAACTGGGGGCGCCACCAAGGTTGCTCAGAAGAAGTCCAAAGTTGCTCCTATGCATCCTTCCGTTGTCATGATATTCCAGAAAGCAGCTTCTCCCTCTGCCTTGGCTGTTGAAAAATAAATTACTTTGCATACCAGTCCGGTGCCTACCGTGGCCTCCCAAAAAGATGCTCACGCCAAGGGACTAGTGCTGACCCGGACTAGCAGTGGTGGATGCCTCAGCTCACTGGCCGAATATGCTGAGAAGTGGAATAACACTGAATATATTGATGTTAGTGATGGCCCAAAATATATCGAGCTCGTTGGGGAACCCGAAGAGGAAGGTATGATGAGCACAACAACAAATTTTCCCTCAGTTATGAAATCAAGGTTATCAATCCAGTAGGAGCAAGGAAACACCCCAAAGGTGTTGCTAGATGAGCCTTGGCAGGGCGCACTACCGGTGCTAGTAGCAACATGGAGACCTACACAACACAACCACAGAACTCTGCCCCCAACTTGCGATGAGGTTGTCAATATCACCGGTTTTGCTGAAAACAAAGCATTAAATGTAACGAATGGAAGAAAGTAATAGTTTGCAGAAAGTAAACACAAAGTAGTAAATAGTTGATTGTAGATTGATTGTAAAAGAAAGGACCGGGGTCCATAGTTCACTAGTGGTGGCTCTCCTTAAGATAGATAACATGTTGGGTGAACAAATTATAGCGGGGAAATTGACAAACATCGAGAAAGCAATATACATATACTACTCATCTTGACTCCTTTGAGACTTGATTGGGCATTACAACATTATAAATAGACCGCCATCCAACTTCATCTATGACTAATAATCCACCTTCAGGTTATCATCCGAACCCCCTCCAGTATTAAGTTGCAAGCAACAGATAATTGCATTACAAAATGCGTGTAAAGTAAACAATATGATTGTTCTATGAACAAAGGATTGTTGTTTTCTCCCTAGTAGCAACACCACATCTAGTACCTTAGAGATTTCTATCACTTCCCCAGATTACTAGAGGCATGAACCCACTATCGAGCATAAATACTAACTCTTGGAGTTGCTAGCATCTACTTGGCCAAGATAGCTACTAACAACGGAAAGCATGCAAGATCACAAATAACAAAGACATGATAGAATCAATAATCAATCTGAAATAGCATCTCAATATCCATCGGATCCCTGCAAGCATAACATGTAGGATTACAAATAGATGATCTTGATCATGAATGGAGCTCACAAGATCTAAACATGATAACACAAAGGAGGAGAACAAGCCATCTAGCTACTACATGGACCCGCAGTCCAGAGATGAACTACTCACGCATTAGACCGGAGGCTTGAATGGTGATGAAGAAGGCCTCCAGGGTGAATTCCCCTCTCCGGCAGGGTGCCAGGAAGAGCTTTAGATCCCTCCCTATCTAGGGATGGAGATGACGGCGGCTATAGACTCTTTCGTGGAATTTTGATCGGGTACTTAGGATTTCTATATCGGAGGCAACTTATAGGCGGAAGGAGAGGGCGAGGGGGTGCCTAGGCTGGCCACACCACCCCCTAGCGTGGCCAGGCCTGGCCCGCGTGGCCAGGCCTGGCCCGCATGGCCAGGTGGTGTGGTGGCCCCCTGGCTCCTTTCCGTCTCGTATTCTGGTTCCGTGTGTCCCTCGGTGAAATACTGACTTTGGCTTTTGTCCCGTCCAATTCTGAGAATATTCATTTTCTGACTTTCCTGGAACCAAAAATAGCAGAAAACAGGCAGCTGGCACTGTGGCTCTTGTTAATAGGTTAGTCCAAGAAATCATATGAAAAGTACTCAAAAGTGTGGACAAAACATAAGAAAGTAGATAAAACCAAGCATGGAACATCAAAACTTATGGATACGTTTGCAACATATCAACATCCCCAAGCTTAACCCATGCTCGTCCTCGAGTAGGTAAGTGATAAAAAGAAAGAATAATTTTTTAGCTGACATGCACCATGATAAAATTGATCAAAGTATTTGTAAAACATTCAAAGCTGGGATCATAGTACTTCCATCATAACATGAAAGAAAACGTTCTAGCAATAAAACAAAGAAACTATGTTGCAACATGAAAAGGTACAAACAAAAGATTCATGAATAACAATGCTTTGCAAGACGTTTGTTTGTTTCACATAAAGAAAACATAGCATAGTGGCATTCAACTTGTCCCTCATAGAGTAGCAAATATAAATGCATAGGACACCTTCAAAGTTCATAAGAGTGACTAGATACAAATAGTTAAAACAAGCAATATCAAAGCTATGCATCAATCAACAAGTCTTGGGACAATGCACATACAACTAAGAATGGCCACTATGCTCTCAGAGTAGGTGCATAAAGATAGAGGGTGGAGACTCAACAAAAAGTAAAAGAAAGGCCTTCATAGAAGGAAGTAGAGATTCAAGTTTCATAAAGAGCTTCCAAAAATTATGGTACTTATTAGCTTTCAGCTCTCATTGCCCCTATCATAAGCATCTTTAAGGTGATTAAGGTTAAAGGGACACAACTAAGAGGATATGCTTGACAAGTTATAAACCGAAATCTCATGCCCCTTACTTACGAAGAGCGAACCTCATGCTACTCAACTTTAGTCACAAGTAAGGTCTTGTCATTGTAAGTACATGTGTATCATAAATAACTGCCAACGGGGTACCCATTGCACATGATACAGGAGCTATCCCATAATCAAAATGACAAGGCAAGCAGACAATGAGCATCTCAGCGATCTTTTTATTTGCTATTTGCATAGGTTTTTATTGAGGATGCTTCATAGAGTGCTCATTATGGTGATGCTGCAAGTTTCCACCATGATTAGGCATGGCTTAGGCTAGCGGCCCAGGCGTTTCTCTAACACACATACAAACTCCATGATCTTACAAGTTCCACTTTTATTTCACATCGCTGGGATCCATAAGCAAAAGAACATGATATCAACAGGGTACACAGTACAAGTGCAATGTTGAAAGCGTTCCCCATGATACATGGTTCTGCTAATTTCAACTTATAAAGCGCAAGCATATACGCAACAAAGATGGACACAATGGTTCAAGTTTATTAAATGCAAGAAAGTAAAGTGTGCCATCAAGTTCGTGAGAGCTTTAATCACTAATTTTCACATAACAAGTTTAATTTGGAAGGTAGACAAAAACATGAGTATACTTGGAATAGCATAAGCTAGTAGGTAGGTATGGTGGACTCTTTGGAATAACTTGGTTTAAGGAGTTGGATGCATGAGTGGGACTCACACTTGGTTACGGAGGCTAGCAAAAGACTGGGAGCGACAAACTAAGAGAGCAATAATGGCCATAATCATGCAGAGCGACAAAATATCATTGATCAAAGCATAAAGTGATACTACAAGTTGAAAAATAAAGGATTATAAAGGATATGGTGACTTGAGATAGTCATAACATGGTGTGAGCATGCGCCAAGTCAACCCAAATAAAGCATCAAAGGAGAATACCACTATACTATGCTTTAATATGCTAAAAGAACGCATGATTCATCCAAGGCACATTATGCAATCTCAATTGTTTATAACAAGTCATGCTACAGCAAAGAATACTAAGCATAAAGCCAAAACAATATCAAGCATGGCATGACAAAGCATAGGCCACAGCCAAAAACAAGCTCTTTTTACCACATAAGTACGAACTTTCCTACTCTTTTCCAAACCAAACCAAACTATTTGAAAACCAATGTATGAAACATGCGGTCCAATCAATTTATTCAGAAAACTAAGCAAACAAAAGAAAACAAAAAACCAAAATGAAAATGAAAAAGAAGACGCTTCAAGAACAACACAACTGGGCATGAAACAATAAAAATGAAGCGTTTGGAAGAAACCTGAGATTTTTATTAATGAAGAAGGGGATGCCTTGGGCATCCCCAAGATTTGACGCTTGTGCTTCTTGGATATTTCTTGGGCTGACACGTGTGGCATCCCCAAGCTTGAGCTTTAGTCCATCCTT
The DNA here is from genome assembly GCA_910589775.1 of Avena eriantha. NCBI lineage: Eukaryota > Viridiplantae > Streptophyta > Magnoliopsida > Poales > Poaceae > Avena > Avena eriantha. The sequence goes on from OU342741.1 coordinate 289,886,680, forward strand.
CATCTTATTACTCATTCCTTCCATACACCTGAAATTTTTCCTTCATACAAAACTTCACACAATCTTTATTACCAACATTAGTGCACTCATGATAATAAGTTTTAAGGTTCAGTTCTAACACCAAATAAACTTCCATTAGAACACTAGCTACTGTAGCACTTCTCTCAAAAAGCTCAGTTCCTCAAAAGAACTCAAAAAGGAACCAACAAGAAGCAAATGCAGAAAATGCAGAAAATGGCAGAAATCTGTCAAAATAGACCAGCTGGTAAAGATGAATTTTTTCAAAGACCTTCTGTTGCTCAAATCAAAAAGTGTTGAAATAACGAAAGTTAGATAACAACCTGGGGCAGAAGCACAAAAATTCACGCCTCAAAAAGACGTTCAGAGATTTTATACGAATATTTTCGGTGAAGCACAAAAATCTGTTTCAGGACAGCAACTTTCCCAATCATTACTTCTCTCTCATTAGAGGTTACTCTTTGTTGTTGTATTGGGAACGGCAGTACCTGAGGAGGTTAGATAGAGGTGTGGGGACTAGCAGGGAAGCGATCGACGGCGTCCGTAGGCGGGATTGGATACAAGCAAGCGTAGCTGGACGCAGGAAGTGCCCAGGTTCGGAGCCCTCTTGATGAGGTAAACTCCTACCCCTGCCGGATCTGACTATGGGGGATATACGAACTACAAGTGCTTCTTGAGCTGTATTCTCTAGCTACTGCCTTAAATGCAATGAGACCAACCCTTACTACTGAGGCCTTGCCTCTCCTTATATAGGCAGAGAGGCAACGGTCTTACTGGCCAATCCGACTAGCGGGCCCCACAGTCGGGTCCCAGCCAACTGGTCATCTACATTGTTTGGTACGGTGTGTCCCGTCAGAGTATGAGCGGTATGGCTGTCGTAGGCAGAGTGGACGCCGTGCGAGTCTGTCGTCAGCATCAGGCCACTGCTCCTGCATCATCCCCGCAAAGTCTTTGGTATGGGCGAGTAGTTGCCGGTCTTGTCATCATACGGGGCGTACCGTGCACTGATATGCACGTCGTCCTATCTCAGTGATTGGTTCCGGCTATGTCGCTGTAGCCGGCTGCTTCTTGCCAATCCGGCTACCATGCGATAGCCGGCCTGTCTTGCCTTGTCCGCCTGCGTCTGGTCAGCCGGACACGATCCGACTGCACCGTTTCTTTTTCGGTTTGGGTATCTGGGGATCATCCCCCCGACACTAGCCCCCGAGGGCATGTGGATTCCGCCCTTAGGTGAAATGTGCGCGCGCTCCCTCCTGGTTTTGAATTTGTGTCCAGCTACGCCTGGCTGTTGTTGTTGGGGGGATACCCTCGGGTAGGGTCACGCCGGGGTATAAAGGCCGAGTTAGCCGAGGTTCGGCAAGGTCAAAGCGGATGCTGGCCGGGTCACCTCAAGGCAGTCCGAATCACGAGGTAACCCGGACCAGGGGCGTTCGCCTAACTAAGTCTCAACCGACTTAAGCAGTAAGTCGGAAGTGCTTGTTTTACTTGTATGCAGGAACAGGTGTGGCCAGATCAACTAGCATCCGGGTCGCCTCTAGCTTCTAGGAGAAGGAAGGAATCTCGCTGGTCAAAAGAAACCCCGGTACACACTACCTGAGCAAAGCAAGCAAGGGCAGGACCACCGAGGCATGGCCGACAAGGGTGACGACGCCCATGTCGGCTGATGCGGGCGCCACAGAGGCTCACGTAGCCTCTGCATGTGTGAAGCGGAGGAAAAGCACCCCGGTCGGCTTACCACTTTGGGAGGAGGCATGCCCTAGGGAGAGTCCGAGCTCCCTCTATATAAGGGGGGCTAGGGTTTCAGTAGAAGGGGCTGGACTATTCTAATTTGGCTAGGGTTTTTAGGTGTGATCTGTGGGTGAGAGTAAGAGAGCTCCTTCTTCCTCCTCTCGCCAATACAGCTCTAGGAGCACTTGTAATCTTGGAAGAAAAGCAATACAAACAACTGTGTGGAGAATCACTTCACTATCCCTCCCTGGATTCCCCTAGCGTGTATTAGTCCCCACCTTTAGCCTATCCATGGCATCTGCCGTGACACCACCACGACAGTTGGCGCCCACCGTGGGGCTAGCGGCGCTAGCAGGGGTCAAGATCCAGACGAGAAACTTCATCGGCACCGGCGAACGCATCGTCTCTGGGCTCGTTCAGTGCTTTGGAGCGCTGAACTTTCTCAGCGACAACGCAGGCTACTTCAGCACGCGCCCACTTCCGTGCAATGGCCTCTTCGTCAAGATCAGCATGCACAAAGTCTATGTTTCTGTGGACGTGTCTTGTGTTCATCCGCGCCACGTCGTCGAGGCCGGAGAGCCGCCCCCGGACCGCGCAGAGGTGATGATGACCGCGCCTAGTGCGGGCGTGAGCAAGGATCCGGCGCCAGATCCAGAGGTAACGCCTAAGGCACCAAGGAAAGGTAGAGGTCCTCCACTAGAGAGGCCGGAAAATGTGTTGAGGGAAGCGATAGATAGCTTGGCAAACCCTGTGGTAGCAGCAGTAGATCCGGCTCGAGCGCAGGCCGAGCTAGAAGAAACTAGGCAAAAGATACTAGAGGGTGCAAAGAAAATAGCCGCTGCTCAGCAGTCGTTGAATATGACGTTGCGTGAGTATGCAAAGGCGAACAAAGTTGATGCGGTAAAAGTAAAGGGGAGAAATCTCATGAGCGAGATGAACAGAGAAGGTGATAATGGAATTGAGGAATCAGAAAACTGTGTGTCCATGGGGCTGCCGAGGTACAGTACCCCGGCAAAGAACCTCAGAGCAGTGGATGCAGCTGCATCCGAATTAGAGGGTTTGACGGGTGAAGCCCGTCAAAGACAACAAGATAGGGTTAACGAACTGGTTCGGATCGCGAACAGACAAAACAAAGAACTACTCCGAGCTAACCTGGAGAGAGTTGGAGCCTCCAAGATCGTCCATTCGGTGATGGGTAACCCGGAGAAATCCGCTGGAGCCGCATCGTCTCCTCATGGTGGTCCAAGGAGAGAAGAGGTGGCAACCTCGCCCAGACGGAACAAACATATCGTCCCGTATGAACCAACAGGGGCAGGGAAACGAAAAGAAGGACAAAAAAATGATGATCGACGGAGTGTGAGCCGAGGTGAAGCTGGCCGAGGTAACCGCGACCAAGGCAAAGCCGGTCAAGGGAATGCAGTCAACGGCAATGCCGGACAGCGAAACTCGGCAGGAGCAGGACAACCGTAGCAGCAGAATATACCAAGGCAAGAGCAAAGTGCCGGCCGAGGTATGCAATAGAAAGGTTCTCCACGAGAGCAAGGCAGGTATAATGATGGAGATTCGGAAATGGCAAACGCGGGATACCCAAGATCGGACTATCATGTGATAGGGTCAAGATTGGGAAGCAGGGATTTGATGCCGGATGATGCCAGGTTGAAACTGGATCGACTGTATAGGTCGGAACAGATCGAATGTCAAGGTCCACCGGGTCCTGCGTGTTTTGGACCCCGGATCATGAAGGAGCCACCGGTACCCAACTTCCAGTTACCCAGGGGCACGAAGACGTATGACGGCAGTACCAAGCCAGAGGATTGGTTGATAAACTATGCTACGGCTGTGAAAATTGCCATTGGTAACTTGAGATGGGTTGTATGATACGTACCCTAGATGTTGGAAGGGCCGACAAGGGTATGGCTGAACAATTTGCCACCCGGAAGCATCAACTGCTGGATAGACTTTGAGGAAATGTTCATCAGCAATTTCTCAAGTACGTATCAGAGGCCAAATAGGCCGCAGACCCTAGCTATGTGTAAGCAAAGACCTAATGAGACAGACCGAGAGTTCTTGACCCGGTGGTGTACTGTGAGAAACTCGTGTGAGGGCGTGATAGAATCACAGGCCATAACATGGTTTGCACAAGGGTGCCGATATGCAGGCGAGCTGTGGCAAAAGTTGCAAAGGAAAATGCCAACTACGTTGGCAGAGATGATCCGGATTGTAGATTCGTATGCTTTGGGTGATCCGACTCAACCTAGGCTCGTATCAAACGAGTCAAATGATGAGTGCTATCAGAGGGATGGAGCCGGGTCATCCCGGAGGAATGACTATAGAGGAAAAAGGAGAGATGATAGACCAGATCATAGATACAGTTCGCAACAAGTTGCGGCTGTGAATCAAGATCAGCCCAGAGCAGGGGGCAGTCAGCGCCAGAAAACTGGAGGGCAATGGACTCCGAGAAATGATGGCAAGAAAACTTGGACGCTAGAGCAAAAGAGACAGTGGCAAGAAAAGAAAGACCGTCCGAGGTATACTTATGAGTCGATGTTGGACCAGCCGTGTAAGTTTCACACGCCAAATCCGAGTAACCCAGTGGGTCATACGACGAGGAAATGTGAGTGGATGCGCAAGATTGAACAAGGTGGCTCGGGGAATGCTTAGGCACCTCGGAATGATCAGCCTCGGCAGGAGTTACCCCGGCAGCAATTGCTCTCCGGAGCGAACACGCAACAGCTAATGTTGCCTCCCCCTCTGCCGAGGTATGATAACAATGAGAGAAGGGATGCAGTGCATCAAGTGGAAAATCAGCATCAGCCGGATCAGAGGTACCCCGGAAATGAGGGGAGAAATGAGTACAAAGAGCATCATCAGAGCTATTGCGTGTTCACCACTGAGGAAACAGATAGAAAAAGCTTGCAGCGTAGGCATATGGAGGTGAATGCAGTGATGCCTGCAGTGACGAGGTACATGCCTTGGTCTGATCAGGAAATCACCTGGAGCATAAAGGATCATCCCAAGCTTATGCCAAGCCCTGGTTCGTATGCGTTGGTGCTAGACCCGACGTTCATTGGGCCTAGCATTAATGTAAGGTTCTCAAAGATACTGATTGACAATGGCAGCAGCATTAACATCATGTATGCGGACACAATGCGCAAGTTGGGTATCTCGGAGAACATGCTACAGCCCACGAGGAAAACTTTCCATGGTATTGTGCCCGGGATTTCTTGTGAGCCCATAGGCAAGGTCCGGGTTGACGTATTGTTCGGCACGAGGGATAACTGCCGAACCGAAAATTTGGAGTTCAAAGTGGTGAACTTGGAGAGTGCGTACCGTGCGTTACTCGGAAGGCCAGCGCTGAACAAGTTCATGGCAAGCTGTCATATTAGCTACTTGAAGATGAAATTGCCCAGATCAAATGGAGTGATTACCATTGCAGGGGATTTCCGACGTTCAATGGAGTGTGCGTCGGCCGGGTCTAACTTAGCCGAGTCACTTGTGATTGCATAGGAGAAAAGGAAAATTCAGGAGGTGGCGGCATTGGCTCAGTCCGCGCAGCAGTATATGCCAGCGCTGAGTAACCCGCACGGAAGTGTCTCTTTCCAGGCCACGAAAGATAACAAGAAGGTTCCTGTTGATGACATGTTCCCAGAGCGCACTGTAACAATTGGTGCCAGGTTAAGTGATAAATAGGAAAGCGAGCTCGTCAGCTTCCTCCGTGAGAATCAGGACATTTTTGCTTGGTCCACACAGGACTTGCAAGGTGTTCCAAGGGAGCTGGCCGAGCACTCTTTGAATGTAAGACCCGGAGCTAAGCCGGTGAAGCAACCTCTCCGCCGCTTCGCCGAAGATAGGAGGAAAGTCATCACGGATGAGATAGCTCGGTTGCTTGCTGCAGGATTTATCATGGAGGTTCTTTACCCGGATTGGCTATCTAATACAGTGCTGGTGGAGAAGAAGAAGGATGACCCGAACGTGGCAGTGGTTTGGCGAATGTGTATCGATTACACGAACCCGAACAAGGCGTGTCCAAAAGATCCATTTCCACTGCCAAGAATAGATCAAGTTATAGACTCAACTGCTGGATGTGAATTTTTGTCATTCATTGATGCATATTCTAGTTTCTACCAGATACCTCTGAATCCAAATGATCAAATAAAGATTGCGTTTATTACCCCGTATGGGGCTTATTGCTATCGCATCATGCCGTTTGGTTTACATAATGCAGGGGCAACGTACCAAAGATGTATGCAAAAATGTTTGCATGACCAAATAGGTCAAAATGTACAAGTGTACGTGGATGATTTGGTTATCAAGACCAAGGAAATCAAAACGCTCCTTGACGATATCAGGCAAACATTTGCGAACCTAAGGAGGTTCCGGATGAAGCTTAACCCAGAAAAATGCACCTTCGGTGTCCCGGCTAGGAAATTGCTCGGTTTTCTTGTTTCCAGCCGAGGTATCGAGGTTAATCCAACTAAAATCCGGGCCATTGAACGAATGGAATTGCTGAAGTGTCTTAACGATGTCCAGAAGTTCACAGGTTGCCTGGCCTCGTTAAGTCGGTTTGTATGTCGGTTGGTAGAAAAGACATTGCCTCTCTACCAACTCATGAAAAAGTCGGATAAATTCGTTTGGACACCGCAGGCCAATGAAGCCTTTGCCCACTTGAAAAAGATGTTAGCCACTGCACCAGTATTGGCCTCACCACTATCAAAGGAGCCAATGTTGCTCTATATAGCCGCAACCAACCGAGTTGTAAGTGCAGTGATAGTGGTGGAGCACGACGAGGAAGGTAAGTCGGTGAAAAGGCCAGTTATTACTTGAGCGAGGTGCTGTCAGCCTCAAAGCAGAACTATCCACACTATCAAAAGGTGGCGTATGGCGTGTACATGGCCGCTAAGAAGCTGAAGCACTACTTTGAGGAGCATCCCATCAGGGTCATATGTGAGGCCCCCATATCCGAGATAATGAGTAACAAGGATGCGAGTGGCAGAATTGCAAAATGGGCAATTGAGCTAGCTCCTTATGCTCCGCAATATGATAGAAGAGAAGCCATCAAATCCCAAGCTGTGGTAGATTTTTTCATGGACTGGGCTGAGGTGCAATACGAACCGCCACTACCCGATCCGAACTATTGGCGAATGCACTTTGACGGATCAAAAACCAAAACCGGGCTAGGGGCCGGAGTTGTACTTACCTCGCCAAAGAAGGACCAGTTGAAATACGTGTTGCAGGTCCATTTCACGACATCAAACAATGTCGCCGAGTATGAAGCACTTGTGCATGGGCTCAAGGTGGCAAAAGAGATTGGGATACGTCGGATCGTATGCTTTGGCGACTCAGATTTGGTGTTGCAGCAAGTGTCGGGAGCGTGGGACGCCCTTGATCCAAACATGGCACTGTACAGATTTCATGTGCAGAAGATATCTGGTTACTTTGAGGGATGTGAGTTTCACCATGTACCCTGGGTGGAAAATGAGGCTGCTGACATGCTGTCGAAGCTCGGGTCATCCCGACAAGCAATTGCACCGGGTGTAGCATGAGAGCACCTCGGGAAACCATCCATCAGGCGCTCCCCTGGAACCGACTCAATCTATGTCCCGGAGGACACGGAATCTAGAGCTGTACCCATGGATATTGACATGGGAAGTGGTGCGCAAGACCCGGGGACTGCCTCAACAAACCCGGGGACTGCTTCAGTAAACCCCAGGACTGCTTCGCAAGACCCGGGGACTGCTCAGCATGATCCAGTTGAAGTTATGTCGGTGGATCAGATGGAGACTGATGAGGATGTGTTCCCTGTGCGAGCAATACCGGCTTGGGCACTACCTATTTTTCAATTCCTGAAAGATGGAGCGTTACCCACTGAGGAAGTGCTGTCCAGGCAAACACAGAGGAGGGCAAAGGCTTACACGATCATCAATTCCGAACTATGCAAAATAAGTGTGACCAATGTCCTCCAGCAATGTGTTGACCCAGAAGAAGGGCTTGGCATCCTCCGAGATATACATCAGGGGGAATGCGGGCATCATGCCTCATCCCGAGCCTTGGTAGCTAATGCTTTCCGGCACGGATTCTACTGCCCAAATGCCTTAGAGCAAGCGGAAGATCTGGTGAGAAAATGTAATGGTTGTCAGAGGTACGCAACCAAGACACATATGCCAATGTCGGAACTCAAGATCATACCAATTACTTGGCCATTTGCCGTATGGTGCTTGGATATGGTTGGCCTGTTCAAACCAGCAAGGGGAAATATGACTCACATTCTGGTAATGGTGGACAAGTTTACGAAGTGAATTGAGGTAAATCCTATAAGAAAATGTGATGGAGCTACGGTCGTAACGTTTCTCAAAGATATCATCTTGAGGTACGGTTATCCTCACAGTATCATAACTGATAATGGCACAAATTTTGCGGAAGGAGCATTTGCGCGTTTCTGCCGGGATAAGAAGATCCGGCTGGACATAGCCTCGGTAGCCCACCCAGCATCGAACGGACAAGTGGAAAGATCCAACAGATTAGTATTATCCGGGATAAAACCCCGGCTCATTGAGCCGCTACAAAGATCAGCGGGGTGCTAGATTGAAGAACTACCAGCGATACTGTGGAGTTTAAGAACAACTCCGAATCGATCAACAGGCTATACGCCGTTTTTTCTGGTATATGGGGCAGAAGCTGTAATACCAGCCGACATAGAGCATGATTCGCCTAGGGTCACCCAATAGACACAAGCCGAAGTGCAAGAAGCTCGGCAAAATGATGTTGATCTGCTGGAAGAAGCAAGAGAACTGGCACTGTCCGGATCCGCCATATATCAGCAAAATCTCTGACGCTATCATAGCCAGAAAGTAAGCCCCCGAGTCTTTCGGAAAGGCGATCTGGTGCTCCGATTGATACAACGTACTACTGGCATGGATAAGTTATCCCCCCCATGGGAAGGGCCGTTCATCATGAGCAGGGTATTGCACAATGATTCTTATTATCTTATAGATGCAAAGCCACAGGAAAAGAACAAGGCGGACGGGTCCGGAGAGGAATCTAAGCGACCATGGAATATAGCTCTACTTCGTCCTTTCTACACTTAGCTAAGAAGTGTATGTATCCGAGTCATCTCATATGTCGGTATGTATGTCGGCAATGAGCTTATCAATGAAATGTTGGCACCTCGAGCAGTAACTCGAGGACTGCCTTAATAATATTTGTCATTTTTTGTGCGTTAGCTGGAATAAGTTATTCTACTTAACTCGGATTAGTAATGTGTGAGCACCAAGAACCTAACTCTTCGACTTGCTGTTGTCCAACAAGAATTGGCTTCATGGCAAGCAAGAGAACAAGTTTGGAATTGCGTAGCACATGAAAAACGACTAAGGAAAATAATTTATTCGAGCCGACGTTTCTTTTTCGGACTAACCCTTTATTTATTTTAAAGTTATTATGCAGTTTTATTTTTGAGCTAAGTCTAAAAGTTTCCCAGTATTGTTAAGACAATTTTTGAAGCTCGGATTCGTAAGTCGTAAAACCGAATCAAGATAGACACGAACCAAGCCAAGAGATTGGACGAACAAGAAAAAGAAACTCGGGGACTACGCCCAAGTTAATCCGGCATAAGAACTTAGTAGCAAAATATTACATGTGTATGGAATACAGCTCCACCGGCATACCGGGGATCTGATAAATTTTCAAGTTTTTCGCTCAAGGAGCAGCAGGAGGAGGAAGTTCGGCATCATCTTCGCCATCTTCAATATCCGAGGCATCATCTTCTCCATCACCGTCCGAGCCATCTTCATCAGTCTTAACCTCTTCGTCCCCAGCGGCTTCCAGGAAGCTCGGCCCCTCAACCCATTCATGAATGGGAGCATATTCGATGAGGCTATGGGCGCAAGCCTGGCGCCGAGCCACCCACTCCGGGTCATTGGTCCATCTGGATCCTGTGCGCAGGCGTGTCAGAAGGTTGAGATCAATTTTCTCATACCACGTGAGTATGTGGTGGAGAATGGTATCAGCTGCGGCACGCCCAGCGGACTCTCTCCAGAGGTCGAGTTGAGTCTTTATTTCCATTAGCTTCTCAACGAGAGTTGTGGTGGTCTCCGGAGTATCTTCGCCGGGCCAGAACGTGTTGAAGATGCGAACTGCAACGTTGAGGATGTCCTTGCCATAATTTTTGATGAGCTCCATGTGAGATGACAAGCTGACCAACATGTCCTCCATGTCATAGGGAATCTCTTGACCATCAGGAGCGGCAGGAGTACCCCTTTCTCGGCGGAAGTCGGCAACTACTGCGCTAGCAATAGCAGTTCCCTCTGGAAATTTGCCTGGAAAAGAGACAAAGGAAGAGAGTAAAGAAAATACATATGAAGTAACCCGGATAAGTAGGTCAGATAAGGGAAAGGAGCCTACATGATATATGGCTGAGAATCCGGGTCAACTCCCTGGTGCAGTCATCGCACCTCTTACGAAGCTGCTCAAGCTCAGCATTCGCCGACCCTAGCTGGATGTCGAACTCCTTGAGTAAATCCTGGTCCTTAGCGATCTGGAGATTGAGGCGCTCATGCTCTTCTGTGTAATTCTGGCCAACCTTTTGGAGTTCGGATTGGTGTTGGGCCTTCATTTTGTCCATCTCAGCCTTGAGCCTGGCAATCTCATCGTCCTTGGTCCAGAGGAGGGCGAGCTCATCGTCTTTCTTCTTAAGAATGGCTTGGTGTTTCCCTGCTTGTTCGAGAAAATGCAGCATCATATCAGGCACGGGCACACTATCTTCAAGCGATGTTGAAATAGTGTCTTGACCCGGCAGAGCCAAGGTATGAATGATCGCCGAGCCAAGGAGAAAAGGGAGTGGAAAGCACTATAAGGTCGGACACAAATGACTTACCCTTGATCTGCTCCAGATTTTTCCGCATAATCTTGTTCTCAGCCTCCACTCCAGCTGCGGAAATCGAATGATGAGATTAGTTCGGGAGAGGAAGATGAAGAAAAAATGGAGAAGTGCCAAGGAATTTTTTTACCCCTTTTCTCGTGTTCCGTGATAAGTGCAGCTTGCTTGGCGCGTAGCAACTTGTGGGTATCCAGCAGAAGTTGGAATTCAGCACTCCGGCGATTGTTGGTCACCTGAAAGCAGTACAGAAACATAAATTAGCTTGGTGCATATTCGAAGTGTACAAAAATCCGGGCCAAGTGGAACTTAACCCGGCTCTAGGTGTGTGCATATTCGAAGTGTACAAAAAACCGGGCCAAGTGGAACTTAACCCAGCTCTAGGTGTGTGCATATTCGAACTATACTAAATCTGGGCCAAGTGGAACTTAACCCGGCTCTAGGTGTGTGCATATTCGAACTATACTAAATCCGGGCCAAGTGGAACTTAACCCGGATCTAGGTGTGTGCATATTCAAAGTTCTCATGGAGCTACGTTAGTTTTCTAAAGAGCATGCGGCCAAGTAACAAGTTACTCCCCCGGAGGCTCGGGGACTGATGGTTATTATCTACAGCATGTAAAGGGGAAGCGACGTACCTCCATCATCCGCCCCGCGAGGTTGATCGCCTTAGCGGCTGTGTTCATTTGAGCGGAAAATTTAGCGGGGCCGAACTTCTCCAGAAGATTGTCGTTGTTGACGAACTCCACCTTGTTCCAATTCATGACAAATTCAATCAATCTCAGAGGGTACCGCTCACCGGTGGGCATATGGGGCGCTACAAAGCCCTTCGCGTGCGCTTCTTTCCTCTCAACCAAGGCAAGAGCTGGGCTGGTGTGCAGAACCATCTGCTGTGCATCAGTTGGCTCGGCAGGGGCATCCTTCGCTGCTGGAGCTTTCTTGGGAAGCATTGATGCGAGGGTACGCTGCCCAGCCTCCGGAGCCTTTTTTCCCTTGGCTTGCTGGGAGGAGGAAGTCGTCGCAGCGGATTTCCCCTTAGGAGCTACCGAGGTAGTTCCTCGCCGAGGTTGAGAAGACTCGGATGAGGCAGAGGAGCTAGGCGCTGGGGCTCTTGTTGCTGGACTTGGTGCCGCTACTAATGTTTTTGCAGCCGGAGTTGCTGCTGATGCCGGAGTTGGTAGTGGTGCTGGTTTGGTTGCTGGTACTGGATCTGGTGCTGGTGTCGAGGTAGTTTCAGTGGGTGCTGGTTGCGGCGAAGCTGGAGTTGTGGATGTCGTCGCCTCGGCTGGACCGGTCTCCCCCGCTCCAAGGTTACCCTCCTCTTGACGAGGTGGAACAGAACCCGGAGCAGCCGTAGAACCCTCTGGAATAGGGCTCAGCGGCCGTGACTCATCGTCACGAGGGGGAGAAGGGCTAGGTCGGGGCGGTGAAGATATGCTAGACCCACTCTGAGGGACCTCCACCGGAGCACTGCAAAATCAAATAATGTCAGAAGAGAAATTACAACAATGCAAGGAAGAGCAAGTTACAGAAGGAAAAATGACTTACGCATCCGAGGTTTGGGCCTCCTTGGGTTTCCGAGCCTTTCGTGCTGGGGCCTTGCCTGCTGGCTTGGAGGCAGTCTTATCCCCGGACTTCTTTTGCCTTTTGGCGGGCTGAGAAGGTCCGGAAAAGGAACTTGGAGCAGCCCCGCGCTTCTTCTTCGGTGCTACCGGAATAGGTTCGCCCGTAGCAAGGGGAGGGTCCTCATAGATGTGCCCACTGGGATTAGCTGATGCCGGAAAAGCAAAAGAAAGAGGGACAGCCTCAACAGGTTCAATCACCTCGACATCCGAGTCATCTTCATCATCGGGCCAATCTCTAATAGAAGAGAATTTACCGGTGGGTCGCTTTGTAGCGTCGGTCATCGGGAGGAATATCTCCTGGTCCGGCTCTTCCTCATCCGGAGTCTCCCGGTCCGGCACCCACTTAAGGGTCGGATCGGTGCCGTCCTCAAGGGTCTGCTGAAGAAATTGCTAAGGAAAAGAATGAACAAAAGAGTCAAAATGCAACAATAACCGACATGTAATTAGTCCAGGGTAAGTTTGCAACATGAATCTTATAGCGGGAGGAAGCATATCGCGGCAATAATGCTCAATTCCCCAAGTCCACTCAGAGGAGAAGTCCTTGTGGGTGGTGAAGAGAGCCTTAACCCGGCGATATATCTCAGTGTTGCTCAGCTCGAAGGATGAGGTCCGGTTGGGGTCGCGGCCGAAGCTCATGTGGCACACCTTGTGGGTGCGCTTCTGGAGGGGGGAGATTCGGTTGCACATGAAAGTGATCATAGCATCCTCGTTGCACAGTCCGAGCTCCTTTAGCTCCGCGAACCTCTTGTTGACCTGGTTGGCTAAGGCCGTGGGCTTCTTAGGGACGAATTATAAGGAAGCAACCGGGTTAGGTGGGCCCGGAGTATAAGGAAGCTTCTGAACCTCTTGTGGACAGTTCTGGGTTAGGTGGGCCCGGAGTATAAGGAAGCAACCGGATCAAGTCTTCAGTGCCCGTATTCCGGACATAAAAGAAGGTCCGGGCCCACCCTTTGTAGGAGTCTAGCCCGGTGACCCGATGGAAAACGGAAAGCCTCCGAGGTGAGATGGACGCGGCTCCGAACTGAGTGAGCTGTTTGTCCTCCGGATCAAGTTGGATGTTTGGGATGACGTTACGACGAAGGCCAAAAAACCGGATCCATAGCTCCTTCGTGGACCATAGTCCGGCATAGCCTTCGATCGTAGAAGCGAAAGCGGAAAGAGACGTGATGGCGTTGGCAGGAAGATGGTGCAGCTGGAGTTGGTAGGTACTAAGCCAATCCCGAAAAAAGTCGCTCACCAGCAAACCGAACCCCCGTTGGAAGTGGGACAAGAACACGACGAACTCACCCGGATTAGGTGAGGGGGCCAATTCGGAGGAAGCGAGACGAGCGGCGACGCCGGCGGGGATGCGTCTGGTCCGGTAGAGCCAGTCTAGGTCATCTTGGCAGAACCAGGACCCAGACCACGCACCACGGTCCGCCGTCGCGGAGTCCTCCTCCATCTCCTGCTTAGTGACGATGAGCTCCTCCTCCATCATCTGGTCTTTGCTGCCCTCGCTGGCGCTAGCGGCGGCGGGGGCAGAGGCCTGGATTGGCGAGGACCCGTGGCGAGGGAGTTGCGTAGTGGTGGCTGCGATGCAGAGGTGTGAGGGAAAAGTGCAGCAGCGACGCTGCTATTTGGGAGCACTGGCGGCGACACGGTCGCGAGGAAGACGAAGGAGAAGAGCAACGGGCAGAGGGGCGCGGAAGGGGAAAAATCCTAAGGGGTGCGCCCCTCCGCTATTTAAACCACTCCCTCAAGGGGTGAGTGGGATCGCATCCTGCGGATCTACCACATGCAGTGGCCGTGTATCACCTGCCTCGGCCAATCAGTGGGGAGCCACACGGAGGGCCATAGAGCGGAGATGATCCCATGACGTGACGCAGTGATGCAGTAAACGAGGAGGCAGGCGTGACGTGACCCGCGCACAGTGATAACTAACAATTACTGCGGCGGTTATTGTGCTGGCCCTTAAAATAATACAACATAATGATTGCCCTCCACATGGGTTGGCGTACGAGAGAAGGAAACAAGACCCGGATGGAACCCGGCTAGCAAGTGAAAACTTGGAATGTGCAGAGGGAAAGTAAAACCATGAGGTCCGAATCAAAGCGGTAACCCGGCCGGCAAGTGAAAACTTGGAATGTGTGAAGGGAACGTAAATCCGTATAATCCGAGGTAAAGAAGTAACTCGGCAATAACGACCACAACTCAGAATTGAACCTGATGTGGCCTTAGCGGCCAAGGCGGCAAAGACCGCACCAGCTTCGGGGACTAATGTTGGGGGGATACCCCTGGGCAGGGTCACGCCGGGGTATAAAGGCCGAGTTAGCCGAGGTTCGACAAGGTCAAAGCGGATGCTGGCCGGGTAACCTCAAGGCAGGCCGAATCACGGGGTAACCCGGACCAGGGGGCGTTCGCCTAACTAAGTCTCAACCGACTTAAGCAGTAAGTCGGAAGTGCTTGTTTTACTTGTATGCAGGAACAGGTGTGGCCGGATCAACTAGGATCCAGGTCGCGTCTAGCTTCTAGGAGAAGGAAGGAATCTCGCTGGTCAAAAGAAACCACGGTACGCATTACCTAAGCGAAGCAAGCAAGGGCAGGACCACAGGGGCGTGGCCGACAAGGGTGACGACGCCCATGTCGGCTGACGCGGGCGCCGCAGAGGCTCACGTAGCCTCTGCATGTGTGACGCGGGGGAAAAGCACCCCGGTCGGCTTACCACTTTGGGAGGAGGCATATTCTTAGGAATATTCCTCCACGTATGCCCTAGGGAGAGTCCGAGCTCCCTCTATATAAGGGGGGCTAGGGTTTCAGTAGAAGGGGCTAGACTATTCTGATTTGGCTAGGGTTTTTAGGTGTGATCTGTGGGTGAGAGTAAGAGAGCTCCTTCTTCCTCCTCTCGCCAATACAGCTATAGGAGCACTTGTAATCTTGGAAGAAAAGCAATACAAACAACTGTGTGGAGAATCACTTCACTATCCCTCCCTGGATTCCCCTAGCGTGTATTAGTCCCCACCTTTAGCCTATCCATGGCATCTGTCGTGACACCACCACAACAGTTGCGCTACCCGTGACGTCAGTGCTGACGCTGGCCACGCGCGCACGTGCCATCATTGCACTGTGGTGGGTAGCATAACGTCCCATCGCACGTCGCCTCTGGAAACTGCTGCCCGGTGCTTCGGTTCTCACTCCCGGATCTTCTGCGCATCCCGCGTCGGCACACGGGATCTGGGCGGCGGTTGGGGTGAAGGTCGCCTGGATGCACGCCACGTTACGCCATGGACGGTTGCACTTCCGGTCCTTTAAAGGGACGCCGCGGGGGGAGCAGTTCCCTTCCTTCGCTCCCTCGCTCCAGTTTCCTCATCCCTTCCGTGCTCCTGCCCTCTGCGCCCTTCCTCTGCTACCGCTGTAGCCTGCTGCACCGCTCGTTCTTCGTCGTCGGCGGTACGGGCCACCGCCACTCCTCCGCCGCCGCGCCTCCTTGTCAACCGGTGATGGTAGCCTAACACAGAGGCTGGTGTGGCTCCTCCGTCACGGAGGACCACATCCAGAAGTACCGTGCTACCCGTGTCCTTCCGCCGGAGGAGGAAGTAGCGGTGCGGCTGGCGCCGGCGGGAGAAGTGTCGCCGCACCCGGCGGAGGGAGAGCGGGTCATCTTCCTCTCGCATGTGGCACGCGGGTTTGTGTTGCGCGTGCACCCCTTCTTTCTCAAATTCTTGGCCTTCTTCGATCTCTGTCTCCACCATCTCGGCACCAATGTGATCAGAACGCTGGCGCACTTTATGGCCTTCTATGAGAGCTATCTCTGGATCTAGCCGGATCTCGGGCTCTTCTGCCGGCTCTTCCGAGTCCGGCCGCAGGTGTAGTACACGAAGGGGTCGCTAGTCGTCTGCGGTGGCGCCTCCATCTACTCCCGCGCGCAGTCCGGCTACCCGAAGTGCTTGCTGCACGACACAGTACGACTGTGGCAGCAGTCGTACTTCTACGTCAAGAACGTCGTCAACATCGACCGGATCAACCTTCCGGCTTTCTAGGATGTCGAGTCCAGCCGGCAGCATTGGGAGCTGAAGATTTACGGCAACAAGGCAGAGTCGGACGCGATGTTGCAGCGCATGCGCTCCCTCGTCACCTGCCGGCTAACCGGCCTGGACATCACCCTCAGCTGGATGTCCCGGCTGATGATGTCGTGGCAGCAGCGAGCGCACAAAATGTGCTTCTACTCCGGTCGGCTGGACCGACCCGGCTGTCACACCGTGATCCCTTCTACCACAACCTGAAGGAGTGGGTGTGGACAATCACGAAGGAGCGGCTGCCAGAGGGCTGGACCTTCAGCCTGGCGCCCTACAACCGGGACAACCGCGCGCCCTGGGTAGGTCTTTTAGCCGGAGCTTTCTTTCGTATTTCTTGCCTTTCTTTCTTGTTTTGTCTGACTATCTTCTTGTATTCGGCAGATCTTCCCTTGCATCCTTCGCGAGGAGGGTGAGACCCCTCTCGAGGCGTTTACGCCTGACTTGCCCGAGCCGTGTGCTCGGCGGTCTAGCGAGGAGTTGGACGGGGACGGTGATGCCTTCCCCAGCCGGAACAATGAACCGGCTGCCGACCCCCACACGGAGGTTGAGGAGGAGGAGGCCGCGCCGACCTCTGATCCGGCGCAGCGCCCTCCGACGGACGGCGAAGCTGGTGGGAGCGGCTCCAGCCGTTCCAGCTCCAGTCGGCCTGCCACGGAGGAGCCGGCCCCCAAGAGGAGCAGGACCCTTCTGCCGAGTCGCCTGGGCCGGAAGAAGGGACCACCTCCAGTTGTGCAGGGGTACGTCTTTCCTCCTCTTCTTTCATCATCTTCCGCTTGTTTCTTTTCCTGCCTTTCTGCCCTTGGCTTATTTGCTTTTCTTTCCTCCCTCTTGTCTTCTGTCTTCTTAGCACGCTGGTCTCCTTTGGAGCCGCGAGCCCGGCGCGAGCGCCAACCGGGTCGCCACCCCGCGCTCCGACAACGTCTGCCAGCGCCCCTCCTCCCGTGGCGCCGCCTCCGCCACCACCTCGAACTGAACCGGCTGCCTCAGCCGGAGCGGAGGGTCCGCAGCCGGACGTGGTAGCCCAGCCGGAGGCGGAGGATTCTCAGCCGGGTGGCTCTTCCGCGGGCGCGCGGGGGGCCGCAACCGGCAAGGAGCTCGTGGTTGTCGGCGATGACAACTCCGACGAAGAGCCGGGGGAGGAGTGGAGGACAGCGGTGGTTGCCGCGAAGGAGTCCCTGGCCATCAATGTCGCGAACGACGACGCCTCCTCCGCCGCCTCGTTGACGGACCTTGCTGCCACCCTCGAACTGGCGGTGAAGGAGATCCGGCTGCTGGAGGCCACAGCCGGCGGGAACTGGTCCTTGGAGCTGAAGCTTGTTGCTGCCAACGGAACCTCCCAGAGTAAGTTGCTTCATCCGGCATGCCTCTTTTTTGATGATAGCCGGTTTCGTCGCAGCTATCCTCGTGTGAGCTTAGCGCGAGATCGATCGCTTGAAGAAAGTGAACGACCGGCTGAGCAAGTGCAACTCCACTCTGCGGCTGTAGAATAAGGATTGGCACGCGAAGGTAGATGGCCTGCAGGCCACCATCAAGGAGCGCGACGCCTCGCTCGCCAGCCGGACCGAAGCCTTCCACCTTCTCGAGCCCTAGAACAAGGACGAAGAGAAAGAGATCAAACGGCTGGCGACAAAGGAGAAGGCTCTGGTGGAGGAGCTGATGCAGGTTGGCCACATGGCTAAGGGTAAGTTCCCCTTTTCCATCTCCCTTTCTTTCTGGATCCGGTAGCCGGATCTGACTCTCTTTTTCTGACAGCGTTTTATCCCGGCATAGACCTGCTGGCGTACAACCGGCTACAGGAGAACTGGTCGGGAGCATAGCCGATGGCCCAGGAGCTCGTCGTCCTTCTTGGCGAGGAAGCTGCTAAGCTTCGTCAAGAGGCACGAGATATCTTCTCGTTCCTATGGCCGGATGCTCCGGTTCCCGAGACAATGGCGCAGCTGGCTGCAAAGGTGGGGGAGGTGCCGGCTGCGGTGGACTGGCTGCGGGACTTGGCTGCGCGAGCCGGAGTGGAGATGGATCTGGCCCTCATGCTCTCCTGGTACAAGGATGCCCGCGTCGAGAAGATCGACAGAGGCTTCCGTGCTAGCGCCGACCTTGCTGCCATCTGCCAGGCCCATCTAGAGCTCCGAGGATCCGCCATCAAGATCGCCGACTACGTGGATCCTGACGAGGTGCTCACCGACTCGGAGTCCGTCGGTACTCCTGATGTGGAAGCCCCGACGCAGCCGGCTGCGGGTGCCAGAAAAGGATCGAGCGCCGCGCCCCTCCTCCGCCTGAAGCTTCTGCCAGCCAAGACGCCCCTCATGGCAAGGGTCCTGCCGTCTAGCCACCGCCTCGAGATGCCAGGTGCATTTGTCTTGTTCAACTTTGTTTTAAAACTTGTCTGTCTGTACCGGCTGTCTCCGGCGCCGGGTACTTATGGGAGCTTCGCCTCCTTTTTCCTTGCTTGTTAATTTTGAACTGGCTTGAGTTCCCTTTAGCTTGCGCACTTTGCATTTTCTTTCAACATTTCGCCGATTAACTTTATCCGGCTTACTTTGCCTGGCTATACGCCTTTAGCTGGGGGAACTGCACCTCCAGTGGGGGCGCGCGAGCGCACCCACTGGGTGTAGCCCATGAGATTCGTAGTAGCTGGCGTAGCCAGGTGCTTCGAATCTTCCTTATCTTCTCTTGCTCCTGCCCTTGCCCTCACCTGGGATCCGACACCTTTAGCCGGTCGGGAACAACAAGATTCCACTAGGGGCGCGCGAGCGCGCCCGGTGGGTGTAGCCCCCGAGATTCAGAGTGCTTGATGAAGGCAAGGACTTCAAATCTTCTTTGTCTTCTCTTGCTCCTGCCCTTGCCCTCACCTGGGCTCCGAACGGCCGACTAAACACCTTTAGCCGGTCGGGAACTATAAGATTCCACTGGGGGCGTGCGAGCACACCCAGTGGATGTAGCCCCCAAGATTCGGAGTGCTTGATGAAGGCAAGGACTTCGAATCTTCTCCTCTTTTCTTCCTGAATTCCCACTCAAGGTAGTCATACAAGAATATACATACACATACTTTCTCATATGTTAATAGGTTAGTCTGCAAATTTTAGCCAGAAAATGGATTTGTTTTTTTGAAAACTAGCTTGTGCCTTTCTGGACACTTGGTCACCATCTCGTGTGCTCTGCTGTTTTCGCTGCGTCCTTGCCTGGCAGCCGGGTTGCGGTCTGCACCCGGAATCGAAGGGAGCTGACAGTACATCGTGCACGATACTAGCGGCTAAGTAACCGGATTGTCTTAAGCTAGTTGGAAGGCCGAGATGCCCGATCTTTCGCGTCTCCTCCCCGTCTTTCGTGTGGGATGCCTCAGGCTTTTTCTCTTGCTAGCCGGACTACCGGGTTGCGGTTTGTATCTGAGACGAAGAGTGGGCCTCTGACATCGTCGCACACTACTCAGCCGATTTGTTAACTTAGCAGGCCGGGCCAGCTAGCGAGCCCCCGGGTAGGGGTTGCCAGAACTAGAAAACCATAACCGCAAAATAGGTACAAACACATTTCTAGCAAGGAGCCCCCGAGCGTCTCGCAGGGGTCCGCATTTTCGTTCATAGGGTTGCAGGATACATACACTGTCTGGCGACTAGGTGTAAACCGGGCGCAACAAGGCCTCATTCCAGGGATGCTCTGTCTCCTCGTCTGATTTGTCCATCTTGTTCTTGCGCGGCTGCTGCATGTCGATGAGGTAGTAGGAGTCATTGGGCAGTGCCTGGCTGATGATGAAGGGGCCCTCCCAAGGTGGCGACAGCTTGTGCATGTCCTTCGTGTCTTGCACTAGCTGGAGAACCAGGTCGCCCTCGCAGAATGTGACTGGGCGGATCCGGCCTGAATGGTAGCGGCGTAGTCGTTGCTGGTACAGGGCCGACCTGGACAAGGCCAGCTCGCGAGCCTCCTCCAGGAGGTCCACACCGTCCTCCCGCACCTCTCGGTTGGCCTTCTCGTCATATAGGAGCTTGCACGGGGAGTCGAACTCAATATCTGTAGAGAGGACGCCTTCCAATCCGTAGACCAGGAAGAATGGGGTGTAGCCGGTTGATCTATTCAACATAGTGCAGAGCCTCCATAGCACAGCCGGAAGCTCTTTGATCCAGCATCCGGGTGACCGCTCCAACGACTCGATGAGGCGTGGCTTGATGCCGGCTAGCACCAAGCCGTTTGCTCTTTCGACTTGCCCGTTAGACTGCGTGTGCGCGACGGAGGCAAGGTCCAGCCGGTTGCCCTTGTTACTGCAGAATCGGGCGAAGGCCCCCTTGGCGAAGTTCGTGCCGTTGTCGGTGATGATGCTGTTGGGGTAGCCGAGCCGATTGATGATGTCGGTGAAGAAGGTGACGACTGTCGCCCCGTCAGCTTCCGGATGGGCTTGGCCTCGATCCATTTCGTGAATTTGTCCACCGCCACCAGCAGATGGGTCAGACCCGCGTGTGCTCGCTTGAAGGGACCGACCATGTCGAGGCCCCAAACCGCAAAGGGCCAAGTGATCGATATGGTCTTGAGTACCGAAGTCGGCACGCGCGGACCAGCTGCTCAGCGTCCTCGAGGGCGGTGGGCCAATAGAAGCCATGACGAAATGCCTTGGCGACTATCGCCCTTGACGAAGCGTGGTGCCCACACTCGCCCTGGTGGATGTCCTTGAGTATCCGGTAGCCTGTGTCCACATCGACACACCTTTGGAAAATGCCGGACACGCTGCGCTTGTACAGTTCGCCGTTGATGATGGTGTACGTGTGTGCGTGGCCCTGGATTTGCCTGGCTTCCACCTGGTCATCCGAAAGTTCCCCGTTGCGATGTAGTTCATGAAGGGCTGTGCCCCAGATGGCACTTCCTGAATGACAAGGATGCTTCCGCTCTCTGGTTGATGGTTCTCGGGGGTCATCCGGGTGACGCACCCGAGACGGCAGCCCCCGAGCCGCTTGACGAGCCGGCAGCCCCCGGGTCTTGCGAACCAGAGGGCACTGCCTTGCCGAAGTTGGCACGGGTCTTCTTCTTTGGAGGTTCTGCCTGCTCCGCTTCTGCCACTCCGTCAGCCGGAGCGCTCCCTACCCAGATGATGGAGTCTGACTCCGGCAACAGGTTGATGGAGGGCTTGCGCAGGTGCTCCAAGGAAACCCCTGGTGGGATCGCCTGCCTGGTGGATCTGATTCAGGCGAGCGAATCGGCTGCCTCGTTGTTGACACGAGGGACGTGATGAAATTCGCATCCGTCGAAGGAGGCACTGAGCTTCTGGATGTGGAACCGGTAGAGGGCCATGTTTGCCTCTCTGGCGTCCCATTCTCCGGACACTTGCTACACCGCCAGATCCGAATCACCGAAGGAAAGGATCCGGTTGACACCGATCTCTTTGGCTAGCCGGAGTCCGTGTGCCAGCGCCTCATATTCGGCTACGTTGTTGGAAGCCTTGAAGTGGATCTGCAGTACGTACTCCAGCCGGTCTCCCTTGGGCGAGGTGAGCATGATGCCGGCTCCCAAGTCCCCGAGCATCTTCGACCCGTCGAAGTGCATCTTCGAGTGGTCCAAATCCGGAACCGGTGGAAGATACTGGGTCTTGGCCCAGTTGACGAGGAAGTCCGCCAGCGCCTGTGACTCGATCGTGAGCGGGGGCTCGTACTAGAAGGAGTAGGCAGCGAGCTCGATGGCCCACTTGGCGACTCGGCCGGTGGCATCCTTGTTGACGATGATTTCCGAAAGGGGTGCGGTGCACACGACCTTAATCAGATGCTCCTGGAAGTAGTGCTTGAGCTTCTTGCATGCCAGGTACACGCCATAGCACATCTTCTGGTACTAGGGGTAGTTCTGCTTGGAGAGGGAGAGAACCTCACTGAGGTAGTAGACGGGCCTCTGAACTGGCTGAGCCTTGCCTTCCTCGGGGCGCTCCACCACCAGTACGACGCTGACGACCCGGCTGATGGCTGCTATATAGAGAAACATCGTCTCCTTGCTAGCCGGCGTGGCTAGAACCGGCGCTGTGGATAGCATGCGCTTGAGGTCATGAAATGCGGCGTCGGCTTGCGAAGTCCAGGAGAACTTGTCCATCTTCTTCATCAGCTGGTACAATGGGAGTGCCTTCTCCCCCAGCCGGCTGACGAAACGACTGAGGGAGGCCAGGCATCCTGTGAACTTTTGGACTCCAAGAAGGCTCCTGGCGGCTGCATCCTCTCGATGAACGCAATCTTCTCCGGATTTTCTTCGATGCCTCGTTGTGGTACGAGGAAACCGAGGAGCTGACTGGATGGCACCCCGAAGACGCACTTCTCCGGGTTCAGCTTCATCTGGTACTAACGAAGGTTGCCAAATGTCTCTCCTAGATCTTCCAGGAGGGTGCACTTCTCCTTGGTCTTGATGACCACGTCATCGACGTAGGCATGCACGTTTTAGCCTATCTGTGAGTGCAAGCACTTCTGTATGCAGCGCTGGTAGGTAGCGCCTGCATTTTTTAGACCGAAAGACATGGTTACGTAGCAGAAAGCCTCGTAGGGGATGATGAACGATGTCTTAATCTAATCAGCTGGGTTTAACCAGATCTGATTCTAACCGGAATACCAATCTAGAAAAGACAACAAATCACAACTGGCCATGGAATCGATGACTTGATCGATACGCGGCAAGGCTAAGGGGTCTTTCGGGCACGCCTTCTTCAGGCTGGTGTAGTCGATACACATGCACCAGGTCTTGTTCTTCTTCAGCACCAGGACTAGATTCGCCAGCCAGTCCGGGTGGTACACTTCCATGATGAACCCGACTGCAAGGAGCCAGGTGATCTCGTCACCGATTATCTTCCTCTTCTCCTCTGCGAACCGGCGCAGAGGTTGCTTGACCGGCTTGGCATCCGGCCACACATGAAGTGAGTGCTCGGCGAACTCCCTCGGCACACCTGCATGTCCTTGGGGGACCATGCAAAGATGTCCCGATTCTCACGGAGGAAGTCGATGAGCGTGCCTTCCTATTTGCAATCCAAGTTGGCACCAATGGTGACGAACTTGGTCGGGTCGGAGGGGTCGAGCAGGATCCTCTTCATCTCCTTTGCCGGCTGGAAGGCTCCTTCTCCAGCCGGTTTGCTGCTAGCCGGTATGTCCTGCTGGGCCATGGCCACATTGCACATGAACACGCGCTTCTCCTCGGTTATGATGAGGGCCGCTGCTAGTTGAACCGGCCGAGGCGCACTCCATCGACCGCCTGAAGCAGCTGGAGACAGTGATCACGCCGTTGGGTCCTGGCATCTTCGTCTTGAGGCATGCGTAGTGGGGGACGGCCATGAACTTGGCGAGGGCAGGGCACCAGAGGAGAGCATGATAGGAGCTCATCAGGTTTACCACCTCGAACCAGATCGGTTCGCGGCGGAAGTTCTCCTCGGTCCCGAAGATGACGTCCAGCTGGATTTCCCCAGCGGGGCGCAGGCTGGCCCCGGCAGCACGCCGTGGAACATTGTGGTAGTCGGGTGCAGGTCGCATTCGCGAATGCCCAGCTTTTCCAGTGAGGACTGGTAGAGGAGGTTGAGGCTGTTGCCTCCGTCGATGAGGATGCGCGAGAATCGGCATGCATGAGTATTGGAGACGATGAGGGGGTCGAGCACCATGGCGTAGCCCCCAGGAGTCGGCAGCTGCTCCGGGTGGTCTGCACGGCTCCAGGTGATGGGGGTTTCCGACCAGTTCAGGTACTGGGGGATCGGAGAGACGATGGCATTGACCTCCTTGGAGTGTCGCCTGCGGCTGTGCTTGTCGTCCAGCTCCATCTTGAAGATGTGGTAGGCGGCGTGCGGCTGGGGGTAGCCGATGTTGTTGTTCCTGCTGTTGCCGCCGTTACCATCATTACAGGCTCCCCTAGCCGGTGGTGGTGGTCCACCAGGAGGGGGTGGGGGGAGACGAGACTGGTTACCCTGGTCTTTTAGCTGGCGGGTCCATCTGCAATTCTGGGTGGTGTGCATAGCCGGTTTGAAGGGACCACTGTGCCACTTGCACGGGCCGTCAAACATCTGGTCGAAGGTGAGCCGTGGCTTCTGCCTCCTTGTATCGTTAGCCGGTGCGTCGGGCGCACCCTCCACGGCATTAACCTGCCGCGCGTGGTAGTGGGGTTTGTGCTGTCCGGCTTGGTGGTCCCCGTGGAACCGGTTGTCGTTGGCGTGGCGCCTGGAGGATCCGGCTTCGCCAGCCGGGTTGCTCAGACGGTCGCGAGCCGGCTCCGTAGGAGTCGGACGCCCATCGGCATTTACTCGGAGGGGCTTCTTCATGACGGCATCCGCCGTGGCATACTAGTCCGCAACCGTCATGAGCTCCGCCATGGTTTTCGGCTCGTCACACAGTAGCCGGTGGCGAAGCATGGTGCCCTCTCGGCAACCCTCGATGAAGAAGCTGATGGCCTGGCTCTCTAGGATGCCCTCGCAAGTGTTGTGCAGCTCTGTCCACTTGGCAAGGTATTCACGGTCGGTCTCGCGGTCAGCCTGGACGCACAAGGCCAGGTCGCGTGGGCGTCCCGGACGCTTGTACGTGCCATTGAAGTTGCGGACGAGCACCTTCTCGAAGTCCGGTCGGGCGTTGACGTTGTTGGGCGCAAGGCCATTGAGCCACGTCCTTTCCAACCCGGTTAGCATAAGAGGGACGTAGTGTACGGCTATGCGCTTGTTCCCATGGGCGATGCCGACTGCCGTAGCATAGTCGGTCAGCCAATCTTCCGGCTTCATGCTGCTGTCGTACATGGGGGTGTCCCTGGGCAGGGAAAACTTATCCGGAAACGGCTCGTTCCGGATGCGGGGTCCGAAACAAACCGGGCCGTTAGCGTCTTCCTCCTCCGTGACGCGCGCTTGAGCGAGGAGCTCGATGTGGTCACGGGCATCTGGACAATCCGGGTTGGGCGCTCCCACCCGGCCCGACAGACGGGAACCGGCGGGTCTTGGTGCTCCGGTTAGTGGAGGGGGAGGCGGTGGGTTGCTGTTCACCGTTTGCTCCTGGCACGGCTGGCCCTTGTTGCCAGAGCTACGACGCCTGCTGCGGGCCTTAGCCGGCTGAGGGGAGGACGCCTGCTGGGTGTCGCGTGGCGTGCCCCTGCTGTTGAGAGGCAACTTGCTCCCCCTGGAGTAGCTGGGGTCCTCCTGCATCTGCCGGTTGGCGTCAGCCTGCTCGTCCGCGATGCGGAGGAGCTCTTGCATGCGAGCATGCTGGCGGACTTGCTCCTCACCCTCCAGATTGGGAAGCTCTTCTGCTGTGGCTCGCGCCATGCGCAGGGTCTTGATGGGCGTGTTGTAGGTGTGCCGGATGAGGGCGGGCACGGGATCCGGCTCCCCATCCTTTTTGATACTACCAGCTAGCTCGCCACCCCGGCGTCGTACCTGGCCGCACCGGCTCGGCTCCACGGTAGCCGGAGTGAAGCCGTGCACGCAGTTGTACTCGCGCCGGGTGATCTCGAGTTGCTTGCGGGTTGCCGCAAGCTCCATGGCCTCCTGGAGGAGGATCTGCCTCTCCATGGCGAAGTTGGCTTCCGCCTCCTCTAGGTTATCCCCGAGCTTAACCGGCGTCAGGAGCCGATCATTGGCATCCTCCACCAGGTTCCGAGGCTGCGGAGGCACAGAAGTTCCGACCTCGTCCGCACCCCGCTCCCACGGTTGGTGGGGATGAGAGCTAGAGCCGGCCATCATGACCTCCACGCCGCAGGACGCGACGGAGGCGCTACCGCCCGGATGTGGTAGCTCCGCGACAGAGACGATCTCCCTAGGGAAACGCTCCGGAATGGTGGCGACATAGACGGGGAGGTCGCCGAATAGCAGGACGATGAAGTTCGCTGGGAAGGAGGTTCCGGCAAAGCAGGAAGGGTTGTTGATGAAGCAGTCGAATTTGCCGAGCGTGAGCACCAGGCCGGAGGCCACGCGCTCACCGGCTGAAGTGTAGGGTCCCATGCGGAACGTGACTCCGGTCGAAGCCATAGGCCCCACGGCGGGCGCCAACTGTCGTTGTATTGGGAACGGCAGTACCTAAGGAGGTTAGATAGAGGTATGGGGACTAGCAGGGAAGCTATCGACGGCGTCCGCAGGCGGGATTGGATACAAGCAAGCATAGCTGGACGCAGGAAGTACCCAGGTTCGGAGCCCTCGTGATGAGGTAAAACTCTTACTCCTGCCGGATCTGACTATGGGGGATATACGAACTACAAGTGCTCATTGAGCTGTATTCTCTAGCTACTGCCTTAAATGCAATGAGACCAACCCTAACTACTGAGGCCTTGCCTCTCCTTATATAGGCAGAGAGGCAACAGTCTTACTGGCCAATCCGACTGGCAGGCCCCACAGGCGGGTCCCAGCCGACTGGTCATCTAGAGTGTCTGGTACGGTGTGTCTCATCGAAGTATGAGTGGTATGGCTGTCGTAGGAACAGTGGACGCCGAGCGAGCCTGTCATCAGTATCGGGCCACTGCTCCTGTGTCATCCCCGCAAAGTCTTTGGTATGGGCGAGTAGTTGCCGGTCTTGTTATCGTACGGGACGTACCGTGCACTAATATGCACGTCGTCCTGTCTCACTGAGTGGTTCCGACTACGTCGCCGTAGCCGGTTGCTTCTTGCCGATCCGGCTACCATGCGATAGCCGGCCTGTCTTGCCTTGTCCGGCTGCGTCTGGTCAGCCGGACGCGATCCGACTACACAGTTTCTTGTCCGGTTGTGGTATCTGGGGATCACCCCCCCCCCCCCCCCCCCGACACTCTTGCTACAAAAAGCAAATAAAAAGGATAAGGAGAGGTTATTACAGATGTAATAACTTCCAAGACTCATCTAAAACTTTTGGGTTATCTCCCAATAAGTACTTTTCTTTAACGCCTTTAAGTTAGGCTTAAGAAGCAAGAAAGAATCAAGTGTTCTCAAATGAATAAGCATTAAGACCAAATTTTGTTTTCATAGGAGAATCAAAAGAAATCTTCTCTCTCTTCTTAGGGAAGTGTTCTATACCTTTATTAAGTGGGATTTTATATTTAATGGTGCCTTCTTTCATATCAATAATGGCACCAACAGTTCTAAGAAAAGGTCTTTCCAAAGTAATAGGACAAGAAGCATTGCATTCAACATCCAAAACATAGAAATCAATGGGGACATAGGCATTGTTAACCATAATAAGAACATCATTAAGACTCCCCATGAGTTTCTTTTTAGCATTATCATCAAGTGGGACATTCAAATAACAATCTTCAAGTGGAGGCAAATCAAGCATATCATAAATCCTTCTAGGCATAATAGAAACACTACTATTAAGATCAGATAAAGCTTTGAAATCAAAGTCATTCGCTTTCATATTAATGATGGGTTCCCAACCATGTTCTTGTTTTATACGAATAGAAGCTTTATGTTTCATCTTTTCTTCTTTAATCTTTATGAGAGCCTCAGTAATGTGTTTTGTAAAAGCCATGTTCATAGCACTAGCATTAGGAATTTTAGCAAGCTTTTGTAGGAACTTAATAACTTCAGAGATATTGCAACCATCAAGATCAAAATCAAAATTATCACCTAAAATAGTAGAACTATTACTAGACTCAACACTAGTGGTGGTGATATTAGAAACACTAATGTTTCTAACAACTTCATCTTCTCTTTCCCACTTAGCATGTAATTCAGCTAATAGTCTAACATTTTTATCAATTCTTACTTGTATGGCATTAGTGGTTGCAAAGGGATTCCACATTAGTTTCAGGTTTAGCAGCTATTTTATTCAAAGAAGATTGAGCTTCAGCCAAATATGCTATATTTCTTTCAGCATTATAGAGTTTTTCCTCAATAGTTTTATTGAAAGCAGTTTGTTTACTAATAAACTCTTTAAGCATAACTTCAAGTTTAGAGGGAGCACTCTTATTATTGTTGTAAAAATTCCCATAAGCATTACCATAAGCATTGTTGCCAAAAATTTTATTTCTTATGAAGTTCACATCAACTTGCTCTTCTTGAGCAACCAAAGAGGCTAAAGGAACAATATTTGGATCAATATGGGCTTTCCCATTCACAAGCATAGACATAATAATATCAATCTTATCACTCAAGGATGAGGTTTCCTCAATAGAATTTACCTTCCTACCTTGTGGAGCTCTCTCAGTATGCCATTCAGAATAATTAACCATCATATTTTCTAGAAGTTTTGTTGCAGCACCCAAAGTGATGGTCATAAGGGTACCTCCAGCAGTAGAATCCAATAGGTTCCTTGAAGAATAGTTCAATCCTACATAAAAAGTTTGGATGATCATCCAAGCAGTCAGTCCATGAGTGGGACAATTCCTTACCAAATATTTCATTCTTTCCCAAGATTGAGCAACATGTTCATTATTAGATTGTTTAAACTTCATTATTTCACTTCTCGTAGATATAATCTTAGCAGGTGGATAGTATTTTCCAATGAAAGCATCTTTGCACTTAGTCCAAGAATCAATACTATTCTTAGTTAAGGAGTTCAACCATTCTTTAGCTTTTCCTCTCAAAGAGAAAGGAAACAATTTAAGTTTAATAATATCACCATCTATATCCCTATGCTTTTGTATCTCACAAAGTTCAACAAAGTTATTTAGATGGGAAGCAACATCTTCACCACCAATACCAGAAAATTGTTCTCTCATAACAAGATTGAGCAAAGCATGTTTTATCTCAAAGAAAGTATCTTCAGGCACAGGTGGAGCAATAGGTGTGCTCATAAAATCATTGTTGTTGGTGCTAGTGAAGTCACACAACTTAGTGTTTTCAAGAGTAGTCATTTTTTGTGTGTTTTTGATAAAGAAAGCAAACTAGTAAAACTAATTTTTTTGTGTTTTTGATAACAAAACAATCAAACAAAGCAAAAAGAAACTAAGCAAAACAAAGTGTTGATGTAGAGCTCGTTGGGAACCCCAAGAGGAAGGTATGATGAGCACAGCATCAAGTTTCCCTTAGTTATGAAACCAAGGATTAATCGAACCAGTAGGAGCAAGGAAACACCCCAAAGATGTTGCTAGCTGAGCCTTGGCAGGGTGCACTACAGGTGCTAGTAGCAACATGGAGACCTACACAACACAACCACAGAACTCTGTCCCCAACTTCCGATGAGGTTGTCAATCTCACCTTGTTTTGCTGAAAACAAAGGATTAAACGTATCGAATGAAAGGAAGTAATAGTTTGCAGAAATTAAACACAAAGAAGTAAACAGTTTATAGATTGTATGTAAATAAAAAGGACCGGGATCCATAGTTCACTAGAGGTGGCTCTCCTTAAGATAGATAACATGCTGGGTGAACAAATTACAGCGGGGCAATTGACGAACATCGAGAAAGCATACAAGCATATACTAATCATGTTGACTCCTTTGGAACTTGATTGGGCATTACAACATTATACTTAGACAACCATCCAACTGCATCTATGACTAGTAATCCACCTTAAGGTTATCATCCGAACCCCCTCCAGTATTAAGTTGCAAGCAACAGATTATTCCTTTATGAATTGCGTGTAAAGTAAACAATACGATTGTTCTATTAACAAAGGATTGTTGTTTTGTCCCTAGTAGCAACATCACATCTAGTACCTTAGAGATTTCTATCACTTCCCCAGATTACCAGAGGCATGAACCCACTATCGAGCATAAATACTAAATCTTGGAGTTGCTAGCATCTACTTGGCCAAGATAGCTACTAACAACGGAAAGCATGCAAGATCACAAATAACAAAGACATGATAGAATCAATAATCAATCTGAAATAGCATCTCAATATCCATCGGATCCCTGCAAACACAACATGCACAATCACAAATAGATGATCTTTATCATGAAGGGAGCTCACAAGATCTAGACATGAAAGCACAAAGGAGGAGAACCAGCCATCTAGCTACTACATGGATCCGTAGTCCAAGGATGAACTACTCACGCATCACACCGGAGGCTTGTATGGTGATGAAGAAGGCCTCCAGGGTGAATTCCCCTCTCCGGCGGGAAAGAAATTCAGATCCCTCCTGATCTAGGGATGGAGATGACGGCGGCTACAGAATCTTTCGTGGATTTTTGATCAGGTACTTAGGGTTTTCGTCCCGAGGGAAATATATAGGCGGAAGGAGAGGCCGAGGGGGTGCCTGGGCTGGCCACATCACCCCTGGTGTGGGCCAAGCCTAGCCGCGCAGCCAGGTGGTGTGGCCACCCTCTGGCCCTTCTCCGTCTCGTATTCTGGCAGCTGATGACTTCCGGAAAAATAGGCACTTTGGCTTTTGTCCCATCCAATTCCGAGAATATTCATTTTCTAACTTTCCTGGAACGAAAAACAGCAAAAAACAGGCAGCTGGCACAGTGGCTCTTGTTAATAGGTTAGTCCAAGAAATCATATGAAAAGTACTCCAAAGTGTGGACAAAACACAAGAAAGTGGATAAAACCAAGCATGGAACATCAAAAATTATAGATACATTTGCAATGTATCAGTGGCCCCCTGGCTCCACTCTGTCTCATATTCTGGCTCCGTGTGTCCCTCGGTGAAATACTGACTTTGGCTTTTGTCCCATCCAATTCTGAGAATATTCATTTTCTGACTTTCCTGGAACCAACAACAGCAGAAAGCAGGCAGCTGGCACTGTGGCTCTTGTTAATAGGTTAGTCCCAGAAATCATATTAAAAGTACTCCAAAGTGTGGACAAAACATAAGAAAAGTAGATAAAACCAAGCATGGAACATCAAAAATTATGGATACATTTGCAACGTATTAGTTAGCTCCAGTAATCCAGCGAGGTTCAGTCATGCGGAGATTGGTGCGCAAATGAACACTACTAGCAAGGCTATTGCTTATGCCGGCAAAATGATGGAGGTAAGCCTTTTGGCCATTTGTTTTACACACGTGCAAGTACTTGTAGATATAACCTCCAGTCCCTGAGCCTTCGGGGGAGTAACATGTTACTCGTCTGGATGCTCTTAGCAATAAACTTGTGCAATTTTTCTGCATATTGTTCTTGATTTCGAGGTATTTAACTTAGCCATGAGAAACTAGACCAATATTTGTTTTAGCCAACCATTTAGTTTCAAATTGAGTTTTACTCGGTCCAATTTTTACTCGAGAAGACGGTGGAAAAATCAAAAAAATATTGGTCATACAAGTTAAATGGCACTCTATGTGCATATCGTACTGCGTTTAAAAATCCAATGGGTATGACATCTTATAAGATGGTGTACGGTAAGGCATGTCATTTACCATTAGAACTAGAACATCAAGCTTTTTGGGCAATGAAGAATCTAAATTATGATCTCAAAGTAGCAGGGAGAAGCGTTTATTAGATATGCATGCTTTGGATGAGTTTAGAAGTGAAGCCTATGAGAAAGTTAGGTTGTTTAAAGAAAAAGTTAAAAAATGGCATGATAGAAAAATAGAGAATATAACTTTTAAAAGTGGAGACAAAGTGTTTCTCTATAATTCTCGTCTTAAGTTGTTTCCAGGAAAACTCAGATCAAAGTGGGAAGGTCCATATGTAATTGAAGAAGCCTATTCATCTGGAGCAGTGAAGCTCCAAGGAAAAACACCCTATCTTGCATGGGTGGTAAATGGACAACGTTTGAAGCATTATCGGGTGAAAGAAGATATAAGTGCAATCACTATAGAGTTGAGCACCCTTGAAGAAGTGATAAAGCGAAGATATACGAAGAACGGCAATTACAAGAAGAATGGATTCAAGACGGAATGAGCAGGACTACGACCAAGCTATTGACCATAAAAGAGTGCTTCGTGGGAGGCAACCCGTGTGAAATAAAGGTTTGAGTAAGTTTTCAGATTTTCAGCTAAAGTCTAGTTCGAGTATTTTTTTAATGAGAACAACTCATGCTCTAGCAAAGAAGAAGGAAGATTGATGATGCAAAAATTGGTCGAAAGTCTAAGCTCACATTTCTCTATCAAAACTCGATATTTCGTTAAGTTTCAGATTAATAAAGAATATTTGGAGACACAGAATTTTTTTGGTGGACACAGAAGGTTTAAAGACCAACTATACGCGGGAATAAGAATTCCAGTTGTATACTTTCGGCTGTATAGTTGTTACGATGTTAACGCCTCCATCAACAAAAGTTACCGAGAGTTTAACGACCAACTATACGACCGAAATTAAAAATTTCTCCCGTATAGTTGCACTCGTATAGTTGTCAACACCTTTGATAAAATAATTTCTAGAATA
The DNA here is from genome assembly GCA_910589775.1 of Avena eriantha. Classification (NCBI taxonomy): domain Eukaryota; kingdom Viridiplantae; phylum Streptophyta; class Magnoliopsida; order Poales; family Poaceae; genus Avena; species Avena eriantha. Next base: position 289,919,113 of record OU342741.1, read on the forward strand.
CTAAGAGTTTACGACCAACTATATGGCCGAAATTAAAAATTCCGCCCGTATAGTCGCGGCCGCATAGTTGTTGACCCTTCTCAAAAGATTTATCTAGGATACAAAGAGTTTAACGACCAACTATACGGCTAGAATTGAAAATTCCGCCCATATAGTTGTGGCCGTATAGTTAGTTCCACCGAAGATCTAATCTATAGTAGGTTCACAACTATACGGCAGGAACTATATGGGCCGCGCCCATATAGTTGCTCGTTACGCAAGGGGGCTAGGGTTTTTGACCCCTCCTTTTAAAGCTGATCGCATCTAACCTTTTTCATTAAGTTTTCGCAGAGCTACATCCTCCAGCCTTGAAAGATCTTCCTCATCCCTATACAGGACCCTTTAACAAAATCCGTACAGTGAAGCCATGCAGCCCTTCCACGTCAACCAGATCTGGAAGAAGAAAGAATAGAAGCCCGTGAAGAGGATCGAGGAAGCAAAACCAAAAGGATTGTCGTCATCATCCAGCCTAGAGATCAAGCCTCTCCCAAGTTGGGAGGACCTGTTCCCACAGAGCATGGAGATGATGAGACAAGCTGAGCAGGGATGGAACACGGATGATTACCTGATACGGATCAAGCCGACGATCCTTGAGTTTTGTCCCGATCTTTCATAGCGAGTCCACCAGGTAGGTAATCTCCCAATCACACGATGAACGAAACCTGAAGAAGACGAATCAATCTAGCTAGTAAAGTGATGAAGATCACCACGCCTCAATCCTGAGAACGACAATCCTTGATGAATACAAGAACCTCCACAACAATAATCTAATAAACGGTATCGCTGTCCCTAGAGGGATGATACATGGTGGAGCACAATATAGTTTTTTAGACTAAACAGTTGAACTCCCTAAACCCTAACTCGGCCAGCACCTTATATGAGGGCTGGGGTGCCCCACTAGTTGGGCCGCGACTCGACTCTAGTCTGGTTGTACATGCCCAAACCAAACACACACAAACCTGGACTTAGACTCCATAACATAGTTGCAACAATTGACACGACCTTAGACTTACCATTACATATCGTAGGATGTCTTAGTGTGCCAATCTTCAATGGAACACCCGCAGCATCCATGCCTAGTTGGTGGAGTCCTGAAGTTGGGCGTCACCTCCTCCTTTGTGCCCATATCATCATCCCCCCCTTCAAGAAGTGTTGTCCCCAATGCGTGCGGGTTGGGTCGGAAAGGTGACTTGATATGAAAAATCACTTCACGTGTCCTCGCCATCTTCAAGTCTTCCTTGCCTTCCACTCCGCAGCCTCCCTCTCGGCTTGCTTGACATGAAACAACCCTTGGTGCCTGCACCTCCTTGCGTCTCCATACAAGCTTGGACCTAGGCGCCACCATCTTCTTCTTCTTCTTCTCAACTCTTGTTGGAACCCGTGATTGCTGAACATGGACCTTCTTTGCACGACCTTGCATAAGATGAGTAATGTCTGGACCACACAACTGACAAACATGTCCATCCTTGCCTCTATGCATCCACACAACTGTCCGAACAAAACGCCTCACAGGTGTGCTAATAAAACTGCTCTTGTTATCCCGTGGCACCACATGCACTGGAACATTAGGAGCTCAACTATCATCCGTCTGAACACCTGTGTCAACACAAACAACCTTCTGAACACATGCTGCAACATCGTTTCTCTCAGCAATAAGAGGATGCACTTCAACTGGCTTCTCACTAACAAGTTTCACTGGCTTGTCATCTACACGCATAGCTTAAGAAATATCAACATTGTTACACTGTGCATCATGCTCTCCATCCTGCACCTTATCTAGCCCAGATTTTGGCTTAGCATTGCGCACCTTCTCCTTATGTACCACTAGCTCCACATTAGACTTTATGTGATCATCTTGCATAGGCTAAAAAGTTTGTTGTTTGCCACCATGCACAAAACATTATGTATTTGCTCTTCCAGCATGTGTAACGTTGCGATCATACTACCATGGACAACCAAGTAACAACCCACATACCTCCAATGGGAACACATCGCAGTCAATCTCATCAACATAATCACCAACTGTAAATGGCACGCGCACCTTATGAGTTACCTTCACCATACCGCAACTATTTGACCACTGGAGATGCTTAGGTTCAGGAATACGCCATGTGGATAACCCCAACGCTGCCACCATTGCCTTGTTAATGCCATTAGTACAGCTTTCTCCATCAATAATCAACTTGCATGCTTTGCCTTTGATCATACACTGCGTCTGAAATAAATTCCAACGCTGGCTCTTGTGAACTGTCATGCAAGCTTCGTCTTGTACCTTGTTGAGTTGCAAATTCAGCCCACTCAATGCTACAACATCCTCCACGACATCCTTAACAACATTAGCCTTAACAACATTAACCGCTAACACTTCAGAAATCGTGACTGCCACCTTGCTAATTGTCGGTAATGGAACAACTGTCAACTTCTCATGAGTAGTCACAGCCGTCGTGACCTTCGGTATAAGAGCTATACTCTTGCCAACATCCACTATCTCATTCACAACCTTGGGGGCGACTGCTCGATTTCCTCCATATGCGATAATATGAAACCATTATGGGAAAACATTTGTAGTCCTCCCAAGTATGAGAAAAACCATCTATTTTGACTGCCTCAAACCACCAACTGTCTAACTCCTTGTCCACACGCCGGTGAGCAAGAACATACCCATCATACCCACTAAACGTGTCATTGTATTTGTGACATCAATGGAAACCCCGTTCCATGTGCCTTTCCCAATCTTGGTACTCCTCAACTGTCGCAAGTTTATGTAGGCACCAGCTAAGTTCGGATGCATCACGTGCCACTCCATTCAGGAGATCAAGATAGTCATTGAAAACAGCACTAGACTTTTTGCCACGTGTACACCTCAAGCCAAAAGTATCTTCTGGAAAAGAATCCATCCTCGCAGGCAAAAACTTTTTATGTAGACCGGATAAAAACAGACAAATTCCAGCCTGCGCCGAATCAAAAATTCGACCACGGAAAACATGGCACCTAGTGGATCATGTCCCGTTTCCTGCTGCCGAGCGATAGCACGTCCTGCTTCGGCTTTTCCTTTTTATTTTTCCTGAAGAACTCACGTATGTGAGCTGGGAATCGATCTGAACTGTAGCTAGAATCCACAAATGAAGCGATCTAAGATGATCCTTTTTGAGCTGGTCTATTTGTTCCGATTTGAAAGTCAAGATTTGGAGTTTCTTGATTGCACGTACCAGTCACGAAACTCAAGGATTATCTTTTTTTTACCTGGACCGATCGGAATTCCTTTTTTTTCTTGAATTGCAACCGATCGCACCAATTCCAACCGAAACGATCCTTTCCAAAAAAATTAACTTACATACCCGACATACGATATCTGTTGGTACCGATCCAAATATGGATCAGTTGCCTTTTTTTTCAACTCTCCTTAACACCCACGATTCCCTTCTTTTCTTAAACCAATTGATTACCGATCGGATCTGACGCAAAATGGCCTAGGATCGATCGCGGGGCTGCTTCTCTTCACACGATCGCAACCTGGGGTGACTTCTTTCCGCTGGGATCGATCGCAACTCGGGGGCTGCTTCTCTTCGCACAAACGAATCCTCCTCGATCTGCAAAATTTCTGAACAGCTCGTCGCCGCACCGATCAAAAATTAGCAGATCAATCAGCATCGAAATCAATCGATCTGAAAACTTCTCAGAGAAGATCAATCCGTAGATCAGTAGTCAACAGAAAACTCTCGCCGTGTTTAACCCAGCGCTTTGATACCACATGATACGGGTCAAGCCTATGATCCTTGAGTTTTGTCCCGATGTTTCACAGCGAGTCCACTAGGTAGGTAATCTGCCAATCACGTTATGAACGCAACCTGAAGAAGAGGAATCAATCTAGCAAATAACATGATGAAGATCATCACGTCTCAAACCTGAGTACGACAATTCTCGATGAACACAAGAACCTCCGCAACAATAATCTGATAAACGCTATCGCCGTCCCCGGATGGATGATACAAAGTGGAGCACAATATAGTTTTTTAAACTAAACAGTTGAACTCCCTAAACCCTAACTCGGCCAGCACCTTATATGAGGGCTGGGGCGGCCCACTAGTTGGGCCGTGACTCGACTCTTATTCGGTTGGACAGGCCCAAACCGAACACACACAAACCTAGACTTAGACACAATAACATAGCTGCAACAATTGACACGAGCTTAGACTTATCATTACATATCATAGGATGTCCTAGTGTGCCAATCTTCAATGGAACGCCCGCATCATCCACGCCTAGTTGGTGGAGTCCTGAAGTTGGGCGTCACCTCCTCCTTCGTGCCCATATCAGTACCTCCCTTATCCTTATCGTTACAACATTGGATCCTATTATAAACCTCCTCTTGGTCCATCACCTCTTAAACCAAAGAATGTGCGGCAAGATGAGATTCTTGATAAGATCTATGACTTAGAAAAGGCTTCTAAGGCACGCGTTGAAACAATTGGAGAAGGGATTGAATCCTACTGGATGATGACCAAAGACCTTGAGAAGAAGGTCGATGCAATCGATGGCAGAATTAGTTTCCTGATTAAAACTGTCTTTGAGTTAACAGATGAGAAGAAATTCCTCAAGAGGAAAATGTTGAAGCTCCAATACGACATGGCCAAGCTCAGCATTCGCTTTGAAAGCATAGTTAAAGAAGGCAAGGTAAAAGAAGAAGGCAATGATCTATCTTCCCAAGAGGAGGAATAGGTACCCACAAGGAGTTATCTGATCCCGCCTGGCTTCATTTCAAGCTTGGGGAGAGATTTAAAGACCTTGTAATCTTTCTTCTAAGTTATATATTATAGTTTTTGCATTAGTTCAAACTAGAAATAAAGTTTGCATCATTAGAGTTCCCTTTAGGAATAGTCGATCCTTTTATGAAATTTCGAGTTTATTATTATATATGGAACAATATTGAGTTTGCATTTACTTTATTGATATATGAATGGCTTGAGTATGATTTTACTTGCACTTGATGATAGCAATAGGAGACTTCCACACCATTGGTATTAATAGAACACATAAAGATAATTTGGTCAATATGTTGTAAGTCTACAATTTGATTCACAAAGAAAAATTATCTATTCAATTAAGTTAAAAGAGAAACCTTGAACAAAGGAAAATGAAAGTTCTATCCAAATAGAGTGAGAACAAGTCGAGGTAGAATCTCTAAGTCATAAAAATGCTTCATATACAGTTGGAATTTGATAATTGAGATCGTTGAACTTTGAATTCCTACATAAGGTGGAATATATGGCTAGCTCCTTTTGCACAGCACTTAAAACAAAAGTATGAGCATATGTGCCAAAGAAAAGAAAAAGAATGAAGATAAAGTGCGAATGTGCAAAGAGAAAATAGGCATATAACACTGTATAGTATGAAAAAGAGACACTTTTGAGATTTTGAATCCTAAGTGAATACGTTGGTCATAAAACACTTGGGGACTACCTCGTTAGCTCATTCGGTTGAACCGGATACTTTTACATTATGTTGAGATTCATCTTTTATGAATTCTTAATAACTAGCGTGTGGAAGCCTTCCAATACTATTCAGATGGTTCGAGAGGTACTATTCATGAACTTATTCCCCTGTATCGTACATGATAAATACATGCTGCAACTGCCTCATTTATTTTATCGACTCAACTTCATGAATATGAGGATCACATCCATTAAGCTAAAAACTTGCTCGGGATGAGCAAGAGTCTAAGCTTGGGGAAGTTGATGAGTGCATATTTGCATCATGTTTATATTATTATTTTGCATTGTAGATGTAGGATCTTGGTATTTTACAACGCTCGCGCACACATTTTATGTCTGTTTTCACCAGGATCAGGACATATGATGGATCCAATGGATACAATTATTGGAGCAGTTGTACTGTGGAGAATAGGAGTCAAAAACAATGTAAATCGCTTAGCTGGGAAATACTAATAACACCATAAGAAAACCAGAAGCAAACAAGGGAGACAGAGATCCCAACGATAAACTATACGACCTGAGCAACTCTTCCACCCGTATAGCTCCGACCGTATAGTTGGCGCCGCCTCCGCCTCGTCAAATAGTTTCATCGCGTGCAATTGGTTCAGGGAGACGACATACAAAACACCCAGAAATCACGAAAACCTCACCTCTGGAAGGCATCTGGAGGGGGACTCATCCACAAGGGATCCATCTTCGCCCTGCGCAGATCCGGGAGGCTAAGGCATCGATCTTCATCAACCACCGCTGCATCAACACTATCCTCATCCATCCCATCCACATCTTGTCTACATCTTGTTGTAATTCCTATACTCGTTGTGGAATTATACAAGTACTATTCATCTATGATTGTTTCTATTACCATTACCATGATGTTATTTGCCTCCATGTCTGAGTAGATCTCTAGTTCTTGGGGAGATGGAGAAACCCTAGCATATGACTGAGTTGAGATAGAGATTATTATGTTATACATCATTATGTGTACGTGTTAATTGTCTTTATCTCTATATTGGGAGAAGTGCACCTCCTTAATATTTGCCTCTTATGGGGACTCGATGGAGGAGATTACTTGTTAGTAGACGGAGGGATGATAGCACTTACTGTGACTATAAAGATGTTGTCATTCTTTACATACTAACTTGCGAATCAAGGAGAACTCATCAAGCCATGTCCATGCCATGGGAGAAATCCCTTAATAGCATGGCAATGTGATGTTTGTCGGTTACTGTCTGCTGTGGTTATGAGGACGATGTGTGCAGAGGTTGCTAGAAAATCGTCCATTTATGGAGATCCTCCCACATACATACACACTATCAGAATATTCGTTATAGTACTCTCGATTACTTAGTCTAAATTGCTAGCGGAGTACCCACAGCTCCCTGAGAACGCCTTTTCGCTATTGTAGTTCCAAAGTTATATTACACATGCGATTCTAACTTTCTACATTAAGTTTTGCTTTACTTTAAATTACCTTGTTCAACCAAAAACCCCAAAACAAGTCTACTTATCTTGCATCTTAAAGTTATTTCTAAAGTAGTTTGTTTAGTTGTAGTTAAAAGCATTTTAGTATTTCGCCTATTGCTCCCTATGGGATCGATATCTTTATTTTGAAACTAGCTACAAACAATATGTGCACTTACAGTCATCAGGCATCGGTGGGAATTATCTGCTATTTGGTTCTTTAAGCTCACTTGTGTCCCATAGGACTCCGAGTACTTGATTCCTGTTCCTTAACTATTCGCACTATCCACATATGGGAGACTCTATGTATCCCCCTCTCCCTGAGCTTGATTCACACTTTACTTCTTGGGGCCACAAACTAGTTTGGGGATTTATTACTATCATGTACTTATGCCATGCTTTACTGCTTTATTTACGATTATGCATGGAGCACCTATACTCTTTAGGAATTGCGGAGTGCTTCCGCGGTATCGACAAGCCCAGTCACACTTTTGGGTTCCCAATCGTTTACCGCTGTCGTCACAAACCCTGGCTCCATCTCGAAGCCGGCGAACTTTCTTGCGGGTAGCTTATTGGGGTGGCCGCCTGAAATAATTTATGAATCATGTGAATGCATTGTCGTGAGGCCTCGTTGCATTTTATTTGGTTCTTCCCGAGGTTGATCTTATGTGTGTTGCTATTTGTGCACCCCTGCAGGGTAAATCTTTCTGAAAGCCATGTCCGCGGTTATGGACAACTTGTATCACAATTTCTCGATCATAACTAAAGTACCACCTTTAATTTGACTAAGACATGACTATTGAATAGTGCAACAGTCATGGAATGGTTAATAAAACTGCCAACAGATGGGATGTTCTTCCGCCTTCTCATCGGTAGACAGGAAGGAGGGCGAGCGATGTTTATTTATGTTGCTTATATAAATGTTGTTATTAATTAACAAGCGTTCGTCCATCTCTGGTTGGGCGGATGTGTAGCATGTCTCTATAGAGCTGTTTAGCTATTATCTTTCGCTGCAATTGCGACACCCCTAGGTTGTTCCCTTTAGATGCATTAAGACTTGCTGAGTACCCCTAGGTCTCACACGATAAATGTTTGGTTAAGATGGACAAGTATACTCTTAGGAAGGTTACTGGATTGAGGAGACGGATGATGGTGGCAACAACTATCTGGTGTAGAGATTCCGGGATGGAGATCCATGAGATTTGTGGTCACGATGTGCTTATTTTCAGGGCATCTTATGCCGATTTGCTTCTTATCTGTACTCGGATCATGTTTTTCGCTTCCGCTTGATACTCTGATGTGTGCTATATGAGGAAGTATCCTACAATATTATATCTATCTAGGATATTTGGATCTTACCGTATGGCATTGAATATTTTCTGTTTCTATTATTTTAGATGGTATGACTCTGATTTCTATTGTAAGTCACCGACATACATACTCATTTGTGTATGTTTTGATCGTGTTACCTTTCTACTATGCTGCTCTCTCTTGCGATGTTCTTGAAAGTGGATAGGGTGGTCGGCCGGTAGCGTGCCCTGCTCCGCTTCGACGGGCCTACATATGGGTGGCCTTGGGCCTCCGCGGTAGAATCCCTTATCCACTTTTGGGTTCATCTAGGATAGTTCTTAGAGCGTAGGGTCCGAGGTATTACAACAGAGCAAGGCACTACGGAAGGAAGTGGCTGAGTTGAAATGTATTGTTTTTCTTGACTTTTGCTCCTTGTTCTTCTGGTTCGGCTCCTAATCGTTCCTCAGGTTTTGCCAGGTCACACAACGATGCAGTGTCTCTTCAGGATAGTATACCTATGCCTGATTTGATGCTTCACTTTCTTGAAAAAGTAGGGAAGCACCAGGTCCAGCTGAAGGAAAAAAGATGACGAGATCTCTCAGCTTCGTGCCGAGATTGAGAAATTGAAGAACCTCTAGAAGGCTGAACTCGATAAGGTGGACCAGGCATATGCTGATGAGAAGGATCTGCTAAAAACCGAACTTGAAAAGATCTAGGATATGCTCAAGGAAGCCGACGCAAAATTTGAGTCGGTGAACATTGAATTTGAAAAACTCAAGAAAAGGAATGTTGCCTAGTTCACTGAGCTGACCCGGATCAACAGCTACGTCTCTCGTGAGTTCCTCTTCCACTTCCGACGTTTCTTTTCTGGATCTTGCTTTCCTTATTAACTTGCCTCATTTACCTTATTTCTAGGTAACTTCCCAGAGTCCAACTCCCATGCTGCCACTGATGTTACTAAATTTCGGTCACAGAGAGGTATCCCAACTACTCCTTCTACGGGCCCAATTCCAGATGATATGGAGGATACGCTGGTCAACCTCGTAGCTCTGGTAAGACCCATGAATACCTTTGGAGTGGACCTCATGAACGATGCTATCCAAGTTTTCCACGTCCTTTGGCCCACAAAGACTGCTCCTCCTCATCCCGCTCCATTCATTGAGAGATTGATGGAGTCCGAGACTCAGCTCAACCCGTGGAGGGAATCTGCTACACGCGCTGGAGCTGATACAACCTTGTCATTTGTGCTATCCTGTATGATGCCCTTTACTTGGAGGTTCTCAGCCGGATGCGCATTGGATCTAGATGGACCACTGACCCGGCTTGCATCGCCCAACGCTAAGCTCGCTCCTATGGCCTTATTCAGTATGCCCATTGTGATCAATGGAATGAGGGGCCGAGCTTCCTCGATTCTATTGATGACGTATATGTCAAAGAAGGTGCAGACGTCGGCGAGGACCTCGGTGAGGATATGCAAGGCCCGACCAGTGATGAGGAGAATCCAGATGGCAATGAGGGAAACACGGATGATAACGAAGAAACTTTGAAAGCGAAGATGAAGTCGATGCTCCTAGTGCCAAGACTACCGTGGCTCCTACTTCTGTGGATGATACGATAGCAGTTACTCCTTGAATCACAAAACTTTAAGATTTGTTAAATCCTCGCTATACCCGATGTAGATGTAATATGCACTTTGAAGTTATTTTTCTGCAATTTATGTTTTTATGTCAGACCAATTTGGGCGAAGTCCCCGGGTTTCATTTTCTTGTTCTCTCAATTTAGTGACTCGGCTCGCGTCTACCTTTAATCAACATTTGAATTACGAGTCTGAGATCAAAAAATTAATCTAACAACACTTGAAACTTTTAGGATTAGCTCGAAAATAATTTAGCATAATAAAAATAAAGTAAATACAGGGGTTAGTCTGAAAAAGAAATGTCGACTCGATTACGTTCCTTTCCTTAGTGGTTTTTCATGTGCCCAGCAATTACAAACTTGTTCTCTTGCTTTCCATGAAGCCAATTCTTGTTGGACATCAGCAACTCGAAGAGTTAGCTTCTAGTGCCGACACATTACTAACTCGGCTAAGGGGTAAGAAATTTAAGCCAGCCGACATATAAAAGATGAATAAATAAAATAACAATTACTTCTAAGGCAGTCCCCGAGTTTTTGCTCAAGGTGTCGAGATTTCATTGATAAGCTCATTACTGACATACCTGCCAACATATGAGAGTGCAAGATACATACACTTGTAGCTAAGTGTGAAACGGGCAAAGAAGTGCTACGTTCCATGGTCACTTTGATTCTTCTCCGGACCTGCCCGCCTTATTCTTCTCCCGTGGTTGTGCATCAATGAGATAATACGCATCATTGTGCAGTGCCTTGTTTATAATGAATGGTCCTTCCCATGGGGGGATAGCTTATGCATGCTGGCAGTGCGCTGCACCAGCCGAAGCACCAGATCTCCTTCCCAAAAGTCTCGGTGGTTCACTTTTTGGCTATGATAGCGTCGGTGATTCTACTGATATATGGCGGATCTTGACAATGCTAATTATCTCACTGCTTCTAGCAGATCAACATTGTTTTGCCGGGCTTCTTGCACTTTGGCTTCTGTGTATTAGGTGACCCTAGGCGAGTCATGCTCTATGTCGGTTAGTAATACAGCTTTGGCCCCATATACCAGAAAAATGGTGTATAGCCTATTGATCGATTCAGAGTTGTTCTTAAGCTCCATAATACCACTGGGAGTTCATCAATCTAGCACCCTGCTGATCTTTGCAGCGGCTCAATGAGCCGGGTTTTTTTTATCCCGGACAGTACTAGTCTGTTGGATGTTTCAACTTAACCATTCGATGCGGGGTGAACCACTGATGCGACATCTAGCCGAATTCTTTTATCTTGGTAGAACTGGGCAAATGCTCCTTCGGCAAAATTTGTGCCATTATCTGTTATGATACTGTGTGGGTACCCGTAACTCAGGATAATGTCCTTGAGAAATGACACGGCAGTAGCTCCATCACACTTTCTTACTGGCTTTACCTCACTTTGTAAACTTATCCACCATGAATAAGATATGGGTCATGTTCCCCTTAGCCGGGCTAAACGGTTCAACCATATCCAAGCACCATACATCAAATGGCCAAGTAATAGGTACAGTCTTGAGCTCGGAGGATGTCATATGTATTTTGCTGGCTTACCTCTAACACCCATTGCATTTTTAACAAGTTCCTCGGCTTGCTACAAGGCACTATGCCAGTAAAACCCATGCCGAAAAGATTTTGCCACTAGGGCCCTAGACGAGGTGTGATGCCCATATTCGCCCTGATGGATATCTCGGAGGGTGTCTAGCCCTTCTTCCGGGTCAACACATCGCTGCAAGACATTTGTGACACTTCTCTTGTATAACTCAACGTTGATTATGGTATATTCCTTTGCTCTTCTCAGCACTTGCTTGGAGAGTACCTCAACACTTGGCAAAATTCGATCTTTCAAGAATGCAAATATTGGCTGCGCCCATGCTGGTATAGCACAGGCCGGGAAAAGTACTTTGTCAATCTCCATTGGATCAACCCACATAACCTCTGTCAGATCAAGCTGAACAATCCCCGAGTTCTGCAAGGCAGTCCCTAGGTTTGCCGACGTGGTCCCCAGGTTTTCCGAGGTATTTCCCCAGTCAATGTCCATTGGCGCAGCTTCTGATCCGAGGTTTGCTGGGATATAAATTGACTTGGACTCTGGTGAAGGGGTGATAGATGGTTTTCTCAAATGCTCCAAAGCAACCCCTGGTGGGTTGGCCTACCGAGATGAACCCAGTTTAGACAACATGTCGACCGAGTCATTTTCTGCCTAGGGTACATGATGGAACTCATATCCCTCAAAGTACCCACATATTCTTTGGACGTGAAATCTATAAAGGGCCATGTTTGCGTCTAACGCATCCCAATTACCAAACACTTGCTGCACCACTAGATCCGAATCATGAACTGTATCCAACATATCCCAATCTCTTTTGCCACTTTTAGTCTGTGCACGAGCGTCTCACCCTCGGCCACATTGTTTGATGCTCAAAAATGGATCTGAAGCACATATCTCAACTAGTCTTTCTTTGGCGAGGTATGGACTACCCCGACCCCTAATCCGTTCTTCAAAAATTATCCGTCAAAGTGCATTTTGCAGTAATTTGAGTTTGGTAGGGGTGGTTCGTATTGCATTTCCGCCCAATCCATAAAAAAGTCGGCCATAGCCTAAGACTTGATCGCGTCTCTTATATCGTATTGTGGAGCGTACATGGCTAACTCAATTGCCCTTTTTCTGTCCGGCCACTTGCATCCTTGTTACTCATTATCTTGGATATAGGTGCTTCGATATCACCTTAATTGGGTGTCCCTCAAAATAGTGCTTGAGCTTCTTGGCCGCCATATAGATGCCATATGCCATCTTGTAATAATGAGGATAATTCTACTTTGAAGTGGACAATACCTCGCTTAGGTAATATACTTGCCTCTGAACCGACTTACCTTCCTCGTCGCGCTCCACCACTACCACGACACGTACAACTCGGTCAGTCGCTTCTATGTAGAGAAACATCGACTCAATGGATAGTGGCGAGGTTAACACATGTGCAAAGGCTAACATCTTTTTTAGTTCATGAAACACGCTATCTGCTTGTGGTGTCCATATGAATTTATCTGATTTTTTCATTAGCTAATAGAGAGGCAATGCCTTTTCTCCCAGCCGTCATACAAACCGAATTAATGATGCCAGGCAACCAATGAACTTTTGAACATAATTAAGACACTTTGGTAGATCCATTCTCTCAATAGCTCGGATTTTAGTTGGGTTAGCCTCTATACCTCGGCTGGACATGAGGAAACCAAGTAATTTTCCGGCCGACACACTGAAGGTGCATTTTTCCGGGTTAAGTTTCATTTGGAACGTCCTTCGGTTCGCAAATGTTTGTCGGATATTGCGATGACCTAGCATACCACTACATGATGTAGTACACTATAGTCGTTGACATAACACCAATGAAACACCGTTCACTAGTATTACATCCTTTAGACTGGTACAACAGAAACACGGCAGGTCCAAGACATGACTATAGATTACAACTCGACTCTTTACAAAAGATCCATAGAACACTCTAGGTTAAAGGGAGAGAAAGAACTTCTTACAAGGAAGAGCCAGAAATAATAATTCAGACTATCTGGCTAATAAGACTAACACCTAAACTATTTGGCTTGCAATTGCTACTAATGCAATGCTCTAAAGAAGTAGGTTTTATGGCTAGAGTATCTACTCCTATCTAAACAGAGACCTTGTCTTCATTTCAGCTCATGTATATTTTGACTTCATAGACTTTATTGAAGAACTTGAGTTGTCGGTGATGGTTTCTTGAGCAGAAATTGATGTTGACACCGTCTTCAACGGCTTAAAATCTAGCAAGGGTTAACAAGGTACGGTTGAATACGAGCGTACTCAGCAAGTTCACTAAAAAGGAGTATATGATGCACTATCTCTATAGCCACAGACCATAGGTCGTAGGCAATGCAGGTTTTCGTAAACATTTCTTCAAAGGTTGCTTTTATTCTGAAAACTATGTCCGACAGCCTTCACATGTCGACCAGAACCTTCATGTGGTTCCTTTCCTGCCGCATTCGTAGCTGATATGTTGCAAATGTATCTATAATTTTTGATGTTTAATGCTTGTTTTATATCTACTTTCTTATGTTTTGTCCACACTTTGGAGTACTTTTACACATTTTCTGGAACTAACCTATTAATAAGATGCCACAGTGCCAGTTGTCTGTTTTCTTCTGTTTTTGGTTCCAGAAAAGCCATAAAATGAATATTCTCGGAATTGGACCGGACAAAAGCCAAAGTCGATATTTTACCGGAAGACTCACGGAGCCCGAAGACGAGACAGAGAGGGGCCAGGGGCTGGCCACACAATGTGGTGGCACGGGTCCCCTTGGGCGCACCACCAGGTGGTGTGGGCCCCTGGTCCACCCTCTGACATCGCCCTTCGCCTATAAGAAGCCCCCGGGGAGAAAACCCTAAAGAATCTATCCTCTAGCCACGAAAAGGTCTGCAGCGCCGCCGCCACTGAAGGAGAGATTCGTGGGACATAAAGTCTCTGTTTCAGCACCCTACTGGGACGGGGAAGTGCCCCTGAAGCCATCTCCATCGATCTCCACCGCCATCTCCATCGCCATTGCTGATTCCCATGATGAGGAGGGAGTAGTTCTCTCTCGAGGCTAAGGGATCTACAGGTAGCTATGTGTTCATCTCTCTCTATGCATGATCATATTGTGATCATGAGCTTTGTAATCAAGTAGATCTACTTTGCTACTCAAGTAATAGATCTCTGCTCTCCCCATGTGTGTGGAAGTAACAGCGTGCGCACCATGGTGGCACTTAGGCTAGAGATTACAAATACTTGTTATGAATTATATTTGGAGTTGGATGTATCTATGAAATTGTGGTTTTTGTTGGAACCATCTAGATCTCAAGGTGACAGTGTGGGGTTCTCTAGATGGGGAAAGCGGACTTTGAGGAGTGCTATTATAGCCCTACCATGAATTAGAGTGTCCAACCGGAGAGTAGTTCAGTGTAGCATCATAAAGAGAAGATATTTATTTGTGAGTGTGCACTAGAGAAAGTATGATCCCTAGGCCTTGTTTCTAAACATTGAAACACCATTTGCAACTAGATCTGTTACATGCTTACTTGTTTCCATCTTTATTTCAGATTGCCTTTAGTCTCTTACTACGTGTCAACCACGCGCCATCAAAGCTATTTTCTGGCACCGTTACCACTTATAATTATCCATACCAATTGTATTTCACCATCTCTTCGCCGAACTAGTGCACCTATACACCTGACAAGTGTATTGGGTGTGTTGGGGACACAAGAGACTTCTTGTATCTTGATTACACGGTTGCATAAGAGGGATACCTTTGACCACTTCCACCATGAGTTTGATAAACCTTGGGTGATCCACTTAAGGGAAACTTGCTGCTGTTGTACAAACCTCTGCACTTGGAGGCCCAACAACTGTCTACAAGAATAGAAGTTCTTAGACATCAGTAGGTCCTTCCCGGGACAGGGAGTAACATGTCACGGTTCTTACACTCTACAGAGGTGCGTTGGTTTACCCATGAGAGACCTTAGCTTTGTTGCACATTCAAGTTGCATTCTTGTCCACATTTCCTTGGTGTGGGGCCCAGTCTAAGATCCAAGCCAATCACTGCCCTCTCCGTGACCCCATATGTCTGCATGATCCTTTGGGGCTGACTACACCTTTGTTAAGCCCCCTTTTGGGCAAGCTACAACCCTGATGTGTTCCCGAAGACTCTATGAGTCGGTTATGCCCCTGGCAAGCTCCATAAAGGTCCGACTATACCTCCAGCAGCCGCTCATAGATAATCTAGATACCAAAATCGTGGGGCCTAAGGGTGCCCACCCATATGCTGGATCCGCACAAGGAATCATAGCATCATGATAAGGTCATCTTGCCTACATATGAAAGGAAGAAGATACAACTGACTTCTCCATCCCATTCCAAATCTCATGGTTAACGCGTAATATACGGCGCTAGAATCACTGGCGACATTGGTTTTTAAATCCAAGATATTATATTCCTTTACCACTTGAGCTGTATCCATAGATTATTACCATCTAGTAAATAATCCATAATCAAATTATTATGAAAATAGTGTTTTCTGACCTTTTTGAAATGCAGGTGATGACAACATTTGAGTTACAAGCATTTGATAGAAAATAACCAAAGGACATGAGCAAGTTGTGAACTTGCCTTTTGTCATTGCAATATTATGCACTCACGGTCTTCAATTCATTAGAAGATCCAAATTTTAACAGTAGCATCATTGATCCGGTAAGGACTAATGTTTAAAAAAGCAAGATGCAATTATGCATAAGTAATGTAATGCAATTTGTTAAACGCGAATCCCCAGAATAACCGTATTTGATCTAGGTTTTGGAGTTGGTGATGAGTTTTTTGGAATGTGTTGCACTTTTATACTAGCTTCACACATCTGCTTCTTGTTACGGATTGTGAAAGTGTTTAAAATAATATGTAAATACGACAAATAGTATGCAATACTAAAGCACTCAAATGGTCATGGTATCTAAAATATTTCTTAAACAAGATTAAGAATCAATTAGAGCTTTTAGAGAAGTGTTCAAGGATCACTTTTAATGTTTCTTAAAAGAATAACTTTTGAGGAAAATATTACTTTACAAAGTAAAAAGTATTTAAATTTTTAATATGCAAAGTATAGAAGTGAAGTATAATAATATTCTAAGATTGAGGTGGATTGCTATCTGGTAGTTATGATGGAAATTATTATGTTAATTTGTTAGGAGTTAAAGGACTTCTTATAATATTGTTGTTTGAAGTGGCAAAACGAATAACTTTTGAAGAAAAGATTTCTTTGTTAAAGTTTAAACAATCTGTGAGGTTAATCTAATGTGATCGATATTGTTTATGCTAATCCGATAGGCTTGGACTTGAGATGCTTTAAAACTTAATTTGGAATATACAAAAGTTAACTGTAAAAACATAATATAATTTGGTCCTTAAGCTTATAACTTTGGTATAGCAAAATTAACTTTAAAAGGAACATAAATAGACTTAGGGTTCTGATGTATCTAGATTATTATTGAATTCTAGGGTTAATATAAAGATGGTAAAGAGTGTGAATTCATTCACTTCCAATTTAAGTGAATGATAAGTTCGAAGGTGATTTGCTCTAATGGAAATGCTTTGACTTATTAATTAAAGCAAATTTAAATGATCTCATTAAAGTATCAAGGTTTAAAACCATGTTAAGGATGATTAAGAAATTGATAGATGTAGGGAAACAGGTAGGCTACACTAGCGCAAAATCAAAATTTTCTACCGCGTCAACCAGGAATACTATTGTGATAGATCACAGGATTACCACTAGACGCGCAGGTGCGGAACTCGATGAAGCACGTCGTGGCAGTGTAGATGTTCTACGTCTCCTCCTCGTTCTCGTCGCACGAGCAGCTCCCCTTTGCGCGGCTCGTCCAAGTGCTACAGATGCAGCACCTCCGAGGTATCCACACGTCTGGAGTGGAAGACGTCACACGCCAGACTGCTAGGTCTGCATGTGCAACACAGGCGGAAGAGGAGTGGCGGCTGGGTGGAATGCTTAACCCTATTCAGCTCGCCTCACTCTCTCTTATATAGGCATCCCTGGTGGGCTTCTACTTTAGCAGCCCATTAGTAGCCTAAGCCTGGTCTAATTCGGATCCAATCCTCATTAGGCTTCCAGCCCCTAAAGTGTGTGACCCTATAGGTTCATACACATATAGACATGACACGAGTACACTTACTCTGTCAGTAGTTGGTAGAGGCCTCTAGCAAGACGTGCCAACTCCTAAACACATATAAAGATCATTCGGACGAACCATCACAAGGTTCAGTACATGTCTTTCCCTTTGCCTCACGATATTTGGTCTAGCTCCAAGCTGACCTCTCTTTCTCGATACTGTGATTCGGAATCCCTTTACTAGGTTAACTCTTAACCATATGTAGCATGACCATGCATTTGTGGATCCGATCACTCGAGGGGCCCATAGATATCTCTCTCAAGTAGAGAGGGGCAAATCCCATCTTGATGGACCGATGCCTTGCAGAATGTATCAGGACAAACCCAAAAGCTACCTTTATAACTACCCAGTTACGAAGTAGTGTTTGATAGCCCCAAAGTAGGTCGATCCACATCTCAAGTACATGCGACAATCTCAGGTCTAAGGGCAAAACGTACACGATGTGTAGAGAGAGCTACAAGTATTATTGCTGGTGTCAAGTTGGGGCAGTCCAATCCCATGTTCATAACATGTGTCCACATCATTGGTTTGACATCTCCATGTCTATGACTTGTGAAACATAGTCATCAACCAATCGATGTGCTAGTCTAATATTCACGTGTGTCCTCACATGAACTCCGACTATGGACAATTATTAGATAACCATACAAGTAAAGAGTTTCACAAACAATTCACATAATTTCCAATCAATACAAGTTGCCTGGTATATGGATATTCAAGGAACATTATAATAACTCATGGATACACATGAAATACAATCATCTCTATGATTGCCTCTAGGGCATATTTCCTTTAGTCTCCCACTTGCACTATAGTAAATCTAGATAGTATCTAATACCTATTGCTCTTGTGTGCACTTCATGCGCAGACTGCGGGAGTGGCTTAGTCAAGGGATCAACAACATTCGAGTCCGTATGTATTTTGCATAACATGACACTACCATCATCAATGAACTCATGAATCAGATGGTAACACATGCGAATATGTTTGTTCTTTTGGTGCTGTCTAGGTTCCTTGGCTTGTGCAATAGCACCATTGTTGTCACAATAAACGTCCAAGGGATTGGACGAGCCCTGAACCACAACAAGAGCGATCAGGAAATTCCTAATCCAAACAACGTCCTTTGCAGCCTCCGAGGAAGCAATATATTCAGCTTCTGTTGAAGAGGATGCCACTGTATCTTGGTTGGAACTTTTCCAGCTCACAGCACCACCATTCATGACAAACACATAACCTGATTGCGATTTCGAGTCATCTGAGTCGTTAAGGTAACTCGCATCTGTGTAACCCTTTACACTGAGTTCAACCTCACCTCCATAAACTAGGAACATATCCTTAGTCCTTCTCAAGTACTTAAGGATATTCTTTACCGCTGTCCAGCGACTCTCACCTGGATCAGCCTGATATCTGCTTGTAACACTTAGAGCATAGGAAACATCTGGGCGAGTACATGTCATCGCATACATGATGGATCCAATAGCCGAAGCGTATGGAACCCTACTCATGTGCTCTCGCTCATCAGTGGTCGAAGGACACTGAGTCTTGCTAAGGTTAATGCCGTGAGACATGGGCAAGAACCCCTTCTTAGCCTCTTCCATGCTGAACTGTTTCAACACTTTGTCAATGTACGTACTCTGTCTTAATCCAATTAGCCTCCTTGATCTATCTCTATATATCTTGATGCCCAGAATATATGCCGCTTCTCCCAAGTCCTTCATAGAAAAACTATTTTTCAATGAGGTCTTAACAGACTCGAGCATAGGAATGTCATTTCCAATCAGTAATATGTCATCCACATATAAGATTAGAAACACAAGTGATTTCCCATTTTCTTTCTTATACACACAAGGTTCTTGTTCATTTTTGGTGAAGCCAAACTCCTTTACAACTTCATCAAATCGAATGTTCCAACTCCGAGATGCTTGCTTCAGCCCATAAATAGACTTTTGAAGTTTGCATACCTTTCTAGCATTGTTTGGATTGACAAAACCTTTGGGCTGCATCATATACACGTCCTCGGTAAGGATTCCATTTAAGAAAGCCGTCTTGACGTCCATCTGCCATATCTCATAATCGAAATATGCAGCAATGGCTAGAATGATCCGTATAGATTTAAGCATCGCTATGGGAGAGAAAGTCTCGTCGTAGTCAACTCCTTGAACTTGTCGAAAACCTTTTGCAACAAGTCGAGCTTTATGGATGTGAAAATTTCCATCCATATCAATCTTCTTCTTATAGATCCACTTGCACTCGATGGCTTTAAAACCATCAGGCAGGTCAACCAAGTTCCAAACTTGATTGTCTCCCATGGACTCTATCTCGGCTCTCATGGCAATCAGCCATTTCTCAGAGTCTGGGTCCACCATCGCTTCTACATAGGTCGTAGGCTCATCATTGTCTAACAATAATAAATCACGCGCTTCGTGGAGCCTCGCTGACCTTCGTGGCTGTGGTGCTTCTATTGCCACGGGTTCCTCAACTTCTTCTGCTACAATAGCATCACTCGTAGAAGCATCCCCGACTGGCTCATCTTGAACTTCTTCAAGTCGCACCAACCTTCCACTCGTTCCCTTTGTGAGAAACTCTTTCTCTAGGAAAACACCGCTACGAGCGACAAACACTTTGCCCTCTTCTCGGTTGTAGAAGTAATACCCTAAGGTTTCCCTTGGGTATCCCACAAAAATGCACTTATCCAATTTGGGTGTTAGCTTGTCCGACTAAAGTCGCTTGACAAATGGATCACAACCCCAAATCTTTAGAAAAGACAAACTAGGATTCTTTCCAGTCGACATCTCATATGGTGTCTTAACTACGGATTTAGACGGTACCCTGTTTAGTGTGAAAGCTGTTGTTTCTAGCGCGTAACCCCAAAATGATAATGGTAAATCCGACTGGCTCATCATCGATCGAACCATGTCCAACAAAGTTCGATTACGCCATTCAGAGACCCCGTTTCTTTGAGGCGTTCCGGGCTGCGTCAGCTGTGGAACAATTCTGCAACTCTTAAGATGATTGCTAAACTCGTGACTCAAATATTCACCTCCACGATCAGATCACAAGGCCTTTATTTTCTTGCCATGTTGATTCTCTACCTCACTCTGAAACTCTTTGAACTTTTCAAAAGTTTCGGACTTATGCTTCATTAAGTAGACATAGCCATATCTACTGAAATCATCCGTGAAAGTAATGAAGTAGTGATATCCTCTGCTGGTTGTCGTGCTCATTGGTCCACATACATCAGTATGTATGAGTTCCAACAAGTCTGTCGCTCTCTCGGGAAAACCCGTAAAAGGCGTCTTGGTCATCTTTCCAAGTAAACAAGCTTGACATGTCTCATATGATTCGAAATCAAACGAAGTTAGAAGACCATCACCATGGAGCTTCTTCATGGGCTTTTCACTTATATGCCGCAAACGACAATGCCATAAATAGGTAGGACTCAAATCATTAGGCCGAAGCCTTTTAGCACTAACATTGTAAACATATGCATCATCAAGATTTAAAATAAATAACCCATTCACAATGGGAGCATCAGCCATAAACATAGCATTCTTAGAGATTACACAACCATTGTTTGCACTCGCGAATGAATAGCCATCCCTCATCAAACATGAAGGTGATAAAATGTTTCGACCCATACTAGGAATGTAATAACAATTATTTAACTCCATAATAAATCCTGACGGAAGGTGAAGTTGCATGACGCCGACAAACAATGCATCAACCCTTGCTTTATTTCCGACGCGGAAATCCACTTCGCCTTTCTGCACTTCTCTAGTTCTTATTATCCCTTGCATCGAATTGCAAATATGAGCAACCGATCTGGTATCAAATACCCAAGGGTTAACATAAGAATCTGTGAGAAAAATATCCACAACATTTACAACAAGCGTACCTGAGTGGGAAGTACTCATACTTCTACCCTTCTTCAAAGAAGCCTGGTACTTACTATAGTTTCTCTTCTAATGGCCATATTCATGACAAAAGAAACACTTAGTGTCTCCTGCATGTCTAGCCTTTTTCTTGGGCGCAGGGTTTGGCTTAGGGATCGTATCCTTAGCCTTGGCCTTCTTCTTCGGCCAAGAAGTGCCCTTTTTCTTGAAGCTAGGCTTGTTCTGCACAGCCATCACATGGCTATGCCCTGCACACTTCTTAATGTCACATTCTGCTGTTTTCAGCATCCCACATAATTCATTAAGGCCCATCTCCACCCCATACATATGGTAGTTCAAAATGAAATGCCCATAGCTAGATGGAAGAGATGCCAAAATGAAATAAGTGGCCGACTCTTGGCCTAATGGAAAACCAAGCTTTTCCAAAGTCTGACTGTAACCAACCATTTTGATCACATGGGGCCTACAGCTGCTCCTTATGCCAGCTTGCATTCTACAAAGGACTTAGCGACATTGTACCTCTCAGTCCTAGCCTGAGTTTGGAACATGTCCTTAAGCGCAACGATCATATCGTACGCTTCCTGATCCTCAAACTATTTTTTAAGATCAGGTTCCATGCATGCAAGCATAAGGCAGCTAACCTCAAGAGATTCATCACATGCTTTCTTGTAGGCATTCTTAAGGGCAACAGTCGCATTATCAGCAGGTTCATCCGGGATTGGGGTATCCAGAGCAGTTTCCTTTTTCTCAGCCCTAAGAACAATTCTCAGGTTACGGACCCAGTCCGAATAGTTTGTTCCATTTAGTTTATCCTTTTTAAGAATCGAACACAAAACAAAAGGTGATGAATTGTTCGGTGACATTGATCTACAACAAAAAATATGCAAAATACTAAGCCATGTAACCATGAAAGAGTAAAACATATTAAACAATTTAATAGCATATACTCCCACTTAAATCAACATCCCTCCATTGATACTAAGTGATTCAAGATCCACAATTAACAAGTCGACTAGTGAGCTTTAGCATCACTGCTAGAAGACAAGGTAAATCGGTAAGCAACCTTTGCTAATCATATCACATATGACTCTTGTTCTTGGGTGACATCTCTATGTCAAAACTAGGCGCCCAACCTTTATGCCCCAAGGTCCTTAACTGTTAAGATGACCTTGTTAAGATTACCAACCCTTATGCGTGTAGGTATCTGATACAAACCCATCCAGCCAAGGAAAACCGCGGCACCCTAATTTCATAGACCCAACAACGATTGTACAGGGCATAGGATGGTGCAAGGTTTGGTTGGGAGGGAATGGTTTAACTTAAACTTTGTGAGGGATCGTTCTACTTCTATCATCTAAGCATGTATAGTAGTAAAACGTATAAGAATAGCATTCACATAGATGTGATACATTATGGCCCATTTTTCTCATGGTGATCTCCATCGCCATAGAACATGTCCACCATGATGATCTCCATCTTCATGCTCTATGCGAGCCATCCTCCAAGTGATGAGTTCTCCAAGAACTAATACAAGCTATTACTCCTAACAGCTAGTAATCAAAATTACATGGTATCGGGATCATCACAAGTTGGCACGCAGGCCATTACAATAATTGACAACACATATGGCTCTAGCCGTGTTGCCCTACTCATGACACGCAGGTCATGAAAAATACATACATGCATCACATACATATTTAGGCCATACTGATTACATACATCCTGCAAAAACAAGTTGTGCATAGAATCGCATTCTACCGGATCATGTGAACCCGTAGCACCTATGAACCTTAACGTGATATAGAAGGGGCTACGACTAAGGGGGGTCTAGGGGGTCTCCCTCTGCGGGGTTCGAAGGGGCAGTGCCCCTCACGGTATGTCGATTCGACCAAACTCCTTTGATCACGGTACGTCGATTCAAATCTAATTCCCGATTCGATCAATCATATTGATCTTCGCATGATTCAAAAGGATTTATGTGTCACTGTCTACCCCGATGGCGGAAACGGACCGATAGGGGTAAGTCGTTCGACGACCTTAGAATCGGAATCACAGAAAATATGATGATAGATCAATCCAGAACCACCGCCATACAGATGATCACATCATCCATATCAATCTACATATCACCATATGCAAACTTCCCAAGCCTATGACTGAACAACATCAGCTCTGATACCACTGTAGGGAAATGGGTAGGCTACACTAGCGTAAAATCAAAATTTTCTACCGCGTCAACCAGGAATACTATTGTCATAGATCACGGGATTACCACTAGACGTGCAGGTGCGGAACTTGATGAAGCACGTCGCGGCAGTGTAGATGTTCTACGTCTCCTCCTCATCCTCGTCCCACAAGCAACTCCCCTTTGCGTGGCTTGTCCAAGTGCTACAGATGCAGCACCTCTAAAGAGGAGTGGCGGCTGCTAGGTCTGCACGTGCAACACAGGCAGAAGAGGAGTGGCGGCTGGGTGGAATGCTTAACCCTATTCAGCTCGTCTCACTTTCTCTTATATAGGCATCCCTGGTGGGCTTCTACTTTAGCAGCCCATTATCAGCCTAAGCCTAGTCTAATTCAGATCCAATCCTCATTAGGCTTCCAGCCCCTAAAGTGTTTGACCCTATAGGTTCATACACATATAGACATGACACGAGTACACTTACTATGTCAATAGTTGGTAGCGGCCTCTAGCAAGACGTACCAACTCCTAAATGCATATAAAGATCATTCGGACGAACCATCACAAGGTTGAGTACATGTCTTTCCCTTTGCCTCACGATATTTGGTCTAGCTCCAAGCTGACCTCTCTTTCTCGATACTGTGATTCGGAATCCCTTTACTAAGTTATCTCTTAACCATATGTAGCACGGCCATGCATTTCTGGATCTGATCACTCGAGGGGCCCATAGATATCTCTCTTAAGTAGAGAGGGGCAAATCCCATCTTTATTGACCGATACCTTGCAGCATGTATCAGGACAAACCCGAAAGCTACCTTTATAACTACCCAGTTACGAAGTAGTGTTTGATAGCCCCAAAGTAGGTCGATCCACATCTCATGTACATGCGACAATCTCAGGTCTAAGGGAAAAACGTACACGATGTGTAGAGAGAGCTACAAGTATTATTGCTGGTGTCAAATTGGGGCAGTCCAACCCCATGTTCATAACATGTGTCCACATCATTGGTTTGACATCTCCATGTCTATGACTTGCGAAACATAGTCATCAACCAATCGATGTGCTAGTCTAATATTCACGTGTGTCCTCACACGAACTCCGACTAGGGACAATTATTAGATAACCATACAAGTAAAGAGTTTCACAATCAATTCACATAATTGCCAATCAATACAAGTTTCCTGGTATATGGATATTCAAGGAACATTATAATAACTCATGGATACACATGAAGTACAATCATCTCTATGATTACCTCTAGGGCATATTTCCTTCAATAGCATTCACTTTTATTATAAGTGAATGATGTTTAAAATTTACTTAAAATTGTTGGCTTATCTTGGAGTTATGATTTTAAGGAGTTTTCTAAATGTTAATAGTTTTACTTTTAAGTATTATTATATACTTAAGTTATGGTTTTGGAACTAGTATTTAAATGTACAAGATTTAGGGTTTTACATAAAATTGTGCTTATTTCTTATTTAGGAATGTTCTTAAAGAATTTACCAACTAAATAATAAATAAGGATTTATTTCTTAATAACCTTAAAATGTGTTGGAATAACATAATTAGTATTTTTCTAGGGAAACATACTTACTTAAGATCTTAGAAGTGAATTTTATTTAATTTTAGGCGTTATTCTTACTTTTACAAAATCCCATAAAGGATTATATATCTTTAAATATTTGCTTCAAGATTTAATTGAAAACAAATTAAATTAGTATTTTTATAAAATAGTAGACTCATTTTATATGTAAAAAATGATTTTTACCCAATTTTAAGTCTTTGTTTTATTTTATGAAAAAAATTTAGGTCTTAATGGTATTAATATTTATTTACATTTTGTTTAACTCAAACAAGTCATGCTCTATTTTTCCTAGGTATATACTATTTTTGTGATCATTTTGTTATATTATAACTATTTTTAAGATTTTTCTATATTTTTCTAGACTAAAGTAAGTTCAGGGGTATTTTGGTAATTTATTAAATTCTTTTCTAAAATATTTGGGCCAACCCTATTGGGCTATTTGGGCCCATCTTGGCCCAATTGGCCTGGTCGAAACAACTCCCCGAAGTGGTAATGGACTCTATCGGCCCAGTACACTTCACTCTCTCTCTTTCTCGTTCACTCCTCGCCTTCTTCCTCGACCCCGTGGTGCTGCTGACACCGCCGCCGTGCGATTCACGCCACCTTGGGTCTACCTGGCCTCCACCGTGGTGTATGGTGAGGTTGCTGACCCCGCTCCTTCGTCTGGTCCATTTTGGTTTGGCTCTAGGGATCTCCTTTGGCCAGGCTGGCTCTGTTCCGAACCCTAGGGTTTGGGATGCTGCCAGTGATGCCTTCGCCACTGCCCTAGTGGTGCAGTGAGGTACTCATGCGTCGCTGTGGTTGTGTTGTTCGTCCTCATGTGTCCGCCTCGGCTTGGTGCGGGTTGCAGCGTCCTTTGGGTACTCCCCGTGCCGTCGTGCGCTCGTCGGCCCCTTTGCTTCCTCTTCTTATATACAGTGAGGACCACTTGTGAGTTTAATCTTGTTGTGCCTTCTATCCTTTGCCTCTCTTGAGCTCCTCTGTATGCTTCTAGTGGCTATCCCTAATTAGGGTTCATGATTGATTTGGGTTCATCCCTTTGCGTTGGTTATAGTCGATGAATTGACACTAGAAGTGATGGTAATTGAGGATGGTGATTAAGTAGATCATGTTATCATTGTTTACAGTTGGTTTTGATGATGCTAGTGGTTTTTTTAGTCTAATTCCAATTGATTATTGGGCATTGACTAAATGATGGTGCTACTGTGGGATTCTTACTTATAGATTATTGTAATCTGGAAGTTCTCTATTGTCATGACCTTGTTATTGATAGTGGTTCTGTCAGTGATTTATTCACTACATTTTTAAATGTTGGATTGGACAGTCACATATCGATTGAGTGTTAACACGTTATTACAATGATGCTCTGATGATGCATAGATAAATTTGGTGATGATTTTGGGTGTTTGATTCCAGGAAAATGATAGTTAATGGCTTGCCTGTTTATTTATGAAAGCTAAGTAATTGTTTTGCTTGAGTTTTAGAACTTGTTCTTGTGACACCATCATTAAAATGGCACACAAGTGTTGGTTCTACTATTGGGCTTTATTTTGTCAGTGCTTAAGATTGGATAAATGCCAAAGATAAGTTGAAAGCTTGTTTTAAGCATCTTTTCCTATGATGTTGGTCTGAGGCAAAGGAACTAGTTTCCTACCTTGCTGTCCCTCATAGATATGTTCTGGTATTGATACCAGTTACTTATTCTGGTATCCTTTTGATAAATTGGTTGGTTTTCTTATATGGATCCATAAGATCTATGGATTCTGGGGTGCTACTCTTTTAAGAGATGTGCCCAGAATTCATAACCTTGGCTACGTTTATATTGAAATATGGAATATAACTTTATATCCAGGATCAATGATGTTGGTCTCAGATCCTGGTTTAGTTTGTATAGTGTACTTATGGCTTTTGTATTCAAAATTTCTCTATGATGGATTCACCCCACTTGGGTGATTTTTGAGAGATTAAGTATAAAACAACACATGACTTCTTATCAAGATGAGATAGTTAGATCATGTGAGGGTTTTATATTACTCACCACAGTAGTTGAGTTGGTGGTGTTGTTGCTGGTTGATATGGTTGCTTGATCTTGCTAGCATGCTTTGCTGGTTCGATCTTGTCCTTCACCTCCTGGTGCAGCTCCTACTACTTCTGGATCCTAGAATCTTATCCTTGATCTTTATGTTCACCTGCTCCACCCCCTCCTTATGTCACCATCTTGTGAGCGTTTGGATGATCAGGTGTATGGTTTGGCTGGTGGTTGCTTGCCTTTGGCAAGATTGATGTGTTCCTAGTTTGGTGTTTGATAAGAAGTGTAAGCTGCTGGGGCTGTGCTGCGGCTGTGCACTTCTCCTTTTTCTTTTTTGGTTGTTGTCGCTGTGTTGACAGCACACCCCATGCATTTTGGTGACTGAGCTATGTGGCTATGTGGTCTGGTCGTGTGGTCTGGTTGTGGATCAGTTCAAGTGAAAGCATCTTCACCTGTTACCCTTTTACTAGTTACTGCCTTGGTGAAACTTGCCCCTCTTTTATTACTCAATGATGTAATTTGAACAGTGCACCCCACTGTTCACTACTGAGAGTAAAACTAACTAATATAATCCATTATTTTATTTTCTTGTTTTATTAGTCTTTATTTTCAGGTACCAAGAGGAAATACAGGAAGATCTTTACTGGATGTAGGAATTTAGTTATAGGTGTTTTCTTTATTCTTTTGTACCCTACTTATTCCTTTGTAAAAGACATTGTAATATATATTGTTTTGTAATAAAGAATTCTTTTAGTTATTTCATTTCTATAATTCCTTTTTCTATTTATTTGTTTCATGTACTTTATTTTCATTCTTCTATTGTAAAAGAACAATAATACTATATGTATATATGTAATAATAAAGATTATCCTTTTCCATTATTAAGTTATATATATTATTCATTTTATTTATTCATTGTAATATTTATATAACATTAATGAATTCAATAACTCATTTCTATATTTAGAATATAATTCCAATTTCTTTTCAATTCAATTTAATCATTTGTATTTTCAAATATGAAATAATTCCCCTCAAACACAAAGATACAGTAGAGGTCATGTCGAAGTCTATCGCACTTACCCAGATGTTTCCATCAGAACAAGAGAGATCCTGATCCCTCACTAGCTTCTTTAGTTTGCGCGAAAATTATCCAGATTTTCTATGCATGAATGCAATGCACACACCTCATCTCATCTTATTTCTAAGCTCTAATGCTGGGATGTTATAGACTCTCCCCCTTAAAATAAACTTCGTCCCCCGAAGTTCATACTCTCTTACGTTTCGGGATAAGGTGTTAACTTGTATTGATCAGAACATTTCTCAAATTCCATTGTGATCACAAATGGGGATAATTGTGGTATCCCATATCCAAATATTTTTCCTTGCATTCTCTTCATACTTGGTAACTTCCGTCTATCGTTTCTGATATGGAGCATACTCCTTCTACTACAATCACTTGGGTTACATCTTCAAATTTTACTCAGGATTGGTTTGGAACACATTTAGTCCATTCCAATCAGGCTTTCCTACTACTTTACACTAGACTTATTTTGGTAGGGTCTCCTCCTTCTTAACGAA
This sequence comes from Avena eriantha, assembly GCA_910589775.1. Taxonomy (NCBI): domain Eukaryota; kingdom Viridiplantae; phylum Streptophyta; class Magnoliopsida; order Poales; family Poaceae; genus Avena; species Avena eriantha. Next base: position 289,948,046 of record OU342741.1, read on the forward strand.
AACTTACTAGATGTTTCCCCTTTATAACTAATCCACTAGGGTTAAGTAGTTATATCTCCTTCGATCTTTCATCCGGACATACTCTAGAGAGTACTCTTATACAGATGATTTCGTATAACCTTATGAGAATAAGGCTTAATCTCATCATGACTCAGTACTTCTTCTTCAATCTTTAGTCAGGAAGTTAGACAACAACACTTTAGTGTTTATCGTTTACTCTCCCCCGTGGGGTTTCCTAATGGTCTCTAAACTTCATGTATAATACCCATTAACTCAATATTTAGGATATCGGTCTCGATCTAGCTTATATCTTACCTATATAAGATCTTACAAAAGAATCTGTGGTACACCCACATAGTTGTGGATCTCCAAAATGAATCTTCCAACGTTACTTGTCTTACTTTTAATATTTTGGATAGTACTTTTAACCAGAAAATCTGATGTCGCGAAAACGTCTCAAAAGCTGTTCGCTTAAATTCTATGCTCATTTATGTCTTACTTAACTTAGGCCAAGTTTTATGCTTTTTAAATCATACAAAGATGACCTACTTAGCTAAACTGCTAGGATACCAGCTACGGATAGTAGCTGTGGATCCTCCTAGGTATATGGATTACCCTACGGGTTTCCTACTTCTTACTGGCATTCTCTCTGAGTTGTGATAGCTTGAATACCCCTTTTGTTCCAAGATTCTTTCTACCCTTCCAAGTTACTTCCATGAACTTGGTACAACTACTTAGTTAGCTTCTTGGCAACATTCTCAACTTGGAGTGAACTTAACTCATCATTTCATGTTGCTCAACACCTTTTTTGCACTAATATTCCTTTTTATGGCCAGCTCATAATGAGTTGGGGTTGATCCATCCTTCAAAATAGTGTTGATACTCCTTATTTTTAGCTTCCTTCTTCGTGCAAGTCTTCATCTTGATCTTCAGAAATCGTCACTCCCTTACACGAATTCCCTTTTCTATCTAGGTCTATAACATCAAGTAATAACTTGATGATGCACATGCATTTGCACCCCAAGTAAAACTTCATGTACAGATCTAGTCAATCAAGAATATCCAAGAAAACCAAGAAATACTGAAACATATACCATGTATTAAGCATATGTCTTCGAAATCTTACAACTCCCAACCACAGCAAGACACTCCCTCTGTACATTACCTCCTTATTTTACAAGAGCTTTCTTGCTTATGTGAGCATATTCTCACTTATTTTAGCAAGCCTCTCAAGCACTACAATACGCATTACCCAATATAAACATTATTCAAGGATGCTACTCTATGGATTACTTCCATTCTTACTTTCCTTACTCACTTCCATGCTTCTAGAATTTTTGTCCATGATGGCACGAAATTCGACGACTGCCTTCTGGTGCATCAGAACATCCACTAGGTGTGTAACCTTGAGTAGAAGTACCAAGAGTGAGATTAGCCATTGTGAAATGACTATCATACTCATTACCTTCTTCAGTATTCTTCTTTCCTCCTCCAGGCGCATCTTCAAAGTAAGAGGTATTCTTTGCTTTTTCCACAATCCAGTCGTACATATTGGTGTAGTAGCTACCAGGATACTCTTCCAGCTCAATGGGATTATTATTATTACCCCCATATGGTCCATATGATTCTATAGGATTATAACTGGTTTCTACTCCCTTACCCGATTCACAGGGTATAGTTTTTTCCCATGACTACATCATAAGACTGGTCTTCCCATCCGGTATTACCTCTAACGGTATTATTGGGATTGGGTGTATTCCATATTTTCTGTTCCTCCTCATATTCGGTCCATGGGTCTACTGGTTGCTGAGGTTCAACTAGATAATAGGCATAGACTTCAGAGTGTGGGTCATTAAACTCTGTTTCTTCAAACACCTCCCCTATAAAGAGTGGCTTCGGGTTCTTTACTTCTTTAACTAACTTCTTTCTACGTGCCACAGCCTTTGCTGGATCAGTGAAATCCTCAATGACCATGTCCAACTCTTGAACTAGCACTTGATGACTGTTATGAAACGTGTCCAGTAAAGACTTATAATGATCCATATACTCTATTTCTAGAGTAGGTTTATCCCTTACCAGAGCAGAATGATCTACCTCTGGATCAGAATTAAGGGTTTCGTGAGGTATAGCAGTATAGGTAGTACCTTCCGGTGCCTTGGAACTTTGTTCCCTTACCTTGGTTATGGATGCTACTAGTGCAATTTGATAGGCTGTTGCCATACATCTTTCTTCTCCCGATGGCATTTCTCCACGCACTCCCAACTTCTTGGGTAACATGATCAGGATATGGTACTTGGCCAATATCCATCCGTCATAGAAACTATAAACCTTGACCAGAAGTCGAGATTTACAATCCAGGCTCCATAGAAGTTGTCTTAGAGTGATTGTCCAGTCATCTTCATAATCATCTAAGGTCTTGTTCAATACTTGAACATTCCGAGGTGGATACCTAGGAGCCATTCTTGTACTATACATAAGAAATTATCATCAGTCATCTTGAGTTAAAACTCATGGTACTCATTTAAAATTGCATAATAAAGAATTATCGCACTAGCAACATGACGAGATTATTACCAATTGAATATCCATCATATTTCTAGAGAACTCTTTATGGTTGCTAACATCCTTCCTGCAGGTTCTACCCATTAACTAGGTTTACCAACCTAAGGTCAAATCATATGCTCTGATACGAGCTGCGGTGACCCATCATACCACTGGATGATGTAGTACACTATAGTCGTTGGCATAACACCAATGAAACACTGTTCACTAGTATTACATCCCTCAGAGTGGTACAACAGAAACACAGCAGGTCCAAGACATAACTATAGATTACAACTCAACTCCTTACAAAAGATCCAGAGCACACTCTAGGTTAAAGAGAGAGAAATAACTTCTTACAAGGAAGAACCAAAAATAATAATTCAGACTATCTGGCTAATAAGACTAACACCTGAACTATTTGGCTTGCAATTGCTACTAATGCAATGCTGTAAATAAGTAGGTTTTATGGCTAGAGTATCTACTCCTATCTAAACAGAGACCTTGTCTTCACTTCAGCTGATGTATATTTTGACTTCATAGACTTTATTGAAGAACTTGAGCTGCCGATGATGGTTTCTTGAGCATAAATTGATGTTGACGTCGTCTTTAACGGCTTAAAATATAGCAAGGGTTAATAATGTACGGTTGAGTACGAGCGTACTCAGCAAGTTCACTAAAAAGGAGTATATGATCCACTATCTCTACAGCCACAAACCATAGGTCGTAGGAAATGCAGGTTTTCATAAACATTTCTTCAAAGGTTGCTTTTATTCTGAAAACTATGTCCGACAGCCTTCACAGGTTGACCAGAACCTTCATGGGGTTCCTTTCTTGCCGCGTTCGTAGCTCCTTCCCAGAACAGGGAGTAACATGTCACAGTTCTTACACTCCGCAGAGGTGTGTTCCTTTACCCATGAGAGACCTTAGCTTTGTTACACATCCGGTGTGCGGCCCAGTCTAAGATCCAAGCCAATCACTGCCCTCTCCACGACCCCATATGTCTGCACGATCCTTCGGGGCTGACTACACCTCCGTTAAGCCCTGATACGTACATTTTGCATCACTATTCTATATCATAATTTACTGTTATTCATTGATATATTTCATATTAAGTGATGATACTTATGTTATTTCATCTATTTTTGCATGATTGATGACTTTTGGAGCATGGACCGCTGCAGTCAGGATTCTGATGGAAAAGGTGCTGTTTGGAGGCAAAATTGGCGAAGATCAGAAAATCCTGGAAAATACATGGAAAATCCTATTTTTCCAGAAGACGAAGAAAGCTAGAAGGGGAAGTGGAGATGGGCCACCCCAGGCTGCGCCACCAGGTGGTGTGGCCACCCTGGTCCACTCCAGCCTCTCCCCTATGGCGTATATTATCCTCCCGAAACCCTAAGACTTGGGGACCGACCACAGAAATATTCCGCCGCCTCTGCGGGGCGGAAAACACCGAGAGAGAAAGATCTCTCCGGTAGACAGAATTATGCCGGGGGAATTCCTTCCCGGAGAGGGGAGATCATCGCCATCAACACCACCATCAAGTTGGACTTCATTGGGATCATCATCATCACCACCACCATCCTCTCCATCAGCACCATCATCACCACCTCATACCGCTGTAACAATTGGGTTGAATCTTGCATAGTTCTTAGGGGAAACTTTCCCGGTGTTGATTACTCCTTGTAGTTGATGCTATTGCATGAACCATTGAATTATTGTTTATGTTCAGATTGTTACATATCATTATATTATCTCTGATCATGATCCACATGATGTCTTGTGAGTAGTTCGTTTAGTTCTTGTGGACATGGGAGCAGTCATGTTGTTAGTAGTGGAATTGTGTTGAGAAAGATTCAATTGTTTGATATTTAAGTTGTGGTGTACTTCTTCTAGTGGTGTCATGTGAACGTTGACTACATGACACTTCACCTATATGGGCCTAGGGGAATGCATTGTGTATTTGGCTACTAATCGTAGGGGTTGCCGGAGTGACAGAAACCTGAACCCCCGTTAGGAAACCATTGCACAAGGGACGTCAGGGTCTTAGAGTTTAAAGCTATGGTTAGGTTTCTACCTTAATTACTTTCTTGTACTTGCAGATGATTGTAAGGGGTATAATCACAAGTATGTATTAGTCCTAGTAAGGTCGGTACATTAGCACAGGTTCACCCACACAACACTTAGCAAACTAAAGAAGATTAATCAAATATGTGAAGCGAAAGCACTTGCCGATATTCCCGTGTGTCGTCGAGAATGTTTGGTCATCTTAAGTAATACAACCGGCTTGTCCTTTGCTAAAGAAAGGATTGGGCCACTTGCTGCATTTATTCTTATTGTCTTTTATTTACTCGTACTTTATTTACCTATATTATCAAAAAAACCCAATAATCCATTTGCTAAGTATTTATAGAGAATTCCTCCTCCTAGCCACTCGCCAGCACCTTCTGGTCCTCATTGGGTTCGACACTCTTACTTATTGAAAATACTGCGATACACCCCCTATACTTGTGGGTCATCAAGACTATTTTCTGGCGCCGTTGCTGGGGAGTGAAGCGCTATTGGAGAGTGGAACTGGTAAAGAAATCTTCTACTGTGAGTATTGTTTACTTCTGTTAGTTGCTTTATTTCATTATGGATAATTCACTGAGTTTCTTATTTCATAATGCTACTACCACTACTAAGGTATTAGATGAACCATCACCTACTAAGAATGATACTTTTAAAATACCTACAAGAATTATTGATCGGGTTATGGATAACTATTATGTTGGAGATGGAACTGTCCATCCTGGTGATCATTTTATCTTTATACACGAATTATGCGGGTTTTTCAAGTGCGCAGGTATTACAACAGATCAAGTCAAGAAGAAGTTATTCTCATTATCACTGAAAGGAAGAGCTGAGGACTGGTATAAGCTACTAAAGAATGGTCAAGATCTTGAATGGGAGGAAATATTACCTCTCTTTTATCCAATGTTTTATCCTCCTAGTGAGATTCATAAAGATCGGAATCAAATATACAACTTTTTGCCTCTTGATGGAGAGAGTACATCTCAAGCTGGGGGGAGATTGAAGTTACTAATGCTTAAACGTCCCATTCATGAGCTCCCCAACAACATTATTATCAATAACTTCTATGCAAGGCTTTCTTTTCATGATAAAGATTTATTGGATGCATCTTGTGCTGGATCATTCACTCGCATGGAAGAAGAAGTTAAATGGGATCTTCTGGATCGTATTCAAGACAATGCTGAAGCATGGGAGAATGACAAAGGAAGGAAGTCAGGTATAAATTATGATTATGAATACATTGAATCTTTTATGGGAACATTGACTTTCAAAATATAAAAAATGCTTATGGTCTAGACTCTCAAGTTATTACTAATTGTTTTAAGGATTTTGCTTCTTATATTGAAATTCCGAAAAAGGGATGGAACAAGTATCATGCACCATATAAAGATATTTTTGACTGTGTTCCTGTTGGGAGTACTGAATTTTTCACTATTGATAACATCCTACCTGAACCTTATATCGAGAAAATACCCTTCCCAGACAAGGTAAAGGATCATCCTATGATAACTAGTGTAATCAATAAAAGTGCAAAGAGAACTGTAAAACCTGATGAACAAATAAACATTGAACCTGTTGTAGCAATTGTGAAAGACCTTGTCACTAAAAGTGTAGAAGATGGACACATAGTCTTTTGTGAGGATGCTTCTAATATTGTCTCACATCCTAACAGAACTAAAAAGGCTAGTGTCCTTATGCTTTCTGTTAGAATTGGTGATCATTGCTATTATGGTTTATGTGATATTAGTGCAAGTTCAAGTGCTATTCCTTATAAGATTTACAAAGAAATTATGCATAAAATCAGTCCCTACGAACTGGAAGAGATTGATGTGGTTATTCACCTTGCTAATAGAGAGACCATCTCTCCAATTGGTATTGTACGGGATGTAGAAGTTCTTTGTGGTAAGATTAAATATCCTGCTGATTTTCTAGTACTTGGTTCAGCTGCTAGTAAAACTTATCCCATCATTTTTGGTTGGCCGTTCTTGAGTACTTGTGGAGCTATTACAGACTGCAAAAGGGAGAAAATCTTGACTAAATTTGATGGGGAATCTTATGAGTTTAATTTTTCGAAATGAAACCCATAATGAGGATTTTAGAGTTGAACAACTTGCTTCTATTTCTCTTGCTCCTAACAATGCTCTGCAGCAATTTATGGAAGATCATGAAAGTGAAATCTTCATGGAAGAAAGAAATGAGATTGACCAGATTCTCCATCGTCAACCTAAGATGCTTAAGCATAATTTGCGTGTAGAAGACTTGGGTACCACGTTGCCACCTAAAAAGGATCTGGTCTTTGATCTAAAACCTTTACCTGATGATCTTAAATATGCTTACATTGATGATAATAAGACATATCCTGTTATTATTAGCTCTATACTTTCAGGAAAGGAAGAAGAAAGGTTATTGGAGGTACTAAAGAAACACCGAGGGGCTATGGGCTATACTTTGGATGATTTAAAGGGGATTTCTCCTACTATATGTCAGCATGCTATCAATATAGAACCAGATGCAAAGAAAGTGGTAGAGCACCAACGGCATTTAAATCCTAAGATGAAGGAATTGGTAAGAAATGAGGTATTGAAACTCCTTCATGCTGGTATTATTTACCCTATTGCTGATAGTGAATGGGTTAGTCCTGTTCATTGTGTCCCTAAAAAAGGGGGAATTACCATCATCCCTAATGATAATGATGAGCTTATTCCCCAAAGAATACTAGTAGGCTATAGAATGTGCATTGATTTCAAGAAAGTTAACAAAGTTACTAAGAAAGATCATTACCCACTTCCTTTTATTGATCAAATGTTAGAAAGGTTGTCTAAAAAGACCTACTTTTGTTTTCTTGATGGATATTCTAGTTTCTCTCAAATTTCTGTTAAACAACAAGATCAAGAAAAAACTACTTTTACATGCCCTTACAAAACCTATGCTTATAGACGTATGCCTTTTGGTTTATGTAATGCTCCTGCTACTTTTCAAAGATGCGTGTCTGCTATCTTTGATGGTTTTTGTGAGGAAATTGTGGAAGTGTTCATGGATGACTTCTCCGTCTATGGAACTTCTTTTGATAATTGTCTGCACAAGCTCGATAAAGTTTTGTAGAGATGTGAAGAAACTAATCTTGTTCTTAATTGGTAGAAATGCCACTTCATGGTGAATGAAGGGATTGTACTTGGACATAAGGTTTTGGAAAGAGGCATAGAAGTTGATATAGTTAAAGTTGAGGCAATGAGAAAATGCCCTATCCAAGAGACATCAAAGGTATTCATAGTACCCTTAGTCATGCTAGTTTCTATAGAAGGTTTATTAAAAATTTCTCTAAGACATCAAAACCCCTCACTAATCTTCTTCAAAAAGATGTACCCTTTGTCTTTGATGATGATTGTAAGGAAGCTTTTGAAACTCTAAAGAAAGCTTTAACTACAGCTCCTATCGTTCAACCACCTGATTGGATCTTACCCTTTGAAATAATGTGCGATGCTAGTGATTTTGCTGTAGGTGCTGTTCTTGGGCAACGAATTGATAAAAAGTTAAATGTTATCCATTATGCTAGTAAGACTCTTGACCCAGCTCAAAGGAATTATGCTACTACTTAAAAAGAATTCCTAGCCATCGTCTTTTCTTGTGATAAGTTTAGACCTTATATTATAGACTCAAAAGTTAGCATTCATACTGATCATGTTGCTATTAAGTACCTTATGACAAATAAAGATGCTAAGCCTAGGCTTATTAGATGGGTTCTACTCTTACAGGAGTTTGACCTACATATTATAGATAGGAAAGGTCCTGAAAATCTTGTAGCTGATAATTTATCTCGATTGCAAAACATCTCTTTTGATCCTATGCTTATTAATGATAGTTTCCCAAATGAACAGTTGGCTCTAGTAGGGGTAAGCTCGTGAGGGAGCCCTTGGTATGCTAATTATGCTAACTTTATTGTCTCCAAGTATTTGCCTCCAACTTTCACAGCTCAGCAAAGAAGGAAGTTCTTTTAAGATTTGAGGCATTATTTTTGGGATGACCCACATTTATATAAAGGAGTGGATGGTATTGTGCGAAGATGTGTTCTAGAATATGAACAAAAGGAGATATTGCGGAAATGTCATGGTAGTGCCTATGGAGGACATCATGTAGGAGATAGAACTGCACAAAAGGTGCTACAATCAGGTTTCTACTGGCCTACCCTTTTTAAAGATGCAAGAAAATTTGTTTTATCTTGTGATAAGTGTCAGCGTGTTGGTAATATTTCTAGACACAATGAAATGCCTATGAACTACTCTCTAGTTATTGAACCCTTTGATTGTTGGGGGTTTGACTTTATGGGTCCTTTTCCTCCCTCAAAAGGTTATACTCATATTCTTCTTGTCGTTGATTATGTCACTAAGTGGGTAGAAGCCATACCTACAAAGAGTGCTGACGGTGAGACCTCTCTAAAAATGCTTAAGGATGTTGTATTTCCTAGGTTTGGAGTGCCTAGGTATCTTATGACTGATGGAGGTTCTCATTTCATTCATGGTGGTTTTAGAAAGACCCTTGCTAAATATGATGTTAATCATAGAATTGCTTCAGCTTATCATCCCCAAACTAGTGGACAAGTAGAGTTATCAAATAGAGAAATTAAATCCATCTTGCAAAAGACTATTAATAGATCTAGAAAAAATTGGGATAAAAAGTTGAACGATGCTTTATGGGCTTATAGGACTGCCTATAAAAACCCTATGGGGATGTCTCCTTATAAAATGATTTATGGGAAAGCTTGTCACCTACCCTTAGAATTAGAGCACAAAGCTTATTGGGCAGTTAAAGAACTTAATAGAGATTGTAAGCTTGCTAGTGAAAAAACATTATTTGACCTAAGTTCGTTGGATGAATGGAGGAGTGAAGCATATGAGAATGCTAGACTCTTTAAGGAAAAAGTTAAAAGATGGCATGACAAGCGAATACTTAAGAGAGAATTCCATGTTGGTGAGAAAGTTCTATTGTATAGGTCCTGTATCAGATTTTTTGCAGGGAAACTACTATAAAAATGGGAAGAACCTTTTGTTATTGAAGAAGTGTACCGTTCAGGAGCAATAAAAATTTCTTCTTTAAAAGATAACACTACACAAGTTGTGAATGGGCATCGACTCAAGCACTATATTGCTAGAGATTCTTACAATGAAGATGTTGATGCTTTTCAAGTTATAACTCCGGAAAAATTTATCAAAGACCAAATTTAGAGACCTGTAGAGTCTGTTTTCGAATAGGTAATAGATCCGGTAAGAAAAGTTCCGTGAAAATTCTATCTAGTTATATTTTTGCAATTTTTATCCAACAAGGAAAGCTACGAAGCGAAAGAGGGATGGAAACGGAGCCAGGGTGGCTCACACCACCCCCTGGCATGGCCCCCTGGCCACGTCAGCAGGTGGTGTGGCCACCTCGAACTCCGTCTCCGAGCCATTTTCTGCCAGTACCTTACTTTTGTTGTAAAACTTCATATATCATGTTCTCGTTGTGTTTTCGTTTCGATCTGTTTCTGCCAGGAACTATTCTTGAAAGTTAGAAGAACAATGGTGTCTGCCAAGGATAAAGGAAAGGAGCCTATGGGGGAAGATCCCCAAGACCCCAGGCAGGAGGAGGAGATTAAGAGTGAAGATGAATACGAGGCAAAGCAAAGCCAACACCCGCACACTGGCACTACCATTGCAAGCATTGGAGTGTTGACAAAACCTGCCAGGGTCAGAAGGACTGCGGATGTCAACTGGAGGGAAACCTCCACGTCACTGTTTGGCTCCACGGTCACTTCTTCCACGCACCAAGAATCATTTCCATACCCTTATCCATGAGCATCAATACTAAAATAGGCCCAAGGAGAAACTACCCTCCAATTGGGATTTGCCTCGTTCTAGCCATGCAGGAAAAGAAGACTTCAAGGAGGAAGAGTGGGAAGAGAATCGCAAGAGATGGAATTCGTAACCCGACATGATCATGAGCCGCAATTGAGCAAAACTCACAGTTGATTCGTAATCTCACCTTCGAGATTGAGGACTTGGGGAAACTAACCAAAGAGCTCATTGTGAGACTACCACCACCACTGAAGGAGTAATTCGTCATCAGGTTTTGGCATCCCCTTGGATTGTTCCAAGCTTGGGGGAGTGCCGCGGTATCACATCACTATCTTCTATCTTTTTTCCTTTTTAGTAGAGTCATATCATGAATAGAGAAGTTATCATGTAGGATGGTTTGCATTATGGAAGTGTCCACCCTCTCATTAGATATCTATGTATCCCTTGGTGTGAGTTGATGTTATGGAATATTAATGAGAAGTTCTATCATTTACCCTTTTGCATATCTTATACTAGTTTTCAATTCATGGTTTTATGATTGATCTTGTCGTTAGTATTTGTATCACTTTGGGATCATTGAGTTAATATAGTTGGTTTTGGCAAACCTGGCTCGGTCAGTAGCAACACTATTTTTGAGAGTTGAATGAAAAGATAAAAGTACTCTAAAGAAATATAATTTCATCATCTTTCTTTCTTGACTTGCTCATAAGTTTAGTATTCTCTAGTTAAGATCTTTTGTTCTTCCAAGGAAGATTGCATGTTTGTTTTTATCACTTGTATGTTTGTTTGTTTCCTTCAACTCTTATACTTGCTACCCAAACTTGCTAGCCAAAAACCTATACTGAGAGGGAATTCTTCTTGTGCATCCAATCCTTAAACCAAAACCTATGCCATTTGTGTCCACCATACCTACCTATTAGCATTATTGCTATTCCAAGTAAATTCATGTTTTTATCTACCTTCTGAATTAAACTTGTTATGTGAAAATTAGTGATTAAAGCTCTCACGAACTTGATGGCTCACTTTACTTTCTTGCACTTAATAAACTTGAACCATTGTGCCCATCTATGTTGCGTATATGCTTGCGCTTTATAAGTTGTGAATTAGCAGAACCATGTTACCATGGGGAACGCTTTCAACATTGCACTTATATTCCGTTGATATCATGATTCTGTTGCTTATGGATCCCGGCGGTGTGAAATAAAAGGGGAACTTGTAAGATCATGGAGTTTATATGTGTGTTAGAGGAACGCTTGAGCCGCTAGCCTAAGCCATGCCTAATCATGGTGGAAACTTGCAGCATAACCATAATGAGCACTCTATGAAGCATCCTCAATAAAAAGCTATGGAAATAGCAAATCAAAAGATTGCTGAGATGCTCATTGTCTGCTTGCCTTGTCATTTTGATTATGGGATAGCTCCTGTATCATGTGCAAGGGGTACCCTGTTGGTGGTTCTCTATGGTACATATGTATTTACAATGACAAGAGCTTACTTGTGACTGAAGTTGAGTAACATCTTTACAATGACGTAAGTAAGGGGCATGAGATTTCAACTTATAACTTGTCAAGCATATCCTCTTAGCTATGTCACTTTAACCTTAATCACCTTAAGATGCTTATGATAGGGGAAATGAGAGATGAAAGCTAATAAGTACCATAATTTTGGGAAACTCTTGATGAAACTTGAAATCCCTGCTTCCCTCTGCGAAGGGCCTTTCTTTTACTTTTGAGTTGAGTCAGTAAACCTATTCCCTTCTATCTCAGCAAGTATTTTGAGTTGTTGTGTTTCATTCATTCATACGATGATTTATTCAATCATGTTTCTTATGTTCCTTGCTTTGCACATTTGCTCTTATCTTAGTGTTTATTACTTTGAAAGCTATCATTGAAACCCGTTATGTGTGAACTCCAGCAAATTGTCAACTATTATTCGACCAAGAGCTAAGTTTGCCATTACCAATTATGATTTACTTAATGTATCTTTATTGTGTTTCCTTTGCTTATTGCAAGATAAGTTATATAATAGTGAGTTATCTTCTATTATGATCTATGTATTGATGAATGTGATGCTTCTTGTCCGTATTCTTTTATCGACTCTTCACTCCATAAAACTGAGGTCATGTTTATTGAGTTCAGTTTTGCTTGGGGACAGGCAAAGCCTAAGCTTGGGGGGAGTTGATACGTCCATTTTGCATCACTATTCTATATCATAATTTACTGTTATTCATTGATATATTTCATATTAAGTGATGATACTTATGTTATTTCATCTATTTTTGCATGGTTGATGACTTTTGGAGCATGGACCGTTGCAGTCAGGATTCTGATGGAAAAGGTGCTGTTTGGAGGCAAAATTCATGAAGATTAGAAAATCCAGGAAAATACATGGAAAATCCTATTTTTCCAGAAGACGAAGAAAGCCAGAAGACGAAGAAAGCCAGAAGGGGAAGTGGAGATGGGCCATAGGGGGCCCACACCACCCCCTGGCGCGGGCCACCCAGGCCACACCACCAGGTGGTGTGGCTGCCCTAGTCCACTCCAGCCTCTCCCCTTTGGCTTATATCATCCTCCCGAAACCCTAAGACTTGAGGAGCGACCACATAAATATTCCGCTGCCTCTGTGGGGCGGAAAACACGGAGAGAGAAAGATCTCTCCGGCAGATAGAATTCTACCGGGGGAATTCCTTCCCAAAGAGGGGAGATCGTTGCCATCAACACCACCATCAAGTTGGACTTCATCAGGATCATCATCATCTCCACCAGCACCATCATCACCACCTCAGACCGCTGTAACAATTGGGTTGAATCTTGCATAGTTCTTAGGGGAAACTTTCTCGGTGTTGATTACTCCTTGTAGTTGATTCTATTGAGTGAACCATTGAATTATTGTTTATGTTTAGATTGTTACATATCATTATATCATCTCTGATCATGATCCATATGATGTCTTGTGAGTAGTTCATTTAGTTCGTGAGGACATGGGAGAAGTCATGTTGTTAGTAGTGGGATTGTGTTGAGAAAGATTCAATGGTTTGATATTTAAGTTGTGGTGTACTTATTCTAGTGGTGTCATGTGAACACCGACTACATGACACTTCACCTATATGGGCCTAGGGGAATGCATTGTGTATTTGGCTACTAATCGTAGGGGTTGCCGGAGTGACAGAAACCTGAACCCCCGTTAGGAAACCATTGCACAAGGGACGTCAAGGTCTTAGAGTTTGAAGTTGTGGTTAGGTTTCTACCTTAATTAATTTCTTGTACTTGCGGATGCTTGCAAGGGGTATAATCACAAGTATGTATTAGTCCTAGGAAGGTCGGTACATTAGCACAGGTTCACCCACACAACACTTAGCAAACTAAAGACGATTAATCAACTATGTGAAGCGAAAGCACTTGACGATATTCCCATGTGTCCTCGAGAACGTTTGGTCATCTTAAGTAATACAATCGGCTTGTCCTTTTCTAAAGAAAGGATTGGGCCACTTGCTGCATTTATTCTTATTATCTTTTATTTACTCGTACTTTATTTACCTGCATTATCAAAAACCCCTAAAAATCCGTTTGCTAAGTATTTACAGAGAATTCTTGCTCCTAGCCACTCGCCAGCACCTTCTTCTCCTCGTTGGGTTCGACAATCTTATCGAAAATACTGCGATACACCCCAATACTTGTGGGTCCTCAAGCCCCCTTTCTGGTAAGCTACAACCTTTTTGAGTTCCCGAAGACTCTATGAGCCGGTTATGCCCCTGGCAAGCTCCATAAAGGTCCGACTATACCTCCGGCAGCCGCTGATAGATAATCTAGATACCAAAATCGTGGGGCCTAAGGGTGCCCACCTATATGCTGGATCCACACAAGGAATCACATTGTCACGATAAGGTCATCTTGCCTACATATGAAAGGAAGAAGATACAACTGACTTCTCCATCCCATTCCAAATCTCATGGTTTACGCGTAATATATGGTGCTAGAATCATTGGCGACATTGGTTGTTAAGTCCTAGATATTATGTTCCTTTACCACTAGAATTGTATCAATAGATTATTACCATCTAGTAAATAATCCATAATCAAATTATTATGAAAATAGTAATTTCTGACCTTTTTGAAATGCAGGTGATGACAACATTTGAGTTACAAGCATTTGATAGAAAATAACCAAAGGACATGAGCAAGTTGTGAACTTGCCTTTTGTGATTGCAAGATTATGCACTCACGGTCTTCAAGACATTAGAAGATCCAAATTCAGAAAGTAGCATCATTGATCTGGTAAGGACTAATGTTTAAAGAAGCAAGATGCAATTATGCATAAGTAATGTAATGCAATTTGATAAACGCGAATCCTCGAAATAATCGTATTTGATCTAGGGTTTAAAGTTGGTGATGACTTCTTTGGAATGTGTTACACTTTTATACTAGGTTCACACATGTGCTTATTGTTACGACTTGTGAAAGTGTGTGAAATAATATGTAAATACAACAAATAGTATGCAATATTAAAGCACTCAAATGGTCATAGTATCTAAAATATTTCTTAAACAATATTAAGAATCAATTAGAGCTTTTAAAGAAGTGTTCAAGGATCACTTTTAATGTTTCTTAAAAGAATAACTTTTGAGGAAAATATTACTTTACAAAGTAAAATGTATTTAAATTTTTAACATGCAAAGTATAGAAGTGAAGTATAATAATATTCTAAGATTGAGGTGGATTGCTATCTGGTAGTTATGATGGAAATTATTATGTTAAGTTGTTAGGAGTTAAAGGACTTCTTATAATATTGTTGTTTGAAGTGGAAAAATGAATAACTTTTGAAGATAAGATTTCTTTCTTAAAGTTTAAACAATCTCTAGGTTAATCAAATGTGATTGATATCGTTTATGCTAATCCGATAGGCTTGGACTTGAGATGCTTTACGACTTAATTTGGAATAGACAAAAGTTAACTATAAAAACATAATATAATTTGGTCCTTAAGCTTATAACTTTGGTAGAGCAAAATTAACTTTAAAAGGAACATAAATAGACTTAGGGTTCTGATGTATCTATATTATTATTGAATTCTAGGGTTAATATAAAGATGGTTAAGAGTGTGAATTCATTCACTTCCAATTTAAGTGAAATAAGTTCAAAGGTGATTTGCTATAACGGAAATGCTTTGACTTATTAATAAAAGCAAATTAAAATGATCTCATTAAGTATCAAGGTTTAAAACCATGTTAAGCATGATTATGAAATGGATAGCATTCACTTTTATTATAAGTGAATGATGTTTAAAATTTACTTAAAATTGTTGGCTTATCTTGGAGTTATGATTTTAGGACGTTGCTATCGCGCGGCGCCGCATATACATCAACCCGTGCGGAGGTAGTAGCCAGAGCCGAAAAAGATCTGTGTTGCGGGCATGTCCCACTAGCAGTGACATATTTTTGTCCCATGCTGTTGTCTGGACATGGGTATCAGTCTTGTAAAATGCTGCATGCTAGTCACGTGGCGCAGAACTCTAAAAAAAAGTTGCATGCTCTACCAGCATGGCGAAGAGCATCACTCATTTGATTCCAAAAATGATCAGGTGACTTTACTAGAACAACTAATCAAGTGCTTCCAATAGAGAAGTGGTGTTCATGTAAAAAAATAGAGTTGACGCCTTATTTTACCAAGGTGAGAGTCGTCATGATAAAAAAATGTGAAAAAGTTATTGCCAGGAAGCATATGAATAGTTTTCATATAAATTATACTTGGTTGCCACTTTAAACTAATGTGAAGCCATTAGAACAACTATGAGATACACTTGCTAGGAAGCCTATAAAAATTAATTACCAAATAAAATACAATCGACTGCCAGAATAAATAGACTTGATTGCCAGAATAACAACATTTGGACTATAAGACAAGATCATTAGTTATACCTAGTTAACAAGTTAATTGTACTTAGTTGCCAAAATTGCAGTGATTGATTGCCAATTTAAATTCACCTAGCAGCAAAATTTGTAGTGTTCATGTTGGCTGCTAGTTGCCAATTTCACTGTACCTAGGTGCCAGATTTCTACTGCATAATTGCGAACAAACTGCGGTTGCCAATTGCCAAACCTCAAATAGTTGCAATACATCCCATGTAAATCGAGACACATACTTTAGGGATCAGTCAAATAAATTTGGTTCACATGCAAAACTCCATAGATAAACTCCATAGATAAACTGCAAACGAATCTGAGATCGAGGGGAGACGGAAAACTCAAGCAAGCATCACATGTGGCCGCTGGAAAATTTCACCGCGTACATGCCTCTATGTGCTCGTAGGCGGCCTACCCGTTGCATGCTTGTTGGCTACGGCGACCCTGCCCAGGCGATAGACGCCCCCTCCTCGTGCTCGCTGGCGAAGGCCTTCCCGCAGCGTGCTTGTCGGTCATAGCGTCCCCGCGCTAGCGGCGAACACCTCCTCCTTGCGCTCATGGCGGTGGACGGGTGAAGCCGTCCCTATGCTGGCAACAGATGCTTCCTCCCCGTGGTCGTCGGAGGCACGATGGTCGAGCCCCACATGTGCTAGCTGATGGGCGTATCCTCCTCAAGCTCGTGGAAGGCCTGGCATCGGCCTCCTCGTGCTCGCCGACGGCGGGCTTCCCGCTGCAAGCTCGGCGGCGACGGCCTCCTCATCGCGCTTGTCTATGGCGCGACACTCCCCAGGCTCCCCGCGGCGCGGCACTCCCCAGGCTCCTATCGCGCATCTCCGGTGTGGGCTCCCCAGTCACCCCCCGTGCTGGTAGCAGACGCACACCTCCTCGTCGACGGTGGGATCCCGACACCGTGCGCTCCTCAGCCTCCCCATGCGATTTGAGAGCGAGAGAAGAATTGTGCGGTGAGCAGGCCTCGTGGGATAAGAAGATAAGGATAAGGTGAAGAGTGGAGACACACTTGGTTCCTTTCTCTTTTTTTTACGCATCCGCCGCATGGAAGGGGGAGCGTGCGGCGCCTTCCGTTAGAATTTTCCATGATTTTAAGGAGTTTTATAATGTTAATAGTTTTACTTTTAAGTATTATTATAGACTTCAGTTATGGTTTTGGAAGTAGTATTTAAATGTACAAGATTTAGGGTTTACATAAAATTGTGATTGTTTCTTATTTAAGAAGGTTCTTAAAGAATTTACCAACTAAATAATAAATAAGGATTTATTTCTTAATAACCTTAAAATGTGTGGGAATAACATAATTAGTATTTTTCTAGGGAGACATACTGACTTAAGATCTTAGAAGTGAATTTTATTTAATTTTAGGTGTTATTCTTACTTTTACAAAATTCCATAAAGGATTATATATCTTTAAATATTTGCTTCAAGATTTAATTTAAAACAAATTAAATTAGTATTTTGATAAAATAGTAGACTCATTTTATATGTAAAAAATGATTTTTACTCAATTTTAAGTCTTTATTTTATATTATGAAATTTCTCTTAGGTCTTAATAGTATTAATATTTATTTACATTTTATTTAACTCAAACAAGTCATGTTCTATTTTTCCTAGTTATATATTATTTTTGTGATCATTTTGATATATTATAATTATTTGTAAGATTTTTCTATATGTTTTCTAGACTGAAATAAGTTCAGGGGTACTTTGGTAATTGATTAAATTCTTTCTTAATATTTGGGCCAACCCCATTGGGCTATTTGGGCCCATCTTGGCCCAATTGGCCTGGTCAAAACAACTCCTCGAAGTGGTAATGGACTATATCGGCCTAGTACACTGCACTCTCTCTCTCTTTCTCGTTCACTCCTCGTCTTCTTCCTCGACCCCATGGTGCTGCTGACACCACCGCCATGCAATTCACGCCGCCTTGGGTCTACCTGGCCAGCACCATGGTGTATGGCGAGGTTGCTGACCCCGCTCCTTCGTCTGGTCCATTTTGATTTGGCTTTGGGCTCTCCTTCGACCAAGTTGGCTCCGTTCCGAACCCTAGGGTTTAGGGTGCTGCCGGTGATGCCTTTGCCGCTGCCCTAATGGTGCTGTGAAGTACTCATGCATTGATGTGGTGGTGCTGTTCGTCCTCATGCCATGATGTGGCCGCCGCCTCGGCTTGGTGTGGGTTGCAGTGCCCTTTGGGTGCTCCCCGTTCCGCTGTGCGCTCGTCGGCCCCTCTGCTTCCTCTTCTAATCTACATCGAGGACCACTTGTGAGTTTAATACTGCTGTGCCTTCTGTCCTCTGCCTCTCTTGAGCTCGTCTGTATGATTCTAGTGGCTATCCCTAATTAGGGTTCATGATTTATTAGGGTTCATCCCTCTGTGTTGGTTATAGTTGATGAATTGACACTAGAAGTGGTGGTAATTGAGGATGGTGATTAAGTAGATCATGCTATCATTGTTTACAGTTGGTTTTGATGATGCTAGTGGTTTTGTTAGTCTAATTCCAATTGATTATTCGACATTGACTAAATGATGGTGCTATTGCGGGATTATTACTTGTGGATTCTTGTAATCTGGAAGTTCTCTACTGTCATGACCTTGTTATTGAAAGTGGTTCTGTTAGTGATTTATTCACTGCATTTTTAAATGTTGGATTGGACAGTCACATACCGATTGAGTGTTAACATGTTATTACAATGATGCTCTGATGGTGTATAGATAAACTTGGTGATGATTTCGGGTGTTTGATTCCAGGAAAATGATAGTTAATGGCTTGCCAGTTTATTTATGAAAGCTAAGTAATTGTTTTGGTTGGGTTTTAGAACTTGTTCTTGTGACACCATCATTAAAATGCCACACAATTGTTGGTTCTACTATTGGGCTATATTTTATCAGTGCTTAAGATTGGATAAATGCCAAATATAAGTTGAAAGCTTCTTTTAAGCATCTTTGCCTATGATGTTGGTCTGAGGCATAGGAACTAGATTCCTACCTTGCTGTCCCTCATAGATATGTTCTGGTATTGATACCAGTTACTTATTCTAGAATCCTTTTGATAAAATGGTTGGTGTGGTTATATGGATTCTTAAGATCTATGGGTTTTGGGGTTCTACTCTTTTAAGAGATGTTCCCAGAATTCATAACCTTGGCTATGTTTATATTGGAATATGGAATATAACTTTATATCCAGGATCAATGATGTTGGTCTGAGATCCTGGTTTAGTTTGTATAGTCTACTTATGGCTTTTGTATTCAAAATTCCTCTATGATGGATTCACCCTACTTGGGCGATTTCTGAGATATTAAGTATAAAACAACACATGACTTCTTATCTAGATGAGATAGTTAGATCATGTGAGTGTTTTATATTACTCACCACAGCAGTTGAGTTTTTGGTGTTGTTGTTGGTTGATCTGGTTGCTTGATCTTGCTAGCTTGCTTTGCTGGTTCGATCTTGTCCTTCACCTCCTGGTGCTGCTCCTGCTACTTCTGGATCCTGGAATCTTGTCCTTGATCTTTCTGTTCACCTGCTCCACCCCCTCCTTATGTCACCATCTTGTGAGCGTTTGGATGATCAGGTCTATGGTTTGGCTGGTGGTTTGCTTGCCTTTGGCAGGATTGATGTGTTCCTGGATTGGTGTTTGAGAAGAAGTGTAAGCTGCTGGGGCTGTGCTGCGGCTCTGCACTTCTCCTTTTCTTGTGTGGCTGTTGTTGTTGTGTTGACAGCACACCCCATACATTTTGGTGACTGAGTTGTGTGGCTGTGTGGTCTGGTCGTGTGGCCTGGTTGTGGATCAGTTCAAGTGAAAGCATCTTCACCTATTACCCTTTTACTAGTTACTGCCCTGGTGAAACATGCCCCTCTTTTATTACTCAATGATGTAATTTGAATAGTGCACCCCACTGTTCACTACTGAGAGTAAAACTAACTAACTAACCCTTTATTTTATTTTCTTGTTTTATTAGTCTTTGTTTTTAGGTACCAAGAGGAAATACAGGAAGATCTTTACTGTATGTAGGAATTTAATTATAGGTGTTTTCTTTATTCTTTTGTAACCTACTTATTCCTTTGTAAAACACATTGTAATATATATATTGTTTTGTAATAAAGAATTCTTTTAGTTATTTCATTTCTATAATTCCTTTTTCTATTTATTTGTTTCCTATACTATATTTTCATCCTTCTATTGTAAAAGAACAATAATACTATATGTATATATGTAATAATAAAGATTATCCTTTTCCATTATTAAGTTATATATATTATTCATTATTTTATTCATTGTAATATTTATATAACATTAATGAATTCAATAACTCATTTCTATATTTAGAATCTAATTCAAATTTCTTTTGAATTCAATTTAATCATTTGTATTTTTGAATATGAAATAATTGCCCTCAAACACAAAGATACAGTAGAGGTCATGTCGAAGTCTATCGCACTTTCCCTTATGTTTCCATCAGAACAAGAGAGATCCTGATCCCTCAATAGCTTCTTTAGTTTGCGCGAAAATTATCCAGATTTTCTATGCATGAATACAATGCACACACCTCATATCATCTTATTTCTAAGCTCTAATGCTGGGATGTTAGAGATATCATGTAGGAGAATTTTACATTCCTTGTTTTTATCACCACATCATCCACATATACTTGGACATTTTTTCGAATTTGATCATGCAAGCATTTTTCAATCAATCTTTGATATGTTGACCCTGCATTACATAAGCCAAATGGCATGGTGCGATAGCAATAAGCCCCATACGGGGTAATGAAATCAGTATTTATTTGATCATCCGGGTTCGAGGGTATCTAGTGGAAGCCATAATACACATCTACAAATGACAATAGCTCACAACAGCGGTCAAGTTAATGACCTGATCTATCCTTGACAGTGGGAATGGATCTATTGGATACGCCTTATTCAGGTTCGTGTAATCGATACACATACGTCACACCACTGCTACATTCAGATCATCTTTCTTCTTTTCCACCAGCACCAGACTAGACGGCCAATCCTGGTAAAGCACTTCCATGATAAACCTGGCTACAAGGAGTGGAGCTATCTCATCTCCAATGACTTTTCTCCTATCTTCGGCGAAGTGGCGGAGAGGTTGCTTCACCCGCCTTGCGCCGGGTCTGACGTGCAAAGAGTGCTCGGCCAACTCCCTCGACACACCTTGCAGATCCTGTGTGGACCAAGCAAAGATATCCCGATTCTCACGGAGGAAGCTGATGAGCTCGCTTTCCTGTTTGTCGCCAAGGCCCGCACCAATTGTCACGGTGCGCTCTAGAAACTGATCATCAATTGGTACCTTCTTGGTATCTTTTGTCAGCTGAAATGACACAATTCCATGCGGGCTACTCAGAGCCAGCATATTCAGCTTCGCGGACTAAGCCAGTGCCGCGACCTCTTGGATCCTTTTCTTATCTCGAGCTATCACCAATGACTCGGCCAGGTTTGATCCGACTAAGGCACATTCCATGGAGTGCCTGAAGGCCCCTGCTATGGTGATGACCCCATTTGGTCCTGGCATCTTCATCTTTAAGTAAATGATGTGGTCACTTGCCATAAACTTTGAAAGATCTGTCCTGCCAAGTAATGCATGGTAGCTGCTGTCGAAATCCAAAACCTCGAACTCCAAATTATCTATGCGACAATTGTCTCTTGTGCCGAATAAGACATCAATCCGGACCTTTCCAATAGGCTCAGAGGACAAACCCAGCATAATGCCATGAAAAGTGGTCTTCGTTGTTTGTAGCATGTTCTCTGATACTCCCAACTTGTGCATGGTGTCCTTGTATAATATATTGATCATGCTGCCATTGTCCATCAACACCTTGGAGAACTTCACGTTAATGGTTGGCCCGATGAAAGTTGGGTCAAGCACCAAAGCGTATGATCCAGGACTCGGCATGAGCCTACGGTGGTCCTTGATACTCCATGTGATTTCCTGGCCAGACTAATGCATGTACCTCGACACAGTCGGCATAACCGCATTGACCTCCATATGCCAGCGTCACATGCTCTGCCTATCAGTTTCTTCCGTGGTAAACACACAATAGGCTTTATGATGCTCCTTGTACTCATTTCTTTCGTCATTACCAGGTTTTCCTTGGTTCCACTGATTCTGGTTTCCACTTGGTGTGCTGCATTCTTTCTGTCATGGTTATCATACCTTGGTGGGGGCAGTGGCAACATTAGTTGCTGTGCATTTTCTCTAGAGAGCTGTTGCTACTGAGGTGCATCGTGTCGAGGTGCCTGCGCTTCCCCATGCTAATTTTCCCTATATTCCTCATCCACTCACATTGCCGAGTCGTGTGGTTCGTCGGGTTACTTGTTAGGCGTGTGAAATTTGCATGGTTGATCCAGCATAGCCTCATACATATACCTTGGCCTATCTTTCCTTTCTTGCCATTGCTTTTTCTGTTCACTGGTCCAAGGCTTCTTGCCATCATTTTTCTGTGCCCACTATTGGCCTCCTCTCTTTTGTCACTTGATGTTCCCAACTCCGTGTTGATCTTGCTCCACTGCTGCAACTTGGTGTGAACCATGTCTATAATCCAACCTTTTGTGTCTCCTCTTACCCTGGAAATCATTTCACCGAGATGATTTGGCTCCGTCACGAGGGTAATATTCCTCATTTGACTCGCTTGACATAAGCCGAGGTTGAGTTGGATCACCCAATGCATACGAGTCGGCAATTCTGATTGTTTCAGCTAACGTAATTGGCATATCTCTTTGGAGCCTTTGCCACATCATACTTGCATATCTGCATCCTTGTGAGTACCAAGCAGTAGCTTGTGACTCGATCACCCCCTCGCATGAATTGTGCATGTTGCACTAGCAAGTCAGAAACTCCCAGTATGTCTCATTCGGCCTCTGCTTAAACATTTCCAGCTTCTGTGGCCTGTTCGGCCTCTTGTATGTGCTTGTGAAATTACTAATAAACATCTCCTCAAAATCTATCCAGTAGTTGATGCTTCCTGCCGGCAGATTATTAAGCCATATTCTATCTAGTCCTTCCAGCATCTGAGGTAGGTAACTCACGGCCCATATCAAATTTCCCCAGGCAATGTTTACCGCCGTTGCATAATCAATCAACCAATCTTCTGGCTTGGTACTTCCATCATATGTATTTGTCCCTCTGGCCAACTGGAAGTTCAGCACAGGAGGTTCTCTCATGATATGAGGTCCAAAGCATGCTGGACCCGGATGACCTTGCCCTTCCATTATTTCTGACCTGTAAATCCTGTCCAGTTTCAACCTTGCATCATCTGGCTGCAGATTCCTGTTTCCTAGCCTCGACCCTATCACATGATGATCCGGCCTAGGATACCTGACATTGGACATTGTCGAATAACCATCATCGTATCTGTTTTGACCTGGATTAACATATTGTTGTTGCATAGCTAGGCCAGAACTTTGCTCTTGCCGAGGTATGTACTGTTGTTGCTGCCGAGGTGGATTTTGTCCTGCTCCTGCCGAGTTACGTTGTCCGGTATTTCCATACCCATCGTTTCCGTGTGTTGCATGGCCTTGACCGAGGTTACGTCGTCTTCCTTTACCTCAGCTGGCACTATGTCGATCCTCATGACACTGTATTACTTTTCCTTTCCCTGCTCTTGCCAGGTCATATATGGGACAATCTTCTTATTTTTTGTTCCCGAGGTCACTACATCTTATCTTCTTGGGCCATCATGTGGAGATGACGCTACCCCAACGGATTTTGATGGAGTACCCCTGCCAAATGAACGAATTTGGAGCCTCCTGCCCTGGCCGAGTTTGCCTTGAGAAACTCCTCATTCTGTTTGTTAGCAACTTTTACTAACTCAATGACTCTTTCTTGCTGCCTTTTCCGGGCTTCACCGGTCAGACCCTCTAACTTGGACAATGCTGCATATGCCGCCCTGTGATTCGTTGTCGGGGTGGTATACCTCGGTAGGCCCATGAACATGGGGTTACCTGATTCCCCTAGCCTAGGCACATATTCCTTGTCTATCTCACCAATGAGGTTTCTACCCCTAATCTTCACACCATCCATACAGGCGGGACTAATCATGTTTACCTTTGCGTACTCGCGCAATGTGATGTTCAATGACTGCTGAAGCACTGCTACTCTCTTTGCCCCTCTAACATTTTCAGCCGGCTCTCCTCTAGCTCGGCATGTGCTTGAGCCGGATCTACTTAGGGCTATAGGAGTATTGAGACTCTCTATTACCTGCAGCAAGATGTTATGTGGTCTCTCTAACGGTGGACCTCTAGCCCTACGTACCTTGGGGGTTGTCTCTGGGTCTTATGCTAGATCTTTGCTTGCTCCCGCGTCAGGCGCCGTCATAATCACCTCGACGCAGCTAGCGGGGCGAGTGATACACGGACCGCGAGCCACGCTGAGAGGAGGTTCTCCTTCCTCGAGGACGTGCTGTGGGTGCACACATGACTCATCGACACACGATGTATATCTTCTGGGCGCAGAAGCTGATGAAGAGCCCGTTGCATGAAAGAGGACGGTTGCCGAAGCTGCACGCATTGTCTTTGATGTAGTCCAGTGCACTGAAGCGCTGAACGAGCCCGGAGAGGATGTGCTCCCCGGTGATGATGAAGTTTCCCGTCTAGATCTTGACTCCACCTAGCACCGTTGATGGCCCCACGGTGGGCGCCAACTATCATGGTAGAGTCACGGTAGATGCCATGGATAGGCTAAAGTTGGGGCCAATGTGTGCTAGTGGTATCCACGGAGGGATAGTGTGGTGATTCCACACACGAAGGTTTGTATTCTCTAGATCTCTCAAGGTTATAGATGCTCCTTGAGTTGTATTGAAGTGAGGAGGAAGATGAAGTTCTTCTCTACCCACCTCTCTCTCTAGGGCTCTCCCTCTAGTAAAATTGCTTCCCCCTCCTTCGAGGTCTTGGCTCACCTTATAAAGAGGTGTCCAGGTTACACATAGGGCATTTGTGTAGAGCATATTCTAGGAATATTCTCATCCCGAAATAGCAAAGTGGTTCTGCTCTTTTCCTTAGTGTAAGCCACACAGAGCCGGTGGCGTAAGCCTCTCTGTGGTCGTGTCGTAAGCCTATGTGGCGCCACGTTACCCGACCGCCAATGGTCAAGCGACGTCACCTTTGTCGGACCGTACCTCTGGTCCTTGCCTCTCTCTCTTCTGCACTCTCTATAGTGGCTCCAGAGATAGAAAAGCACTGACCAAGGGGAGGTTCCTTCCTTCTTCTATAAACCAAGTAATAACCCAGCTGCTGCCTGGTTAACTGGGCCTTGATGGTACGTGCAAACAAGTAATACGGTGGTGCCGACATACACTATATGTCGGCTGAGGTTATGTTAGGTGGACACACCCATGCGTAAGTTGGCCATAACTCGGCTGGCCTTCAGGTACCTTGGTCAGCACTTGGTTTGACTTTGTTATACCTCGGCTGGCACTGTCTTTATGCCCCGACTCGACCCTCCATGGGGTCATCCCCCAACAACAAGGCACGACAATCACTCCTTCGACACCATCACCATAAGGCACCTTC
The DNA here is from genome assembly GCA_910589775.1 of Avena eriantha. Lineage (NCBI taxonomy): Eukaryota > Viridiplantae > Streptophyta > Magnoliopsida > Poales > Poaceae > Avena > Avena eriantha. The sequence continues at coordinate 289,973,927 of OU342741.1, forward strand.
CACTACTAGTGCCACCACCAAAATGGCACCAAGAGCAAGCCTTCTTCCACACCATAAATCTTCAACACTAACACTTCAAGTTCAAGATTAAGCATCCAACTACAAGAGATTCCATGCAACTTCTTCTCCATGCACTCCAAGAATGTCATTCAATCCAGAGATGGACCTCTAGTTTGCTAAGTTGGACGAGGCCATAAAAAATATGACCCCCCAAGAGATAGAAGAAAACAAGTTACTTTGCAAACAATTGGATGCAATGGAGAAGATGGAGTCAAGCACCAATACTTCCTATATGAGTGCAAACACCACAATGGCACCCAAGGTACAAGACGGCGACAAGGTTGAGAATGATGAGCATGGGATCTTCCCTTCACCAAAGGAGGCGCATGGAGTTGAGAGAACCAAGCCAACCCCTATATGCTTGAGTGATGATGTGGTACCAATCCCATGTGAGTATGTGAGTCACTTAGCCCACTTGAGTGAGAACAAGAGTGAGATGAGTGACTCCACCATACGTGAGACTGAGTGCTTCCACTTGGAGGGCATGCGTGATACACCGAGTGAGTTGAGAGTGGTAGTTGATAGGTCATGTGAGACCACTTTGATTTCTTATGACTTACTCTCTACCTCTAGTGTGTTTCCTCATGATGTGCTAGGTTTCATGGATCAAGAAGCGCCAAGATTGGAGATGATGATGCCTCCTACCGAGAAGATGTACATGGTGGATGAAGATGATACCCTCTCCATATTGGATGATGAAGTCGCCCACATGGAGGCCAAGACTACCAGAACACCCACTTCATATGAGAGGTATGAAGAAGGTAAAAATATGGGTGTTGATGATGTCATGATCCCACTAGTGGACATGATGATTTGCATGTTATGGATGATACTTGTGACATGACATATATTCCACTCTTATTCCCATGTGTTTATTTTGATATTAATTATGATGACCATGTGGAATCCTTTTATTTTCATGATATTGCCATAGACACAATATGCGCTAAACAATACGTTGATGATATAATTGCTTGCACTTTGTTGAACAATTTCTCTTTCCAATGTTTTTCTTGCAATGACGTTAGAAACAATATACCTTGGACTGTGCTTTGTTATGGATGTTTTACAATATCTCCCATTGCTAGCAATAATATGGATGATTGCTCTTCACTTGTTTTGCTTGCAACAATAATTATCATATGATTTCTATTGAGATGGCCCCCATAGCTTTCTCAAAATTTAGAGATTTTGGTAAATGCCATGATAAGCATGTTCCCCACTTGCATACTCACCATGCATCTATTTACACTTGATTGACATTAATGGTGAACTACACAAGAAGAGATACGTCATGATGGATGATGGGTTTCTCTACCATGCACGCATGTTCTTCCTTTTGTGTTTGATGTGTGTAGGTACCCACACGAGAATTTCAACCTCGGTTGAGCACGAGTTGACAAAAAAGATCTCTAGAGAGCATCCCACAAGTGAGTACAAGATCGAACACAGCTCTAATACCTTTTGAATGATTTGCATATTTCATGTTGAAAAATTGCTCTTTCCTATGGTTTGCTTGCAAGCATGTTGATCGTATTCTTTCACCTTGTGGCAATCATGTTTCGTTGCTATTGGATATTGATGATTTTTTCTTGCAACAAAAATGTTGAAAAATTTCTCTTTCCGATGTTTTGTGTGCAACCATAATGCCAATATGAGCATGTATTGTCATGAGAGCTTCCAAGTATCTCATATTGTTATTGCAACAAACATTAGGACCACTTGCTCTTTCATATGGTTTGTTTACAAACATGTTGTTTTTGCTTCCCCTTGCGATACACATACCGCCATGCTATTTTCTTTTGATGATTTGTGTATGGCATCCAACATGTTGAACAATTTATCTTCCCAATGGTTGGTTTGCACACATAATGATGTTGATTTGGATATCCTTCCTCGTGTGTTTTTGCCGAATTCTCCTATTCTTGCATCAAATATGTTGACCAATATTTTAGTCAATTTATTGGAGCGCCACACTAAGACGCTGTATGGAGTTTTTGAGTTCCCACAATTGGATGGTGTTCAAACAATTTTCATGCACTTTGACCTTGCATATGCATTTCATTTGCTATACTTGAGTTCTGCTAATAGTGTTGTGAACAAGAATGGACATGCCACAAATGACATGCTCCTCTATCACAAACAAACATATGTTTCTTGGCCTTTGTTGTATGAAGTTACATTTCTTACGCTCAACCTCTACTAACCATTAGTTAACATGACAAATCGAAGAGAGTTACCTAGGGCTGCCCTTCAATGAGCTATCTCTACATAATAAGGTGACTTCCTTCTATTTGAGGACTTATGCTATAATCTTCATAAATTGGCTATGCCTTGAAGGTTGCTTCACTTTTCTGGTGAGATTTGTAGGTGAAGGAAGATTGAAGTGTTGTCAAGTAAATCTTCCCGAGGACGACTATATGGTGAACCATAGGATCAAGAAGGTCTCTCGACATCCTCTTCTTAGTGTTGAGCATGAAGAGTCGAGGAAGACTCTTTTTTAAGGGAGGGGGGCAAACTAATGTGACCCGACCTATGGTCGTTACCAAATCAAGGTCTCCAACTTATGCCAAGTCGTCATGGACTCCAAAGGTGAATCTGTTCCTCTATGCAAGCTCACTTCCTACCATTTTGAATGGTATACTACTTCATACTCCGCCCCATATTCATGATAGGTTCATACTGACAAGTACAGAGGCAAGGGAGGAAGCCTGGAGCACCAAGACCGACAAGACGGAGGCTTGGAAGAGAAGAACGAAGAGGCAGAGCCAAACCGGTGAAGGCTCTGGCGTCACCGAACCCACCGCCGGAATTCTTGGCTATAGAACCGGCGGGCCAAAACCGACGCCGACTAAACCGGCGCCAGAACTGGCGGACCGAAAATCCAGCCGAAACACACTGTTGTATGCCATTCCGGTGAAGGACCGGAATAACCGGCGACGACCAGAATTTTCTGCGCTAGATCTGACGCGACCGGAGTTATTGCCGGAAATCCCGTATGCGCACGGATCTGGGTTTGATGCCTTGGAATATTCCCTTTACTTACCCCTTTGCCTAAACTACTTCTAGTGGCTGGCCTATAAATAGAGCCCCACCCTAATGTATCCCTTAGGCATAGATGATAGACTAAGGACACCCCATTTGTGGAATCTCTAGTTTTGCCTCATCCCCTTACCAAAGGGGACCGACTATCATCACCATCTCGTTGCAGTTTTGATCACGCCTCCCTCGTTGTACAAGGTCTACTTCTGCGAGTGCGTGAGCGTAGTTGTCAAGACCCTCTCCAAGGTGTTCTTTCCTCTCCACTTGGGATAAAGGGAGAACATTGACCGATATTTCCTTGTGAGGATTCAATCGGACCGTTGGCCACCGGTAGGAGTAATCGTCCTTGTATCGTGTTAGTTTTGCATGCGTTCATCGTGTTCTTCGCGAGGTGTGAGTCCTCTTCTGCTACCTTCTCTCTTTCCCCTCACTTTCCAATCGACTTGACCATGAGATCCGTGAAGATCGGTCCACCCACTAGGTTAGCCCTCAATACCTGAGCTCCACAGGTTTCTCCATGTGCATTGTGTTAACTCCTAGTAATCGTTCGATTTAATCTCTGGAACCACTAATCATTGCGGTTGCACTTCACCTTTTCCTACTATTTGGTAAGAACTTGTAAGAGCTTTGTATATTGCTTGACGGATTACACGTGTTTCCACAATATTTCCGTACTCGTAGGCATAAACACATGTGCTTTTAAGGACTAACCATGGCAGATATACCTCTTGAACCGGCCAACATGATGAATGAAGAGATGCATGCTGACTTCACCAAGCTTTTGGTAGGGCGTGCGCAAGATGTTGATACAAGACTGGAGGATGTTGACTTCAAGCTCAACGAAACCATTGACAAGATGAAAGGGCTAGAGAAATTCTTCAATGAGAAGATCGATACCAGGTTTTAGGAGATCCTCAGTAGGTTTCCTGCACATGCTGCTGCACCACGCCCTCAGCGGCATTTACCTGACACCGTGGGACTTGCATGACACATTCCTGTTGCGGGACACCATTGTAACACCCTTGAATCGTCCCTATGCAAGTTTTAGCGATTCTCGCCAAACTCACATAGAAGCGATTCAAAGGTGCCCACTAGGCACTTGCGTGTGGGTGCAAAACGAAGTAATACCATTACACAATAGTTTATGATGGAACCCACTGAAACATACATATACAACAACGACTCATCAAGTCAAGAATACAGAGATACAATACAAAGATCCAAATCACCTTGAAAATGATACACATCTAAGTACGGATAAGAAGCAAGGGTAACCCTGCTAACGACGTCGATATCAAACCTGCTAAAACAAAAGGGGTGCCGAGAAAGCCAAAGGAAAAAGAGAGCGGTCAGTACTAAGGCTAGTACACGGTGAGTCTAGAATTCGGCGGCTCTCGCCTACATAGGTATGGTGGGCTGAAGAGGCATCGAAGCATGCACTAAACAACCTATAGAGACTCGATTCAATTGTCGGCTACTAGAGAGGGATAAGAAAGACCTATTCAGATCCAACCAGATACTAACACTAAAACATAACAACCCTGGTATTTCCCCCTTGATAACAACCGAGGAAGTCAAACCGAGGAACTCACACAGTTGGCAGTTTTATTTATTCCATTGTAGTTGCAACACTTACTAGTCAGATATAGATAGCATGAGTCATCCTGATACCAGAAGTAGTGGATAGTTTTAATTAACCATTCCGTTGTAGTTGCAATACTTACTAGTCAGATACAATTAGCATAATACATCCCAAATCTGGCAATTGTTGGCACTTTTATTTACTCATTCTGTTGTAGTGAAAATGATTACTATACATGTTAAATTCAAATTTATAGCACTACTTTAGTTATGGTTGTCTATGTTCGAGAAACTGTGCTCCAAATCATCCATAACCATGGACACGGCTTTCAGAAAGATTTACCCTGCAAAGGTGCACAAATAGCAACACACACACAATCAACCTCAGGAAGAACCAAATAAAACGCAACGAGGCCTCACGACAATGCATTCATAGGATTCATAAATTATTTCAGGCGGGGACCCCATTAAGATAACCACAATGAGGTTGGCCTGCTCCAAGACGGACCCAAGGTTTGCGCCAATGGCTGTAAACGACTAGGAACCCGAAATTTTGACTAGGCTTGTCGATACCGCAAAAACACTTCACAATTCCTAAATAGTACATGTGCTCCACGCACAATCGTAAATAAAGCAGTAAAGCATGGCATAAGTACAGGATAGTAATAAAGCCCCAAACTAGTTTGTGGCCCCAAGAAATAAAGTGTGAATCAAGCTCAGGCAAAGGGGGATCCATAGGGTCTCCCGTATGTAGATAGTGCAAATAGGCAAGGAAGAATGAAGTAGTCGGGGCCTATGAGACACAGGTGAGCGGTTAAAAACCAAATATTAGCTATTTCTCACTGATGCCTCTGCATTATTATATCTATTCCTAGCATTTTAATTATCAAGTTTGTATTTAAAGCCATGATCATCAACAACATTAAGCATGTGGCAACCTCCAACAACTGTGGAACTCGACGACTCGAACCAACACCTGAGCAAGCAATTATGACTCGCAAGGCCAACTGTCTACCAAACAACAAGTAATAGGATGTGTCCAAGGAAATATAGAGGCTACAAGGAATATAAATGGTGCACCTAAACTAAAGTTCCGCAACACGGATAGCAATAGATCAACAGGAGGAAATAAATACTATAAAAGAAAAATAGGTACAAAGGGGGAAAATGCTCGCCTGGGAAACACTGCCGAAGATACATTATCTGAAGAACTTGTTGATACTCACATCCACTCATCGGCCTAATCCAGGAAGAAGCAAAGCACTAAAACAAACACCGGATGCACTATTTAATTCAATGGCAGAAGATCCGGCATGTTCATGATATGATGCATGACATGTCAAAGATGCGATGCAATTAGGCAATATTAAGTGGAACTGGTGTCCCGACGATTAATTAGATAGTTCATGTTGTTTAGATACCCCGCAATTTAAATGTTGTCTTAACAAGGCAAACATAGCACCGGTGCGCTACACAAATTTAAATAGAGAAAAAATAAGACTAGAGTTGCCCACATATGGTCTCCATATTTAATTATGAGATGAATCGACAACATACCCCAAACAAATTAATATGTATGCGAGCATGAATAATTTAATATTCAACAAGTATATATCATATGTATTAAAAAAAATTGGTCTTGGAAAAGGGGTCACACATTTTGGAGATCTTGGGTGCCAAGGGTTCAACGGGGTTCGGATTCGGCTTTCAGATCTCCAGGATCGGGGCTCAGGAACCGGGAAGGAGGTCTTGGGTTTGGCGAGATCGGGTTCTGTCTTCGGGGTTGATCTTCAGGTCTGAGGCCTTGATGTTCCATGAAGGAGGTCTTGAGGTTCCGGAGTCGGCCTTAGGGTCCGAGAAGGAGATCATGGTGTTCCGTGTAGAATATCTTGGGTGTCTTATCCGACCTGTAGATTTTATACACCAACATGTCGTAAACATTTTCGAGAGATTATTGCCGAAGATCACACTATCACACCACACCATCCTGTCAGTACCACCACCCATCAAAGTAGGCTGGCCCTGAGTGCAGACTTGGTCAGGCCAAGAAGCACACGAGGGTGACCTCTTGTAGAGAAGGAGACAACAACCACTAATGGTGGATAGCTAGATCGAGGTAGACGTGGTGGGGAAGGAACTTGCAGGCTTGGTCTTGGACTCACGGAGAAGGCCATGACGGCGAGGTCGACCAACAACACAACGACACAGGAGCACGATGACGGTCTTGCCGACAGGAGGCTACATGGACCATGTGCACAGAGGGATAAGCGACGGAGACACATGGCAGGAGCTTGTCCAGGGACACAAGAACACAGCAATTCTCGCATGTTGGTCAGAGAAGAGCTAGGCAATGGTGAAGTACGGGGCGCTGGTGACGGCGTCAGGAGACGAGGCCGGGATGGCCAGGGCAGGGTCAATGCGAGGTGGCCAGGGACACGGGCGGCGTGGATGACCCAAGGCAACACAGAGCTTGGGGAGGGCGGCGAATGGAGGGCTCGGGGCGGAGCTTGCTTGGGACGGTGGCGACGCTAGGGTCCCGCGAGGCGGCGCTGGTGGCGGGGAAGGGTGAGGATGAGATCGGGTCGAGGACGAGGACACGTAGGTCGGGCACGCATGCGTGCGCAGGCAGCGAGGTTCTAGGGCACGCTAAGGACGAGCTAAGGCAACATCGAGGCACGTGGTCAAGGACAGGAGGGCCGAGGTGGAGCTGGTGGTTGTGGCCTGATGCGGGGAGGCGGGGTGGCGACTAGAGGTAGTGCGGCAAGGTTGCAGGCGAGGTCGGGGTAGCGGGGTCGACGCGGTTAGTGCCGACGGTCGAGGACGGCGATGCAGGCATGACGCACGCCGGCTCGGGAGATGCGCGCGGCGGCGACTGCAGAGGGAGGTGATGGTGGGGTGAGGCGCAGTGGGCGGCGCTAGCACAGGGGATCAAGGGAGGCGGACTGGAGGTTGGGGAAGGAGGGGCGTGGTGGTTGTCGCGGGTGGGATGGCCAGGTGCGGGACGTGATGTGGGGGTGGGGCTGGGTCTCATGTTGTCTCGAGGGAGGGCGAGGCATCGCGACGAGATCGTGTGGATCCCGTGCGGTGGGTGCGGGACCGGGAATCGCAATGTGGTGTAGTGCACGCAAGCGTTGGGGCAGGGGTTGGGTCTGCTGCACGCTTCGGTGTACCGTGCTAGAGGGTGAGGTCCAGGCAAGTTGGCATGCAGGCAGGAGCATGCCGTGCGGGGCTTGCACACATGTCGACATCAATGGGACATTTATCAAGGTGATCATCGATGGAGGAGGTTGCCACAACCTTGCTAGCACTGAGTTGTGTGAGAAGCTCAACCTCACCCTCCATCCACACAAGCACCCCAACCACGTGCAATGGCTAAATAACCAAGGGTCTATGAAGATCAAGAATATCGTCTCAGTAACATTCTCAATTGGTCCTTACAAAGACACGTTGGAGTGTGATATAGTCCCAATGACGGTTTGCCTTATGTTGCTTGGTCTACCATGGTAATTTGACAAAGGTTCTCTACATGATGGTCGCACACATGTATACACCTTCAAATGGCTTAACAAGACATGTGTTTTGGAATTGATGACTCCTAGCCAAATAATTGCGGACAATGCAAAGGCTTTATCAAGGGCGCAAACCACAACACCTTCTTGTGAGAAGAGTGGTAAGCAAGAGAACCACCTCATAGGGAGTGAGAGACACATGCCTAACTCGAGTGAAAAACCTAAGAGTGTTTTCTTGACACCAAAAATGATATGAAAGATGTGAGGAAGAAACCATCCATCTTGCACTACGTCCTCATTTGCAAGGGACTAGCGAAAGGAACTAATGACTTGACAAATATTCCTCCCTCTTTGATGATTGTTTTGCAGGAATTCAATGATGTTTTCCTGGAAGATGTCCCATATGGACTACCTCCTCTACGCGGAATCGATCATCCAATTGATCTCATTCTCGGTGCACCTCTTCCAAACCGCACTGCCTACCGCACAAACCCGGAGGAGACGAAGGAGATTGAACGTCAAATCAACCAACTCATCTCCAAAGGTTTTATTCAAGTATGAACTAGTCCAAGTGCATTGCCCGTGATTCTTGTTCCAAAACCAGATGATAGGTTGTGGTTATGCACGGACTACCGTCCTATCAATGCTATTTCTGTGCAGTATCGACATCCCACACCACGTCTCGATGATATGCTTGATGAGTTGTGTGGAGCCACTATTCTCGATAATTGATCTTCGTAGTGGTTACCATCAAATATGCATGGCGGAAGGTGATGAGTGGAAAACCGCCTTCAAGGCCAAACTTGGTCTCTATGGATGGTTGGTCATGCCTTTTGGCTTATCTAATGCCCCATCCACCTTCATGCGCCTTATGAATCATATTTTGCGTTCTCTCATTGGAAAAAGTGTTGTTGTCTATTTCGATGATATACTTGTTGAGGAACATGTTCCACATGTAAAGGAGGTCTTGCACATGTAAAGGAGGTCTTGCAAATCCTTTGACATGAAAAGCTATATGCTAATCTTCCCAAGTTCACTTTCGCTAAAGACAAGTTGATTTTTCTTGGATTTGTCGTTTCTTCGAAGAACATTGAAGTTGATGTTTCCGAGGTAAAGGACATACGAGATTGGCCCCTCCCCACGAATATGAGTGAACTTTGAAGTTTTCATGGGTTGGCTGGTTTCTATTGTCGCTTTGTGAAAGACTTATCTACCATTGCTTGTCCTCTCAACGAGTAGACCAAAAATAATGTCACCTTCATGTAGGGTAAATCACAACAAAAAGCTTTTGATGAAATTAAAAATAGGCTCACTAAAACACCTCTTCTTGTGTTACCGGATTTCACAAAAACTTTTGAGATAGAGTGTGATGCTAGTGGTATTGGCATTGGAGGAATCCTCACATAAATGGGCGTCTTATTGCCTACTATAGAGATAAACTTGATGGTTCTCGCCTTAACTATCCGATTTATGACAAAGAGATTTTTGCCTTAGTACGTGTGCTTGAAGTTTGGCAACACTATCTTTGGCCTAAGGAATTTATCATACATTCCGACCATGAGTCGTTGAAATATCTCAAAGGCCAAGCCAATTTGAGTAAGAGACACGCTAAGTGGGTTGAGTTCGTGGAGTCTTTTCCGTACATTGTCAAGTACAAGAAGGGCAAAGATAATGTAGTTGTGGATGCTTTGTCTTGCAAGCACACAAGCCTTCTTACTCGACTCAAAGTAAGCGTGTTGGGTCTTGATGAAATCAATACTTTGTATGCATCCGACCCCTTTTTTGGACCAATTTTCGCAAAGTGCTCCATTGATAAAGGAATTGATGATTTCTATTTACATAAAGGCTTTCTACTTAAACAAAACAAGCTTTGCATTCCTAAGTCTTCTCTTCAACTTTTGCTTCTCCAAGAATCACATGGTGGAGGCCTCATGGGTCACTTTAGCCATGACAAGACACTGGACATGCTCGCCACTCATTACTATTGGCCCAAGATGAAGTGAGATGTGGAGCACTACGTTCAACGATGCACGACATGCTTCAAGCTAAGTGTAAGTCTAACCCATTTGGTCTTTATATGCCATTGCCTATATGTAACTACCTCGGTGAATTACGCTCTTAGTTACATGCCTGGATGAGCGAAAGTGGTTAAAATAGTACGGTGGGGCCCAGAGCCACTCACGGTAGACCTTTCGGCTGTCCCAACCACTTTCAGAACATCAGGACAAGAACGAGCGGCGTAATCGGCAGGCGAAGGGATCAACTACATACACAAGTGAGTATGTATGCAAGCCACATACAACAGTTCTCAGAGCCATTCCATCTAAAAGAAATAGAAATATTGCAACGCCATACGGCAAGATTCAAATACCCTAGATAGAGATAATATTTTAGGATAGTTCCTCATACATCAAACATCAGAGTATCAGGCGGAAGCGGAAAACAAGATCCGAGTACGGATAAGAAGCAAATCGGCACAAGATGCCACATAAATAAACACATCCCGCCCACATATCTCACGGATCCCCGTTCCCGGAATCTCTACACCGAGTGATCGTTGCCAACATCATCTGTCTCCTCCACCCAGTATCCTTCTTGCGAATACACCTATTCATCTGAATCAAACAATTTATCGTGTGAGACCCTAGGGGTACTCAGCAAGTCTTTATGCCGCTAAAGGGGACACAACATGGGGTGACGCAATTGCAGCAAAAGATAATAACTAACAAATCTATAGATACTCGCTAACCATCCGCCTAACCAATGATAGACGGATGTCCGTTAATTAAGAACAACAGTTATAACAGTATAATTAACAGAGCCATCCTCCTCCACGCTTACCATCGAGGAAGCGGACGGACAACCCCCATCCGTTGGCAGTTTTATTAACCATTCCATGAGTATTGTACTATTTACTAATCAGGTACTTAGTCAAATTAAAGCGGCACTTTAGTTATACTTGTCTATGATCGAGAAACTGTGCTCCAAGTCGTCCATAACCGCGGACACGGCTTTCAGAAAGATTTACCCTGCAGGGGTGCACAAATAGCAACACACAGTCGATCAACCTCGGAAAAACCAGCTCAAAACCCAACGAGGCATTCACGACAAAGCGATCACAGGATTCAGAAATATTTCAGGGGGCCACCCCATTAAGCTACCCGCAATGAAGTTGGCCGGCTCCGAGACGGACCCAAGGTTTGTGTCAATGGCTGTAAACGACTGGGAACCCGAAAGTGTGACTGGGCTTGTCGATACCGCGAAAACATTCCACGATCCAAAACAGTACAATCTTAATAAAACAGTAACATGGCATAAGTACAGGATAGTAATAAAGCCCCAAACTACTTTGTGGCCCCAAGAAATAAGAATGAATCAAGCGTTGGCTCAGGGGGTTCCATAAGGCCTCCCGGATGTGGATAGTGCGAATAGTCAAGGAACAGGAATCAAGTACTCGGGGTCCTACGGGACACAAGTGAGCATGGAAAACCAAATAGCAGATATTGCTCACCGGTGCCTCTTTCATTAGTTATCCCATTACTACTCAGGTTATATTGTTTAGGTACCTCATTATTCATCAGACGCTCACATACCCTACACATGCTTTTCTACGACTCGCATGGCTCAAAGAACTCCTGTAGTAATGGCTCATGGGATGGAGGAACAAGCTTCGGTGGGGTTTAAAAGTAAAGGCTATGCAGTACTTGGGTTCAATTTAATGCAATCGCGACTCAATGATGCAAGAATAAGATAGAGGCTATAGGTACTATATGTATGCAAGCATGTGGTAGTGCTTGCCTGGCAGCTCAGTTGAAGCGAGAGATGGATCTGGGTAGAACTCCTGTGATTCCTGGTAATTCTCCTGCTGGGCGTCTATTCGAAGAAGAACCAAACAAACAAGGGCTAACATAAATAAAGTGCACAAGCATATGAATTAAAATGCGACAAGCAAACAAGCATGCCATGATGAATGATGCACAATTTACATGGCTTTAAAGTAGCATGGCATGGTGAGGTGTGGGGTACAAGAATGAAGCATTTTATTATTTGTTTAGTCAGGTTTTATTGCCAAAAATAGTTCTGATTTTTAAATATGGTATGATGCATGCTTCAATTCAGAACAAGGAGTGCATAGGTAGAACGGGCTCGTCGCGCTGATCGATTTAGACATATTATTTGTCAAATTTGGAGTTGTAGAATTAAAGTTATTAATTTATTAAGAAAAAGGGCATTTTAATCATCTCGAAAAGTTAAAGTTCTCAAATAATATTTTGAATGGCATATTTGAATTCCTCACATTTTTCTGATTCAAAAACATATATCATTTGTATTATTTGGATTTATAATTTAAAAGTTATTTAAAATATGATTTGAATTTGAATTTAAACAATTTTGAATTTGTTTTGTTAAAACAGATAACCCGGGAAACCTTTTTACACCCAGACGAACTCAACCCAAGTCGCTGACGGGTGGGCCGCGGCTGACTGGGCGAGATCCGCGCGCACAGCTTTTTATACCGCGGGTTTTCCTAGCCACTGAGACTACCAAGTGGGACCAGCGGCTAGGGGTCCACGTGCCAGCGGCTGAGCCCGCAGAGGCTGACAGGTGGGGTCGTGCTGGAGTGCGGGTTGAGTGTACAAAACTGCGGGTGCATTTTGTAAAATTCCCACAGGCACGGACATGTGGGGTCGCGAGTACCGCTGGTTGAGGGTGAAATAAAAAGGGGGGGCTATTTGCAAATCGACCACAGAGCCCACTGTAGATCTTCTTCTCGTTCTGACGAAACTATCAGACGCGCGGTGCACGGCACGGTGAGGCGGGGATTCGATCCCGCGACGCGGGGCGCGCGCGCAGAGGAGCAGTACCAGCGCGGTAGAACGGTGTTGTTGACAGGGAGTAGCTAGGCGGCTAGGTGAGGCACTATGCGGGCGCGCGGAGACCGCTCGGCGAAAAGCCCGGCGACTACAGGAAGCAACGGCCACAGAGAGGATGTCTGGGAGAAACGGAAGCTCACCGCAAGGTCGTCGGCGGTGGAGGATCAGCCAGGGAAGCAGCGGATCGGCGGTGAGGCAGGCGAACGGCAGCGCTAGGGTTTCGGGGGACGTCGACGTACTGCGGCAGTTATGGGGCTCCTCCTCCTCGCTAGTGCGTACGGGGCGACGCAGAAGAACCTCCTCGGCCTCCTCGTCCACCTCCACGTCGCGCTCACCGGTTGGAACAAGGAAACGACGGTGGTACTGAGAGCGGCGACCGGAGTTGGAGAAGGAGGGGAACGGGGTAGCTGGGGAGGAGAGGGGAGGAAGGGCACGCACGCTGGTAGATCTGGAACGATGCCAGGACGGAGGGGAGGATAGGGACGGGGTAGGAGGGTGAGGCCGTGGGGTAGACGGTGGAAAAGGTGGCTCGACCCCTTTTTCTCCTCTACCTCACGTGCTCTCCGTGGGAGGCCAGGGCAGGGCAGGGTCGGGTGGAGGCTGCCAGGTGGGGACAGCGTGGTGGTGCGGCTGGGGCCAACATGGCATAGAGAAAGGGAGAGAAAAGAGAGAGGGAGGCTCGGGTTAGCTAGGTTACGAGGGAGTAGATGGCTCGGTCTAGGGTTTGGTTATGTTAGAGAGGGTAGCTGGGGTGGGGCCTGCATGGCAGGGAGAGGGAAGCCTTGGCATGGTGAGAGGAGGGCTAGGTAGATGGGGCTCGGCATGGAGAGGGTTTTGTAGTTAGGGTTTACTAGGTATGCTGATTAGGTTAGAGAGGGAAGTGGAGAGGGTGTTTAGGTTAGGGAATGGTGTGGTGGTTAGGGTTTACTCATTCCCCAAGCAAGATCAATCATGAAAGGGGGGAGGAGTAGGGTTTGATGAAGATATGGAGATGTGAGAGTGAGGTGGGGTAAAGGATTAAAAGATGCATGATCATGCATGGCACTACACATGTGAGAGAGGCTTGATGGGCACCTGGCAAGGTTAAACCAAACAAGGTGGAAAGGTTTGAGAGAGAAGAGGGAGCCCAAAAGAGATAAACCACCCAAAAATCCAAGTAAATCCATAAGAATGGAATGGGGTAGTGCTTGCATGGCCCATGCATGTGTAATAAATGCCATGTGTTAATTTTGTGAAAACAATGCTAATACAACATGGCATTATATACATGCATCCCCAAAATATGGAGTAGAGCCAAACTAAAGAAAATAGAATTTGATCCATCCCACCCACATGAGCTAGAATAAACATCAAAGGAAAAATACAAGCTCATGGGTAATTAGGATGGTGGAATTATAAGGTGGTGACAAAGAAAAGGTGGTGGAGTGGAATAAAAGATATGCCCCCAACTTAATTTGGGCATCAAGCATTTATCAAGAACCAAGTACAATTAATAATGCATATGAGAGAAGAACCAAATCAAAAGGGTTTTATATGATGCTCAAATGCAAGGTGGCATGATGACATGAGCATGATATAATTATGATGCAACAATTATATATAGGAAGTAGCCATTATATTACTAGACCAAGTAGCATTAGAATTGTTAGACAATTGGGATGCTACAACTCTCCCCCACTAAACAGGAATCTTGCCCCGAGATTCTAGGAAGAAGAAGAAGACCCAAAGAGGGTAGGATACTTGGCGCGGAGCTCATCTTCACGTTCCCAAGTGGCTTCATCAACGGAATGGTGCGACCAATGCACCTTGCAGAACTTGATGGACTTGTTGCGAGTCCTTCTTTCTGCGACTTCAAGGATTTTTATGGGGTGTTCTTGATAAGACATATCTTCTTGGAGATTGATGACTTCATGGTCCACGGTCCTGCCGGGATCCTTGAAGCACTTCTTGAGTTGAGAGATATGGAAAACATCATGGACCTTGAGTTTTTCAGGGATCTCAAGAGCATAAGCAACTTCTCCTCTTCTTCCACGAATTTTGAAAGGACCGATGTATCTAGGAGCCAGCTTTCCTTTGATGCCAAAGCGGTGCGTGCCTCCCATGGGCGTGACACAAAGGTAAACGAGATCACCAGGGACATACTCCATGTCCGTGTGCTTTCTGTCATAATTGCTCTTCTGGCGACTTTGAGCAATCTTCAGATTTTCAAGAATGATGTGAACCTTCTCCTCCGCTTGAGTTACAATGTCGGGGCCAAACAATATTCTTTCAGCTGCGCCCGACCAACCCATCGGAGTTCTGCATTTGCGACCATAGAGAGCCTCAAATGGTGCCATCTTTAGACTTTTCTGGAAGCTGTTGTTGTAAGAGAATTCAGCATAAGGAAGACATTCTTCCCACTTCATGCCGAAAGAGATAACACAAGCACGGAGCATATCTTCCAGAATCGGATTGATCCTTTCAACTTGTCCTTGCGACTGAGGGTGGTAAGATGTGTTGAAGTTCAATTTTGTTCCCAAAGCATTTTGAAAACTTCCCCAGAACTTGGAAGTGAAGATGCTTCCATGGTCTGAGGTGATCTCAAGAGGAACCCCATACAGAGAGACAATTATGTTGATATAGAGGTCAGCCAACTGAATTGCAGAAATTGTTTCCTTGACGGGAAAGAAGTGAGCTACTTTAGACAGTCTGTCAATGACAACAAAGATTGCATTGTTGCCCTTTGCGACCTTGGAAAACCAGTGATGAAATCCATCTCTACTTTCTCCCAGTTTCATTCCGGAGGCTTCAATGGTTGTAGAAGACCGGAAGGTTTCTGATGGATAGCTTTAACTCTATGACAGACATCACACTCTGAGACGTACTTGGCACAATATCGTTTCAAACCAGGCCACCAATATTGTGTTTTCAAGTCCATGTACATATTAGTGTCGCCAGGGTGGATAGAAAGAACAGAATCATGCGCCTCCTTGAGAACTTGCTCTCTTAAACCTGGGTAGTTCGGAACAAACATCCGGTGTTCAAAGAAAAGAGTGCCTTGGTTGTCAACGTGGAAAGACTCATACTTCGGAAGCTGAATGTTGGAAATGATCTTTTTAGTGTAAGGATCACCAAGTTGAATGGAGCGAACTTTTTCTTCCAAGAGCGGTGTTGCTAGAAGGTTCAGAAGATACCCTTGATCCACAATTTCAAGGTTGAGCTTGCGGAATTCCTCGCACAAGAGAGGTTGTTGTTCTTCCACCATGAGGTTGTTGACATACGCTTTTCGGCTGAGAGCATCGGCCATGACATTAGCTTTGCCCGGAGTGTAGTTGATGGTCAAATTGAAATCATTGATTGTTTCAATCCACCTCCTTTGACGAAGGTTGAGATCAGGCTGTGTGAAGATATACTTCAGACTCTTGTGATCAGAAAAGATCTCACAACGGTTGCCAAGCAAGTAATGCCTCCATACTTTCAAAGCAAAGACAACTGCTGCGAGTTCGAGGTCATGTGTAGGATAGTTGATCTCATGCGTCTTCAACTGTCGAGAAGCATAAGCAACAACTTGTTTTTCTTGCATAAGGACCGCACCCAATCCTTGCAATGAGGCATCACATAATATCTGGAAAGGCTTTGATGTATCTGGAGGAACCGAGACTGGTGTGGAAGTGAGCTTCTCTTTGAGTGTTTCAAAGCTTGCTTGACATGCAGGAGTCCAAAGGTATTTCTTGCCTTTCTTGAGGAGATCGGTAAGAGGCTTCGCAATCTTCGAGAAGTTTTGAACAAAGCGACGACAGTAACTAGCCAAACCAAGGAAACTCCGGACTTCTTTGACATTTATGGGTGGAAGCCAGTCCATAATTACCTTAATAGTTTCTGGGTTGACGGCAATGCCCTTGGCAGAGATGACGTGACCAAGGTAAGTGACTTGAGGCAGCCAAAACTCACACTTGGAGAACTTTGCATACAGGCGGTTCTTACGAAGCTTGTTTAGGACACACCGAAGGTGTTCTTCATGTTCTTCCTTAGACTTAGAATAGACTAGAATGTCATCCTGATACACCACAACGAACTTATCAAGATACTCCATGAAAACCGAGTTCATAAACCTCGAGAAAGTGGAAGGTGCGTTGGTGAGACCGAAAGACATGACCGTGTACTCATACAGGCCATAGCGAGTGGTGAAAGATGTTTTGGGAACATCTTCCTTGCGAATCTTGATTTGATGATAGCCACTTCTCAGATCAAGCTTAGAGAATGCCACAGCTCCAGCTAGTTGATCGAATAGATCATTAATCTGCGGAAGGGGATATTTATTCTTGATTGTTTTAGCATTGAGAGCCCCATAGTCAACACAAAGTCTATCAGTCTTGTCTCGCTTCTTCACAAAGATGGTTGGGCTACCCCAAGAAGAAGTACTGTGCTGAATGAAACCCAACTTCTCTTGTTCATCCAGCTGACGTTTGAGTTCAGCCAATTGAAGTAGGACCCATTTTATAAGGCCGCTTGGAGATAGGAGCGGTACCAGGTTCAAGTTCAATGACAAACTCGACCTCACGATCAGGAGGCATCCCCGGTATCTCTTCAGGAAAAACATCTAGAAACTCACAGACTGCCGGAACACTCTGAATACCTTCCATAGCATCATCATTCAGAGCCGCCAAAGAGTAAAGCTGAATTGCAGGAGTCAGACCTGGAGAATAGACTATATGACCTTCAGGAATTTTCAGAGAAACCGAACGTTCAACACAATCAATCACAACTTCATTTGTTGTTAACCAATCCATGCCCAAGATGACATCAATGTCAGAATTGCCCAGAATAATTAAGGAAGCCGAAAACGAAGAGCCGCCAATCTTAATTTGATTGCCATGGCTGATCTTGGTAGATAGCAATCTTGCCCCGGGAGAAAGAACCATTAACTTTTTATCCAGCTGGTCTATAACAAGCTCATTCTCATTTGAAAATTTGTGAGACACAAAAGAATGCGATGCACCAGAATCAAACAAAACTCGTGCAGAAACTGAGTTAACAAGATGCATATCCATCACAACTCCAGGTGCATGCTCAGCTTGAGCGACGTTGACACAGTTGGCACGAGCAACCGTAGACCCAGGCTTAGTGTTAATGTTGAGAGCCCGAGGTGGAGGTGCACGGACCATAGGAGAACTTGCCGCAGGTCTTGGAGGTGGTGGTGGAAGAGCTTTGTTGTTCATTCGCCAATTCCAGTGCTGATGCCCAGTGTTTCCACAAGTATAGCAAGCACCAGGTGGACGTGGAGTTACGTAGCCAGGGACTCCGCCAGGCGCTCCAGGGTAGTTGTGGTTGTAGCCCCTGGGAGCCGCAGTGAAGGTGTTTGGTGGCCTTGCCACGTAGCTTGATGGTCTTTGTGGAGCAGGGAGCGACGGTGGGGTGTTAGGAACCTAGACATGACGCTTAGAAGGAGCTGTCATAGCTGAAGAGCTTGCTGCATCACGACTGTGTTTCTTTGACTCCTCAAACACTTGCCTACTTGCTTCTTCCTGCAGAGCTTTGTGTTGGAGTTCCAGAAAAGACGCCGGCCTTGCATGAGTGATTGCATATTTGATGGATGCATTGAGGCCTTTCCTAAACCTCTTTTGCTTCTTCTTGTCATCAGAGATCTCATCGCCACCATACCGAGAAAGGATCATGAAGTTTCTGATGTAGGGATTGACATTGTCAGTGCCCTGCTTGAGGTTGAGAAACACTTCCTTCATCCTTTCCATAACAATTTCTGACAGATATTGCTCTTTGAAAGCAGAAGTGAATTGCTCCCAAGTAGGCTAAAAACCATAGAGGTCTGCCTTGAGGTAATTTTCCCACCAGAGAGCTGCATCTCCCTTCAGAAGGTGAGTGGCACATTTGACCCATTCTTGCTCGGGAACATCCGCAGTCATCAGCAACCTTGACACTTCACGCAGCGAATCATCCGCATCAAGTGGCTGATCAAACATCTCAAATTGGTGTGGGTTGAACTTCAGAAAACTCTTGATGTCTCCTCGCTTGGGAGGTGGAGGTTGCGGGACAAACTCGTTCCTCCTCACGCTTTCCTCGAAGCGCTGCTGGTTCTGCTGCATAGTGCCCAAGGCATTTGCAATACTTGCCAACGCAGCTCCCAGTTCAGGTGGTATGTCCTCCTCAGAACGGCGTGGTGGTGCCATCCCGTGATTGATATAAAACACAAGTCAGTACTATAATGGAGAATGATAATAATCCAAAATAGTAACAAAATGGAATTAACCAAGATTAAATGATACAATTCACTGAGATGATATTAAAATATCAACAAAGTTCAAGGCACCTAGAAGATATTAAGCATAACGCACACGACTGAACAAGGAGTATGGTACACAAGGTAACAAAGAAAAAATTTCCGCAAATTTTGGCATTAAAATACCACTACATGCGCAAAACCACTTAATGAATCAAGATTAGTAACTCTACTGATTCAATATACAAGAGCGAATGATAAAAGTAGTGGTATGGTCACGACTCCATCCCGCACTCAAATCATTACTCCGAACATGAATCAGTAAAACACATATCCCAACACCTTCTTCTTAAGATGAACCTAAAGATTAGTAACTACGGAAACGAACACCCCAAACAAGATAACGTCGGATAACAAAGAGTAAGACAGATCGCAATGGTATACAATGAATCAGATAGATCGCGTCGGTTTACAAAGGCCTGTCGGTATGGAATGTACCGACAGTTGATAACCAAAAGGCAGATAGTGATAACATTTGGATGCAACAGATAGACAAGGAATTCACACACACACACACACACACAACCTATGGTACTACGGAACCCAGAACACGTGAATCCTAGTTTGAATTTTAGAAGAGGATTGAAAACGTTACACTTCCTTACCAGAAAAAGGGTGGGTGGGTGGGTAAGAAGAAAAATGGAAGCAGTCCTACTCTCACGTTTTGTTTTTCCCTAGTATACATAACTACCAAAAATATTTGCTAGACTGACAACGACCATTTTGGCTTAGACCCTGAAGGGCGGGATGGCTCTAATACCAATTGTAACTACCTCGGTGAGTTACGCTCTTAGTTACATGCCTAGATGAGCGAAAGTGGTTAAAATAGTACGGTGGGGCCCAGGGCCACTCACGGTAGACCTTTCGGCCATCCCAACCACTTTCAGAACATCGGGACAAGAACGAGCGGTGTAATCGGCAGGCGAAGGGATCAACTACATACACAAGTGAGTATGTATGCAAGCCACATACAATAGTTCTCAGAGCCATTCCATCTAAAAGAAATAGAAATATTGCAACGCCATACGGCAAGATTCAAATCCCTAGATAGAGATAATATTTTAGGATAGCTCCGCATACATCAAACATCAGAGTATCAGGCGGAAGCGGAAAACAAGATCCGAGTACGGATAAGAAGCAAATCGGCATAAGATGCCACATAAATAAACACATCCCGCCCACAGATATCACGGATCCCCATTCCCACAATCTCTACACCGAGTGATCGTTGCCGACATCATCTGTCTCCTCCACCTAGTATCCTTCTTGTGAATACACCTGTTCATCTGAATCAAACAATTTATCGTGTGAGACCCTAGGGGTACTCAGCAAGTCTTTATGCCGCTAAAGGGGACACAACCTGGGGTGACACAATTGCAGCAAAAGATAATAACTAAAAAATCTATAGATACTCGCTAACCATCCGCCTAACCAATGATAGACGGATGTCCGTTAATTAAGAACAACAGTTATAACAGTATAATTAACAGATCCATCCTCCTCCTCGCTTACCATCGAGGAAGCGGACGAACAAACCCATCATCCGTTGGCAGTTTTATTAACCATTCCATGAGTATTGCACTATTTACTAGTCAAGTACTTATTCAAATATCTCCACTTTAATTTGACTAAGTACTTGACTAGTAAATAGTGCAATACTCATGGAATGGTTAATAAAACTGCCAACGGATGATGGGGGTTGTTCGTCCGCTTCCTCGTTGGTAAGCGAGGAGGAGGATGGATCTGTTAATTATACTGTTATAACTGTTGTCCTTAATTCATGGACATCCGTCTATCATTGGTTCGACGGATGGTTAGCGAGTATCTGTAGAATTGTTAGATATTATCATTTGCTGCAATTGCGTCACCCCAGGTTGTGTCCCCTTTAGAGGCATAAAGACTTGCTGAGTACCCCTAGGGTCTCACACGATAAATTGTTTGATTCAGATGAACAGGTGTACTCGTAAGACGGATACTGGGTGGAGGAGATAGATGATGTTGGAAACGATCACTCGGTGTAGAGATTCCAGGAACAGGGATCCGTGAGATCTGTGGGCAGGATGTGTTTATTTATGTGGCATCTTATGCCGATTTGCTTCTTATCCGTACTCGGACTTGGTTTTCCGCTTCCGCCTGGTACTCTGATGTGTGATGTATGAGGAGCTATCCTAAAATATTATCTCTATCTAGGATATTTGAATCTGGCCGTATGGCGTTGCAATATTTCTATTTCTTTTAGATGGAATGGCTCTGAGAACTGTTGTATGTGGCTTGCATACACACTCACTTGTGTATGTAGTTGATCCCTTCGCCTGCCGATTACGCCGCTCGTTCTTGTCCCGATGTTCTGAAAGTGGTTAGCACGGCCAAAAGGTCTACCGTGAGTGGCCTCGGGCCCCACAGTACTATTTTAACCACTTTCGCTCATCCATGCATGCAACTAAGAGCGTAATTCACCGAGGTAGTTACAATTGGTATCAGAGCCATCCCGCCCTTCAGGGTCTTCGCCAAAATGGTCGGTGTCAGTCTAGCAAATATTTTGGTCGTTATGTATACTAAGGAAAAACAAAACGTGAGAGTAGGACTGCTTCCATTTTTCTTCTTACCCACCCACCCACCCACCCACCCTTTTCTGGTAAGGAAGTGTAACGTTTTCAATTCTCTTCTAAAAATTCAAACTAGGATTAACGTGTTCAGGGTTCCGTAGTACCATAGTTTGTGTTTGTGTGTGTGTGTAATTCTTGTCTATCTGTTGCATCCAAATGTTATCAATATCTGCTTTTGGTTATCAATTGTTGGTACATTCCATACCGACATGCCTTTTTAAACCGACGCGATCTATTCTGATTCGTTGTATACCGATGCGATCTATCTTACTCTTTGTTATCCGATGTTATCTTGTTTGGGGTGTTCGTTTCCATAGTTACTAATCTTTAGGTTCATCTTAAGAAGAAGGTGTGGGGATATGTGTTTTACTGATTCATGTGCGGAGTAATGATTTGAGTGCAGGATGGAGTCGCGACCATACCACTACTTTTATCATTTTCTCTTGTATGTTGAACTAGTAGAGTTACTAATCTTGATTCGTTAAGTGGTTTTGCGCATATAGTGGTATTTTAATGCCAAAATTTGCGGAAATTTTTTCTTTGTTAGCTTGTGTACCACACTCCTTGTTCAGTCGTGTGCGTTATGCTTAATATCTTCTAGTTGCCTTTAACTTTGTTGATATTTTAATATCATCTCAGTGAATTTCATCCTTTAATCTTGGTTAATTCCATTTTGGTACTATTTTGGATTATTATCATTCTCCATTATAGTATTGACTTGTGTTTTATATCAATCATAGGATGGCACCACCACGCCGTTCTGAGGAGGACATACCACCTGAACTTGGGGCTGCTTTGGCAAGTATTGCAAATGCTTTGGGCACTATGCAGCAGAACCAGCAGCGCTTCGAGGAAAGTGTCTGGAGGAATGAGTTTGTTCCGCTACCTCCACCTCCCAAGCAAGGAGACATCAAGAGTTTTCTCAAGTTCAACCCACGCCTGTTTGAGGTGTCTGATCAGCCACTTGATGCAGATGATTGGCTGCGTGAAGTGTCAAGGTTGCTGATGACTGCGGATGTTCCCGAGCAAGAATGGGTCAAATGTGCCACTCACCTTCTGAAGGGAGATGCAGCTCTCTGGTGGGAAAATTACCTCAAAGCAGATCTCTCTGGTTTTCAGCCTACTTGGGAGCAATTCACTGCTGCTTTCAAAGAGCAATATCTGTCAGAAATTGTCATGGAAAGGATGAAGGAAGTGTTTCTCAACCTCAAGCAGGGCATTGACAATGTCAATACCTACATCAGAAACTTCATGAACCTTTCTCGGTATGGTGGCGATGAGATCTCTGATAACAAGAAGAAGCAAAAGAGGTTCTGGCAAGGCCTCAATGCATCCATCAAATATGCAATCACTCATGCAAGGCCGGCGTCTTTTCTGGAACTCCAACACACAGCTCTGCAGGAAGAAGCAAGTAGGAATGTGTTCGAGGAGTCAAAGAAACATAGTCGTGATACAGCAAGCTCTTCTGCTATGACAGCTCCTTCTAAGCGTCGTGTCTGGGTTCCTAACACCCCACCATCGCTCCCTGCTGCACCAAGACCGTCAAGCTACGCGGCAAGGCCACCAAACTCCTTCACTGCGTCTCCCAGGGGCTACGTTGCTCCACGTCCACCTGTTGCTTGCTATACTTGTGGAAACACTGGGCATCAGCACTGGAATTGTCAGATGAACAACAAAGATCTTCAACCACCACCTCCAAGACCTGCGGCAAGTTCTCCTTTGGTTTGTGCACCTCCACCTCGGGCTCTCAACATCAACACCAAGCCTGGGTCTACGGTTGCTCGTGCCAACTGTGTCAACGTCGCTCAAGCTGAGCATGCACCTGGAGTTGTCATGGGTATGCTTCCTGTTAACTCAGTTCCTGCACGAGTTTTGTTTGATTCTGGTGCATTGCATTCTTTTGTGTCTCACAAATTTGCAAATGAACATGAGCTTGTTATAGACCAGCTAGATAAGAAGTTAATGGTTCTTTCTCCTGGGCAAGATTGTTATCTACCAAGATCAGCCATCGCATTCAAATTGAGATTGGTGGCTCTTCGTTTCCAGCTTCCTTAATTATTCTGGGAAATTCTGACATTGATGTTATCTTGGGCATGGATTGGTTAACAGCAAATGTAGCTATGATTGATTGTGCTGAACGTTTGGTTTCTCTGAAAATTCCTGAAGGCCATATAGTCTATTCTCCAAGTCTGAATCCTACAATTCAGCTTTTCTCTTTGGCGGCTCTGAATGATGATGCTATGGAAGGTATTCAGAGTGTTCCTATAGTCTGTGAGTTCCCAGATGTCTTTCCTGAAGACTTGCCAGGTATGCCTCCAGATCGTGAGGTCGAGTTTGTTATTGAACTTGAACCTGGTACCGCTCGTATCTCCAAGCGGCCTTATAAAATGGGTCCTGCTGAGTTGGTTGAACTCAAACGTCAGCTTGATGAACAAGATAAGTTGGGTTTCATTCAGCACAGTACTTCTTCTTGGGGTAGCCCAACCATCTTTGGGAAGAAACGAGACAAGACTGATAGACTTTGTGTTGACTATCGGGCACTCAATGCTAAAACCATCAAGAATAAATATCCCCTTCCGCGGATTAATGATCTCTTCTATCAACTAGCTGGAGCTGTGGTATTCTCTAAGCTCGATTTGAGAAGTGGATATCATCAAATCAAGATTCGCAAGGAAGATGTTCCTAAAACAGCTTTCACCACCTGCTATGGCCTATATGAGTACACGGTCATGTCTTTCGGTCTCACCAACGCACCTGCCACCTTCTCGAGGCTTATGAACTCAGTTTTCATGGAGTATCTTGATAAGTTCGTTGTGGTCTATCTGGATGACATTCTAGTCTATTCTAAGTCGAAGGAAGAACATGAAGAACACCTTCGGTGTGTCCTAAACAAGCTTCGTGAGAACCGCCTGTATGCAAAGTTCTCCAAGTGTGAGTTTTGGCTGCCTCAAGTCACCTACCTTGGTCACGTTATCTCTGCCAAGGGCATTGCCGTCAACCCAGAAACTATTAAGAAAATTATCGACTGGCTTCCACCCATAAATGTCAAAGAAGTCTGGAGTTTCCTTGGTTTGGCCAGTTACTGTCGTCGCTTCGTTCAAAACTTCTCGAAGATTGTGAAGCCTCTTACCGATCTCCTCAAGAAAGGCAAGAAATACTTTTGGACTCCTACATGTCAAGCAAGCTTTGAAACACTCAAAGAGAAGCTCACTTCCACACCAGTCTTAGTTCCTCCAGATACATCAAAGCCTTTCCAGATATTCTGTCATGCCTCATTGCAAGGATTGGGTGCGGTCCTTATGCAAGAAAAACAAGTTGTTGCTTATGCCTCTCGACAGTTGAATACGCATGAGATCAACTATCCTACACATGACCTCGAACTCGCAGCAGTTGTCTTTGCTTTGAAAGTATGGAGGCATTACTTGCTTGGCCACCGTTGTGAGATCTTTTTTGATCACAAGAGTGTGAAGTATATATTCACACAGCCTGATCTCAACCTTCGTCAGAGGAGGTGGATTGAAACAATCAATGATTTTGATTTGAACATCAACTACACTCCGGGTAAAGCTAATGTCATGGCCGATGCTCTCAGCCAAAAAGCTTATGTCAACAATCTCATGGTGGAAGAACAACAGCCTCTCTTGTGTGAGGAATTCTGCAAGCTCAACCTTGAAATTGTGGATCAAGGGTATCTTCTGAACCTTCTGGCAACACCTCTCTTGGAAGAAACAGTTCGCTCCATTCAACTTGGTGATCCTTACACTAAAAAGATCATCTCCAACATTTAGCTTCCGAAGTATGAGTCTTTCCACGTTGACGACCAAGGCACACTTTTCTTTGAACATCAGATGTTTATTCCGAACTACCCGGGTTTAAGAGAGCAAGTTCTCAAGGAGGCGCATGATTCTGTTCTTTCTATCCACCCTGGCAGCACTAAGATGTACATGGACTTGAAAAAACAGTATTGGTGGCCTGGGTTGAAACGATATTGTGCCAAGTATGTCTCGGAGTGTGATGTCTATCGCAGAGTTAAAGCTGTCCATCAGAAACCTTCCGGTATTCTACAGCCATTGAAGCCTCCGGAATGGAAATGGGAGAAAGTAGAGATGGACTTCATCACTGGTTTTCCAAGGTCGCAGAAGGGAAACAATGCAATATTTGTTGTCATCGACAGGCTTTCTAAAGTAGCTCACTTCTTTCCCGTCAAGGAAACAATTTCTGCAATTCAGTTGGCTGAGCTCTATATCAACAGAATTGTCTCTCTGTATGGAGTTCCTCTTGAGATCAGTTCAGACCATGGAAGCATCTTCACTTCCAAGTTCTGGGGAAGTTTCCAAAATTCTTTGGGAACAAAATTAAACTTCAGCACAGCTTACCACCCTCAGTCGCAAGGACAAGTTGAAAGGATCAATCAGATTCTCGAACATATACTTCGTGCTTGCGTTATCTCTTTCGGCATGAAGTGGGAAGAATGTCTTCCTTATGCTGAATTCTCTTACAACAATAGTTTCCAAAAAAGTCTAAAGATGGCACCATTTGAGGCTCTCTATGGTCGCAAATGCAGAACTCCGATTGGTTGGTCGGGCGCAAGTGAAAGAATATTGTTTGGCCCCGACATTGTAACTCAAGCGGAGGAGAAAGTTCACATCATTCTTGAAAACCTGAAGATTGCTCAAAGTCGCCAGAAGAGCAATTATGACAGAAAGTACACAGACATGGAGTATGTACCTAGTGATCTCGTTTACCTTAGTGTCACTCCCATGAGAGGCACGCACCGCTTTGGTATCAAAGGAAAGCTGGCTCCTAGATACATCGGTCCTTTCAAAATTCGTGGAAGAAGAGGAGAAGTTGCTTATGCTCTTGAACTCCCTGAAAAACTCAAGGTCCATGATGTTTTCCACATCTCTCAACTCAAGAAGTGCTTCAAGAATCCCGGCAAAACCGTGGACCATGAACTCATCAATCTCAAAGAACATTTGTCTTATCAACAACACCCCATAAAAATTCTTGAAGTCGCAGAAAGAAGGACTCGCAACAAGTCCATCAAGTTCTGCAAGGTGTAGTGGTCGCACCATTCCATTGATGAAGCCACTTGGGAACGCGAAGATGAGCTCCGTGCCAAGTATCCTACCCTCTTTGAGTCTTCTTGTTCTTCATAGAATCTCGGGGCGAGATTCCTGTTTAGTGAGGGAGAGTTGTAGCATCCCAATTGTTTAACAATGGTAATGCTACTTGGTCTAGTAAGACAATGGCTACTCCATACATATAATTGTTGCATCATAATTATATCATGCTCATGTCATCATGCCACCTTGAATTTGAGCATCATATAAAACCCTTTGTTTTGGTTCTTCTCTCACATGCATTAATAATTGTATTTGCCTCTTGATATATTGTATTTGGATCTTGATAAATGCTTGATGCCCAAGTTGAGTTGGGGGCATATCTTTTATTCAACTCCATCACCTTTCTTTGACACCACCTTGTAATTCCACCATCCTAATTACCCATGGGCTTTTATTTTCTTTTGGAATTTAATCTAGCTCATGTGGGTTAGGGTGGATCCAATTCTATTTCCTTTAGCATGGCTTTATTTCCATATATTGGAATGTATATGTATAAATGCCCGGACTATTAACTTTGTTTTTACAAGATTAAATCATAGCATTTAATATTGTGCATGGGCCATGTAACCATCACCACCATGTGCTTCTCCTTTGGTTTTTATTTGGATTTTGAGTAGACCATCTTAACTGAGCTCTCCTTTTTCTAAAGCCTTTTCCACCTTGATCTGGTATCTTGCCATGTGCATCAAGCCTCCTTCCTCCTTTTCTCTCACAAGTGCATGTACCATATTTGGACATATGAGATCATTCCCCTCACCACCTTTTATCCCATCCCTACCTTCATGTCATAACCACACTTGGTGAGGCTTGATTTTAATCATGCAAAACCCTACACCACCTCTCCTCTCTTCTCAATCTCCATGTCACCCTCTCCTTCCACCCCCTCTCCCAAAACCCTAATATTAAACTAAACCTAACCCCTTTTTCTAACCTCTCTCTCTCTAAACCTAGCTCTAGTCTAAAACCTACTTTACCCTAACACTCACCTCTCTCTCTCTCTTTCTCCCTCTCTCTACCATGCTGGCCCCACCCCAGCTACCCTCCTACCCCAACCCTAGCACCATCCTAACCCGAGCCACTACCCCACTTCTAACCCTAGCCTAAGCTACACCCGAGCCCCCTCTCCTCTCTCTTTCTCTCTCACTGCCGGGCCTGTCCACCTGAGCCCCGCCTTGCCCTCTCCCTGGCCCACCTACCATGCCCTACCTGCCCAAGTCGAGCTCCAGCTCGAGCACGTGAAGAGGAGGAGGAAAAAGGTGGCCGAAGCCACCTTTATCTCCAACCTGATCCCCACGGTGCCCCCCTCCTCTTCTACACTTCCCCTTTCTCCCACGTCTCCTCTGCCTCTCCTAGATCCACCCCAGGTCCTTGCCCTCTCCCTTCTTCTTCTCCCCCGACATCGTCTCCTCTCTCTCTTGTCACCGCCAGTACCTCCGCCGTCTCCTCGTTCCAACCGGCAAGCGCGTCTTGGAGGTGGTCTAGGAGACCAAGGAGATTCCCCTGCTTCACCCTGTACACGCCAGCGAGGAGGAGGAGAACCAGATCCACCAGAACCATCACCGTCCCGACGAAACCCTAGGTCGTCGGCCGCCAGCCTCATCGTCGATCTGCTGCTCCCCGCTCTGATCAGAGCCCTCCGCCGAGCCCGCGGTGAGCCCCTATCCCGCCTAGACACCCTCCGCCTCGCCGTAAAACCCTAGCCGCGGTAGACGTTTCGCCGAGCACTCCCAGTGCGTCGTGGTCACGCGCGTCTGCACATCGCCGCGTCGCGCACCGACCTATCTAGCGCCCGTCCGCTTCCCTGTCACCATCCCTCACCCAGCCGCACTGGTTATCGCCGCCGAGCGCGAGCACCAGGTCCCCAGATCAAATCCCCACCGCGCCGCGCGCCCACTGTCGCCGGGCGTGCCTTCAGTTTCGTCAGAAACGCGTAGAAGAAAAATAGTGCCGCCGCGCACTTTGCTAAAACCCCCCCAGCTTTTTAATCTGCTCAACCCGCGCCCCCTCGGGACCCCACCTGTCCGTGCCTGTGTTGTTTTTACAAAAAGAGACCTGGCTTTTGTAAACATCAACCCGCGCTCCAGCATGCCCCACTTTTCATCCTCAGCGGGTTCCGTCACTGGCATGTGGACCCCTAGCCGCTGGTCCCAGCTGGCAGTCTCAGCGGCTGGGTAAACCCGCGGTGTAAAATGTTTTGCGCGCGGATCTCGCCAGTCAGCAGCGGCCCACCCGTCAGCGGCTTGGGTTGAATTCGCCTGGGTGCAAAAAGTTTTCCCTGGTTATCTGTTTAACAAAACAAATTCAAAATTGTTTAAATTCAAATTCAAATCAGATTTTAAATAACTTTCAAATTATAAATCCAAATAATACAAATAATATATGTTTTTGAATCATAAAAATGTGAGGGATTCAAATATGCTATTCAAAATATTATTTGAGCACTTTAAAATTTCTAGATGATTAAAATTACAAATAAAATGCCCTTTTCCAATTAAATTAATAACTTTGAATCTCTAACTCCAAATTTGACAAATAATATGTCTAAATCGATCAGCGGGACGAGCCCGTTCTATCTATGAATTCCTTGTTCTGATTTGAAGCATGCATCATGCCATATTTAAAAATCAGAA
The DNA here is from genome assembly GCA_910589775.1 of Avena eriantha. NCBI lineage: Eukaryota > Viridiplantae > Streptophyta > Magnoliopsida > Poales > Poaceae > Avena > Avena eriantha. The sequence goes on from OU342741.1 coordinate 290,003,629, forward strand.
TAGTTTATGACCATAAAAACTTGGCTAAATAGTTAATAAAATGCTTTATTCTTGTACCACACCTCACCCTTGCCATGCTACTTTCATGCCATGTAAATTGTGCATCATTCATCATGGCATGCTTGTTTGCTTGTCGCATTTTAATTCCTATGCTTGTGCACTTTATTTATGTTGGCCCTTGTTTGTTTGGTTCTTCTTCGAATAGACGCCCAGCAGGAGAATTACCAGGAATCACAGGAGTACTACCAAGATCCATCTCCCGCGTCAACTGAGCTGCCAGACAAGCACTACCACATGCTTGCATACATATAGTACCTATTGCCTCTATCTTATTCTTGCATCATTGAGTTGCGATTGCATTAAATTGAATCCCAAGTACTGCATAGCCTTTACTTTTAAACCCCACCGAAGCTTGTTCCTCCATCCCATGAGCCATTACCACAGGAGTTGTTTGAGCCATGCGAGTCATAGAAAAGCATGTGTAGGGTATGTGAGTGTCTGACGGATACTGAGGTACCTAAACAACATAACCTGAGTAGTAATAGGATAACTAATGAAAGAGGCACCGGTGAGAAATATCTGCTATTTGGTTCTTCATGCTCACTTGTGTCCCGTAGGACCCCGAGTACTTGATTCATGTTCCTTGAATATTCGCACTATCCACATCCGGGAGGCCTTATGGACCCCCCTGAACCAGAGCTTGATTCATTCTTATTTCTTGGGGCCACAAGTAGTTTGGGGTTTTATTACTATCCTGTACTTATGCCATGTTACTGTTTTATTTAAGATTGTGCGAGGAGCACCTGTACTGTTTTGGATCATGAAATGTTTTCGCGGTATCGACAAGCCCAGTCACATTTTCGGGTTCCCAGTCGTTTACATCCATTGATACAAACCTTGGGTCCGTCTCAGAGCCGGCCAACTTCGTTGCGGGTAGCTTAATGGGGTGGCCCCCTGAAATATTTCTGAATCCTGTGATCGCTTTGTCGTGAATGCCTCGTTGGGTTTTGATTTGGTTTTTCCGAGGTTGATCGAGTGTGTGTTGCTATTCGTGCACCCCTGCAGGGTAAATCTTTCTGAAAGCCGTGTCCGCGGTTATGGACGACTTGGACCACAGTTTCTCGATCATAGACAAGTATAACTAAAGTACCACTTTAATTTGACTAAGTACTTGACTAGTAAATAGTGCAATACTCATGGAATGGTTAATAAAACTGCCAACGGATGATGGGGGTTGTTCGTCCGCTTCCTCGTTGGTAAGCGAGGAGGAGGATGGATCTGTTAATTATACCATTATAACTGTTGTCCTTAATTCACGGACATCCGTCTATCATTGGTTAGGCGGATGGTTAGCGAGTATCTGTAGAATTGTTAGATATTATCTTTTGCTGCAATTGTGTCACCCCAGGTTGTGTCCCCTTTAGAGGCATAAAGACTTGCTGAGTACCCCTAGGGTTTCACACGATAAATTGTTTGATTCAGATGAACAGGTGTATTCGCAAGACGGATACTGGGTGGAGGAGACAGATGATGTTGGAAACGATCACTCAGTGTAGAGATTCCGGGAATGGGGATCCGTGAGATCTGTGGGCGGGATGTGTTTATTTATGTGGCATCTTATGCCGATTTGCTTCTTATCTGTACTTGGACTTTGTTTTCCGCTTCCGCCTGGTACTCTGATGTGTGATGTATGAGGATCTATCCTAAAATATTATCTCTATCTAGGATATTTGAATCTGGCCGTATGGCGTTGCAATATTTCTATTTCTTTTAGATGGAATGGCTCTGAGAACTGTTGTATGTGGCTTGCATACATACTCACTTGTGTATGTAGTTGATCCCTTCGCCTGCCGATTACGCCGCTCGTTCTTGTCCCGATGTTCTGAAAGTGGTTAGGATGGCCGAAAGGTCTACCGTGAGTGGCCCCGGGCCCCATCGTACTATTTTAACCACTTTCGCTCATCCAGGCATGCAACTTAAGTCACCGAGGTAGTCACAGGTGGGGCCAGCATGGCATAGAGAAAGGGAGAGAAAAGAGAGAGGGAGGCTCGGGTTAGCTAGGTTAGGAGCGAGTAGATGGCTCGGTCTAGGGTTTGGTTAGGTTAGAGAGGGTAGCTGGGGTGAGGCCTGCATGGCAGGGAGAGGGAAGCCTTGGCATGGTGAGAGGAGGGCTAGGTAGATGGGGCTCGGCATGGAGAGGGTTTTGTAGTTAGGGTTTACTAGGTATGGCGATTAGGTTAGAGAGGGAAGTGGAGAGGGTGTTTAGGTAAGGGAATGGTGTGGTGGTTAGGGTTTACTCATGCCCCAAGCAAGATCAAGCATGCAAGGGAGGAGGAGTAGGGTTTGATGAAGATATGGAGATGTGAGAGTGAGGTGGGGTGAAAGGATTAAAAGATGCATGATCATGCATGGCACTACACATGTGAGAGAGGCTTGATGGGCACCTAGCAAGGTTAAACCAAACAAGGTGGAAAGGTTTGAGAGAGAAGAGGGAGCCCAAAAGATATAAACCACCCAAAAATCCAAGTAAAATCCAAAACAATGGAATGGGGTGGTGCTTGAATGGCCCATGCATGTGTAGTAAATGCCATGTGTTAATTTTGTGAAAACAATGCTAATACAACATGGCATTATATACATGCATCCCCAAAATATGGAGTAGAGCCAAACTAAAGAAAATAGAATTTGATCCATCCCACCCACATGAGCTAGAATAAACATCAAAGGAAAAATACAAGCTCATGGGTAATTAGGATGGTGGAATTATAAGGTGGTGACAAAGAAAAGGTGGTGGTGTGGAATAAAAGATATGCCCCCAACTCAATTTGGGCATCAAGCATTTATCAAGAACCAAGTACAATTAATAATGCATATGAGAGAAGAACCAAATCAAAAGGGTTTTATATGATGCTCAAATGCAAGGTGGCATGATGACATGAGCATGATATAATTATGATGCAACAATTATATATAGGAAGTAGCCATTATATTACTAGACCAAGTAGCATTACAATTGTTAGACAATTGGGAAGCTACACTATACCCCATGCACCTTGGTCCGGCATTAGAATGGATTTCGTGTTAGGATTTCCTAGGTCTAAGAATGGTCATGATTCTATATTTGTGGTCGTGGATCGCTTTTCAAAGATGGAACACTTTATACAGTGCCACAAGACAGATGATGCTTCACATGTTTCAAATTTGTTTTTCAAGGAAATTGTCCATCTTCATGGTGTGCCACGAACAGTCGTCTCCGACTGCGAGGTCAAATTCATGAGCTACTTGTGGAAGACCCTCATGGCCAAGCTCAGCATCAAACTACTCTTCTCTTCCGCATCGCACCCACAAACCGATGGCCAAACCGAGGTCTTGAATAGAAGCCTCAGTAATCTTCTTCGTGTGTTGATCAAGAAGAACTTGAAGGATTGGGAGGAATGCATTCCCCACGCCGAGTTCTCCTACAATCGTGCCAAGCACTCTACAACAAAGATGAGCCCATTCATGATCATCTATGGCTTCGAGCCCCTTGCCGCGCTCGACATCCTACCACTACCTCTCCATGAGCGCACCAACATGGACGTTGACAAGCATGCCCAACATATGAAGAAGCTTCACAAAGAAACAAGATCTACAATCGGGCGACAAGTGCAACGCCAAGCAATAAGGATTAACAAGGACAAGAAAGGGTTGATCTTCCAGGAAGGTGAGCTCATGTGGATACACCTAAGCAAAGACCGCTTCCCCAAAGAACACGACTCCAAGCTCAAGCCACAGTTAGATGGTCCCTTCAAGGTCCTAAAGAGAATCAACAACAACACCTACATCATCGACATTCTGACCTCCAAGTACCTTGTGAGAAATACATTCAACGTCAAGGACCTTTCGCCTTTCCATGGAGATGTTCTAGATGATAACAATGAAGAGTCGAGGACGACTCTTTCCTAAGGGGGAGCTGATGCAGCCCGTCCTACAGACACCTCTACATCTACACCACCAAGTCCCGCAAGTGGACCAATGACTTGTGCCCGAGCTAAAATCCTACAAGATAAGGTGAATTCGCTCCTTGTCTCATGTGATTTCATTACATCATTGGTGGCTTGCTACTTCATGCCAATACCTATCCTTCCTCAGCTATGAACCCCATCAAGAAATGCCATGAGAAGGAGCTAATCCATCGCAAGACGAGGGTCCAGACTAGACCGACGCCAGGCTCAGAGGACCAGAATCCACGCCAGAATTCCCAACAGATGAACCGGCAGACCGGAACTAGGAACGGAAATTCCGGCGCCGACCGGAACAAACGGGCGCACACCAAAACACACGTCTGTGAGCCATTCCGTTGGCCGACCGGAACGACCAGCGCCAACTGTAATTTTGGGTGCACAGTCCGGCGTGACCGGACTTATCACCAAAACGCCTCCAGTCTCGAGTCAACATGGGTTTGATGCCCGAGAATATTCCTATTTCATCCAGTTTTTACCCTTTTGTGCCCAAACTACCCCTGTTTAAGTGGATGGCCTATATATAGCCCCCACACCCCTTGTATTACTCAGGCTTGATATTTGGAATTAGTGGACACCCCTTGTGGATCTATCTAGTTCTTGCGTCATGCTCCTTTGATAGAGGAGCACCAAATATCCCCCACCTCGTTTGAGTTTGCATCGTGCCTCCCTCGTCGTACAAGGCCTTGGCATCAGAGTCCCTTTGCCAAGACATCAAGATCTCACCGAGACTCCCCATTCGCTATGTCGGTTCGAGAGAGAGAGCACTCTGCCCGGCGCCGATCCTAGGGATTGCGCCGGACCGGTCACCGCTAGCATGAGATATAGGTGTGTATCGTGTCTTTGTGTGTGTGTGTGTTCATCATGTTCTTCATGCATGAGTTCGTGGATTCCATCATCTCCCTCTTTCCCCACTAACTCCGCCTTGATTTCAAGGGATTCATGAAGATTGGGCCACCCTCGAGGTTTGCCCTCAACATATCATGTGTATGATAAAGAATTGTATATTGTTGTGCATGTACTTGAAGCGTGTCAACATTATTTGTGGCCAAAAGAATTTATCGTACATTCTGATCATGAAGCGTTGAAATATTTGAAAGCACAATCGAATTTGCATAGGCCTCTAGCAAAGTGGGTTGAATTTATTGAATCTTTTCCATAAATCATTAAACATAAGAAGGAAAAAGATAATGTTGTAGTTGATGCTCAATCTAGGAAAACTATGTAATTGACACAATTGGATGTGAGAGTTCCAAGTTTAGAGGGTCTATGTGATTTATATTCTACTGATCATGATTTTGCTGCTCCATATAAGTTGTGTGCTAATGGGAAAGCATGGGAGAAATACCACATACATGATGCATACCTGTTTTGAGCTAACAAGTTGTGTGTTCCAGAATCATCTACGCATTTGCTCTTGTTGTAGGCGTGATGTGGACAGATATGTCAAGTGTTGCATTACTTGCAACAATTCCAAGTTAAAGATGAAGCCTCATGGTTTGTATACTCCTCTACCCGCGCCTACTACTCCATGGGATGATATTAACATGGATTTTGTGTTAGGATTGCCTAGAACCAGGAGAGAACATGATTCTATTTTTGTGGTACTGGATTGATTTTCTAAGATGGCACATTTTATTGCCTGCCACAAAAGCGACGATGCATCGCATATTGCTAGTCTATTTTTCAGGGACACTGTGAGATTACATGGAGTACCAAGGACAATTGTTTCCGATCGTGATGTTAAGTTTATGAGCTACTTTTGAAACACACTTTGGGGAAAGCTGGGGACAAATTTACTATTCAGCACTACTTGTTATCCCCAAACTGATGGACAAACATAGGTGGTGAATCGCACACTATCACAGTTGTTGTGATCTATGATTAAGAAGAATTTGCACATATGGGAAGATTACTTGCCACATGTTGAGTTTGCATATAACAGGGTGGTGCACTCTACCACGCAGATGTGTCCTTTGAGGTGGTCTATGGTTTCATACCCATTACACCACTTGATTTATTGCCCCTTCCTAGTCAAGAGAGAGGGAACATGGAAGCATCAAAGCGGGCAGATTTTTTGAGGAAGATTCACATGAAGACGAAAGAAGCCATTGAGAACAAGGGCAAGGACAATGCTGACTGTGTCAATAAGATAAAGGAGGTGTTGTTTTATCCACATGGTTTGGGTTCATTTTCGCAAGGACAGATTTCCTGAGAAGAGCAAGTCAATGTTAACTCCACGAGGTGCTGGTCCTTACAAGGTTCTTTCCAAGATCAATGATAATGCATACAAGATAGATCTACCTACGGAGGAGTTTGGTGTCAGCAATTCTTTTAATGTGGCTGATTTAACACCATATGATGGAGAAAACCTTGACGCGTCGAGGTCAACGCCTTTTGAAGGTGGGAGGATGATGAGGACATCTCTACTATCCTTCCATTATTCAACAATGATGATGATGCCAGGATTCAAGATACTAATGAAATCAGAATCGGACCAATTACAAGGGCTAGAGCCAATCTATTAAAACAACATGTGAATTCTTTCTTGGTTGGTTCTGAGCTATTATCTAATGAGAATATTATACTACCTAAATCTTTGCATCTATGTGTGTTGAGCTTTGAAGAAGGTCAGAGGAACACAAGTGAAGAAGGACTATCGTGGGAAGAAGGAATCTCTGCCGCGGCAGACTTTTGGCCGGTTTCTCTACTACGACAGGATTTCTCTGCAGTGGCAAAATCTGATAGTGTTTATCTGTCGCGATAGAGTTTCTGCAAGGTTTCTTACCATGGCACTATGATGATCTCCAACACATGCGCGAGACAGGAGAGGGAGGCAGGTGCAAGGGAGCAGTAGGAGATTGTGCAAGTCTTTTTGGGGCGCACCAGAACAACCAATGACATGATACCATGTGTCTAAGGTGCAACACGAGTTGGGCCTGCGAGAAAGTATGGACGAACCCCAGTATGGTTCGGTTTGTATCTCATTTGAGTCGGACCAAGTCTTGGACGGCTGCCCTTTCCCATATAGTGGGCAGCCACCGCATAGAGTTGCCTAGACTTTGTTGAAATTAAACCCTAGATCATACGTGATTGCTACCAAGCATTCATTTGTAATCCTCCAATATTGTGATTGTGTTTTCCTAGACAATATCAACCCCCGGCTCTGGTTGAGTGTAATCTATCATTCCACTGGGAATTGGTAGGTTGCAAATTGTTCGTGGTCAGGAACTACGTGCACACGTGTGTGGTGTTGTGAATATCCATATGGTTGAGATCTATTGCATTGGCAATAGGGGAACACCCAAGTGAGATTTTGTTAGCTTCATGCAAGTTATCTCCACACCATTACCATCATCTACTACTGCTCACTGAGAAGATCAGGCCACCCATATCACTAGGGTTACAGGAGAGACCTATATGGCTACAATACAGAGTCGATTACAGAGTACATCTTGGACTACAAGTAACTAAACAGGCCTAAGTCGGTAAGTCTTATGGGCGTTCCCGTAGCCGGATGAACCTCCGTATTCTCTCCCTGACTGCGCCGCCCATCAAGCAAAGCGATACGAAGTGGGCCACCCTGGTCAGCGATTCGTAGTGGGTATACCCAGAAAGTATATCCCCAACATGGAGCAAATCAAATCTGGTGTGATTTGGCGTGTGTTTGTATCTTTACCTTGCATTAGAGTTGTGTTCATCGTGTTCATCATGTGTTCCCTCACCCCCGCCTCAAATCCATGAAGATCAGGCCACCCCAAGGGTAAATCCATAAGGATACACATAACAACCGGTATCAGCAACTTTTGGTTGCCACAAATTTTACTTCGTTCACCAATTTCCACCATAAATTCGAAAATACCAAAAATGTTGCCCCAAATTGCTTTTGGACCGATCTCTCAATTTGGTGATTTTTTCATGGTTTTCATCGATAGATCGGTTGCTTTGGGTGTCAATCTACCTTCCTTGAACCTTGCCCAGCCAATCCCAAAAGATTTGTGAAAAATTTCCGAGATTTGACATTTGGTGTTCTTCACAAACACAAACCGGTGCCACGCCAGGTGGACCGACCGTGCCGCTAAAATTTCTAGCGAAGATTCCGGCGGGCCGGAATTCCCGCCGAAAATTCTAGTGATAGGTTCGGCGCCACTGGTTTGGCCACCGGAATTGCCTTTCTGGCCCAGTTTTGACTATTTTTCCTCTTAAGTTGTTCGTGTTTCACGTGCGTGTCCCCCAAACTAATATCAAGCTTCCGCAAATCATAACATCCCGCGTTCCTCGACAGCGCGACACCCGAACATCATCCCCAACACCGATAGCAAGCCGTCAAAAATACCAGAGGCATAACTTGCTCCACCTTGTTAACCCTTCTTACATTGTGTGTATCTATCCTATGAGAGAAGCTCATTTTGTGTTTGCCTATTTATTATGCACTTGCCCTTGGAAAAGTGAGAATGCCTATTTCTTATCCTTTGCTTACCCTCTTTTGGAAAACAAGTTGTGGTCTCTCCTTGCGTTGGAACGACAACCGAGATTAGTCTTCATTAGGACATTTTGTGCTCATTTTCATAGTCGTGTTAACCACATCCGTCTACACGTGTGTTCCTTTGTGTTTTTGTAGAGTGTGTCCTTTTTTGATTTTGATCTTTGGTTGTTCCTTTTACTATCCACCTTTCTAACCTACCACCATAAGCCTTTGTGTGTGTGTCTTGTGTATTCGCTTTGCTCTTGGCAAGAACAACCTTTCCAATTTTTGACTTGGTGAGGCAAGGTAGCTCATACCATACCACCAATACCACCCTTCCTTTCAACTATGGTCATACAACATCTCTAGGGGAAGGGGAGATGGCAACTTCAACAACCAAGATGGTTCCACCACGCGCCACAACTTGTGGGCCAACGCCAAGAATTTAACGCCCAATTTGACAAGCTTGAGAACCAGCTTGATGAAACTTTTCGAGAGTTTGACTACCGTGACCGACAACGCCAAGTGGAGCACAATGCTCACTTCCAATGTCTTCACCAAGCCCAACGACATTGGCAACCGTCATGGACATCATTCAAGCTCGTCAAGTTCGTCTCGTACACGCTCCTCAAGTTGACATGGTGATGCTTCATGCTCACACTCTCATCATGGAGAACCCCACCACCATAATGGGGAACACCAAGCTTATCATCGACAGGAATAAGAAGTTGATCCACAAGCCCAACAACCACACCATGCAACACATCATCGGTAACATGAACATCATGCTCATCCACAAGAACAAAACAGAAATGGTCACCCACCGCAACAAGCAATATTACAAGCATAACCTCCACAAGAAAAAAGAGCGCCATGGTGATGAGCACCGCAATGATAGGCACCAATACCCACACCATGACCATCACCAAACACCACAAGTCAATCAAGCACCGCAATGGGATACAAGTGATGACAATGAGGATGCACGCCACGCTATGATCAACCCCACCATCGTCATCAATAACCAATGAATGCAAATGATCCCAGGCAAAGGCATAGGAGATACTTTGCCCATCAAGCTCATCCCTACCGCCTCCTCGAGATAATCAAGCTCCTCATCCTCCACCACACGCACCAAGTGAAGCGAGCATGATACAAGAACGCCGCAACTACCATTGCGAGCATGAATATGGCAAGTTTGGGAAGCTCAAGTTCATTATTCCGAAGTTCCAGGGAGAAGAATGTGGGGCCCCCGGATTAATCCTCCGAGAATCCCTATTATGCATACACCACGATCCCATGATCAGTTAGTTGTGGCACATAACCGACAAGTATCAAAGTAAACATCCATTACTTAAGCAGATACATGCCATACCTTACATGCCATTATGGCTACATCAATAATCATCAGCGGAACTTCACCAAGCGTAGAGCCTGAGCCATGCCTTAACCTACAAGCAACTGACTGGAAGAATTTCCTAGCTCGCATAGTCGTCAACTTCACCTTCTTCTTGATATCTGATCAAGTTAATACCCAGGGACAATGCCAGTGAGTACTTTGAATGTACTCGCAAACCACCTTAAGATGAAAGTAATAACAACAACATGATATGCATTATGGCTGTGGTAGTAGGAGGGCTCCAAGATAGGTTCTTTTCTCAGCTAGTTTCTCTTGTAGATATAGCATCTACATATCTTTGTTGAAAAATTTTGTAAAACATTTTGGAAACCTTTTTGCAAAGTTTTAGGGAAACTCTAGGATTGGGTCACCCATTTGTTTTGTCCTTCCAGTCATCCCATGACCAAACTCCTTTCCTTCCTTTCCGACCATCCCATGGTCAAAACATGTATCCTTTCCGACCATCCCATTGTCAAAACATTTCCGAAGCCATTGCTTTTCCGAAATCCTTTGTGAAAACAAAACCAACACCGCTCTACCGTAGTTTATCCAACCCATCCATAACCACGGACACGTCTATTCAAATAGATTTACACTCTGTAGAGGTTGTACACTTTACCCACACCATTCGGGTACCCTACCCTAATCTACACCGATCGTGGGTCGAGTAACAGATCAAGACTCTCCGGATGTCCACTCCAATATAAGTTCCTACCCTATGAGTCTTGTTCCCCTCAACACCGGGACACCCTATATAGTTCCCAAGCCAACCAGAGCGCTTTTTGCACTTCACAAGTGTGCGCTTTCAATGAGGGGCTCATAGTAACGCGTGGAGGCCCGTAGACCCTTCGTTCCTTCTCCAAGTCGATGTCCCACATGGACCTTTACATGAGAAGGCCCACCCTCCAGGATTTTAACTCCCCTGTAGTTGTTGTAGGCAGCTTGTACCGGAGTAAACAAACATCAAGCCCATCCCTGTCCCATTCCACAGTAATGTGGTTGCACGGATTAAGTTGTTATAGCTAAAGCTGCAAAGAACCGGGTGAGTGTTCGTAAATATTTTACCTCCTCTTTCCTTCAACATCTTTTATAAAATGAAAATCTTTTCTTTCTCGAACTTCTCTTGGTAGGTGAAACCTGACCAAGGTTTTACCATAAAACTCTTTGTAAAACTTTTCTAGGGTCTTCCCATCCTATAGCTTTACTTCGGCTAAAACAGGGTCTCCAAAGGGTTATGGTGTTATGCACCATCTATTCTACTAGGGTCTAGTAGGTGTCATCGAGGGGGTTGTACTTAGTAGTAGAAAAGTGTAATAGTTCAGAGGAGCCAAGCCACTACCATATATACATCAATCATATAGTAAAACAGTGCAATTTTCACAAAAAGTAGATAGAACATGCATTGGTAAAACAACAGGACAAGGCTTATGAGCAAGGAGGTGGCTTGCCTGATGATCAGCAATATGGCAATATGTCCCTGGACTTATTCTTTAGATAACCAAGAATACCAATACCAATGATAATAAGATCTCTTCTTCTCAGTGTCAATACAAGCGCAACTATCGTTGTCATCGAGTATACATGCAACCAGCAAGGCCACAATCAAAACAAGGAATACAACTGGGCATACATATAGCAAGTAAGTGAACAATACAAGTTGACGATTCGGTAGGTTTTGAGAAGATTGGATTTGGAAGATTGAAAATGTCTTAGAGGCATGGATGAATATCCCTTAGGATTTATAGTCTAACAACTACCTAAGAGAGGGGTTTTGGACCAAGGAAAAATTATGTACGATACCATGTTATAGAAATTATACTAATAGATAGGTAGTGATAATATGGAGTCAACAAAAGTGATTTCACTAATTTACCCTTTTTCTTTGATTTATTAAGCATTTTCTAGTGACAAAGGCTCTAGTTTTAGAAAATAATCCACCAGGGATGTTCTCTATGTCCAAAAATTATTTCCTTGGATGGTTAGGTAGATTTTGATGTACCGATTCACCGAGAGTTGGAATCATGTCAAATTATTTACCAGAATGCCCTTAGTAAATTCCCAAAGTTAGTTCTGCATGCAATTTGTCTTTTTAAACAGAATTAGTTTACAAGTCTAAACTGTATGAGGTCAAAAACATTGGATAGGTATATCAAATAACTTCCTTTAGGAATTTGAAACACAATTTTTGGAGTTGTATAACTATATATGTGATTTATCTAGTGAAACAATCCTAGATAGTAGGGTTTAATTCCCCAAAATCCAACATAAGTGCAATTAATAGTGATCTCCTAGGTTTTGATAGGTATTGACATAACTCATCACTGAGAGTTAGCATTAGGGTAAAATAGGTCATGGATTGGCCTAGGGAATTTTCTAGATACTTAAAAGAAATGTTTTTGTTATTTCTCCAAGGGTAAACGAGAGCTCGATTTGGCATGAGACCAATGCTAATAGATAGGTACTCTAGATACCTTTCAGAGGGAATTTTATTCATATCATTTGGGTATGTATATCTCCCTGAGGGATTTAATTATTAGAAAATACACTATTTAGTAGATTAAATCTCAGAAAATACTAACATTTATTTTGGACATGGGGCTGGTTCTGCATGTTATACAAAACATATAGGAACATGTAGTAATTTATATCTAGACATTTCAATCAGTTTTCCGTTTTTGTTTTGAATTAAAGCTAACAGGCAAAAATGTAGATCTGGAGTTCTAATTAAAAGAAAAGGAAAGAACAAAGGGGCACGGGCCAGATCTTCTTGGAAATGGGCCGCACTAGGGCGAAAACATCCCAACCCAGCGAGGACAGCGCACGTGCGACGTATTTGAATCCGCCATGTGGGACCCACTGGTCAACGACCGCGGCGGCCGAAGGGGTACAAGGCCTCCTGGCCATTGGATCAAGAGGCGATCCATGACCCTGGGTTGTCTCCCTCGCTGAGACACCACCGACGACGAGGGAAACCCTAGACGCGTCGGGCTGTGGCGAGGAGCTCAGCTGGGGCGCCGGAAGGCGACGAGGAGCTGCGGAGATGAAACGGTGCTCGAGGGCAAGCAGTTCGAGGGGCGGCACAGTCGGGTTCCTGTCTGGGAAGGGGCTCGCACGAAGACGCCCAAACGGAGCTTGTCGGAGTTCGCTGGAGAGGCTGCTACGATTGCTGCATGTCGAAACAAAGACCAGGGTTAGAACCGGAAGGATAAGGGGAGTCTAACAGGGTGACATGCAGAAGGAGAAGGGCAGGTAGGAGGGATCCTTGCTTGAATCTATGGAGGAGGTCAAAGCTTTTATCCCTCCCTCTCTCGGGCAGGAGAGGGCAGGGGAGGAAGAGGGGATTCTGGGAGAGGTGAGTGGAGAGTAGTGGGGGCGAATGAGGGCGAAGGGAGGCGCTGGGGTGGCCTCGGGATATTTATTTGAGGAGGAGAAGGTCCATGGTGGACTATGCCCATTTGGGGAAAGGGGAGGGGTGCTGCTTAGGTATTGGTCGAGGGAGGAGGTGGAGGGGGTGAGGTGGGACACTGGGGTCAAGCAGTGAGTGGTGGAAGAGGGTGATGTGGCTGTTGCATCTTTTAATACCAAGATTTTTACAAGATATGCTATTTCTCCCTCTCTCTCTCACATGCTTCAAGAGCTAAAGGTCAAGGGAGGGGGCTTGCTACAGGGGTCACCACGGCCAAGGGAAGTGATGGTTGCTGAGGCCAACCATTGAGGGAAGTGGTGATGGATTGGTTTTGGTTTTTGATCAAGCTTTGACAATTTCCTAATTTTCCATAATGCTTTTAATACTACAAGGTTCTCAAAAGTTGATCTTGGAAAGATGGGGAAATGTTACTGGTAGATAAAATAGGTCAAGATATGAATTCACACTTTTGGGAATTTTCCAAATATTTATTGATGAGTAAAAGTATTTAATATATTTAATTTCTTGTTTCTGCCATTTAAGAAAATGGGAAAAAAGAATTATTAAGACTCTTCAAGAATAACTATTTTATAAGAGGGAGGATAGGGTGGGGTTTATAGGTATCAAATGCGAATTAATTTGGGAAAGTGTTTTGGAGAAAAACAAACTTTCCTTAATAGGAGTTTTTAGGTGTTTGTCAATTAAAGGAATTTAATTGCTTTTGGGCCACAATAATTATGGAAAATATTTGTTAAATGTTTATTTACATGGTATATGATGTCCACATGCTGTATCAATCAATTTCAACCTTTGGTTTTGAGGATTTTACTTGATTTGGAAGGAGAACAAGGGATAAAGGATCTTGGGCACTATTACTTTTATACCATCAAAACATGGTTGGATCTTGGAGCTCAGAGCTCTCCTTGGTTCATGGTATAGATGGATGGATATAACAAGTGGTGTAGATTACCATGGTACAGAAGTTTGAGGTTGATAAGTATTGAGCCTTCCTAGGATTTATACCAAACTTTGAATAAATTAAAGGCGCCATAGCAGATTATCAAGTAGCCTTCAAAACCATGTGGGTTTTAGAGGCACAAGAATCCAATTTAAACAAGTGAAGTAGGGATTGATAGACCTTTATTAGTATAACACAATAATGTAAGGATTTGGTCCAAAGGAGGTAGGATGAAAGTGTGAGCTTCTGCTGAAATAGGCATGTTGATAAGATTTCAGGAATTGTTAATTTCTGGCCTGTGAAACCATCAAGAACAAGTGGGTTAAAGGATGTTATATCCAAGGGCAAGAGTGGGCCTTGTTAGTCCTTGGTATGGTTTACAATATTGTTCAAGTGCATTTCCAAAAATGCACAAGGCTTGAGAAAGGGAGACATTCAAAGATGTGATGTTGAAACAGTTTCCAGACTTGGTCAAATTTGGCTGTTTTGAGGATTTTGACTAGAGTATGAGAGGGGATGTTTTTGATGGGTTGCAAGGTACCAAAGAATCATCAAGTGGATGATGTTGAGGTCTAGAATGATTATGATAGATCCATGCTTGATATTGGTCTTCATTGACTTGGAAGCTTCTTGATTAGATCACTTCAGAATTGATCTGGTTAAGGGTTTTTGATGATCACCTAGTGGCTAGAGATCAGATCCATCTTGTATTCTTTCTTAGGGTTTGGATTTTAAAATTTCTGGATCCTAGAGGATGAGCTCCTAGAGTATCTCATACTACTTCTAAGCAATCAAGTCAAGCAGTAGATCAAGGCAACTCATCTTACACACAAATCAACTACTACTAGGGTTACCATCAAGCCTAGCTTGAGGTCAGGATATGCAATTTTGAAAGGCTGGAGTTTGAATAAGGTGAGAATCCTTGGTATCCCTACCAAGAGTAGAATTCAAAAGTTTTATACAAGGTTTTGGAAATCGTTGAGGTAAGAGTAGGTGAAGGTTCTGTCTTGAAAACATCAGGAGATTATAGTTCTCCATAGTTTGGTCAATATAAGCTACTAAAATAGTTTTGGTTGCAGAAGCATCTTGGCTCTTGTTTGAAATGCCAGAACATTTGAGAATATGTAAAATGAGCCAGGATAGTTTTGTTAAATAGATTTTGTCAACTGAGGTTGAGCTAAGGAGTATATCATCTGTTTTACATTTAGAGGCATAAGCACAGACAAGCAATCAAGCAACACTGCATCACTCAACAAGAAAAAAAGTTTTTGTTCCCCCTGATTTTTGCATTATGGACAACTAATCGTGGTTTCTGAAATTGGGATGTTGCAAAGAAGATGCCGATGCATACATTGATTGGGAGCTCAAAGTTGACAAAATCTTCCGAGTGCACAACTGCTCCGAAGAGAAGAAAGTTGCATTGGCTTCCCTTGAGTTTGATGACTATGCAAATGTTTGGTGGGAATACTACCAAAACACTATGATAACCAAGATGAGCCTCCAATTGGAACTTGGACGGAAATGAAGAAAGTGATGTACAAGAGATTCCTCCTCGAGCATTATAGACAAGATCTCTTTGACAAGGTACAAAATTGGAGGCAAGGAACACCGTCAATTGAAGAGTTTAACAAGGAAATGGAGAAGACTATAATGCGACCCGATGTGAGAGAGCTTGAAGAGCAAACAATTGCAAGGTTCCTCAATGGTTTGAGCCGCCCATTTAGGATTATTGTTGACTTCCAAGAACCTAACCGAGCTACAAGAACCTAACCGAGCTACTCCATCAAGCTACTAGAGTTGAGCATCACTTGCAAAAAGAAAATGCTTATGAGAAGACAAAGGCATACTTTGCATTCGTCAATGCCAATGCTTCCAACAAGCTAACAAACCAAGAACCAAGCTCATCCAAGCAAGCATAGACCGCGATAGCATCCTCCTCCAACACGACATCTGATAGTCAAGTCACTTGCTTCAAGTGTGGAGTAAAGGGTCACAAGTTATATGAGTGCACCAACACACATGTGATGGTTACAGATGAGAATGGTGCAACCTAATCTGTGAGTGAAGAGGAATATGAAGTGTTGACTCAACGAGCGATTACAAGGGAAACCACATTGGAAGTGGATGACACCATCATATGCGAGCATGATCCAAGCCCTTCCCTAATCGTTTCTCAAGTCTTGACAACAAAGTCCATACGAAGAGAGGACCAATGCCTCAATAACTTCCAAACTCGTGCTGGAATTGAGGGCAAGTCCATAAATGTGATCATTGATGGAGGTAGTTGCCATAACCTCACAAGTACGGAGCTTTGTGAGAAACTCAAGTTGCCATGTATAGAGCACCCTCAACCATATCACGTCAAATGGCTTGATGACAATGGAGCAGTCAAGATAACATCAAAAGTCAACGTCTCCTTCAAGATTGGCCCATATGAAGACACCGTCGAGTGTGATGTCATGCCAATGTCCATGTGCCACATGCTACTTGGGAGACCATGGAAATACGATAGAAGAGCCATACATCATGGTAGCACTAACCAATACTCCTTCAAGTGGAATGACAAGGCATTTGTGGTCTAATCAATGACGCCAAGCCAAGTTATTGCATCAAACATGACATCAGTGCACTAGATAAAGAAAGCTAAGGACCCATGTGAGATGAGTGGTGAGATAGTGAACCACCATCATGAGAGCGAGTGCCACAAGCCCCACATGAGTGGAGAATCATGAGTGCCATGATGCAATCCACCAAATGTGAGAAGAGACATTTGAGTGTGACCCATACTAACAATCCTTCATACAATTCTCTCTCTTTGTTGTCGGTTTTGCAAGGTACCCAAGATAGACCACCACCTTCAAGGATCCTGCTACAAGATTGCCAACCATAACATGACGGCAAGAAGTACCACAAGATCTTCAACATGTTTGAGAATGGATTTTGACACTAGTGATACGTCCATGTACAAGAACAAGGCCAAGGGCAGACCTCCTTCCTTGCATGATGGAAGAACATCGTCGAGGTTGACTCATTTTCAAGCGGGGGGAGATGATACAGACCAACAGTCGGCATTCATAATTGGTCCACATCATGCTACACCAACTACTCGTACAAAGGTGAATTCCTTCTATCTCTTTACCGCCCGTCGGCTATCGTGTGAATGGGATCTGACTTGAGCCAAGTACCTCTTGTTGAGGGCTAACCTCGAGGGTGCCCGATCATTCAAGAATTCCCGTGGAACTCGAGGGGATTGTGCGGGGGAAGAGAGAGGGGATGAACACCGCGAACTCACGCACGAAGAACACGATGAACACACTCACGCAAAGACACGATACAAGCCAATAGCTCATGCCGACGGCTATTGGTCCGGCGGAATCCCTAGGATTGGCGTCGGGCGAAGATCTCTCTCTCTCTCTCGAATGGGCACGGTGAGTGGGGAGTCTTGGTTAGATCTTGATGTCTTGGCAAAGGGACTCCAATGCCAAGTCCTTGTACAACGACGGAGGCATGATGCAAACTCCAATGAGGCGGGGGGATATTTGGTGCTCCTCTATAAAAGGAGCATGAGACAAGAACTAGAGAGATCCACAAGGCTGTCTTCTAATTCCAAGTCTAGGGTCTACAATAGAGGAGGGGGACTATATATAGGCCAACCACTAGTACAAGGGTAATTTAGGCATAAAAGGGTAAAGCCTGGATGGATTTGGGGTTACATGGGCTGAAAGCCCAAAAGGCTTTACATCCCTAGCCTCAATTACACCGGAGACTCCGGGGTGTGAGGGCCAGAGAATCAGGGGTGGAGCGCGGCCTCTGGGGCTGACTCTAGGGTGGCGTATAGAGAGATCCAGGCAGGGCCCGGAGTCCTGGGGGCACAGGCTCCAGGGTTGGAGGCTAGAGACTCCGAGGTAGCTGTGCCAGAGACTCCAGGGTGCGTGGAGGTTCCGGGGTGGAAGAGGCTCTCCCGCAAGACTCCGTGGGGGTGTACTGAATGTCATCGGATTGAGGACAAGTACGCCATGATGGGGTCCTCGAGGCGTGCGGAAGAGAGGGGTGTGAGACATACGGTGTTCCGGGACGGTGAGCACACAAGTTTACCCAGGTTCAAATCCGCGGCTTTGGACGGATCCTACTCCTGCTAGCAATCTAGTAATACGGAAGAGCCAGAATATGGGTTACAAGGGATCACCTGTGCGAGTTGAGATTGTAGAATATTGAGGGTCTAAAGTGTTGGGTTCCCTAAAGGCTCTCCCTAGGACGGCTTATATAGATATCTGGCCTAGGGTTTACAAGAGAGATCAATCCGGCTACGACTAAGGGCTACAGAGTACATCTTGAACTACAAGTAACATTATGGGCCTAAGTCGGTAAGTCTTCTGGGCCTTCCCGTAGCCGGATTGGACTCCGTCTTTCTCCCTGACCGGGCCGCCCGTGAAGCAAAGCTCTAACCCGAAGTGGGCCACCCTGGTCTGTGAGGAACTATGAGGATACCCGGAAAGTATATCCCCAAAACTGAACACTCATGGTAGGAGTCCGGAGATTGGCTTGGAGTCCAGGCCAGAGACTCCAGGGTTGTAGGCCGGCAACTCCAGGCTTTAGGGCTGGAGACTCCGGGGCTTTAGCCTTAGTAGTGTCTTCTTCTCGTCCATCTCCTTGTACTTCATCCGTGGGGGCTTGGCGATGCGTTGTGGATTCATAGCTAATAATGCATAGAGTAGTTGCATGAAGTAGCAAGCAATCCAAGGATGTATCAAAGTCACACAAGGAGAGGAGCAAGTTGACCTTGGCTTGTAGGAGTTTGGCTCGGGCACGAGTCATTGGTAAAACTTGGGGGACTTGGTGATTTATATGTAGGGGCGTATGTATGACGGGCTACATCAGCTCCCCCCTTGGGAAAGAGTCATCCTCGACTCTTCATGGTTATCATCTTGAACATCTCCATGGTAGGGTTAAAGGTCCTTGACATTGCATATTGAGCTCACGAGATACTTTGAGATTGGTATGTCATTGGTGTAGGTGTTGTTGTTGATTTGCTTGAGGACCTTGAAGGGACCATCTCCTCTTGTTTTGAGCTTGGAATCGTGCTCCTTGGGGAAGCGGTCCTTGCTCAAGTGTATCCACACAAGGTCACCTTCTTCAAAGACCATATCTTTCTTATCCTTGTTCATCCTTGATGCTTAGCGAAGGATTTGTTGCTCGATAGTAGCTCTTGTTTCTTCGTCTAGCTTCTTCATAGCTTGGGTGCACTTGTCGACATCCATGTTGGTGCGATCGTGGAGAGGAAGTGGTAGGTTGTTGAACGCGGTGAGGGGCTCGAAATAGTACATGGTCATGAAGGGACTCATCTTGGTTGTAGGTTGCTTGGCTCAATTGTAGGTGAACTCAGCGTGGGGAATGCATTCCTCACATCCTTGAGGTTTTTCTTGATCAACACACAAAGGAGAGTGCCGAGGCTTTGGTTGAAAACCTCGGTTTGCGGATGCGACGTGGATGAGAAGAGGAGCTTGTCGCCGAGCTTGCCCATGAGGGTCTTCCACAAGTAGCTCCTGAATTTGACATCACTGTCGGAGACGATTGTTCTTGGCACACTGTGAACATGGACAATTTCCCTGAAAAACAAATTGGCAACATGTGAAGCATCATTTGTCTTGTGGCACGGGATAAAGTGTGCCATCTTCGAAAAGTGATCCACTACCAAAAATATAGAATCATGACCATCCTTAGACCTAGGCAATCCTAACATGAAATCCATGCTAATGTCCGACCATGGTGCATTAGGAATAGGCAATGGCCTATAAAGACCAAGGGAATAGAATTAGACTTAGCTTGAACACATGTTGTGCATCGTTGAACGTAGCGTTCCATGTCTCGCTTCATCTTGGGCTAATAGTAATGAGTGGAAAGCATGTCCAATGTCTTGTCACGACTAAAGTGGCCCATGAGGCCTCCACCATGTGCTTCTTGGGGAAGCAAAAGTTGGAGCGATGACTTCGGAATGCAAAGCTTGGTTTGTATAAATAAAAAACCCTTATGCAAATAGAAATCATCGACTCCTTTGTCAATGGAGCACTTTGTGAAAATTGGTCCAAAGAATGGGTCGTGAGCATACAAAGTTTTGATTTCATCAAGACAAAACATGTTTACATCGAGTCAAGTAAGAAGGCATCCGCAACAACATTATCTTTGCCCTTCTTATACTTGAGAATGTAAGGAAAATACTCCATGAACTCAACCACTTAGCGTGTCTTTTACTCAAGTTGGCTTGGCCTTTGACATATTTCAACGACTCATGGTTGGAATGTATGATAAATTCCTTAGGCCAAAGGTAGTGTTGCCAAACTTGAAGAACACAAACTAAGGAAAAAAGCTCTTTGTCATAAAGCAAATAGTTAAGTTGTGCGCCATCAAGTTTCTCGCTATGATAGGCAATAGGACGTCCATTTTGCATAAGGACTCCTCCAATCCCAATACCACTAGCAGCACACTCTATCTCTAAAGTTTTTGTGAAATCCGGTTACGCGAGAAGAGGTTCTTTAGTTATCCTCTTTTTAAGATCATCAAAGGATTTTTGTTGTGCTTTGTCCCACATGAACGTGACATTCTTTTTGGTCAACTCATTGCGAGGACAAGCAATGGTAGAGAAGTCTTTCACAAAATGACGATAGAAACTGACCAACCCATGAAAACTTCGAAGTTCACTCATATTTGTGGGGATAGGCCAATCTTGAATGTCTTTCACTTTAGAAACATCAACTTCTATGCCATTGGCAGAAACAACAAAACCAAGGAAAATCAACTTCTCTTTAGAAAAAGTGCACTTGGGAAGATTATCATATAGCTTTTCATGTCGAAGGATTTGTAAGACCTCCTTGACATGTGTAACATGTTCCTCAAGTGACTTGCTATAAACAAGTATATCATCAAAATAGAAAACACCACTTTTTCCAATAATAGAACACAAAATATGATTCATAAGGCGCATGAAGGTGGATGGGCATTAGATAAGCCAAAAGGCATAACCAACCATTCAATGATGACTGGAAAGTTTTTTCTGGAAAGAAAGTTCGAAGATAATACCTCGAAACGCCAAAAGCCGATTTCTCAGACATAGTGACCATGTTTTACTCAAGATTCAAAAGTTTATGAGTTTTCAAGCTCCCCAGCTAACTTTTCCGACGTAAATGATTTTATGTCGATCATATGAAATTAGGTAAAAATTGAACTACAAGAGGTAGACTTCTTTTAAAGTTCTACAAAAATATTTTGGAAGTACCTAACAAGCAATAAATATATCAAAAACCACTGAGAGTTTTGCACATTCAACTTCTTGCCAAGTATTTGCATGCTAGTAAATTTGAACCCGTTGTGAAAATAAACATATGAAATAAATAAAATTGGGAAAAATCAAATATTTACGCATGGTGTCCTATAACTTGTAATGCATGCCATGGAAACGATAACCATGAGGTTTAACACCTTTCAGAAAAAATATAACTGGTCTAGCATGTATGAACAGTCTTGGGTTTCAACTAGAATGACCAAGGTCATGGCCACAACAACATCATAATTTAGGGAGTGTCTAGATCTCATGCTTCTGATTTTTAGTTATGTCTCAGTCGATGATATCATCATACTATTTTGTGATAATTCTTATTTGCAACTTAGTTGCAAATTATAAAATTTGTATTAATTCTCAATTGCAATCTAGTTACAACTTGTTAAATTCCTAGTTGCAAATCATGTGTAACTCTCACACAGCACAAATTGTAAGGTATATCCAATGGTGATAGAGGTGATTCAGACATAACTAAAAATTAGGCACCTAATTTCAAGCAAAACCGCATAATTTATTATGAAGTTCCTACATACGGAAGATGGTGCATCTTGGAATGCATGTGTTACTTATGATTCCCAAGTTTAATGAGTTTTCAAGCTTCCTAGCTAAATTTTACCACTTAAATAATGATTTATATTGATTTATTGAGATTAGGCCAAATTAATTTGAAATTAAAGTAAGTGGAAGATTGCTATTACAATATTATAAAAGGCTTTTGAAGGAACCGACCAGGCAGTCAATATATCAAAAACGACTGGGAGTTTTGAATGATTTCTTGCTAAGAATTTGCATGCCCACCACATCATATATTATAATAATTTCCCCATATTTGATAGATAGGTGCATCTTGGCATGGTAAACAATGTTACCAATGGAACTTTCCAACTTTTACGAAAAGAAAGAACTTCAATTTTCTAAGTGACATGGATATTTTTTTGTAAAACAAGTACTACTCCCTCTGGTCCATATTAATGGCCTCAACTTTTTCTAGATACAAATACTTAACTAGATTCTTACGAATCTAGATAAAGTTGAGACCATTAATATGGACCAGAGGGAGTACAAAGAATATGGCTTGAAATAGAGAGTGAAAATTGGAAAACTGAAGAGAGAGAAGACATTATTAGCTCTTGTATTAAAGGGGAGGCAAAAGCAGAGGGCAACAGTGAAGAGGGGTGTGATGTTAGAGAAAATTTATGATCGGTTCCTGACACGAGGTACAACCTTTTAGAGTACAGTATAATACCCACTCAAAACAAATTGTTTTTTCTCTTGCCTTCACTGCCTCTCATCATCCATCCTCTCGGTAGCCCCGTGCGCGCCGGACGGAGCTTCATTAGTAACTTGGTGACTTACCTCCAGCATCTGCCTTACATTTTAGATCCAACGTGATAGATTGACTTAGATTTTAATGTAAATAACTAAAACTCCTTAGTAAATTTTGAAAAAATCTAGTAACTCATACTCTACGTGTTTCTATTTGTATTCTGGTGAAGTTCATTCCATTTGGATCAATGGTTTGTGATTAAATATGTATTTGGTTTAAAAGTGGTTATCAAAAACGTAAAAAGTGATTTAATCACAAAAAAATTGTTTGAGTGGGATGAAACGTTCACATGTTTCAAAAATGATGCATTTACAATTTCTTAGAATTGTTACAAAATTTTCTAAGTAAACCAACGTAAAACATTGGATGTACATCATGATATTTCCTTAGACTCAAGTCCAAGAAACAATATGTTCTCCACTATTAGCACATGTCAGGTGTCCCTCCAACTAGAACAGATACGGATATAAAAAAGGTTTACCATACACTGACGAGTGGGTCCGGCTGCCATTTGATTGACATGTGTCTAGTACTAGACTCAAGTTTAAAAAAACTTAGCTAGACTCACCCTCTATAGTGTAATGTAGCCCGTCCTACAAACGCTCCTACATCTACACCACCAAGTTCTCCAAGTGGACCAACGACTCGAGCCCGAGCTAAACTACTACAAGCTAAGGTTAACTCACTCCTCTCCTCATGTGACTTTGATACATCCTTTGATGGTTTGCTAATTCATGGCACTACGCTGTGAATTATCAGCTATGAAGCCTCCACGGATGAAGTACAAGGAGAAGGACATGAAGAAGAAGCTACTGGAGCTGAAGCCCCGGAGTCTACGGCCACCAAGCCCAGAATCTCTAGACTGGACTCCGGACCAGTCTCTAGACCCCCGCCAGGAACTCTCTGTATGGCCCCATGGAGTCTTCACCGGAGAGCATCGTCAACACCGGATTCTCCACGCACCCCGGAGTCTCTGGCCCATCTACCACGGAGTCTCCGGCCTACTACCCCGGATTCTCTGGCCTACTACCCCGGACTCTCCGCCCAAGTAATCTGTCCTCAACTCCGGACCCCTGGAGGAAACTCTCTATATGCCACCTCGGAGTCCACCCCGGAGTCTACACTCCACCCCGGAGTCTACGGACCCCCGGATTCTTCGGCCCTATAACCCCGTAGTCTCCGGTGTAAGTGGATCAAGCATGTGAAAAGCCTTTTGGGCCTTCGGCCTATGTACCCTTTAATCCGTCCAAACTTTAATTTTTATTGCCTAAATAACCCTTGAACTAGTGGCTGGCCTATATATAGTCCTCCACCTCTATTGTAAACCCTAGGCATGATATTTGGAATTAGTGGAAACCCCTTGTGGATCTATCTAGTTCTTGCATCTGCTCCTTTTACAAAGGAGCACCAAATATCACAAACCTCGTTGGAGTTTGCATTGTGCCTCCGCGTTGTACAAGGCCTAGGCATTGAAGTCCCTTTTGCCTAGATGTCATGACCTCACCGAGTCTTCGTACTCACTGTTCCGGTTTGAGAGAGAGTCCTCAACCCAATGATGATCCTAGGTATTGTGCAGGACAAGTCACAGCCGGCGAGAGCTATTGGAGTGTATCGTGGTTTTGCGTGAGTCTGTTCATCGTGTTCTTCGTGCGTGCGTTCGTCGTGTTCATCTGCCCCTCCTTCGTCCACACTCCATCCTCGATTTGAAAGGGATTCGTGAAAGATCGGGCCACCCTAGAGGTTTTCCCTCAACAAATTGGTATCAAGAGCTTCGTTGCTCACGAATTCCCCCAAAAAAAATTCTGCTATCCACCAAAAACTCGAAAATCCCCAAAAAGAGCCCCAAATTTGCCTTTGGATCGATCTCTTGATTTGGAGTGTTATTTGTGGTTTTGATCAGACCAAACCTTGTCTTAGGTGTTGGTCCAGCTCTATCCTGTGTTTTCCAAGCCCAATTTTGCCAATTTTTCACGGATTTGAGGCCCCAAGGCGTGGATTTCCGCTCAAAAACTCGAGCAAGTGGAGCAGAGTCCCCGACCCCGGAGTCTCCGGCCTCAACCCCCGGAGTCACCACCCTCCCACCCCCGGAGTCTCCGGCCTCAAACCCCAGAGTCTCTGGCCCTAACGACTGATATTGATAGATTTTTCCTCTTTTCTGTTTTGGCTAATTTCCTTTGTTTGTTTGTGCCCCATGTGCGTGTTAGCAACTAACAACAAGCTTCCGCATTGACAACTCCCGCGCTCATCGACACCACGGCCCGCGAGCATCATTCCGCACTACCGATGTCAAGTTCATCCTCACCAACAAAGGTATAACTTGCGTCACCTTGTTCACCCCTATCTTCCTTTGTGTATACCTATCCCATGAGAGTGCCTCATCTTGTGTTTTCTTGAGCATTGTGCATTTGTCCTTCGATAGTGTGAGTGCAAAAGAAATAGCAAGAGTGACTTGGTAGCATCAAGGGAGAGCAAAAAAATAGAAAAAAATACATAGAAGAAGAAAAATAGTCTCCCATAGCAAGAGAGAGTCTCAAAGATAGTAAGCAAGAGACAAAGAAAGAGCGCCCAAGGAAAGTGCACAAATCCGTTGCTCATTTTTATTATTTGCAAACGAGCCACGGTCTCTCCTTGCATTGGCACGACAACGAGCATAGTCTTTGTTAGGACATTTTGTTTGCTCATTTTCATAGTTGTGTCAATCCCAACAATCTCCACGTGTGTGTTTATAGTCGTAGGTTTCCTTCACCCTTTTGAGTTGTTGACCTTCGCCTTTGACTTGAGTTTTGTTGCATTTTACCCACTTTTGACTAGCCCTTTTATTTTGATTGGCTCTTTGGCATTCCACAATCCTAACCCACCACCATCAAGCTTTTGAGAGTTAGTTTTTTCATTAGTGTGAGTTTTCTTTGCAATTCCACTTTACACGCTTATACCTCTCACTTGTGGTTTCTAGTTTGGTGCAATCTCCAAGGTGAGGTTGAAGGTTTTCGCCACCACATATTCCTCTCCATAGACAACCCTTTGTGTTTTGCATGATGGATAGGCACGGTGAGTCGAGCCAACCACCTTCACAAGAAGAACATGGACCGTACATGATGCGCGGAAGCCACTTCATCTTCCGATAAGGGTTCCGTGATCGTTTCCAAGATCTCGAGACACGTCAAGACGAACAGTTTCGTGAGACGCAAGCCGAGTTCAAGAACATTGACAACCGCTTCGATGGCCTTGAAAAGCAAATGCAAGCAATGCATCACAACTTTGGCCATCAAAATGAAGCACTGCAATGCTTCGTCGCTGAAACAAATGACAATCTTCGTGTCCTCATCGACGGAATGGCAAGACCACGTTCATGCGCATCAAGCTCTTCAAGTTCTTCGTTTCGTCATGCTCCTCTTCAACAAGATCTTCATCCAAGTGCTTCAAGATGAAATGATGCCCCCGTGGTTGATGATGGAAGTTCTTCAAACTATGTACCTTCCCCATGGCATGCCGCAACGTCAACCTATGATGGTGATTTATCTTCAAGGCCCCAAGCAAGGCGCGAAGGACACCGTCATCACGTAAGGGCATTAGTGATCACACAAGCACAACCACAAGAAGAACCGCGAGTGGAATCGCAATACCACCACCATCGCCCGCGACACATACTTGACACAACAAGTGATGACTCCAATTTGGAGAATAAAGCTCGTCATCGACGTGAAGATCTCCAAGATCCTCCTCCTCATCATCACCATCATGAACGTCTGCATCGACACGATGGTCATCACGAGGTGCCTCCTCCCCCAAATCAAAACATGGAGCGCCAAGTGGTACAAGTTTAGCGACGCCCACCACGTCAAAGGCTCAAGACCATGATCTTCGCTGTGAGGCCCATGTGCCTAATTATCAACAACAACCCAGGAACAAGCCTCCTCTTTGTCAACAACCGGGCCACGAGCAAGAGCAAGCTCCACAAAAAAATCGTGAGAACCAAGTTCCACCTCCTCAACCACAAGATCATCGACAAGCTCAACAAGCTCGTCGCAATGATCGCATGGAAGATGAAGACCGTCATCAACATGGCAACCATCACCACCGTGATCGCAATGAGGAAGAAACATTTGGCAAGATCAAGTTCACGATGCCCAAGTTCACTGGATCAAATGGCCCTGAAGAATCTCATGGGTACTCAAAGTCGACAAGATCTTCCGCATGCACAATTATAGCAACGAGAAGATGGTCGCCATGGACTCGCTTGAGTTTGATGATTACACCAACCTTTGGTGGGAACAAGTTCAAGTTGCTCGTGACGCAAGATAAGAGCCACCAATCACAACTTGGCATGACATGAAGGCTCACATGAGATCCCGTTTTGTCCCCACGCACTACACGCGCGACCTCTTCAACAACCTTCAATCGCTTCGTCAAGGGACAAAGTCCATGGAAGAGTACTTCAAGGAAATGGAACTCAACTTGATCCACGCTAACATTGACGAGTGCCAGAGCAAACTATGGCACGCTTATTTATTGGACTGAACCACCCAATCAAGAGCATTGTCGAGTTCCAAACATACAACAACATGGTTGAGCTTGTGCACATCGCAAAAAAGGCCGAACGTCAAGTGTAAGAGGACATCAAGTACAACAAGACCAAGACGTATTTCACTTACAAGCAAGCTTCAACCGCTATGCCAACAACCTTCAATGGAAGCTCCTCGAGTACCTCCAAGCCTTCCTTCAAGCCCACACTCCCTCAAGGAAAACTACCCCCAAGTGGCAAATAATTAGAGAGTGATACACCTTTCAACGGTGAATGCTACAAGTATTGAGGCACAGGACACAAGTCGGCCGAGTGTGGAAATAAGAAAGTTTTGTTCATCCATGACAATGGCGTTGAAGATTACTTGAGTGAAGATGAATTTGGTGCCCGAATCAAGGAAGCAATGGCAAGGAAACGAGTGGAAGATGACTAAGAAATCCTCATGTGTGAACATTACGCAAGTCCATAGCTTGTCATCATAAGGATATTGACCACACAAACTCAAGAGCATGAAGACCAACGCTCAAATATCTTCCAAACACGAGCCGGCATCAATGGAAAATCTATCAAAGTGATCATCGATGGAGGGAGTTGCCACAACCTTGGTAGCACCGAGTTGTGTGAGAAGCTCAACCTCACTCTCCATCCGCACAAGCACCCCTACCACGTGCAATGGCTAAGTGACCATGGGTCCGTGAAGATCAAGCATACCATATCAGTCACCTTCGTCGTTGGTCCTTACAAAGACATGGTCGAGTGTGATGTAGTCCCAATGACGGTTTGCCACATGTTGCTTGGTCGACCATGGAAATTTGACAAGGCTTCTCTACATGATGGTTGCACCAATGTGTACACCTTTAAATGGACAAAAAACATCTGTTTTGCAACCGATGACTCCTAGCCAAATAATTGCGGACAATGCAAAGGCTTTAGCGAGGGAGCAAAGCACAACACCTCCTTGTGAGAAGAGTGGCGAGCGAGAGAACCACCTCATAGTGAGTGAGAGCCACAAGCCAAACTTGAGTGAAAAAACTAAGAGTGTTCTCCTTGCCACCAAACATGAGATGAGAGATGTGCGGAACAACCCATCCACCTTGCACTATGTCCTCATTTGCAAGGGACTAGCGCAAGAAACTAATGACTTAACCAATGTTCCTCCATTTTTGATGTTTGTTTTGTAGGAGTTCAAGGATGTATTTCCCGAAGAGCTCCCACATGGACTACCTCCTCTTCATGGAATTGAGCATCGCATTAATGTCATCCCTGGCGCACCACTTCCAAACTGCGTCGCCTACCGCACGAACCCGAAGGAGACGAAGGATATCGAACATCAAATCAACCAACTCATCTCCAAAGGTTTGATCCAAGTTAGCACTAGTCCAAGTGCGGTACCCGTGATTCTTGTCCCAAAATCGGATGATACTTTACGGTTATGCATGGACTACCATCCAATCAATGCTATCACCGTGCGTTATCGACATCCTATACCACGTCTTGATGACATGCTTGATGAGTTGTGTGGAGCCACGGTTTTCTCGAAAATTGACCTTCGTAGTGGCTACCATCAAATACACTGAAGGGTAACGGGTAGGCTACACTAGCGTAAAATCAAAAATTTCTACCGCGTCAACCAGGAATACTATTGTCATAGATCACGGGATTACCGCTAGACGCGCAGGTGCGGAACTCGATGAAGCACGTTGCGGCAGTGTAGATGTTCTACGTCTCCTCCTCGTCCTCGTCCCACGAGCAGCTCCCCTTTGCGCGGCTCGTCCAAGTGCTACAGATGCAGCACCTCCGAGGTATCCACACGTCCGGAGTGGAAGTCGTCACACGCCAGACTGCTAGGTCTGCGCGTGCAACACAGGCGGAAGAGGAGTGGCGGCTGGGTGGAATGCTCTCACCTTTTCAGCTCGCCTTACTCCCTCTTATATAGGCATCCCTGGTGGGCTTCTACATTAGCAGCCCATTAGCAGCCTAAGCCTGGTCTAATTCGGATCCAATCCTCATTAGGCTTCCAGCCCCTAAAGTGTGTGACCCTATAGGTTCATACACGTATAGACATGACGCGAGTACACTTACTCCGTCAATAGTTGGTAGCGGCCTCTAGCAAGACGTGCCAACTCCTAAACGCATATAAAGATCATTCGGACGAACCATCACAAGGTTGAGTACATGTCTTTCCCTTTGCCTCACGATATTTGGTCTAGCTCTAAGCTGACCTCTCTTTCTCGATACTGTGATTCAGAATCCCTTTACTAGGTTAACTCTTAACCATATGTAGCACGGCCATGCATTTCTGGATCCGATCACTCGAGGGGCCCAGAGATATCTCTCTCAAGTAGAGAGGGGCAAATCCCATCTTGATTGACCGATGCCTTGCAGCATGTATCAGGACAAACCCGAAAGCTACCTTTATAACTACCCAGTTACGGAGTAGTGTTTGATAGCCCCAAAGTAGGTCGATCCACATCTCAAGTACATGCGACAATCTCAGGTCTAAGGACAAAACGTACACGATGTGTAGAGAGAGCTGCAAGTATTATTGCTAGTCTCATGTTGGGTCAGTCCAACCCCATGTTCATAACATGTGTCCACATCATTGGTTTGACATCTCCATGTCAATGACTTGCGAAACATAGTCATTAACCAATCGATGTGCTAGTCTAATATTCACGTGTGTCCTCGCATGAACTCCGACTAGGGACAATTATTAGATAACCATACAAGTAAAGAGTTTCACAAACAATTCACATAATTGCCAATCAATACAAGTTGCCTGGTATATGGATATTCAAGGAACATTATAATAACTCATGGATACACATGAAATACAATCATCTCTATGATTGCCTCTAGGGCATATTTCCTTCAGTCTCCCACTTGCACTAGAGTCAATCTAGAGAGTATCTAATACCTATTGCTCTTGTGTGCGCTTCATGCGCAGGCTGCGGGAGTGGCTTAGTCAAGGGATCAGCAACATTTGAGTCCGTATGTATTTTGCATAACATGACACTACCTTCATCAATGAACTCACGAATCAGATGGTAGCGCATGCGAATATGTTTGTTCTTCTGGTGCTGTCTAGGTTCTTTGGCTTGTGCAATAGCACCATTGTTGTCACAATAAACGTCCAAGGGATTGGACGAGCCCTGAACCACACCAAGAGCGATCAGGAAATTCCTAATCCAAACAGCTTCCTTTGCAGCCTCCGAGGCAGCAATATATTCAGCTTCTGTTGAAGAGGAGGCCACTGTATCTTGCTTGGAACTTTTCCAGCTCACAGCACCACCATTCATGACAAACACATAACCTGATTGCGATTTCGAGTCGTCTGAGTCATTAAGGTAACTCGCATCTGTGTAACCCTTTACACTGAGTTCAACCTCACCTCCATAAACTAGGAACATATCCTTAGTCCTTCTCAAGTACTTAAGGATATTCTTTACCGCTGTCCAGTGAATCTCACCTGGATCAGCCTGGTATCTGCTCGTAACACTTAGAGCATAGGAAACATCTGGGCGAGTACATGTCATTGCATACATGATGGATCCAATAGCCGAAGCATATGGAACCCTACTCATGCGTTCTCGCTCATCAGTGGTCGAAGGACACTGAGTCTTGCTGAGTTTAATGCCGTGAGACATGGGCAAGAACCCCTTCTTAGCCTCTTCCATGCTGAACCGTTTCAACACTTTGTCAATGTACGTACTCTGGCTTAATCCAATTAGCCTCCTTGATCTATCTCTATAGATCTTGATACCCAGAATATATGCCGCTTCTCCCAAGTCCTTCATAGAAAAACTATTTTTCAATGAGGTCTTAACAGACTCGAGCATCGGAATGTCATTTCCAATCAATAATATGTCATCCACATATAAGATTAAAAACACAAGTGATTTCCCATTTTCTTTCTTATACACACAAGGTTCTTGTTCGTTTTTGGTGAAGCCAAACTCCTTTACAACTTCATCAAATCGAATGTTCCAACTCCGAGATGCTTGCTTCAGCCCATAAATAGACTTTTGAAGTTTGCATACCTTTCCAGCATTGTTTGGATCGACAAAACCTTCGGGCTGCATCATATACACGTCCTCAGAAAGGATTCCATTTAAGAAAGCCGTCTTGACGTCCATCTGCCATATCTCATAATCGAAATGTGCAGCAATGGCTAGAATGATCCGTATAGATTTAAGCATCGCTACGGGCGAGAAAGTCTCGTCGTAGTCAACTCCTTGAACTTGTCGAAAACCTTTTGCAACAAGTCGAGCTTTATGGATGTGAACATTTCCATCCATATCAATCTTCTTCTTATAGATCCACTTGCACTCGATGGCTTTAAAACCATCAGGCAGGTCAACCAAGTTCCAAACTTGATTGTCTCCCATGGACTCTATCTCGGATCTCATGGCAATCAGCCATTTCTCAGAGTCTGGGTCCACCATCGCTTCTGCATAGGTCGCAGGCTCATCATTGTCTAACAATAATAACTCTCGCGCTTCGCGGAGCCTCGCCGACCTTCGTGGTTGTGGTGCTTCTATTGCCATGGGTTCCTCAACTTGTTCTGCTACAATAGCATCACTCGTAGAAGCATCCCCGACTGGCTCATCTTGAACTTCTTCAAGTCGCACCGACCTTCCACTCGTTCCCTTTGTGAGAAACTCTTTCTCTAGGAAAACACCGCTACGAGCGACAAACACTTTGCCCTCTTCTCGGTTGTAGAAGTAATACCCTAAGGTTTCCCTTGGGTATCCCACAAAAATGCACTTATCCGATTTGGGTGTTAGCTTGTCCGACTGAAGTCGCTTGACAAATGCATCACAACCCCAAATCTTCAGAAAAGACAAACTGGGATTCTTTCCAGTCCACATCTCATATGGTGTCTTAACTACGGATTTAGATGGTACCCTATTTAGTGTGAAAGCTGCTGTTTCTAGCGCGTAACCCCAAAATGATAATGGTAAATCCGACTGGCTCATCATCGATCGAACCATGTCCAACAAAGTTCGATTACGCCGTTCAGAGACCCCGTTTCTTTGAGGCGTTCCGGGCGGCGTGAGCTGTGGAACAATTCCGCAACTCTTAAGATGATTGCTAAACTCGTGACTCAAATATTCGCCTCCGCGATCAGATCGCAAGGCCTTTATTTTCTTGCCACGTTGATTCTCTACCTCATTTTGAAACTCTTTGAACTTTTCAAAAGTTTCAGACTTATGCTTCATCAAGTAGACATAGCCATATCTACTGAAATCATCAGTGAAAGTAATGAAGTAGTGATATCCTCCTCTGGCTGTCGTGCTCATTGGTCCACATACATCAGTATGTATGAGTTCCAACAAGTCTGTCGCTCTCTCGGGAAACCCCGTAAAAGGCGTCTTGGTCATCTTTCCAAGTAAACAAGCTTGACATGTCTCGTATGATTCAAAATCAAACGAAGTTAGAAGACCATCACCATGGAGCTTCTTCATGCGCTTTTCACTTATATGCCCCAAACGACAATGCCATAGATAGGTAGGACTCAAATCATTTGGCCGAAGCCTTTTAGCACTAACATTGTAAACACATGCATTATCAAGATTTAAAATAAATAACCCATTCACAATGGGAGCATCAGCCACAAACATAGCATTCTTAGAGATTACACAACCATTGTTTGTACTCACGAATGAATAACCATCCCTCATCAAACATGAAGGTGATAAAATGTTTCGACCCATACTAGGAATGTAATAACAATTATTCAACTCCATGATAAATCCTGACGGAAGGTGAAGTTGCATGACGCCGACGAACAATGCAGCAACCCTTGCTTTATTTCCGACGCGAAAATCCACTTCGCCTTTTTGCACTTCTCTAGTCCTTATTAGCCCCTGCATCGAATTGCAAATATGAGCAACCGATCCGGTATCAAATACCCAAGAGTTAACATAAGAATCTGCGAGAAAAATGTCTACAACATTTACAACAAGCGTACCTGAGTGGGAAGTACTCTTACTTCCACTTTTCTTCAAAGAAGCCTGGTACTTGCTGCAGTTTCTCTTCCAGTGGCCATATTCGTGACAAAAGAAACACTCAGTGTCTCCTGCAGGACCAGCCTTTTGCTTGGGTGCAGGGTTTGGCTTAGGGATTGTATCCTTAGCCTTGCCCTTCTTCTTCTGCCAAGAAGTGCCCTTTTTCTTGAAGCTAGGCTTGTTCTGCACAGCCATCACATGGCTATGCCCTGCACACTTCTTAATGTCACATTCTGCTGTTTTTAGCATCCCACATAATTCATTAAGGCCCCTCTCCACCCCATGCATATGGTAGTTCGAAATGAAATGCCCATAGCTAGATGGAAGAGATGCCAAAATGAAGTCAGTGGCCAACTCTTGGCCTAATGGAAAACCAAGCTTTTCCAAAGTCTGACTGTAACCAACCATTTTGATCACATGGGGGCCTACAGCTGCTCCCTCTGCCAGCTTGCATTCCACAAAGGACTTAGCGACATTGTACCTCTCAGTCCTAGCCTGAGTCTGGAACATGTCCTTAAGCGCAACGATCATATCGTACGCTTCCTGATCCTCAAACTGTTTTTGAAGATCAGGTTCCATGCATGCAAGCATAAGACAACTGACCTCAAGAGATTCATCACATGCTTTCTTGTAGGCATTCTTAAGGGTAGCAGTTGCATTATCAGCAGGTTCATCCGGGATTGGGGTATCCAGAACAGTTTCCTTTTTCTCAGCCCTGAGAACAATTCTCAGGTTACGGACCCAGTCCGAATAGTTTGTTCCATTTAGTTTATCCTTTTCAAGAATCGAACGCAAAGCAAAAGGTGATGAATTGTTCGGTGCCATTGATCTACAACAAAAAATATGCAAAATACTAAGCCATGTAACCATGAAAGAGTAAAACATATTAAACAATTTAATAGCATATACTCCCACTTAAATCAACATCCCTCTATTGATACTAAGTGATTCAAGATCCACAATTAACAAGTCGACTAGTGAGCTTTAGCATCACTGCTAGAAGACAAGGTAAATCGGTAAGCAACCTTTGCTAATCATATCACATATGACTCTTGTTGTTGGGTGACATCTCTATGTCAAACCTAGGCGCCCAACCTTTATGCCCCAAGGTCCTTAACTGTTAAGATGACCTTGTTAAGCTCACCAACCCTTATGCGTGTAGGTATCCGATACAAACCCATCCAGCCAAGGAAAACCGTGGCACCCTAATTTCATAGACCCACCAACGATTGTACAGGGCATAGGATGGTGCAAGGTTTGGTTGGGAGGGCATGGTTTAACTTAAACTTTGTGAGGGATCGTTCTACTTCTATCATCTAAGCATGCATAGTAGTAAAACGTATAAGAATAGCATTCACATAGATGTGATACAGTATGGCCCATTTTCTCATGGTGATCTCCATCGCCATAGAACCTGTCCACCATGATGATCTCCATCTTCATGCTCTATGCGAGCCATCCTCCAAGTGATGAGTTCTCCAAGAACTAATACAAGCTATTACTCCTAACATCTAGTAATCAAAATTACATGGTATTGGGATCATCACAAGTTGGCACGCAGGCCATTACAATAATTGACAACACATATGGCTCCAGCCGTGTTGCCCAACTCACGACACGCAGGTCATGAAAAAATACATACATGCATCACATACATTTTTTTGGGCCATACTGATCACATAAATCCTGCAAAAACAAGTTGTGCATAGAATCGCATTCTACCGGATCATGTGAAATCGTACCACCTATGAACCTTAACGAGATACAATAAGGGGGCTACGACTAAGGGGGGTCTAGGGGGTCTCCCCCTGCGGGGTTCGTGAAAAATGAGAGATCAAATCTATACAATTTTCTTTAAGGATTTTGATCGGCAAATCCAATTTACCATAAACCGACCATAGTTCCGATTTGACCAAACTCCTTTGATCACGGTACGTCGATTCAGATCTAATTCCTGATTCGATCAATCATATTGATCTTCGCGTGATTCAGAAGGATTTATGTGTCACTGTCTACCCCGATGGCGGAAACCGACCGGTAGGGGTAAGTCGTTCGACGACCTTAGAATCACGATCACGGAAATTAAGATCATAGATCAATCCAGAAACACCGCCATACAAACGATCATATCAATCTACATATCACCATATGCAAACTTCCCGAACCTATGACTGAATAGCATCGGCTCTGATACCACTGAAGGGTAACGGGTAGGCTACACTAGCGTAAAATCAAAAATTTCTACCGCGTCAACCAGGAATACTATTGTCATAGATCACGGGATTACCGCTAGACGCGCAGGTGCGGAACTCGATGAAGCACGTTGCGGCAGTGTAGATGTTCTACGTCTCCTCCTCGTCCTCGTCCCACGAGCAGCTCCCCTTTGCGCGGCTCGTCCAAGTGCTACAGATGCAGCACCTCCGAGGTATCCACACGTCCGGAGTGGAAGTCGTCACACGCCAGACTGCTAGGTCTGCGCGTGCAACACAGGCGGAAGAGGAGTGGCGGCTGGGTGGAATGCTCTCACCTTTTCAGCTCGCCTTACTCCCTCTTATATAGGCATCCCTGGTGGGCTTCTACATTAGCAGCCCATTAGCAGCCTAAGCCTGGTCTAATTCGGATCCAATCCTCATTAGGCTTCCAGCCCCTAAAGTGTGTGACCCTATAGGTTCATACACGTATAGACATGACGCGAGTACACTTACTCCGTCAATAGTTGGTAGCGGCCTCTAGCAAGACGTGCCAACTCCTAAACGCATATAAAGATCATTCGGACGAACCATCACAAGGTTGAGTACATGTCTTTCCCTTTGCCTCACGATATTTGGTCTAGCTCTAAGCTGACCTCTCTTTCTCGATACTGTGATTCAGAATCCCTTTACTAGGTTAACTCTTAACCATATGTAGCACGGCCATGCATTTCTGGATCCGATCACTCGAGGGGCCCAGAGATATCTCTCTCAAGTAGAGAGGGGCAAATCCCATCTTGATTGACCGATGCCTTGCAGCATGTATCAGGACAAACCCGAAAGCTACCTTTATAACTACCCAGTTACGGAGTAGTGTTTGATAGCCCCAAAGTAGGTCGATCCACATCTCAAGTACATGCGACAATCTCAGGTCTAAGGACAAAACGTACACGATGTGTAGAGAGAGCTGCAAGTATTATTGCTAGTCTCATGTTGGGTCAGTCCAACCCCATGTTCATAACATGTGTCCACATCATTGGTTTGACATCTCCATGTCAATGACTTGCGAAACATAGTCATTAACCAATCGATGTGCTAGTCTAATATTCACGTGTGTCCTCGCATGAACTCCGACTAGGGACAATTATTAGATAACCATACAAGTAAAGAGTTTCACAAACAATTCACATAATTGCCAATCAATACAAGTTGCCTGGTATATGGATATTCAAGGAACATTATAATAACTCATGGATACACATGAAATACAATCATCTCTATGATTGCCTCTAGGGCATATTTCCTTCATACACATGGCGGAAGGTGATGAGTGGAAAATTGCCTTCAAGACCAAACTTGGTCTCTATGAATGGTTGGTTATGCCCTTTGGTCTATCTAATGCACCATCCACCTTCATGCCCCTTATGAATCATATTTTGCATTCTCTCATCGGCAAGAGTGTCATTGTCTATTTCGATGATATACTTTTTTATAGCAAGTCGCTTGAGGACCATATTACGCATGTCAAGGAAGTTTTGCAAATCCTTCGACATGAAAAGCTATATGCTAATCTTCCAAAGTGCACTTTTGCTAAAGACAAGTTGATATTTCTTGGATTTGTCGTTTCTTTGAAGGGTATTGAAGTTGATGTTTCCAAGGTAAAGGACGTACAAGATTGGCCCATCCCAACAAATGTGAGTGAACTCCAAAGTTTTCATGGGTTGGCCGGTTTCTATCGTCGTTTTGTGAAAGTCTTTTCCACCATTGCTTGCCCTCTCAACGAATTGACCAAAAAGAATGTCACCTTCATGTGGGGGTAAAGCTCAACAAAAATCTTTTGATGAACTTAAAAAGAGGCTCACCGAAGCACCTCTCCTTGCGTTACCGGATTTCACTAAAACTTTTGAGATAGAGTGTGATACTAATGGTATTGCCTACCATAGTGAGAGACTTGATGGTGCTCGCCTTAATTATATGATTTATGACAAAGAGGTTTCTGCCTTAGTTCGTGTTCTTCAAGTTTGGCAACACTACCTATGTCCTAACGAATTTATCATACATTCCGACCATGAGTCATTGAAATATCACAAAGGCCAAGCAAACTTGAGTAAGAGACATGCTAAGTGGGTTGAGTTTATGGAGTCTTTTCCATACATTGTCAAGTATAAGAAGGGCAAAGATAATGTAGTCGCGGACGCTTTGTCTCGCAAGCACACAAGCCTTCTTACGAGACTTGAATTCAACGTGTTAGGTCTTGAGGAAATAAAAACTTTGTATGCTTCCGACCCGTTCTTTGAATCGATTTTCGCAAAGTGCTCCATTGATAAAGGAGTGGATGATTTCTATTTGCATAAGGGCTTTCTATTTAAACAAAATAAGCTTTGCATTCCGAAGTCATCTCTCCAACTTTTGCTTCTCCAAGAATCTCATGGTGGAGGCCTTATTGGTCACTTTGGTCATGAAAAGACATTGGACATGCTCTCCACTCACTACTTTTGGCCCAAGATGAAGCGCGGCATGGAGCGCTACGTTCAACGATGCACGCCGTGTGTTCAAACTAAGTCACAAGCTAACCCTTATGGTCTTTACATGCCATTGGCTATTCCTTATGCACCTTGGTCTGACATTAGTATGTATTTTGTGTTAGGATTGCCTAGGTCTAAGCATGGTCATGATTCTATATTTTTCGTCGTGGATCTCTTTTCAAAAATGCCACATTTCATTATGTGCCATAAGACCAACGATTCTTCACATGTTGCAAATTTGTTTTTAGGGAAATAGTCTTTTCACGGCGTGCCAAGAACAATCGTCTCCGACCGCGACGTCAAATTCATGAGCTACTTATGGAACACACTCATGGCCAATCTCGGCGTCAAGCTCCTCTTTTCATCTACATCACATCCTCAAACCAATGGCCAAACCGAAGTTGTCAACCGAAGCCTCGGGACCCTCCTTCGTGTGTTGATCAAGATAAACCTCAAGGATTGGGAGGAATACATTCCACATGCCGAGTTTTCCTACAACTGTGCCAAGCACTCAACAACCAAGATGATCCCCTTCATGATCGTCTATGGTTTGGAGCCTCTCACCGTGCTCGACATCCTACCGCTACCTCTTCATGTGTGCATCAACATGGACATCGACAAGCGCGCACAA
Source organism: Avena eriantha (assembly GCA_910589775.1). Taxonomy (NCBI): domain Eukaryota; kingdom Viridiplantae; phylum Streptophyta; class Magnoliopsida; order Poales; family Poaceae; genus Avena; species Avena eriantha. Next base: position 290,042,396 of record OU342741.1, read on the forward strand.
GCTATGAAGAAGCTTTACAAGGAAACAAGAGCTACAATCGAGCAACAAGTCCTTTGCCAAGCTTCAAGGTTAAACAAGGACAAGAAGGAGATTATCATTAAAGAAGGTGACCTCGTGTGGATATACCAAAGCAAGGACCGCTTCCCCAAAGAACGTGACTCCAATCTCAAGCCTTGAGGAGATGGTCCCTTCAAGGTCCTAAAGAGAATCAACAACAACGCCTACATCATCGATATTCCCACATCACAGTACCTTTCAATCATTACATGAAATGTCAAGGACCTTTCAACCTACCATGGAGATGTTCAAGATGATAACCATGAAGAGTCGAGGACGACTCTTTCCCAAGGGGGGAGATGATGCATGCCACCCTACAAACTCTCCTACATCTACACCACCAAGTGCCCCAAGTGGACCAATGACTCGAGCCCGAGCTAAACTACTACAAGATAAGGTTAACTCACTCCTCTCCTTTTGTGACTTTGATACATCCTTGGATGGTTTGCTACTTCATGCCACTACGCTGTGCATTATCAGCTATGAAGCCTCCACAGATGAAGTACAAGGAGTAGGACGTGAAGAAGAAGCTACTGGAGTTGAAGCCCCCGGAGTCTCCGGCCTGGAAGCCCGGATTCTCTAGCAACCAAGCACGGAGTCTCCGGACTGGACTCCGGACCAGTCTCTAGACCCCCGCTAGAAACCCTCTGTATGGACCCGTGGAGTCTTCATCGGAGAGCATCGTCAACCCCGGAGTCTCCGCGCACCCCGGAGTCTCCGGCCCATCTACCCCGGAGTCTCCGGCCTTCTACCCTAGAGTCTCCTCCCAAGGACTGTGGCCTCGACTCCGGACACCTGGAGCAAACTCTCTGCCTGCCACCCCGGAGTCCACTCCAGAGTCTCTAGACCATTGGAGTCTCTGGCTCTCTGAGCCTGGAGTGTCTCATGAAAGTGGATCAGGCATGTGAAAAGCCTTTTGGGCCTTCAGCCCATGTACCCATTAATCCATCCAGACTTTACCTTTTATTGCCTAAACTACCCTTGAACTAGTGGCTGGCCTATATATAGTCCCCCACCTCTATTGTAAACCCTAGGCATGATATTTGGAATTAGTGGAAACCCCTTGTGGATTTATCTAGTTCTTGCATCATGCTCCTTTGACAAAGGAGAACCAAATATCACAAACCTCATTGGAGTTTGCATCGTGCCTCCATGTTGTACAAGGCCTAGGCATCAGAGTCCCTTCACCTAGACATCAAGACCTCACCGAGTCTCCCTACTCGCTGTGCTGGTTCAAGAGAGAGTCCTGTGCCCGACGCCGATCCTAGGGATTGCGCCGGACCGGTCACCGCTGGCGGGAGCTATTGGAGTGTATCGTGGTTTTGCATGAGTGTGTTCTTCGTGTTCTTCGTGTATGAGTTCATCATGTTTATCCGCCCCTCTTTCCCCCACACTCCATCCTCAATTTGAAAGGGATTTGTGTTGAGGGCAAACCTCTAGGGTGGCCCGATATTTCACGAATCGCGTTCAAATCAAGGGTGGAGTGTGGGGGAAGGAGAGGCGGTTGAACACGAAGAACTCATGCACGAAGAACACGCACACGCAAAACTATGATGCACACCAATAGCTCACGTTGGCGGTATCTAGTCCGGCGCAATCCCTAGGATCGGTGTCGGGTGGAGTACTCTCTCTCGAACCAGCACAAGGAGTAGGGAGACTCGGTGAGATCTTGACATATAGGCAAAGGGACTCCGATGCCTAGGCATTGTACAACACGGAGGGACGATGCAAACTCCAACAAGGTTTGTGATATTTGGTGCTCCTTGGTGAAGGATCATGAGGCAAGAACTAGACAGATCCGCAAGGGGTTTCCACTAATTCAAATATCATGTCTAGGGTGTACAATAGAGGTCAGGCACTATATATAGGCCAGCCACTCAGTCAGGGGTACTTTAGGAATAATAGACAAGTTCTGGATGGACTAAGGGGTACATGGGCCGAAGGCCCAAAGGCCTTTTACATGCCTGGCATCGGTTGGTTCGGAGACTCCGGTGTGCAGACCGGAGAATCCGGTCTCGGATGGAGATTATGGTGGGGTTTCCTTTGGGGTCTCCAGTGGGGCCATCTGGCTGTCCCGGAGCCTGGTTCAGGGGTTAGACCGGAGGTAGTCTGGAGTCTCCGGGGTCTTCATGCCGAAGAATTTGGTGGACTAGAGACTCCGGTGTGCGCAGACCGGAGACTCTAGTCTGAGCAGCTTCAGCAGATTCTGCTTCACGATCGGCTCCTTGTTCTCCATCCTTGGGTGCTTGGTGATGTGTTGGGTCTTCGTACCTGATGATGCATATAGTAGTCGCATGAAGTAGCACACCATCCAAGGAGGTATCAAATTGGCACGCGGAGAGGAGCGAGTTCACCTTAGCTTGTAGGAGTTTGGCTCGGGCACGAGTCATGGGTCCACTTGGGGGACTTGTTGGTGTAGATGTAGTAGTGTCCGTGGGACGGGCTGCATCAGCTTCCCCCATGGGAAAGAGTCGTCCTCGACTCTTCAAGGGTATCATCGGTAACATCTCCATGGTAGGGTGAGAGGTCCTTGACATTGAATGTATTACTTGCAAGGTACTTGGAGTTCGGTATGTCGATGATGTAGGCGTTGTTGTTGATTCTTTTGAGGACCTTGAAGGGACCATCTCATCTTGGCTTTAGCTTGGAGTCATGTTCCTTGGGGAACCGGTCTTTGCTTAGGTGTATCCACACAAGATCACCTTCTTCAAATATTATATCCTTCTTGTCCTTGTTTAACCTTGAAGCATGGCGAAGGACTTGTTGCTCAATAGTAGCTCTTCTTTCTTCATGAAGCTTCTTCATAGCTTGTGCGTGCTTCTCAACCTCCATGTTGGTGCGCTCATGGAGAGGGAGTAGTAGGATGTCGAGCGTGGTGAGGGGCTCAAATCCATAGACGATCATGAAGGGACTCATCTTGGTTGTCGAGTGCTTGGCATAGTTGTAGGCGAACTCGGCGTGTGGAATGCATTCCTCCCAATCCTTGAGGTTTTTCTTGATCAACACATGAAGTAGGGTCCCGAGGCTTCGGTTTGACCATCGGTTTGGGGATGCGATGCGGATGAGAAGAGGAGCTTGACACTAAGCTTGGGCATGAGGGTCTTTGATACATTGCAAATGTATCTATAATTTTTGATGTTCCATGCTTAGTTTTATCCACTTTCTTGTGTTTTGTTCCATCTTTGGAGTACTTTTCATATGATTTCTTGGACTAACCTAGTAACAAGAGCCACAGTGCCAGCTGCCTGTTTTCTGCTGTTTTGGTTCCAGGAAAGTCAGAAAATGAATATTCTCGGAATTGGACGGGACAAAAGCCAAAGTGCCTATTTTTCCGGAAGTCATCAGATGCCAGAATACGAGACGGAGAGGGGCCAGGGGGCCACCACACCACCTGGCTGCGCGGCCAAGCATGGCCCGCGCCAGGCGGTGGCGTGGCCACCTCTAGCACCCCCTCAGCCTCCCCTTCCGACTATAAGATGCCCTCGGGACGAAAACCCTAAGTGCCCGATCAAAAATCCACGAAAGAGTCTATAGCTGCCGTCATCTCCATCCCTAGATCGGGAGGGATCTGAAGCTCTTCCCGGCACCCTTCCGGAGAGGGGAATTCACCCTGGAGGCCTTCTTCATCACCATGCAAACCTCCAGTGTGATGCGTGAGTAGTTCATCCTTGGACTACGGATCCATGTAGTAGCTAGATGGCTGGTTCTCCTCCTTTGTGTTTTCATGTCTAGATCTTGTGAGCTCCGTTCATGATCAAGATCATCTATTTGTAATTCTGCATGTTGTGTTTGCGGGGATCCAATGGATATTGAGATGCTATTTCAGATTGATTATTGATTCTATCATGTCTTTGTTATTTGTGATCTTGCATGCTTTCCGTTGTTAGTAGCTATCTTGGCCCAGTAGATGCTAGCAACTCCAAGAGTTAGTATTTATGCTCGATAGTGGGTTCATGCCTCTGGTAATCTGGGGAAGTGACAGAAATCTCTAAGGTACTATATGTCCTGTTGCTACTAGGGAGAAAACAACAATCCTTTGTTCATAGAACACTCGTATTGTTTACTTTACACGCAGTTCGTAAAGCAATAATCTGTTGCTTGCAACTTAATACTAGAGGGGATTCGGATGATAACCTGAAGGTGGATTATTAGTCATAGATGCAATTGGATGGTGGTCTATGTATAATTTTGTAATGCCCAATCAAGTCTCAAAGGAGTCAAGATGATTACTATATGCATGTATTGCTTTCTCGATGTTTGTCAATTGCCCTGTTGTAATTTGTTCACCCAGCATGTTATCTATCTTAAGGAGAACCACCTCTAGTGAACTATGGATCCCGGTCCTTGTCTTTTACATTCAATCTACAAACTGTTTACTTCTTTGTGTTTACTTTCTGCAAACTTTTACTTCTTTCCATTCGATACGTTTAATCCTTTGTTTTCCGCAAAACACAATGAGATTGACAATCTCATCGCAAGTTGGGGACAAAGTTCTGTGGTTGTGTTGTGCAGGTCTCCACATTGCTACTAGCACCGGTAGTGCGCCCTGCCAAGGCTCAGCTAGCAACACCTTTGGGGTGTTTCCTTCCTCCTACTAGTTCGATTAAACCTTGGTTTCATACTGATGGAAACTTGCTGTTGTGCTCATCATACCTTCCTCTTGGGCTTCCCAAAGAGCTCTACATCAACACTGCTCCAGTATTTTTCTAGCGCCATACACAGAGCCATCAGTCTTCCATTAGTAGCTCATGAATTTGATGTCACGGTCGGAGACGATTGTTCTTGGGACACCGTGAAGACTTACGATTTCCTTGAAAAACAAATTGGCAAAATGTGAAGCATCATCGGTCTTATGGCACGGTATGGAGTGTGCCATTTTGGAAAAGCGATCCACGACAACAAATATAGAATCATTACCATGCTTAGATCTAGCCAATCGTAACACAAAATCCATGCTAATGTTGGACCAAGGCGAATGAGGAATAGGTAATGGCATATAAAGACCATAAGGGTTAGCTTGCGACTTAGCTTGAACACATGTCATGCATCATTGAACGTAGCGCTCCATGTCGCGCTTCATCTTGGGCCAAAAGTAGTGAGTGGAGAGCATGTCCAATGTCTTGTCACGGCCAAAGTGACCCATAAGGCCTCCACCGTGAGATTCTTGGAGAAGAAATAGTTGGAGGACGACTTTGGAATGTAAACCTTGTTTTGTTTAAAGAGGAAACCCTTATGCAAATAGCAATCATCAACTCCTTTTTCAATGGAGCACTTTGCAAAAATTGTTTCAAAGAACAGGTTGGAAGCATACAAAGTTTTTATTTCCTCAAGACCCAACACGTTGATTTCAAGTCCCGTAAGAAGGCTTGTGTGCTTGCGAGACAAAAGCATCCACCACTACATTATCTTTGCCCTTCTTATACTTGACAATGTACGGAAAAGACTCCATGAACTCAACACACTTAGCGCGTCTCTTACTCAAGTTGGCTTGGCCTTTGAGATATTTCAACGACTCATGGTCGGAATGTATGATAAAATTCTTTCGGCCATAGGTAGTGTTGCCAAACTTGAAGAACACGAACAAAAGCAAAATGCTATTTTTCATAAATCAGATAATTACAAAGAGCACCATCAAGTTTCTCGCTATGGTAAGCTATAGGACGTCTGTTTTGCATAAGGACTCCTCCAATGCCAATACCGCTAGAATCACACTCTATCTCAAAAGTTTTAGTGGAATCCGGTAACGCAAGAAGAGGTGCTTCAGTGAGCCTCTTTTTAAGTTCATTAAAAGCTTTTTGTTGTACCTTGCCCACACGAAGGTGACATTCTTTTTGGTTAATTCATTGAGGGGACAAGCAATGGTCGAAAAGTCTTTCACAAAGCAACGATAGAAACTGGCCAACCCATGAAAACTTCGGAGTTCACTCACATTTGTTGGGATGGGCGAATCTCGTATGTCCTTCACCTTGGACACATCAACTTCAATGCCTTTCGAAGAAAGACAAATCCAAGAAAAATCAACTTGTCTTTAGCAAAAGTGCACTTGGGAAGATTAGCATAAAGCTTTTCATGTCGAAGGATTTCCAAGACTTCCTTGACATGTTTAATATGGTCCTCAAGTGACTTGCTATAAACAAGTATATCATAGAAATAGACAACAACACTTTTTCCCAATGAGAGAACGCAAGATATGATTCACAAGGCGCATGAAGGTGGATGGGGCATTAGATAAACCAAAGGGCATAACCAACCATTCATAGAGACCAAGTTTGGTCTTGAAGGCAGTTTTCCACTCATCACCTTCTGCCATGTGTATTTGATGGTAACCACTACAAAGATCAATATTCGAAAAAATAGTGGCTCCACACAACTCATCAAGCATGTCATCAAGACGCGGTATAGGATGTCGATAACGCACGGTAATAGCATTGATTGGACGGCACTCCATGCATAACCATAACGTATCATCCGTTTTTGGAACAAGAATCATGGGTACGACACTTGGACTAGTGGTGACTTGGATCAAACCTTTGGAGATGAGTTGGTTGATTTCATGTTCGATCTCCTTTGTCTCCTCCGGGTTCATGCGGTAGGCGGCGCGGTTGGGGAGGGGTGCACCGGGATGCGGTCAATGTGATGTTCGATGCCACGAAGAGGAGGTAGTCCATGTGGGAGCTCTTCAAGAAACACATCCTTGAATTCCTGCAAAACAATCATCAAAGATGGAGGAACATTGGTTAATTCATTAGTTCCTTGCGCTAGTCCCTTGCAAAGGAGGACATTGTGCAAGATGGATGGGTTGTTCAAAACATCTCTCATCTCACTTTTCGTGGCAAGGAGAACACTCTTAGTTTTTCCACTCGAGTTTGGCTTGTGGCTCTCACTCACTATGAGGTGGTTATCTCTCTCACCGCTCTTATCACAAGTAGGTGTTATGCTTTTCTCCCTCGCTAAAGCCTTTGCATTGTTCGCAATTATTTGGCTAGGAGTCATTGGTTGCAAAACATATGTTTTGTTGATCCATTTGAAGGTGTATACATTGGTGCGGCCTTCATGTAGAGCATCCTTGTCAAATTGCCATGGTCGACCAAGAAGCATGTGGCAAACTGTCATAGGAACCACATCGCACTCCACCGTGTCTTTGGAAGGACCAATGGTGAAGGAGACCGATATGGTATGCTTGTTGATCTTCACCGATCCTTGGTTACATAGCCATTGCACGTGGTAGGGGTGCTTGTGCGGATAGAGGGTGAGGTTGAGTTTCTCACACAACTCGGTGCTAGCAAGGTTGTGGCAACTCCCTCCGTCGATGATCACTTTGATAGATTTTCCATTGATGTCGGCTCGTGTTTGGAAGATATTGGAGTTTTGGTATTCATGCTCTTGTGCTTGAGTGATCAAGATCTTTGTGACGACAAGTGATGGAGTTGCGTCATGTTCACACATGAGGATTTCTTGGTCATCTTCCACTCGTTGCCCTGCCATTGCTTCCTTGACTCGGGCATCAAATGCATCTTCACTCAAGTACTCTTCGTCTCCATTGACATGGATGAACAACACTTTATTGTTTCCACATTCGTCCGACTTGTGTCCTTTGCCTCCACACTTGTAGCATTCACCGTTGAAAGGTGTATCACTTTTGCTTGTTTGCCACTTGGGGGCAGTTTTCCTTGAGGAAGTGTGGGCTTGAAGGAAGGCTTGGAGGTACTTGAGAATGTTCCATTGAAGGTTGTTGGCATAGCTTTTGGGCTTGTTTGTAGGTGAAATATGTCTTGGGCTTGCTGTACTTGATGTCCTCTTGCACTTGACATTCGGCCTTTGTTGCGATGTGCACAAGCTCAACCATGTTGTTGTATGTTTGCAACTCGACGATGCGCTTGATTGGGTGGTTCAACCCAATAAGGAAGCGTGCCATAGTTTCTCCATGCGCTCTTCAATGTTGGCGCAGATCAAGTGGAGTTCCATTTCCTTGAAGTACTCTTCCACGGTCTTTGTCCCTTGGCGCAGTGATTAAAGGTTGTTGAAGAGGTCACGTGTGTAGTGCGCGGGAACAAAACAAGATCTCATGTGAGCCTTCATGTCATGCCAAGTTCTGATTGACGGTTCTTGTCTTGCGTCACCAGCAACTTGAACTTGTTCCCACCCAAGGTTGGTGTAATCATCAAACTCAAGCAAAGCCATGGCGACCATCTTCTCGTTGCTATAATTGTGCATGTGGAAGATCTTGTCAACTTTGAGTGCCCATGAGAGATATTCTTCGGGGTCATTGGATCCGGTAAACTTGTGCATTGTGAACTTGAGCTTGCCTAGAGTTTCTTGTCATTGTGTTCATTGCGACGAGCTTGGTGAAGTTGTTGATGATATTGTGGTTGATGCGGTGGAACTTGGTTCTCGCGACCTTGTTGCAGAGCTTGCTCTTGATATTGTTGTTGAGGCGCTTTCTCTTGCTCTTGGCACGGTTGTTGACGATGTTGGAGCACTTGGGCCTCATGAGGATGTTTAGGATGTGGAGCCTCATAACATGCTTAATGATTAAGAGGAGGCTTGTTCCTCGGTTTGCGATGTTGATTAGGCGCACGGGCCTCATGGCGAAGATCATGGTCTTGAGCCTCTTGATGTGGTGGGCGTCGCTCAACTTGTACCACTTGACGCTCCATGTTTTGGTGTGGTGGAGGAGGCGTCTCGTGATGACCATGGTGTCGGTGTGGATGTTCATGACGATGATGACGAGGAGGAGGATCTTGGAGAGCGTCACGTCGATGACGAGCTTGATTCTCCAAATTGGAGTCATCACTTGTTGTGTCAAGTATGTGTCGCGGGCGATGGTGGAAGAATTGCGGTTGCACTCGCGGGTCTTCTTGTGGTTGTGCTTGTCGGATCACTAGTGCCCTTGCGTGATGACGGTGTGCTTCTTGCCTTGCTTGTGGCCTTGAAGATAAATCACCATCATAGCTTGACGTTGCGGCGTGCCGTGGGGAAGGTACATAGTTTGAAGAACTTCCATCTTCAACCACGGGGTCACCATTGCGTCTTGGAGCACTCGGATGAACGTCTTGTTGCAGAGGTGCATGATGACGTGAAGAACTTGAAGAGCTTGATGCGCGTGAACATGGTCTTATCATCCCGTCGATGAGGAGACGAAGCTTGTCATTTGTTTCAGCAACAGAGCGATGTAGCGCTTCATTTTGATGGCCAAAGTTGTGATGCATTGCGTGCATTTGCCTTTCGAGGCCATCAAAGGGGTTGTCGATGTTCTTGAACCCGGCTTGCGTCTCACCAAATTGTTCATCTTGTCGGGTCTCCAGGGCTTGGCAACGATCACGGAACTCTTGTCGGACGATGAAGTGACTTGCACGCGTCATGTACGGTCCATGTTCTTCTTCAGGTGAAGGGGGTTGGCTCGACCCACCGTGCCTATCCATCATGCAAAACACACAAGTATTGTATATGGAAGTGGAATATGGTGGTGTTAGCCTTGTAACTCACCTTGGGGGTTTCACCGAACTAGAAACCACAAGCGAGAGCATAAGCGTGCAAAATGAAATCGCATAGAAACCTCACACTAAAGAAAGAACTTACTCTCAAAAGCTTTTGGTGGAAGGTTAGGGTTGTGGAAAACCAAACAAAACGATCCAAAGAAAAGGTTATTGTCAAAAGTGGTAGAGAACCAAAGATCAAAAGCAAAAAGGAAACAATCTAAAAAACACAAGGATACACATACTTGGAGACGGATGTGGTTAGCATGACTATAAAATGAGCACAAAAGGTCCTAACGAAGACTACGCTCGGTGTCGTGCCAACTCAAGGAGAGACCACAACTCATTCGCCAAAAGAGAAATAAGCAACGGATTTGCGCACTTTCCTTGGTCGCGCTCTATCTCTCTTTTTGCTTACAAGTTTTGAGACTCGCTTTGTATTGGGAGACTATGTGTCTTTCTATTATCTTTTGTTTTTCATTTTATCTCTTTTTATTATTCTTTTTCTCCCTTCCTATATGACTATGTCACTTTTCTATTTGCTTCAACACTCTCACTTCTCCAAGGGCAAGTGCACAATGCTTAGGAAAACACAAAATGAGTTGCTCCCATAGGATAGATACACACTAACGAAGAAGGGTTAACAAGGTGGAGCAAGTTATACCTTTGGTATTTGTTGACAACTTGTTACCGGTGTTGGGGATGGTGTTCGAGTGTTGCGGTGTCGAGCAGCACAGAGAGTACAGAAGATGTGGAAGCTTGTTGTTAGGAAGGCGACACGCACACGAAACATGAACAAACCAATACTAGAAGTTAGCGAACAAAAATGGGAGTGAAAATTTCTTGTCTAACAGGGGCGGTAGTACCGCCCAAATCGGCCGATAGTACCGGTGACCGGTAGTACCGCTGGGATCAGCTGGTAGTACTGCTCGCCGGTAGTACCGTTCGTTCGGCAGTAGTACCACTTCGCGGATTCCTCGGCGCGTGGATCTCAAACTTGACCGCACAATCGGCCCAAAAATCCTCAAAACTGTGGAAATCTGACCAAAATTGGGTTTAGGAATACACCAAGAAGGTATATCGATACCCCAAGCAACAAATCTATGGAACAGAACCACAAAAAACTCAGCAAATCAAGAGACCGATCCGAAGGCAAAATTGGGGCTCTTCTTTTTGGGGAAATTTTAAAAATTATGGTGGATAGAAGAAAAATTTGTGGGGGAATTCATGAGCAACGAAGCTCTTCAAACCAGTATGTTGAGGGCAAACCTCTAGGGTGGCCCGATCTTTCACGAATCCCGTTCAAATCGAGGGTGGAGTGTGGGGGAAGGAGAGGCGGTTGAACATGACGAACTCACTCACGAAGAACACGATGAACACACACACACACATGCAAAACCACGATACACACTAATACCTTACGCCGGCGGTGACCGGTCCGGCGCAATCCCTAGGATCGGCGTCGGTAAGAGTACTCTCTCTCAAACTGGCACGACGAGTAGGCAGATTCAGTGAGATCTTGATGTCTAGGCAAAGGGACTCCGATGCCTAGGACTTGTACAACGTGGAGGCACAATGCAAACTCCAACCAGGTTTGTGATATTTGGTGCTCCTTGGTCAAGGAGCATGAGTCAAGAACTAGATAGATCCACAAGGGGTTTCCACTAATTCCAAATATCATGCCTAGGGTTTACAATAGAGGTGGGGGACTATATATAGGCCAGCCACTCAGTCAGGGGTACTTTAGGAATAATAGACAAGTTCTGGACGGACTAAGCGGTAGCCGAAGGCCCAAAGGCCTTTTACATGCCTGGCGTCGGTCGGTCCGGAGACTCCGGTGTGCAAACCGGAGACTCCGGTCTAGGCTGGAGATTCCGGTGGGGTCTCCGGAGGGGGCCATCTGGCTATCCTGGAGCCTAGTTCGGGGGTCAGACCAGAGGTGAGCTGGAGTCTCCGGGGTCTTCAGGCCAGAGGCTTTGGTGGACCGGAGACTCCGGTGTGTGCAGACCGGAGACTCCGGTCTAAGCAGCTCTAGCGGCTTCTAATTCACGATCGGCTGCTTGATGATGTGTTGGGTTTTCGTACCTGATGATGCATAGAGTAGTTGCATGAAGTAGCACACCATCCAAGGAGGTATCAAATTGGCACGTGGAGAGGAGCGAGTTCACCTTAGCTTGTAGGAGTTTGGCTTGGGCACGAGTCATGGGTCCACTTGGGGGACTTATTGGTGTAGATGTAGTAGCATCCGTGGGACGGGCTGCATCAATTCTTGAAAGATCGGGCCACCCTAGAGGTTTTCCATCAACACAGTGTCTAGACATAGGTCTAAGAGACAAAAGATTCTCTTAGACATAGCTTTTTTCCAACACTGCACACGAAGGTAGATGTCGGGGTAAGTAACCATGAACCAAATCACTTTAGTAACTCATTTGCATGCCTAGAATGCCACCAACCCCAATCCAAGCGACTTTTTTGTTTTGGAAGTATTAATGTAGGAATATATCCTAGAACGCCATCAACACCAATCCAAATAACTTTAGGACAATTTACCGAAATTAGGAAAAATTTGAACTACGAGTTCATGATAACTTGCTTATAATTTTTCCAGTAAATCATTACAAGGCACCCAAGTAGACACAATATCAAAAACAATCGACAGTTTTGAAAGTTTTAACTTGCTTGTATGAGTTTTCATGCCAAGGAAATTTTACCTATTTTGAAAAAAATCAAGGAAAATAAAGAAAATATGAAAAATTGAAATCTTGACATGGCGTCCTCTTACGTGTACTACTTTCCATTAGTAATACCATAATTGAAAAACTTGCTTCATAACATGGATAACTTTTGGAAAAACTTGCTCCGTAACATGGCCTACCATGTATGGAAGGTCATTGGGTTTGAAGCTTAATGACTAAGGTCATGGCAATATGTACATCATCATCATAGTTTATATAAGGTACGCATATATGGTAGATGTATGCATCTTGGCAGTGTAAATAATGTTGCCACTAGGAGCTTCAAACTTTTATGAACAAAAAAATATTTAATCTGTCCCAGTGACATAATTGTTTTCGGACGAACGAAGTACAAGAAACAAACACACCCGGTACTTTATGGACATGGCTCGAAATTATAATTATTTGTTGATCTTCACCTATTATAATTTTATATAAAAATGATACGCCATACTTCTATTATTTGATTCTCATATACATGGAATCTACAACTTACTAGTATTACCACTATATAGCGTATGAATAACTTTGAATATTGACCGTTTGATCAAGACTCACAAATCTCAACATTTCTAGCCATTGGATCTTCTTTTTCATTATAGCATCTAGAAGATTTTATTGATAGTCTTTAGTGCAATAAACGCTATGCACAAACCTGAAAACACACTTCTCTCCATCATTCTTAAATCTTCTCTGTCATTTCTCTATACCATGTTACCAGAATTTTCAAGTGCTAGGTACCTAATAAACGTTGACTTCTACATGATACAAAGTACAAGAACCAATATACACCCATACTTTATAGATGTCGATCAAATTTATAATTGTATGAACAACCACAGCTATTATAATTATATATAGTGATGATATGTCATAGGTCTATTATCTGAGTCTCATGTGCTAGACATGTGCAACTTACTAGTATAAGATATAGTGTATGAATAACTTTGAACATCGAGTGTTTGATATAGATTGACAAATTCCAACATTGTTGACCGTTGGATCTCTTTCATTACATAAGGTTATGTCATGTCTAGCATCTAGTTTCTCCTTTTCGAAAGATAAGATGGTTTAGCTTTGTGAAAGGAGTGTATCTAGACCATGTTTAGTATGTAGGTTCATATAGATTTAGAGTGTACACACTAAAAAGGGTCTAGATACACTCCTTTCACACAACTAAAACATCTTATATTTTGAAACAGAGTGAGTAGAATATTATGTTGTTAGCCTTTAGCACAATGAAACTATGCACAAACCTCAAAAACACTTCTCTACCATTCTACAATCTTCTATGCTTAAAATATTCAAACTTACTTTTTAAATAGAACTGTTATTTTTTTATTTTTTATCTTATCTTGTGTCGAGACTATATTTTCATAAATAGTCATTTAAGTTTTGTATATGGAGGTAAAAACGGGGTACTTAATTATAAGAGACATATTTCGGCTGATATGTCAAACTTTCATTATACGAGCTCTCACGTGCAAGGCACATGTAACTTACTAGTATGGCTTAAAATGCCACCAACCCAATTCCACACAAAGTGAACCTTGTTTTATGGATAATTCCCAAGTTTTATGAATTTTCCAATAGCCAGGTTATGGGAGACATGCTCTTAAATGTAGAACTAACTAAGATTAGACCATTAATGTGTATGGTTTATAGTTTCTCAAAATAGTGGTTGAAATTTTTCGAGGAATAGGGGTGTCAAGTACATGGACTGGAAATGTTATTGTCAGCCATCATACACTACAATGAATGGGCCTTTTATACGATCAAATAAAACCGGCCATCTCTCTCTCTCTCTCTATATATATATATATCTATCTCTCTCTCGTGCGCGCGCACACACATCCTTGTTTTTAACAGAAAAGACCTCGAGAGGTCTAGAAGCTGTATTAAAATTTTGGCAGGTACAAGTTTATAGGGATACCCCTAACATTTCTTGTCAAGGAAAAGAAGAAATTTACGGGTAAGGCCTCCTACTTTACATAAAGGACCATAGCACAATAAATCTACAGTGTTTGCACCCTTGTTTGTTATGCATCTCCACATCGCTAGCTGCTAAAGTTCGTGTTATATGAAGTTTGTTTATTTTGCGGGTTTGTCTTTATGTGACGAGATGGTCATATCATTAACTACTTATTTGTAAATCTATCTTGCAAAAATGTTTAAATAAATCCTTCCACCCTTATTTGCTTAAAAGGCTTATATTGTGGAAAAGAGAGAGTATATTCGAAGTTGTCGCTGCTGTTGTGAGCAGGTCCGTTTGTGTGTGTGGGTGTGTTAGTTTGCATCGGTATTTGTTTTGACATTTTTTAATTTTCCTCATCTTTATTAGTATATGAATTTTTTTACAGTACTCCGAATAATTAGCCCTTGGCAATGGCTGCACAGTATAATATCCATCTTCCTCGAGTTTCCTGAACAGAGGGAGTATGGTCATGGATGATTAGTTGAAGTGTTACATTTTCTATGGAACATATGATGTGACTCTCGGCATTGGATTCCTGACCAGAGAGAGAGAGTACGCCCTACCACTTTCTATTATTACATGATGAACATGACCAAATTCACAACCAAAATAAAGCGGCAAAATCTCCTGCCTATTCTGACATATTTTGTGCCACAAAGTTTTAGATACTTAGAAATTCCCATTCGACCCCTAGTCTAGTGTAGTAGTACTAGTACCTCTATATCATAGATTCATCGTAGTTCCCCCATGCGCATGCCACCCGAAAAACCCTACCCCCTCTCTCTCCTCTAGGAATACCTCACCGGTCGGAACATCCCTGCTGCACTTTAGCTGGTGTACCCGCCACACCTGATGCTTAACCGACCCTCCCATATGGCGCACAGAGCACATCATCAACTTCCCCGGATATGATCCACGAACATTGTCATCCAATGCTCTAATCCTATCCTTACCCATCCAAGATCAGCTTCCCTATCATTGACAAAGACTACAACTTCAACACCTTTGGCGCCACACCCACCAAGGTAAGCAGATCTCCCTATGCGATTTTCTTTGTTGGAAATGTATTGTATTTGTGATAAATTTGTACCAAACATTTTATTTACTTGATATACCTGTATTTTACTAAAAATTTGTTGTGGTTGGTCTTAAACCGCACGCATTGAACTGTTTTAATTTATGGTGTTTCTTCGTGAATTATTACTCACTGAACGCATTTATTCAGATTCTCTGATGTACCTATACATAGGAGATACGATTATAATGTCTCTCTTATTGGCTGATGTAGGAACTAGTGTTTTCATCCTACTATTATGTTGCTATCGTGTACTACATGTATACACACGCCATACTATTTGACCATTATGTACTATCAATTTAATCCCTCTTAACCTGTGGCTCTAACTATTTGATGTTATTATACAGTGAGCAGTCTCAGTTTGCACACAGTATTACAGAGTGAATAGAACCTATAATATCGCAAGACCCCATCAATTTTCTGTCACTTTATTCGACGGTATATCATGATGGAACCTGTTTGTGTTTACAGTTGGCCGTACTTTTATGCATATGAGCAACAAGGGTGTATATAGTCCGCCCGTCCACATGAGCCGCCGTGGGACTCATGTAAGACCCATCGTAAGCACCCCCACCCCCACCCACATAGACACAAATATTGTTTTGGCAGCCAAAAGTTTGGTCCTTGCCACAATTTATTACTTAAATTGCCCATTTATTTGTCTTGTTTTCATTTTTTGCTAAAATTTGGCCTTAAACATTTCAGCCACACTATGGTTTGTCTTTGTTCCATGTGTTTAGTTCAATTGCGTAGATATGCATAGGCTGGGTCTATTCCATCTGAGTTGACTGATAATAAGTATAAGGTCACACTTGCGATTAGATCTAGTATAATCCACAAGTATCATAAGGAACTATGTGCACTTCATCTCACTCTTGTATCTACTACGTATCATAGTTACATGAACTAGCTATTTTAATATGAGGCACATGATGGTTTAGTTTATGGTTCCCAAGCCACTAACTGAACCGTTAAAATAATCTAGCTATTCATGAATAACCCAAAGTATGATAGCTTGTTTCATTGTGTGTCTCAAATGATCTGGCAAGTCTATTCGAGGCACAAAATTGTCTGTTTTAGTTGACTGAGGCACTCTTTCTTTGTCTATGATTAAAACAGTAGCATATTTAGTTGTGTAGTGCCTGGCTAATTTGTGAGAAACATAACTGCCTAGTTTTCATATTCGTTTTATTCATGTTTTCCACATTCTACTTTGATCAGTCGAAATGAGGTATTTGGGTTGATTACTCACACTATTATTTCTATCCCATGAAATATTTTAAAATTCATTCGAAATTAACTTGTACTAGTTTGTATCCCAAGTCTACTATTTAAGTAACTTGTTTTGTCTTGGTTTCAGCCTTCTTCAAGTAGAGAAGTCATTTCATAGAGCAGAACATGCTCACATCGGTCATGACATCAATTGGTCTAGTTATTCAAGAAGAAAGAGATGTATGAGGCACCACAGTTGATTTCTTGCTTCCTTATTATATCATCGTATTGACACATTTAAAATTCATGGTGGTATGTTTGCTGGTAATGTTGTTATAACTTGTTTTGTCTTTGTTTCAGGTCATTTCACAAAGAAGTAGTGACATTACCTATTGCTTAAGGCACACCTCTTTGACTGATCCTCTTCCATCTGAAAGATTATTTGGGGATGCCCTCCAAGATATCCTTTGTATTGTTAAGCAAGAAGCCAACAAAGCAGATTCAGTAATCACCATAGCATGCAAAGACTTGTATGAATTGAAAAACGGGCAAGCTTTGATGCATAATGTATTTAATAATCTCCTCTGAAGCTCTCATGGGAAGCCTATTGTTACATGTATCGCTATGCAAGATCCATAGATACCTTTTCTGAAACACCAGCCATTGTGTTTTTTCAGTCATGCTGGACTCTGATGCAACTTTTATGTTTCATTTAATTACTGTCAAGTTTTTTGACAATTTTAATAATCTACTGTAATTCACAGTTGTAAGGTTTTTGAGGATTGTAACAAACCAAGCATCTATCAGAATTACTACACGTACCCAAAAAACAGTAAAATTGTAAGAGGAAACACAAGATCTTTTTGAAACAACAAGAAGTTCCATTATATTGTGGGCACCACAGAAAGTGCGTAAATCATAGGCGTTCACTCAACAAAGTAAACACACAAAGAGCATCCGTACAGAGAATACAGCTGGAGCAGGCCCGCATGTGCCATCAATCGGAAGGATAGCCTTCATACTAGTTGTAGTGGGTGGTACCAAACTCACCATAAGGTGGCACCATCTGCAGCTCAGAATGCTCGACGAAGCTGCAATACTCTGCCAACAATCGATCTAGTTTGAAAGGATGGTCATTGATCCATAAACCGCCTACTCCATACCCATGTAGAACCCTTGGCTCCTCTTCCCATGCAAGGGCCTCAAAGTCATAAGATCTAATCTCAGATATGTCCGCATAGTAGATGTTACCGGCCTACACCGTGGGTACCCTGGCAGTGTCGAAGCAGACGCATCAATTGTCAAAAACAAAGAGAGCCTGGCTGCCGATGACTCTAACCAGCTGAAGGACACCATTTTTGGTATCAACCTGGTAAACAACCGGCCTGGCACCATAGACCGGTCCACTCACAACGAACAACAATTTCCCATCCAACTCCACGAGGTAAAAACAATTCTAGGGGAACTGGCAGCCCAAAACAGGGCCTGCAATGGTGGCATGCATCTCCAGGGTCTGTGTAGAGCGCTACAGCTGGACATCTCCATCAGCAGCACCACGTATAGTCGAGAGGAAAGAACTGTAGGTATCAGTGACAAACACATCACCGACGTAATAAGTCATGCTCCAGAGTTCCCTGAAGACATTAGATGAAAAGTATGACCCTTCACCAAAGACCAGAGGACTCCCTTCCTCCATGCCCTCATCGACCCACTGAATGGTGTGGTTCTGAAGTCTTGATGTAAACACCATCAACAATGGGAACACATAAGCTACATGCTCAGTCGGTATCTCTCCCCTCATGCGCTTGATAGATCATGAGACGGGGTTATACAACCTGTTCTTGTATGGCTGTATCCACTGTCCTAGCACAAGGAGGCAGCCAGTTATCCTACCAGCGTAAAAGTACCTTACAAAGAGAGGAGAAATAGATATTCAGTCAACCTAAACAGACATGTATTCTATAAAGGTAGACCAGGGAGAAAAACTTGGCCAACAAGTTGATGAAGGACAATACATAAAAAACATATATGAAGTAAATCCAGTAAACAGGCCAATGTGAGGAAGTAAACGCAAAAAAGATCGCATATATACATATGAATATCAAGAAAACACTTGTGAATTACTCATATAATCTTCTTCTCAAGGTGTTAGCCAGTTCTCACATTCAGCAACCTGATTGTGGTGTAGTCTGCCGGATCATCCTCCCACAACTGGTGCTCTAGAACAATCTAGTTGGCTGGCATAAAGCGCTCCTCTATGAAGCCGGGCCAAGCGCTGTAGACTGCCCAGAAGGCGACGTAGTAGTTGAAGTTTTCCATCGAGAGGAATATGTCATCTATCTTCTAGACGAGTCCCTCAGGGAGACTAGCCAACAACGACTCCTGCTGCTTCATTCCATCCATGGATGATCACGTTCATATGGTCTTGGTCCCGTTAATTGGCAAAGGAAGCGATTCCAGATACATATATTTAACAAGGCCTGGAAATGCCAAGCGAAGTGTGTCGAAAGGAGACGGTGCCATACACACAAGAATCAACAATGAGTTTCACAAAAATGGTAATAACCCACATGGGCACGTGCACTAATTATAGGCCAACGGACGTACACACCAGCTTACGTCTCCTAGGAGTCTGCCAAACTTAAAGTCTCGATAAGCACGCGATAATCCGAATAAGAATTTACTAGCACTGTACTTCTAGTATGTTCATGAGGCTAGCCATAGAGACGTAGTGGGAGGAGTGTACTACTATCTCACATTACTACTCATTGTATTTATCATGCGTAGGATGCTAGTAGTATCATAATCTCATTATATTTAATGATTTGTAGAGTCTCAATGCAAACTTATGTACCAGACATAATTATCATTAAAGTTTCTAGTTTTACGTGCTATGATATGGTATCATATTAGAGAAAGTACAATTAGTTCTAATTAGCATGTTGCAAGAATTAATAGTATTATTTTGCTTAGTTGGATGAGAGAGAAGACGAGAGAGAAGAAAAGTAGCATCATGCAAGACGAGAGAGAAGAGAAGTGGCACGAGCTGCATCACATTCGGGAAATCTATAAATAAAATTTGCTTATTTTTTATTTATTAAATCATCATAACATCATGCATTTCTTTTATCCCTAAAAATATTTTCACTCAAAGCCTATTTTTGTTTGATATATTACCTATCCTATTTATTTCAAATTAAAACCCTAATTTTTATGCTATTCTATTTGTCCTATAGCTATTTGTAAAAAGGTTTTTTAAAAGAAAAATAATTAAACTTACCTTTTTATAGGGAGGCAGCTAGCTGGGCCCAAAAGCCCAGCCGGCCAGCCCCAACCTAATACCTAACCCTAATCCTAAACACACCCCTCCACCCCACCGCCGAATCACACATACACACCTAACTTGACCTGACCCATCACCACACACACACACTCACACATACAACGACCCACCGTGGCCACTGTTTTACAAAACACGAACGCCGCAACACACCTGCCACCACAACTTATAGACATGCACACACACCAGAAATCCTACACTTACGGACTGTGTTCTACATAATCAGCTTACGGAATGATGTGGCCTCAAGTGGTTGGTGCAAGTCAGTTCCCGTCCGTGATTTCAGGCGAGAGAATTGATCCACACTTGGTCCACGTACGTCCGTAAGTCAGTTTTTGTAGAAAGCGGTCTGTAAGTGTAGCATTGCTCCACACACACTACCCACACGCGACGCACACCCATGATCATGTCGCTCGCTCTTGTCCCCAACTACCATGCCTCCGTCTTCCCCCCGTATCCAACCACCGCCGCCACTCACCTGCTGCTGCTGGCCAGTGTGCGAGCTCCTTCCTCTCCCGTCCTTGTCGTCAGCGCCATCCATCTTCCTCCCGAGCCCCGCATGCTCATGAGCCACCGTTGCCTCCTCTCGTGAGCCTTGTCTCCCGCCCACGGGCCTCCGCTGCCATCAATCATTATTGCCAGTAGCGGCCAGTGCACCTCGGTAGCTCCTTCAGCGAGCCCCGGCTCAAGCTCCCTCTCGCGCCATTCGTGTCTCCTTCCTCCGGTCGAAGCCACGCGAGTGTTCCGTCCTCCGTGCCAAGGTGCCGCTGCCTGTATCTTCACGAGCCCCAGCGTGTGCTGCCTCCTCCCTTGCAAGATCGATCGTGCTGCCCCTCTTTGAGTTCCCCCTCGCCAGCAGCCTCCCATCTTCGAGTTCCCCCTCCCGTGTCCACCACCATGACCCACCATGGATGATGCTGGTCATTCCTCTGAGCTCGCCCCCGATGTCTATCCTTTGACCCTGTGGCTTTGGTCAACAACTGCGCGGCTCCGCTCCCTAGAACCATCATCCAGGTGTCGTGCTCTCTACTGCACGCAACGACATCAACCCCGCGTCTTCCCTAACACTGCCTCTACCACAACCTAAATTGGATGACCACGGCCTTGCTCAGGTCGTCCCTGTTGTTGGCGCTCCACGATGTTGCTCCCTTGTGAAGATGTTATGTGTTTTGTTTAAGAAGTGCTACTAGAGTGGTTGTGTGCGAAGACATGGTGGTGCCCACATGGACATGGTGTGAAATCACCCCGATGACCTACTCGGATCTGAGGAAATGTCACCAAGTTTGGTCCTCGATTACAACAAGATCTCTGTGACCAAAGTATTAGATGACTTGATGACGTGCGACTCTCGCCTATGCCACCGATAGAACCTTGTGTGGTTATTCAAAGACCACCGACATAGCCAGTGGCGGAGCTAGCTCATCGTCACATTCCGAGCAAACTCTTAAGTAAACATGCTTTGCTAATTTCTTGCCCCGTACAAAGTCTTGCTTATAATTCCACTTCTCGGTAGTACTTAAGGTGCAACCACACGCTTAGCCTGGGCAGTAATGGCTCAATGCACGGCGCCCAGAAAAATGCTTGATGGCGGTGTTGATGTAGAGCTCGTTGGGAACCCCAAGACGAAGGTATGATGAGCAAAGCAGCAAGTTTCCCTTAGTTATGAAACCAAGGTTTAATCAAACCAGTAGGAGCAAGAAAACACCTCAAAGGTGTTACTAGCTGAGCTTTGGTAGGGCGCACTACCGGTGCTAGTAGCAACGTGGAGACCTGCACAACACAACCACAGAACTTTGTCCCCAACTTGCGATGAGGTTGTCAATCTCACCGTGTTTTGCGGAAAACAAAGGATTAAACGTATCGAATGGAAAGAAGTAAAAGTTTGCAGAAAATAAACACAAAGCAGTAAATAGTTTGTAGATTGTATGTAAAGAAAAAGGATCGGGCTCCATAGTTCACTAGAGGTGGCTCTCCTTAAGATAGATAACATGCTGGGTGAACAAATTACAGCGGGGCAATTGACAAACACCGAGAAAGCAATACATGCATATACTAATCATCTTGACTCCTCTGAGACTTGATTGGGCATTACAACAAAATACATAGACCGCCATCCAACTACATCTATGACTAATAATCCACCTTCAGGTTATCATCCGAACCCCCTCCAGTATTAAGTTGCAAGCAACAGATAATTGCTTTACGAACTACGTGTAAAGTAAACAATACGATTGTTCCGTGAACAAAGGATTGTTGTTTTCTCCCTAGTAGCAACAACACATCTAGTACCTTAGAGATTTCTGTCACTTCCCCAGATTACCAGAGGCATGAACCCACTATCGAGCATAAATACTAACTCTTAGAGTTGCTAGAATCTACTTGGCCAAGATAGCTACTAACAACGGAAAGCATGCAAGATCTCAAATAACAAAGACATGATAGAATCAATAATCAATCTGAAATAGCATCTCAATATCCATCGGATCCCCGCAAAAACAACATGTATGAATTACAAATAGATGATCTTGATCATGAACGGAGCTCACAAGATCTAAACATGAAAGCACAAAGAAGGAGAAACCAGCCATCTAGCTACTACATGGATCCGTAGTCCAAGGATTAACTACTCACGCATCCCACCGGAGGCTTGCATGGTGATGAAGAAGGCCTCCAGGGTGAATTCCCCTCTCCGGCAGGGTGCCGGGAAGAGCTTCAGATCCCTCCCGATCTAGGGATGGAGATGACGGCGGCTACAGACTCTTTCATGGATTTTTGATCAGGTACTTAGGGTTTTCGTCCCGATGGCAACTTATAGGCGGAAGGAGAGGCTGAGGGGGTGCCGGGAGCCACCACACCACCCCCTGGCGCGGGCCAGGCCTGGCCACGTGGCCAGGTGGTGTGGCCGGCCCCTGGCCCTTCTCCGTCTCGTATTCTGGCATTGATCACTTTCGGAAAAATAGGCACTTTGGCTTTTCTGACTTTCCTGGAACCAAAAACAGCAGAAAACAGGCAGCTGGCACTGTGGCTCTTGTTAATAGGTTAGTCCAAGAAATCATATGAAACGTACTCCAAAGTTGGAACAAAACACAAGGAAGTGGATAAAACCAAGCATGGAACATCAAAAATTATAGATACATTTGCAATGTATCAACATCCCCAAGCTTAACTCCTGCTCGTCCTTGAGTAGGTAAGTGATAAAAAGAAATAATTTTTGAGGAGACATGCACCATCAAAGACTTGATCAAAGTATTTGCAAAACATTCAAAGCTGGGATCATAGTACTTCAATCATAAGATGAAAGACAAAGTTCTAGCAATAAGCAAAGAAACTATGATGCAACATGAAAAGGCACAAACAAAAGATTCATGAATAACAATTCTTTGCAAGACGTTTGTTTGTTTCACATAAAGAGAACATAGCGTAATAGTATTCATCTTGTCCCTTAATATAGTAGAAAATATAAATGCATAGGACACCTTCAAAGTTCATAAGAGTGACTAGATACAATAGTTTAAAACAAGCAATAACAAGTTATGCATCAATGAACTAGTCTTGGGACAATGCACATAGAACTAAGAATGGCCACTATGCTCTCAAAGTAGGTGCATAAAGATAGAAACTGGAGACTCAATATAATGGTGGAAGAAAGGCCTTTTGTAAAAGGCCTGTAGGGATTCAAGTCTCATAAAGAGCTTCCAAAAATGATGGTACTTATAGCTTTCAGCTCTCATTGCCCCTATCATAAGCATCTTTAAAGTGATTAAGGTTAAAGTGACACAACTAAGAGGATATGCTTGACAAGTTATAAACCAAAATCTCATGCCCCTTACTTACGAAGACCGATCCTCATGCTACTCAACTTCAGTCACGAGTAAGCTCTTGTCATTATAAGTATATGTGTATCATTAAGAACCGCCAATGGGGTACCTCTTGCACATGATACAGGAGCTTTCCATAATCAAAATGACAAGGCAAGCAGACAATGAGCATCTCAGCGATCTTTTTATTTACTATTTGCATAGGTTTTATTGAGGATGCTTCATAGAGTGCTCATTATGGTGATGCTCCAAGTTTCGACCATGATTAGGAATGGCTTAGGCTAGCGGCCCAGGCGTTTCTCTAACACACATACAAACTCCATGATCTTACAAGTTCCACTTTTATTTAACACCGTCGGGATCCGTAAGCAAAAGAACATGATATCAACGGGGTACAAAGTACAAGTGCAATGTTGAAAGTGTTCCCCATGAAACATGGTTTCCTAATTTCAACTTATAAAGCGCAAGCATATACACAACAAAGAAGGACCCAATGGTTCAAGTTTATTAAGGGCAAGTAAAGTAAAGTGTGCCATCAAGTTCGTGAGAGCTTTAATCACTAGTTTTATCATAACAAGTGGAAGGTAAACAAAAGCATGAATATACTTGGAATAGCATAAGATAGTAGGTAGGTATGGTGGACTCTTGGAAATAACTTGGTTTAGGGAGTTGGATGCATGAGTAGAACTCATACTTTGTTGTGGAGGCTAGCCAAAGACTAGGAGCGACAAATAAGAGAGCAATAATGGCCATAATCTTGCAGAGCGACAAAACATCATTGATAAAAGCATAAAGTGATACTACAAGTTGAAAACTAAAGGATCATAAAGGCTATGGTGACTTGAGATAGTCATAACATGGTGTGATCATGCGTCAAGTCAACCCAAATAAAGCATCAAAGGAGAATACCACTATACTATGCTTTAATATGCTAAAACAACGCATGATTCATCCAAGGCACATTAAGAAATCTCAATTGTTTATAACAAGTCATGCTACAGCAAAGAATAATAAGCATAAAGCCAAAACAATATCAAGCATGGCATGACAAAGCATAGGCCACAATCAAAAACGAGCTCTTTTTACCACATAAGCTTCCTACTCTTTTCCAAACCAAACCAAACTATTTGCAAACCAAAGTTAGAAAGAGGGGGTCCAACCAATTTATTCAGAAAACTAAGCAAACCAAGCAAACTAAAAGCCAAAACAAAAACGAAAAAGAAGACGCTCCAAGAAAAACACAACTGTGCATGAAACAATAAAAATGAAGCGTTTGGGAGAAACCTGGGATTTTTATTGATGAAGAAGGGGATGCCTTGGGCATCCCCAAGCTTTGACGCTTGTACTTCTTGGATATTTCTTGGGGTGACACGCGTGGCATCCCCAAGCTTGAGCTTTAGTCCATCATTCATCTCATTACTCATTCCTTCCATACACCTGAAATTTTTCCTTCATACAAAACGTCACACAATCTCATTAGCAACATTAGTGCACTTAAGATAAATAAGTCTCAAGGTTCAGTTCTCACACCAAATAAACTTCCATTAAACACTAGCTCCTCTAGAACTTCCCTCAAAAAGCTCAATTCCCCAAAAGAACTCAAGAAGGAACCAACAAGAAGCAAATGCAGAAAATGGCAGAAGTCTGTCAAAACAGACCAGCAGGTAAAGACGATTTTTTTCGAAGATATTCTGTTGCTCAAATAAAAAAGTGTTGAACTAACGAAAGTTAGATAACAACCTGGGGCAGAAGCAAAAACAATTACAGCTCAATCCGACTTACAGAGCTCTCTCAGGATTTTTTACGGTGAAGCACAGAAATCTGTTTCGGGACAGCAACTTTCCCAATCATTACTTCACTCTGATTAGAGGTTACTATTGGCACAAAAAGCAAATAAAAAGGATAAGGAGAGGTTATTACAGAGGTAATTACTTCCAAGACTCAACTAAACTCTTGGGTTATCTCCCAACAAGTACTTTTCTTTAACGCCTTTAAGTTAGGCATAAGAAGCAAAGAAAGAATCAAGTGTTCTCAAATGAAGAAGCACTAAGACCAACTTTCTTGCCCTTACCTCTCTTACTTTTATTCTTAACATTGGGGAAAATATGATTGTTTGGTGGAGAAGAAAGGTGCATGGTCCCCTTTCCCACATCTATTATTGCTCCAAGGAGTTCTAATAGGGACCTTCCAAGTGTAATTTGTCCTTTTCCTGCACATTCAATAACAAGATAATCAATAGAAATCGTTTTCCCAAGTATCTTTGTAAACACTCCTTCAGATATTCCAAGAGGTAATATGGTAGTATTATTAGTAAGAGATATTTCTTTTCCTCCTTCAATGAGCCTCCAAGTATTCAGAGATTTATAAATATCTTTGGGCATAAGGCAAAATTCAAACATGATATCACAGCGAGCTTGAAAAGTTTTAGTGTTCATCTCAATCTTTACTGTAGGGAACCACTTTGATGGTTCAGAGTTTTTTGGAACATAATCATGATGCTCCCTAAGCGTATTATAGAAACTCTCTAATCTAGTAATGCTAGCCTCAAGAGTGTCCACCCTAGCAAATATTTTTGCGAAAGAAGTATTAGTTTGGCTAGGCAAGTTGCAAGTGAGGATCAATTTCTTTATAGCATTAATAGAATCATCCTCATTACAATGGAGGAAATCTCCTCCCACAACAACATCTAGAGCATATCTATAGAAAAGAGCAATTCCAAGGTAAAAACTACTAAGGAACAAGCTTTGAGTCATTTTAGGCTCAGTTTTTTCATGTAGATCAGAGATTCTAGACCAAGTTTCCTCAAAACTTTCCTCAATTCCTTGTTTAAAAGTGAAAATCATTTCCTCGGGTGAAATAGTGATTGGAGCAAGGCTAGACATGAAGGCAACTTAAGAAAGGAACTAATTTTTTGTTTGTTTTTGGAATAAGAAAGCAAACTAGTAAAACTAATTTTTTTGGATTTTTTAAGAACAAAACAAGCAAAGAAAGCAAAAAAGAAACTAAGCAAAAAAAACAACAAAGTAAAGAGATTGGTTATGAGGGACTCCCCTTGTGAAGATGTCCTTGACTCCCTGGCAACGGTGCCAGAAAAATGCTTGATGGCTCAATGCACAGCGCCCAGAAAAATGCTTGATGGCGATGTTGATGTGGAGCTCGTTGGGAACCCCAAGAGGAAGGTATGATGAGCATAGCAGCAAGTTTCCCTCAGTTATGAAACCAAGGTTTAATCGAACCAGTAGTAGCAAGAAAACACCTCAAAGGTGTTACTAGCTGAGCTTTGGCAGGGCGCACTACCGGTGCTAGTAGCAACGTGGAGACCTGCACAACACAACCACAGAACTTTGTCCCCAACTTGCGATGAGGTTGTCAATCTCACCGTCTTTTGTGGAAAACAAAGGATTAAACGTATCGAATGGAAAGAAGTAAAAGTTTGCAGAAAATAAACACAAAGCAGTAAATAGGTTGTAGATTGTATGTAAAGAAAAAGGACCAGGCTCCATAGTTCACTAGAGGTGGCTCTCCTTAAGATAGATAACATGCTGGGTGAACAAATTACAGCGGGGCAATTGACAAACACCGAGAAAGCAATACATGCATATACTAATCATCTTGACTCCTCTAAGACTTGATTGGGCATTACAACATAATACATAGACCGCCATCCAACTGCATCTCTGACTAATAATCCACCTTCAGGTTATCATCTGAACCCCCTCCAGTATTCAGTTGCAAGCAACAGATTATTGCTTTACGAACTGCATGTAAAGTAAACAATACGATTGTTCCATGAACAAAGGATTGTTGTTTTCTCCCTAGTAGTAACAGCACATCTAGTACCTTAGAAATTTCTGTCACTTCCCCAGATTACCAGAGGCATGAACCCACTATCGAGCATAAATACTAACCCTTGGAGTTGCTAGCATCTACTTGGCCAAGATAGCTACTAACAACGGAAAGCATGCAAGATCTCAAATAACAAAGACATGATATAATCAATAATCAATCTGAAATAGCATCTCAATATCCATCGGATCCCTGCAAACACAACATGTATGAATTACGAATAGATGATCTTGATCATGAACGAAGCTCACAAGATCTAAACATGAAAGCACAAAGGAGGAGAAACCAGCCATCTAGCTACTACATGGATCCGTAGTCCAAGGATGAACTACTCACGCATCACACCGGAGGCTTGCATGGTGATGAAGAAGGCCTCCAGGGTGAATTCCCCTCTCTGGCAGGGTGCCGGGAAGAGCTTTAGATCCCTCCTAATCTAGGGATGGAGATGACGGCGGCTACAGACTCTTTCGTGGATTTTTGATCGGGTACTTAGGGTTTTCGTCCCGAGGGCAACTTATAGGCGGAAGGAGAGGCCGAGGGGGTGCCGGGAGCCACCACACCACCCCCTGGCGCGGGCCAGGCCTGGCCGTGCGGCCAGGTGGTGTGGCCAGCCCCTGGCCCTTCTTCGTCTCGTATTCTGGCACTTGATCACTTCTGGAAAAATAGGCACTTTGGCTTGTGTCCTGTCCAATTCCGAGAATATTCACTTTCTGACTTTCCTGGAACCAAAAACAGCAGAAAACAGGTAGCTGGCACTGTGGCTCTTGTTAATAGGTTAGTCCAAGAAATCATATGAAAAGTACTCCAAAGTTGGAACAAAACACAAGAAAGTGGATAAAACCAAGCATGGAACATCAAAAATTATAGATACATTCGCAATGTATCAGGCAGCTGCCCGGGAAAGCCGGGCCTTGGCTCCACCCCTGGACATAGCTACCAACTTCGCCACTGAACACGAGTCATGCCGGGCTTCGACAATTGAGCCAGGACCCCAAGGTTGATGACATGGAACCGATGACAAGGTATCCATGAAGGTACTACAAGATGTCCTTCATGGACCTGAAGTATGAACCGTGAAGACAGATACCAGAATATGAAAACCTCGATCTCGGTGAACCCGAAGATCCCCAAAGACTGAACCCGAACCCTCGGAACCCAAGGTCTTCGAACCGTAAATGTGTGACCCCTATCCTAGACCCCTATTTTTATACATGAAATACAACTTGTTGCATATTAAATTCTCCATTCTTTCATAACATATCATGTGGTTTGGGTTAAATAAAGATTCGCCTAATAATGAAATATGGAGTGTATTTGTGAGATATATATTCTTGTCTTATTCTGAATACATTGAAATTTGTGTAGCCCACCGATGCCATGCTTTTTTGTTGTTAACATCATTTAAATTGTGGGTAGACAAGCAACTAGAACCATAATATTTATTTTTGGAACTCTAATTCCGCTTAATATTGCTAACTGGGACCGCATCTTGCAATGTCATGCATCATATCATAAACATGTCGGATCTCCCGCCATATTCTTAAATAGTGCATCCGGTGTTTCTTTTAGTGTTTTGTTTTTTCACGGATTAGGACGTTGATTTGTTGTGAGCTTCATCCAGTTCTTCAGATGTATCTTGGGCAATGGTTCCTAGTCGAGTGTCCTCCCCTTCTACCTATTTTTGCTTTATGGATTTACTTCTCTCTATTGCTACCCATGTGGCGATGCCTTTGTTTCCATTCCATTTTACCCCTTGTAGCCTATAATGCCTTGGTCACTTCCTATTGCCATTGTTTTGGTATAGAGTTGGCCTTGCGAGACGTAGTTCCTTGTTCAAATGTTGGTTCTAGTCATCAAGTTTCATAGTTGTTGGGAGGTTGTCACATGCTTAATGGTCGAGATGATCATGGTTGTACTTACAACTTGATAATTAAATGATGGTGATACTTATAACTAATGAAGAGGCGCTAGTGGGCAATAGTTGAGATCTGGCTTTTATCCCGCCCTCTTGTGTCCACCTAGGAACCGAGTACTTGATGCATGTTCCTTGGCTATCACACTATCCACATGTGGTCCCATGGATCACCTTCGTATGAGCTTGATTCACATCTTATTTTTGGGGGACACAAACTAGTTTGGAGCTTTAGTACTATCCTATACTTATGTCATACTCTACTGCTTTATTTACTATTGTTGCTTGAGGAGAGGTTTACTACTGTACTATTTAGGACTTGTTCTATGTTTCCACGATATCGACAAGCCCAATCATACTTTTGGGTTCCTAGTCGTTTAAATACGTGGCCACAAACCTTGGGTCCTCCTCAGAGTCGACCGACTTTGTTGCGGGTAGCTTAGTGGGGTGGCCCCCGAAATCATTTTTGAATCATGTGAATGCTTTGTCGTGAAGCCTCATTGATATTTATTTGGTTTTTCCCGAGGTTGATCGTGCATGTGTTTCTATTTGTGCACCCCTGCAGGGTAAAACTTTTCGAAAAGCCGTTTCCGCGGTTATGGCTACTTGGATCATAGTGTGTCCACCATAGATAACTCAAACTAAAGTAGTGCTATAAATTTGATTTTGGCATGACTAGTAATCGACTCCACTGCAACTAAATAGTTAATTAAAAGTGCCAACAACTGGTGGTATTGGAATGTCTTATGCTATATATATCTGACTAGTAAGTGTTGCAACTTCAGTAGAATGCTTAAATAAAACTACTAACTGTGTGCGTTCCTTGGAATGACTTCCTCGTTTGATCTCGAGGGGGGAACTCCAAGATGGGTCGTGTTTGGTTTTTGTATGAGGTTGGTTTTGAATATGTCTGTCTTGCCGCTCTCTGATAGCCAATAGTTGTATGTGTCTCTATAGGTTGTTTTAGTGCATGTTGTGTGATGACTGCAAGTGCACAGATCGTTTGTAGCTAGTTTCGAAATAAAGATATCGATCCCACAGGGAGCCAGAGTGTGAAGTTTAATAACTCTTGAATTACATACTACAATAGAAATGCTAAATAAAGTTCTAAGTAACAAGATAAAATGTTGGTATTGTGTAAAAAAGTGTTTTTGGGTTTTTGGTATAAGAGAATAGTAAGTAATGTAAAACAACTAAACACATAAAGTAAGTATCGTGTATATAAAAGAGATTGGAACTGCAATAGGGGAAAAGGTGTTCTTAGGGAGTAGGGGATACACCTCTAGCATTATAAAGAACAAAGGTAAAAATTATTATCATGAACATTCCCAACTATGTTTGTGTGGGAGGAACTCCGTATTTGGACAAATAGGCACCAACTACTGCTCACATCATAACCACACTAGTTACCAATCGACATCAATCAAATTACTGCGCTATTAAGGGACTTAATCCCATAGGACATATCCCATACCATGGATAGTGTTCCGTGAGTTTCCTAGGTTCCCAAGTGTATACGTAAGGGGTGCCAACAACTTTATAGTCACTGTAAGTGCTAACACACCTTCGTCTACCAACAAGTAGTTCCCTCCATCAAGTCCCCACAAGAGGCAAATATGGAGAGGTCAACTTCTCCCAACATCAAGATGAAGACAATCTAACACATGGTCACAACGATGAATATCATAATAAACTTTATCTTATTTCAATCTCATACTAGGGTTGCTCCATCTCCCCAATAACGAAAGATCTACTTAGACATGGAGGCAATCAACATCATGGCAATAATAATGGAATCTATCATAGATGAATAGTACTTGTATAAATCCACAACGAGTACGGAAATTACACAAGATCTAGAAAAGATGTAGATGGGATGGATGGAGATGGTGGTGATGTAGCGGTTGATGATGAAGATGGATGCCTTAGCCTCCCGATTTTGTGTAGGGCGAAGATGGATCCCTAGTGGACGAGTTCCCCCTCGAGATGCCTTTTAGAGGTGATGTTTCGGCGATTTCTGGTTGTTCTGTATGTCATCTCTCTGATCCAGTTGGACCGGGTTAAACTATTTGAGGAGGTGGTGGCGGCGCCAATTATATGGCGGGAACTATACGGCCGGAATTTTATTCCTATCGTATAGTTGGTCATTAAACCGTCTAGATGCCTTGAACGCTTCGGGTTTTCTTCTGGTATTATTGCTATTTCCCAAATAAGCGATTTATGTTGTTTTTGACTCCTTTTTCTCCCTAATACAACTGCTCCAAGAATTGTGTCCATTGTATCCATCATTTGTCTTGATCCAGGTGAAAATAGACATAAAATGTGTGTGCGAACACCGTAAAACAGCAAGATCCTTCATATAAAATGCAAAATAATAATATAAAACATGATGCAAATATGCACTCATCAACTTCCCCTAAGCTTAGAGTCTTGCTCGTCCCGGGCAAGTTTGGCTTAATGGATGTGATCCTCATATTCATGAAGCTGAGTCGATAAAATAAATGAAGCAGTTACAGCATGATATGATACATAGGAATAAGTTCATGAATAGTACCTTAATCGAACCATCCGAATAATATTATCAGGATTCCAAACCTTAGCATTTAATAGTTCACAAAAGATCACTCTTAATATGATGTAAAGTATTCAGTTCAACCAAATGACTTAGCGAGGTAGTCCCAAGTGTTTTAGGATTAACATATTCACTTAGGATTCAAAATCTCAAAACGTCTTTTTGTCTTACTACAATATAGTGGTGTATTCCTATTTGCTCTTTGCACATTCACTCTTTTTCTTCTATCTTTTTTTCCTCTTTTTTATATATATGCTCACACTTTTGTTTAAGTGTTGTGCAAATGAGCTGGCCATAAATTCCACTTCATGTAGGAAATCAAAGTTTAACAATCTCAATTACTAAATTCCAATTGTATATGAAGCAATCTTTATAGCTTGAATATTCTACCTCGTCTTGTTCTCATGCTAATTTGATAGCACCTTTAATTTTCCTCTGTTCATGGTTTCTTTTTCAACTTAACTGATTAGATAATTTTTATTTGTTGGTAAATCAAACCATCTACTTACAACATATTGACCAAATTATCTTTGTATGTTCCATTAATACCAATGGTGTGGAAGACTCCTATTTCTATCATCAAGTGCAAGTAAAATTATACTCAATCCATTCATATATCCAATAGGACAAACAAAAACTTAATATTGCTCCATATATGATAATAAACTCGGAATTTCATAAAAGGGATCGATTATTCCTGAAGGGAATTCTAATGATGCAAAGTTTATTTCTAGTTTGAACTAATGCAAAACTAAAATAGTAATGTAAAACTTATAAGATAGATTACAAGGTCTTTAAGATCTCCCCAGGCTTGGAATCAAGCTAGACAAGATCAAATAATCCCTTGTGATTATTTTGATACTATGATTATTGTAGATCACTGTGGCGCCATGGCATGTAACACCGCGGTGCGTAGCTTCTGGTTGGTATCCTCTAGAGCAGTGATGTGGCTATAGCACCTGCGCAAATCCGATAGCAAAGTGTCCACTTTATCTACAAGTTTAGTCACCAATGGGAGAAGATCATCCTTCTTCTGTATCTCCTTAAGCCAGTGACGTACTTCGACGTGATGGAGTGGCCCCTACTTCTGATATATCTCCAGTACTCGCACGCGGTCCTTGGTCTTGGGAATAACTTCTTCTTCCTCATGCATAATTGATGGATCAGGGAAGTGGAAACCGTTCCTCCACTCTTCTTGAGGCTTCACCCTCATACGACCACCAATGGTAGGCTTCAAGAGTGGCACCGTCGCTCCCTTGCTAGCACATGCACTAATATTAGGTAATTCCTTACGCTTGTGCGACATGGGGTCTATGGCAATGAACTTGACTATCTCCACACGCCCTTTTCCATGCGGCTTGTGACCTTCTCTCTCTTCTTGATCTCTCTTCATTGCTGCCCAATTGATCTCTAGGGGATCAGAGATATCATGGTAGATGTAGATGTCACTCCAATCTTCATCGGGATCGTTATTGTAGAAGCTTGGCTTGACATACTCCTTGTACCTCGGGCTAAACCTCTCCACCTCCTCGCCGTCATCCTCCATGGACGGGCTGCGAGAGCAGTCCCTGGAAGGAGTAATGAGTCCCAGAGGTTTTCCATGGCCTGGGACGGGATATCGCATGGCTAGATTGGTTCCTGGTGATTATAATTAGAGAGAAACACAATGGCAGTTTATAAGGGGGGTCAGAAGTCGGTAAAACTCACAAGAAACACCAAATTCATGGCCAAGAAAAGAATCTTAACAAAACAAGGAAAGAAATCGTGGATTTGGAGGAGTCCTGCAGTGTAACGACCAACTATATGGGCACAGCTCTGGCCTTATAGTTGGTTCCGGGCAGATATTTCCAAATATCTCGAGTCCAGGTAGATTAAGTTACCGACTCGGAACCGACAAAACTGTTTTTTAATCAAAAATGAAAAAGTAATCGAAGATGTCTAATAGTTTAACAACCAAGTATACGGCGGGAGGATTATCTCCGACCATATAGTTGCGCCCATATAGTTACAGACATCAAAAATCGAAAACATCTGAGAGTTTAACGACCAACTATACGGCGGGAGATTTTTCTCTGGCCGTATAGTTGCGATCGTATAGTTTCCAGCCAACAAAAACAATTTTGTGAGGAAGATACAGAAGTTTTAACGATTTTCTCTGGTCGTATAGTTGTGGCCGTATAGTTGGTAAAAACCATCAGAAACTTCAGAAAAACACGAGGAATTTAAAGGTAAATTTTTTTAGAAGTAATTGTTTTGAAAACAAATCACTTATTTCAGTAAGAACACTTACCTTGCACTTATTATTTACTTATTTGGGGATGACAAGCTCCTCCAACAAAAAAGACTTCTTATCTTTTGGAGGAGATAACCTTAGTTCATTTAATAATTCTCATAAATGAAAATCACCAGGACTAAAGTTCCTCTCAATAAGATTAGTGTCTTGCTTGGCGAATATGACACTGCATCCAACATCTTTATTTCTTGCCTCTGCATAATCCGCAACTCAAATTCTTGAAGTGAAAGGATCCAAAGGATCAGTCTTGGCTTAGGATTTTCCTCTCAAGGATTTCTTTTAAACCATCACGATCCGTATGAACTCTTATTTTTGCATCAGCTATATAAGAACAAAATTTATCGCAATATAAAAATATAGCAAAAAGTTCCCTCTCTTCCTTAGGATAATTCTTTTGAGCACTATTAAGAGTTCTACTAGCATGATGCATAATATTAAATATACGACCCATATGTTGTCCTAGAGTCACTCCTACAGCATCACCACTAGCTTCACATATTAAGTCAAAAGTTATATCCTAGATAGGTGGTTTAATGATAAGAGCATGGGATAAAGCATATTTGAGTTTATCAAAGGCTACAAGACATTTATCATCAAAATTAAATCTTACTCCCTTTTGTAGAAGGTTAGTCAAAGGTTTAGATATTCCAGAGAAACTCCTAATGAACCTTCTATAAAAACCCACATGACCAAGGAAACTTCTTATACCTTTTATATCCCTAGGTTGTGGCATTCTCTCTATGGCCTCAACCTTAGCTCTATCCACTTCAATTCCCTTACCTGATACCTTATGTCCAAGGACTATACCTTCTTTGACCATAAAATGGCACTTCCCACAGTTTAGAACAAGATTGGTTTCTTTGCAACGCTGCAAAACTCTTTTGAGATTATCCAAGCAACTAGTAAACGAAGTTCCATAGGCAGAAAAGTCATCCATAAATACTTCCATTATCATTTCTATAAAATCCACAAAAATAGCAGTCATGCATCTTTGAAAAGTAGCTGGAGCATTACATAAACCAAAAGGCATACGATGGTAAGCATGTAAACCATAAGGACTAATGAAAGTTGTTTTAAGTTGGTCATCAGGATGAACAATTATTTGAGAAAAACCAGAGTATTCGTCCAAGTAGCAAAAATGAGTGTGGTTTGCTAACCTTTGTAAAGTTTGATCATGAACGGTAAAGGATAGTGATCTTTCCTAGTTTCTTTATTTAATTTCCTAAAATCTATACACATCCTATGTCCAACAATAGTTCTAGTAGGTATCAATTCATTGTTTTCATTAGGAAAAAGAGTAAAACCGTCTTTCTTAGGGACACAATGAACAGGACTTACCCATTCACTTTCTTTTACAGGATAGATTATACCTACATCCAATAGGCGTACTATTTCTTTTCTTACCACTTCCTTCATTACGGGCTTTAGTCTTCTATTAAATTCTGCAACTGGTTTAGCACCTTCCTCCATGAATATTCGGTGGACGGTTATCATGGGACTAATGCCCTTCAAATCATCCATTGAGTACCCAAAGGCCTTGCGATGCTCCTTAAGTATCTTCATGAGTTCATCTTCTTCATTTCCTGAATGTTTAGCACTAATAATAATAGGAAATCTATTTGTATCATCTAAAAATTTGTACTTAAGATTATCTAGTAGAGTCTTCAATTCTGGGGGTGGTAATTCCTCGTCCCCTCTCTTTTCTAGCTCTTCAAAAGCCTCATTAGTTGGAGGCCCTTCAATGGGAAGTGAATTGAATTCACCTTCTAGTTTTTCTAGGGACTTGTCCTCCATATCTATTTCTTCATAATTTAAGTCTTCATTTATTTCTTTTTTATCACTAAAGAAGAGAGCTGTCATTTCCTCAATAGTTTTCTCTTTCTCTTCTTCTTGTATTTGTTGAGGTCTGTCTTTAAATTTGGAAAAGTGGAATTCTTTTTCCGCTTCCCCAAGCTTAAGAGACACAATCTCCTTTTTGAAATCAACTTTGGCATCTACATCCAAATATAATTGGGCAAAGAGTGTCAGCTGGCATATCAACAACTACAAAATCGATAGGAAAGTTTTTATTGCCAATTGTGACAGTTGCATCTTCAACTACTCCCATTGTAATTCTAAGAGTTTTATTGGCTAACATGATTGTCATATCAGTATTCAAATGTAGCTAGCTCTATTTATTCTTTTATTTCTAAATAAAAATTATAAGATATAACATTAACTTCGGTGCCAAGATCGCATAAACCATAATGCGAGGTTTCCTTAAATATGCAGGGAAGAATTTGCTTACCCACATCTTTTACCTTCAACCAATACGGAAGTCTCTTTATCAAGTTCAACTATGTTACAATGTGCATACATAGCCATAATTGCTTCCTTGGTTACCTCTTCATCTTTGGTTTCTTCCAGATGTTCCACAACTTCTAGCATACTTTCCTTTTCCTTCTTCTCATGTACTGCTTTGGCCTATTCATATTCAAGAATATGCTTATGTGTAGTGTTAGGGAAAGGTATCTCATATATTGGTTCTATGGAGGCTAGTGTTGCTTTAACTTCTCTTTTCTTCTCAGGTTCGGGTGGTGGATCATACTTGACCATACCCTCTTTTGGAGCTTTGATGTGTTCTGTAAAAGCTGTAACAACATGCAACACAAGATCTGAATCCAAATAAAGTTCTTAGATAATTCTTTAACATGGCCCTTTTATTATAGTCATGAATACAATCGTAATATATCTCTACGCCTCCTTCGATTCCTAGACCAAAGTTCCATGAAACTCTATGATCGTGAATTCTGTTAAGTAAAGTCCAAGCTTTAGTTATAGAAAAATTCATAAAGGCTCCTTCCACGAAAGAGTCTAGTTCAATTTTATTAGGTTCAATTAAACCACCATAAAAGATATGCAATAAATACCATTCAGGTAAATCATGATGAGGACATAGATTAAGTAAATCTTTAAATCTGATATTAGCTCTTAGTAGTCCTTCATTAGGACGCTTCCTCCAAGTCATCATAAGACGCCTGATTCCAAAAGATTTTGATGATGGATAATATTTTGCTAGAAACTCACTGGCTAAATTATCCCAAGTAGTAGTGGCTTCTAGGGGTAGAAAAAGTTTAACCCTTACCTCATTAGCGGTATATCCCGGTAATTTGAAAGTGCCACATATATCTTTGAAACATGCAATATGCTCATATGGATCAGGATCTTCTTCATCTCCAGTAAATTGCTTCTTGTGTAGAATACCAAGTAGTAGAGGATTTATTTCAAACCCCCTTGTCTTCTCATTCGAGTTGTCTCTTTTATAAATATCATAGGGCTTCCCAAAGTTGCTGAGTGGGTTAGCACTAGCCATATGCTCAAACTCCATCATGTTGGTGAAAACCTGTAACTCAAAACAAAACTTAGGAAGACAAAACTAAATAAGAAAAAACTAAAATACCTACAACGCTTAGCTCTCTAGCAACGGCGCCAAAAAATAGCTTGATGACTGCAAGTGCAACGATCGTTTGTATCTAGTTTCGAAATAAAGATATCGATCCCACAAGGAGAAGGAGTCTGAAGGCTAATAACTCTTGAATTAAATACTACAATAGAAATGCTAAATAAAGTTCTAAGTAACAAGATAAAATGTGAGTATTGTGTAAAAATGTGTTTTTGGGTTTTTAGTATAAGAGAACAATAAGTAAAGTAAAACAACTGAACATAGAAAGTAAGTATCGTGTATGTAAAAGAGATTGGAACTGTAATAGGGAAAAAGGCATTCTCAGGGAGTAGCGGATACACCTCTAACATTATAAAGAACTAAGGTAAATATTATTATCATGAACATTCTGAACTATGTATGTGTGGGAGGAACTCCGTATTTGGACAAATAGGCAGCAAACAGTACTCACATCATCCTCATAACCATAGCAGTCAGCAATCAACATCAATCGAATTATTGCACTATTAAGGGACTTAATCCCGTAGGATGTATCCCATGGCATGGATAGTGTTTCGTGAGTTCTCTCAGTTCCCAAGTTGATACTTAAGGGGTGCCAACAACTTTATAGTAATTTTAAGTGCTAACACACCTCCGTCTACCAACAAGTAGTTCTCTCCTTCAACTCCCCACAAGAGGCAAATATTGAGAGGTCGACTTCTCCCAATATCAAGATGAAGACAATCTAACACATGGTCACAGCGATGAGTAGCATAATAAACTTTATCTTATTTCAATCTCATACTAGGGTTTCTCCATCTTTCCAAGAACTAAAAGTCTACTCAGAGATGGAGGCAATCAACGTCATGGCAATAACAATGGAATCTATGATAGATGAATAGTACTTGTATAAATCGACAATGAGTACGGAAATTACAAAAGATATAGAAAAGATGTAGATGGGATGAATGGACATGGTGGTGATGCAGTGGTTGATGATAAAGATCAATTCCTTAGCCTCCCAAATCTGTGTTGGGCGAAGATGGATCCCTACTGGACTAGTTCCCCCTCCAAATGCCTTCCGACGGTGAGGTTTCGGCAATTTTTGGTTGTTCTGTATGTCGTCTCTCTGATCCAGTTGCACGGGGCAAAACTATTTGAGGAGGCGATGGTGGCGCCAACTATACGGTGAGAACTATACGGCTGTAATTTTATTCCTGCCGTATAGTTGGTCGTTATACCATCTGGATTCCTTGATCGCTTTGGGTTTTCTTCTAGTATTATTTATATTTTCCAAATAAGCGATTTACGTTTTTTCTGACTCCTTTTCTCCCCAATACAACTGCTCTAAGAATTGTGTCCATTGTATGCATCATCTCTCCTAATCCTGGTGAAAATAGACATAAAATGTGCGCGCGAACACCGTCAAATACCAAGATCCTACATCTACAATGTAAAATAATAATATAAAACATGATGCAAATATGCAATCATCATTGTGCTATAGCTAAGCCCACCATACGCATGTAGGAGAGAGCCGCTGAATTCTAAGACTCACCGTGTACTGGCCACAGTACTGACCGCTCCCTTTTCCCTTTGCCCTTTTTTGGCACCCCTTTTTCTTTGATAGGTATGTGTTGACGATGTTAGCAAGGTTATCCTTCCGTCTTGGCCTGGGAAGGGTTATGGACACCATTGGTTATTCTCAAGTACTCTTAGTCCAATTAGCATTTTATTCATACTCGGATGTTGTATTGTTTTCAACGTGATTTGGATCTTTGTAATATATATTTGTATTCTTGACTCGCTGTGTCATTGTTGTATTTATATATGTTCTTGTGGGTTCCATAGTGGACTATTATGTAATGGTATTAATTAATTTTCCACAAGCACACAAGTTCTTTGTGGGCACCACTGAATCGTTTCTATGCGGGTTTGCGGGAATCGCTAAAATCTACAAAGGGATGATTCGAGGGTGTTACACTGATTATGTCAGGTGGGTTATTTACATATAAATATTAGATCAGTACATATCACTACAATTTGGTAGTAGGCTAGAATTAGTATTGAAGTGTGGTCATGGATGATTAGTTAATGTGACTCTCGGCCATGATTCCTAACCAAGTAGCGGTACAGTATACCACCTTTATTTACTACTAGTAGATGGATGCTAGCCAAATCTCAATCGAGCGATAAAATCACCCACCGACTTTGAAACATTTTGTTCCCCTCTATTTCAAAAACATTGAGGAAAAATCTCCCACCAGGCGAGTACTATTTTTTTATTATTAGTAGATGGACGCTATCCAAATTCAAAATCTCAACCGAGGAGCAAAATCACCCACCAACCGTGAAGTATTTCTAGCCCCACTATTTGAAAAACTTTGAGGAAAAATCTCCCACCGTGGAGTACCATTTTTTCTATTGGTAGATAGATGGATGCTAGCCAAATTCAAAATCTCCATCGAGCAGCAAAATCACCCACTGAGTTTGAAGCATTTCCCTCCCCACCCTTTCAAAAACTTTGTGTCAAAATCTCCCACCATGGAGTACCATTTTTCTATCAGTAGATAGATGGACACTATCCAAATTCAAATCTCAATCGACTGGCAAAATCACCCACCAACCTCGAAGCATTTGACACCCATCTATTTCAAAAACATTGAGTCAAAATCTCCTACCGAGCGAGTACCATTTTTCTATTATTAGTAGATGGATGCTACACAAGTTCCAAATCATAATCTAGTGATAAAATCCACCACTGACTCAGATGCATTTTGCGCCCCTCCATTTCAAAAACTTTTTTAATTTCAAATTTCCATTCTACCCATTGTTTAGACAAAAATGGCATGCTAAAGTTGGTAGCATGGGCCACAATCGTAATTATTTTAATGTTCACTTTGTATTCCCAATTCGTGCAGCATTTCTGGCTGACCCGCCCAAAAATCGCAAGATCCTCTCTCACACTCTCACCTCCATGACCACCTTGCGCACTGGCTGGTGGCCAGAGCCGCTTGAGCATTTTACCAATGCCCACCGCACCGGATCTAGTTCACGAGTTCTCTCTGCCACTTCAATGGAGCTGCTGTCTCACTCACCGTGTTATTAGCATCGTCGTCGCGCAATCCCTCCTTCCCTATTGTCGAAAGCTACCCAACCGTACTAGAGTTTCTTCACCGATGTTTGCCGGATGGGATTTATTTCAACAAGTTCCATGTCCGCCGCACCAGACCAGCTACACGGGCATCGCCGTTCACTGCACTGGATCTTCCATAGTGAAGCTCTCGTACACCATGCTCAAGCCAGCCTCGACCGCCCAATATCTTCGTCCTCGACGCCAACAGCCACCGCAACCGCAACACCCTCGCTGATATGGACGTCACTAGCACGGGTACCGACGATACTTAGATACCTCTCCGACAAAGGTAACCAAATATCCAACGCATTTTTGGTTTGCCAACAGTATAGAAGGTTCAATCCTATCGTAGTGAACTGCATTTTTTTAATCGTGCTACACACCAAGTAACTTCGCACGCTTGTTCTTTCTGCTACATACAAGGTCACTAGACATGTTGGTTTGCACCAGCTTCTCTATAAATTTGCTATTTTGTCATGCACATGTTCTTAGCTACTCTGTACAATAGTAATTGACTGCTATTATGGTTTTCATGAAAAATTGACATGTTATTTTGTCACTAGAACATATTACTATGTAGGCCTAGTTTGCATTACCTACTCTACATTTGTTAACTTCTACCTGGTTTTTTCTAAGCTAACTTCCTACTATTGTTTCCTCCCTGGCATCCTTCCGTTATATTGTAGTACCCATTTAAACTCTTTGAACTAATTCTTTTATAATTGTTTTGTTGCCATATGGTTCTTAAAAAACTACAACACTAACTATTTTCTCTTCCTTTACATAGAACTCAAACTTGGAAGTTCAAACACTAAACATGTTGGTTTGCGAAGCTTGTTTTACAAGTTCACAAATGATGCCTTTATATTTCATGTCTAGTTCTGGTTTTTCCTAAGAAACTACATAACTATCTACTAATGTGTTGTTCATGGGTGGTTTGCTCTACAAGTTCAGGTATGATGCAATTATAATTTATACATGGTTCATTCTTATCTACGACAGTAACTGCATCCTATTTGGTATTTCACCGCTAATACTTACCAAACGTCTCGTCCATTCCAGGCTATACAACTACTTCCATATTTGCTGAAATGACCTAGCTAGATCATATTTTTTGAGATTCTAAAGCCACACACACACATTGTTTGGTTGCTCGTTTCATGGAAGGGACACTTGTTTAATGCCTGCTTGCTTGCCTATTTTGTTTAACTAAACCATGGACCTGTAGTAAACTCCAGTTCAAATGGATAGTTCAAAATTCATTGATAATGATGATGGTTGTTTGTTTGCTTGCCTTGTTTGTTGCATTAACTTTTTATTACTTAGTTTCAAACCGCAATTGTTGCTATCGCCACCAAAGAGGGGGATGCAAGATCATCAAGGTGGTTTTCCACTGTAGCTGTCACACTGAAAGGAAGATGTTGTTGATAGACTAAGAAAGAAAACTAGGGACTCTGCTACAGGTGGTCTCAATCTCGATTGCCAACTGAAATGATGATTTCTCTTACCCTTCAGTTTGTTGATGATATGTAATAATTTTAAGAAGTTTTCAGCTCATTTAATATATACGTAAATCGCATAGCTCATGTAGGCATTTAGTTGACGATGTCCCCACCTAGCGGTAGGCAGTACTATAACAGGGATGATCGGGCTTTGGTATTAGACCCTAATGTACTAGACCGACAATGAATAGTAAATGATGCTCGCTGATGGTCCATACAAAACTTTTTTTCATTGTTGTGATTGACGTGGGCCTTAGAAATGCCGAAACAGTAAAATGTCGTAACAGTAATGGGCATTGTGTTCAAAAGTTCGAAAGGGACACAACGAACGGGCTCGATGAATAGTAAAAGGTCGGAACAGTATTGGGAATCACGTGCAAAAAGGCAGAACAGTAAATGGCCAGAATCTTAACAGGCCACAAACTGCTAAAATCCTACATCCTTACGTCCCTAAATAGTGAAAGGCATGAACAGTAATAGGCTCGAATAGTGAAAGGCTATAATAGTAGCAGGTCAGAACAGTAGAGGACTATCTCACACATGGGCCGTTAGTGGGCGGCCCGCAGCTGGAAGGCTCAAACAGTAAAAGTCCAGAACAATAACGGACCTTCTCATGAATGGGCCTACGGTGGGTGGTCTACCATGGGATTTATGAACAATGTTGGGCCTAAAGCAGAACTTAATAGTGTTGGACTGACATGGCGCATGCCTCTAAAGGGTCACACAGTGATGGACCAAGCTAGGACTTACATAGGCCGAAACACTAACATACTGAAAAGTTATCATGCCGCAACTAGGCTGCAAAGTGATGGGACCCTTCAATCAACCCGGCCTTCAGGGTAGGCTGTCTTATTATTGGGCCATCTTATTATTAGGCTTGTGTGATGGGCTGGCTCACTTAATAACTAATAGGCCTTGGCTTCCATCACGGTTTTGTGACCGTTAACAGCGATAACCAGCCGTTAACGACATTTTGCATGTGGCATTTTGCATGACATCGACATTCAACGAGGCTAGCGAAACGGATCTACCATGGAACAGATTTTTGTGGTTGAAGAGTGCGATCCGCCATGGTCGGGAAAACACTGTGGTAGATTCTTTGGTGAAGAGGCTTTTACCATAGAGGTTGTCCGGCGCAGACGGCTTTTCCACCACAAAAAATGGGCCTTCAACCACGAAAACCATCAGTTGTAAAAGCTAACTTTTCTTGTAGTAAATGGAGATAAAAAACATGCTAAAAACCTACAAAATCTTGGGAGTGAAGCCTCTTTTATAGGGGAAAGAAAATCTGCCCATTGGGGCTAACAATGTGTAGTCCAGGCAAAATCGACGGTTAGTCCGTCGGGGCTAGAATCTACGTCGAACGAATCAGCACCAGGTTCAGCGGACTGGATCCTAGGTCGGACGAACCGACAACAGGTCCGATGGACCAGATCCTAGGCCATATGAACCAACGGCTACTAGAACGATCACCGACCCATCAAACCACCAGACTGTGGGTGATATCGGCAGGCACCGAATCAGGCCGGTTGAAAGTGCATGTGTGCCCCATGTGTGGTTTTGATAATTAATGACAATCTTTATGGACTAATGTTTGAATTGAGTTTCACTTGTAGGAATTTTCCACTGATATCGCTCGGGCCATGTGTTGGTTTCAAGGTTGAAAAATGAAGAAATGAAGTATAAGCAATATCTAAGGGCTTTGTGCCTATTGGAATCATGTAGAAGAAGAATAATAAGGTCAAGATTGTCTTGAAGAAGAATATCCGCATGGTTATCTTCAAGCCATCATCCTAATGGAGCTAGAAGAAATGAAGTGCAAGCTCAAGATGTTCCATCTCTATAAGATCACATGCTTGAAGCTTGCCATCCTCATTGAACATGAAGTGATGAATACAATTTCAAAGAAGAGGTTTCCTCATGGAGTATGGGGGGGCATTTCATAAATCTTCATGAAGGAAGCACGAGCAAATTCAATC
The DNA here is from genome assembly GCA_910589775.1 of Avena eriantha. Taxonomy (NCBI): domain Eukaryota; kingdom Viridiplantae; phylum Streptophyta; class Magnoliopsida; order Poales; family Poaceae; genus Avena; species Avena eriantha. The sequence goes on from OU342741.1 coordinate 290,086,748, forward strand.
AACAAAGGTGTTCCATCTTGAAGAACATAAGATCGTTTACGTCAAGCTCAAGTGTAATGCTCAAGGCAAAGGTATTATCTTGATAGATTTTCTATTTTATAGGTCTCTTGTAATTGTTGGAAGACCAGATTTAGGATAGATATGCGTAGTATCAAGAGGGGCTCTTGAGTGAGTAGCTCGATCGTATCTTTCAGAGAGATCTCAAACCTTTCCATACATAGCATCATCTTCCGTGGTTGTTGTTTGGATCCTGTCCATGTGAGGATCTAGAACTTTTGGATATCTTCATAACAAGCTCTAGTTCATCAAAATCAAATTTCCCCTGAATACCTTATTGTGTTTTTATCTTGCGGGTTTTCTGGCTCAACACCTTGGGAGGTATCTCACATATTTATTCATGATATTTTCTCTCTTGGTGGCATCCAATATTTTATTGGATTATACTCATTGTTATCTTTCCAACAAAATTGGTTTCATCTCTTTTGGACTTCGGATGCAAAAGTTATGGTAGTTTTGGTTCTGGGATTTTTCCTGACCGGAAGTTGCACTGCCTCACCGGTAGAACTGCTAGGACAATTTTCCATAGGTAGTACCGGCTAATGTACCAGGTTTTTTCCGGTGAACATGGGAATGCTCACAACACCCGTTCTGTTTTTGATGCATGTTCGCTAGTACTTGGGCTGGTAGTAGACCAGTAGTACCAGTCGAAAGAGCCATTGGAGTAGTGTGGTCGGAAGTACTGGCCTAGCACCGGAAGTACCACTCATGCATAATTTGCCACCAGTAGTACCAGGTGAAATACCAGCTCAATTCTTCTTAGCCCATGCAATCCATAGTTATCTCTCTGTTTGGCCGCGTTTTATTTACCAGTTCTTGGTCGGTAGTAGACCGGTAGTACGGGCCGGAAGTTCTAGCCCAGGTTAGGCGGAACTTCCTGCATGTACAACTAGGTGGTTTCAACTGCTTTTGAACAGTTGTAATAGGGCTGGCTAGATATTCTGGTGGCTCACCGGTACTACCTACCAGGCAAGTTTTGGCCCAAATGTTAAGATTCGGGGATCCCTTTAAAAGGGGCTCCTCTTTCCCTTGGCACGTAAGTCGCTTTTTTGGTCCGATTTTCTCTCACTCCTCCATTGTTGGCATTGAAGAGCTTGTCCTCTCCCCTTACCCCTCCTATGATTCTTGCATATTTTTAAGGGATTTGAGAGAGGATATCTAGATCTACAACCCCATCAAACCAAATCACTTCTTTGTGAAGGAATCCTTGGGATCTAGATCTTGGAGAGTTTTGTGTTCTCCTCTTGTGTTCTTCCTCTCTTATTCCTCCAATAGCTTTTGTAGCATTGGTGTAATTTGAAAGTGAAGGACTTGCCTCTTGCATTTGGTTCATATGTTTGAGTTCTCCTTAGAGATTCCGCGAGTTAAAGCTTCTGATATTGTTTCTCTTGGGTTCTTGGAACCCTAGACGGTTGTGTGGTAGTGGTGTGATACCCTTAGGGCCTCCAATTGAGTTGTGGAGATTCCTCAAGGTCGAGGCCTTGGTGGTGATTCTTCAGAGCTCTCCAATTGAGTTGTGGATATTTCCCCGATCTTGTACGGGTTCGGTGACCGCCCTCATGTGTCCCATAGTGGATCGTGAGTAGGACTTTGTGGCGAGCTCATGGGAGAATAGGGTGAACCTGTTGTAGAGTCGGTGAGTTGCATGCCTTCGCACCTTGGAGTGAGGACTTGAGTGGCGTTGGGTGAGCATCGAGCCACCACACCTCAAGGTGAGCCATATTTTGTCATTTGGAGAGCATTTCGCCATCGCACCTCTCCAACGAAGACATATCTTCTTTGGAAATGAACTTTGGGATACAAATCATCATCTCTGAGTCCATAGGTTATCTCTCAACCGAGCCCGTTACTTATGAAATTTTCAGTGTGATAGCCATCATGGTTGAATTTTTATATTTTGCTATCACCGTTTTGCTTGTCTTGCTTAGCATAGGTTGTTGGTGAACTTAGTTGAACCTAGTGGTTTGAGGTTTTGTCTTTGATAAATTAAAAGTTAGTTTTATTCCACATTTTGAGAGCCTAAACCATAATTATTTTAAAATCCTATTCACCCCCTCTAGGAGACATCCATTGTCCTTTCACCTATGACGGTCAAACCGTTTCGGCGCCACTCCAATGGTGCCGATTTTCTAGACAGAAAATAACGATGAAGAAAACGGTGATAACTTTTGCATCCGAGCTCCGATTAAAGCAAACTTAGGATTTTTGAAAACATGAGAACAAGATCTATCTATCAGAAAAAACACAAGATGTAAAATATCAAATAAGGAGATGTATTAAACATTCCTAACTAAAGAATTGATAAAACCTCCAAACTCAAAAAACGCAATAGAAGATGTATACAAATTCTGTTTTCGATGAAATTGGGATTGTTGATAGAATCAACCTCAACAACCTCACATATAGAAACATTAAGAAGAAAAAATAATAGGGAGATTCAAAGTATGCAAAGGATTGAGATCCCTAATATGATGTGATCAAGTTACCCAACTGAAAGCCCCTCTTGATAGTGCGGCTATCTATCCTATAACCCGGTCTCCCAACAACCACCTTGACACCAGTAAAAGGAAAACCTAGAAAGGCCATACCTCTGCCTTGTGCATACCACTTGATCTTGATGAGAATGCTTCAAGCTCCATGCAAGCCGAAATTCTTCACTTGATCAATGTTGCTTCGTGAAGACTCATAATTTTCTCCCCATGCATCACTATGTGATAGCTACATCAGGGAACATCTTCACGTGTCCATTATAACCAATATGGTCATCAAGCTTCAACCATTTAATCTTCTTGAGATACGTCTTGTTGAACTTGCACTTCTCAACCTTGATGACGATCACCACTTGATGGCATCCTCTCATGAGCTATAAGAAATCTTCACTTTTGATGCATACCCATGGAAAGATACCTTGCCCATATAGAAAACACAAAAGCACATATATAATCGGTTAGCTCATGAAGCATCATTTGAAAATGCTCACCATACCACAAGATCCATGTGATACATTCTTTATGCTTCATGTGTTGACTAACTTGAAATCACTCTTCACTCTTTGTATTGGTCAATCATGTATCTTCTCATGCTCTATCTCAATACCTTGAGGTCAATATCCGAGGTATATCTTTATCTTCATGGAATCCATAATTGGATCAAACTCATGGACTACAAGCATGAACTATGGAGTATTCCTTCAAATAGAATTCAATGAAAACATTAGTCCATAGGGATTGGCACTACTTACCAAACCACACATAGGGACAAATACCCTTACAAATCCCATTCACGTGATTACCAACGAATGACAAGAGATGGAAGGAATTCACCTTAGTCAGAGTGTTTGGCGTGACATGATATGGTCTAATGGTGATTGCCATATGTTGGGCTGCATCACATGGCTTCGCCATAGTCCTGTCCATCCACTCGAACCAATGACACCAAAGCTGAAATGCTGAGATAACCTAAGTGCTGAGCTAAAAAAAGACCAATATCCTTTATGCCAGGCCCATGTAGCTGCTTAGAGCATCTCCAATCATGTCCCACAAACTACATTCGGTAGAAGCGCCAGATGGATCGATTGGAGTACTCTATTGTGCCCTAGGGTGTTTGGGGCATGCATGGCACACCCATGTGTCCCAAACGGTCGTCCCAAACACGAACTTTGTTTATTTTTTCATTTATAGTATTGCACACACAACCCATATATATGTTTCACAACAACTCAAATAAATCAGGAGTAAGTAATAGCGCTAGAATGTTTCGGCTCAAACTGATATCCACATTGTCCCGATTCTTTTCGGTCATGGGATGGACACTGAGAAGAACACGTGGCGACATTGCAAAGGAGCTCTGCTATCCCGTGAGGCGGGTCGCGTTGTGGGCTAGGGCAAAAGATTCCATATCACAGATGGGCGCGCGTTGTCGTACCTCGCATCGCTGGACGGTAGGCCACGGGCGTAACATGGGCCCGCCGTCAATGTTGGCGGGTTAGATCATGCACGGTGAGAGGCGTTCTCTGCGTGGCAACTCTCCACACATGTTGAGTTGTGCGGCCCGCAAGAGCCGACATGGCGCATCGGAAGGCATGGATGGTATCTGTTTCTTGCGGCGAATAGCTTTCTTCGCAGTGTAGGCCGTAAACGTCCATGGGTTTTTGCGGATGGCATACATGTGAGCTTTGACAGAAGGATATAGCCATATGCATATCCAGGAGACATGGCACCGTGGACCTTTTCGAGACATGTTTTTTCGCGGTGGACAACCGACCTGACACCAAAGGCTATAGACATACACAATTTTTTTGCTGGTGGGCTATAGCCGAGCTAGGTGCTTAGGCTATAGACAAAATCCGCTGTCGTTGGAGACTTGGCGGCGTGGAGTCTCGCCGGTAGCGTTTCTACGCGTCGGACGAACGAGCTGGCAGCTTGTGATGTACGCGTCCGCGGTTTCTCGCGGTAGAGATTTTGTCGAGTAGACTATATAGGCGGGTGCACTTTCTTGCGGCAATATAGTATGGTAGGTCCTGCTTGCACGAGAGAGAGCATCTCCCTTGCATAGAATGCCTGGTAGGATCCATGCCTCGCCCGTGCGGCTCCCCCCTCTTTGTTACATCACACATTGTTTTTCTTTTCATTCTTCCTCACCACGGCTTAGATTCGACGGTATGCCGTCCTTTAGGTAGCCATGATCAACCACCCATACGACGGAGTAGTCGTATTCGACGCATTCTAGGTGCCGGCGTGGTTGCTATTAGGCTGAGTTGCACTGCAAGCGATAGCTCATCCACGTAGATTGTACTAATAGGAGAGCCATTCGGCCATTAGGAATTTAGGTATAGCTTTTAGGGGCTCACCGAGGCTTAGCTTCGGCGGTGCGCTATCCTTTAGGTATCCAGTCTCGAGGACCATACTGACAACATAAAAACCTCTTCTATCTCTCTTATATGGCTGTCTGGCTGCCTGTAGGCTTCTATGACTACATACGGAAACGTTCATATGTCTGCGGCTGTCTCTTCCATTGATCGTGTCCTCTTCAATTAGTGCTTCATATGTTTGTGTGTGTAGCGCTGCAAGGTACGTTCCTGCCTAAAATTCTTTGAGAACATGCTTTCCTTGTTTTCTCTGCTTTATTGTCATATGAACTGTTGCTCATATTTTGCACAAGTTGGTGAGCATCAGAATTAGGCATATGTGTGTCTATGAGGATCGATGCTTCTCCGTTCCTCGCATGTAAGTTCTTTTATCGTTTGTACTATTTTTACATTTGGCATCATGCTCCTGAACTTTTTGTGGCTAACTGTGTTTTTCTCTTATGGTCGCAGATGCTCAATTTCCGATTGCGAGCGTAGGCAATGTTGCTGGAGTGGACGGAGTGGACGTACGATGTTGCTGTGAGGCGCATCGTGAACAGCTGCCAGATACGGAAGCGCTCGCTGTGGAAGGCCGAGTAAAGCGCATGCGTATTCGTAGACTTCGTTGCGAAATGCTTAGCACGTATAGGCTTCGTGTGTTGTAGAGTATCAATGTTCGCTACGACTTTGTTCACCTTTTTTTACTTTTAGGTTTGTCAAAAATGGTCCATTTTTAATTCTTTATTTTCCAAGACTAAGTGTTAATAAAAACGTGGTCATCCTTTAGTATGTTGTACACATGCGGTCTTATATATATTCGTGTTCGTTCTTTTTTTTTCGTCGGACACTTTTCTATCTTTGGAACCATCGATTTTCTCAGCAGTAGCTTCATGCACAAAGCAAAAATAGTTTTAGTGTTTTTTCTTCTACTACATGTGGCAACCGACATACACCGCAACAAACAACTTTTGATCTCCTCAGTGTTTTAAGTGTTTCTATGGGAAGAACATGTTTACTGACGGTATCTTGTACTGAATGTGTAAGTTTATGCCTATCCGTTTGATTACCACCGCTAAAAGGTCATCTCTTCTTCTTTTTTCAGTCATCTCTTCTTTTTCAGTATCCTGCTCTGGGCCTTATCAAGACATGTTGCATGCGTACGTGGTATACGTGTTTACTAGCCGCAAGTCTAATGTTATCACATGAGCGTGTTAAGTAGCAGTGCACGCTTATGCCAGCATGGCATTTGGTGGGTCTAGAACGAACATGGCTGCATTACAAGAAGTGCTTCTAAACATCCGTTGAGCGTTCAGCACCAACGAAATGACTGACATGCGAATCCGAGAAGAAACGAAAACGCGCACGTTCAAGGATTATCTCCATGACGTTATGTTGTGAGGCACCGCAACGTAGGTGTCTTCTTACGTGCACCGTTTTCTATCTCGGCACGTCTGAAAAAATATGTAATAGCACCCTCTTGACAACTCTCAGAACACTCGCGTCTCAGATACTGAGTAGTCTTTTATCACCCGTGTTCAGTTGGATAACCATCATTAGCCGAATATCCATTTACTCTTCACAGATGCATCATCCTGTATGGGATGTAATAGTCATCATTGGTCGACCGGCTAATGAAATATTGCATAGATGTACAATTGTAATTTATGCCCTTATCTATCAGAGCAATATATTTTGTCTTAGTTGTACGTCTCTTTATAGAAATTTATTCGATTAACTATTTCCCGTGCTTATCGCGTGGGGGTCGGTGTGAGGATATGGCGGTGATAGAATTTATGCGGGACATTTTGTCCCATCTCGCAAAACCAGGTTACACAACACTGGTTTATAGCTTTGATCCGTTTGATCAATTCATTTCAGTGAACTGATCAGACGGGTTTAATCTATTTTTTCCTTTATTATATGGAACCAAACTTCGCTATTTCTTGTTTTATATAGAAAAATATTCGCTATATTCAACACTTCTTGAAACGTTATGTTTGACAGTCGTGCCCCGTGGCGCGTAGATAGGAGTCTTGTTCATACAATACAAATAAATTTAACCCAATAATTTCAAACAGTAAAAATAAATCAATCTTCAGTCATATGATCCTCTACAGATGCTCTATGAGATCATTCTGCAGTTGCTCATGAGAATCGACATCACAGATTTCTCCACGCATTGCAATAAAACTAAAAAAAATACCCCGCGCATTGCGGAGGGATTATAACTAGAATTCTCGGTGATATATTTGTACAAAGATAAAATTAATATTGAGTGAAACAGTGTAAAAATTAACTGGAATTTTAAATGATACATCAATAAGATGTTCAAATGCATTGATATTGTTAATATTGAATTTGGCCTGATGACTTTTTTATCAGGCATCTACTGACTAAAATATGAAGATCATAAACGAACATATATTGCTGAACTCACGATTCATTAGTTAGTAATGTATGGTGGTATGGACTGGCTGCATGTTGAGATAGACTATAATTACTACGGGAAACCTCGAAAGGATCAATTTTTCAAAGATGATTGATTTACTATGCTGCAAAAAGGAGTTGCGAAAATAATGATTTAAGTATCAGCAATGCATGATTTTATATTAGCGTGGTTGCTAAATACTCATAAGAACTCAGTTTGAAATCTTCTTGATTTAGGAGACCTAAAGGGGTGAACACTAAAAGGAAAATTGCTCAAAGAAAAATGTCGATAAAAAGAACCGAATATGCATTACCTATTCAAAGTTGTAAGATAAACTGGCAGCTGGTCTATGTACTTTGTTCCAACTATAAAAAAGATTCAACATGGATTCCTTTTGGAAAGTAAAATAAGTACAATATTGATATAAGGACAATAATATATGAAGACTCTGTGATATGTGATAAATTATAGCATTTAAAGGAGCCTGTTGAGTATATATTTTACTTCCAAATGTTCACCGACCTGCAAACACTCATTTTCAGAGGAAACAAAATAGAAAAAACATTTTGAACATAAATCTACGCAAAATAAGTATGTGTACAAACATAAGCTAACTGGATTGATACTCACTTGGAAAGTTTCCAATGAAGTTCTGGAGACAAAGTAATACCGTGGCTTAACAAAGTTGGTCAAATACTTAGTGATGGATCGTTGTATGCATCAGTCTTACACATGCCTCTACTCTCGCTTCGTTGCTAGGTGCCAGATGAAGCTAACATATATAGTCAATACACATATTCGAACTTGAAAACAAATTCGAATTCAAGAGATAATCATCCCAAATAGACTGTACTGATGGCCCTCAATAATATTCTAATGATAAATGAATAATAGATATTCTTACCTGCAAACTTCCTCAAATTACTAAATGATGGAAACATCCCCATTGAACATCTGCCAAGAATCGAGTCATCTTACATGGAAGGATTTTATGGAGCACGTAGGAGACGTGGATATACAACAATTTGCTTAGACATTTCGTTGAGCACGTAGTAAACATCTCTAAGATGCACATTCAGTGGTTCTCGAAAAAATATATTAGAGAAGAATACACCATTGTATACATGGACCAAAACAAAGCTACCACTTACTAGCTCACTGAAAAAAATCTGAAATTCTAAACATGGGTAAAGAGAATACAGAGAAAGTGACCGGTCGGTGGATTACTCGTGCACGTGTTAAGGATCCAATGAAAGACCATACTGTAAGTTATCATGTCCCTAAGATGACTGACCCTCAACATGTTTGCTCTAACAAACACAATCTGCGTTAACTAAACATTCGTCAGATATTCAGAGCTTGTACATAAATATATAATTTATAGATTATATCGGCTCTACACATTCGAAAAAGTGACCCAATAAGACAACCGAGCAAATAAGAGATGGAATGGGGCGACTGTCTCAACCTACTTATCCAAGAGAGTGAAAACCCAAGGCCAGTGTGTTGGTGCTTGTCAGGGACAACAAAGTGACACCATGGAGATGCCAAAGTGCAAGAAGGAGAAGCGGTTGAGTATTGGAGTGGAAGAAATTGTAGTGCTCGGCTATTTTATTTGATTCACTATTTATAGCATGTATCAGGGGAGCGGAGTGGTTACTGGATTAACAGATAGCAGCCGAATATGGAGAGTTGTGCAAATCAGCGTGGGAGGTTTTGGAAGTGGAACAGAGTTTATTTGTATTGACTAAGGGCTAATGGAACATCCTTACCTGGAAGCTCAAGGTGAAACGGAAGGGAATAACACAGAGCTGTCGTTGTTGTTTTCTTGCGGGGACACTTGCATGTTACATGCTGGAAGGTCTCTCAATGATTAAATCTAAAGGCTATTAGTGGACTGAGCAAGCCGATTAGATGGCTGTGAATATACGATGATATGGATAGTGTGCATGTGCAAATAGACTATCATAAATGACTCTTAGTGGAGGTTTGATTTATAAGAAGATATAGATCAGGAAACTCCACGGGCACCATGTGATCAACATGGACACGGGGGACCTCACACTCGTAGATTCTGATATCCATCACTAGAGTTGCGCTCATTCTCGATAATCATGTTGTGCATGATCACAAAAACATTCATCGCCTCCCATATTTGAACATGAGGCCAGGTAAGAGCAGGGTACCTAACAATAGAAAATCGAGTTTGGAGCATACCAAATGTCCTCTCGACATCCTTCCCGCAAGCCTCTAGGCATGAAACAAAGTGACACTTCATCGAAATCACTAGATTGGTGACTGTCTTAATAAATGTCACCCATATTGGATACATGTCGTTTGATATGTAGTATCCTTTGGTATATGTGTGGACATGGATCTCACAGTTGCGGGATGGAGCATGAGCTTCCATCAGTTTGGCAAACATCCGAGAATGATGAAGGATATTGATGTCATTGTGCGATCCCACCATGCCAAATGCACAAGTCTTGATCTTCCATGGCTTCAATAACCACGTTGCTATATCCATGATGACCTTTGTATAGACATTTCTTCTGGGGTCCCCCGGATTTGGAGTCCGATAAATCCCTGTTATGGATACATTTCGTGTTCCCATGATCAGTGAGCCATGTGCATAACCGACAAGTATCATCGAAACATCCATAAAGTAGCGAAAACAAGACTTACATGGGTGCCATTATGGATACATATTCATCAGAAATGGAACTTCACCAATCGTAGAGCCCAAGTCACACCTTAACCCTGCAGGCAGCTGACTGGGAAGATGATCTAGCTCGCATAAACGTCACCAAATCTTTCATCCTTCATGCTTCTGAAAGTCTGGCAAAGTAAATAGCCAGGGACAACTAGTGAGTACTTTGAGTGTAGTCGCAAACCACCAAGATAAGGTAAACAAGATAATGCAGTTTGGCTGCGGAGAGATAGCTCTAGCTATGGTTGTTTTGAACAAGTCTAGTTTCTCTTGTAGATATGGGATCTCTACATATTTGTTGAAAACGAGTTTTGAAAACACGACTCCATTTTTAAAAGCTAGATATCTCTATATCCTTGTTAAAAACATTTTTGGAAATCCTCTTTGGAAGAAAACCTTTCTTATACATATTCGACTATCCATGGTCAAAACAAAACATATAACTCAGGTCATCTCATGACCATACCACTTCCTTGTATCTTTTCCCGGTTCTCACTTGGATCCTCCTAGCAATCACCTTTCTAACTATTCTTGACGGTGGACATAGCTATTTGAATATATTATACTCTGCATAGTTTATGTAATTTACCCACAAGAATCAATATATCCGTCGGGATTCAATCATGAACTGTTACACATGGTACATGGGGGTTCGGATAATCAAACATAACTTTTCATTTGTCGACCTTAGCAAAGGAACCTTTTCCTCTGGGTTTGCCCTCCCCAGAACGAGTACAAAACGACACATCACGCCAAACTTCCTTCAGTACTCCCATGAATAGGGAATCCTAGATTAGCCTAGCATGTTTAATCCTCCCTTCTGCACTTCCTAAACCGTACCATCCATGGGAGACCCATTGTTGCTTCCCGGGTTATTCAACCACTGGCCCACCCTAGGCCATGGCCCTTGCGTTGGGTGGAGGGGATTCTAGGAATTTCTTCCTTATATAGTATGGGATGCCCATGCAAACGAAAAAAACTACGAGCTAAGCCCCATCTCACAGGGTAATGTGGCTACATGGGTAAGTTGTTCTAGTAAAGGCGTAGAACATCCAAGTCCATCATACTCACTTCTCAACATCACCTTTTCTTCTTTTAAAACATCCACTTAGAAATGATGCCCTTCCCAAGGGTTTTACCACAACATTTTCAAACAATTTGTGGTAGGGTAATCCTCAAAATAGTTTTTTTTATCAATTTCGAGGTTTCCAACAAGGTAGGATGCTAACCATCATACTCTTGGTCTAAGGGGAATGGTAGGTGTCAACCAGGTGGGTGTTAGAGGGTACAACAATTCATAACTTGGAGGATCCATGTTACTAGCGCAGTAGTAGTAGTAAAATAAAATATGCAGGTAGTAATGCAATTTATAAATGATATGTAAAACAGGTATATGAAATGGAGTAGGAAAAGTATTATAATTCAGGAAGGGTGCCTTTCCTGTGGTCAGCAATATGTCCCTGGACTTCTTCTTAGAATACCAATATAAGAATATGATCCCTTCTTCTCGATGTCAATACAATCGCAACTATCGTCCTCACAGAGCATACATGCAAACAAGCAATATGACACAATGAACACATGGCAAACAAGCAGCCAATACAAAACAATAAGCACATGAGCAAAGCATCATTACACTTTTGTAGGTTTTGGTAACTTGAGTTCATAGCAATTTTAAGTACTTTATTTGCATTTGTGAAACTTCTTTTATGGTTTAAGTGTCAATACTACTTAATTAAGGGGGCTTTATACCAAAGCCAGGTTATGTATGATACCAATGTAAAAATAGGATATCAATAGATCGGTATTGAAATAACAAAGCCACTAGAAGTGGTTTCATTATTTTATAAATTTTCTTTATTTAGTTATGAATTGTTTAGTGGAATTATCTCTTGTTCTGGTGATTAAATCTCCATAAAAGATCTATAAGTCCAATAAATATTTACTCATAGTGTTAGGAAGCATTTGGAGTACTGGTTCACTAGGAGTTGGTTACACTCCAAAATATTTACCAAAATGCCCTTGGGAATCCCCCAAATTCATTTTTGTAAGACGTTTGTCATTTTCACCGGATTTAAGATACAAGATCTTTTGGTATGAAACCAAGGACACAATACACGTATTATAACTACCTTTTCGTAGGTTTTCGATTCGCCAATTTTAGAGTAGGAAAGCTCCTAAAATGATTTATCTAGTGAAATGACCCTATTTAGAAAGTCGAATTCACTAACAAATTACTAGTGGCTCAATAAATCTTGAAATCCTAGGTTTTGATAGAGTTGATAGTTCATGTGTGATGGGAGTTGTAATTAGGTCAAGATAATTTATATCTTGACCTGGAGAAATTTCTAAAAGCAGATTTGAATTGATTTTGTTATTTTTACGATAGTGAAACTATGGCGCTTTTTGGAGTGAGGTCAAAGGGACATGCAAGGTATCACATATACCTCAAAATACAAAGTGTTTTCATCCCATTTGGATTTACCAAACACCCTGGAATAAATATATGGTGGAAAAGATACCTCTTGGGATTTATTTTACTAGGAAAATCCTAAAGATACTGGTTAACCTTTTGTCATGCATGTTGTAGAAGACATGCAGATACCTAGGGAAAATGAGATCTAGGAATTTGGGGGTGTTTTACATTTTTTATCTTGAATTAATGCTAGATGCTAGTTTTTAGATCTAGTGAAAAGGAATTAACGAAAAAAGAAACTAGGTTAGTTCGGAAAGGGGAATGGGCCTCACAACGTAGAGCCAGCCCACGCGCATGTTCACTGTGTGGGAGCAGCATCTCAAATTGTTGACAGAGAGGCCCGTGGCTCAGAGAGTGGAAGAGACACAGGGGTAAGGGGCGTGGTTGGCCGTCAGATCAAGTGATGATCGACAACTGTCCTCCATCGTCCTCCCTGAAATAGAGGTGGTCAGGACGAAACCCTAGCACGGTCAGATAGGCGCATGGGGCTCACTTGGGATGGGGAGATGAAGGGGAGCGGCGAAGGGGAAGCGAGCGCTCTCCGGAGAGCTCGGAGAGGAGCGGCACGATGGGTTTTGACACTAGGAGGTTCCTCGTGCGTCTGATCCAGAGATGGATGTCGTCCAGCTCACTGATGGCGGCGGCGGTGGCTACCCTAGAACAAGAGGAGGGGTGGGTTAGAGAGGCCTCGTCTCGAGAAGACATGCATGTAAAGAGGTACCAAAAGGGGCGATGAGAGCAGTGGCCATTCCGGCTTCTTCCTTGCATACCCGAAAAGAGAAGTTTCTTCTCACCACCGGTATCCAGCGGGGGAGTGGGCTAGGCTGCTTTAGGAGGTGTGCTAGGGTAGGGAGTCGAAATGATAGGGCATGAGCGGGACGGGTGGCCTCTAGCCTTTATAAAGACGAGGACAAGTTCCATGGTGGATCAAGTCCATGGGGAGAATGGGAAGGTGGCCAAGGCTTGGGATTGTCCATGGGGGATGATGGTGGTCGTGAGAGGGCCATAGGAGGGCAGAGAGAGGCGGGGGAACACTATGCTGCAAGTTTACCCATCCTTTCTCTATTTGGGCATGGGAGTAAGGTAAGGGAGAGGGAGAGGTTGGAGCATGCTCATTGGCATATAGGGGTGGTGGAGAAAGAGTGTGGGACCTAGATCTCGACCAGAGTGTGACCTAGTGGCTGTTGTGGCATTGATGGAGGGGATAGGGCAAGGTTTAAAAAAATGGCCATAAGAGCTCTTCTCCCCTTCCTCCAAACACTATAGCACAAAATAGGGGGCTTGGTACTATAGTGCTCTACTAGCACATTACCAGAGAGAGTCAGTGGGTGTTGTGGTGGTCATCTAGGAGATTTAGGGAAGAGTTGATGAGTTTGTCAAGTGTTAATAGAGTAGGTACTAATGTTTAAATTTAATTCCTCACAAAATCCCACATGAAGAAATGTTGAGGGAAAGGTTGATGAAGTTGGGCATGATCAGAGCTGATGAGGAATATTAGTGAGGTCACTAGTTGAGTTTGAGAATAAATTAATTTGGAAATGTGGAGTTTAAGTGATAGTATTGATCTAGGATTTTATTAGTCTGATGCCCCAAAGAACAGCTCACAGTTGGAGATCTGGTGAGCCAAATTTATCAAGAGAAGTTGGGTTAGAAAGTGAATTTTATGCTTAAAACAATAGTGCAAAATATTTTCAAAAGCATGACTGAGCAAATCACACTGATCTTCCAAATTTGGAAGAAAATAAGATGGTGAGAACAGATTATCAAATTTCCTAAAAACATGAGAGTTTAAGAAGCTCAAGGATCCAATTGAAACAAGAAGGGTATAAGTTTGAGTATATCACAACTATGCCAAGATTTGGCCTAGTGGAGGTAAGAGGGAGTTGGGAGCTTCTGCCAAAGTAGACATGTAGGTAAGATTGGCAAAAACAGAGTATTATCTTGCCCTCAAAACCATCAGGAACAAGTGGGTCCAAGAATTATTTGATCAAGGGCAAGAGTGGTATTAGGAAGTATGCATGATGGTGTACAAGATGGTTCAAGTACATTTCCAAAAATTCACAAGGGTTGAGATAGGCATAGCCTCAAAGATGGGATGTTGATAACAATTCTACCCTTAGTCAAAATATGTTTGTTTTAGGGTTTTAGACTAGAGTTGTTGGGGATATACCAAATAGGTATATCTGCGGCACAGTCTCGTACCGGCAAGCCCGGGTGGCCCACAAATGATGGTTAGGCATATGCGCTAATCGGGCGGCCTAGTTGCTGATAGACAAGATGGAAATCCAGAATGGATAAAGGAAGGCGACGTGCCACCGCCTAAGATGAAAGCCGACGCCTTGGAGGACAAGACAATAATTATGTGTTAGTCTAGATCTCTGTAACTGTATCCGTCTAAGACTCTCCTTGTAACCCTATGTTTTGGCGCCTTTAAAAGCCAGCCTATGGGATCCTTTAGGGCATCAGATAACTTAGACAAAGTGCATAGCACAACTCACATACAACGAATCCTACAATCTCTGTAACTCAGCGTATTGCCATTATAGTTATTTATAGCAGGAGTAGGATCTCACCACCGTCATAGGAACTGGACCTAGATAAGCAGGCACGCTGTCCCGGATGCTCTCCGTCTTACCCCACGTCTCTAAAATTGCAGTTGGGATACCCCTTTGGCGTACGTGTTAACAAAACTACGACAGTTGGTGTCCACCGTGGGGCAAGAGGCGTTTACAACATGGATCCGAGCGGGATCCCTTGCCATCTTTGAAGGTGGACAAATCGCATATCCACCGACGCGTCGGCTTTGTCACCGCTCTTCAGAATTTGTAGAGGATTTATTTTCTCTCCTCTCGGGAGTACGGCAAGTCGACAACATCGTGGGGATCTACGTCAATGCGTACATCGCTCTATAGCGGAGCGGCTGATAAAAATTCATAGGTGTGGTTGTAGTACAGATTCCAAGGTCCTAGTCGTCGCTGTATACATGCTGGTTCTGATCGTGTGACCAAACTTGGACACGATCGGTTTCTGCAATATATGGGGGCTTCATGCAGTGTTTCGTGCACGTGTACTATGTCGGGCCAGAGCGATCTAGACAAACTCGTGCTGTGTTTATGCTAGTACCAAGCACCGGATCGATCGATCTGTTTGAAATCCGAGGAAAGGAGAATGATCGTCTCGCATATCGGCTGAGACTAATCAATTCCTGAGACTAGTAGTGATCAGCAAATACGTATTAGTGCGTACACGTGGACCATATGAAGCAAATTCAAACATAATCAACATTGGTCTTTGAAGCAAATTCCAAGACAAAAGACGGACACGTGAAGCACGTCCATGATGCAGGCATCATGACCGACATGGCCTCTTCCGTCATCGCGACCATCATCATGATTTTGTTCCACCAAAAAAGACCAGTACATTTTGGAAAGCCGTCTGTTCCGCCGGTTCGTGCCGCTAGTTGGGAAGCCGAGTAAGTATGACATCGCTCATCACATCCGTGCAACCTTCAAAGCATCGCTGGGCTGATTGACAACATTAGCGGCCAGCTTCGATGTACCTAGATTTTCTGGCTTCGTCCCGGATATATGTGTCGTCACTGCGTATAGCACCGACTTCGCTCAAATAGCTAATTACTTATTTATTTTTAATATTTTAATTGTTTATGATTATGAGATTGAGGTTGGTTCACTCATATCCTGAATCTTTTACCGATTTCGTTTTTATCATACCTCTTCCACGTCTGCCTTACGCTCGTGAGTATAATTTTTTACTGGTTTTAACCGTTTAAGGCTCCAATACCATGCGAAAAACCCGCCTTCAAGCGTTAGCTTAAGTTTTCTGGCTACACGTTTTCTGTTGTTTTATATGTGGATTTTAGAGTAGTGACATTTCAACACTTAAATCCAGCGTTTGTTTCTGAGATTTCGGATTGTCTCGCTATTAAGCGCTATGACATCAACATATGTTTTGTGTTTAAAGTTTTGCCATCTCACGAAAATTCAAACATATAAGACCAGAAGAACAGATAATACAACACTTGTTTAAACAAAAATTTACATAAACTATTCAAGTTAGTTGAGTTTTTTCATCTTGATAGTCTTTATGTTATCCAGCTGCTGCATTGTTTCAGCCTTAAGGTATTTGTTCAAATGTCATGTTTGTTCCACCTTACATTTGTTTGTTGGACACAATTAAATCAACAATTTAAGACAATTATATTTTTATGTTTATCTTTCAGGTACATGACACTTGGATGTTCCAGCGTTCATCAGATTAAGGTGTTTTTGAGTCGGCTTTGCACTAGGCTCAACACCCGGGGGCTGCAATCGCAGTTGTTGACCAAGACTTGCGCCATCTTTGAGGAAACCGACTCGACGCTCATGGGTTTAACATCTCTAACTTAAGAGTTTTGTCCCGTCTTGCGTCCAATTTGGAACAATCCTCGGGGGCTACAATATGCTGATCTCCACGATACGGTAAAGTTCTCTAAGAGCATCAAGCCGGATTTTCTTCCATCTTGACACTTGGGGGTTACACCGATGCTGAATTTTCATGAAGTTCTCTTTGGAGAACCAAGCTGAAATAATTTCTGACTTGACGCTCGTGGCCTACACTATTCACATTTTTCACTAAAGCTACTCTGAGAGTATCAAGACGAATTTCTTTTGAAACTCCGACTTGGCGCTCGGGGGCTACAATCGTTCGATATATACTGACACATGTCCTTTTGAGCATCAAGCCGGGTCAATGCTTACGGCTACATATGGTTATGTCTATGTCAAGAAAACTTTCAAAGACAGTGAAAAATCCGGCAAGCGAAAGAAGGAGGCTTGACATTGAATTTGCCTTCGCAGAAATTTCCTGTGCTACATGGATCATTAGTCTAAACATATGTGACCTGGGTTGCTCTAAGACCTTAACTCGGCAAGCTCCTACGTCTGTGAGATGTAGGCTTTAAGTCGGCAATTTAGCATCGTTTATGACCATGGGCCAGTAGTCGTGATTTTTTCTGGCATACATACCATCTCGCATGGATGTTGATACTAAAGACATTCCTAGAGCTTGGAAGAATCACTAACGATTCGTTAGAGAGTTCTCTGCCTTAGATTCGTTTGTAGAAGCATATAGACAACTACTTGGCTAGGCTTAGCCGGATGGGAATATGATGTGAGAGCTCTCCAAGATTCTTCATGAAACCCGCCTACAAATTGAAGAAGACGTGATAGTTACACTCAAAGTTAGAAGGAGGAACGTGAGGATCTTAAAGACCTCCGGGAGATACTGTTGTGGATAGAACAAATAGGTATACCTATGGCATAGTCTCATACTGGCAAGTACGGGTGGTCCAAAGATGGTGGTTAGGTCTATGGCCTAACCGGATGGCTCGGTTGCTAATAGACAAGACGGAGGTCCAGCATGGAGAAAAGGAGACGTGCCACTGCCTAAGATGGAAGCCAGTGCCTTGGAGGACGAGAGAATAGGTATATGTTAGTCTAGGACTCTATAGTCGTATCCGTCTAGGAATCTCCTTTTAACCCTAGGTCTTGGCGCCTTTATAAGACAGCCTACGCGAGCCTTTAGGGCATAAGATAACTTAGACAAAGTGCATAGCACAACTCGCATACAGTGAACCCCACAATCTTTGTAACTCGGCGTATTGCTATTATAGTGATTTATAGCAGGAGTAGGATCTCTCCACTGTCATGAGATCTGAACCTGGGTAAGCTGTGTCATGCGATCCCGGACGCTCTCCGTCGTACCTAACGTGATGAGGACATCCCTACAGTTACACCTACCCCAATTGCTAATGAAGAAGTTCCAATTACAAAGAAGGATCAATCCAATGAGATAAGGATTGGGCCAATCACAAGAGCTCATGCTAAGCTACTAGAACAACAGGTGACTTTGTTTCTTAATGAACCTAGTGTGTTAATTAATGAGAATTTTATACTATCTAAATCTTTGAATTATTGTATGATCAGGTACTTAGGAGAAGAAGGCGTAGCACGGAGCGAGGACTTGAAGGAACATGGCGTGTTGATCAATGAAGAATGCGCGAGGGAGGAGAGGGAGAAAGCGCAAGGAGTTGTCCAAGCCAAAGATCAACAAGAGATGGGCGTTTCCTGTCGCGACAGAGAAAAGCCCTAATTCTCTGTCATGGCAGGCTGCCGCGGCAGGAAAATGGAGTCCGGCTCTGCCACGGTAGGCTGTCGCGGCAGAGAAACTGACTAAAACTCTACCACAACAGAGTCAGTTTGGCCGAGCCACTTTGTGGCCGGTTTGTATCCAGGTTGGGTGGAACCAACTCGGGTTCCCCCTTAGGCCGCCACCCCCTGAACTCATAAATACATGGGGCCCCCGTAGATTAGGGTTTTAGACCACGTTAAAATATTTTGGAGTTGTTTATTCCATAGAACCTCTGGAATTACGCTGTGTTCGAATTCTACAACTATAATTGAGTGTGATATGTTGTTCCATTGGGAATTAGTAGATTGCATACTACCGTCCGTGGTCACGGCTGCGTGCGCAAGAGTGTGGTGTTGTGAATATCCTACAAGGTTCGAGATCTATTGCACTGGCATCAAAGATCGAGTGGGAGAGATCATAGCTACGCACTAGTTATCTATCATCCACCATATCATCGACAAGAGCTTGCTGAGAAGATCGGGCCACCCCATCAGATTTCCATATTGCCTCGGTAAGAAATCCGCAATTCATCCATATATTAGATAGTGTTTTCATTCTATACAGAAAATAGCACCACAAAAAGATTTGCCATAGCCTAGATTACATTGTAGACGAGTAATAGTTGCTGGTCATGTTCATCGTTTAGTATAGATCTAGTTTTTCTTTCGTCGTTTTTCCTCTTTCTAGTCGATTCCATCACATGTTCTTCCGCGCCTCTAGCTGATCCGATCATACCAAAGAGTCCCTGTGGTTTACTCCTGGCCAAGTCGGTTTGCAATAATTAAAAAAAATTACTTACCGATCTCTGTCACGACATGGAAAGGTCCGTTTTTTCTGCCGCGAGACGAGTCCAATCCAAACTCTGCCACGGCACGGTTTCTCTGCCGCGCGCTGCCGCTGCTCTGTCACGGCACGATTTCCGCGTGTTTCTCTATCGCGCGCTCGTTGCTCTGCCGCCACTCTGCCACGACAGGATTTCTGCCTATTTTTCTGCCACGACAGGATTTTTTCTGCCCCGACAGGATTTTGAGCTGTTTTTCTACCATGACACCATAATTTCAAAGTGTGATAAAATTTGCACTTTTCCTTAACCTTAGCCACAGCCAATCTACTACACAGGTGTAGGAACTTGCCCATTGAGACTAGTTTCCGCTCCTACAGGCTGCTCTTAGGATTTTGGTGCTGTACTTTGTAATTGGCCGTGTGTGATATGTATATAAAAAAAGAGAAAAAGCAAGATAGCAAAAGAAAAAGAAAAAAAGAAGAAGCAAAAAGAGCTATACAAAAAAAGGAAGAGAATTTGAGCAAGAGGCCTAGTGATATCTTTGTGCACCGGTAGATTGAGCAATCTTGTGCCTGTTTACTTTGAGCTTTGCTAGTGTCTCTCAAGAGTAGTGCAACACCCTTCAGAATTGCATTGCCACGTTTTTCTCCACGTGTGTGTTTCTTTGGTATTTGTACAATCAGCACTGGGACTTGTTTGTGGTGTAGATAGGATACCATACCTATAGCTCCACCATAAATAACATGTGTGCCTATGATCGTTCTCTATAACTTTGATATTCACTTCATCACGTCAGTGCATCAGTTGTTGATTTTGTTTGGTAGAGTATCTCTATTCACTTTGGAACGGTAAGATATCCTTTCTTATTAGTTGTGAGTGAGTTGTGAGAGTTTCCACCATACAAATTTTGATTTTTTGCACTAACCTACTAATCATGTCTTCTAGTGATGGTGATATTGTGTCGTAGAAAAAGAATGAGGAGCTTGTTAATTGGAGTGAATACGAGGCTTTGAAGTTCCACTTGACACGTGTGTTTACTAACACGACATATGGTATTGACAAGAATCTCCAGGACATGAATATGAGATTGGATCAGAATGTTGGAGCAGTCGGTACTATCCAAACGCAAGTGGCTGCACTCAATGTCAATGTTGCCACTTTGCAGCGTTCTATTGAGGACCTGATAGCCGCCATACATAGGAGGCAGGAACCTCAATATGATGATGCCTTTGATGACTTTGATGAGGGTAGCGCGGTTGATGCTGCTCCACATGTTGGTAGGGGACGTGTTATTCCCCCTGTACATGCACCCGCTCATGGTCGTGGGCTTGCTCCTCCGGGGCGTGCTCAACGTGTTCCCAACCAAGTTGTTGATGATGGTTTGGGCAAGCCAAAGTTCTCGATTCCCAAGTTTTATGGTTCCATTGATCTTCTAGATTACCTCACATGGGAATTGAAGATTGAGAAGCTCTGGCGCTTATTTGACTATCCAGAAGACAAGAAGGTCAAGCTTGCAGCATCTGAATTTGATGGTTATGCTTTGCTTTGGTGGAATTCTCTTGTGCAGCATGGAAGGGAGGACAATGAACTTCCTGTGATGGATTGGCGTGAGATGAAGCAAATCATGAAGACTCGTTTCGTACCAACCAACTACTTGCGATCCGTTTTTGACAAATTGACGCAATTGAAACAAGGCACCATGACAGTTGATGAGTACTACATGAAGATGGAGATGCTTATGCAGCATGCTAGAATTCGTGAGTCCATTGAGATGACCATTCAACGATTCCTAAACAATCTGAAGTTACCGATCAAGAGCATAGTTCGTCATCACAAGTATGAGACCATGAATGAGTTGTTGCATCATGCTAGAGAGGCCGAACCCCAGTTGGCAGAAGTGGCAAAGTCACGTGCTCGTTTTCCGTCCTCTAGCTGATTTTCGGCCAGATCTACACCCCCACTGTCATGCCTCCAGCTGCTCCTTTTACACCATCGGCCAAACCAGCAAGTACACCTTCGTTTGGTTCTAATGCTCGGAAACCCGCTGCTCCTATTGCTAGCTTGGGTTCCAACATGTCTACTGCTTGTACTCGTGATGTGGTGTGCCATACTTGTGGAGGTAGAGGGCACTACAAGAAAGATTGTCCAAACAGCAAGGTTATATTTATTAACGAACAACATGAAGTAGAGAGTGGAGATGAAGCTTCTGATGATGATGTTGATGATGGCGAGGATGGTGCTAATGCGTATCCTGAGCTTGCACCAACTATTGTCATATCTTCACGTATACTTAGTGTGCAACCAGTGGAGGAATCCCAGCGTTGCAACTTGTTCCAAACAAAAGCTCTAGTTGGACCTAACAAGGCTTGCAAGGTCATTATTGATGGAGGTAGCTGCAGAAATCTTGCAAGTAAGGAACTATGTGCCAAGCTAAATTTGACATACTTACCTCATCTAAAGCCATACTACATACATTGGTTGAGCAACAATGGTGAGATGAAGGTAAATCATATGGTACGTGTGAATTTTCAAATAGGGCCATATAAAGATATTATTGATTTTGATGTGGTTCCTATGACTGTTTATCACCTACTATTTGGTCGGCCTTGGCTATATGATCGCCATGTGCAACACAATGGTCGAGCCAATACATATCACATGGAATTCAAAGGGAAAAAGATTACTATGCAGCCAATGACACCACAAGATATTGTGAACGATTCTGGCCAGAAAATAGAGGTGAATTTGAAGGAAGATCCTATAGCTCGGTGAGATTGTGTGACAGCTGTTCCTGATGTAATTGAGCCTAAATTGAGTGATATAACGAAAACTGAGAGAGTGCCTGGTTTATTAATATTAGCCACCAAGGAAGATATGAGGGAATTTCGTGAGGATCCTACAGCCATGCCACTTGTGCTCATGTATAAGGGCGAGGTATTGGTTTCTAACGACATGACCCCTATTTCTCTTGGTGTCTCTTCTGTTTTGCAGGACTTTGGGGATGTGTTTCGAGAAGATGTACCCGCAGGATTACCTCCAATGCGTGGTATAGAACATAAAGTGGACCTGATTCCTGGCGCCACACTTCCCAACCGTGCACCCTACAGAACTAATCCTGAAGAAACTAAGGAAATTCAGAAGCAAGTACAAGCGTTGTTGGATAAAGGGTACATTCGTGTTTTTCTTAGCCCTTGTGTTGTTCCTGTTATTTTAGTTCCTAAGAAAGATGGTACATGGCGCATGTGTGTTGATTGTAGAGCGATTAATAACATCACTATTCGATATCGTCATCCTATTCCACGCTTAGAGGATATGCTAGATGAATTGAATGGTGCTGTTGTTTTCTCTAAAATTGACTTCCCAGTGGTTATCATCAAATTAGGATGAAAGAAGGGGATGAGCCGAAAACTGCTTTCAAAACTAAATTCAGCTTGTATGAGTGGTTAGTCATGCCGTTTGGTCTTACTAATGCACCTACTACATTCATGCGTTTGATGAATTATGTTTTGAGGGATTTTATTGGTCATTTTGTGGTTGTTTACTTTTATGATATACTTATATACAACCACACCGAATCTAAACATTGCACTCATATTCGACAAGTTTTGCAAGTGTTGTGTGATAATAAATTGTATGATAATCTTGAGAAGTGAACATTTGCAAAAGATAAGGTCATATTATTAGGATTTTTTGTATCTACGCATGGAGTAGAGGTAGATCAATCTAAAATTGAATCAATTCAGAATTGGCCTACTCCCATGAATGTAAGTCAAGTGCGTAGTTTCCACGGATTAGCTGGTTTCTACTATAGGCGCTTTGTGAAAGATTTTAGCACCATTGCTACACCTTTGAATGATTTGACAAAGAAAGGTGTTCCTTTTGTATGGGGCGCGACCCAAGACATTGCATTTGATACATTGAAACGTTTGCTTACTTTGCACCATTACTTGCATTACCTGATTTTTCGAAGCAATTTAAAATTGAATGTGATGCTAGTGGTATAGGCATAGATGGCGTTTTGATGCAAGAGGGTCGGCATATAGCTTATTTTTCTGAGAAATTGACTAGTGCTTGTTTGAATTATTCAATCTATGATAAATAATTGTATGCACCTGTTAGAGTACTTGAGGTTTTGCAACATTATTTGTGGCCAAAAGAATTCATCATACATTCTGATCATGAAGCATTGAAATACTTGAAAGATCAATCAAACTTGTATAGAAGATTAACTAAATGGGTTCAGTTCATTGAGTCTTTTCTTTACATCATTAATTATAAGAAGGGAAAAGAGAATGTTGTTACTGATGCTCTATCTAGGAAGAACATGCTATTAACCAATCTTATTGTTAAAATTCTTGTATTAGAAGCTATTTGTGCACTTTATGCAACTGACCATGATTTTGTTGAACCATATCGTTTGTGTGCTCTTAGAAACGCATGGGATAAGTATCATATACATGATGGATATTTGTTTCGACCTGACAAACTATATATTCCAGAATCGTCGTTGCGTTTGTTCTTAGTACAGGAATCACATGCTGGTGGTTTGATGGGTCACTTTGAGCGTGAGAAGACGTTGCTCATGCTTGCTGATCACTTTTATTGGCCCAAGATGAGGCGTGATGTGTACAGATTTGTGAGCCGATGCATTACGTGCCACAAGTCAAAATCCAAGCTGAAGCCTCACGGTTTGTATACACATCTCTCTGCACCTACTATTCCATGGGAAGACATTAGTATGGATTTTATGCTAGGTCCACCTAAAACTTAGAGAGGTCATTATTCTATATTTGTGGTAGTGGATAGGTCCTCTAAGATGGCTCATTTTATTACCTACCACAAAAGCGACGATGTGTCGCATGTTGCTAACCTATTTTTCAAGGACATCGTGAGATTACATGGAGTACCCAAGACGATTGTCTCTGACCGTGATATGAAGTTCATGAGCTACTTTTGGAAGACCTTACGGGGGAAGCTAGGAACGAAGCTGCTGTTCAGTACTACATGTCATCCCCAAACAGATGGTCAAACGGAGGTTGTGACTCGAACATTGTCACAGATGCTAAGGACCATGATTAAAAAGAATCTGTGGGAGTGGAAAGAGTGTTTGCCACATGTTGAGTTTGCTTACAACAGGGCTGTGCATTCAACTACTCAGCTTTATCCTTTTGAGGTGGTGTATGGCTTCAAGCCATTGACACCACTTGATATGTTGTGTCTGCTATTACATGAGAGAGTTGATATGGAGCCATCAAAACGTGCTGATTATGTGAAGAAAATACATGAGAAGACTAGAGAGGCTATTGAGAAGAAAGGCAAGAACATTGCTGCTGCAAGCAATCAAGTAAGGAAAGAAGTGTTGTTTGAGCCTAGAGATATGGTTTAGGTGCATCTATGCAAGGACATATTTTCACTACTTCGCAAGTCCAAGTTGAAGCCACGTGGTGCTGGTCCTTACAAAGTGCTAGCCAAAATTAATGATAATGCCTACTCAGTTGACATACCTATTGAAGAGTTTGGTGGTGCTAGCAACAACTTCAACGTTGCTGATTTGTCACCATATATTGGAGAAGACCTTGGAGCATCGAGGTCGACGCCTTTTGAAGGGAGGGGAGATGATGAGGACATCCATACAGTTACACCTACCCTAATTTCTAATGAAGAAGGATCAATCAATGAGATAAGGATTGGACCAATCACAAGAGCTTGTGCTAAGCTACTAGAACAACAGGTGACTTTGTTTTTTAATGAACCTGGTGTTTTAATTAAAGAGAATTTTATACTACCTAAGTCTTTGAATTATTGTATGATCAGGTACTTAGGAGAAGAAGGCGTAGAACAGAGCGAGAAGTTGAAGAAACATGGCGTGTTGATCAATGAAGAATGCGCGAGGGAGAAGAGAGAGAGCGCAAGGAGCTGTCCAAGCCAAAAATCAACAAGAAATGGACGTTCTCTGCCGCGGCAGAGAAAAGCCCAATTCTCTGCCACAACAGGCTACCGCGGCAGGAAAATGGAGTCCAACTCTGCCACGACAGGCTGCCGCGGCAAAGAAACTGACTAAAACTCTGCTACAGCAGGATCAGTTTGGCTGAGCCACTTTGTGGCCGGTTTGTATCCGCAATATACGGTGGCTTCGTGCAGTGTTTCGTACGCGTGTACTATGCCGGTGTACTATGCCGGTCCAGAGCGATCTAGACAAGCACGTGTTGCATATACGCTGGTACCAAAGCACTGGTACCAAAGCACTAGATCGATCGATTCCTAAGAAAAGGAGCATGATCATCTCACATATTGGCTTACACTAATCGATTCCTAAGACTAGTAGTGATCAGGAAATACGTATTGGTACATACACATGGACCAGATGAAGCAAATTCAAACATAATCAACATTGGTCTTCGAAGAAAATTCCAAGATAAAAGACGGACAAGTGAAGCACGTCCATGATGCCGGCATCATGACCGACATGGACACCTCCGGCATCGCGATCATCTTCATGATTTTGTTCCAGCAAATAAGACTAGTACGGTTTGGAAAGCCATCTATCCTGCCGGTTTGTGTCGCTAGCTGGGAAGCCGAGGAAGTGAGAATGCACTCATCACATCCGTGAAAGCTACAAAGCATCGCTAGGCTATTTGACAACGTTTGAGGCCAGCTTCGATGTACCTAGATTTTCCGGCTTCATCCCAGCTAGATGTGTCGTCACTCCGTACAACACCAACTTTGCTCAAACGGGTAAGTACATATTTATTTTCAATATTTTAATTGTTTATAATTATAAGATTAAAATTGGTTCACTCATATCCTGAGTCTTTTACCACTTTCGGTTTTTATCATCACTTTTCCAAGATTTGCCTTACGATCATGAGTATAAATTTTTACTGGTTTTAACCGTTTAAGGCTTCAGTATCTTGCAAAAAACCTTCCTTCGAACGTTAGTTTATGTTTTCTAGCTACACATTTTTTGTTGTTTTATATGTGGATTTCAGAGTAGTGACATTTCAGCACTTAAAGCCAACGTTTGTTTCTAAGGTTCTGGATTATCTCACTATTAAGCGCTATCGCCTCAGCAGATGTTCCGTGTTTAAAATTTTGTCTTCTCACGAAAAGTAAAACATATATGATCAGAAGAACGGATAATCCAACACTTCCTTAAACAAGATTTTACATAAACTATTCAAGTTAGTCGAGTTTTTTCCGTCTTGACAGTCTTTGTGTTGTCCAGCTGCTGCATTGTTCCAGCCTTAAAGCATTTGTTCAAAGTCCATGTTTGTTCCTCACAATTAAAGAAATAATTTAATACAATTGTGTTTTTATGCTTATGTCTTGGGTACATGACACTTGGACGTTCTAGCGGTCCTTTGATTAAGGTGTTTTTGAGCCGGCTTTGCACTAGGCTCAACATCCGGGGGATGCAATCACAGTTGTTGACAAAGACTTGAGCCGCCTTTGAGGAAGCTGCCTCGACGTTTGGGGGCTTGACATCGGCAACTTAAGAGTTTTGTCCCGCCTACGTCCTAGTTGGAACAAACCTCGGAGGCTACAGTACGCTGATCTCCAAGATACAATAAAGTTCTCTAAGAGCATCAAGCCGGATTTTCTTCCACCTTGACATTCGGGGGCTACACCGATGCTGAACTTTTGTGAAGTTCTCTTTGGAGCACTGATGACTGTAAGTGCATAAACCAATTCTAGTAGTTTCGAAGTAAAGATATCGAAACCATAGAGAGCTATTGGTAAAGGTCTGTATGCCCCTTATTACTCCTACCAAAGTATACTTATAAGTTGTCTTTGATCTCAAGTAAAGGGTGTTTCAAAGGTTTATGGTTGTTTGCAAAAAAGTAATTAAAACAAGTAAGAAAGAAAACGAGTAACAAGTTTATGTGAAAGCGTGGTTGAACTCAATAAGGCTAAAACATTCTCGGGTATGTAGGATACACCACTAGCATAGTATTATTGTTATGTGCAATCAAGATAATATACTTCTTGTTTTATGATATGTATAGAGAGAGCCCCATAATAAGATGTTCACGACAAGGCTCGTAGGAAGCCACTTTATTGAGCCAAGAGTGAGGTCACCTCTAAATAACCACTGCAATGTCTGAGAATAATCACCCATACAGACCACCGCAATTAAGGGTTTCCCCATGGATATCGTAATTAGCTTAGGGAGTCCCTCTTTAATCCCCCTTTGACCGTGTAGGTTACGAGCCGGAGCCAATCTGTCATAGGGAATTCCGGGTATGCTTCCAAGACACGTCTAAAGGATTTCTCCCTCCCTTTAGTCCTGAAGGCAAATGATATGCGGCCGACTACGCATTTCATCTAAAGAGTGAGATCAAATACAAATCATAATTATATCATAGACAAGCAAGTCATGCGGACACAAGAATAGATCATCTTTATTACAAGTTCATAATGGTGCTAGGGTTTCTCCATCTCCCCAAGAACAAAGGAACTACTCACTCATGGAAGCAATCAACAACATCATCATAATCAAATGAATGGATTAAACTACGGGGTTAGATCTAATACAAACCACAATTGGATCTGGAATTACAAAGAGATCTAATAGATAAAAGACGAAGTAATGGTGGAGATGAAGATGCAGCGGTTGATGATGAAGGCGATGATGCGTTGTCCTCCAATGATCCGTGGATCAGCTAGGATTTTACCCTAGTATAGTTCCTCCTTCAGATCCCTCTCAGATGTGGTGTTTCATGGTTCCTAGTGGCTGTGAATGTCGGATCTCATTCTCGTCTTTGCTAGAGAGAAGTATTTTACGAGGCAGTCGTGATGGTGCCTGGTACGGGTGGACGATACAGGCGGGATCCGGCCGTACTAGTGGTTGTTAACCATACTGATCCCTCCTCTTCGATTGGTATTCTTCTAGGGGTGAAGGCAAATTCATAAAATGACTTTTATCACTTAGAAACATCATTAATTACATAATATGATAGCTCTATTTGATAGGTTCATATATGACTGCATGATTTGGGATCCCGTTGAAAGAAGAACAAAATAGCGCACATAGGCGCGGTGAAATACAAAAATCCTTACTCAATTTATGCAAAAACAAAAGGTAAATATTCTTCAATTTTGGGCGCATTAACTCCCCCAAGCTAGGCTCTTGCTCGTCCGCAAGCAAGATGGTGGCTTATGGACAAGATCATCATGTTCATGAGACACGAGTTGTTACAATAAATGAGGTAGAAATTGAAGCAGGAATACACCATCGGGTGTAGAGATACGTTGGGAGTATTACCATACCCTTACACATTACATAACTTAGAGGCTTCGACAACTTTTTTAGTATCAATGAAGTTATAAGAAGCTACTAGTGATTCAACATATCATATAATCACGGAGTTTTAAAGATATAGAGCGCTAAGTTTAATAGTGAAGATTCATGATCATTTTCTCTTTTCTTCTCTCTTTTTTCTATGTTTGATTCTTTTGATAGCTGCTTTCTTCTTCTCTTTTGATACTTGTATGCCAATATTTTTTGATTATTTCTTTGTTCTCTTCTTTTTTAGTACAACTATTTGATCATGCTCACTACTTTCACGGCTTTCAAAAACTCTTAATTATAATATGATACTAGAATTCTTGATCTTTTCGAAATGTTTTCAAGGTTCTTGATCTTTTCTTGAATCTCATCTTGGTCTCCCTTTTCTTGGAAGAGGTTTTTGGAGGTGATTTAAGAGAAGATCCATGAAGCTTATACCTGTAGGGGTTGAGTGGAGATTCTCCTTTGTTCCTCCCTTGATCCACGTGCCTGAGCATCTCTAATTTCTATGGGAACATATCTTCCCAATTGGGGAGTGGAACCACACATGCAGTCCCACGGTTGGAGGAGGATGAAGTATCTCCTTCGGGTCCCACCTTCTTGGCTCGTCCTTCAGTGACGTGCTCCTTCTTGGTGCAGATCTGCTTAATATGAAAAGGCTACATTGACCTTGAGTAATCAAGTGAGATCTGAGGTTTCAGTGTAAAGGACGGAAAGAAGCTCTAGATCTAAAATAAGATGGAAGGGAACAAGGAGGAAGAAAAACTGCAAATTGAAAAGGCAAAATCGGTAGGTAAAGGGGGCCAGAGTAGGTTGTGTTGGGGGGATACCGCCGGGTAGGGTCACGCTTGGGTATAAAGGTCGAGTTAGCAGAGGTACGACATGGTCAAACCAAGGGGTATCCGGGTCACCTCAAGGCAGGCCGACATACGGAGTAACCCGGCCTGGTGGGCTTTTTCGTAAAATTAACCTGGCCAACATAAAATATACGGTGGCCATGTTTGTCTACCATATGTGCAGGTACCCTCGTAGCCGGGTTAGCCAAGCGCTAGCCGGGCTACCACTTGGCTTCCAAGAGAAGGAAGGAATCTCATGTTGGTCAAAAGGTGGCCTTTGTCCACTGTAGCGTGAGAGAAGCAGGCAGAGGGAAGGACTAGCGGGGCGTGTCCAACAAAGATGACGCAGGCAATGTCGGCTGACGTAGCTCGTGCCTGGTGATGCCTAAAGGAAAGAGGCACGCAGACGGTTACGTCCATAGTCCGGATGGACCGTTAAAATGAATAAAGAAGCATCTATCTTTAACCAAGGGGCATATTCGAGGAATATGCCTCCACGTATGCCCTAACATTGTAACCTGGGCTCCCCGTATATAAGGAGCACCAGGACCTCCATAGCAGGGGATCGATCATTCTATCTTAGGAGAGCTCTAGAGCATTGTAGTGAGGGGTAAGAGAATTAGTCTCCTTCTCATAAACAACTCAAGGGGCACTAGTAATCCGCCATTGATATAGTGAAATACGACATCTATGTGTGGAATCATCACACTATCCCTCCCTGGATTCCTCTAGTGCTCATTGCCTGCATCTTTAGCCTATCCATGGCATCTGACGTGTCACCACCACGACAGTTGGCGCCCACCGTGGGG
Source organism: Avena eriantha (assembly GCA_910589775.1). Lineage (NCBI taxonomy): Eukaryota > Viridiplantae > Streptophyta > Magnoliopsida > Poales > Poaceae > Avena > Avena eriantha. The sequence continues at coordinate 290,117,172 of OU342741.1, forward strand.
CTAGCGGCGCTAGTAGGGGTAAAAATCCAGACGGGAAACATCTTCGGCACCAGCAAGCGCGTCGTCTCCGGCCTGGTTCAGCGCTTTGGAGCGCTGTACTACGTTAGCAACAACATTGGGAGCTTCGGCAGGCGTCCTCCTCCATGCGCCTCTTCATTAAGCTTGGCGCACACAAGATCTACGTCGGCATGCATGAGTCCTGCATTCACCCACGACGCGTCGTCGAGGGAGGCAAGCCACCTCTCAGCGCGGTTAGCGGCCCACGTATCACTCACCCCGTAAGCTGCGTTGAGGTCATGATGACTGCGCCAAACAAAGGAGCAAGCAAGGATCCGGTGCTAGATCCAGAGGTCGTACCAAAGCAGGCAAGATCTAGGTTTCCTCCACTAGAGAGGCACGAGAATGTACTGCATCAAGCAATAGATAGCCTAGAGACACCAATAGCTCCTATTGTAGATCTGGCTCAGGCGCAAGCTGAGTTCGAGGAGACTAGGCAGAAAATGTTAGCCGGGGCGAAAAAAGTAGCCGAGTTGCAACAGTCGCTGAACATCACCTTGAGGGAATATGCAAAGGAAAACCGCATAGATGGAGTAAAAATCCGAGGTAGAAACCTGATTACGGAAATTGACAAGGAGTGTGAGCCTAGGCTGGGTCAGACAGCTACTATACTAACAGGAGGGCTAGAGAGGTACAGTACCCCGGAAAAAACCTCAGGGCTGCGAATGCAACAGCGTCCGAGTTAGAGGGTTTAACCGGAGAAGCCAAGGAAAGACAACAGGAGAGGGTAAACCACATGTTGAGGGTAGGTTGCCAGCAAAATGCGGAGCTGAACAAAACAAACTCGGTGCAGCCTAGAGCATCTCGTGTGGTTCATTCGGCAGGCAACAACCCGGCAAAATCCGCTGGAGCTGCGTCGTCTCCGAGTCATGCTCATAGGAGAGAGGAGGTGGTAACTTTGGGGAGACGAGACAAACAAATGGTGCCGTATGACCTGGTAAGGGCAGGAAAAGGAAAAGCAGTGCAAGTTGATGAGGATCGCCACAGTGCTAGCAGAGGTGAAGCTGGCCGAGGTAACCGTGACCAAGGCAATGCCGGACAAAGAAACGTTGCCAACGGCAATGCCAGACAGCATAATCCGGCGGAAGCAGGGCAAAATGCGCCTCCGAACCACCAACATCAGTGTGCACATCGTCAGGAGAGAAGCTCAGGACAAGCAATACAATTGCAGAACACTTGTCTAGGTCAAGGCAGGTACAATGATGGTTATTCGGCAATGGTTGATGCTGGATTCCCAAGATAAGAGCCCACCTATAGACTTTGGCATTATGCAAACAGAGGCCAAACGAGCCGGACAGAGAATTTCTGACCTGGTGGTGTAATGTGCGCAACTCATGCGAGGGGATAATTGAATCACAAGCTATAGCGTGGTTCGCCGATGGATGTAGACATAGAAGTATGTTGTGGCAGAGGTTGCAACGAGATATGCCAACTATGTTGGCTGAAACAATCCAGATCGCGGATTCTTATGGCTTAGGAGACCCAACGCAACCCCGATTAATGTCTAGTGAGTCCAACTAGGAGTACTACAATAGAGATGGTTCCGGATCATCTAGGAGGAATGACTTCCCAGGTAAGAGAAGGGACGATCGTCCGGATTACCGGTATAGCTCACAACAAGTGGCTGCTGTGGACCGAGATCAGCCCAGTGCCGGCGCAAATCAGCATCAGAAATCTGGAGGGCAACAATGGCAACAAAAGAATGAAGGAAAGAATCCCTAGACCGCGGAGCAGAAGAAATAGTGGCAAGAGTGAAAGGACCTTCCGAGGTATACATTCGAGTCTATGCTAGATCAGCCATGCAAGTTCCATACGCCAAGTCCAAATAGCCCGGTGAACCATACGACCTGGTAATGTGAGTGGATGAGGAAGTTAGAGCAAGGCAGTCCGGGGAATGCTTAGGCACCTTGGCACGATGCACCTCGGCATGATGGACCCCGGAATGAAACACCTCGGCAGCAATTGTTAACTGGGGGAATGGACAACAACTTATGTTGCCTCCACCTCCGCTGAGGTATGAGAACTAGGAAAGGAGGGATGCAGTGCATCAAGTGAATAACCAACATCAACAAGATTAAGGATACCACAGTTGTTGGGGATATACTTTCCGGGTATCCTCACAGTTCCTCACTGACCAGGGTGGCCCACTTTGGGTTAGAGATTTGCTTCACGGGCGGCCCAGTCAGGGAGAGAAGACAGAGTCCAATCCGGCTACGGGAAGGCCCAGCAGACTTACCGACTTAGGCCCATGATGTTGCTTGTAGTTCAAGATGTACTCTGTAACCAACTCTTAGTCGTAGCCGGATAGATCTCTCCTGTAAACCCTAGGCCGGATATCTATATAACCCGTCCTAGGGAGAGCCTTTAGGGCACACTTCAATAGTCTACAATCTCAACTCGCACAGGCGAAACCCTTGTAACCCATATTCCGGCTCTGCCATATTACTGGATTGCTAGCAAGAGTAGGATCCGTCCAAAGCCGGCGGATTTGAACCTGGGTAAACTTGTGTGCTCACCATCTCGGAATACCGTACGTCTCACACCCCTCTCTTCCACACGCCTCGAGGACCCCCTCATAGCGTACTTGTCATCAATCCGACGATAGTTGGAGCCCACCGTGGGGCAAGTGAGCTTCGGATCTGCGTTCAGAGCGGAATTTACAAGAATCGGAATCAGAGAGACTATCACCGTCGGTTGTATCCTCTACGCCAGCGATGTCCCTCTTATCATTCTCGACGAGACTTGGATTCCGGCTAGGGAGGATGTGACTACCTACACAATCATGTCTTTTTGGCGAGATCGATGTTTACATTGGTTTCACTAAACCTGCCCCACCCACCCCAGCCGTGATGATAGAGGCAGAAGAATCTTCTAGGTCCCCTTTGTCCGCGGAGGCGGCAGAGTTCCGGATCTCAGAAAACCCTAATCCCACCCAGCCCACACCAGTTGCGGAGATAGTGGAGAAATCCGAGCCTGAAGAAGACCTAGCGGTCCAAGTCGAATCTGGAGTGGATCTCCCTGGAGAAGCCGGATCCCATATCGACCCACCCGTGGAAGTCAAATTTCAGGAGGAGCTAGTCAATGACACTGATTCCGGCTCTGATGATGCCGGGACAGAGAGGCCGTTCCTGAGGTACACACTGCGACATATGATACTACAAGATGCAAGCGCATATGCAATCCTCGAGACCATCAAAAGTTTTGACATGGCTGATCGCAAAAGTCGCAGGTACCTCAGGAAGCACGCGTCACACTTTGTCGAGTACGTGGGATCCGGATCCGGCTCTGCCGATGCCAGAGAAAACACCGACTCTGTGCTGGAGGCAATTGGAACAAACGCCGACGTACCTGCATCCTCGGATGAACCAATGACGTCAGCAGACTTCTGAAAGTTCTCCGCAGAATATGAAGAGAAGTATAACTCCAAAGCTGCAGAAGAAGGAGAAGCCCTGGATGAAGGATCCGAGGAACACTCTCCCAAAGCGCAGGATGACATGGACGTCGGAGATAATCCCGAAGTCCAGATGTCCGAAAGTATCGATTAGAGCTTGACTCCGGGAAATGGACCCAAAGCCGTCTTTGCTACCGGCGCTGCCAAGAAGGCAAAGAAGAAGAACAAGAAGAACAAGACCCCGGCAAAAGACCCTCTGACAGAGGAGGTGATTGCTGAGGAATACAAAGAAGACTCGGATGGAGCACTTATCCCAGAAGAGCCGAAAAAAGAAGAATCGGTGGATGGACACGTGATCACCGAAGGTGCGCATAAACTCATCGATGCTCCACTAACTACACCTATCCCTACAGCTGCATAACTTACTGCTGAAGAGCTGGACAAAAGGGCCCAAGCCCTAGAAGCACGTCGTCAACAACTCCTTGATGAAGCCAAAAAACATCGAGGAGGAGAAGAAACGCATGACAACTAAGGATTACATGGCTCGGTTGCATCAGAAGACACGGAAGTGTCACACCAATGATGACCAATTCCCACATATCCGTGCTGCCCTTTTCGGAGATGAGATGGGGAAGCCACAGAAAGATAGCAAAGGAGATTGGGTATATCCAACCGTAGTACAGAATACCGTGGCGGCCCGAGAAATTCTATTGGCTAATCCAGGACCGGAGGAGATCTGTTTGGGTATCAAACTACTCAACAAGGGACTGGAGCAGCAAAAGGTCGCCCTGTCCGGAAGTCAAAAACTGGTCTCAGATTCCGACCAATGTCGCACAGATCCGGCATGGGCTGACATAAGACCCCATTGCGTTCCGGAGCAGTATCATCGCCCGGAACACCGGGAAGACAATTATTCAAGAACCGGAGCGTCAGGACAGCATCACAGAACTGCGCGTAACTGGAGCAATATCACCCTAGTGGCCGAGAAAGAGGCCATCACTGCTCTGAATCCGAGGAATCCTCCCCGACGAGAGTCTAACGATCAAAGGGGAGAAGATAAAGAGAAACGTCGGGAGGAGGATCGTCAAAAAATGCCACCTCCTAGACATGCAAGCCGTCCGGCTGACCCTCACCGTGGTGGGTATGATGGACGAAGGAACGATGGAAACCATGCTGGCACAAGCCGGCAGGGGGCTCGTCATAGCCAAGACGCTCCCCGGAACCGGAATAATGACGCTCTGGACGGAGGCTGGCGATCAACCGGAAACTATCCAGCTGCCCCACCTTCTCCACCAAGTAGTCATCACAACGGCTCCCAAGGAGGACAAGGAGGACGCGTGGCGGAGGAGGTGGTGGCAGAAGCCGAAGTCCGGCTCAAGGCACCGCAGCCACAGCCAACATTCGGGGCGATCTCTATCCCCGAACGATGCAAGGCACATGGTCAATTCCAACATAGTGGCGCGGCGCTACAAAAATGATGATATCTACGTGGGCCCAAAGTGCTTCGGACCACGCATTAGAGCTACGAGATTCCCGTAAGGATTTGCCATCTCAAGACATATCCAAGCCTACGACAGCATTGCTCGGTCAGATACCTGGCTACAGGATTTTTTCCATGCTTACTGCATCGCTAAAGGCAGAAACAGCCTGGTCGCAACCCGATATCTCCCACTTATGTTGCGGAAGACGGCACGATCATGGCTCAATGAACTTCCATAGAACACCATCCATAACTGGTATGACATGCAAAGTGCATTCTTTCGGAATTTCGAAGGCACATATCGGAGGCCCTGTACGGTCGGAGACCTACAACGTTGCACCGAGAAAGCCGGAGAAACTTGCTGGGATTACCTCGGATGATGGATCGACACCAAGAACTCCTGTGAAGGAGTAAACGATCAAACCGCGATTAAAGCTTTCATTGCAGGACTCCCAATTGGTCTACTACATCACCTCTTGAAGTGTGACACGGTCACTTACTTGGGAGAGATGATAGAAACAACGAGCAAGTATGCAAATGTTGACGACGATGCAGAGGGATTACTCAATGTCCGAGCTGTGCCTCAGTCGGCAAGACAACCAAAGCAACAAGCTCAGAAGCGCAAAAATACCTCGAAAGAGAAACCCAACGCGGAAACAGCGGTGGTTACTACTATTTTCGGGTCTGGAGGACGCGGCGGAGGCCGCGGGCGTGGTCGTGGGACTTCAAGGGTCCAAGGTAGAGGAGAACAGCAACCAGGCAAAACCTACTCTTCGGCCGACATTGCCAATAACCCATGTGTGCTTCACCTAGACGCCAATGGGGGCTCGTCCCACACCAACGATGAATGTCGTTTCAATGACGACATCAAAAAAGATGACACCATGGGCTACAAAGCTAAGCGGAAGAAGGGAAAGAAAAATTCCGAAAAAGACAAAGAGACCAAGGAAGATTCCGACATGGAGGAAGCTGATGCTTCAAACCCCAAGCCGGAAGGGAAGAAGACTTTTCCCACCAAGAAGGTCACTGACGTCACTTTCCTCGGATCTCAACCAGCGAAGGTCAAGAAAGCAGTTATACACGAGCTCAATGCAACAGCTCCGGCTGTCCCTCAATATCTGGACTGGTCGGAAGTGGCAATCACATTTGACCGTGCTGATCATCCGCCTAAGTTGCACAGACGAGGAAAATACGCCTTAATCGTAAATCCACTTATTGACGGTTATGGTTTCTCCAAGACCCTCATGGACGGTGGTAGCAGCATCAATATTCTCTATGTCGAAACGCTACGCCGGATGAAGATCTCGGAAACCCAGCTGAACCATAGCTCTGTGATCTTTCACGGATTTGTCCCAGGAAGACAAGCTAATTCCCTGGGAGAGATTACTTTGGATGTTACCTTTGGAACTCCAAAGAACTATCGGACGGAGGCACTTTCCTTCGAAGTGGTCCTGTTCAAGAGCGCGTACCATGCTATATTTGGACGTACGGCTTACTGGGCTTTTATGGCTCGTCCGTGTTACATTTACAATATGATGAAAATTCTAGGTCCCACCAGCGTGATCACCATCAGGGGAGACCCGAAGAAAGCGCGAGAGTGCGAGGATGGAAATGCCGCCTTTGCTGAAGCCGTGCTGCACGCCTAGGAGTACCAGGAGATCAAGAAGAGCATAGATCCGTCTGAGATGCCCGCAACGAAGAAGGAGGTGACAAAGCCAAATCCGGAGTTCAAGGCATCCGAAGAGACAAAGTGTACGCCGTTGAAGGATGATGACCCCTCCAAGGTGGTCCAGATAGGCGTAGGCCTAGGTAGCGCATAGGAAAGCGTGCTCGTCAAGTTCCTGCAAGCAAATCAAGATATCTTTGCATGGCAGCCATCTGACATGACCGAAGTACGTAGGGAACTTTCCGAGCACTCTCTAAATGTAAACCCGAACGCTAAACCCATCAAACAGTCCCTACGATGGTTTGGCGATGAAAAGCGTAAGGCAATAGCTAAGGAACTAGCATGGCTCGAGTTAGCCGAATTCATAGAAGAGGTCATCCTCACTGAGTGGTCGGCCAATCCTGTAATGGTCTGGTTACTGTGACAAGGGGAGAAACGATTACATGGAGCATCATCAGAGTTACTGTGTGTTTACCATGGAAGAGACGGACATAAAGAGTCTACAGCACCAGCATATGGAGGGGAATGCAGTAATGCCGGCTGTGGTAAGGTACATGCCTTGGTCGGATCGGGAGATTACCTGGAGTATCAAGGACCACCCGAAGCTTATGCCAAGTCCAGGGACCTATGCGCTAGTGCTATATCCGACATTCATTGGACCCAATATCAATGTGAGATTCTCGAAGGTACTGATAGATAATGGCAGTAGCATTAACATCATGTACAAGGATACCATGCACAAGTTGGGGATATCAGAGAATATGCTCCAAGCAACTAGGACCACATTTCATGGCATTGTGCCTAGTATATCTTGTGAACTAATTGGAAAGGTCCGGGTTGATGAGCCCAGGTATATCTTGTGAAAGTTTGGAGTTTGAAGTGGTGAACTTGGAAAGCACTTATCACGTGTTACTCATCAGACTCGCTCTGACCAAGTTCATGGAAAGTACTCACATCAATTACTTGAAGATGAAGTTACCTCGACCAAGGGGAGTGATTACCATAGCCGGGGACTTCAGGCATTCTATTGAATGTGCGTTTGCCGGGTCTAACCTGGCCGAGTCACTCGTGATCACTCAGGAGAAGAGGAAAATCATGGAGGTGGCTGCACTGGCTCAGTCCGTGCAACAGCATATGTCGGCCCTGACCAACCCACATGGTAGTGTGTCATTTCAAGCAACAAAGAACACTAAGAAAGTGCCAATTGATGATCAGTTCCCAGAGCGCACAGTGACTATTGGTGCCGGGTTAAGTGACAAATAGGAAAGAGAGCTCGTCAACTTCCTCCGTGAGAATCAGGACAATTTTGCTTGGTCTACACAAGACCGGCAAGGTGTGCCTAGGGAGTTGGTCAAGCACTCTCTAAACATGAGACCCAGAGCAAAGCCGGTGAAGCAACCTCTCCGCCGCTTCGCCGAGGACAGGAGAAAAACCATTAGAGATGAGATAGCTTGGCTCCTCGTAGCCAGATTTATCATGGAAGTACTTTACCCGGATTGGATCTCTAATCCGATGCCCGTAGAGAAAAAGAAGGACGGTCCGAATGTGGCAGTGGTATGGCGCATGTGTATCGATTACACGAACCTGAATAAGGCGTGTCTGAAAGACCCATTTCTGCTGCCAAGTATAGATCTAGTCATAGATTCAACTTCTGGGTGTGAGTTGTTGTCATTCATAGATGCATATTCTGGTTTCCACCACATACCCCTGAACCCGGATGATCAAATAAAGACTGTGTTTATCACCCTGTATGGGGCTTATTGCTATCGCACTATGCAGTTCAGATTACGTAATGCAGGAGCAACAAACCAGCAATGCATGCAAAAATGTTTGCATGACCAGATAGGTCGGAATGTGCAAGTTTATGTGGATGATGTGGGGATAAAGACCAAGGAAAGCAACACGCTCCTTAAGGATATCCGGCAAACATTCGTGAACCAAAGGAGGCTCCGGATGAAGCTTAACCTGGAAAAATGCACCTTTGGTGTGCCGGCAGGAAAATTACTCGGTTTCCTTGTCTCTAGCCGAGGTATTGAAACCAATCCCACAAAAATCCAGGCCATAGAGAAAATGGAACTGCCGAAGTGCCTTAACGATGTGTAGAAGTTCACTGGTTGTCTGGCATCGTTAAGCCAATTTGTAAGTCGGCTGGGAGAGAAGGTCTTGCCCCTCTACTAGTTAATGAAAAAGGCAGATAAATTTATATGGACACCGCAAGCTGATAGCGCGTTCCATGAGTTGAAAAATATGTTGTCATCTGCACCAATATTAGCTGCGCCACTACCCAAGGAGCAAATGTTGCTCTATATAGCCGCGACCAACCGAGTCGTAAGTGCAGTATTCATAGTGGAACGCGAGGAGGAAGAAAAGTCCGTGCAAAGACCTGTGTATTACTTGAGTGGGGTATTGCCGGCTTCAAAACAGAACTACCCTCACTATCAAAAAATGGCGTATGGCGTGTATATGTTGGCTAAGAAACTCAAACATTACCTCGAGGAGCACCCTATCAAGGTGGTGTGTGAAGCACCCATATCCGAGATTATGGGTAATAAAGACGCTAGTGGCCGAATTGCAAAATGGGCAATTGAGTTAGCCTCGTATGCACCACAGTTTGATAGAAGAGATGCGATCAAGTCACAAGGAGTGGCAAATTTGTTTGTGGATTGGGCTAAGATGCGGTATGAACCACCTATGACAGACTTAAATTACTAGCGAATGCACTTTGACGGGTCAAAGCTAAAGGAAGGACTAGGAGACGGGGTAGTGCTTACCTCGCCCAAGAAGGATCAATTGAAATACGTCCTCCAGATCCATTTTAGCGCATCAAATAATGTGGCTGAGTATGAGGCATTGGTGCATGGACTCAAAGTAGCAAAGGAGGTAGGCATACGTCGAATACTATGTTTTGGAGATTCGGATTTGGTGGTGCAGCAAGTGTATGGAAATTGGGATGCCCTGGATGCAAACATGGCACTCTACAGATTTTATGTCCAAAAGATAAGTGGTTTCTTCGAGGGGTGCAAATTCCATCACGTACCTCGGATTCAAAATGAGGGAGCAAATGTATTATCCAAACTGGGGTCATCCCGACAACCAATTCTGCCAGGCATTGCCCTGGAGCACTTGAGAAAACCATCTATCACACCATCACCAGAATCCGAATCAATATATATACCAACACTCTCCAGATCAGAAGCTACTCCGATGGAAATATACTGGGGAAGCACATCAGCTAACCAGGGGACTGCCTCGCAGAACTCGGGGACTATTCATCTAGATCCGGCTAGAGTAATGTCGGTGGATGCAATGGAAGTTGATGAGGAGCCTTTTCCCATGCAAGCTTTACCTGCATGGGCCAAACCGTTATTTGAATTCCTAATGGAGGGAACTTTGCCGGATGATGAGGTTCTCTCAAGGCAAACCCAGAGAAGAGCAAAGGCATATACCATCATCAACGCCAAACTATACAAAAGAAGCATAACCATTGTGCTGCAGTGATGTGTAGACCCGGAAGAAGGGCTTGACATACTCCGAGATATTCATCAAGCGGAATATGGTCATCACACATCCTCCAGAGCATTAGTGGCGAAGGTTTTTTGGCATGGATTCTATTAGACAAGTGCCCTCGAACATGCAGAGGATCTGGTCAGGAAATGCAATGGTTGTTAAAGATACGCCACAAAAACCCACATGCCAATGTCAGAACTCAAGACTATCCCTATTACATGGCCATTTGCGGTGTGGTGCCTGGATATGGTAGGACCATTTAAGCCGGCAAAGGGAGGAATGACCCATATACTTGTTATGGTAGACAGGTTTACAAAATGGATTGAAGTTAAGCCAATCAGAAAATGTGATGGGGCAGCTGCAGTGACATTCCGCAAGGACATAATCTTGAGATATGGCTATCCCCAAAGTATCATAACTGATAATGCCACAAATTTTGCTGAAGGAGCATTTGCGAGGTTCTGCCGAGAGAAGAGGATCCGGCAATATGTTGCCTCTATAGCCCATCCCACGTAGAATGGGCAAGTGGAAAGATCCAAAGGACTAGTCTTGTCCGGGATAAAACCCCGGCTCATTGAGCCGCTGCAAAGATCAGTGGGGTGCTGGAAAGAAGAACTACCAATGGTACTGTGGAGTTTAAGAACAACTCCGAATTGATCAGCAGGCTATACGCCATTTTTTCTGGTATATGGGGTAGATTCTGTATTACCAGCCGACATAGAGCATGATTCGCCAAGGGTCACCCAATACATAGAAGCCGAAGTGGGTGAAGCCCTGCAAAATGATCTTGATCTGCTGGAAGAAGCGAGAGAACTGGCCTTGTCCAGATCCTCCATATATCAGCAAAACCTCCGACACTACCATAGCCTAAAAGTAAACCCCCGAGTCTTCCGGGAAGGTGATCTCGTACTTCGGCTAGTGCAGCGCATTGCTGGCATGCATAAGTTATCCCCCCATGGGAAGGACCTTTCATTGTAACCAAAGCTTTGCACAATGATTCCTACTATCTTATTGATGCACAACCACAGGAGAAGAACAAGGCGGATAGGTCCGGAGAGGAATCTAAGCGCCCATGGAATGTAGCAGTACTACGCCATTTTTACACCTAACAAAGAGGTCAATGTATCCGAGTTACTCATATGTCGTTATGTATGTCAGCAATGAGCTTATCAATGAAACTTCAGCACCCCTAGCAGAAAATCGGGGACTATCGTAATAATTTTTTTCTTGTCTTTAGGGTTTTTATATGTTGGATGGCTTAAGTTGCTTATACCTTAGCCGGATTAGTAGTGTGTGACCACCAAAAACTCAAATCTTCGACTTTGCTGCTGCCCAACAAGAATTGGCTTCATGGCAAGCAAGATAACATGTTTGGAATCACAAAGCACATGAAAAACAACTAAGGAAAAGAGTAATCATGCCGACGTTTGTTATCCGGACTAACCCTATGTTTACTTCATCCATTTTTCATCGGATTATTTTGAGCTAATCTCAAAGTTTCAAGTATTGTTAAGTCAATTTTTTGAACCTCGGACTCGTAAGTCAATAAACGAAGCAAGGTAGATGCGAGCCGAGTCATAAAATTGGAGGAACAAGAAAAGCAAACTCGAGGACTTCGCCCACATTAATCTGACATTAAGAACTTAAGTAGCAAACGAAAATGATCGTAGAAAACAGAATCATTGTGCATAGATACAACTTCACCCAGCATACCGGGGATCTGACCAATATTGTTAAGTGTTTTTAAAGCTCATGGAGAAGCAGCTAGTGCTGGGTCATTTGCAGAGGGGGGAGGTACTTCGGCATCTGTAGGCAGGGCACTATCCTTGGCCTCATCTTCATGGTTGGCCTACTCGTCCTCTTGGTCTTCAACATCGTCGCCAAGCTCGAAGCCTTCCTCCTCATCCTCTTCACCACCATCACCGCCATCAGAAATGTAGGCATCATCAAGTGTGTCAAGGTAGCTTGGACCCTCGTTCCAACTATGGAAGAAGGCATATTGGATGAGCTTGTTGGCACAGGCCTTGTGTTGAGCGATGCACTTCGGGTTATTGGACCATTTTGATCCGGTGCGCATGTGGTCAAGCAACCCCAAATCCAGCTCTTCATACCAAGAGAGAACGAACTGCATCGCTGTATCAGCTCCGACTCGAGCAACATATTCCCGCCAAAGGTGAACTTGGGTCTCGCACTCCATAAGTTTTGCCAAAAAAGCAGTGCTTCGTTTGGGGGTGGTCTCGGTAGGCCAGAGAGCGTTGAAGATCCGACCTGCTGCCGACATTATGTCGCTCCATAGTTCTTCACAATTTCAAGGTGGGAGGCAAGGCTAACTAGCAAATCCTCCACCTCATAAGGAATTGACCTGACATAAGGATTTGTTGGAATACCCCACTGTTGGCGAGACCTAGCCACAACACTAGAAGCAATAGAATCACCTTCTGGGAACTTGCCTGCGAACAGAACGAGGGATGTCAGTGAGCAAGAACACTTAATCCAGAGAGATAAGAATTGAAAAGAGGAAGGGAACTCACATGAAATATGGAAAAGGATATGAGTAAGCTCAGCATACACATCTGCTTGGCTGGCCTAGAGCTTCTCATATTCAGAGGTCACCGACGTAAGTTTTACATCGGCTTCCTGCAGCAAGTCGTTGTCCTTGGAAATTTGAGTGGTCAGACGCTCCTTTGCCTAGGAGAACTCTTGATCAGCCTTATCCAGCTCGGATTTGTGGAGGTCCTTGAGCCCTTGGATTTCGGCGTTCAACTGAGTAATCTCTGAGTCCTTGAGGCGCAGCTGACAATCTTGTCATCCTTCTTCTTCAACTCATCCTGGTGCTTCCCTGCTTGTTCGAGAAAATGTGTCATCATGATAGGAATGGGCACGCTATCTTCAAGTGTAACTGCAATAGTGAGTTGACCCGATAGGGCCGAGGTATGAATATCTACCAAGTTAAGGAAAGAGCATGAAGTGGCTACAGGAATAAGACAAGTTACCATGGATCTCAACCAAGTTCTTGCGCATGATGACATTTTCAGCCTCAACCTCGGTTACATTCTTTGGATAACAAATTAATACAAATAGCAAGTAACTCGAAAGAACAAGAAGGAAAAGGTCTTAAGCAAAGAAAGTTACCCTTCTTTTGATGATCAACCAACAACTTGCTGTATTTGGCACAAAGATCTTTGTATGAGTCTAGTAAACGCTGGAACTCAGCAGTTCGGTAGTTTGGTGGTGATCTGAAAATAAGCCAATGTTAGTTCATAGGTAGAACAAAGGATATTCGAAGTCTACAAGATCTGGGCCAAGTGGAACTTAACCCGGCTCTAGGTGTGTGGATATTCGAAGTCTACAAGATCCAGGCCAAGTGGAACTTAACCCGACTCTAGGTGTGTGGTTATTCGAAGTCAACAAGATTCGGGCCAAGTTGAACTTAACCCGGCTCTAGGTGTGTGGATATTCGAAGTCTACAAGATCTAGGCCAAGTGGAACTTAACCCGGCTCTAGGTGTGTGGATATTCGAAGTCTACAAGATCCGGTCCAAGTGGAACTTAACCTGGCTCTAGGTGTGTGGATATTCTAAGTCAACAATATCCGGGCCAAGTGGAACTTAACCCGGCTCTGGGTGTGTGGATATTCGAAGTCTACAAGATCCGGGCCAAGTGGAATTTAACTCGGCTCTAGGTGTGTGGATATTCGAAGTCTACAAGATTCGGGCCAAGTGGAACTTAACCGAGCTATAGGTGTGTGGATATTCGAATTCTACAAGATCTGGGCCAAGTGGAACTTAACCCGGCTCTAGGTGTGTGGATATTCGGAGTATACAAGACCTGGGCCAAGTGGAACTTAACCCGATTCTAGGTGTATGGGTATTTGAAGTATTCAAGACCCGGGCCAAGTGAAACTTAACCCGGCTGTAGGTGTGTGGATATTTGAAAATGCCAAGGACTTAAACTAATTTCTCTAAGATCATCCGACCGAGTAATAAATTACTCCCCCTGAGGCTCGGGGACTATGGGTATAACTATGAGTGTTTGCGTACATCAAAAGCATAGCAGAAAAAGGGTATTGCCCCCATCATCCGGCCAGCTAGAGAGATAGCCTTGGTAGCGGAGTTCATTTGAGCGCTAAACTCCGTCAGGCCAAACTTCTCCGGCAGATCATCTTGCGGGTCGATAAACTCGGCGTTATTCTAGTTGTGCATATATTCTATAAGCGCCGCACTGTAGCTTTCACCGCTAAGAGAATGGCTTGTCACCTGGCCCTTGGCGTGGGCCTCCCGCCTTGCGAACTGAGCGACAGCAGGACTGGTATGCAAAGTCAATTGCTTGCTTGTCTCAGAACCGACTGCAGGAGGGCCAGAAGGGTAATCCTTGGCGAGCTCGGCGATTTTCTTGCTCTTGCTGGATGATGATGGTCGCTGAAGAAGAGCGGAGGCTGCCATGCCAGACTGAGCTTGAGAGGCTGGCTGAAAAATATCCTTAATAGACATAGTAGATCCGGAAAGAGCGGCCTGATATTTCTTCTTGGCGGCTGGCTTAGTTGTGGTTGTTCCTGTGGCTGCTGGCATTACTAGTACAGGTACTGCTGGTGCTAGTGCTGACATTGTTGGTTCTGGTGTTGCTAGTGGTGCTGGTGCTGCTGGTGTTGCTGCTGCTGTTGGGATGGTGCTGCTGGTACGGATACTAACGATGCTGGACAAACAGGAACTGAAAAAGATATATTCTAGGGTGGTGTCGATGAAGCTGGCACCTCTGAGGTTAACGGTTGAAGTGAAGCAGAGAAACTAGGGAGATCTGACATTGCCGTATCCTCGGTGGCTCCACTGCTCCCCGCGTTGATGTTGCCCCCTTTGTGACAAGGTGGGCTCTGATCTGGTGCTGCCGTGGAGTCATCTTGGATAGGACTCAGTGGATGAACATGGTCGTCATGGGGGAAGAAGAGCTTCTACGGATCAGAGAGGAAATGCCGGGGCCACTCTGGGGAATAACCCTAGGAGCATTGAAGTTACGAAAATCAGCAAGTCAAAAGTAGATAGAAAGGCAAACAAAGGGCAAAGGCAAAGGAGCAAGACTAGGGGTTGAGCGGGAAAGGAAAAACGACTTACTCATCCGAGGTTGGTGGTGTTCGAGGTTTGGGTGTCCTCCAGATGGTACTCTTGACCGTGGTCTTAGCCGGAGCTTTAACCCCGGACTTCTTTTGCTTCTTCTTGGGCGGTGCCGCCTCCGAAGCTACAACCGAGGTAGCCACGCGCTTTTGGGATAGGGCAGGAACCGGATCATCCGTGGCGAGAGGGGAACCTTGAGGACCTGACCGGCCGGGTTACCTGAAGATTCGAACATAACCGGGAACGTGTAAGAGATAGGTACTGGATAAAGTACCGCCATAACCTCAACATCTGAGTCATCATCATCAGGCCAATCCCTTAGAGAAGAGGCCTTACTAGAGGTGCGCTTGGTGGTGTCCGGAGTAGGCAAGAACCTCTCTGAGTCAGGCTCCTCCTTGTCCGGCTCCGCGCGGTCTACGACCCATTTGAGGGCCAGCTCCTTTCCATCCTCAATCGACTACTGGAGAAACAACTGAGAGCAAAAATACTAAATGGTTAAGTTAGGAATCTATCTGACATACTGGAAGACTCGGAAAAAATACCAAGAGAATAGTTTACCTTGGGAGGCGGGTTGGCCTAGGTAAAGGGTGCAAGCCCCCATTTCGAAGCTTCGAAGAACTCCTTGTCCACCCGGAAGATGGCCTTGACCTGACGGAACACTTCCGAATTGTTAAGCTCGAAGGAGGAGGTCCGGTGGGGGTCAAGGGGGCGATAACAAATCTTGTCGGCGCACTTCTTAAGGGAGGAGACTAGGCTGCAGATGAATGTGATCATTATGTCCTCACTGCGCAGCCGCAACTCGATGACCTCCTTAACCCGGCGATCTACCTGGTTCGCCAGAGCGATAGGCCGTTTTGGGATTTTCTCCCACAAAGAAGTGTCCAGGACACCCATCTTCAAGGGGAGGAGCCGGATCAAGTGCACGTTCGAATTGTTCCAGACATAGAAGAAAGTCCGGGCCCAGCCTTTGCAAGATTCGAGGCTAGTAACCCGGGGGAAGGTAGAATTCTTGCGGGGAAAAATTGAGGTTCCACCGCACTGGGTCAGGTGCTTGTTAGTAGGGGCAAGGTGCTTATCAAGGATGACATTTTTCTTGCAACCAAAGAACTTGATCCAAAGTTCTTTGGAAGGCCAAAGGCCGAGATAACCCGCGATGCTGGAGGCTAAAGAGGAAAGAGGGGTAATGGCATTAGCGGGGAGATGATGTGGCTGAAGTTAATGGGTGGAAATGAAATCGCGAAAGAAATCCAAGACGGGCAAGCCGAAACCGCGCAGGAAGTGGGAAAGAAAAACAACGAATTCGCTAGGATTTGGAGAGGGAGATATCTCCTGGGCGGCGAGGCGACATGTGACGCCCGCTGTTATGCGGTGCATCGCATACAACCAGTCGATGTCATCCTGGCACTTGAACGCACCCGCACAGGCGCCGCGCTCGTGAGCTTCATCTTCCTCCTCCTCCTGAGCAACGATGGCGGACTCCTCCTTTGTCATGGCTAAATCAAGTTCTTGAAGAACGTAATCAGAGAAGAACTAGCCGGCCGTGGGAAAATTGGAAGTGCAGGGCCCCATGGCGAACGACTCAAGCAGAGGCGGTGGTACAATCGCAAGGAGCGGCTGGCTACAGCCACGGCGGTGCAGCACTTTAGCAGAAGCGGTGGCCTCGCTGTGGAGAAGAAAGGGGCAAGAGGCAGGGGGCGTGCGAAGTGGGGGAACTTTCCCAAGAATTGCCCCTCCCCCTATTTAACCGCACATCGCAGGCGTGTAGTGGAATCGGTTGCTGTGGCCCAACCGCATGGTGTGGCCGTGTATCCTTCAAATCAGCCAATCAGGCTCGTGCCATAGCGAGGGTTACAAGGAGCAGTAAACCCTGCGACATGACGTTATGATAGAATTAACAAGGGGTCGTCGCGACGAGACATGCAGAACAGTTATTCCTGACACTTACTATAGTAACCGGCATAGTAAACTGGCGCGACCCTTAAAATGAGGCAAAGTGATGATTACTCTCCACGTAGGACGTGGGGAAGCGTATGAGAGAAGGAAAGGTAACCCGGATACGTGAGCAGAAACCCGACCAGCGAGAAGTAACTCGGATTGAGCCAAGGGAGCATCGAAGCAAAGGGTTCGGGTTACGAAATAACTCGGCTGAAGAAACACAGATTCGGATAAGGGGAACCTGCTATGTTCTTAACAGCTGAAGTTGCTAAGACCACTCCAGCTTCAGGGACTAATGTTGGGGGATACACCTGGGTAGGGTCACGCCAGGGTATAAAGGCCGAGTTAGCCGAGGTACGACATGGTTAAAGCAAGGGCTGGCTGGGTCACCTCAAGGCAGGCCAACTTACGGAGTAACCCGGCTCGGTGGCTATTTTCCTAACATTAACCTGGCCGGTATAAAATATATGTTAGCCATGTTTGTCTACCATATGTGCAGGTAGCCTCGTAGTTGGGTTAGCCAAGCGCTAGCCGGGCTACCACTTGGCTTCCAAGAGAAGGAAGGAATCTCCCGTTGGTCAAAAGGTGGCCTCTATCCACTGTAGCATGAGCGAAGCAGGCAGAGGGAAGGACCAGCAGGGCGTGGCCGATAAAGATGACGCGGGCAATGTTGGCTGACGTAGCTCGTGCCTAGTGAGCCTAAAGGCAAGAGGCACGCAGAGGGTTACGTCCATAGTCCGGATGGACCGTTAAAGTGAATAAAGAAGCATCTAGCTTTAACCGAGGGGCATATTCAGAGAATGTGCCTCCACGTATTCCCTAACTTTGTAACCTGGGCTCCCCCTATAAAAGGAGCACCAGGACCTCCATAGCAGGGGATCGATCATTATGTCTTAGGAGAGCTCTAGAACATTGTAGTGAGGGGTAAGAGAACTAGTCTCCTTCTCATAAACAGATCAAGGGGCACTTGTAATCCGCCATTGATAGAGTGAAATACAACATCTATGTGTGGAATCATCACACTATCCCTCCCTAGATTCCTCTAGTGCTCATTGGACCCATCTTTAGCCTATCCATGGCATCTGACGTGCCACCACCACGACAGGTTGTGAGCTGTGGTACGGGTGGGTTCTACCCGTATGTGCCCCCGTACGGACTCCTTACCGCCTCGTTTTTTATGGAAACAAGAATAAACGCGAGGGGAAATAATGCCGTTAATGACCATCGGTACGGGCGAGTCGGCCCGTACTGTCCGGTCATACCAAATCAAAGAAAGTAAGCAATAGTACTCTGAAAGTTTAGCGACTAGTGGTACGGACGCGTCCGACCATACGGTTCGCCTGTGCCAGGTCGAAAAAACTCCAAAATGCTTAGAAAAATCAGATGAGTTCAAAGAAAAAGATAGAATCAACCAAAAAGTTTCCAAAGCAGTAGAACTAAGTAATTGAAACTTCGTTACCTAACTTTCACGAGTTGTATTCTTCGGACGGGATCAAAGAGATCAACTCCACAATGTTACTTCACCAACTCTATAATGCTTCAACCGCTGTCCATTAATAATCCAAGATGAAGAAGAGGGCGTAGTATTTTTCAGTCTCACCGCTCCAGACGGATATACTTCTTCAACGTCACATGGTCCTTCCCACCTGGATTTTAATTTTCCTGCAGAAATCTTGAGCCTAGAGTGTAGAGCAAAACTTTATCTCCGGTTTTAAATCCCTTCCCCTCTAATTCTCTGTCATGCCACCTTTTAAGCTTTTCATTAAATATTCTAGTGTTTTCATAAGCCTCATTCCTGAGTTCATCTAAAGCATGAATGTCTAAGAGTCGTTTTTCCCCTACAGTTTTAAAGTCAAAATTCGTAGTTTTAATAGCCCACCGAGCCTTATGCTCAAGCTCTAATGGGAGGTGGCAATTTTTACCATAAATCATTTTGTATGGTATCATTCTCATAGGGTTCTTGAATGCTGTGCGATATGCCCATAATGCATCATTAAGCTTCAAGGCCCATGTCGTGGTCGTGTCACGGCAGATGCCATGTATAGGCTGAAGGTGGGGACTAATACACGCTAGGGGAATCCAGGGAGGGATAGTGAAGTGATTCTCCACACCAGAACTTGTATTGATTTCCTTCCAAGGTTACAAGTGCTCCTAGAGCTGTATTGGCGAGAGGAGGAAGAAGAAGCTCTCTTACTCTCACCCACAGATCTCACCTGAAACCCTAGACCTTAACAGAATTGTCCAAAGAATAAACAGCCAACCCCCTCTACTGAAGCCTTTGCCCCCCTTTTATAGTGGAGGCTCGGTTTCCGCCTAGGGCATACGTGGAGGCATATTCCTAAGAATATGCCTCCTCCCAAAGTGGTAAGCCGACCGGGATGCTTTTTCCCCCGCGTCACCTATGCTTTAGCTACGTGAGCCACCGCGGTGCCCTCGTCAGCTGACACGGGCTTTGTCACACTTGTCGGCCACGCCCCGGTGGTCCTGTCCTTGCTCGCTTCGCTCAGGCAGTGCGTACCGGGGCTCGTTTTGACCAGCGAGATTCCTTCCTTCTCCTAGAAGGTTGCTGCGACCCGAACGATGGTTCATCCGGCCACACCCTATTCCTTCATACAGGTTAGACATACGATTCCGACTTACCGCTTAAGTCGGATGAGGACTAGTTAGGCGAACGCCCCCAGGTCCGGATTACCCCCGTGATTCGGCCTGCCTTGAGGTGACCCGGCCAGCATATTCTTTGGCCTTGCCGACCCTTGGCTAACTCGGCCTTTTATACCACGACGTGACCCTACCCGGGGGTATCCCCCCAACAGCCTAGACTTTGCTTGGCCTGTTCACCATTTTCTGAAGTATGACCTTAATTTCTCTGTTAGATAATTCCACTTGCCCACTGGTTTGCGGATGGTAAGGCGAGGCTACCAGGTGGTCTACTCCATATTATTGAAGTATCTTGTCAAAAGTTCCCTTCATAAAATGAGTTCCACCGTTAGTAATCAAAATCGGGGTACTCCAAACCTAGGAAAGATGATGTCCTTGACCATCTTAATGGAAGTGGTTGCATATGCATGAGCTGTTGTTATAGCTTGAACCTATTTAGTAACATAATCGACATCAACAAGAATATGAGTATAACCATTAGAGGGGACAAATGGTCCCATAAATTCCATTCCGCATACATCAAATGGCTCTATTACTAAGTTATATTTCATATCCATTTCTTATCTTTTCCTATATTACTCATACATTGACAAGCATCCCAATTTTTAACATATTCGTGAGAGTCTTTAACTAATGTAGGCCAGTAGAAACCTAACTGCAAGACTTTGGCTGAAGTGCCATTACCAGCGGGATGCCCACCTTAGCAACTATCGTGACAATCTTTAAGGATATCTGTTGCCTCGTGCTCAGGTACGCATTTCCTGATTATCCCATCTATGCCATGCCTATATAGGTAAGAGTCATGCCAAAAGTAATATTTTAAATTGTTGAAGAATTTCTTTCTTTGATTTTAATCCATAGGTAAAAGCTTGCCTACTGAAAAATTAGTATAATCTGCAAACCAAGGATCACGAGGTTCTATAACTGCAAGATATTCGCCAGGTATAGATTCGTTAATAGGAATAGGATCCTCTATGATTCCTTCCATCCGTGGCAAATGGTCGGCCACAGGATTATCCTTTCCCCTCCTATCTACTATCTGCAAATCGTATTCTTGTAGTAACAAAACCCATTTAGTTAGATGGGGCTTAGCATCCTTATTAGCTAGAAGATGTCTCAAAGCTTGATGGTCAATATGAACTATTACTTTTGAGTTCATGATATAGTGTCTAAACTTATTGCAAGCAAAATCGACATCAAGGAATTCTTTCTCAGTTGTCACATAGTTCCTTTGACCATCATTAAAGACTCGACTAGTGATACATTGCAAATGTATCTATAATTTGCGATGTTCTATGCTTGGTTTTATCCACTTTCTTGTGTTTTGTTCCAACTTTGGAGTACTTTTCATATGATTTCTTGGAATAACCTATTAACAAGAGCCAAAGTGGGAGCTGCCTGTTTTCTACTGTTTTTGGTTCCAGGAAAGTCAGAAAATGAATATTCTCGGAATTGAACGGGACAAAAGCCAAAGTGACTATTTTTCCGGAAGTCATCAGATGCCAGAGTACGAGACGGAGAGGGGCCAGGGGGCCACTACACCACCTGGTCGCGCGGCCTAGCCTGGCCCATGCCAGGGGGTGGTGAGGCCAGCCCTAGCACCCCCTCGGCCTCCCCTTCTGACTATCAGATGCCCTCAGGACATAAACCCTAAGGGCCCGATCAAAAATCCACGAAAGAGTCTGTAGCCGCAGTCATCTCCATCCCTATATCTAGAGGGATCTCAAGCTCTTCCCGGCACCCTGCCGGAGAAGGGAATTCACCCTGGAGGCCTTCTTCATCACCATGCAAGCCTCCGGTGTGATGCGTGAGTAGTTCATCCTTGGACTACGGATCCATGTAGTTGCTAGATGGCTGGTACTCCTCCTTTCTACTTTCATGTCTAGATCTTGTGAGCTCCATTCATGATCAAGATCATCTATTTGTAATTCTACATGTTGTGTTTGCGGGGATCCGAAGGATATTGAGATGCTATTTCAGATTGATTATTGATTTTATCATGTCTTTGTTATTTGTGATCTTGCATGCTTTCCGTTGTTAGTAGCTATCTTGGCCAAGTAGATGCTAGCAACTCCAAGAGTTAGTATTTATGATCGATAGTGGGTTCATGCCTCTGGTAATCTAGGGAAGTGACAGAAATCTCTAAGGTACTAGATGTTCTGTTGCTACTAGGGAGAAAAAAAATCCTTTGTTCATAGAACAATCGTATTGTTTACTGTACACGCAGTTCGTAAAGCAATAATCTGTTGCTTGTAACTTAATACTGGAGGGGGTTCGGATGATAACCTGAAGGTGATAATTAGTCATAGATGCAGTTAGATGGCGGTCTATGTATAATGTTGTAATGCCCAATCGAATCTCAAAGAAGTCAAGATGATTAGTATATGCGTGTATTGCTTTCTCGATGTTTGTCAATTGTCCTGCTGTAATTTGTTCACCCAGCATGTTATCTATCTAAGGAGAGCCACCTCTAGTGAACTCTAGATCTCGGTCCTTTTCTTTACATACAATCTATAAATTGTTTACTGCTTTGTGTTTACTTTGTCCAAACTATTACTTCTTTCCATTCGATACATTTAATCCTTTGTTTCCCACAAAACACGGTGAGATTGACAACCTCATCGCAAGTTGGGGACAAAGTTCTGTGGTTGTGTTGTGCAGGTGGGTGTTTCCTTGCTCCTACTAGTTCGATTAAACCTTGGTTTCATACTGAGGGAAACATGCTGCTGTGCTCATCATACCTTCCTCTTGGGGTTCTCAACGAGCTCTACATCAACCACGCACCAGCACTTTTTTGGGCGCCGTGCATTGAGCCATCAAGCTTTTTTCTGGCGCCGTTGCCGGGGAGTCAAGGACATCTTCACAAGGGGAGTCCCTCATATCCAATCTCTTTACTTTGTTATTTTTGTTTTGCTTAGTTTTATTTTTTCTATGTTTTCTTGTTTTGTTATTCAAAAACACAAAAAAATTAGTTTTACTTGTTTGCTTTCTTATTTCAAAAACACAAAAAAATATTAGTTCCTATCCTAAGTTGCCACTATGTCTAGCCTTGCTCCAATCACTATGTCACCCGAGGAAATGATTTTCACTTTTAAACAAGGAATTGAGGAAAGTTTTAAGGAAGCTTGGTCTAGAATCTCTGATCTACATGAAAAAACTGAGCCTAAAATGACTCAAAGCTTGTTCCTTAGCAGTTTTTACCTTGGGATTGCTCTTTGCTATAGATATGCTCTAGATGCTGTTGTGGGAGGAGATTTCCTCCAATGTAATTAGGATGATGCTATTAGTGCTATAAAGAAATTGATCCTCACTTACAACTTTCCTAGCCAAACTGATATTTCTTTCGCAAATATATTTGCTAGGTTGAACACTCTTGAGACTAGCACTACTAGCTTAAAAGATTGTTATAATACGCTTAGGGAGCATCAGAATTATGTCCCAATAAATTCTGAACCATCAAAGTGGCTCCCTATAGTAAAGATTGAGATAAACACTGAAACTTTTCAAGCTCGTTGTGATATCATGTCTGAATTTTGTCTTATGCCCAAAGATATTTATAAATCTCTGAATACTTGGGGGCTTACTAAAGGAGGAAAAGAAATATCTCTTGCTAATAATACTACCATATTACCTCTTGGAATAGCTGAAGGAGTGTTTACAAAGATCCTTGGTAAAATGATTTCTACTGATTACCTTGTTATTGAATGTGCAGGAAAAGGACAAATTACACTTGGAAGGTCCCTATTAAATCTCCTTGGAGCAATAATAGATGTGGGAAAAGGGACCATGTACCTTTCTTCTCCACCAAACAATCATATTTTCCCCAAGGTTAAGAATAAAAGTAAGAGAGGTAAGGGCATGAAATTTGGTTATAATGCTTCTTCATTTGAGAACACTTGATTCTTTCTTGCTTCTTATGCCTAACTTAAAGGCGTTAAAGAAAAGTACTTATTGGGAGATAAACCAAAAGTTTTAGATGAGTCTTGGAAGATATACCTCTGTACTAACCTCTCCTTATCCTTTTTATTTTCTTTTTGTGCCAAGAGTAACCTCTAATGAGAGATAAGTAATGATTGGGAAAGTTGCTGTCCCGAAACAGATTTATGTGCTTCACCGTAAAATTCGTGTAAATTCTCTGAACGTCTTTTTGAGGCGCAAAGTTTTGTGCTTCTGCCCCAGGTTGTTATCTAACTTTCGTTAGTTCAACACATTTTGATTTGATCAATAGAAGGTCTTTGAAAAAATTCTTCTTTACCTGTTGGTCTGTTTTGACAGATTTCTGCCATTTTCTGCATTTGCTTCTTGTTGGTTCCTTTTTGAGTTCTTTTGGGGAATTGAGATTTTTGAG
Organism: Avena eriantha; assembly: GCA_910589775.1. Classification (NCBI taxonomy): domain Eukaryota; kingdom Viridiplantae; phylum Streptophyta; class Magnoliopsida; order Poales; family Poaceae; genus Avena; species Avena eriantha. The sequence continues at coordinate 290,141,318 of OU342741.1, forward strand.
GGAAGTGCTTCAGTAGCTAGTGTTCTAAGGGACGTTTATTTGGTTTTAGAACTGAACCTTAAGACTTATTTATCTTGAGTGCACTAACGTTGCTAATAAAGATGGTGTGAAGTTTTGTATGAAGGAAAAATTTCAGGTGTATGGAAGGAATGAATAATGAGATGAAGGATGGACTAAAGCTCAAGCTTGGGGATGCCACACGTGTCACCCCAATAAATTTCCAAGAAGTACAAGCATCAAAGCTTGGGGATGCCCAAGGCATCCCCTTCTTCATCAATAAAACTTCTAGGTTCCTTCCAAACGCTTCATTTTTATTGTTTCATGCACAGTTGTGTTGTTCTTGGAACATCTTCTTTTTCGTTTTTGTTTTGGGCTTTTAGTTTGCTTTTGCTTGCTTAGTTTTCTGAATAAATTGGTTGAACCCCCTCTTTCATACATTGGTTTGCAAATAGTTTGGTTTGGTTTGGAAAAGAGTAGGAAAGTTCATACGTATGTGGTAAAAAGAGCTCGTTTTTTACTGTGGCCTATGCTTTGTCATGCCATGCTTGATATTGTTTTGGCTTTATGCTTAGTATTTTTTGCTGTAGAATGACTTGTTATAAACAATTGAGATTGCTTAATGTTCCTTGGATGAATCATGCGTTATTTTAGCATATTAAAGCATAGTATAGTGGTATTCTCCTTTGATGCTTTATTTGGGTTGACTTGGCGCATGCTCACACAATGTTATTACTATCTCAAGTCACCATAGCCTTTATGATCCTTTAGTTTATAGTTTATGCTTTGATCAATGATGTTTTGTCTCTCTGCATGATTATGGCCATTATTGCTCTCTTAGTTTGTCACTCCTAGTCTTTTGCTAGCCTCCACAACCAAGTATGAGTTCCACTCATGCATCCAACTCCCTAAACCAAGTTATTCCAAAGAGTCCACCATAGCTACCTACTAGCTTATGCTATTCCAAGTATATTCATGCTTTTGTTTACGTTCCAAATTAAACTTGTTATGAGAAAACTAGTGATTAATGCTCTCACAAACTTGATGGCACACTTTACTTTTTTGCATCTAATAAACTGGAACCATTGGGTCCTTCTTTGTTGCGTATATTCTTGCGCTTTATAAGTTGAAATTAGTAGAACCATGTTTCATGGGGAACGCTTTCAACATTGCACTTGTAGTTTGTACCCTGTTGATATCATGTTCTTTTGCTTACGGATCCCGGCGGTGTGAAATAAAAGTGGAACTTGTAAGATCATGGAGTTTGTATGTGTGTTTGAGAAATGCTTGGGCTGCTATCTTAAGCCATGCCTAATCATGGTGGAAACTTGCAGCATCACCATAATGAGCACTCTATGAAGCATACTCAATAAAAACGTATGCAAATAGCAAATAAAAAGATTGCTGAGATGCTCATTGTCTGCTTGCCTTGTCATTTTGATTATGGGAAAGCTCCCGTATCATGTGCAAGGGGTACCCTGCTGGCGGTTCTTAATTATACACATGTACTTACAATGACAAGAGCTTACTCGTGACTAAAGTTGGGTAGCATGGGGATCGGTCTTCGTAAGTAAGGGGCATGAGATTTCGTTTTATAACTTGTCAAGCATATCCGCTTAGTTGTGTCACCTTAACCTTAATCACCTTAAAGATGCTTATGATAGGGGCAACGAGAGCTGAAAGCTATAAGTACCATAATTTTTGGAAGCTCTTTCTGAGACTTGAATCCCTACTTCCTTTTACAAAGGCCTTCCTTCCACCATAATATTGAGTCTCCACCTTCTATCTTTATGCCCCTACTTTGAGAGCATAGTGGCCATTCTTAGTTCTATGTGCATTGTCCCAAGACTAGTTGATTGATGCATAACTTGTTATTGCTTGTTTTAAACTATTGTATGTAGTCACTCTTATGAACATTCAAGGTGTCTATGCATTTATATTTGCTACTCTATTGAGGGACAAGCTGAATACTATTATGCTATGTTTTCTTTATGTGAAACAAACAAATGTCTTGCAAAGCATTGTTATTCATGAATCTTTTGTTTGTGCCTTTTAATGTTGCATCATATTTTCTTTGCTTATTGCTAGAACTTTGTCTTTCATGTTATGATTGAAGTACTATGATCCCAGCTTTGAATGTTTTACAAATACTTTGATCAAGTCTTTGATGGTGCATGTCACCTCAAAAATTATTCTTTCTTTTTATCACTTACCTACTCGAGGAAGAGCAGGAGTTAAGCTTGGTGATGTTGATACATTGCAAATGTATCTATAATTTTTGATGTTCCATGCTTGGTTTTATCCACTATCTTCTGTTTTGTTCCAACTTTGGAGTACTTTTCATATGATTTCTTGGACTAACCTATTAACAAGAGCCAAAGTGCCTACTGCTTGTTTTCTGTTGTTTTTGGTTCTAGGAAAGTCAGAAAATGGATATTCTCGGAATTGGACGGGACAAAAGCCAAAGTGCCTATTTTTCCGGAAGTCATCAGATGCTAGAGTACGAGATGGAGAGGGGCTAGGGGGCCACCCCACTACCTGGCAGCACGGCCCAGCCTGGCCCGCGCCAGGGGGTGGTGAGGCCAGCCCTGGCACCCCCTCGGCCTCCCCTTCTGACTATAAGATGCCCTCGGAACGTAAACCCTAAGGGCTGATCAAAAATCCACGAAAGAGTGTGTAGCCGCCGTCATCTCCATCCCTAGATCAGGAGGGATCTGAAGCTCTTCCCGGCACCCTGCCGGAGAGGGGAATTCACCCTAGAGGCCTTCTTCATCACCATGCAAGCCTCTGGTGTGATGCGTGAGTAGTTAATCCTTGGACTACGGATCCATGTAGTAGCTAGATGGCTGGTTCTCCTCCTTTGTGCTTTAATGTCTAGATCTTGTGATCTCCGTTCATGATCAAGATCATCTATTTGTAATTCTACATGTTGTGTTTGCGGGGATCCGATGGATATTGAGATGCTATTTCAGATTGATTATTGAGTCTATCATGTGTTTGCTATTTGTGATCTTGCATGATTTCCGTTGTTAGTAGCTATCTTGGCCAAGTAGATGCTAGCAACTCCAAGAGTTAGTATTTATGCTCGATAGTGGGTTCATGCCTCTGGTAATCTGGGGAAGTGACAGAAATCTCTAAGGTACTAGATGTGTTGTTGCTACTAGGGAGAAAACAACAATCCTTTGTTCATAGAATAATCGTATTGTTTACTTTACACGGAGTTGGTAAAGCAATAATCTGTTGCTTGCAACTTAATACTGGAGGCGGTTCGGATGATAACCTGAAGGTGGATTATTAGTCATAGATGCAGTTGGATGGCGGTCTATGTATAATGTTGTAATGCCCAATCGAATCACAAAGGAGTCAAGATGATTAGTATATGCATGTATTGCTTTCTCGATGTTTGTCAATTGCCCCGTTGTAATTTGTTCACCCAGCATGTTATCTATCTAAGGAGAGCCACCTCTAGTGAACTATGGATCCCGATCCTTTTCTTTACATACAATCTATAAACTATTTACTACTTTGTGTTTACTTTCTGCAAACTATTACTTATTTCCATTCGATACGTTTAATCCTTTGTTTTCCGCAAAACACGGTGAGATTGACAACCTCATCGCAAGTTGGGGACAAAGTTTTGTGGTTGTGTTGTGCAGGTCTCCATGTTGCTACTAGCACCGGTAGTGCGCCCTGCCAAAGCTCAGCTAGTAACACCTTTGGGGTGTTTCATTGCTCCTACTGGTTCGATTAAACCTTGGTTTCATACTGAGGGAAACTTGCTGCTGTGCTCATCATATCTTCCTCTTGGGGTTCCCAACGAGCTCTACATCAACCACGCACCAGCACTTTTTTGGGCGCCGTGCAATTAGCCATCAACTAGCATAGTGAATAACATTGACATTAGGGCCATCTCTTTGTCCTAAAATAGTCCCAATAGCATAATCACTTGCATCACAAATAATTTGAAATGGTTCATCCCATATAGGTGGTTGAATAACTAGTGCAAAAATTAGTGCATTTTTTTACTCTTCGAAGGAATCATGGCAATCTCTATCAAAAGTAAAGAGAGTATCTTTATCTAAGAGACAAGTTAAAGGGGCGGCTATTTTAGCAAAATCTTTAATAAAGTGTCTATAGAAACCGGAATGTCCAAGCAATTGTTTTACTCCTTTTATATCTTGCAGAATTGGAAGCGTTTCCAAGGTGGTTAAGTTCGAACTATCAATCTTAATATTCTTTTCAGAAACCTTACGCCTGAAAACTATACCTTCCCTTACCATGAAGTGGCAATGCTCCCAATTTAGTACCATCTTGGTTTGTTTACACCGCTACAAAACTCTATTAAGATTATAGAGACATTGTTCAAAAGTAGTTCCATAGACAGCAAAATTATCCATCAGAACTTCCATGGAACTTTGCACAAAACTTTCAAAAAAAATTGGAACACACTCTTGAAAAGTAGAAGCTCTGTTACACAATCCAAACGACATTAATCAATAAGCATAGGTTCCATAAGGACATGTGAAACTAGTTTTTCATGATCTTTGGGATGGATAGCTATTTGAGAATATCTAGAATTTCCGTCAAGAAAACATACGTAAGAATTAGCAGACATCATTTCCATAATATCATTAATGAGGGGGAGTTGCTTATGCATTTTTATTGTTTCTTTATTCAACTTCCTAAAGTCAGTACACATTCTATATCCTGCTATTGTTCTAGCTGGGATTAATTCATCCTCATCATTATTAATTATTGTTATGCATCCTTTCCTAGGTATGCAATGAGTTGGACTCACCCATTTGCTGTTTGAAATTGGGTAGATAATACCACTGTCCAACATACGAATTACTTCATTTCTTACTACCTCTTTCATTTTAGGATTTAACCTTTTTTGATTATCAATAAATGGTTTAGCATCTTCAACCATAGATATTTTGTGAGTTAGTATGGTGGGATCTATACCTTTTATGTCATTAAGAGTGTATCTAAAAGTTTCTCGCTATTTGACAAGTACTTCTAACAATTTTGTGCTTTCCTCTAAAGAGAGCTTATCATCTAAAATTACTAGGAATTTACCTCCCTTATCTAAGAATTCATACCGGAGTCCTAGAGAGAGAGGTTTTCAAACAATAGGAGGTGGATCCTTGTCCCCTTTTCTTTCAAGTTCTTCGTATTCATCCCTGAGACCTGGCTTGGCATCCGGTGCAGTGTTGAGGATTTTATCCAAATCTTGTTTTGCAGAGTCGTTGGCAAGGGAATCATCACTTGTCAACCTTCTCTCCAATTCAGATTGCAGTGTGCAGAAGTAGATTGCTGCCAATTCTTCAATATTCTTTTCCTCCTTAATCTCAACCTTCTTCTCATAAGGTAGTCTCCTGAATTGACTGTAGTTTATTTCTACAGTTTCCTCATCAAGCTACAAAGATAAAGCCTGCATTTTTGTTGTCAATATCAATGTTCATAGAGTTGTGAAAATGATTACCAAGAATCACTAGGTGATATGTTGCTAATGTATCCATAATTTTTGATGTTCCATGCTTGGTTTTATCTAATTTCTTATGTTTTGTCCACAATTTGGAGTACTTTCTATACACTTTCTTGGACTAACCTATTAACAAGAGCCACAGTGCCAGCTGCCTGTTTTCTGCTGTTTTTGGTTCTAGGAAATTCAGAAAATGAATATTCTTGGAATTGCACGGGACAAAAGCCAAAGTCAGTTTTTCACCGAAGGGGACACGGAGCTAGAATACGAGACAGAGAGGGGCTAGGGGGCCGCCACACCACCTGGCCGCGTGGCCAAGCCTGGCCCGTGGCATGGGGTAGTCTAGCCACCTCGGGCACCCCCTCGGCCTCCCCTTTCGCCTATAAGATGCCTCTGATACAAAAACCCTAAGTACCCGATCAAAATTCCACAAAAGAGTCTGTAGCCACCGTCATCTCCATCCCTAGATCGGGAGGGATCTAAAGCTCTTCATGGCACCATGTCGGAGAGGGGAATTCACCCTGGAGGCCTTCTTCATCACCATGCAAGCCTCCGGTGTGATGCATGAGTAGTTCATCCTTGGACTACGAGTCCATGTAGTAGCTAGATGGCTAGTTCTTCTCCTTTGCGCTATCATGTTTCGATCTTGTGAGCTCTATTCATGATCAAGATCATCTATTTGTAACCCTACATGTTGTGTTTGCGGGGATCCGATGGATATTGAGATGCTATTTCAGATTGATTATTGATTCTATCATGTCTTTGTCATTTGTGATCTTGCATGCTTTCCGTTGTTAGTAGCTATCTTGGCCAAGTAGATGCTAGCAACTCCAAGAGTTAGTATTTATGCTCGATAGTGGGTTCATGCCTCTAGTAATCTGGGGAAGTGACAGAAATCTCTAAGGTACTATATGTTCTGTTGCTACTAGGGAGAAAATAGAAATCCTTTGTTCATAGAACAATCATATTGTTTACTTTACACGCAATGTGTAATGCAGTTATCTGTTGCTTGCAACTTAATACTGGAGGGGTTTAGATGATAATCTGAAGGTGGATTATTAGTCATAGATGTAGTTGGATTACGGTCTATGTATAATGTTGTAATGCCCAATCAAATCTCAAAGGAGTCAAGATGAGTAGTATATGCATGATTGCTTTCGCGATGTTTGTCAATTTCTGTGCTGTAATTTGTCATCCAGCATGTCATATATCTTAAGGAGAGCCACCACTAGTGAACTATGGACCCCGGTCCTTTCTTTTGCCCTGATGTAATGAGATGAAGAATGGACTAAAGCTCAATCTTGGGGATGCCACCCCGTGTCACCCCAATAAATATTCAAGAGGTACAAGCTTCAAAGCTTGGGGATGCCCAAGGTATCCCCTTCTTCATTAATAAAAATCCCAAGTTTCTTCCAAACACTTCATTTTTATTGTTTCATGCACAGTTGTGTTGTTCTTGGAGTGTCTTCTTTTTTGTTTTTGTTTTTCGATTTTGTTTGCTTATTTTTCTTAGTTTGCTGAATAAATTGGTTGGACCCCCTATTTCATGCATTGGTTTTCAAATAGTTTGGTTTGGATTGGAAAAGAGTAGGAAAAGTTCATGCTTAAGTGGTAAAATGAGCTTGTGTTGACTGTGGCCTATGCTTTGTCATGCCATGCTTGATATTGTTTTGGCTTTATTCTTAGTGATATTTGTTGTAGCATGATATGTTATAAACAATTGAGATTGCTTAATGTGCCTTTGAATAATCATGCGTTGTTTTAGCATATTAAAGCATAGTATTGTGGTATTCTCCTTTGATGCTTTATTTGGTTTGACTTGGCACATGCTCACACCATGTTATGACTATCCCAAGTCACCATAGCCTTTAAGATCCTTTAGTTTTCGACTTGTAATATCACTTTATGCTTTAATTAATGATGTTTTGTCGCTCTGCATGATTATGGCCATTATTGCTCTCTTAGTTGGTCGCTCCTAGTCTTTTCCTAGCCTCCATAACCAAGTATGAGTTCCACTCATGCATCCAACTCCTAAAACCAAGTTATTCCAAAGAGTCCACCATACCTACCTATTAGCAATTGCTATTCCAAGTATATTCATGTTTTTATCTACCTTCCGAATTAAACTTGTTATTAGAAAACTAGTGATTAAATCTCTCACGAACTTGATGGCACACTTTACTTTTCTTGCCCTTAATAATCTTGAACCATTGTGTCGTCTATGTTCTATATGCTTGCACTTATATGTTGGGGATTAGCAGAACCATGTTGTCATGGGGAACGCTTTCAACATTGCACTTATACTTTGTACCTAGTAGATATCATGATCTTTTGTCTATGGATGTCATCGGTGTGAAATGAAAGGGGAGCTTGTAAGTCCATGGAGTTATGTATGTGTGTTAGAGAAACTCCTGGGTTGCTAGTCTAATCCATGCCGTCATGGTGGAAACATGCAGTGTAACCATAATGAGTTGTCTATGAAGCATTCTTCTTATAGAAAGAAAGAGTCAGATATTGAGAAAAAAGAGAAAAAGAATAAAAAAGATATGAGAAAAGAGGAAAGAGAGAAAAAAGCACCATTTTCCCACGGTAAATAAGAAGATTGCTGAGATGCTCGTTGTCTGCTTGCCTTGTCATTTGATATGGGGATTCTTCCATATCATCGGGCAAGGGTTACCCCATTGGCGGTTCTCTGTGATACACATGTACTTTCTATGACAAGAACTTACCAGTAACTAAACTTGAGTAGCATGAGGAGCGGCCCTCGTATTCAATGGACATGAGGTTTGCAACTTATACTTTGTCAAGCATATACTCCATAGTTTGTTCACTTTAACCTTAATCACTTCAAGGTGCTTATGATAGGGGCAATGAGAGCTAAAAGTTAATAAGTACCATAATTTTTGGAAGCTCTTTATGAAACTTGAATCCCTACTTCCTTCTAGGAAGGGCCTTTCTTTTACTTTTATGTTGAGTCTCCACCTTCTATCTTTATGCATCTACTTTGAGAGCATAGTGGCCATTATTAGTTCTATGTGCATTGTCCCAAGACTTGTTGATTGATGCATAATTTTGATATTGCTTGTTCTTAAACTATTTGTATCCAGTCACTCTTATGAACTTTGAAGGTGTCCTATGCATTTATGTTTGCTACTCTATGAGGGATAAGCTGAATGGCACTATGCTATGTTTTATTTATGTGAAACAAACAAACATCTTGCAAAGCATTGTTATTCATGAATCTTTTGTTTATGCCTTTTCATGTTGCAACATAGTTTCTTTGTCTTATTGTTAGAACTTTACTTTCATGCTATGTTGAAGTACTATGATCCTAGCTATCAATGTTTTACAAATACTTTGATCAAGTTTATGATGGTGCATGTCACCTCAAAAATTATTCTTTCATTTTATCACTTACCTACTCGAGGACGAGCAGAAGTTAAGCTCGGGGATGTTGATACGTTGCTTACGTATCCATAATTTTTAATGTTCCATGCTTGGTTTTATCTATTTTCTTATGTTTTGTCCACACTTTGGAGTACTTTCTATACACTTTCTTGGACTAACCTATTAACAAGAGCCATAGTGCCAGCTGCCTATTTTCTGCTGTTTTTGGTTCCAGGAAAGTTAGAAAATGAATATTGTCGGAAATGGACGGGACAAAAGCCAAAGTCAGTTTTTCACCGAAGGGGACACGGAGTCAGAATACGAGACAGAGAGGGTCCAGGGGGCCGCCACACCACCTGGCCGTGCGGCTAAGCCTGGCCCGCTCCAGGGGGTGGTCTGGCCACCTCGGGTGCCCCCTCGGGCTCCCCTTTCGCCTATAAGATGCCTTCGATACAGAAACCCTAAGTACCCGATCAAAATTCCACGAAAGAGTCTGTAGCCACCACCATCTCCATCCCTAGATCAAGAGGGATCTGAAGCTCTTCCCGACACCCTACCGGAGAGGGGAGTTCACCCTGGAGGCCTTCTTCATCACCATGCAAGCCTCCGATGTGATGCGTGAGTAGTTCATCCTTGGACTAGGGGTCCATGTAGATGGCTGGTTCTTCTCCTTTGTGCTATCATGTTTAGATCTTTTGAGCTCCGTTCATGATAAAGATCATCTATTTCTAATCCTACATGTTGTGTTTGTGGGGATCCGATAGATATTGAGATGCTATTTCAGACTGATTATTGATTCTATCATGTCTTTGTTATTTTTGATCTTGCATGCTTTCCATTGTTAGTAGCTATCTTGGCCAAGTAGATGCTAGCAACTCCAATAGTTAGTATTTAAGCTCGATAGTGGGTTCATGCCTCTACTAATCTGGGGAAGTCACTGAAATCTCTAAGGTACTATATGTGCTGTGTCTACTAGGGAGAAAACAACAATTCTTTGTTCATAGAACAATCATATTGTTTACTTTACACGCAATGCGTAATGCAATTATCTGTTGCTTGTAACTTAATACTAGAGGGGGTTTGGATGACAACCTGAAGGTGGATTATTAGTCATAAATGCAGTTGGATTACAGTCTATGTATGCCCAATCAAATCTCAAAGGAGTCAAGATGAGTAGTATATGCATGATTGCTTTCTCTATGTTTGTCAATTGCCCCGCTGTAATTTGTCCACCCAGCATGTCATCTATCTTAAGGAGAGCCACCACTAGTGAAATATGGACCCCGGTCCTTTCTTTTACCATCAATCTACAACTATTTACTACTTTCTATTTACTTTCTGCAAACTATTACTTTCTTCCACACAATACGTTTAATCCTTCGTTTTCAGCAAAACCGGTGAGATTGACAACCTCACCGTAAGTTGGGTGAAAAGTTCCGTGGTTGTGTTGTGCAGGTTTCCATGTTGCTGCTAGCACCGGTAGTGTGCCCTGCCAAAGACTAGCTAGCAACACCTTGGAGGTGTTTCCTTGCTCCTACTAGATTGATGACCTTGGTTTCATAACTTAGGGAAAACTTACTACTGTGCTCATCATACCTTCCTCTTGGGGTTCCCCAACAAGCTCGATATTTTGGACCATCATTGGGCAACTGAGGTTCAAAGGTATTTCTATACTATGAAAATCAACTAGAGAAATAAAAGCCCCAACAGAGATCCAAACATTGCGGAGTACCCCGCGAGTAGGATCCAAAGTTTGATTGGAAAACATGACAGTAGCTTCCGATGGATCAAGGTAAGATTCATCAAGGTGATCATGCAACTCTACATAAATAGTGTAAGGCATGATGTTTATTGAAGAACTTAGTCACAGAATCCTACATAAGTAATCCCTCCTAAACAAAAAGGAATTTTCTGCTGACTTCTATTATTATCATCAAGCTTGCCTCCTATCATTTCAGAGGATTCTTTACTCACCATTATCACTTATTCCTTGAACAATTCAAGTTCCAAAAGTTCTTTTACTATTCCAATATTTTCATTAATTGCTCCCAAGTTCCTAGTTAACTTTCCTATTCTTTTATTCCCTTCACCCCAACTATCCATTACCTTAGTTTGAATAGTTTCCTCTCCGGCTAACATTTTCTTTAGCATTTTTTAATATTTATCATCGTGGCAAGATTTAGAGGGTTTTACTTCCAAAGGTGGTGTATAGCGTTCACAATCTTTTGGAATCTGCAGTTAGTCAGTATAAGATATAATAATTTGGATAATCATGCGATGGTCAAGATTAAAATTCCCAAGGAATTTTTCGACCTTTTCCGAAGCTAGAAACCTTTTTAAACAATTATACTCTATGGGGTTCTACTTGTTAAACTCTTCCTCACAATAGGCTTTCTCAATGTACTAAGAACATGCCTCGTCAATGAGAGTTTGAGCAAAGAGATCAAACTTAACCTCGTCCTTAGTTTGTAAATTGAGGTGGAATGTCCCACAAATATCGTCAAAGAACCATACATGCTCATACAGATCTTCTGTACCATCTCCTGCAAATTTCTTTGCATGTAAAAGATCTAAAAGCATGGGGTTCATGTCATACCCGCTTGGGTTATTGGATTTTAAATAAGCATCCCTGGGTGGACATGAATTCCTTACATCTTCTAGTTGTATTATATGTTGGTACTCGCCCATAATGTATCACCTGAAACTAATAAACAACTTTAGTAAAACATTGAGTAAAATAAGTAACTAAGAACAAAGACCAAGAGCGCTTAGCTCTCTTGAAATTGCGCCAGAAAATAGCTTTATGACTGCAAGTGCATAGACCAATTGTAGCTAGTTTCGAAGTAAAGATATCGAACCCACAGAGAGATATTGGTAAAGGTCTGTGGGTCCCCCGGATTAATCCTCCGAGAATCCCTGATATGCATACAACCACGATCCCATGATCAGTTAGTCATGGCACATACCAGACAAGTATCAAAGTAAACATCCAATACATAACGAATGCGTATCATACCTTAGTTGCCATTATGGCTACATCGATCAACAACAACAGAACTTCATTAAGCATAGAGCCCGAGCCATGCCTTAACCTACAGGCAACTTACTAGGAGAACGTCCTAGCTCGCTTAGCCGTCAACTTCATCCTCTTCTTGATATCTGACCAAGTTAATAGCCAGGGACAATGCTAGTGAGTACTTTGAATGTACTCGCAAACCACCTCAAGTAAATAATAATAACAAGAGGATATGCAATATGGCTGTGGTAGTAGGAGGGCTCCAAGAGAGGTTCTTTTCTCAAATAGTTTTCTCTTATAGATATAGCATCACATATCTTTGTTGAAAACTTTTGTAAACCATTTTGGAAACCTTTTGAAAAGTTCTGTAAACACTAGGATTGGGGTACACATTTGTTTCCATCTTCAGGTCGTCCCACGACCAAACTCCTTTCTCTTCCTTCCGACCATCTCATGGTCAAAACCTTTCTCCTTTACGACCATGCCATGGTCAAAACCTTTCCAAAGCCATTTCTTTTCTGAAATCCTTTTTGAAAACAAAACCAGCACCGCTCAACAGAAGTTTGTCCAACCCGTCCATAACCGCGGACACGGCTATTCGAATAGATTTACGCTCTGCAGAGGTTGCACACTTTACCCACACCATCCGGGTACACTACCCTGATCTACACCGATCGTGGGTCGAGTAACCGATTAAGACTCTCCGGATGCCCACTCCAATATAAGTGCCTACCCTATGAGTGTTACTCCCCTCAAAACCGGGACGTCGGGTACCGATGACCAACCGGAGCACATTTTTCCACTTCCCAAGTGAGCGCTTTCAAGGAGGGGCTGATAGTAACACGTGGAGGCCCGCAGACCCTTCGTTCCCTCTCCCGGTCGATGTTTTACATGGACCCTGCCAGAGAAGGCCCACCCTCCAGGGATTGTAATATCCCCCTGTAGTAGTTGCGAGGCAGCTTATACCAGAATAGACAAACATCAAATCCAGCCCTATCCCATACCAGAGTAATGTGGTTGCACAGGTTAAGTTGTTATAGCTAAACTGCAAAGAACCGGTTGCCTTTTTGTAAACCTTTTTCCTCCAGCTTTCCTTCAGCATTTTGTAAAAAAAACCTTTTTCTTTCTCAACATCTCTTGGGAGGTCCCACCTCACCAAGGTTTTATCATAAAACATTTGGTAAAACTTTTTCTGGGGTCTTCCCATCCTCTAGCTTTGCTTTGGCTAAAACAGGGTCTCCAAGAGGGGTATGGTGTATTACACCATCTACGGTACTAGGGACAAGTAGGTGTCATCAAGGCCGATGTACTTAGTAGTACCAAAGTGTAATAGTTCGGAAGAGCCAAACCACTTCCAGATATACATCAACATATAGTAAACAATGTAGTTTTGATAAACATTAGATAAAACATGCATGAGTAAAACAGTAGGACAAGGCTTATGAGTAAGAAGGTGGCTTGCCTGATGAGCAGCAATATGACAATATGTCCCTGGGCTTCTTCTTAGAATACCCAATAATACCATTAATAATTACCATTCCTCTTGCTCTCTGATTTCATGGCAACTATCGTCGTCGAGATTGCAGATGCAAGCAAACAAGGGCACAATCAACATAAAGCAATACAAGCATCAATACAATTCAGCAAACCAGTGAACAATACAAGTTTAAGATTAAGAAGGTTTTGAGAGGATTGGATTTAGAAGATGGAGATGGCCATGGAGACATGGATGAACATCCCTTAGGGTTTATAGCCGAGGAACTACCTAAGAGGGGTTTTGGACCAAGGACCTATTCTGTATGATACCATCGTGTAAAAATAATACAACAGATAGGTGTTGATAAAATGAAACCAACAAAAGTGGCTTCACTATTTTATCACCTTTCTTTAATTTCTTATGAATATTCTAGTGATAAAAGCTCTAGTTTTAGGAAATAATTGACCAGAAAAGTTCTGGAGCTCCAAAAATTATTTCCTTGAATGGGTAAGTAGGTTTTAGGTTATGATTCATTGAGAATTGGAATCATACCAAGATAGTTAACAGAATGCCCTCAGGAAATTCCTAGAGGCAGTTCTGTGGGGTTTTTGTCTTTTTGACCCGATTTATTTTACAGAAGGCTTTAGTATGATTCCTACTTCACATGTTGGGTATTTTAAATACCTTTCTGTAGAAATTGGAATTATCCAATTTGGACATCAGGAACCACTGGAGTGGTTTATTTAGTGAAATGAGTCTACACACAATAGTTTAATTCATTAAAATTGAACTAGAGCTCAATAAATTTTGAGCTGCTGGGGGTTAGATAGAGGTTTATATGGAGTTTTACTAGGAGTTGGAATTAGCTCAGTACTTATCGTAGTTTTGCCTAGAAAAATCCTCAGGGCAACTTTGGCCTGCTTTTTTTATTTTTGTTTATAGATAATCTAAGAAGCAAATTAGTATGAGGCCAAGGTCATGATATAGGTACATGCAATACCTACCAGGGGCACTTGGGTTTACCCCATTCGGGTTTACCAAACTCCCATAAAGAAATAAGTAGTGAAAAAAACATGTTTTGGTATTATTTTTATTAGAAAATAACTGTAGATTGTTTGTGTGCAGCAATTGTTCTGAATGGTCAAAAAAACATTGGGGAATATGCAGAAATTTTTATCTGGGCATTGGTGTGGTTTTCCATTTTTGAAACGATTCAAACCAAAAAGGTATAATTGCAGATCTAGAAAATATTTCTTAAATGAATAAGGCGAAAAACTGCAGCCGGGCCAGATCTGGGGGCAACTGGGCCGCACAAAGGGTGATTTGGCCCATCTAGCCGGGCGTCGCGTGGGAGAAGAGATTCCAAGGCCCCCTGGCGGGGGCCCGCCCATCAGCGCCAGGGCGGCGGTGAAGGGATACGTAGCAATGGTAGCCATCGGATTAGAGGCTGATCTACGGCCCGTGGTCGTCGCCCACCTCGCGACGGTGCCGGCGCGTAGAAACCCTAGCTCAGCTCAGGGAGCGGCGACGCGGCTCACCTAAGGGCAGGGAGACGACAGGGAGGCGACCGGCGACGCGGAAGTCGGCGACGACCTCAAGGAGGGGCGGCAGCGGTAGGTTCCACATCAGGAAGGTGCTCATGCACGGACAGCCAGAGACAAGCTTCGGGAGCTCGCCGGAGTTGCTTCCAGAGTTGCTGCATGGGGGAGAAAGGGGTAGGGTCAGATGCAGAATCGAGAGGGTAACACGAGAGGGTGACATGAAGAGGCAGTGGAGCAGCGAGGAGAGCTCTAGGCTCGATTCTTCAAGGAGGCCGAAGCTCCTTCTCCTCCATCTCTCGGGCTATACAGAGTAGGGGAGAGGGGAGGAGTGGGGGAAAATGTGCTAGGGGTGCGGGGTGGCCTCTGGCCTATTTAAATCGAGGTGGATCGGTTCCTGATGGACAAGGTGTAGGAGGAGTTTGGGGAGAGGGTGTTGGCCAGGCATTGGTCATCCAGGCGGTGGAGGGAGTGTGGTGGGTCTCTGAGTCGAGCAGGGAGATAGGGAGGGAGTGGTGGAGCTTAATGCCGTGAAGATTTTTCAAGATATGGCATTGATTTGATATCTCTCTATCTCTCACTTTCTCCAATAGCTAAAGGACAAAAGGATGCAATGCTACAGTAGCCTCGACTAGGGAGGAGTGATGGTTGCTGTGGAGTAGTTCTTGACAAGTTTGAGAAGGTTTTGATTTAACTTTGGGTCATGGTTTTGAATATCTCCATTTTTGGCCATCTTGATGATAATGAAGAACCGCATAATTTTTGATCTTGAAAAAAAGAGGTGAGGATGCTGGTAGGTAGATATGGTCCAGGTACATATACATGAATTATTTGGGAATTATTTGATGAAGTTTGGTCCACTTTATATCACTTATTCAAATAGGGCAGAAACTGTTTTTACGAATTTATTTGGTATTTTTGAATTGGACAGGTTGAGTTTTTGATGTGATATGATTCTAAATTTGAATCCATACTTTGAGGAATTTTCTCATGATTTATTGGGGATCAACAATATTTAAAACTATTATTATTCCATTTCTGCCATTTAAGAAAATAGGCAAAAAGAAATAATAAAAGTCTTCAAAAATATTTGTTTTTGAGGTGGGAATATAGAGTATTATATATGGATCTCAATTGACTTAGAATTTGGGGAAGTGCTTTGGGAAAAACCAAACTTTCCCTTGGGAAAGGAGTTTTGGAGATTTTGTCCATTAATGAGAATAATTAGATTTGGAGCCATAATAATTATAGATAATATTTGATAATTCTTGATGATCAAGGTATATGATGTAGACAAGGTGTAGCAAGCATTTGCAACCTTGGGAACTAGAAATACAACTAGATTAGATGGAAAAACAAGGAATTGAGGATCTAGGGTGATGTTATTTTCATACCACCAAAACCTCGTTGCATCTTGGAGGTCAGATCTCCCCTTGGGGAATGGGATAGATGTATGGATAGACCAAGTGATGTACATCAACATGGTATAGATGTTTGAGATGTATCTTGCTTGAGTTCACCAAGAATTGATTTCAAACTTTGAATAAAAAAGCTTGCCAAGGTAGATTATCAACAAGCCTTCAAAACCTTGTGGGTTTAAGAAGCACAAAGATCCACTTGTAACAAGTGAAGTAGGTATTTCTATACATATATGAGTAGAGCACAACCATGAAAAGAGTTGGTCCATAGAAGGTGGGATGGTGGTGTGAGCTTCTATCAAAGTATGCATGTTGACAAGATTTGCGGGAATAGTTATTTTCTTGCATGCAAAACCATCAAGAACAAGTGGGTTCGAGGATGATCTAACCAAGGGAAAGAGTTGGAATTGGTAGTACTTAGGATGGTTAACAAGATGGTTCAACTGCATTTTTAAAAATGCACAAGGGTTGAGAAAAGAAGGGACTCAAAAAGGTGATGTTGAAATAGATTCTAGACTTGGCCAAATTTGGCAGATTTAGGGTTTTTGACTAGATTATGAGAGGGGAGGTTTTTGATGGATAGCAAGATACCAAAGCATCATCAAGGGGATGATGTTGAGGTGTAGATTTAGTAGAAAGGATCCTTGCTTGATATTGGTATTCTTTGACTTGGAAGCTTCTAGAAGGGATATCTTCAGAATTGATCGGGTTAAGGGTTTTAGATAATCACCTAGTATCTAGAGATAAGATCCTGCTTTGTATTCTTGCTTAGGGCGTGTTTATTTGGAAACCTATTGATCCCAGTGATGAGCTCCTAGAGTAGCTCATACTATCTCCTAAGCAGACAAATCAACCAGCAGATCAAGGTAATTCATCAGACAATAGATCAAGGCAACTCATCTTATAAACTAAGCAAACCTACTACTAGGGTTACCATCAAGCCTATCTCGAGGTAAGGGTGGGTATTTTGAAAAGTTTGTGGTTTGGATAATATGAGAGTCCTTGGTACCTCTACCAAGAGTAGAATTCAAAAGCTTTAAAAGGAGGTTTTGGGAAACCTAGAGATAAGAATAGTTGAAGGTTCTGTCTATAAAACATAAGGAGATTATAATAGGTTGCTCTCCATAGTTTAGGGTAAATAGAAGCTACTAAAATAGTTGGTTTGGAAAGGCTTCTTGGATCAGGTTTTGAAATGCCGGAACATTTGAGAATATGCAAATTAAGCAAAGACAGTTTTGGGAAGTAGCTTTTGTTAACTGGTGTTGAGGTAAGGAGTATATCTTCTAATACACAATCATAATCATAAACATAGTCAAACAACAGGCAAACGCTTTATCCCTAAACAAGAATTTTTTTTGTTTCCCCTGATTTTGGCATTCTGGACAACTCGTCAGGGTTGCTGAAATTGGGATGTTATAGTCTTTACGCCCCTCGTTACTCTCTACCAGAGTATACTTACAAGTTGTCTTTGATCTCAAGTAAAGGGTGTTTGAAAGTGTAAAACCCCAGGTTTGCACCATACCTGGCGGTGCTATCACACTATCTAAATAACACCAAGAATAGGAAAACTGAGAAATTTGGACAACACTTCCTTTGTTTACAAGGACATTCGCGGCATGATATTTAACAATTTTATAAAATAGCAATAGTATAGCTCACAACTCAGCTAGATGTTATGAGAAGTAACAATCTGAGCAACCAAAGGCTCACAAAGTGGTTCAAATGACTCGGATAGTCAGTGTTGACCAAGGCCCTAAGAGGCTACAACTAATATATGATTGTTCTTATGTGATCAAGTCATGTGGTAGATGTACTACACCCGTCTCCCATGCATATGTCGCATACTTAGTACCTGAAAACCAAATGAAAATGCAAGAGTCAGTATAAAAATACCTAGCAAGTACACTTAAAACCCTAAGAACAACGACGAAGAACTAATCATGAAAGAATAATATCAACATGAAACTGAAACCACATACATGAATACGTCGCCCAGACTAGCCCACGAGCTAAGAGTACTCACCGAACTTAATTTGGAACTAGCCGCTTGGAACAGTCTCGCACTCGACTAACATGAAAAGAATAGCCATCGGACTAGCCCACAAGCAAACAGTTCTCACCGAACTTTATTGGAGTAGCCGCTTGGAACAGTTTCACACCGATTTAGCTCGGAAAATAAAAAACACAATATTTCTGAATATAAAGAGATGAATCGAAGCGAAAGAACCAAAACAAGTCTGAATTGAACCAAATTAGATACGCAAATCTGAATTGGATGATAGCAAACAATCACACAATCACGCATTGAACAAACATATAAAACATGGGTTCATCGTGCACTTGCCTTAATTTGTCGTGCAAGAAAACAATTTATATCCGTACTAGAAATCCCCAAAATTACTGCTTCATGATTGCCATGGTTTCCAAGGGTACCGAGGCAGGTCGCTGTGTAGAGGAACTTGATGATGGTGACTAGCAACAAGTCCGGTGAAGGTCATTGATGGCTCAATGCACGACACCTAGAAAAATGCTTGCTGGCGGTGTTGATGTAAAGCTCGTTGGGAACCCCAAGAGGAAGGTATGATGAGCACAGCAGCAAGTTTCCCTCAGTTATGAAACCAAGGTTTAATCGAACCAGTAGGAGCAAGGAAACACCCCAAAGGTGTTACTAGCTGAGCTTTAGCAGGGCGCACTACCGGTGCTAGTAGCAATGTGGAGACCTGCACAACACAACCACATAACTTTGCCCCCAACTTGCGATGAGGTTGTCAATCTCACCGTGTTTTGCGGAAAACAAAGGATTAAACGTATCGAATGGAAAGAAGTAAAAGTTTGCAGAAAGTAAACACAAAGCAGTAAACAGTTGTAGATTGTATGTAAAGGACAAGGACCAGGATCCATAGTTCACTAGAGGTGGCTCTCCTTAAGATAGATAACATGCTGGGTGAACAAATTACAACAGGGCAATTGACAAACACCGAGAAAGCAATGCATGCATATACTAATCATCTTGACTCCTTTGAGACTTGATTGGGCATTACAACATAATACATAGACCGCCATCTAACTACATCTATGACTAATAATCCACCTTAAGGTTATCATCCGAACCCCCTCCAGTATTAAGTTGCAAACAACAGATTATTGCTTTACGAACTGCGTGTAAAGTAAACAATATGATTGTTCTATGTACGAAAGATTTTTGTTTTCTCCCTAGTAGTAACAGCACATCTAGTACCTCAGAGATTTCTATCACTTCCCTAGATTACCAGAGGCATGAACCCACTATCAAGCATAAATACTAACTCTTGGAGTTGCTAGCATCTACTTGGCCAAGATAGCTACTAACAAGGGAAAGCATGCAAGATCACAAATAACAAAGACATGATAGAATCAATAATCAATATGAAATAGCATCTCAATATCCATCGGATCCCCGCAAACACAACATGCAGAATTACAAATAGATGATCTTGATCATGAACGGAGCTCACAAGATCTAAACATGAAAGCACAAAGGAGTAGAACCAGCCATCTAGCTACTACATGGATCCGTAGTCCAAGGATGAAGTACTCATGCATCACACCGGAGGCTTGCATGGTGATGAAGAAGGCCTCCAGGGTGAATTCCCCTCTCCGGCAGGGTGCCGGGAAGAGCTTCAGATCCCTCCCGATCTAGGGATGGTGATGACGGCGGCTACAGACTCTTTCGTGGATTTTTGATCGGGTCCTTAGGGTTTTCGTCCCGAGGGTAATATATAGGTGGAAGGAGAGGCCGAGGGGGTGCCGGGAGCGGCCACACCACCCCTGGCACGGGCCAGGTCTGGCCACACGGCCAGGTGGTGTGGTGGCTCCCTGGCCCTTCTCCGTCTCGTATTCTGGCACTTGATATCTTCCGGAAAAATAGGCACTTTGGCTTTTGTCCCATCAAATTCCGAGAATATTTATTTTCTGACTTTCCTGGAACCAACAATAGTAGAAAACAGGCAGCCGGCACGATGGCTGTTGTTAATAGGTCAGTCCAAGAAATCATATGAAAGTGGATAAAACCAAGCATGGAACATCAAAAATTATGGATACATTGGCAATGTATCAACATCCCCAAGCTTAACTCTTGCTCGTCCTCGAGTAGGTAACTGATAAAAAGAAAAAATAATTTTTGAGGTTACATGCACCATCAAAGACTTGATCAAAGTATTTGTAAAACATTTAAAGCTGGGATCATAGTACTTCAATCATAGCATGAAAGACAAAGTTCTAGCAATAAGCAAAGAAACTATGATGCAACAAGAAAAGGAACAAACAAAAGATTCATGAATAACAATTCTTTGCAAGACGTTTGTTTGTTTCACATAAATAAAACATAGCATAATAGTATTCAGCTTGTCCCTCAATAGAGTAGCAAATATAAATACATAGGACACCTTCAAAGTTCATAAGAGTGACTAGATACAATAGTTTAAAACAAGCAATATCAAGTTATGCATCAATCAACTAGTCTTGGGAGAATGCACATAGAACTAAGAATGGCCACTATGCTCTCAAAGTAAATGCATAAAGATAGAAGGTGGAGACTCAAAATAATGGTGGAAGAAAGGCCTTTGTAAAAGGAAGTAGGGATTCAAGTCTCATAAAGAGCTTCCAAAAATTATGGTACTTATAGCTTTCTGCTCTCATTGCCCCTATCATAAGTATCTTCAAGTGATTAAGGTTAAAGTGAACAAACTATGGTGTACATGCTTGACGAAGTATAAGTCAGAAATCCCATGTCCCTTGTATACGAGGGCTGCTCCTCATGCTACTCAAGTTTAGTCACCAGTAAGTTCTTGTCATTGTAAGTATATGTGTATCTTAGAGAACCGCCAACAGGGTACCCCTTGCCCGATGATACGGAAGAATCCCCATATCAAAATGACAAGGCAAGCAGACAACAAGCATCTCAGCATTCTTCTTATTTACCATGAGAATATGGTGTTTTTTCTCTCTTTCCGCTTTTCATAGTATCTCTTTTTTTCTTTTTTCTCTTTTTATCTCAATATAGGACTCTTTTTTTATAAGAAGAATGCTTCATAGACAGCTCATTATGGTTACGCTGCAGGTTTCCACCATGTCAACATGGATTAGACCAGTGGCCCAGGCGTTTCTCTAACACATATACATAACTCCATGGACTTACAAGCTCCCCTTTCATTTCACACCGACGACATCCATATACAAAAGAGCATGATACAAGTACCAAGTGCAATGTTGAAAGTGTTCCCATGAAAGCATTGTTCTGCTAATTCCCGACAAATAAGTGCAAGCATATGCAACATAGAAGACACAATGGTTCAAGTTTATTAAGGGCAAGAAAAGTAAAGTGTGACATCAAGTTCGTGAGAGCTTTAATCACTAGTTTTCTCATAACAAGTTTAATTTGGAAGGTAAACAAAAGCATGAATATACTTAGAATAGCATAAGCTAGTAGGTAGGTATGGTGGACTCTTTGGAATAACTTGGTTTAGGGAGTTGGATGCATGAGTGAAACTCATACTTGGTTGTGGAGGCTAGCAAAAGACTGGGAGCGACAAACTAAGAGAGCAATAATGGCCATAATCATGTAGAGCGACAAAACATCATTGATCAAAGCATAAACTGATACTACAAGTTGAAAACTAAAGGATCATAAAGGCTATGGTGACTTGAGATAGTCATAACATGGTGTGAGCATGCAGCAAGTCAACACATTACAGCTCAATCCGACAAACAGAGCTCTCTCACGAATTTTTACGGTGAAGCATAAAAATCTGTTTCGGGACAGAAACTTTCCCAATCATTACTTCTCTCTCATTAGAGGTTACTCTTGGCACAAAAAGCAAATAAAAAAGATAAGGAGAGGTTATTACAGAGGTAATAACTTCCAAGACTAGTCTAAAACTTTTGGGTTATCTCCCAATAAGTACTTTTCTTTAACGCCTTTAAGTTAGGCATAAGAAACAAGAGAAATGATCAAGTATTCTCAAATGAAGAAGCATTAAGACCAAAATTTGTTTTCATAGGAGAAGCAAAAGAAATCTTTTCTCTCTTTTTAGGGAAGTGTTCTATACCTTTCGTGAGTGGGAGTTCATATTTAATGGTGCCTTCTTTCATATCAATGATGGCACCAACAGTTCTAAGAAAAGGTCTTCCCAAAGTAATAGGACAAGAAGCATTGTATTCAACATCCAAAACATAGAAATCAACGGGGACATGGGAATTGTTAACCATCATAAGAACATCATTAAGACTCCCCATGAGTTTATTTTTAACATTATCATCAAGTGGGACATTCAAATAGCAATCTTCAAGAGGAGGCAAATCAAGCATATCATAGATCCTTCTAGGCATAATAGAAACACTACTATCAAGATCACACAAAGCTTTGAAATCAAAGTCATTCACTTTCATATTAATGATGGGTTCCCAACCGTCCTCTTGCTTTATAGGAATAGAAGCTTTATGTTTCATCTTTTCTTCTTTAATCTTTATGAGAGCATCAGTAATGTGATTTGTAAAAGACATGTTCATAGCACTAGCATTAGGACTTCTAGCAAGATTTTGTAGGAACTTAATAACTTCAGAGATATTGCAACCATCAAGATCAAAATCAAATTTATCATCTAAAGTAGTAGAACTATTACTAGCCTCAACACTAGTGGTGGTAATAGTAGAAACACTAATGTTTCTAGCAATTTCATCTTGTCTTTCCCACTTAGCATGTAATTCAGCTAATAGTCTAACATTTTCATCAATTCTTACTTGTATAGCATTAGTAGTTGCAAAGGGATTCTCATTAGTTTCAGGTTTAGCAGCCATTTTATTCAAAGTAGTTTGAGCTTCAGCTAAAGATGCTATATTTCTTTCAGCATTAGAGAGTTTTTCCTCAATAGTTTTATTGAAAGCAGTTTGTTTACGAATAAACTCTTTAAGCATAACTTCAAGTTTAGAGGGAGCACTCTTATTATTTTTGTAAGAATTTCCATAAGCATTACCATTGTTGAGAGGATATGTCTTATAATTGTTGTTACCAAAATTGTTCCTATAAGCATTATTACCATAAGCATTGTTGCCAAAATTGTTATTTCTTATGAAGTTCACATCAACTTCCTATTCTTGAGCAACCAAAGAGGCTAAAGGAACATTATTTGGATCAATATGGGCTTTCCCATTAACAAGCATTTACATAATAATATCAATCTTATCACTCAAGGAGGAGGTTTCCTCAACAGAATTTAGCTTCTTACCTTGTGGAGCTCTCTCAGTATGCCATTCAGAATAATTAACCATCATATTGTCCAAAAGTTTTGTTGCAGCACCCAAAGTGATGGTCATAAAGGTACCTCCAGCAGCAGAATCCAATAGGGTCCTTGAAGGATAGTTCAATCCTGCATAGAAAGTTTGGATGATCATCCAAGCAGTCAGTCCATGAGCGGGACAATTCTTTACCAAAGATTTCATTCTTTCCCAAGCTTGAGGAACATGCTCATTATCAAGTTGTTTAAACTTCATTATTTCACTTCTCATGGATATAATCTTAGCAGGAGGATAGTATTTTCCAATAAAAGCATCTTTGCATTTAGTGCACGAATCAATACTATTCCTAGTTAAGGAATTCAACCATTCTTTAGCTTTTCCTCTCAAAGAGAAAGGAAACAATTTCAGTTTAATAACATCACCATATATATCCCTATGCTTTTGCATCTCACAAAGTTCAACAAAGTTATTTATATGGGAAGCAGCATCTTCATTACCAATACCAGAAAATTGTTCTCTCATAACAAGATTGAGTAAAGCAGGTTTTATCTCAAAGAAAGTGTTTTCAGCCACAGGTGGAGCAATAGGTGTGCTCATAAAATCATTGTTGTTGGTGCTAGTGAAGTCACACAACTTAGTGTTTTCAAGAGTAGTCATTTTTTGGGTTTTCAAATAAGAAAGCAAACTTGTAAAACTAATTTTTTTGTGTTTTTGAAGAACAAAACAAGCAAACAAAGAAAAAAGAAACTAAGCAAAACAAAAACAACAAAGTAAAGAGATTGGTTATTAGGGACTCCCCTTGTGAAGATGTCCTTGACTCCCCGGCAACGGCGCCAGAAAATCGCTTGATGGCTCAATGCACGACGCCCAGAAAAATGCTTGATGGCGGTGTTGATGTAGAGCTCGTTGGGAACCCCAAGAGGAAGGTATGATGAGCACAGCAGCAAGTTTCCCTCAGTTATGAAACCAAGGTTTAATCGAAGCAGTAGGAGCAAGGAAACACCCCAAAGGTGTTACTAGCTGAGCTTTGGCAGGGCGCACTACCGGTGCTAGTAGCAGCGTGGAGACCTACACAACACAACCACACAACTTTGTCCCGAACTTGCGACGAGGTTGTCAATCTCACCGTGTTTTGCGGAAAACAAAGAATTAAACGTATCGAATGGAATAAAGTAAAAGTTTGCAGAAAGTAAACACAAAGCAGTAAACAGTTGTAGATTGTATGTAAAAGACAAGGACCGGGATCCATAGTTCACTAGAGGTGGCTCTCCTTAAGATAGATAACATGCTGGGTGAACAAATTATAGCGGTGCAATTGACAAACACCGAGAAAGCAATACATGCATATACTAATCATCTTGACTCCTTTGAGACTTGATTGGGACTTACAACATAATACATAGACCGCTATCCAACTGCATCTATGACTAATAATCCACTTTCAGGTTAACTTCCGAACCCCCTCCAGTATTAAGTTGCAAGCAACAGATTATTGCTTTACGTACAACGTGTAAAGTAAACAATACGATTGTTCTATGAACAAAAGTTTATTGTTTTCTCCCTAGTAGCAACAACACATCTAGTACCTTAGAGATTTCTGTCACTTCCCCGGATTACCAGAGGCATGAACCCACTATCGAGCATAAATACTAACTCTTGGAGTTGCTAGCATCTACTTGGCCAAGATAGCTACTACCAACGGAAAGCATGAAAGATCACAAATAACAAAGACATGATTGAATCAATAATCAATTTGAAATAGCATCTCAATATCCATCGGATCCCCGCAAACACAACATGCAAAATTACAAATAGATGATCTTGATCATGAACGGAGCTCACAAGATCTAAACATGAAAGCACAAAGGAGGAGAACCATCCATCTAGCTACTACATGGATCCGTAGTCGAAGGATGAACTACTCACGCATGACACCATAGGTTTGCATGGTGATGAAGAAGGCCTCTAGGGTGAAATCCCCTCTCCGGCAGGGTGCCAGGAAGAGCTTCAGATCCCTCCCGATCTAGGGATGGAGATGATGGCAGCTACAGACTCTTTTGTGGAGTTTTGATCGGGTCCTTAGGGTTTTCATCCCGAGGGCAATATATAGGCGGAATGAGAGGCCGAGGGTGTGCCGGGAGCGGCCACACCACCCCCTGGTGCGAGCCAGGCCTCGCTGCGTGGCCAGGTGGTGTGGTGGCTCCCTGGCCCTTCTCCGTCTCGTATTCTGGCACTTGATCTCTTCCAGAAAAATAGGCACTTTGGCTTTTGTCCCGTCCAATTCCGAGAATATTCATTTTCTGACTTTCCTGGAACCAAAATTGATAGAAAACAGGCAGCTGGCACTGTGGCTCTTGTTAATAGGTTAATCCAAGAAATCATATGAAAGGTACTCCAAAGTTGGAACAAAACATAAGAAAGTGGATAAAACCAAGCATGGAACATCAAAAATTATGGATACATTTGCAATGTATCAGTCATGAATTGGTCAAGGGTTTGGGCATGAAAGGTTATGTGCGTGGGGACATAGGGTAGGAGGGTCGGATGAATATTTATCAGCTTCCTAAAATGATTTGGACTATATTTCTGAAGTAATTAGATGGCTGGTATTAATCTGATTCACAAAAATAGGCAGTCTTTTCGATCAACTTTGCAAGGCGAACTCAAACCATATGCCTTGATTTTGCATACGACTAACAGTCTAAAACTCAAATTTTGCTCAACCATCCCACATGTTGTTTTTTTTAATTCCGGGTATTACAGAAAGGTTTATGGTTGTGAATGTCGGACCTCGTTCTCGTATTTTCCAAAGATAAGTATTTGACAAGGCGGTCATGATGTTGCCTGGTATGGGAGGGCTTCGCCCGTACCATTGGTCCTTAACCATATTGATGCCTCCTCTTTTATTGGTATTCTTCTAGGTGCGAAGGAAAGTTCATAAAATGAGTTTTATCACTTAGAAATATCATATAATTACATAATATGACAGCTCTAATTGATATGTTCATATATGACTCCAAGATTTGTGATCCTGTTGAAACAAGAAGAAAATAGCGTGCGTAGGCGCGGTGAAATACAAAAATCCCTACTCTATTTATGCAAAAACAAAATATAAATATGCTTCAGTTTTGGATGCATCAAGCACCAAGCCGAAATAATTTCCGGCTTGACGCTTGATACGTCATAAACGTATCTATAATTTTGATGCTCCATGCTTGTTTTATATCAACTTTCTTATGTTTTGTTCACACTTTGAGGTATTTTTTATACATTTTCTAGAACTAACTTATTAACAAGATGCCACAATGCCAGTTGCCTGTTTTCTGCTATTTTTGGTTTTAGAAAAGCTAGAAAAGAAATATTCTCGGAATTGGACGAAACAAAAGACGAAGTTCCTATTTTTCCCAACACGAGACGGAGTCCAAAGAAGAAACGGAGGAGGGCCAAGGCTGGCCACACCATATGGTGGCACGGGTCCCTCCCAAGCGTGCCACCTGGGGGTGTGGGTCCCTCTGGCCTCCACCGACCTTGCCCTTTCGCCTATAAAAGCCTCCCGGGACAAAAACCCTAAGCACCAGATCAGAATTCCACGAAAAGTTGTGCAGAACCGCAGCCATCGAAGAGGACATTCGGGGGACAGAAGTCTTTGTTCCGGCACCCTGCCGGGATGGTGAAGTGCCCCTAGAGCCATCTCCATCGACTCCACCGCCATCTCCTTCGTCGTTGCTGACTCCCATGATGAGGATGGAGTAGTTCTCTCTTTAGGCTAAGGTCTCTGCCGGTAGCTATGTGTTCATCTCTCACTATGCGTGATCTTTGAGATAATGATCTTTGTAATAGATCTATTCTGCTACTCAAGTGCTTTAATTAATCTCTACTTATCCCCACGTGTGTGAAGTTGATAGTGTGCACACCATATGGCACTTTGGCTAAGGTTACATAAATACTTATCATGAGTACAATTTGAGTTGGATGTCTATATGAGGTTGTGGTGTTTTTGGAACCATCTAGCGCTCAAGGTGCTAGTGAGGGGTTATCTAGATGGAGAATGTGAACTTTAAGGTGTGCTGTTATAGCCCTACATTGTCCAACCGGAGAGTAGTTCAGGGTAGCATTATGAAGAAAATATATTTATATGAGAGTGTCCACTAGTGAAAGTATGATCCCTAGGCCTTGTTTCTAAGCATTGAAACACCATTTACAATCAGTCCCGTTGCATGTTTGCTTGATGCCACTCTTATTTCATATTGCAATTACCACCTATAATCATCCATATTACTCGTATTTCACTATCTCTTCGCCGAACTAGTGCACCTATACACCTGACAAGTGTATTGGGTGTGTTGGGGACACAAGAGACTTCTTGTATCTTGATTGCAAGATTGCTTGAGAGGGATACCTTTGACCACTTTCTCCCTAAGTTCGACAAACCTTGGGTGATCCACTTAAGGGAAACTTGCTGCTGTTCTACAAACCTCTACACTTGGAGGCCCAACACTGTCTAGAAGAATAGAAGCGTGCGTAGACTTCAAGCTATTTTCTGGTGCCATTGCCGGGGAGGTAAGGTAGAAGGTACTCACATCCTCTGGCTACTAAGCTATCTTCTAGTACTTTTGCTGGTCTGTGAGTGCTCGAAGTTATTTCCTTTAGATTCTGCAATTATATATTTTTGTTTCTTGTTTTTATTTTCACTAGTTAGGCTTAATGGAAAACAACAACAAAATTAGAGAGATTTATAGTATTTATCTTGAGTTAGGACATGACGTGTTTGAAGAGAAAATTAAAAAACCTATGGAACTTTATTTGCATGTTAATAGCAATGTTATTAGTATGAATTCTTTGAACACCATTATTGGTAATGCTATGGAAATGTCTAAGCTTGGGGAAGCTGGTTTTGATGATCATGATATTTTTAGTCCCCCAAGCATGGAGGAGAAATTTTACTTTGATGATACTATGCCTCCAATATATGATGATTACAATAATGAATATGATATTTTCAGTCCACCTAATATTGAGGAGAAAATTAATTATGATTACAATATGGCTCCTATATTTGATGATTATCGTGATGAGAATAATAATGATAGCTATTTTGTTGAATTTGCTCCCACTGTGATTAATAAGATTGACTATGCTTATAGGGAGAGTAATAATTATTTTATGCATGTGGCTCATGATAAGAATGTTTTATGTGATATTTATATTGTTAATTTTATTCATGATGCTACCGAAAGTTATTATGAGAGAGGCAAACATGGTTTTATGTATCTCAACAATATTAAGTTTCCCCTCTTTATGTTGAAAATTTGGAAGTTGCACTTCTTTTTTTTCCTATGCTTGTTGCTTTGTGCTTTCATGACTTGTTTCTTTACAAGATTATTTTTCATAGGAAGTGGGTTAGACTTAAATTTGTTCCATATTTGCATCTTGATGCTCTCTTTTACTTAAATTCATATTTCTTATGTGAGCATCATCGAAATTATAATGCCTATCTTAATGGCTATAAAGAAAGAGCTTTTGGGAGACAACCCATTATATTTTTACTTTCAGTTTGTTTTTGTTTTGTTGAGTCTTGGAAGTTATTGCCTTTGTAATAACCTCTCCTTATCCTTTTGGTTTGGTTTTTTTTGCCAAGAATAACCTCTAATGAGAGGGAAGTAAGATATGGGGGTGTTGCTCTCCTAAAACAGTTTTTTGTGCGTCACTATAAAACATCATGAAAAATCTCAGTACGTTGGATTGAGCTGTAATGTTTTGTTCTTATGACCCAGGTTATTACCCAACTTTTGTTAGTTTTTCACTTTTCGATTTGAGCAATAGAAGATTTTCGAAAAAATCATCTTTACCAAGTGGTCTGTTTTGACAGATTTCTTCCATTATTTGCATTTGCCTCTTAATCGGTTTCTTTTTGAGTTCTCTTGGATCACTCGAGCTTTTAAAAGAAATTGCTATAGTATCTTATGTTTTAATGGATGATTTACTTGTGTTAAAACTAAACCCTAGGACTTATTATCTTGAATACACTAATGTTGCTAATGAAGATGTTGTGAAGTTGTGTATGAATGAGATTTTAAAGTGTAGGGAAGAATAATGTGATGAGATGAAGTATGGACAAAAGATCAAGCTTGGGGATGCCACCCATGTCACCCCAAGAAACATTCAAGAAGTACAAGCTTCAAAGCTTGGAGATGCCCAAGTCATCCCCTTCTTCATCAATAAAAATCTCAGGTTTTCTTCCAAACACTTCATTTTTATTGTTTCATGCACAATTGTATTGTTCTTGGAGCATCTTTGTTTTTAGTTTTATTTTACTTTCTTTGCTGCAATAAGTTGGTTGGATCCCAACACACTTATTTTGGAGAGAGACACACCTCGTTATCCATTGCCTAGAACACTCTAGTTTTCACTCTTATTGTTCTTTGAGTGTTCTGCTTTGGTAGCACTTTGTTTATCTTTAGTTTTCAATTGGTGTTGGAAAAGAGTAGAAAGTTTATAGTGGTACCAAAGGAAGCTTGTTTTGATTGTGACTTAGACTTTATCATGTCATGCTAGATGTTGCTTTGACCATATGCTTAGTAATTATCATTGTTATAAACAATTGAGATTGCTAAATATGCCTTGAAAGAATCGTGTGTTGTTTTAGCATACAAAAGCATAATATTGTGGTATTATCCTTTGATGCTTTATTTGGGTTGACTTGGCGCATGCTCACACGATGTTAAGACTACACCAGTCACCATAGCCTCTATGATCATTTAGTTTTCGACTTGTAATATCACTTTATGCTTTAATTAATAATGTTTTGCCGCTTTCCATGTTATGGCCATTATTGCTCTCTTAGTTGGTCGCTCCTAGTCTTTTGCTAGCCTCCACATGTACCAAGTATGAGTTCCAATCATGCACCCAACTTCAAATAAAACCAAGTTATTCCGAAGAGTCCACCATACCTACCTATTAGCATTACTGCTATTCCAAGTATATTCATGTTTTTATCTACCTTCCAAATTAAACTTGTTATGTGAAAATTCGTGATTAAAGCTCTCACAAACTTGAAGGCACACTTTACTTTCTTGCACTTAATAAACCTGAACCATTGTGCCCATCTATGTTGCGTATATGCTTGCACTTTATAAGTTGTGAATTAGCAGAACCATGTTACGATGGGGAACGCTTTCAACATTGCACATTATTTAGTTGATATCATGTTCTTTTGCTTATAGA
This sequence comes from Avena eriantha, assembly GCA_910589775.1. Taxonomy (NCBI): domain Eukaryota; kingdom Viridiplantae; phylum Streptophyta; class Magnoliopsida; order Poales; family Poaceae; genus Avena; species Avena eriantha. The sequence continues at coordinate 290,172,132 of OU342741.1, forward strand.
TCCCGACGGTATGAAATAAAAGGGGAGCTTGCAATCTCATGGAGTTTGTATATGTGTTAGAGAAATGCCTAGGCGGCTATGAAACTTTTGGAAGCTCTTGATGAAACTTCAATCCCCACTTCCTTCTATGAAGGGCCATTCTTTTTTACTTTTATATTGAGTCTCCATCTTCTATCTTTATGCACCAATTGAGAGAGCATAGTAATCATTATTAGTTTAATGTGCATTGTCCCAAAACTTGTTGATTGATTCATAACTTTGATATTGCTTGTTCTTAAATTATTTGTATCTAGTCACCCTTATGGACTTTGAAGGTGTCCTATGCATTTATGTTTTTCTATACCATGAGGGACAAGCTGAATACCATTCTTATTATGTTTTCTATATGTGAAACAAATAAACGTCTTTCAAAGCATTGTTATTCATGAATCATTTGTTTGTACCTTTTCATGTTAATTACAAAATAGTTGCTATGTACTATTGTTAGAACTATATCTTTCATGCTTATGTTTAGAGTAATTTGATCCCAGATATCAATTCTTTACAAATACCTTGATCAAAATCATGATGATGCATGTCACCTCAAAAAATTATTCTTTTTATCACTTACCTACTAGAGGACAAGCAGGAGTTAAGCTTGGGGATGCTTGATACGTCATAAATGTATCTATAATTTTTGATGCTCCATGCTTGTTTTATATCAACTTTCTTATGTTTTGTTCACACTTTGAGGTATTTTTTATACATTTTCTGGAAATAACCTATTAACAAGATGCCACAGTGCTAGTTGCTTGTTTTATGCTGTTTTTGGTTTTAGAAAAGCTAGGAAAGAAATATTCTCGGAATTTGTAACTACCTCGGTAAACTACGCTCTTAGTTGCATGCCTGGATGAGAGAAAGTGGTTAAAATAGTACGGTGGGGCCCAGGGCCACTCATAGGTAGACCTGTCGGCCATCCTAACCACTTCCAGAACATCAGGACAAGAACGAGCGGCGTAGTCGGCAGGCGAAGGGATCAACTACATACACAAGTGGGTATGTATGCAAGCCACCATACAACAGTTTTCAGAGCCATTCCATCTAAAAGAAATGGAAATATTGCAACGCCATACAGCAAGATCCAAATATCCTAGATAGAGATAATATTTTAGGATAGCTCCTCATACATCAAACATCAGAGTATCAGGCGGAAGCGGAAAACAAGATCCGAGTACGGATAAGAATCAAATCGGCATAAGATGCCACATAAATAAACACATCCCGCCCACAGATCTTGCGGATCCCCGTCCCCGGAATCTCTACACCGAGTGATCGTTGCCAACATCATCTGTCTCCTCCACCCAGTATCCATCTTGCGGGTACACCTGTTCATCTGAATCAAACAATTTATCATGTGAGACCCTAGGGGTACTCAGCAAGTCTTAATGCCTCTAAAGGGGACATATACCTGGGGTGATGAAATTGCAGAAAAAGATAATAACTAACAAGTCTATAGAAACTCATTAACCATCCGCCTAACCAATGATAGACGGATGTCCGTTAATTAGTAACAACAGTTATAATAGTATAATTAACAGATCCATCCTCCTTCTCGCTTACCAACGAGAAAGCGGATGAACAACCCATCTGTTGGCAGTTTTATTAACCATTCCATGAGTGTTGCTCTATTTACTAGTCAGGTATTTAGTCAGATTAAAAGCGGTACTTAGTTATACTTGTCTATGATCGATAAACTGTGCTCCAAGTCGTCCATAACCGCGGACACGGTTTTCAGAAAGATTTACCCTGCAGGGGTGCACAAATAGCAACACACACTCGATCAACCTCGGAAAAACCAACTCAAAACCCAACGAGGCATTCACGACAAAGCGATCACAGGATTCAGAAATATTTTAGGGGGCCACCCCACTAAGCTACCCGCAACGAAGTTGGCCAGCTCCGAAACGGACCCAGGGTTTGCGACGACGGCTGTAAACGACTGGGAACCTGAAAATATGACTGGGCTTGTCGATATCGCAAAAACGTGGCGCGATCCAAAACAGTACAGGTGCTCCATGCACAATATTAAATAAAACAGTAAGCATGGCATAAGTACAGAATAGTAACAAAGCCCCAAACTACTTTGTGGCCCCAAGAAATAGAAATGAATCAAGCTCTGGCTCAGGGGGGTCCATAAGGCCTCCCGGATGTGGATAGTGCGAATAGTCAAGGAACAGGAATCAAGTACTCGGGGTCCTACGGGACACAAGTGAGCATGAAAAACCAAATAGCAGATATTGCTCACCGGTGCCTCTTTCATTAGTTATCCCATTACTACTCAGGTTAAGTTGATTAGGTACCTCGTTATCCATCAGACAATCACATACCCTACACATGATGTTCTACGACTCGCATGGCTCAAACAACTCTTGTAGTAATGGCTCATGGGCTGGAGGAACAAGCTTCGGTGGGGTTTAAAAGTAAAGGCTATGCAGTACTTGGGATTCAATTTAATGCAATCGCGACTCAGTGATGGAAGAATAAGATAGAGGCAATAGGTACTATATGTATGCAAGCATTTGGTAGTGCTTTCCTGGTAGCTCAGTTGTCGCAAGAGATGGATCTGGGTAGAACTCCTGTGATTCCTGATAATTCCCCTGCTCGGCGTCTATTCAAAAAGAACCAAACACACAAGGGATAACATAAATAAAGTGCGCAAGCATATGAATAAATGCGACAAGCAAACAAGCATGCTATGATGAATGATTCACAATTTACATGGTATAACTTAGCATGGCATGGGTGAGGTGTGGGGTACAAGATTAAAACATGCTATTAAGTTTTTGGTCAAGTTTTATTGCCATAAACAGTTCTGATTTTTAATAATGACATGATGCATGCTTCAATTTAGAACATGGAATGCATAGTTAGAACGGCTCGTCGCGCTGATCGATTTAGACATATTATTTATTAAATTTGGAGTTATAAAACTAAAGTTATTAATTAATTAAAAAAATAGGCATTTTATTGTAATTTTAATCATCTTAAAAATTTGAATGGCATATGTGAATTCCCCACATTTTTCTGCTTAAAAACATATATCATTTATATTATTTGGAATTACCAATTTAAAGTTATTAAAAACAGATTTTAAATTCATATTAAAACATTCCTGAAATCATTTTATTTAAACAGATAAACAGCCAGACTTTTTCTACACAGCCACAGCTAGCCCCAGTCACTGACGGGTGGGACCGGGGCTGGCAGGTGGGGACAGTGGCCTCGCGGGTGGGACCGGGACTGCGCGCAGAAACTTTTCTCACCGCGAGTTGAGCTAGCCAAGGGGACTGGCAGGTGGGGACAGTGGCCTCGCGGGTCCACTATGCGCGCGGCCAGCCTGTGGGCGACACGTGGCGGATCCGGGGGACTGCGGTTCGAGGATTACAAAAACCCGGGAGCCTTTTTGCAAAACTGCCACGGGAGGCTGTCTGGTGGGCCTGGGGTACTGCGGGTTGAGGCAAAAAGTGTGTGTGGGGGGGGGGGGTATTTGCAAAGTACCCAACTGGTACTGTTTTTCTTCTCGTTTTTTTATCTGACGAAACTGAAGAACAGACGGTGTGCGACGCGCGGCGTGGTGGTTCGATCCCGCGACCTGGGGCACTCGCGCAGAGAGACGAAGCCACTGCGGCGGCTGGTGGTTGATGTTCAGAAACGCATGCACGGTTAGGTGAGCTTCTATGGCGCGACGACGAGCAAACGCAATCGCGCATAGAGGGCGTTCGTCCCGTGGTTCGGCGAGGCCAGGAAACGACGGCGAGAGTGGGGGTGTCTGGGGGGCACAGGGGCTCACCGCGAGGTGGCCGGCGCAGTCAGATCGGGCCAGGGAGCAGCAGATCGGCGACGGCGCAGACGAACGGCGGAGCTAGGGTTTTGGCGGCGTGCGTCGATGTGCAGCAGGTACAGGCGTCTCCTCCTCGCATCCGTGTACTAGGACGACGCTGATGCACGGCTCGGTCTTCCCCAGCGCCCAAACAACACGCTCGCCTCCTAGTTTTGGTGGCAGAGAGACAGGGCCGACGGTGAGGTTTTCGGGGTGTGAGAGAGAGGGGGTAGCAGGCAGGTGGTGGGGAGGAGAAGGGCGAGGCCCTGGTAGATCTGGGGACGACGCCAAGACAGAGAGGGAGTAGGTAAAGTAGAAGGGAGAGAGGGAGACGCCGTCGGAGGCTCGGGGTCGAAAGGTGGTGTGGTGGCCACCTTTTCTCCCTCACGCTCACGTGCTCGACCGGCTCGGGCAGGGGCGCAGGGGCTGCGGTGTGGTTAGGGCGAGGCCAAGAAGGGCTGGCTCGGGTGTGGGGCTTTGCTGGCAGAGAGAAAGGAGAGAGGAGGGAGAGGCTCGGGTAGCTAGGGTTGGAGGGGTGAGCTCGGGTTAGGGTTTAGGTTAGGGGTTGGGGTAGCTCGCATGGGGATGGTAGAGCAGGTAGGCTCGGCATGGTGAGGGAAAAGGTGGTACGGTGAGGGTTAGAGAGAGGTAGGGGTAGGTTGTGTTAGGGTGTTGGTGAGGGGTGTGACCTAAACAAGATCATGCAAGGTGAGATGGAGGTGAGGAGGGGAAGGGTTAGACTTGGTTAAGCAAAGAGAGAGGGGTTTAAGCTAGAGAGGAAAGAGCTAGGGTTTAAAGACCACATGGAAGGGAGAAAGAATGAGATGGTGAGGAACTAGGTTAAGAGAAAAGGGACTCCACTTGTTTATGCATGCACTAGGGCTCAACATGACAAATATGGTGGTGCCCTAAGAATGGTGGAGTAAAAGAAAAGGGCCCACTTGGCTTAATTCCCAAAGACCCAAGATCCACTCAAAAATCCAAGAGAAACCAAAGAAAAAGGGATGGTGGTGGTTTTGCATGGCCCATGCATGAGTAGTAAAAACCATGTTTAATTTTGTGAAAACAAAATAATAATCATGGCATTTATACACATACATTCCCAAAATATAGAGTAAGGCCAAGCTAAAAGAATTAGAAAGATGTTCCAAGTGGAGTAGATGGAGATGCTCAAATTTGAATATAATTTGGGACATGCTAGTGTGTGTGTTCCACTAGGTGCATAATATCCCCAATAATATTCCAACATGAGCAAATATTCCAATACAATCCATATGGAAGCTAGAAAGAGAGGTGCCACTCACATAGCATGCAAAGGTGGCTCCACATATCAAAAATGTGAAAACAACATGATGCTTGCATGGAAGCATGTGGAGTGGTAAAAAGGATCCATCCCAACCCATATGAGCTAGAGATAAACCCAATAAGATGCAAAGCTCATATTTAGTTGGATGGTGGAATTATAATGTGGTGTCAAGGAAAAGGTGGTGGAGTTGAATAAAAGATATGCCCCCAACTCAACTTGGGCATCAAGCATTTATCAAAAACCAAATACAATATATCAAGAGCCAAATACAATTACTAATGCATATGAGAGAAGAACCAAATGAAAAGGGTTTTATATGATGCTTGAATGCAAGGTGGCATGATGACATGAGCATGATATACTTATGATGCAACAATTGTATGTAGGAAGTAGCAATTATATTACTAGACCATGTAGCATTACATATGTTAGACAGATGGGATGCTACAGAATTGGATGAAACAAAATCCGAAGTTCCTATTTTTCCTAACACGAGACGGAGTACAAAGTAGAGAGGTTGGAGGGCCAGGGGCTGGCCACACCATATGGTGGTGCGGGTCCCTCCCAGGCGCACCAGCAGGGGGTGTGGCTCCCTCGGGCCTCCACCGACCTTGCCCTTTCGCCTATAAAAGCCTCCCGGGACGAAAACCCTAAGCACTAGATCAGAATTCCATAAAAAAGTTCTGCAGCACCGCCGCCACCGAAGAGGAGATTCGGGGGACAGAAGTCTCTGTTCCGGCACCCTGCTGGGATGGGGAAGTTACCCCCGGAGCCATCTCCATTGACTCCACCACCATCTCCATCGCCATTGCTGACTCCCATGACGAGGAGGGAGTAGTTCTCTTTTGAGGCTAACGGCTCTACTGGTAGCTATGTGTTCATCTCTCTCTCTATGCATGGTCTTATGAGATCATGAGCTTTGTCATCTATAGATCTATTCTGCTACTCAAGTGCTTTAATTAATCTCTGCTCATCCCCACGTGTGTGAAGTTGACAGTGTGCACACCATGTGCCACCTTGGCTAAGGTGACATAAATACTTATCATGAGTATAACTTGAGTTGGATGTCTCTATGAGATTGTGGTGTTTGTTGGAACCATCTAGCGCTCAAGGTGATAGTGAGGGGTTATCTAGATGTGGAATGCGAACTTTAAGGTGTGTGCTTATAACCCTACATCGTCCAACCGGAGAGTAGTTCAGGGTAGCATCATGAAGAGAAGATATTTATATGAGAGTGTCCACTAGTGAAAGTATGATCCCTAGGCCTTGTTTCTAATCAGTCTTGTTACATGTTTGCTTGCTGCCACTCTTATTTCAGATTGCAATTACCACTTATAATCATCCATATTACTTGTATTTCACTATCTCTTTGCTGAACTAGTGCACCTATACACCTGGAAAGTGTATTGGGTGTGTTGGGGACACAAGAGTCTTCTTGTATATTGATTGCAAGATTGCTTGAGAGGGATACCTTTGACCACTTCCTCCCTGAGTTCGATAAACCTTGGGTGATCCACTTAAGGGAAAGTTGTTGCTGTTCTACAAATCTCTGCACTTGTAGAACCAACACTGTCTACAAGAATATAAGTGTGCGTAGACATCAACGCTCTGGGGCTACACTATTCACATTTTTCACTAAAGCTACTCTGAGAGCACCAAGAAGAATTTATTTTGACACTCTGACTTGGTGCTCGGGGGCTATAATCATTTGATATATACTAACCCATGTCCTTTTGAGCATCAAGACGCCTTCGACGAAGCTAACTCAATTCTAGGGGGCTACATATGGTTATGTTTCTGTTAAGATAACTTTCAAAGACATTGAAAAATCCGGCTAGCAAAACCCGGAGGCTTGACATTGACTTTGCCTTCGCAGAAATTTCCTGGGCTACACAGATCGCCTAAACATCCGTGACATGAGATGCTCTAAGACGTTAACTTGGTAAGCTCCTAAGTCCATGATTTGTAGGCTCTAAGTAAGAAATTTGGGAGCATTTACGACCGTGGCCCAGTAGCCGTGATTTTTTCCGGCATACATACTATCCCGCATGGATGTTGAAACTAAAGACATTTCTAGATCTTGGAAGAATCACTAACGATTTGTTACAGAGTTCTCCGTCTTGGACTCGTTTGCAGAAGAATATAAGCAACTATCTGGATAGGCTTAGACGGATGGGCATATGATTTGGGAGCTCTCCAAGATTCTTCACAAAACCCGCCTACAAATTGAAGATGACATCATAGTTACACTCAAAGCTAGACGGAGGAACGTGAGGATCTTGAAGAACTCCGGGGGCTATTGTTGTGGATAAACCAAATAGGTATACATACGGAATAGTATCATACCGGCAAGCCTGGGTTGCCCACAGATGGTGGTTAGGTCTATGGCCTAATCGGGCGGCCTAGTAGCTGATAGACAAGATAGAGGTCCAGCATGGATAAAGGAAGACGACGTGGCACCGCCTAAGATGGAATCCGGTGCCTTGGAGGACAAGACAATAGTTATGTGTTAGTCTAGGACTCTGTAACCATATCCCGCTAGGACTCTCCTTGTAACCCTCAGTCTTGGCGCCTTTAAAATCCGGCCTATGAGAGCCTTTAGGACATAAGATAACTTAGACAAAGTGCATAGCACAACTCGCATACAGCAAACTCCAGAATCTCTGTAACTCGGTGTATTGCTATTATAGTGATTTATAGCAGGAGTAGGATCTTGCCGCTATCCTGATATCAGAACCTGGGTAAGTTATGTCATGCCGTCCCAGACTCTCTCCGTCTTAAACCATGTCTCTAAACTCATCGTTGGGAGAGCCCTCTAGTGTATGTGTCAACAAAACCACGACAAGAGTACAAGATGTAGTGGTTTTGAGGGAATGTAAGGTTCCAAACTCATCATCAAGTGGATTATGATCAGGAGTAGGTTAAGTAGAGTGGATCCAAGGCTTGAGTTGGTATCCTCTACCTTGGAACTTCCAAAATAGAAGTGGCTCAGCATTGAGTCTGATAAGGATACATAGATTATTTCTTTAAGTATAGGATCTAAGAAAGTTTGGAAATATAGGTGGATAAGTTCCTAGATCAGGAGGAAGGGTTGGTGATGGTAAGGCACATCACAAGGATGAGTATAGAGTAGGCACAAGGCCTCCGATTAAGGGTGAAGGGATTTTAAGTAGAGTTCCAAGAGGGATCTTGAGAAGGGGTTGAATTCATACCACAACTTGGACTAGATGGTGGATTGTTGGTTGTTATGTTTACTATAGGATGAGCTCCTAGGGTAGCCCATACTAACTCCTAAGTCAAAGAGCAAAACAAGGCAATTCATCTAACAAGCAGATCAAGGAAATTCATCTTAACTATATCAAGACCTACTAATATGGACAACATCAAGCCTAGCTTGAGGTATGGAGAAGTATTTTGAAGGGTTGGAGTGACTACAAAAATACCCCCTATACCTGGTGGATTTGTGGGGTGTCACAAGAGAAAAGTACCTGCAAAAGTTGGATGCACGGCGAATGGACAATCACGGGATCATTTTGTTGCGGAGGCCGATAATATGCCGTGGTACCCATGGTAGCGGCGGATTTTGGTGCCGTGGTAGGTGGCATGCAAGATCGGCGTTTTATGGAGCTGCGCATCGGCGAATGAGGCATTCTGTTTTGCACCGTGCATTGTAATCGACGTGAAAAGTGGGTCTACACTGTAGAAGAGTCAAACATGTACATTTGCTTGTTCACGCTCATCTCGCTGATAGGTGGGTACCACTACCGGTGAGTTGTTTCACGGGTCTCTATTTATAGAGCGCCCATAGTACGCATGCTTATCGTTGAGATCCACCCACTGCGCCATCTCCTCCAAACTGACACATCAATAATATCTCGTATGTGAAGGACACATGATGAATCCGACCAATAGCAAACGCGATCGCTGTGGCGGGATCGTACATTATCGTCATGGAAGCTTGATTTATGATTGTCAAATTTGTTTGATTATATAATTTGGGATATAATTTATATATGTAGTTTGGTTGATTTCTTCAAATAAATACCAGATAAGCATCCCAGACTTCCATGTGTATAATAACCACTAATAAGGGCCTAATGAGCAAGTGTTGGACCACAATTTTACAATAAGGCACACTTGCTCAATAGTCCCATGAAATTATCTATATAAATCAGGAACCCTAGCCCCAACTACTCACCCCTCACGCTGCCGCCCCACTCCCCACTCCTAGGCCGCAAGTCCGATATCTCCACTCCCCTTCCCGGATTAGCCAAACTCTACACTTTTCCACTCGACCTGCCCACCCCTCATGCTCTCTCAGCCAACCATTCCCCTACGCTACTACTAGCCAAACTCTAGACTTTTCCACTCAATCTGCCTCCCACCCGCGTCCTAGGTATGTTGGTGAACCTTTTTGCACATCGCGTTTCTACCTGTTCCGTTGAGTTTTGGTTCTTTCTCCATTTTCTCTGGATATGCTATTTGTTTTGAATAACTCTTATCTGTACTATAGATCCGCGTCGTTAGTGATTCAACATACGTGTGAGGATCATGGCGAGTTACCAGATCTACGGTGATGGCATCAACCTATGGAACTGGAGGATGGCGCTCGAAGATCCTGCACCGAATCACGATGTAGATATTAGCAGAATAGAGATATGCTCAATATAGAGAAGACTCGAGTCTTCTCCTATTTAGTATTTTTTTTAGTATTTTTAGATTATTTGGATGGGGGTGCTGAATAGAGAGGAGCTCAATATGCTTCCTTCTCTAAAAACAAAGTATCATCAGCACCCCTTAATCCAAATAAAAAGCCATAGAAGTGGTTGAAGTGTACTTTAATGAGTTTTATGTTGTAATAAAATATAATTTTGGATATTTTGTTGTATACCTAGTATGATCGGAATGTAATGGATAAATAAATTGATTGGGCTTAATTATAATTAAAAGTTGTGTCGCTGAAAAGTCTACCAAGCACGGCGAAGTAGTTTTACTATTTCTTGGCATGTATTGGCCGCCATGTTTCTTATAATGTGGTATATCCTCCGACATGCCGTGGAAGTACTAGTTTGGCGGATCATGTTGTGCCGCACCAAAAATGCTGCCTACGTAGTTATCGTTGGCGGCTTTTTTTTTGCGCGCATGCGCAAGCGCGGCGACTAAGGTTGTGCCTCGGCGTCTATAAGCGCTAGCGCCCGAGATCCGTGTTGTAGTGAGTTTTCAAGAATACTAGAAGAATACCCCACGTGTTGCAGCGGGCATCTTTTAAGAACTTCTATTGTATAAATAAAATAGTATACTATGCATTAAACATGAAGCTTTCTATAAAATTATTCAGTATGTATTTTATAAACATAGACTAGATGCTAAATTTAATTGATAAAAAACTATTGTATATTAGATGGATATAAATTGGTGATGTGGACAATTAGATGATGTGACATGGATAACTTACGTGTAAATAAACATTGCTATAATAATGTTAGTGGGATGACAGTAGATGATGTGGATGGTTTGCATGCAGAGATAGACTAATATTAATTGCAGTTAGTGGGGTTTTGCTTTATAAGAAAGTATAGATAAGAGTCCCTTGGAACTTCTATTGAGATGGAAAGTCAAAGATTTTATAGAGGTTAGAAGTTCTATCTTGAAAACATAAGGAGATGATATCATATAGATCTCCATAATTTTGTCAATAAAAGCTAAGGAAATATTTATTGTTTCAAGGCATCTTGGATCTGGTTTTGGAAACGTTAGGACATTTGAGAATATGGAAAATAAGCTAAGGCATACCTTTTATTAGATACCTTTTGTCAACTGAGGGTAGGGAAGAGAAGTATCGTACTACTACATAGTTAGATCCATAAGCACAAACAAGTGAACAACCACTTCACCACTAAGAAAGAAAAGTATTTGTCCCCCCTAATTTTTGCATTTGGAAAACTAATCCAGGTAACTGAAAATGGTAACTGAAAATGGGGAGTTACATTTCCAAGAAAATAGACAGTTCTTCCACGACCAGTGCATGAAATTGATGTCTGTAAGCATCCTAGGAAATCTTCTCACTACATTTTGTGCCAATGTCCTACACTAGTACATAACTAAGACTTAGAGCTGGTTCCCTACCATTGTCCTGAGCCGGTTTGGCCATCTAGCTCTACCCCATAGTCTCTAATAAGAGGAGAATAACCAGCTCTAAAATTGTGCAGCCCTCAGCCGGCTGAAAAATAGAAACCGCCTCTTAAGATTTTCACACCTCAACCGGCTAATAAGTACAACCGGCTCTAAAAGTTGTTAGGTGAATAAAAAAAATCCTTGGGCAGGGTTGTCCATCATTTTACACATGAGACAATCCAAGATGATGAACAGACACATGATTCCAATAACTATACATTTACAAACACAGGTTAGACAATACTTTTTATATTACACTCTTTTCATTCTAAGACACGCTACAACTAGAACTTTGAAGACAACGAAAAATTTTATGAACAATGATGTCAACGCACTTCTATTCTTGTAGACAGTTGTTGGGCCTCCAAGTGCAAAGGTTTGCAGAACAGCAACAAGTTTTCCCTTAAGTGGATCACCCAAGGTTTATCGAACTCAGGGAGGAAGTGGTCAAAGGTATTCCCTCTCAAGCAACCCTGCAATCAAGATACAAGAAGTCTCTTGTGTCCCCAACACACCCAATACACTTGTCAGGTGTATAGGTGTACTAGTTCGGTGAAGAGATAGTGAAATACAAGTGGAAGAAAATAGCTTGATGGCATGGAAGAGACTAAAGGCAAACTGAAATAAAGAAGGAAGCAAGAAAACATGTAACAGATCTAATAGCAAACGGTGTATCAATGCTTAGAAACAAGGCCTAGGGATCATACTTTCACTAGTGAACACTCTCATATAAATATATCATATTCATGATACTACTCTTAACTACTCTCCGGTTGGACACTCTAATAAATGGTAGGGATATAACAGCACACCTCAAAGTAAGCCTTTCCCATCTAGATAACCCCACAGTGTCACCTTGAGCTCTAGATGAGTCCAACAAACGCCACAATTTCATAGAGAGATCCAACTCCAAATATAACTCATCACAAGTATTTGTAATCTCTAGCCTAAGTGCCACCATGGTGTGGACGCTGTCACTTGCACACACATGGGGAGAGCAGAGATCTATTAAAGCACTTGAGTAGCAAGGTAGATCTATAGATTACAAGCTCATGATCTCAATATGATCATGCATAGAGAGAGACATGAACACATAGCTACCGGTAGAACCCTTAGCCTCGAGAGAGAACTACTCCCTCTTCATCATGGGAATCAGCAATGGTGATGGAGATGGTGGTGGAGATCGATGGAGATGGCTCCAGGGGCACTTCCATGTCCCGGCAGGGTGCCAGAACAGAGACTTTCTGTCCCCCAAATCTCCCCTTCGGTGGCGGCTGCACTGCGGAACTTTTCGTGGCTTGAGGCTTGACTATTTAGGGTTTTGGTATCAAGAGGCTCTGATAGGCGAAGGAGGCAAGGTCGGTGGAGTGCCAGGGGGCCCACACCACCTGGTGGCGCGGTCAGGGCTAGCTCGCGCCACCATATGGTGTGGCCAGGCCCTGGCCCTCCTCCGTCTCTGCTTCTGGCTCCGTGAGTCTTCCGGTAAAATAGGAATTTTGGCTTTTGTCCCGTCCAATTCCGAGAATATTGATTTTCTGACTTTCCTGGAACCAAAAACAGTAGAAAACAGGCAACTGACACTGTGGCTCTTGTTAATAGGTTAGTCCAATAAATCATATGAAAAATACTCCAAAGTTGGAACAGAACACAAGAAAGTGGATAAACCAAGCATGGAACATGAAAAATTATAGATACATTGGCAATGTATCAACATCCCCAAGCTTAACTCCTGCTCGTCCTCGAGTAGGTAAGTGATAAAAAGAAAGAATAATTTTTGAGGTGACATGCACCATCAAAGAGTTGATCAAAGTATTTGTAAAATATTCAAAGATGGGATCATAGTACTTCAATCATAACATGAAAGACAAAGTTCTAGCAATAAGACAAAGAAACTATGTTGCAACATGAAAAGGCACAACCAAAAAATTCATGAATAACAATGCTTTGCAAGACGTTTGTTTGTTTCACATAAATAAAACATATCATAATAGTATTCAACTTGTCCCTCAATAGAGTAGCAAATATAAATGCATAGGACACCTTCAAAGTTCATAAGAGTGACTAGATACAAATAGTTTAAAACAAGCAATATCAAGTTATGCATCAATCAACTAGTCTTGGGACAATGCACATAGAACTAAGAATGGCCACTATGCTCTCAAAGTAGGTGCATAAAGATAGAAGGTGGAGACTCAATATAATGGTGGAAGAAAATCCTTTTGTAAAAGCAAGTAGGGATTCAAGTCTCATAAAGAGCTTCCAAAAATTATGGTACTTATAGCTTTCAGCTCTCATTGCCCCTATCATAAGCATCTTGAAGTGATTAAGGTTAAAGTGAACAAATTATGGTGTACATGCTTGATGAAGTATAAGTCAGAAATCTCATGTCCCTTGTATAGGAGGGCCGCTCCTCATGCTACTCAAGTTTAGTCACCGGTAAGTTCTTATCATCGTAAGTACATGTGTATCATAGAACCGCCAACGGGGTACCCCTTGCATGATGATACGGAAGAATCCCCATATCAAAATGACAAGGCAAGCAGACAACGAGCATCTCAGCATTCTTCTTATTTACCATGGGAATATGGTGCTTTTTTCTCTCTTTCCTCTTTTCATAGTATCTCTTTTTTTATTTTCTCTTTTTCTCAAGATAGGACTCTTTTTTATAAGAAGAATGCTTCATAGACAACTCATTATGGTTACGCTGCAGGTTTCCACCATGTCATAGTCATTATTATTAATTGTAGTGGGAGCAAATTCAACAAAATAGCTATCATTATGATTCTCATCACCATAATCATCAAATATAGGAGGCATATTGTAATCATAATTAATTTTATCCTCAATAGTAGGTGGACTGAAAATATCATATTCATCACTGTAATCATCATATATTGGAGGTTTGGTATCATCATAAGCAATATAATAGCTATCTTCCAAAGTTGGGGAACTAAAAAGATCATTTTCATAAAAACTAGGTTCCCCAAGCTTAGACTTTACCATAGCATTAGCAATAATGGTGTTCAAAGAATTCATACTAATAACATTGCTATTAGCACGCAAATAAAGTTCCATGGGTTTTTTAATTTTCTCTTCAAACACTTCATATCCTAACTCAAGATAAATACTATAAAGCTCTCTAATTTTGTTGTTGTTTTCCATTAAGCCGAACTAGTGAAAACAAGAAACAAAAAGACAAAATTGCAGAATCTAAAGGAAATAACTTCGAGCACTCACACCGGAGGATGTGAGTACCTTTTACGTTACCTCCCCGGCAACGGTGCCAGAAATAGGCGTTTGCCGTGGGAGGTTCTTCTTCTTTAATCCTCCGGTGTGAATACCTTTTACCTTTCCTCCCCGGCAATGGTGCCAGAAAATAGCTTGATGTCTACGCACTTCTATTCTTGTAGACAGTTGTTGGGCCTCCAAGTGCAGAGGTTTGTAGAATAGTAGCAAGTTTTCCCTTAAGTGGATCACCCAAGGTGTATCCAACTTAGGGAGGAAGTGGTCAAAGGTATTCCCTCTCAAGCAACCCTGCAATCAAGAGACAAGAAGTCTCTTGTGTCCCCATCACACCCAATACACTTGTCAGGTGTATAGGTGCACTAGTTCGGCAAAGAGATAGTGAAATACAAGTGGTAAGGATAATTATAAGTGGTAATGGTGATAGAAAATAGCTTGATGGCGTGGAAGAGACTAAGGCAAACTGAAATATAGACGGAACCAAGCAAACATTTAACAGATCTAATAGAAAATGGTGTATCAATGCTTAGAAACAAGGCCTGGGGATCATACTTTCACTAGTGAACACTCTCATATAAATATATCATCTTCATGATACTACTCTTAACTACTCTCCGGTTGGACACTCTAATCGATGGTAGAGCTATAACAGCACACCTCAAAGTAAGCCTTTCCCATCTAGATAACCCCACACTGTCACCTTGAGCTCTAGATGAGTCCAACAAACACCACAATTTCATAGAGAGATTCAACTCCAAATATAACTCATAACAAGTATTTGTAATCTCTAGCCTAAGTGCCACCATGGTGTGCACGCTATCACTTTCACACACATGGGGAGAGCAGATATCTATTAAAGCACTTGAGTAGCAAGGTAGATCTATAGATTACAAGCTCATGATCTCAATATGATCATGCATAGAGAGAGAGAGAGATAAACACATAGCTACCGGTAGAACCCTTAGCCTCGAGAGAGAACTACTCCCTCTTCATCATGGGAATCAGCAATGGTGATGGAGATGGTGGTGGAGATCGATGGAGATGGCTCCGGGGGCACTTCCCCATCCTGGCAGGGTGCCGGAACAGAGACTTTCTGTCCCCCGAATCTCCCCTTTGGTGGCGGCGGCGCTGCGGAACTTTTCGTGGCTAGAGGCTTGACTATTTAGGGTTTTGGTATCAAGAGGATCTTATAGGCGAAGGAGGCAAGGTCGGTGGAGTGCCAGGGGGCCCACACCACCTGGTGACGCGGCCAGGGCTAGCCTGCGCCACCATATGGTGTGGCCAGGCCCTGGCCCTCCTCCGTCTGTGCTTCTGGCTCCGTGAGTCTTCCGGTAAAATAGGAACTTTGGCTTTGTCTCGTCCAATTCCGAGAATATTGATTTTCTGACTTTCCTGGAACCAAAAAACAGCAGAAAACAGGCAACTGGTACTGTGGCTCTTGTTAATAGGTTAGTCCAAGAAATCATATGAAAAGTACTCCAAAGTTGGAACAAAACACAAGAAAGTGGATAAAACCAAGCATGGAACATCAAAAATTATAGATACATTTGCAATGTATCAAACAACAAGATGGACCAATAAAGATTCTTCTAAGACAACAATTTTTTCCAAGATCCACTGCAGACTAAGAACCTTTGCTCCGATGCTGATGTTGGGGCCTAGCCATGGTCACCAGCTGTAGTTGCTCCTCCCGCTCCATAATCTTATCATGATTGTTCCCAAACTGCTACGAAAAAGGTAGTGAGGCAAATAGTTAGGTAGTCAAGTACCGATATAATAGGAGATAAAATTAATAACTCTATGGATGCAATCAAAGATGAACACTTATCCAACAAAACATGTACAGTTACGGACTTGCAAAGCTCACCACGTTAGAAAGCATAAGTGGTACATTTCAAGCCATGTATTTTGCCAAACCAGAGACAACGCCCAACTGGCCAACTGAGGCCTACGGGAATACTAGACCATAGAAGCGCGCGGTTGCCGCGCCTGTCCTTATCAAAAAATAATAACTCCCCTCCATTTCGAATGAAGTTCCATATAAATATACATATATTCATGTATCTAGAGAAATTAGAGACACTTATTTTTGAATTGGAGGAAGTAGAAAGTAATTGAGAATAACTGGATGTTACAAATAATGGGCAACTAAAAAGGTCCACGTAGATTTCAGATTTTTCCCAAATGTCAAAGTCCATATTTGTGGCAGCCCACATGTGTTAGGGCCCATGTTTGGGGCAGCTCTCATGGGAGTGGAGTGAGAGCTAAAGTTTAGTCCTACATGGAAAGTTGGAAGAGAGTTACACCAACTTATAAGGTGGAGTGTTGCACTAATTTGTAAGTGAGTAACAATAAGAGAGCTACACGCACGCTCCTCCGATGATGCCGCCGCCGCTCGCATGCATGCACCGCCCATATTGTCAAGACGCGTGCTCGCGCGCCATGCGTTGCGGGAATCTCGTTGAGCCGAGCTTTATTTTTGTTACTCAGAAAAACTTGTGAGGTTTTGACAGACATATTAACGGTCAGCCTATTCGGGTTGCTCCTGGATCGTGGGCTATTGTAACCGATCCGAGCATGTGCGATGTGGACTCGGCCCACGTTCCCCTCCATTAGGGTTTCCTGAGCCGCTCTATATAAAGTCATGTGCGGCTACTGCCACAAATACCTACCGAACCAATCTAGCGTTTTCCCAACCTCTCTGCTTGCACCTCCACCGTAGTCTACTCCATCCCGCGCACCGGCATGCACCTGCGGAAGGGAGAGCAGGTCTCCGGAGCCACTCGCCTTTGCGATCCTATACGGGAGAGGGTGAATAAGGTTTTTGGGAAGGGCCCCACGCGACTTCTCAAGTTCGTCATCACGGCTTGTTGATACGTTGCAAACGTATCCATAATTTTTTATGTTCCATGCTTGGTTTTATATACTTTCTTATGTTTTGTCCACACTTTGGAGTAATTTTCATAGACTTTCTTGGACTAACCTATTAACAAGATGCCAAAGTGCCAGCTGCCTGTTTTCTGCTGTTTTTGGTTCCAGGAAGTCAAAAAATGAATATTCTCGGAATTGGATGGGACAAAAGCCAAAGTTACTATTTTCCCGGAAGACTCACGGACCCAGAAGGAGAGTCGTAGAGGGGCCATAGGGTGGCCACACCACCCCTAGGCGCGGGTCCACCTAGGCCGCACCAGGGCATGGTGTGGGCCCCCTAGCTGGCCACCGACCTTGCCTGTTTCGCCTATAAGAGCCTCCCGATACCAAAACACTAGATCATCAATCAGAAATTCACGAAAAGTTCTGCAGCACCGCCGCCACCAAACGGGAGATTTGGGGGATAGAAAGTCTCTGTTCTGGCACCCTGCTGAGACAGGGAAGTGCCCTCGGAGCCATCTCCATCGATCTCCACCACCATCTCCATCACCGTTGCTGATTCCCATGACGAGGAGGGAGTAGTTCTATCTCGAGGCTAAGGGTTCTACCGATAGCTATGTGTTCATCTCTCTCTCTATGCGTGATCGAGAGCTTTGTAATCAAGTAGATCTACCTTGCTACTGAAGTGCTTTAATAGATCTCTGCTCTCCCCATGTGTGTTAAAGTGACAGCGTGCTCACCATGGTGGCACTTAGGCTAGAGATTACAAATACTTGTTATGAGTTATATTTGGATTTGGATGTCTCTATGAAATGGTGGTGTTTGTTGGACCCATCTAGTGCTCAAGGTGACAGTGTGGGGTTATCTAGATGCGCAAAGATGAACTTTGAGGTGTGCTGTTATAGCCCTACCATCGATTAGAGTGTCCAACCGGAGAGTAGTTAAGAGTAGTATCATAAAGAGAAGATATTTATATGAGAGTGTTCACTAGTGAAAGTATGATCCCTAGGCCTTGTTTCTAAGCATTGATACACCATTTGCTACTAGATCTATTACATGTTTGCTTGCTTCCATCTTTATTTCAGTTTTCCTTTAGTCTTTTCCATGCCATCAAGTTATTTTCTATCACCGTTACCACTTATAAATATCCATACCACTTGTATTTCACTATCTCTTCGCTAAACTAGTGCACCTATACACCTGACAAGTGTATTGGGTGTGTTGGGGACACAAGAGACTTCTTGTATCTTGATTGCAGGGTTGCTTGAGAGGGGATACCTTTGACCACTTCCTCCCTGAGTTCGATAAACCTTGGGTAATCCACTTAAGGGAAAACTTTCTACTATTCTACAAACCTCTGCACTTGGAGGCCCAACAACTGACTACAAGAATAGAAATGCGTAGACATCAAGCTATTTTCTGGCGCCGTTGCCGGGGAGATAAGGTAAAAGGTATTCACATCGAAGGATTAAAGAAGAAGAACCTCCCACGGCAAACGCCTATTTTCCGGTGTGAGTGCTCGAAGTTATTTCCTTTAGATTATGCAATTTTGTCTTTTTGTTTCTTGTTTTCACTAGTTAGGCTTAATGGAAAACAACAAAAAAATTAGAGAGCTTTATAGTATTTATCTTGAGTTAGGACATGAAGTGTTTCAAGAGAAAATTAAAAAACCTATGGAACTTTATTTGCATGCTAATATCAATGTTTTTAGTATGAATTCTTTGGACACCATTATTGCTAATGCTATGGAAAAGTCTAAGCTTGGGGAAGCTAGTTTTTATGAAAATGATCTTTTTAGTTCCCTAGCTTTGGAAGATGGCTATTCTATTGCTTATGATGATACCAAACCTCCAATATATGATGATTACAATGATGAATATGATATTTTCAGTCCACCTACTATTGAGGAGGAAATTAATTATGACTACAATATGCCTCCTATATTTGATGATTATGGTGATGAGAATAATAATGATATCAATTTTGTTGAATTTGCTCCCACTACAATTAATAAGAATGACTATTCCTATGTGGAGAGTAATAATTATTATATGCATGTGGCTCATGATAAGAATGTTTCTTGTGATAGTTATATTTTTACTTTTATTCATGAGGCTACTGAAAGTTATTATGAGAGAGGGAAACATGGTTTTATGTGTCTCAATAATATTAAATTTCCCCTCTTTATGTTGAAAATTTTGAAGTTGCATTTGTTTTGCTTTCCTATGCTTGTTGCTTTGTGCTTTGATGACTTGTTTCTTTATAATATTCCTATGAACAGGAAGTGGGTGAGACTTAAATGTGTTTCGAATTTGCTTCTTGATGTTCTCTTTTACTTCAATTCATATTTCTTATGTGAGCATCTTCTCAAACTATCAAGCCTAACGTAAAGGCGTTAAAGAAAAGTACTTATTGGGAGATAACCCAAAAGTTTTAGATGAGTCTTGGAAGTTATTACCTCTGTAATAACCACTCCTTATCCTTTTTATTTGCTTTTTGTGCCAAGAGTAACCTCTAATGAGAGAGAAGTAATGATTGGGAAAGTTGCTGTCCCGAAACAGATTTTTGTGCTTCACTGTAAAAATTCGTGCGAGAGCTCCTTATGTCAGATTGAGCTGAAAGTTTTTGTGCTTCTGCCCCAGGTTGTTATATAACTTTCGTTAGATGAACACTTGTTGATTTGAGCAACATAAGGTCTTGGAAAAAAATCGTCTTTACCTGCTTGTTTGTTTTGACAGATTTCTGTCATTTTCTACATTTGCTTCTTGTTGGTTCATTTTTGAGTTCTTTTGGGAAATTGAGCTTTTTGAGGGAAGTGATACAGTAGCTTGTGTTTTTATGGAAGTTTTATTGGTTTTGGAACTGAACCTAAAGAATTATTATCTTGAGTGCACTAATGTTGCTAATAAAGATTGTGTGAAGTTTTGTATGAAGGAAAAATTTCAGGTGTATGGAAGGAATGATTAATGAGATGAAGGATGGACTAAAGCTCAAGCTTGGGGATGCTACGCATGTCACTCCAAGAAATATCCAAGAAGTACAAGCTTCCAAGCTTGGGGATGCCCAAGGCACCCCCTCTTCATCAATAAAAATCCCAGGTTTCTTCCAAACGCTTCATTTTTATTGTTTCGTGCACAGTTGTGTTGTTCTTGGAGCGTCTTCTTTTTCGTTTTCGTTTTGGTTTTTAGTTTTCTTGGTTTGCTTAGTTTGCTGAATAAATTGGTTGGACCCCCCCTTTCATACATTGGTTTTCAAATAGTTTGGTTTTGTTTGGAAAAGAGTAGGAAAGTTCATGCTTAAGTGGTAAAGAGAGCTTGTTTTTGACTGTGGCCTATTCTTTGTCATGCCATGCTTGATATTGTTTTGGCTTTATGCTTAGTATTCTTTGCTGTAGCATGACTTGTTATAAACAATTGAGATTGCTTAATGTGTCTTGGATGAATCATTCGTTGTTTTAGCATATTAAAGCATAGTATTTTGGTATTCTCCTTTGATGCTTTATTTGGGTTGACTTGGCACATACTCACACCATGTTATGACTATCCAAAGTCACCATAGACTTTATGATCCTTTAGTTTTCAACTTGTAGTATCACTTTATGCTTTGATCAATGATGTTTTGTCGCTCTGCATGATTATGGCCATTATTGCTCTTTTAGTTTGTCGCTCCTAGTCTTTTGATAGCCTCCACAAGAAAGTATGAGTTCCACTCATGCATCCAACTCTCTAAACCAAGTTATTTCAAAGAGTCCACCATACCTACCTACTAGCTTATGCTATTCCAAGTATATTCATGCTTTTGTTTACCTTCCGAATTAAACTTGTTATGAGAAAACTAGTGATTAAAGCTCTCACGAACTTGATGGCACACTTTACTTTTCTTGCCGTTAATAAACTAGAACCATTGTGTCGTCTATGTTGTATATGCTTGCACTTATTTGTTGGGAATTAGCAGAACCATGCTTTCATGGGGAACGCTTTCAACATTGCACTTGGTACTTGTACCTAGTTGATATCATGCTCTTTTGTATATGGATGTCGTCGGTGTGAAATGAAAGGGGAGCTTGTAAGTCCATGGAGTTATGTATATGTGTTAGAGAAACGCCTAGGCCGCTGGTCTAATCCATGCTAACATGGTGGAAACCTGCAGCGTAACCATAATGAGTTGTCTATGAAGCATTCTTCTTATAAAAAAAGAGTCCTATCTTGAGAAAAAAGAGAAAAGAAAAAAAGAGATACTATGAAAAGAGGAAAGAGAGAAAAAATCACCATATTCCCATGGTAAATAAGAAGAATGCTGAGATTCTCGTTGTCTACTTGCCTTGTCATTTTGATATGGGGATTCTTCCGTATCATCGGGAAAGGGGTACCTCGTTGGCAGTTCTCAATGATACACATGTACTTACGATGACAAGAACTTACCGGTGACTAAACTTGAGTAGCATGAGGAGCGGCCCTCATATACAAGGGACATGAGATTTCTAACTTATACTCCGTCAAGAATGTACACCATAGTTTGTTCACTTTAACCTTAATCACTTCAAGATGCTTATGATAGGGGCAATGAGAGCTGAAAGCTATAAGTACCATAATTTTGGAAGATCTTTATGAAACTTGAATCCCTACTTCCTTCTATAAAGGCCTTTCTTCCACTTATACATATTGAGTCTCCACCTTCTACCTTTATGCACTTACTTTGAGAGCATAGTGGCCATTCTTAGTTCTATGTGCATTGTCCCAAGACTTGTTGATTGATGCATAGCTTTAATATTGCTTGTTTTAAACTTTTTGTATCTAGTCACTCTTATGAACTTTGAAGGTGTCCTATGCTTTTATGTTTGCTACTCTATGAGGGACAAGCTGAATACTATTATGTTATGTTTTCTTTATGTGAAACAAACAAACGTCTTGCAAAGCATTGTTATTCATGAATCTATTGTTTGTGCCTTTTCATGTTGCATCATAGTTTCTTTGTCTTATTGCTAGAACTTTGTCTTTCATGTTATGATTGAAGTATTATGATCCCAGCTTTGAATGTTTTACAAATACTTTGATCAAGTTTATGATGGTGCATGTCACCTAAAAAATTATTATTTCTTTTTATCACTTACCTACGCGAGGACGAGCATGAGTTAAACTTGGGGATGTTGATACGTTGCAAACGTATCCATAACTTTTGATGTTCCATGCTTGGTTTTATATACTTTCTTATGTTTTGTCCACACTTTGGAGTACTTTTCATAGACTTTCTTGGACTAATCTATTAACAAGATGCCACAGTGTCAGCTGCCTGTTTTCTGCTGTTTTTGGTTCCAAGAAGTCAGAAAATCAATATTTTCGGAATTGGATGGGACAAAAGCCAAAGTTACTATTTTCCCAGGAGACTCACGGAGCCAGAAGGAGAGTCGGAGAGGGGCCATACGGTGGACACACCACCCCTGGGCGCGGGTCCACCTAGGCCGTGCCAGGGCATGGTGTGGGCCCCCTGGCTGGCCATCGACCTTGCCTCTTTCGCCTATAAGAGACTCCCGATACCAAAACCCTAGATCATCAATTAGAAATCCACGAAAAGTTCCGCAGCACCGCCGCCACCGAAGGGGAGAGACGGGGGACAGAAAGTCTCTGTTCTGGCACCCTGCCGAGACGGGGAAGTGCCCCTAGAGCCATCTCCATCGATCTCCACCACCATCTCCATCACCGTTGCTGATTCCCATGATGAGGAGGGAGTAGTTCTCTCTCGAGGCTAAGGGTTCTACGGATAGCTATGTGTTCATCTCTCTCTCTATGCGTGATCATATTGTGATCATGAGCTTTGTAATCAAGTAGATCTACCTGGCTACTCAAGTGCTTTAATAGATCTCTACTCTCCCCATGGGTGTGAAAGTGACAGCGTGCTCACCATGGTGGCACTTAGGCTAGAGATTACAAATACTTGTGATGAGTTATATTTGGAGTTGGATGTCTCTATGAAATTGTGGTGTTTGTTGGACCCATCTAGTGCTCAAGGTGACAGTGTGGGGTTATCTAGATGCGCAAAGATGAACTTTGAGGTGTGCTATTATAGCCCTACCATCGATTAGAGTGTCCAACCGGAGAGTAGTTAAGAGTAGTATCATAAAGAGATGATATTTATATGAGAGTGTTCACTAGTGAAAGTATGATCCCTAGGCCTTGTTTCTAAGCATTGATTCACCGTTTGCTAATAGATGTATTACATGTTTGCTTGCTTCCATCTTTATTTCAGATTGCCTTTAGTCTTTTCCATGCCATTAAGTTATTTTCTATCACCATTACCACTTATAAATATCCATACCACATGTATTTCACTATCTTTTCGCCGAACTAGTGCACCTATACACCTGACAAGTGTATTGGGTGTGTTGGGGACACAAGAGACTTCTTGTATCTTGATTGCAGGGTTGTTTGAGAGGGGATACCTTTGACCACTTCCTCCCTGAGTTCGATAAACCTTGGGTAATCCACTTAAGGGAAAACTTGCTGCTGTTCTACAAACCTCTGCACTTGGAAGCCCAACAACTGTCTACAAGAATAGAAGTGCGTAGACATCACTCGTCTTCCTAGGAAATCTCCTGGTCCGCAATGTTAGCTTTGCGACAATCAAATAACAAAGAAAGAAAACAAAATCACAGCAAGGGGGACACAGATTTAACCTGGAAAACCCTCTCCAACAAAGAGAGGGAAAAACCACGGGCACCAGCCAGTGAATCTTCACTATAATGGGGAGTTTTTACACAACGCCGAGGATTTCACAGATGCAACTTATCCCAGCCGGCGGCTTACAAGAGGTATATATAACGGTGGTAACCTTGGTCATCAATGATCCGCATTGGCCCAATCCTCCGACGACGGGCCTCGCTCCACTCCGTCAGAAGTTGGCCTTTAGTTTGTAGAATTTGGATCAACATATAACAAACTCCACCTTGAGACAAATTCCTTCTTCTAGCATCAAGAGTAATCATCTCCTTGAACAAACAAAGAAAACGCTTTCGGCGCCAATAGCCACTTGGGCTAAGTAGTGATACCAACTAAGCTTGAGCATAGCTCAAACTTAGCAACAGGAACATGCTTTGTCATCCTATTAGTAGGGTTATCATGAGTGCTTATCTTGCATACCTTTAGTGTACCTTGTGCAACAACATCACGAACATAATGGTACTTGATATCAATTTTCTTTGTTCTCTCATGGAACAACTGATCCTTAGTAAGGTAAATAGCACTTTGACTGTCACAGAACAGGTTAATGCAAGAATCATCCGGACAAAGCTCAGCATACAAACATTTCAACCAAACAGACTCTTTGCAAGATTTAGCAACAACCATATATTCTGCTTCGGTTGTAGATAAAGCAACAACTAGTTGCATCATTGCCTTCCAACTCACGGCACATCCACCTACCATGAACACATAGCCTACGAGTCCCTCACCAGTCTTGCCAAACTTCAAGCAAGCGTTGGATGTGCCACGAAGGTACCTGAAAATCCACTGAACAACTTTCCAATGTTCTTTACCAGGATTAGCCATGTAACGACTCACCAAACTCATAGCATATGATAAATCAGGGCGAGAACAAACCATGGCATACATGAAGGAACCAACAACACTAGAATAAGGAACTCGAGACATGTACTCAGTATGTTCATCGGAACTAGGACATTGCAATGCTGACAATTTAAAGTGGGGAGAAATAGGAGTGCTAACAGACTTTGCATCATGCATATTAAAACATTGAAGAACTTCCTCAATGTAACTTTGCTGACCAAGAAATGCCAACCTAGATTTTCTATCCCGTTTAATTTCCATACCTAGGATTTTCTTAGCAGCACCAAAATTTTTCATCTCAAATTCACTACCTGGGTGTGCCTTCAAAGTAGTGATTTCTTTCATGCTCTTGGCAGCAATTAACATATCATCAATATATAATAGCAAGTAAATAGGCGATCCATTAACAAACTTTATTTAAATACAACTATCAAACTGAGATCTCTTAAAATCTTGTGAGATCATAAATGAATCAAACCTTTTATACCACTGTCTTGGAGATTGCTTCAAACCATAAAGCGATCTCTTCAATTTGCACACAAAATCCTCTTTTCCAGAAACTATGAACCCTTCAGGTTGGTCCATGTAAATCTCCTCCTCCAGTTCACCATGCAGAAAAGAAGTCTTTACATCTAGCTGCTCAAGCTCAAGATAATGCATAGAAACAATACCAAAGAAAGCACGAATAGAACTATGCTTCACAACCAGAGAGAAAACATCATTATAATCAATACCTGGAATCTGGCTGAAACCTTTTGCTACTAACCTTTCCTTAAACCTTGGAGGCTCATTAGGAGACAAACCTTCCTTTTTTCTTGTATATCCACTTACATTAGACATCCTTCTTCTGTTTAGGAAAGCGCACAACTTCCCATGTGCCATTCCTATCAAGCGATTGCATCTCTTATTGCATAGCTAAAATCCACTTCTCGTCGTCAACAGATGCAACAGCCTCATTGTATGTAGCAGGTTCAGTATCATGCTCCACATGTTCAGCACAACTCAAAGCATAATGATCAAGATTTCACTCTTCAATTAAACGGCGAGGTGGAACTATGTTACGCCTCGGTCTATCTGCATCAATAGATTCCTGTGGCTGCTGCAAAATAATAGGTGAGTGCTGAACATCATCATCATCATTATTTTCCTCATGATTATCATCAATGGCAGCATTATTATCAACAGTTTTCTATAGGTGCTCCACCTGCACACTAACTCCCTCCTCTCCAATAGCAACATGAGAGAGATCTGATGGCAAGCTGTCATGATACAAAACGGGTTCATTGAAAACTTTTCAACATTCCTACTCAACAAAATCTTTTTAGTTTCAGGATTCCATAGTTTATATGCCTTAACTCCTGAACCATAACCAAGGAGCATGCGCTTAACAGCTTTAGGCTCTAACTTTCCATTATCAACGTGAGCATAAGCAGTGCAACCAAAAACTTTCAACTGTGAATAATCAGTAGGCGAACCTGACCGTACCTCAATGCGAGTTTTCTTCTCAAGTGGAATAGAAGGTGACCTATTGATGAGGTAGCACGCTCTGTTGGCTACTTCAGTCCAGAAACGTCTATGCATACCTGCATTGGACAACATACAACGAGCCCTCGAGATGATGGTTTTGTTCATGCACTCAGCCACGCCATTCTGCTGAGGAGTGTAAGGGATGGTGTGGTGCCTATCATACCATCATTACTGCAAAACTCCTCAAACTCATTAGAATAGAATTCCATACCATTGTCAGTACATAGTACCTTAACCTTCTTTTCAGCTTTCTTTTCTACCATAACTTTCCACTTCTTAAAAGCATCAAAAACATTAGATTTATGTTTCAAAAAATATGGCCACACTTCTTGAGTAGTCATCAATAATAGTAAGCATGTAATTAGCACCACCAATAGAAGTCTTACGGGAAGGTCCCCATACATCAGCATGCACATAATCTAATATGGCTTTGGTGGTATGAACAGAAGCATTGAATTTAACTCTTTTATGCTTACCAAAAACGCAGTGTTCACAGAACTCAAACTTACCCAAGTTGCAACCATCAATCAGGTCTCTCTTAACCAACTATGCCATGCCATGTTCGCTCATATGCCCAGGACGCATATGCCACATATTTGTTTTACCACAACCATCAGAAATTTGAGTGTATATATTTATATATTTACTTAATAAGGAAGAAGTATGAAACATTTGAAAAAAATTCAAAATTTTTCAAGATGAAGTGGAAAATCATTGTAACAAGAAAATGAAAGAGTTTATGATTTGATTATCAAGGAAGATATTTGAGTTACATGTTTAGCAAAAAACCTAAAATTTGAGGAATTGTTCCATGATTTGTGTTTCCCGATAAACCATAGGAGTATGGAATATTCGAGAGATGAAATCAAATCATGTTTGACATGGTAAGATCAAAGGTGTCATTTATAAAAATGCCATTATGTTTTAAGGATTGAAGCTTTAGAGAGTACCGATTTTACAATGAAAAGAGCACCATCGTGATCCGTGGAAATGACACCATATAAGTTATGATTTAGGATAAAACCTGAATTATCTTTTCTTAAATTTTTGTATTCTATGCATAAGTAAAATGTTTACAACCAAAGTCGGATAAGCACGTCTTTGTAGGTTATCCCAAATAATATTTTGGGAATTTCTCCATAACACTGAGGACAAAAGAGTTTGTCGCTTGGAACATCAAGTTTCTTGAGAAGGAATTTTTCGTGAAAAGTTAAGTGGGCGGGACAATAGAACTTTGATAAGCGCAGCACCGGAAAGTGTCCCAGAGGCGGCTAAAATTCTCACGGCTCCCATGATTACAAAGGTTGTGATCTCAAAGATTAGAGTTCCTATTGAACCGTGTGGGTCGGTAAGAATCAAATAGTGTGATTTGATAAGAAAGTCGTTATTGTTTTGACAATGATGAACCGGCTACATGCAAAGAAGCGATGATGGGCCCTGACTCCATAAAATGACTAGAAGTCATAGAATCCATGATAGTATCCATACACGAGAAATCAAGTTTCTGAACATGGAAGACCCTCCGGAAAGGCGTGAAGCATATCGGTCGTGTTTGGATCTATAAAGAAATATACATGGATGTTTAACATCTTTGAAATAGTCGACATGTCGGAAAGAAGTTTACGACAATGTTCAAGGAGTTAACTATGAAAAGATTTGATCTTTCATCGCGATATTTAGTCTTAACGGATTAATGTAGCAACCACTACATATAATTTAATGTATGGTAGTTGAACAAACAAAACAATGTTCTTTTAATAGAATGGTTACGTAGGACGTGTACAAGACACGATCCGAAGGGTGCTAAAAGGGCATGCAAACTTCAATAGTTGAAGTAAGCATAGCGGAGTTGGAATCTTCACCATGATGAAACTGTTAAAAGAGTTTAAATTCATTGGAGATGATGAAGATGCTTGCATTTGCAAGAAATTAAGTGGGAGCACTAAGACAAATGTCCAATACATTATGCAGAGTACATATAGTTGATTTAAAATGATATATCTTTTATTGAGACAAGTTAAGAATTTCATTAAAATAAGATTTCGATGAAAGACTTGGGCAAACCCGGAATATTTGGCATCAATATCTATATGGATATATTGAGGCGCTAATATGGTTGTGCCAGACATACATATATGAGATATTGAAAGGGTTTAGTATAGAAACAACAAGAAAGGTTCTTGCTGCATGGAAAGGATTGTATCAAGACTCAAGTGTTTCAACACTTGGTGAGTAGAATCACATGAAGATTTTGATCGATTATACCATGATATGTATATATCCAGAATGTCCTATGCTCTAAATGTTATGAGCACATACCAGAATGATTCATAAGATGATCATTGGACAATAGTAAAGATATTCTTATAAGCTTTGGAAGAACTAATAATATATCATGTATAAGTGACAAATAGTTAAAGGTGGTCAATTGTAAAGTGCTACATTGATACTAGTTTTGTCACAAGATACAAATTAAATTTATCTCAATTTAGACTATGGGTGGCACAATGTAATGGAAAGGATGTTCCAAGATGGATTTGGATAAGTTCCAAAGTTGAAACATTGTGACGGATACTACAACAAAACGCTAAGTATATGACTGCTATAGTAGCAGCAAAGGAGGGCATTTGTGTTAAAAAGTTTGCTATCAAACTAGGTGTGGTTCAAAGTGGGCTAATACTATGAAGATATATTGTATGACAATAATATCAACATATTTTAACCCGAACGAACTAAAGGTCTCACCAAAGGACCAAATTTATACAATGCCATCTCATTTGAGAATGAGAGATGCGTAGAGACGCAAAGACATGCAAATACACACGGACCTGAAAGTGCCAAATTCGGAGATTATGTTAACCACTAGAAAAACACGTATATTCAACACCTAGGTGTTGTATATACAAGTTTACAAAGTAGATTATTGACTCTAGTGCAAGTGGGAGACTGAAGGGAATATGCCCGAGAGGCTATAATAAAGTGGTCATTATCTTATTCCTTGTTTATCATAAATGTTTATTTTTTATGCTATAAGCTTATTAATTGGAAATGTTAATACATGTGTGTTTAATAAACAAAATTCAAAGTTCCTAGTGCTACCTCTCATATAAACTAGCTTGTTGATTAACAAGATGATCAAGGTTTCCTGATAATGGACATTGGATGTTGTTAATAACAAGGTCACAATATTGGTGGAATGATGTGATGAACATTCATCCGAAGAATAGCATTACGATCAAAGTCATTATGTTTATATTGCTATAACATAATACGAAGCAATCTTAGTCCTTAGACCATGAGATCATGTTAATTGCTAACGCCGGAGAGTATCTTGATAACATCAAACTTCACACCGTAACAATGTGACTATAAAGATGGGTTGAGTGATACGAAGGTGTTATGTTGAGGCTCATGGATCAAGAGTGGGATTTGTCTGTCCTGATAACGGATAGACATACTCTGGGCCCTCTCGGTGATATCACATTGAAATAGCTTGCAAGCAAGTGATGTGATCACTAGAATGTTATATCACGGGAATGAGAAAAGAGCGCATGTAGGTAATGAGATCAAACTAGGTATTTGGATACCGATGATCGAATCTCGTACATGTAATATATCACGAGCAAAGGGAATTAGTTATGACATTAATGGTTCTCACGATCACAGAAGTCATCATTGAATGTGTAGGAGTCAGTATGGATCTCCAGGTCCCGCTTCTGATTATTGATCTGAGACGGGTCTCGATCATGTCTGCATTATTCGCGAACCGTAGGATGACAGACTTATGGGATACTGACACAATTTGGAGCAAATATGTTTCAGATAAAGATTTAAGAAAGCGCTGGAATTATTTCAATAGACACCGAAACTGTTTCGGGTGAAATTGCTGAAATTGGTTCTGCATGTAATATTGAAATGTTGCAGGGGGGTTTATGTGAATGTTTGTTAATTAAAGTAATTAACAAAATTCTGAATAAAATTAATAAAAGAGTTTTATTAAATGAGAGAGCATTAAATTTGGAGAAATTTAATGCATTTAAAGTGGATACTTTAAAAGAGAATGTGAAGGGGCATTTTAATGTGGAGGGGGTTACCACCACATGAATGGGGGAGGTGAAGGGACACCCTCCCTCCTCCTATAAAAGGCCCCCCTCTCACTCCTTCTTCCTCACACCTCCTCGTGAAGGATCTCTCTACCCCTCTAGTATTTTTTTCCCATGGTCTCGGATTAGCGAGATACATGTTCCCGGTGGCTTTATCTGGAAAGGAGTTGCTGCTTCCACTAATTTGCTGGAGCGAGGGACGGAGGTTGTCGGGGTACCGGATCTGTGTGCGATCACGGATGCACCGCTGCTTTGTGGTGCTGGACTTGGTGGTGCTGGACTTGCTGGAGCTGGATCTGATGGACGTGCTGGAGCCGGACCTACTGGACTTCATCACGATCTTGAGATCGGCAAGTGTACGACTACATCATCCATGAGTTTTGTCTCGTTAACAAAGCTTTGTTGTCTTCGAGGCTAAGTTCTCCATGGATGTATATCCACCCATTGCTTGTATCTAGTCGATAGATCTTGGCGTATAGTTCCCATCGTAGGAATGTTTTTGTATTCTATGATGCGAACCCCAACACTTTGTTTCTTCGGGGTTGGTCCTGTAGGGTTCATGGTTTGGTAATGTGGCGCCAGGGATCAAGTAAATTTGATGCTCAATACCAAGCAATGAAGGCAATCCTGCGGGTACATCTTCTGGAAACACATCGCCAAAGTCCTGCAAAATAGTAGATACACCAAGTGAAATAGGGGTCATATTGTTAGAAACCAATACCTTGCCCTTATACATGAGCACAAGTGGCATGCCTATAGGATCCTCACGAAACTCACGCATATCTTCCTTGGTGGCTAATATTACTAGACTAGGCACTCTCTCACTTTTCATTATATCACTCTTTTTGGGATCTATTACATCATGTACAGCTGCAACACTCTCTCGTCTATATACAGGTGCTTCTTTCAAATTTACTTCTATCTTTTGATGACACTCATTCACAATCTGTTGTGGTGTCAGTGGTTACAAATTAATTTTCTTGACCTTGAACTCCAAGTGATATGTATTGGCACGGCCATTATGTTACACATGGCGATCATAAAGCCAAGGCCGACCCAATAGTAGATGGCAAACAGTCATAGGAACCACATCAAAGTCAATAGAATCCTTATATGGCCCTATCTCAAAATTCACACATACCATATGGTTTACCTTCATCTCACCATTGTCACTCAACCATTGTATGTAGTATGGCTTAGGATGAGGTAAATAAGTCCAATTCAATTGGGCACATAACTCCTTACTTGCAAGATTTCTGCAGCTACCTCCATCAATAATTACCTTGCAAGCTTTGTTAGGGCCAACGAGTGCTTTGGTTTGGAACAAGTTGCAGCGCTAAGAGTCACCAATAGGCTGCACACTAAGTGTACGTGGAGAGACCACTATAGTAGGTGCATGCTGAGGGAAGGCATCCATACCCTCCTCGCTGTCATATCCATCATCGCCATGAGTATCAACATCATCTGCATTCTCATACTCTCTTGTAGTGTCTCGACCTCCACAAGTATGGCACTCTACATCGCGAGTACGCACAAATGATATATTGGAACCCCAAGCTAGCAGCAGGAGCAGCCGGAGCAGCGGGATTCCTAGCATTGGAACCATAAGAAGACATGGGAGCAGACTTGGCCGATGGTGAAGGGTTGCTAGCAGCCACTGCAGGTGGCGCTGTAGACCTTGCCGCAAAACGACCAGTAGACGGAAACCTCGCACGTGACTTAGCCTCTTCAGCTAACTGTGATTCGGCCTCTCTAGCATGGTGCAATAGCTCATTCATAGTCTCATACTTGTGATGACGAATAATGCTCTTGATTGGTAACTTCAAATTGTTGAGGAATCGTTGCATGGTCATCTCAAGGGACTCACATACTCTAGCATGCTGCATAAGCATCTCCATCTCCATGTAGTACTAATCAACTAACATGGTTCCTTGCCTCAATTGTGTCAACTTATCAAAAAGCGATCGCAATTAGTTGGTTTGTACGAAACGAGCCTTCATAATTTGCTTCATCTCACGCCAATCCATCATAGGAAGTTCATTGTCCTCCCTTCTATTTTGCACAATAGCATCCCACCAGCGCAAAGCATATCCATCAAATTCTGACGCTGCAAACTTGACCTTCTTATCTTCTAGATAGTCAAACAGACTCCAGGGCTTCTCAATCTTCAACTCCCATGTGAGGTAATCTTCAGGATCAAGTGAACCATCAAATTTGGGAATTGATAATTTTACCTTGCCCAAAATATCATCAGTAGCTTGGTTCTGAACGCGTTGATCACGCCCAATAGGAGCAAAACCACAACCATAAGCAGGCACAGGTATAGGGGGATTGGCACGTCCCGTGCGAAAATGTGGGCCAGCATCAGCCGCACTACCCTCATCATAGTCATCAAAAGCATCATCATGTTGGTGTTCCTGCCATTGTTGTTAATGCCTCAATGGAACGTTGCAAAGTGGCGACATTGACATTAATTGTTGTCACTTGTGTTTGAATAGAGTGACTGCGCCAATATTCTAATCCAATGTCATTTGCATATCCTGGATATTATTTTCAACGGCATTGGTTGAGTGTGTAAACACACGCGTCAAGTGGGACTTCAACGCCTCATATTCGCGCCAATTAACAAGTTCCTCATCCTTCTTTTTCTGCGACACAATATCATCATCACTAGAAGACATTATTAGTAGGTTAGTGCAAAAATCAAAATCTTTTTGGTGGAAACTCTCACAACTAACAAGAAAGGAGATCTTACCCTTCCAAAGTCAATAGAGATGCTTTACCAAAACGAAATCAAAGACTGTTGCACTGATGTGATGAAGTGAATATCGAGGGTATAGAGAACGATCACAAGGCACACAGGTTATTTAAGATGGAGTTGTAGGTATGGTATCCGAACTACACTGCAAACAAGTCCTAGTGCTGATCGTATAAAAACCCAAGAAACACACACATTGGAGATAAACGTGGCAAAGCAACTGATGAAAAGGAATATTGCAATGCACAAGAGAGGCGCTAGTAAAAGCTCAAAGTAAACAGGCATAAGATTACTTAATCTACAAGTGCTACGATTAACTAGGCCTCCAATAATGCACACTTTGATATCTCTTTTTGTCATGCTTGTAGCTCTTTTCTCTTTTTTATACTGATTCTTTTTTCTTTTTTCTTTTTTTTTAATTTCTCAACTATATAAATCAATGCAAACGAGTGCAGCAACTTATAACAAAACTGGACTGGATAGTCCGGTTGATGTGCGCCGGATACTCCGGCCGGGCCAGATAGTCCAGTCTGTTTTGGCCAGATACTCAGGTTTTGCCTGTCGAATTTTCTTCACTTCGAAACCCTAATGATCAGCCTGTCGGAGCAAAGCAACTAGTCTCGTGAGTACGTTCCTAGGCACAGATGTTGTGGATAGGTTGTGTCTATGGTATGCAACAAAGGTACGCTATGTGGACTCGGACAAACGATGAAAACTTGCGGAAAACGGTGATGGTGGACACGATGGAAAACAAGATCAAACCCTAAACCTAGACAAAAACGAAAACTACACTCCTACAAGGAAAACTTGCAGATAGGATCTATGAGAAGATACAATCAGCAACTAAAACTCAAAAATGATGCAATCTAGGCTTCGGCAAATCTTTTTGTAAGGCTTTTTTGTATAGGACTAAACACACAAACTAATCTATGGATGGATTTGTTGATGCTCACTGAGTAAGTGAGGAAATCTGATACCAAGATGATATGTGGTGGCCTGATCTTCTCAGCAAGCACTTGTCGATGATGATAATGGTGGATAGATAAATAGCCTATAGCTATGAACTCTCCCGCTCAAACCCTGATGCCAATGCAATAGCTCTCGAACCCTATGGGATATTCACAACACCACGCTCTTGCGAACGCAGCCGTCGACCACGAATGGTAGGTTGCAATCTACTAGTTCGCAATGGAACAATAGATCACACTCAACTGCAGTAGTATAATTCGATCACAGGGTAATTCCAGAGGTTCTTTGAAAGAAACAACTCCAAAATAGTTTAAACATGGTCTCAACCCTAACTAGAGGTCATCCGAGGGCTTATAAGGGTGGCTGGGGTGGCCAGAAACCGAAACTAAACACAAACGACACAAACTGATACAAGCCGACTCGGACCAGATTCGGTCGATGGCCGGACAGTCCGGTGGAAATCAGCCGGACAGTCCGGTCAGGCCGGACACTCTGGGTGGAGTGTGCCGGACAGTCTAGTCTGGCCAGAAACTTCGGAGTTTCTGGTTGGTGTCCGGGTGGTGTCCGATCTAGTGTACTAATTGTCCGGGCCAAATCTTCTCTCTGGCAGGCAGGACACTCCGGGGTGTATTGGCCGGACACTCAGGTCTTGGTAGCTCCTTTGGCCTTCGTCTTGATTATCTTATCTTGCACCTTCCTCCTGCTCCTCCCTCGCGCATCCTTGGGCGATCATCATGCTGGGCTCCTCTTGTAGCCCTTCTCCTCCTCGCGCCATGCTTGTCTCTCCAACGATCCTTATCCTACATAAATTCATAGACTTAGGTAGTATAAAATTATCGTCAACTAAAGTACCAGATTCGTTTAGGAGAAAATTCACCTGTTGTTCGAGTATCTTAGTACGAGCTCTTGTAATGGGTCCAATTCTAATCTCATTGAACTGATCCTTCTCTGCAACAGTTGGAGCATCTTCAGTAGGTGTAATTGTAGGGATGTCCTCATCAATGACACTACGGTGTTTCCCATAATGATTGTCCGCCACCATGAAGGTAAGTCGCGTGGCCTTGCCTCCTCTCCAATATTTTTATGAATGTAGTTATCTTCACATTAGTACCCTGTGTAGATATGCAATGCCACTCCGTTTAGGGCCAACAATTGAAGGTTATCATCTAGGCAGTTGCCCTAGTCGCTGTGATTCAGTCATGGATGTTCCTGATCTAGAGAAGAGCAGCTGCTAGGACTAACAAGTTGGCAGTGAAATATGGTCTCCTGATGCAGCACGACAGAGAAATGATGGCAAATTTGAACTACATCTACAACAACAACGGTGTGGAGGCTATCGACATGCTCCGGATGAGAAGATCCCCATTTAACCATCTTGTGGAGACCTTCAGGTCAAGGGTTTTGCTTAAGGACATCATCAACACCTCTAGCTAGGACATAACCAGAGATTCCGGGTGATTCACAGCACATGGAGGAGATCAACTGAGACAATTTCTGGTATTTCCATCAAGTCTTGTATGATGTTAGAGAACTCAGAGAAGAGATGATCAAGGCACCATCCGGTCAACCCCCCACCCCCTCCTAAAGATACAATGCAGTGGTTGATGGCTATGAAATATAGTCATTTACATCCACATTTAAACTGGATATTATTCATATTTTTGATGAAATATCTCTTTAAACCCTGCCACTAATGCCTTATGATCAAAGGGGTATGTAATCCTTTCTTTCTATTTTCCCTACCTAGATAATGGCGTTTGATGATGGGAATCACAACATTAAAGTGAAAGATACGAGATTTACAACAACCCAAAGAAACCAGGGGTCGTGAAGTGGAGACATAAGCTTTAACGACCAACTATACAACGGGAATAAAATTCCGGCTGTGTAGTTCCGATCGTATAGTTGCCATTGACACCGCTTGGTCAAATAGAACAACTTTCATGAAGGTACCCCTGTTTAAAGAGGTTTTGGGCGACAAGAAACGGTGACCCCCGTAGAACCCCAGAAACCTGCATCCACAACACCGAAGAGCCGCCGGAGGAATAGACTTAGATCTAATCTCCAAACCCTTCTCCACCACCATAGCCGTATTCCACCACTTGTAACAGTAGATTCCAGCTTCGATTGGCGACATTGTAAGAATATTTTCTATCAATCTCATGATTTCCATTGCAATGTTTATGATTGCTGATTTCATCTCTATGCGTAAGTAATTCTCTTTGGGCTAAGGGCTTCAGCCTAGCCATGTAGCTTTTGTGCATATTATTTATCATAGATGGGATCATGTATTAGTTTGTATTACATGATGATTATTGTATCCGCTCTTGCCTCAATCCAAGGACTTGTCAGGTACCCAAGACCCCGAGGATTGAGCCAGGTATAGGGAGTATGAGTAATGACTAATCTGAGGTTGGGAACCCCAGTGACAAAAGCGGTAGTACAACTGTATGTGAGGGATTTACTTGGGATTAATGGTGACATCACTATGCATATCATTAGTTCTCTTTCTACTATGGAGGAGACTAGTATGTTATTGCTATAAGTGGTTGCGGAGGCAATAACAATTATGGATGCACTTCTCACATATAATTATCTTGCTCTAACAATTACATGCATACTTTATTATTATCTTTTATTACCATCAGATGTTTTGCATAGCTACAGGTGAATCCAAAAGCCCTAGGCCCTCTCTCTCCACCACCGACAACAACAAAAGATAGCAAACTCTTGGTCTGATAAAACACAAAAAGAAATCTAAAACTCCCGAAGGTCTGTTAATGTAACTTCACTACGCTTTCTGCTTCCCGAGGATTCGATAACCTAGGTCAACTAGGGAAAAAGAGCTATACTACATCCGTAATCCGAATTGAAGCTATCAGTGGTCGATGGTTCCCCTTTTTCAAGGTGAGCAACTCTATCATGTTCTTTCTTGGATGATTGTATTAGATAGCCGGCTAACATTCTTGTAATGCCAGGATTATATTGGAGCAACTGAAGGTACTCATGTGATGGCATGAGTGCCCAGAGCTAAACATGCTGCATATAAGGGGAGGAAGCACTACCCCAGCCAGAATGTGCTTGCCGTTGTTGATTTTGACATGAAGTTCACATATGTGCTTGCTGGATTGGAAGGATCTGCCCATGATGCCACGATGCAGACTGACAACCTTACCAGACCTGATGGCCTCAAGCTCCCTAACGGCAAATTCTACCTAGCAGATGTCGGGTATGCTTGCCAGCCTGGAATTCTTCCACCCTTCAGATGAACAAGGTACCATCTCAATGAGTTCTCTGCTAGAAACTATCCAAAGACTCCGGAAGAACTTTCCAATCTGAGGCACGCTAGCCTTAGAGTCACGGTTGAGAGGGTTTTCGCTGCTCTGAATAACAGGTTTAAGATCCTTGATCAGAAGCCTTTCCACTCTTTCCCCACCCAAGTTAAGGTTGTTCTTGCATATTGCATTTTTCAGAACTAGATCATGCGATTTGGTGCTAATGAATACTTCCTGACTAAGGAAGATGTTTTTCCTGACGACAATGACACTATGGTGTTTCCCATAATGATTGTGCTTCTTGGAAGAACAAGAGAAAACATCGGGTGCTCGAGATGTGGGTGACAAGAGGAAACTATAGGATCTGAAGAAGAAGAAGGTTTGCTAATGTAGTGTTGCCCTTGTGTTCCATGAACAATGTAACGCCCCTAGTTCTACTAATAGTAATCAGGGTTGATTGTGCATTCATTAGCATCATCTAGTATGCTAAAAATATGAAATAAAATAAAGAATCACAAAACCCTAAACCCTAGTTTCCTTACTCCTCTCAAACACATTCAAAATAGTTTGAATTTCAATAAAACTACAAAAGAAGTGGATCCCAAATGGACTAAAATGGCCCCACAACATTTCCCTAGTTTTACAAAAGCCTCTGGTATCTTGAAAATACTCAAAATAGAAAATGAATTGAAAATACAAAAGAGAATAGAAAAACAGAAAAAGAAAAAAGGATTTTACAGAAAAATAGATCCAGATTCACAGCAGGCCAGCCCATCTCTCCTTTTCTCTCTCTGCTGCCCAGTAGCTGCAAGCTCTGCCGACGGCCACCGTCGCGCATGCTGCTACAGTGTTTGTTTCTGTAAAGACCCAAACCTGGCTTGGTTTGAATCCCTGGATCGAATAGCTAGCACCCACAGTTTAAGATGTAATATCAAGATACAAAGGTCATATTACATCGCATGATCCAGAATATGAATACTTTATGACATACTCATAGCCATAGGCTATCTTATTACGAAGCAGCAGAATACAAGTAAAGCATGGAGTCCTTCATCTTCATGTGCCACAGGCAAACATGTTGGGTGTAGACTCATAACCTCTATCATCAATCCACACTCATCAATAGAATAACCTGCAACATGATAGGTTGCAGCCACAAAAGGGTCAATACTTTGAATGTATTGGCAAGTGTCACTAGTTTGTGAATATAAGTTGGACTATCACTACATGCATATTTGGCTAAGTAGAGCTTAGGCTTATTTGCAGAAAGCAACATGGTTTTATCCTATCTTTGCAAATTAATTTTCATCTTTCAATAACTTTCTGAACTCCTTGGCAAACTCCAAGTTCTTCTAATCCCTTGTTGACACCATCAAGTTTTACTTTGAGAAATTAGAATGTCAAGATCTTCCATAGCTTCGGGCCTTAGTTGCTAAGAGTTGTCCATAACCGGGGACACGGCTAAGTACTTAGAATTTAATCTTCTGCAGAAGTTGTACACTTTACCCACAAGACACAATCTCGTCTTGACGCCACCAGTGGCCGCTAGATTAGTACTCACCAAGATGGAGTACTGGCAGATCGAGAATGTGACAAAGTCTTTCCATAGAAGTCCTCCCAATACATAATGCCAGCACATCTACCAGGCACCAATGCAAGGATAAACCTCCAATGCATAATTCAAGTTAACCTGAAGAGGTACCAATGCATGGGTCTCCCACTATGTAATTGACTAGGCCAGAGCCCATTTGGCATGTGGCTGTACACGAAAGCCACTGTACGAGAAACATGTTCAATCTCTAAGTTCCTAGGTGGTATTCTCCTACTGCACACACGAAAGACATAGCCATAGACATGGTTCCCTTTGTTGCCACCTTATTCTCAACCGAGTATCCACATTCCACCCAGGTGATTCATTGAGTACTTGTTTTATTATATAAAACATATATTTTTCCAAGACGTCATATAATCAAAATATGGTATATTCCACCCTTAATCTATAGGAGGGCTAAGCATACTACAACTACAGTGTTTCCACTAAGGAAGATATAAAGGATATCCTAAATAGGACATAGCATCGCATAGTATCATAGTAATCCTATCATGCATACTACAAAAATCCACTAAGTGTAATGAAAATAGTAGGACATAGATGATAGTGTCACTTGCCTTAGTAGTTGGTGGTGTTGGTACACTCTCTGCAGTAACACACTTGGCAATCCACACAATCTATCAAACAAAACAACCAAGACAAAACATGCACAAGATCAATACTAATGGCAATACAAAAATCATGCAAAATATGCAAGCATGCAAGATGGAAATTTTTACTGTACAAATTGTTATAACAAGGTTTTGAACAATACTAAGTGTTTTCTGAACAATTTATAATTGTAAGATTACAAATGCAACCATTTGTGAAATTGTAACAATTAGCAATAATTTCTAGCATTTAGAAAGGCTATACTCACTAAATAATTTCCATGCTACTAGGTATAGTCAACCAAATTTATATTTTGGTCTTACTGGACAGAGGGTTCAATTTGAAATCCATAGCAAAAAGATTCACCCAAAAATAATTTACAAAACAATTTTTATAGTTATAATACTCCTGAAAAGTTTCTGCCTAAAACTTCTATTTTACAGAAGTTAAATGGTGAAATAAGGCCTCAGCAGTGAAGCTCTCATTTTGCTGAATCCATAGACACCAAATTTGCATTTTTCTGATTTGTGGATCAAAAGTTATTGAATTTCTAAGTTTAATACAAATTCTGCATATTTTCTAATTTAAACAGACACTCAGGCCTACGTGGCGTGTTCTTATTGGCTCGTACCGGTTCAGGCGGATCGATCATCGTGGGCCGTTGGATTATAAGTGGCAACGGGCGATCCAGATTAGCCCGTACCGCTTTGGCTAAGGATCTAATCCTGGCCGCTGGCGATAAATCGGACGGCGCTCAGCGTGTCAACCACAGACTGGCGGCGCTGGCGACTGCGTGTGGTGGCGGCGTGTCGGGAGGGTGCTTCTCCGATGGTCCTAGCAGGGTAGGGTGCATGGAATTTTACCAGCGATCGCCACGGTCGAGGTGGTCTCAGGGATGGTCGCCGTCGATGAAGGGGCGCTCAGATTCACCGGGGATTCCTCACCGGAGTACCTACCGACGGTGGAGCTCACATCTCCGAGACGGTGGAGTCGCCCTGGAGATCGAGCAGGGAAAACAAGGCATCAAGGAGGTGCGTCAGGTCGTGTAGAAGATGGCTGTGGCCAAAAGAGGGCAGCAGGAACCTATGACTCACCGGAACTCGTCGGAGAACCGCGGCGGCAGAAAAGCTCCGGTGATGACCGTGGCGACGACGTAGGCACAGTAAAAAGGCATGGGCATTGTCAGTAGGCGCGCCAGAGCATGGCGAGGCTAACAAGACAAAGGAGAGGGTGCGGGGCAGTGAGTTCTCGCCGGAATCCTCGCCGGAGCTCGTCGGTGGCCGCGGTGGTTCGAGCTTGATTCCGAGCAGCCTAGTGGCTCCAGGGTTGTGGGGTTTGAGGGAAAACGGAGAGGAGGGGGTGGCGGTTAAGAGGGCAGGGGTCGGAGTGGAGATTAATTGCGCAAACGCACGAATTTGAGCCGATTTGGAAACGGCAGAGGGAGGAAGAGGGGTTGTTCGTCGCGGTGGAAGAAGGTGAGGTGGAGGGTGACGTGGAGTGGGGTCGCGGTGTCAGTGAGAGGGGGTGAAGGGGGGAACGGTGAGAAACAGAGTGGGAAAGGGGAGTGCCGGGTGAGCTTATTGGGCTAGGGTTGTGGGCCGACTGCTGCTGCTGTTTTTTTATTCCTTCAGTTTTTCTTTTTTTTTCTGTTTTCTTAAATAACTTTTGATTTAATGATCCAATTTGAATCAAACAAATTTCTAAAATTTTGTAAAACTCAAATTAGGTTTTTAGGGCATTATAGAACACATTTAATTTCCAACTCAAATTTTTCTAACCAAATTTATGCACTTTGGATTTAATAGCTAATATTGCCTTTCTTAATTCTATACTCAAATAATTCATATCTTTTATCCATGGATCCAAATTGGATGAAACCAATCTCTATTGTTTTATTATTTTGTCCTTTATATTTTTAGCCCTCATAGGAGTTCTTTTGTTTAATATAAATATGGAGTATGTCCATAGTATTGTGTTGTTCTTAGTGTTAACTAATAATTAGAGTTTAAGGGTTTGAGATATTTTTCACTTCTCTTAGGTTTTTAAAATGCAACCAAGTCAAGATGCTCATGCATGCTTCATGATTTGGGATTTTAAAACATGCACACCACTTCACAAACAAAAATCTTTTTGTTTGGCTTGGGTTTTGGAGGCATTATATTAAATGTTCCAAAAGTTTTTTGTTCCTTCTAAAATTTCAAAGAACTTGGTTCTTCATTTTGTTTAAAATTTTCACATTTCAAAATTTGGAAAATTTTGGGATGTGACAGTTTCCTAGCGGCGCCGCCTCTATAAGGTCCACCTCGGTCTCCCGCATCTAGCGCGCCCGCTCTCGAAGCCCAGCGCCACCTCCTACGTCGAGTCTGAGCTCGACCTGGGAGCTTCTCTAGCGATGAGGCCAGCACGACGTCATGCTAGCGTCATAACCCTTTTTATTTTGTTTTAATGAATTCTGTAATTGTTTTATTAAATGAAAATGCTGACAGGTGGGCCCTGTCTATCAAGGTTTTTTTCATTTTGGAAATAATTTCTAAAATTATTAAACTTCTGACAAGTGGGTCCAGGTTGGAAAAATATTTTAAATTTTCCAAAATGTTAATTGTTTAAATAATGATTTAAAAATGAATTAAGATTGGGAAAAATCATAACTAATTCATTTTAAGTTAGAAAAATACAAATAATATTTCAAAATGTTCAAAAAAATGAGATCTACACAATAGACTAATACTCATGCATTTTTAAGCAACTTAAATGACAAGTTTAATTAGAAGAACAAACTAACCCCTCTCATATGCATCCGGGGTATCTCTGAATTAGGGTTTGCACCCCTCGGACCTTGCTTAAATTGCCACACATGCCTTAGGGTTAAATTTCAACTCTATTTAACTTATCATATCATCATCCTTGCTTGAGCATTGCATCGAGGCCATGTGTTGACTGTTGCTTCCCGACGAGGGCTTAACTTATCAATGCCCATTGTTATGGACTTGGGTTTTGGAGAAGGAGGGAGCGCTGGAGACATCTATCGGCTAGCAAACAACCACACAGGGGACTCGAAGATTTACCCAGGTTCAGGCCTCGTAGAGGTCCCTACTCCTGCTTGTCTGCTCATGGAATTATTGAAGGAATCGAGGATTATAATGGTGCACAGATGCAATCTGGCGAGGGTTGTGGAAACTGGGGTTGCACACGTCCTCCTTGCCGCCCCTCCAAGCCTTTATATAGATAGGCTAGGTCTCGGGTAGCAGGTCGAGTCGGTTACAGGTTAGGGTTTTCCCATTTGAACTTTCTATCCTTAGCTTCTTCTTG
Source organism: Avena eriantha (assembly GCA_910589775.1). NCBI lineage: Eukaryota > Viridiplantae > Streptophyta > Magnoliopsida > Poales > Poaceae > Avena > Avena eriantha. Next base: position 290,215,288 of record OU342741.1, read on the forward strand.
TTCTTCAAGCAATCGAGAGTCCGTAGGTTACTCGAGTTCTTCATTTGGGCCTTGGCGACACCTATCGGTTACAGGTGAGGGTTTTCCCCTTTGAAGACGCGACTACCGAAGGAGTCGTCATCAGAGTCGGGGGACCCTTCCTTTGATTTTGACAATTTTGATTGGTAAGTATACGAGTCTTCCTTTTGGTTCTTCCTTGGAGTTTCCTTTTCTTGATGTTGTTTTGGTCTTGCAGTCAGCAGGCGTTGTCATCTTCTGGCGACGTCCAGTTTTTGAAAGAATCTGGAGTCGTGACCTCCAGGGCTAAGAAAGAGGTTGAGCGTGCTCCTTCCCCTCCATTGGCGGCTCACTCCTGGCATAATTCATCAAGCTCTCCACACGACGGGGAGCATCGTATGGTTGCCCGGATGACTGCTCATCAATCGACTTCGGAGTCATTGGAGGATCATGTAAGTTTAGTATCTCTTCTTCTGATGTTGCAGTCGATTTTATCTATGTCATGTGCTGATCCTTTGCTGTTTTCCTTTTACGACAGCTCCTTGTGAAGGAAGCCGATCACTTGGTGGAGCAGGTTCTTGCGATGGGTCGCCAGCATGCAATGCTGGATACACGCCATCGCGTGGTGGAAGGTAGGTGCCTTTTACTTCTTCTTCTTCTGCATCGTTGTTATGTATTCAACTGATAGTCTATCCTTTTTGTTTGTTTTTCAGCTGAACATAATGCCCTTCTTCGTGACACCGCCACCTTGGGAAGACGCTCCCCGCGGCTGTGAAGAGCCGCGATGAGGCAATTGCGGCGCGTGACGAGGCGCAAAAGCGTGAAGAGGATCTGCGTACCTCCATTGCAGCTAGGGAGAAGTTGTTCGAAGAACAGATTTTTTCGATTGCCAAGGCTCTCTCAGGTATTTGCTGGTCTGCAATTTCATCAATTGCCTCTTTTTTGATTGCCTTCGATGATGTTATTTGCTGCTGATGTTGTGCCAATGCTCGATTTTTGTGTAGATGCCAGCGGGCTGAGCTTTGACGCACAGGCGCTCCGCCGTGATGACGCATTGGAAGACGGCCAGCAGGTAGTCGAAGACCGCAGCGGTGCCGTGCAGGGTACGCTCGCCAAGGCTAAAGGTGTGCTCAGCTGTCTTCGGGAGGAGATGACACCCAAGGCTGAGTTGATCAAAAATCTAGATGAGCTGGTGGAATCACTTGCCGGATGCATTCCTGCGAGCTTCAAGAACTCACTCCGTGCGGCTGGTGCGTCAATGTGACTCGCAATGGTGCAAGCCAATGGAGTCGAAGTTGATCCTGCAGCAGTCTCAAGGGCGATGCCTGTCAGCACGGACGGCCAGCAGGTAGTCTTTGCCCCTTTCACGACTGCTTGTGGCAAGTATGGTCCACAGGTGATCAACACAGTTGCAAAGTACTCTGAGGAGCTACAGCGAACCAAGAAGGCGGCGAAGGCTGCGGCGTTAGGGGCCGGCGGAAAGTTAGTGGCATCTGATACCGCCACGGACTGGATGAGGCCCCCAAAGCCAAAGTCCAATTTGAAGAAACTAGTTGCTCCTCAGTAGTCTTGTAATAGTTAGATAGCTTATGTCTTCTGTCGAAAAACATGCCTTTGGCGAGTGTATCTGCTGATACTTTTGCTAATCTTTAATGCACTCGAATCTTTTGTCTGTGCATTGCTTTAGTCTTTCATTGCTTCTTGCTTGACTTGTGATAGGGCACATCAAGTGAACCGTTGAGGGAACCTCAGGATTCGCCACCCCTTGATGACACTTTAGCACCGCCGCTCTCAAGGGTGGATGAGTTGTCTCTGCTCTTGCGACTTCGTGATCGCGTGAAGCAGTTGGTGCGTGAATTGCCCGTACTCCGCGGTAATGCGGATGTATGGAAATCGAAGGCAGACAAGGCCACCGTCCGAGAACAATATCTGTTGGGGGAGGTGACGCAGCTGGGCGACCAATTTAAATGTTAGCTTTCTTACTCTTATTTTTTCCTTGTAGTCACTCGCAGTAGTTTGCTGTCTTCATACTTCCGCTTTTGCTTTGTATAGTTGTCAGCACGCGCCATCCGCAGGATGAGAAGGATCGAATTGCCATTCGCATGAATGACCTGACCCAAGAGCAGCTTCAGGCGAGTGGGTACTTCTGGGTAGATCATGATCGTGCAATCGTGTTGGCGACCCTACAGGATGCTTGAAGAATATTTACCGGACGATGTTCCCATTGGACGTCGTTCCATCCAGCCTGCTGGCCCTTCTCGCTAAATTTCATGGCTTGAGTGCGGTCTGCGAGTGTGTACGGAAACAGTTAGTGGCTGGTCCCAAGGCTGCTCTGTCACTGGTGCGACTGCACAAGCCTGATGTAGATGTTGCAGCAATTGCGGCTGGACCACCTGCGCCGCAAGCGGGTTCTGCTTGGAATGTGGTGCCGCACTATCAGGTAGTGGATCGCCCAGCAGAGGAGATCGTCGACTTCTTCGAGTACTAAACCAATGTTCTCTTGCTGCAATAGTAGTTTAGTTTGTATCCTGCACATAATTGTACCAATGTTGTAAAGTTCGTATATGTGTTGTGTATAATTGATTGTCGATGATGTATAAAAGAGCTTGTTAGCGTGTATGTTTTGTGAGTGCGTTGCACTATGCGACTCCTTTTCGTTAGCCTAGCAATGTGTTTATCTCAGTCCCTTGTCAACATGTCAGGTGCGATGCAACTGGGTTGATGTTTGTCAAGGGCTTCGATTGGTGTGCCAGCTACTCAGGATATCATGTTTTTGTTCGTAGAACAGATGTGTATAGGGTGGCGCAACCCTCGAGTGGATAATTTGCAAAAAATAAAGGAAAACACAGAGTTTTGGGGCACTTAGCTTTATTTATTCGCGGGATAATACGAAGTACAATGTGTGGCTAAGTAGCCTTGGCTGAGTAGCCTTATTTGCAATGTAAAAGTAAAAAAAGAGACTAAGGGTAGAAGCGTCGCAGCTGCGTGACGTTCTAGGGGTTGGAGTATGCGACTCCTGTCTCTAAATCTTGAAGGCGATAGGCGCCACCTGGGATTACTTCTGTAATCACGTATGGTCCCTCCTAGGGGGACTCGAGCTTGAGATGCCCTTGCTTCTTCAGTCGCAGGACCAGGTCGCCTTCGACGAAGGATCTGGGGCGTAGCCTCCTACTGTGGTAGTTGCGAAGGTTTTGCTGGTATTTCGTTGATCTTTCCACGGCGATTTCCCTTGCCTCGTCAAGGAGGTCGACGGAGTCTTTGAGTGCTAGAGTTGACTTCTGCTCGCTGTAAGTAACCACGCGCGGTGCTTTGTATCGTACCTCGGTGGGTAGCACTGCTTCAGCCCCGTGCACCATGAAGAACGGGGTGTACCCTGTGGCACTATTTGGAGTTGTGCGCAGGCTCTAGAGTACCGATTGCAGCTCGTCTGGCCAGCAACCTGCAACCAGTTCGAGTGGCCTGAGGAGTCGCTTCTTGATGCCGCCGCAGACGAGCCTGTTAGATTTTTTGACTTGACCATTGGTCTGAGGATGTGCTACGGAGGCATAGCTGACATTGATTCCCAGATTGTCACAGAATTCTTGGAACTCATTTGATGTGAAGTTTGTCCCTTTGTCCGTGATGATGCTGTGTGGCACTCCGAAGCGGTAGACGATGGACTCGAAGAATTTGACTGTGTTGTATCCTGACTAATTAGTCACTGGCATGGCCTCTATCCACTTGGTGAATTTGTCGATTGCGATCAAGAGGTAGACATAGCCTCCTCGTGAGGACCTTGGGAGTTTGCCGACCATGTCGAGTCCCCATTGCGCAAAGGGTCAGGCCAATGGAATTGGCCAGAGCTCCGCGCCAGGTGCGTGCGTCTTGTCCGCGAATCTCTAGCAAGCGTTGCATTTTTGGACGATGTCCTTAGCGTCACGGATGGCCGTAGACCAGTAGAATCCATCTCGTAGAGCTTTGGCGACGAGGGCGTGACTGCCGGCGTGGTGCCGGCAGGTCCCCTCATGGATGTCGAGGAGAACAGCTCTTCCATCGGCCATGGAGACGCATCGTTGGAGTACTACTGTGATGCTACGCTTGTATAGTTCGCCATCGATAACAGCGAATGCCTTGGAGCGCCGTGCGATGTGCCGGGCGTCAGTCGGATCGTCCGGTAGCCTTTTGCTAAGGAGGTACATAATGTATGGTTGGGTCCAGGATGGTTCGATCATCATGACGCTCATTGGTCCTACGAGTCCTGTGTCCAGCTCCATTTCATCGAGTGCCATTGGCTCATTGGGCAGCGCAGCCCCCGAGTCCCTTGTTGCGGTTGCTTTCTTCTCTATGGCCTATGGCTTGATGGAGCGTTCGCACATGCACTCGAGAAATACCCCAGGTGGTATGGGGGCGCAGGTGGAGCCTATGTTGGCGAGTGCATCTGCCTCTTCATTGCTTTCGCGTCCTATGTGCCGCAGCTCGCAACCGTCGAAATCCCCTTCGAGTATGTCGTAGAGGTGACGGTAGGCGATCATATTGTCGTTCAGTGCGTCGCACTCGTGCATTGTTTGATTGACGACCAGCTTGGAGTCGCCGTATATAATGAGCATCTTGGTGCTGCAGGCTTTTGCCATCCTCATCCGGTGGAGCAGGGCCTCGTATTCGGCTTCGTTGTTGGAGGCGGTGAACTGCATTCGCAGAATATATTTCAGCTTGTCTCCCTAGGGCTATGGCAGTATGACACCAGCGCCGGCCCCGTCCTTTCGCTTGGAACCGTCAAAATGCATTGTCCAGAGGTAGGACATATTTGGTTTTCAGGGAGCTGATTTTCCTTCCAGTGCACGAGGAAGTCAGGGAGAACTTGTGACTTGATTGCGTCGCGCTTTTCGTATGTGATGTCTTGTGGAGACAGTTCGACTCACCCAGTGGAGTCGGGGTTATTGAGGATATGTCCCAGTGAGGCATCGTTTACTACCACGATTGGGTGTTCCTGGAAGTAGTGGCACAGTCGCCAGGCATCCATGAAGACGCCGTACGCCAGCTTCTGGTAGTGCGGGTACCGCTGTTTTGTTGGCGTAAGTACCTCGCTGAGGTAGTAGACTGGGCGCTGGACCCCGTGGATCTTGTTTTCCTCGGCTCGTTTGAATACGAGCACTGTGCTGACCACCTGGTTGGTGGCGGAGATGTACAACAACAATGGTTCCCTTTCGTGTGGGGTCACAGTACTGGTGAGGTGGATAGCAGGCGCTTGAGATCGTCGAATGCTTCGTGCGCCTCATTGGTCCACTCGAACTTGTCAGTTTTGTGGAGGAGTTGGTAGAAGGGTAGTGCCTTTTCGCCCATTTGACTGATGAATCGACTCAGCGCCGCAATTCGCCCAGCCATCTGCTGGATGCCTCTTGCGTTCTTCGGCTTCTCCACGGCCAGTATGGCTTTTATTTTCTTCGGGTTTGCCTCGATCCCTCTCGCGGAGATAAGATACCCGACTAGTTGCCCAGACGGTACGCCGAATGCGCATTTGTCCGGATTGAGCTTGATCCGGTAGCGGTCGAGGTTGGCGAAGGTTTCGTGCAAATCGTCGATTAGTGAGGCTTCCTCTTTGGTCTTGATTACTATGTCGTCAACATAGACTTGAAGGTTGCGACCAAGTTGGTTCTTGAGGCAAGCCTGCATGCATCGTTGGTAGGTGGCTCCTGTGTTCTTTAGCCCGAAGGGCATTGTGTTGTAGAAGAACACACCAAAGGGCATTGCGAACGCTGTTTATTCTTGATCTTCCTCCTTCATTTGAATCTGGTTATAGCCTGAGTAGGCGTCGAGGAAGTAGAGGCGCTCGCATCCCGCGATGGAGTCGATGATCTGGTCGATTCGCGGTAGCGAGAAGTGGTCCTTTGGACAGTGCTTATTCAAAGAGGTGAAGTCCATGCACATGCACAGGATGTCCGTGTCCTTTTTTGGTGAGCACCATGTTGGCGAGCCAAGTGCTTTCCTTGATCTCGCGTATAAATTTGGCGTCGAGGAGTCTGTTGATCTCCATTCCAACTGCCATTGCCCTTGGTTCAGACAATCAGCGAATTGTTTGTTTGACTGGCCTTGCGTCTGGGTTGACATTGAGTGCGTGCTCGGTGAACTCCCTGGGAACTCCTTGCATGTCCGCTGGACACCAGGCGAAAATTCCCAGTGCTCACGGAGGAATTTGACGAGCGTGAGTTCCTATGCGGGACTCAAGTTGTTGGTGATGAGGGCCGTCTTGGCGGGATCCAATGGGTGGGCCTGAACTTTCTTTGTGTGCGCCGATGAGTCGAATGATAGATCGGGCAAACTTGGCCGGCTCAGGGGAGGCAGACTGTTGTCTGTCGGCTCCTTTAGTCTCGTGAGTTCTTCCTGCATGCCAAAGGACTAGGAAATTCTGTTGAACTCCCTGTCGCAACTGTCGGATCTCTCGAAGCTCTCGTTGACTGTGATGACGCCATTAGGACCTGGCATTTTCATCTACAGGTAGGCGTAGTGTGGCACCGCCATGAACCTAGTGAACACGACGCGTTCGAGGATGTAGTGGTACTACGAAGGCTATTCGACGACCTCAAAGTTGATGCGCTCCGAATGTTTTTCGACGTGCCGAAGATGACGTCGAGGTTGATTTTGCCAAGGGGATACACGCCCTTGACTGGTACGATGCCGTGGAATGTTGTGTTCGAGGCTTCTAAGCAAGTTAGAGGGATCCTGATTGCTCGCAAGGTACTCGCGAATTAAGGTTGATGCCAACTTCCGCCGTCCATGAAGACGCGGCTCATGTCGAAACCTCCAATTTGCACCTCAAGTACGAGGGGACAATGGCCTGGACGAGGTACTTGAGGCGGATGGTCGCGCTTGTCGAAGGTGATGCAGGACTCGCTTCCGCTGAGGTACTCAGTGGTGGATGCTGGCAAGTTTGTGGCCAAGTGGACTTGGTGACTGATGGCCTTCTGCACCCCATTTGAAGGGCGTCCCTTTTGGATCATCATGGTACCCATGGCCCGTGGGTATGGTTCGCCTCCCTGGTGCTGGTTCGGCGCAGCTGCATTTGGGGGTAGTCTAGGTGGTGGTGGCGGAGCGCCATGTGCCACGGCGCCTGGGGTGGCTCCATAGCCCCTTTTGATTGCGTTGCGATTCATCCGAGCCAATCCCTCATGCAGTTTGAGGAACTCGCGACAGACCTTGAGGAGGTGGCTAGACTTCTTTTTTCCGTCGTGCTTGTCGATGTAGAAGTGCACAGTGCATGGTCCGGATAGCTTATCTTCAATGGATGTTGCGGGTGTCTCATCGCGATTGCGGCGCTGCCATACTTGCGTGGTTTTCCTAGAGGCACGGTATCCACCTCTGCGGTAGCCGCTGTTGCGGTTGTCGTCGCGTTTATCAGCGTAGCCAGCTGCGATCATGTTGACGTCGCCGTGGTCATCGTAGATGCGCATGCGGCGTTTGCTTTGGTGGTCGCATCTGCGTTCGAGTTCTGCTTCCTCGTCGGAGTGAACGCGATGCTTCACCGAATCTTCTCCGTCGGCCCACCGATTCGCGATTTCCATCAGGTGGTCGATGGTCTTGGGCTTCGAGCGGCCCAGCTCCTCCCTGAGCTCTATGCGGCAAACGCCGCCGTTAAATGCGTCGATTGCGCGGTCCTCCGAGATATTTTCTGTGGAGTTCTTGATAATGGACCACCTTTGGATGTACGAGGATAGCGACTCGCCTGATCTTTGCTAGCAACACCTCAGCTCTTGAAGTTCCGTACGAAGCTGTAGACCATCTCTTCCCAACTGCGAATAGATCCGCGTTGGAGGATGTTGAGCCATGCTCGGGCGGCGCCCTTTAGCTGCAGCTGCAGGCATTTCAAGGCCGTGCTTTGACTCCCTCCGTGGAGCCTGACGGGGGAGATGTGGTCCTCTAGCCAGATTTTTGGGTCCTGCAGACCGTCAAACTTTGGGTTCTCCAATGGGAGCTTGAACCCCTTGGGCATTCTCTTTTGCCTGATGGCCCTACTAAAGCATCTAGCGCCACAAAGCTCCACATCTTCGTCTTCTCAGTCAGTCGATCAGGCACGTCGCGCCCTTGACTTGTGGATCTTGTGCTGTGTGATGTCATCACACGCATCGTAGTCGTGGTCATGTCGCCGTGATCAGCGGCGTCGAGACAGATCGTGACTGTCATCGCTGGAGGAGGGTGAGGAGTAGCTCTTTGCCAGTGCTTTGCCTTTTTTCGGCTCCAGTGTTGGCTCCTTGTCGAGGGCGGCCTCAATTAGTCCCAAGCCCGTGATCGTTGATCGGTGCATGGCGCCTCGGGGATCTCCAGCTGGCGGCTGGTTGTTGAGGAGGTACATGGTGGCTGCTGTCACCGCAGCCTGCGGCGTCTTGGGGACCACATTGCCCCGTGTGTCGACTGTCATAGAGCTGAAGTCGATGACCTTTGCAGCTTCTATGCGTTCTTACTCGGTGAGATGGGCCATCCAGGATCGCCTCTTGTTTGCGATGTGTTCGTGCCCTTTTGAGGAGGATCCTCCGTTAGAGGAGAGCCCAGCACGACGAAGGCTCGACTCGTCTGCCGCCTTTTTGCACGCCTCGAGTTGCACAATTGTTTGTACTTGGCGCTTGAATTCCTCCTTCAGGAGCCAATGGTAGCCCATTAGCAATTCTTGTGGAGATCCAAAGGGTAGAGGGTTGCCTCATAGGGCATTGCGGCAGCGAGCCCACTCTTGTTCATTGAGCCTAATCACGACGCGTTCGCCGGTCAGCTCGTTTATTATAGTTGGAGGTTCGATTGCTCCTCCGTTGTTGTCGGGGGCGCCGTTGCCACCGTTGCCGTCGTTGGGCGGTGGTCCGCCATTGGGTGTTCCGCCATTAGGCAGGTCGGTTTCATTGCCACGGTTGCTCGTGTTGTCGCGGTTGGCGGAGGTGTCGCCCGCGTTGATGACGACGCACATGAAGTGATTGGGGAGGTTGTTGCTCCCGCAACTTTCAGAGCCGGAGCCGTAGGCCTCGTCTTCAATTGCTAGATCTCCCAGATCGGATTCGCGACTGATGTCGCTAACCGTATTCTCGACTGTTGTCGGGCATTGCACTCGCTGAGGGTGCCGATCGACGGAGGGAACCACGATGCTAGAGAAATCAATGGTATCGTCGGCTGGTCAGGCATGCGAAGCGTGCCCACCTGACCAACGTGGAAGCGGAAGCTCCCGATCGCCAGACTAATTCCGTCGCCCGCGGACTCGAAAGCCGGGCGAGTGGCCGGCGTGTGGACGGTGAAGTTGAACGCGCCGAAGAGCTGGCGAATCTCCGTTGTTGCGGAGTCGTATATCACGGTTGATGGGGCCGAAGAAGCCGCAACATCAGCACTCCCATTTCCCATAGACGGCGCCAATTGACGAGGGTTTAACTCATCAATGCCCATTGTTATGGACTTGGGTTTTGGAGAAGGAGGGAGCGCTGGAGACATCTATCGGCTAGCAAACAACCACACAGGGGACTCGAAGATTTACCCAGGTTCAGGCCTCGTAGAGGTCCCTACTCCTGCTTGTCTGCTCATGGAATTATTGAAAGAATCGAGGATTATAATGGTGCACAGATGCAATCTGACGAGGGTTGTGGAAACTGGGGTTGCGCGCGTCCTCCTTGCTGCCCCCTCCTAGCCTTTATATAGATAGGCTAGGTCTCGGGTAGCAGGTCGAGTCGGTTACAGGTTAGGGTTTTCCCATTTGAACTTTCTATCCTTAGCTTCTTCTTGTTCTTCAAGCAATCGAGAGTCCGTAGGTTACTCGAGTTCTTCATTTGGGCCTTGGCGACACCGTGGGCCTCTATGTATTTAGGCCATATATACCAAGCTCGAGTACCTGTAGGGTATACCCATGTCACTTCCCTTTCCGGTGTTTCTTCTTCTTCTTGGTAGACTTCGGAGTTGATGTGATTGAAGATCGAGTTCAAGATTGAATATCAAGTTCATGATTGAAGATCGAGATCAACACCATCGAAGGATAACAACGAATGATGCCAAGCTGATGAACCTGAAGTTCTATATCTAAGTATCAACATGCAAAGGCAAGCAAAACCCCACACATGATATAATCCTACGATTTCAAAGTATTTCATTCTAGCCATGTGCATACGATTCCAAAGTCTTTTATCGATAGATATATCAATCCTATCCGAGGCAGGTTACCTTTGTAGCCTATACTCCCTAATCCACTGCTCCTATCATAACTAGGGTTTATCTTATGAGCTTTGATAGAGCTGCTATATTCGTTGTGCTTAGTCGTGCTTAGCTATTACTGCTGGTCCATCCGATTGATGAATCAGAGCTACAAATGAACCTAGTTGGACAAGATGACGTGGTATGACTAGAGATGAAAGTTAAACATGCTAAGGCTTGTATGGGAGGCCACGTCGGGTTGTGGTTTTTGCAGTCCCATATTTGCCACCACTAGGATCTGAGTTCTTGCCTCTTGAATCAAGATAAGCGTACAGCCACACGGGGGCCTGGAAACCCCCTCGGCCAACTAACTTTCCTGGTAGATTCCATGAGTCACATAGTTTGGGTGTTCCATTCGACATCTGCATTCTGGTTGTTCTCGAAGGCGGTGGAGGAGGCGCATTCATATAGGTAGGTAAGCGTGGCGGGAATGGGAGAGGCACGGCCTCCGTAATCTAAAACCCTGTTCACATCTCTAGGGACAGACTTCGGGACTTGACCCGTTACGGCGGCATCTCCTTAGGGCGTGACTCATTGTCTTGGAGAAAGCAAGGTAAAGGTATTGTCCATCCGCTCTCTGCCAACCTTCCAAGGAAGAGGGCTAATAATATTTGGCATGAAGAGGTGGCTGGTACGTGTGGGTAAAGTTGTGCACCCCTGCAGGGTATTAATCTTTTCGAAAAGCCATGTCCACGGTTAGGGACGACTTGGGAACGGATTCTAAGATCATAGAGAAGAATAACCTAATCGTAAGACTTGACAAGAGATGTGAGGTTGCTTAAGGATGCTTCCTTAGGGATCGAGGGGGTGATCCTAGTTAGGAGGTTCGGCTGATGATGATTCGGTGGATATCAAAGAAGATCAAAGCTAGAGATATCGTTTTATTATCCCCTTTTAAAAGGTTCTAATAATCCAGCTTCTCCTCTCTCTTTTACAAAGAAAGTTAGCTTTATGCAAATGAACCCCACCAGCCATAAGTCTTGTGTAGTACACCCTATACTCACCCTTGCTTTGTTGATACTTTTGCAGCAGGTAAGTGTTACCATAGAAGAAGAGTTTGTTACAGCATCGACATCGACGAGTAGCTTGGGGTTCCCGGTTGGCAGCCTGGAATCTATGGATTGGGACGCCATCGTTATGCTTCAGCCCTCTTAGGCCATTTGTTAAGTTTTCTATACTTAATAGAATAATTTACCTTCCTTTGTTTGATGTTTGTGGTCAGTGACATCTGCTTGTAATATTTTGGTTCTTTGCTGAGTTATGAGCTTGCTGTAATAATTTTTGTGTCGTAGGGTCACTGTAATGTTACCAATTCTCTCTCTATACGCTTCTGAGATTTAGGTTAGGCTAATATCTGACAGAGGTCTGGGATTTGTCTAGCCTTAATCCCGGGGGTGTCACGGGTTTTGGTATCAGAGCAGTACCGACTGTAGGAAAACCTTTCTACTGGTCGATGTTGATTCTAGTGCTTATGAAAACTATTTGAAAGCTGAAAAGTATTTGCGAAAACTCTGGTATGCTTCTTTTTCTCCTTACCCAGTTTCACTCTAACTCTGGGTCATCTTATCTTGTGTTGACTTTGAAAAGCGTTGCTATCCTGTCCCATCTTTCAAAGCTTAGGTGCCTTTTTGGTATGTCGTTTCTCAACCAGTTGACCTAGTGTTGAGTTATCTAGAGTCAGTTGTGTGTGTTCCTTGTTTCCCTTTTCTCTTATTAAGTTGAGAGATTCCTTTCTATCATGATCTCTCTATCTTATGGGTCCACAACATTGCGTTGATGGTTCCACAATGATCTTTTCTAGGCCTCAAAGTTTCCTTTCGCCTCGTGTGCCTCCTTTTCCTTGTTTGGGTACTTCAGAAGTTATTTCTTCTCTTGGAAGCTACGTCGTGGTTACAACCTTGTAGTACCCTCTGTATTACCAAGATAGTAGTTACTCCTTTCTCTAGTTTTAACCCCTGGACTTGAACCGAAGATCCCTGATTGTACTTGATTCTGGTGTTGTGAATCTTGTACATGAAGTTGACCTTTAACCCAAGATCCATTTTGTTGATCCCTGTTGTTAATGATTTAACATTACCTAGGGATGGCTAGTACCTTCTAGGATAGCCTTCAGGCTTGTGGTTATTGTTGTGATTAAATTATGACAAACAAAGGACTTCCCCTACCACATGTTATGGCAGATGTTCTTTAATGGACCCAAATAGATCACGACAAAAGAGCTCCTCGTGAGTCTCACTTCTATAATCGTGACTCTGCCACACCTTCCCTTTTCAGCATCGGTCTTCGGAAGATTGTTGACTTATGCATCCACATCTCGGGATTCTATCCTAAAGATGTTCCTTTTCCCCTTTTTGTTTCCAACCTTTGTCTATCAGTTGGTAGCCAAGTAGTAAAGAACATTGGTGTCTTTATATGCAAGATACTCTTGTGGTCCATCAAGACAAACCATTTCGGGATGTCAAGAGAAACAAAGTCTAGTACCTCATCCTTTATAGGATCAGGTCAAAGTGTTGTAACCCACAAATTATGAGGCGCGATTAGCTTCTATCTGTTCTACCTTAAAGTATCACACTCTTTTATACTAAGAGGTTGTGTGAGTTTCATAACCCTCTTAATGAAGTGATGCTCTTACACATAATTACCCACCCTTCCTCCGATCTTTCGTGCTCGTGAATGACGTGTGTGCATAATAATGTGGCCATCCAAGATTCTTAGCAATTCTTATTGCTTTGACCTCTAAGGACATCTGTGTCATTCTTAGCGTGATGGTTAACCTATCACTAAGAAAAGGATGATTGTGCCACCAATTTCGTTATTCTGGTACACTCTCCTCGGTCAAAGAGTTAGGCTTGTGCTGAAGCTCTGAGACTATGTCTCCTTGCCTTACTAAGCAAGTTCCCTCTCGAACAAAGTGACATATCGGTGGTCCGTGATATTCTAGATGTCTTTCTAGAAGTATCACCATGTTGCCACATGACCGTGTTTGTCAAGTTCTTGAGAAAGTCAGTTCTCGGAACTACTCCTTTCTCCAAGGATCCATACTGGATACCCCTGAACTAGTTGATTGAGCATAAACAACAACTTGGAGAGTTTTAAGACAAAAGTTCTACCAAACCTGTTCCTCCTAAAGGGATGTTTAGTTTTTGTTCGTGCTGAAGAAAGATAGTGTTTCCTTCATGGAAATTTTATCGTTCCCTGCTTTTGATTTGATTTGGGTTATCGTCAAATCAAACGCAGTCCTAGGGACTATCCTGATGGTGTATCTATTCATGATGGTTCACCTAGATATATCTTCATGTCCTTGGGTCTGGCCAATATTATGATCTTGTTCAAACAATAGATGAGTCCATCTGCTTGGAGTATATTGATAAGTTTGTTATTGCTCCCATTGATGACATCCTTATCCTCCCCAAGCTAGATGCGACTCACATGGAATAGTTGGAATTAATGTTGGAAACCTTTTGAGAACTATCTTCGTGTTATCTCAAAGTATGTGTTCTGGATGTTAGAACTAACCTTCTTTGGTTCACGTGGAATAGTTGAAAGATGTCGCCGTGGATTAGAGCAAAGTTATTTTTTTTGTTTCCTTGGGAATCGTTTCAAGTTAGTCAAGCATGTGCGAAGTATTCTTGATATGGTATGTCAATACCTTCCCATCTCGAGAACATTCTCTAAGCACGTAAAGCCACTGGCTGATTTGTCATGGAAGAGAAGAAGTTCTACAAACTTCAGTATGCTCCTAAATAACTCCCAACAATAAGGATGCATTTGTGTTTTGTTGTAATCAATTCAAGTAGGGGCAATTACCCCTTGATAACTTGCTAATGAATGGGTTCCACAACCTAGCTCATTCATTTGGAGCTTGACACTATCGTCCATGTCTTGAGAATCTAGTAACTTTACCTTTGTGGTAAATGTTACAAACTTTCTATCGAACATGCTGAGTCTGAAGTATCTTTCCACTTAACCAAATCAGAATCTCAAGTAGAAATGATGCTTAATGTTCATCAAGGTTTTTTTACGTAGGTCTCTTTGAAAATCGGGCAAGGTTGATGTAATAGTTGACACAACTAGTTGGAAAGCCTATTGCCATATTCTCTTGAATCAGCAATAAAAACCACTCCTCATGAGGCATCTTCTATGATTTGTCATAGGAGTTGTACTGATGGTTTCTTTTGTATCCGAAGTTCGACCTTTCACTTGATGTCCCGTGTCTATAACATGAAGGAGAACATTTAAAGTAGAGTTGCTAAATGTCTCTCGGTCGATCCTCCATACCCTTTTATGTTGGCAAGCATCTTGTTGTGCTAAGTAACTAAAGTCTAAGAATGAAGATTCTTTTTCCTCGTGTCATTAGGAATCTTCCTATATATTCATCTTAGTGGTGTAAAGTGATATCAAGATCTTTGGCAAAGATTCTGATAGACCTCGATGAATAAAGAGTTTCCTTTGGTTCCTCTAATGTGTTTGAAGAGCGACTATGATATTGGTAATCAGAAGTTCCTCTTGTTACATGTTTCTTGTGACTCTTGTGAGTCCTCGCCACAAAATAACCCTTCTATCTTGACCTTCTGCTGAACGAAAGAGTGATCCTTCTATATCAAAAGTAGTTCAACAGCTTGGTTATCCGTATCTTTATATCCCAGAAGCTCTACTTAAACCATTAGTAGAGGTTCATCTCTCGAAGTCTATGGTCGTGTTCTTTCCGTTGTATGCTCTCTTCTTCATAAGCTTAAACTCTTTTGAAGCTCCATGGTCTCACTCCTTATGAAGTCCATCTATCTAACACCTTGAAACCATCTCTTTTTTTTCATCCTTTACCTTGATGTGTTTCATGCTCATTGGCTTTAGAGATGTTTATGAAACATCTATCCCTGAGTTGACCATGAGATACTTTGTTTGTGCTTATGTGTCTTTCCCTCTCCTCTTTAGTGTGTGCAGCTACCTCGAACAAAATGAAGCGTTTCATTCATTCAATAATGGTGGCAAGGGTCAACCTCTTTGAAAGATTATCGAAGTGTAGTATAACCCTGTTCTTCTATCTTCCTACCTAGGAATATCGGGACGAGATTCTGTTAAGGGGGATAGAGCTGTAACACCCCTAGTTCTATTAATAGTAATCAGGGTTGATTGTGCATTCATTAGCATCATCTAATCTGCTAAAAATATGCAAGAAAAGAAATAATCACAAAACCCTAGTTTCCTTACTCCTCTCAAGCACATTCAAAATAGTTTGAATTTCAATAAAACTACAAAAGAAGTGGATCCCAAATGGACTAAAAGGGCCCCACAACATTTCCCTAGTTTTACAAAAGCCTCTGGTATCTTGAAAATACTCAAAACAGAAAATGAATTGAAAATACAAAAGAGAATAGAAAAAACAGAAAAAGAAAAAAAGGTTTTACATAAAAAATAGATCCAGATCCACAGCAGGCCAGTCCATCTCTTCTTTTCTCTCTCTGCCGCCGAGTAGCTGCAAGCTCTGCCATTAGCCGCCGTCGCGCATGCTGCTACGGTGACCGTTTCCTAGCGGCGCCGCCTCTATAAGGTCTGCCTCGGTCTCCCGCGTACAGCGCGCCTGCTCTCGAAGCCCAGCGCTGCCTCCTACGTCGAGTCCGAGCTCGACCTGGGAACTTCTTTGGTGATGACATCATCACGACATCATGCTGCCGTCATAACCCTTTTTCTTTTGTTTTAATGATTTCTGTAATCGTTTTATTAAATGAAAATGCTGACAGGTGGGCCCTGTCTGTTAGGGTTTTATTCATTTTGGAAATAATTTCTAAAATTATTAAACTTCTGAGAAGTGGGTCCAGGTTGGAAAAATATTTTAAATTTTCCAAAAAATTTAATTATTTTAATAATGATTTAAAAATGAATTATAATTGGGAAAAATCATAACTAATTCATTTTAAGTCAGAAAAATAAAAATAATATATCAAAATGTTCAGAAAAATGAGATCTCCACAATAGACTCATACTCATGAATTGTTAAGCAACTTAAATGACAATTTTAATTAGAAGAACAAACTAACCCCCCTCATATGCATCCGGGGTTTCTCCGAATTAGGGTTTGCACCCCTCAGACCTCGCTTAAAATGCCACACATGCCTTAGGGTTACATTTCGACTCTATTTAACTTGTCATATCATCATACTTGCTTGATAATTGCATCGATGACATGTGTTGATTGTTGCTGAAGGAAATATGCCCTGAGAGGCAATAATAAAGTTGTTATTATGTATTCCTTGTATATGATAGATGCTTATTTTGCATGCTACAATTGTTATGATAGAAAACGTCAATACATGTGTGTTCAATAAACAAAAAGGGTTCCTAGTTATGCCTCTCTTATAGACTAGCTTGTTGATTAACAAGATGATCAAGGTTTCCTGATTATGGACATTGGATGTTGTTAATAACAAGGTCACATCATTTGTGAAATGAAGTGATGAACATTCATCTGAAGTATAGCACTACGATCAAAGTCATTATGTTCTTACCTATAACATCATACGAAGTAATCTTAGTCCTTAGACCATGAGATCATGTTAATTGCTAACACTGGAAGAGTATCTTGATAACATCAAACGTCACACCGTAACAGGGTGACTATAAAGGTGGGTTCAGTGCTACAAAGGTGTTATGTTGAGGCTCATTGATCAAGAGTAGAATTTGTCAATCCCAATTACGGATAGATATACTCTGGGCCCTCTCGGTGATATCACATTAAGGTAGCTTGCAAGTAAGTGATATGATCACTAGAATGTTATATCACGGGAAGAAGAAAAGAGTGCATGTCGGCAACGAGATCAAACTAGGTATTTGGATACCGATGAGCGAATCTCGGAAATTTATTATATCATGAGACAAAGCGATTAAGTTAGTAGCGTTAAAGTTTCTCACGATCACAGAAGTCATCGTTGAATGTGTAGGAGTCAGTATGGATCTACAGGTCCCGCTTCTGATTATTGATCTGAGAGGAGTCTCAATCATGTCTGCATTATTCGCGAACCGTAGTGTGACACACTTAAGTGTTTCCGGACACCATTTAGGAGCACAAATCTTTAAACAAAAGGTTTGCAAAGCGCAGGAAATGTTTCGATAGAAATAGGAATTGTTTCGATAGAAACCTGAATTGTTTTGGGTGCAATTGCAGAAAGTGGTTCTACATGTGATATTGAAATGTTGCAAGGGGTTTTATGTGAATGTTTGTTAATTAAAGTAATTAACAAAGTTCTGATTAAAATAAATAAAAGAGTTTTATTAATTGACAGTTGCATTAAATTTGGTGGAAATTTAATGCATGTCAGTGGAATTTTGGGTGGAGTCAAAATTGATGTGAGTGGAGCTTCCACCACATGAATGAGGAAGAGGTGGCGGCAACCTCCTTGGCCGCCGGCCATGGTAGGGGAGGAGCCCCCCCGTCTCCTATAAAAGGCCCCCCTCTCCTCCCTCACAAAGCACACCTCCTCATGAAGGATCTCTCTCCCCCTCTGGATATTCCCCCATGGTCTTGGATTAGCGAGTTACATGTTCCCAGTGGCCTTGCGTCTAGAAGGAGTTGCTGCTTCCGCTGATTCGCTGGAGCGAGGAGGTGGAGGTTGTCGCTTGAACGTGTGTGCGAGGATGGACGCGCTACTGATTTGCGGCGCTCGGACTTCCACACGATCTTCAGATCGGCAAGCGTACGACTACATCAACCACGAGTTCCTACTCGTTAACAAAACTTGTTGTCTTCGAGGGTAAGTTCTGCATGGATGTATGTCCAACCGTTCCTCTGTATCTAGTAGATAGATCTTGGCGTATAGTTCTCATCGTAGGAATTGTTTTTCTAAGCTGCGAACCCAACAGTGGTATCAGAGCTTAATCTATGCGTAGGTGATTTGCACAGGTAGTACACATATGATTATATGTGGGAGATGAAGATCATGTTATTGCATCTTCTATGTATTTTGGATATTGGTGGCATAGTGGGATGATGCGGCCCAGACCAATCTTACATGTCATCGTACATGAGATCGGTTCCACGACTTACATGCAACTAGTTTTGCATAAGTGGCTGGCGGGTGTTTGTATCTCCTACTATAGTCAATATCTGATTTACAACGAGTTGCTAATAACTTGATTATCCTCTTTGTGGTTCATGTTCGTAGGTAAGACCGGTTCTATCTCCGAAAGCCCTAAGCCACGTAAAACTTGCAGTTGATAAATTAGAGGCGTCTAGTTTAGATTGTTGCTGGGCTAGTGTCTTGATATGGTATTCTTGTAAGTAGATGTATGATAGATACTCTTACAACACACTCAACGTGTAAGTTCCATATACCTTGGCCTTACACATAAAGTAATGATAGAGATCATACCACGATGCAAATGATAGAGATCAAATGCATGAACCATATCATCTCACTTTACACATTAGATGTTAGCATCTTATACTGGTAGTTTGGCGCTTTTGGTAGCATTGTTAGATGATCCCTCATTTAGATATCAAGATAAAAATGTGTTCTTCCTTAAGTATGCACCGTTCTATGGATCGTGTTTCGAGACAACACGTGATGATCAGGTGTACTCGACTCTACGCTTTCATACAATGGGTGTAAGATAGTTTTACACACGCGAGTACTAAGGTTCTTACTTGGCGAGCCTAGCATGTACAGACATGGCCTCGGAACACGGACCGAAAGTTTAAGCATAAGTCATATAGTTGATATGATGCCGATATAGATGCTCGACTTTGAAGCTACACCGACTCACGTGATGATCAGACTTGGTGTCATGGATTTGGTTCATGTAATCACCAAAAAGACACGAGGGATGTCGTTTTTGAGTGGGAGTTCATTAGTAATTTGGATTAGTTGAACTCAATCTATCATAATTTAGTCTAAGTAAACTTTATAAATTCTGTTGTAGATGGCACCACCTGCTTTTAATTTCAATGTGTTCATGGAGAAAGAGAAACTTGTTGCGAATGGTAGCAACTTCACCAATTGGGCTATGAATTTGAGGATTCTCCTCACTGCTGCACAAAAACAATATGTGCTAGAGGCGCCGCTAGGCCCCCCACCAGCTTCTGATGCCCCTGACGAGGAAAAAAATGTCTATATAACTCGTCAGGAGGACCACAACTTAGTTCATTGCGGCATACTGTATGGGATAGAGCCAGAACTTCGAAGGAGTTTTGAAAATGGTAATGCCTTTGATACCATGGGAGAATTGAAAATGATTTTTGATACCCATCCTGTCGTAGAGAGTTATAATGCTTCTGAAAAGTTCTTTAGCTGCATGATGGAGGAGAACAGCTCCGTTAGTGAGCACGTACTCAAAATGTCTGGGTACACCAATAATCTTGTGTCCTTGGGAATAACAATTCCCATTGACTTAGGCATACATGGTGGTCTCCAATCTCTGCCACCTAGCTACAAGAGCTTCGTGATGAACTATAACATGCAGGGCATGAAGACGTGTCTTCTCGAGCTTCTATCAATGCTTAAGACTGTAGAAGTGGAGATTAGGAAAGAACATCAAGTGTTGATGATCCATAAGACCACCGGTTTCAAGAAGGACAAGAAAGGCAAGCAGAAAGGAAAGAAGGGCGGCAAATCTGTTGCCGCACCTGAAAAGAAATCCCGAGCTGGCCCTAAGTCTGATCCCAAGTGCTACTATTGCAAGTGGACTAGCCATTGGAAGCGCAACTGCCCCAAGTATTTGGCAGACAAGAAGGCCGGCAAGGAAAACAAAGGTATATGTGATATACATGTTATTGATGTGTACTTCACTAGTACTCGCAGTAGCACCTGGGTATTTGATATGGGATCGGTTGCAAATATATGTAACTCGATTCAGGGGCTACGGAACAAGCGACAACTAGCAAGGGATGAGGTCACGATGCGGGTCGGCAATGGATCAAAAGTTGATGTGATCGCCGTCGGAACGCTGCCTCTCCATATGCCATCGGGATTAGTTATAAATCTGAATAATTGTTCTTTGGGGCCTGCACTGAGCATGAACATTGTATCCGAATCTTGTTTGATGCAAAGTGGTTATTCGTTTAAGTCTGAAAACAATGGTTGTTCGATTTATATGGATAATATGTTTTATGGTCATGCACCTGTGTTGAATGGTTTATTTCTGTTGGATCTCGATAGTAGTATTATGCATATTCATAATGTTGATGCTAAAAAGATTAAACTTGATGATGATATATCTACATATATGTGGCACTGCCGTCTAGGTCATACTGGCGTTAAACGCATGAAGAAACTCCATTTTGATGGACTTTTGGAATCACTTGATTTCTAATCATTTGATACATGTGAGCCGTGCCTTATGGGCAAGATGACTAGAACGCCGTTTTCCGGTTCAATGGAACGGGCGACAGATTTATTGGAAATCATACATACTGATCTATGTGGACCAATGAGTGTGTCGGCGCAAGGTGGATATCGTTATTTTGTTACTCTCACGGATGATTTGAGTAGATACGGGTATATCTATTTGATGAAACATAAGTCCGAAAGCTTTGAAAAGTTCAAGGAATTTTAGAATGAAGTGGAAAATCATCGTAACAGAAAGATCAAATTTCTGTGGTCCGACCATGGAGGAGAGTATCTTAGTTACGAGTTTAGGACACATATAAAAGACTGTGGAATAGTTTCACAACTCACGCCTGCCAGAACACCACAACGTAATGGTGTGTCGAAACGTCATAATCGTACTTTATTGGATATGGTTCGATCGAAGATGTCTTTGATTGACTTGCAACTGTCATTTTGGGGTTATGCACTGGAAACCGCCGCATTCACTTTAAATTGGGCACCATCTAAATCCGTTGAAATGACACCGTATGAATTATGGTTTGGAAACAAACCTAAGCTATCATTTCTTAAAGTTTGGGGATGCGATGTTTATGTGAAGAAACTTCAGCCAGATAAACTCGAACCCAAAGCAGAAAAATGTGTCTTCATAGGATACCCTAAGGAAACGATTGGGTATAACTTCTATCATAGATCCGAGGGCAAGGTTTTTGTTGCCAAGAATGGATCCTTTCTTGAGAAGGAGTTTCTCGCGAAAGGTGGGAGTAGTCGGAAGGTAGAAGTCGAAGAGGTTACTGAACCTTCTCTTCATGAAATGGCGAGCAGCGCTACACCGGAAGTTGTTTCCGAGTTGACTTCACCTAATGAAGAGAGAGCTAATGATAATGATCATAAAACTCCGAAAGAGGACACTACGGAACCTCGCAGGTCAAGCAGGACACGTGCAGCTCCTAAACTATATGGCAATCCTGTTATGAATTTCATGATTGATGAAATGGATGACCCTGCGACGTATGAAGAAGTGATGATGAGCCCAGACTCCAACAAATGGATAGAAGCCATGAAATCCGAGATGGAATCCATGTACCAAAACCAGGTTTGGACCTTGGTGGACTTACCTCACGATCGAAAGGCCGTTGAGAATAAATGGATTTTCAAAAGAAAAACTGATGTTGATGGTAATGTGACCATCTATAAGGCTCGACTTGTCGCAAAGGGGTTTTGACAAATTCAAGGAGTTGACTACGATGAGACATTCTCTCCCGTAGCGATGCTAAAGTCGGTTAGGATTATGTTAGCAATTGTTGCATATTTTGATTATGAAATATGACAGATGTGACACATGGATGACAAAACTGCGTTCCTCAATGCTAATATTGAAGAAGAGTTGTATATGATACAACCTAATGGTTTTGTCGATCCTAAGGATGCTGATAATGTATGCAAACTTCAGCGATCCATCTATGGACACAAGCAAGCATCTCGGAGTTGGACTCCGCTTTGATGAGGTGATCAAAGAGTTTGGATTTGTCCAAACTTATGGAGAGGCTTGTATTTACAAGCAAGTGAGTGGGAGCAATGTGGCATTTCTGATATTATATGTGGATGACATATTATTGATTGGAAATGATATAGATCTTTTAAATAATGTTAAACGTTATCTAAACAGCAAAATTTTGATGGAGGACCTTGGTGAAGCTTCATATATATTAGGCACTAAAATCTATAGAGATAGATCAAGGCGCCTAATTGGGCTATCGCAGAGTACATACCTTGATAAGATATTAAAGAAGTTTAATATGGATGGAAGTAAGAAGGGGTTCTTACCTATGTTGCAAGGAAAGACATTGAGCAAGACTCAAAGTCCGGCTACGGTGGAAGAAAGAGAGATAATGGATAATATCCCCTATACCTCAGCCATAGGCTCTATAATGTATGCCATTCTATGTACAAGACCAGATGTGGCACATGCTATAAGTTTGACTAGTAGGTACCAATCAGATCCAGGTTCGGAACACTGGATAGCGGTCAAGAATATCCTTAAGTACTTAAGAAGAACTAGGGATATGTTTCTTGTATACGGAGGTGAAGAAGAGCTAGTCGCTAAGTGTTATGTCGATGCTAGCTTTGACACCGATCCGGATGACTCTAAGTCTCAATACGGATACATATTTCGCTTGAACGGAGCAGCAGTTAGTTGGAGGAGTTCCAAACAACTTGTGGTGGCTGGATCAACGACAGAGGCGGAATATGTTTCTGCTTCAGAAGCGGCGCATGAAAGCGGTTTGGATGACGGAGTTCATAACGGAACTAGGTGTGGTTCCTAGTGCATTGGAACCAATGGTGATCTATTGTGACAACAATGGAGACATAGCCAACACAGAGGAACCAAGGTCTCACGAGAATTCCAAGCATATTAAGCGCCGGTTTCACTCCATCCGTGAGCATGTGAAGGATGGAGATATAAAGATTTTTAAAGTACACACGAACCTGAATGTAGCAGATCCATTGACGAAAGTTATCCCTAGGGCAAAACATGATCAACACCAGAACTCCATGGGTGTTAGATTTATCACTATGTAAACTAGATTGTTGTCTCTAGTGCAAGTGGGAGACTTAAGGAAATGTGGCATGAGAGGCAATAATAAAGTTATTATTATGTATTCCTTGTATATGATAGATGTTTATTTTGCATGCTATAATTTTATTGATAGGAAACATAAATACATGTGTGTTTAATAAACAAAAAGGGTTCCTAGTTATGCCTCTCTTATAGACTAGCTTGTTGATTAACAAGATGATTAAGGTTTCCTGTTCATGGACATTGGATGTTGTTAATAACAAGGTCACAACATTTTTGAAATGATGTGATGAACATTCATCCGAAGTATAGCATTACTATCAAATTCATTATGTTTATATTTCTATAACATCATACGAAGTAATCTTAGTCCTTATACCATGAGAACATGTTAATTGCTAACACCAAAAGAATATCTTGATAACATCAAACGTCACACCGTAACAGGGTGACTATAAAGGTGGGTTCAGTGCTACGAAGGTGTTATGTTGAGGCTCATGGATCAAGAGTGGAATTTGTCAATCCCAATGACGGATATATATACTCTGGGCCCTCTCGGTGATACATATTAAGGTAGCTTGCAAGCAAGTGATATGGTCGCTAGAATGTTATATCACGTGAACGAGAAAAGAGTGCATGTCGGTAAAGAGATCAAACTAGGTATTTGGATACCGATGATCGAATCTCGGACATGTATTATATCATGAGACAAAGGGATTAAGTTACTAGCGTTAAAGGTTCTCACGATCACAGAAGTCATCGTTGAATGTGTAGGAGTCAGTATGGATCTCCAGGTCCCGCTTCTGATTATTGATCCGAGAGGAGTCTCAATCATGTCTGCATTATTCGTGAACCATAGGGTGACACACTTAAGGGTTGCCGGACACCATTTAGGAGCACAAATGTTTCAGGCAAAAGGTTTGCAAAGCGCAGGAAATGTTTCGATAGAAATAGGAATTGTTTCGAGTGAAATTGTAGAAAGTGGTTCTGCATGTGATATTGAAATGTTGCAAGGGGTTGTATGTGAATGTTTGTTAATTAAAGTAATTAACAAAATTCTGAATAAAATGAATAAAAGAGTTTTATTAATTGAGAGTTGCATTAAATTTGTTGGAAATTTAATGCATGTGAGTGGAATTTTGGGTGGAGTCAAAATTGATGTGAGTGGAGCTTCCACCACATTAATGAGGAAGATGTGGGGGCACCCTCCTTGGACGTCGGCCATGGTAGGGGAGGAGCCTCCCTCTCCTGCCTCACAAAATACACCTCCTCGTGAAGGATCTCTCTCCGCCTCTAGATATTCCCCCATGGTCTCGGATTAGCGAGATACATGTTCCCAGTGGCCTTGAGTCTGGAAGGAGTTGCTGCTTCTGCTGATTTGCTGGGGCAAGGAGGTAGAGGATGTCTGGTAGCTTGAACGTGTGTGTGAGGACGGATGCGCTGCTGATTTGTGGCGCTCGGACTTCCACACGATCTTGAGATCGGCAAGCGTACGACTACATCAACCACGAGTTCCTACTCGTTAACAAAACTCGTTGTCTTTGAGGGTAAGTTCTCCATGGATGTATGTCCACCCGTTGTTCTGTATCTAGTAGATAGATCTTGGCGTGTAGTTCTCATCGTAGGAAATTTTTTGTTTTCTATGCTGCGAACCCAACAATTGCTTCCCTTTCCTGTGTTTCTCCTTCTTCTCGGTAGACCTCGGAGTTGATGTGAGCAACGAGATCGAGTTCAAGATTGAAGATCGAGATCAACACCATCGCAGGATAATGAGGAATGATGCCAAGAAGATGAACCTGACATTCTATATCTAAGTATCAACATGCAAAGGCAAGCAAAACCCCACACATGATATAATCCTACGATTTCAAAGTATTTCATTCTTGCCATGTGCATACGATTCCAAAGTCTTTTATCGATAGATATATCAATCCTATCCGAGGCAGGTTACCTTTGTAGCCTATACTCCCTAATCCACTGCTCCTATCATAACTAGGGTTTATCTTATGAGCTTTGATAGAGCTGCTATATTCGTTGTGCTCAGTCGTGCTTAGCTATTACTGCTGGTCCATCCGATTGATGAATCAGATCTACGAATGAACCTAGTTGGACAAGATGACGTGGTATGATCAGAGATGAAAGTTAAACATTCTAAGGCTTGTATGGGAGGCCACGTCGGGTTGTGGTTTTTGCAGTCCCATACTTGCCACCACTAGGATCTGAGTTCTTGCCTCTTGAATCAAGATGAGCGTACAGCCACACGGGGGCCTGGAAACCCCCTCGGCCAACTAACTTGCCTAGTAGATTCCATGAGTCACATAGTTCGGGCGTTCCATTCGACATATGCATTATGGTTGTTCTCGAAGGCGGTGGAGGAGGTGCATTCATACAGGTAGGTTAGCGTGGCAGGGAATGGGAGAGGCACAACCTCAGTAATCTCAAACCCTGTATCACATCTCTAGGGACCGACTTCGGGACTTGAACCATTACGGCGGCATCTCCTTAGGGCATGACTCATGGTCTCGGCAAAATCAAGGTAAAGGTAGTGTCCATCTGCTCTCTACCAGCCTTCCAAGGAAGAGGGCTAATAATATTTGGCATTACGAGGAGGGTTGTACGTGTGGGTAAAGTTGTGCACCCCTACAGGGTATTACTCTTTCTGAAAAGCCGTGTCCACGGTTAAGGATGATGTGGGAATGGATTCTAAGATCATAGACAAGAATAACCTAATTGTAAATCTCGACAAGAGATGTGAGGTGTGCTTAAGGATGCTTCCTCAAGGATCGAGGGGGTCATCCTAGTTAGTAGGTTTGGCTAATGATGATTCGGTGGATATCAAAGAAGATCAAAGCTAGACATATTGCTTTCTTATCCCCTTTTAAAAGGTTCTAATAGTCTAGCTTCACCTCTCTCTTTTACAAAGAAAGTTAGCTTTATGCAAATGAACCCCACCAGCCATAAGTCTTGTGTAGTACACCCTATACTCACCCTTGCTTTGTTGATACTTTTGCAGCAGGTAAGTGTTACCATAGAAGAAGAGTTTGTTATAGCATTGACATCGACGAGTAGCTTGGGGTTCCTGGTTGGCAGCCTGGAATCTATGGATTGGGACGTCATCGTTATAATTCAGGACTCTTAGGCCATTTGTTAAGTTTGCTATACTTAATAGCATAATTTGCCTTCCGTTGTTTGATGTTTGTGGTTAGTGACCTCTTCTTGTAATATTTTGGTTCTTTGCTCAGTTATGAGCTTGCTGTAGTAATTTTTGTGTCGTAGGGTCACTGTAATGTTATTGATTCTCGTGATGTATGGTTTTGAGATTTAGGTTAGGCTGATATCAGGCACAGGTCTGGGATTTGTCTAGCCTTAATCCCGGGGGTATCACAAACAACCCCTGATGTGGGTGTAAAACGTTCATTCATAGTAGCTAGGTATTATTGTGTGGATCTGCCATTTGGTAGTAGCTAGGTAAATTATTATGAACTCATATTTTCTAGTAGCTAGGACACTAATTTGGTACTACTAGTTTAATTTGTTGCTTGTTACAATTGATAGTTAAACCAAGAGAGTGGGAACGTCACCAGCTATGAGAAGTGGTGAGCACACCACTATGGCATGTGCAACCAAACATGCAGGTTATTGCATCATGTGAGATAAAAATCAGTTTTGTTGCCAACCAACAACTTGCCAAAATTACAAGAAAACTAGATATGGGTAATCAAACAAAGTGCCAATCTTGGCCCAAGACAAATCTCCCCTCATGAAGCACCCAGCGGTCCAAGTAGGAAAAATGAGAAATTGGGCCTTTGCAACCAAACATGCCCTAGAAGATGGTTGCTTTACAAAACCGGCTCAGGTCTCCACCGGAAGAGACGGATCGAATTTAAAATCAGCTCAGTTTATTAGAGATAGTGTCCAAATTTTGGCCATCTGAGGGCTATGCGATGAGGCAATATTTACACTCTCTAAGTACTATTTTTCTACTAGAGCTAGTAGTCTCTACTTCATTTTTGGCCCAGTCAAATAGTCTAAGCCAAACTTTCCCACAACTACTCTACAGAATCTGTACCTACAATCAGTGGTTCTGGACTCACTCATACAGAGGTAGGCATCTTTTGAATCTCTAGGCGCTCCATATGCAAGCAACCTAATGGTAGTGGTGCATCCTGAAATGATGAGAAACCAGCCATGCCGATGACGTCATGCTTTAGCACGAAGTAGTCATCATACTCTCTACTGCCATGAAGAATCTCCATGAACAACACCTTGCTCATCTTATACCATCTCCTAAATTCCTTTGCGGTATAAGCTGCATTCTAGGAAAATTAGTCGGTGTAGAGCATGGTATGCCCCTCCATCCTCTGCCATGACTTGCATTTTCTTCTCCCAAACTTGGAACTACTATGCTTTTTACCTGACTTGTCCTTCTCGGCTATTTGCATTCGCCAAAGACAGAAAAGGATCGACATGTGCTCCTAAATGTCGGTGTCGGTGGCATCATCCTCCACCATCAACTGATGGCTTGTCATATCATCCTCGATGACCATGTCTACGGGTCAAACATAGAAAACAATCAAACAACCGAGTAGCAACAAGATAGTAAACAACTACGAAAACATGTCCTACCAAAGCAAAGACCGAACAACTGTGCATGGCGGGCGTGCGGAGTGGCTGCCGCGTGCAAGCCTTGGAAGCTTGTAGAAACTAGAACAGAGATGGCCAGGAGGTGAGGGGAAGTGTTGGGATGGAACGAAGGCAAACTACCGACGTCAAAACTTGTGGTGGTGGTAGGAGGATGGTTATAGGAAAGGTTCGACATGGAAGAACGGTGAATGGGAAGTGGTAGGACTAGGATGCTGGCAGGTCATACCCAACTTCCTTTTTCCAACACGGTGAGGGATGCACCTTGCGTCTTGGGTGCCAAACATGTCTCATGTGGAGGGGTGATGACCTCTCCACATCGGACTGATAATGGATTTTGAGCACACTGTTGTACGCATTTTTCTCCCTGGCTTGTCTCGTTGGGTTTAGGGGTATTGTTTTAGGGACGTGACTGGAGATGCTATTAGGAGCCAAACATTACATGAAATGAGAAGCCAATGACCACTAATCTACAAGGCTTGTATAATATTGTTGATCTTGGAGTTGAGCTATTTCCTTGGGAAGAAGTCCGACAAGTAGTAGACGTGATGCAACACAAATATGGCACTCCACTCCAGTTTTCTCCCCAATGACATTGTTTATACTCTACAGTTATAATTCAACCCACGTGATTCCCCTCCCTCCTAGCCAGACCCACCTCGTGCCACCCGTCCCTCAGCTGCTAGCACCATCGCTGGGAAAGTCCCTGTGGCACATTGGCGGTGGGATCTTGTCCTCGCGTCTCCTCAGATAGTGGCAGCGGCTAGTGTGTTTGTGTAGCAGCGGTGGCCTGCCTACTGACCTCCGGCGGTGGTAGCATTGTGGTTGTGTTCGTGGATCACCGGGGAGAGAGCCGAGGGTGATGGAGAGGCTAGAGGTGATGTGGTCAATCTAGCGTTTCTTGGATCGATGGCCCTGCAATTCTGCCCTCCTCGTCATCGGCTAGGACGTCACGTGGAGGTCCTCTGGGTTCTACTTTGCATCATGAGGACACCTAGTGCGGAGGCCCTGTGTTTGGTAGCGGTGGGAATCGTCTCCATCAAAGGTGGTAGGCCTAAGTTGGTTTGGTAGATCTCGGGATACGTCATCTAGTCCGGGTAGTGAGGCGGCGAGACCTAAGTGCCGGTGGAAACTGAGCCATTGGCGAGCAATGGCAGCGTTACCACATCATTACCTTGATGAAGGCATCACCGTGCACCTAGTGTCAACATCTATCATGCAGCTCCTTGGAAAATCCTAAGATCTTTGGGTCAACCGATGGCAGTATTGTGGTGTCGCGTTCTCTCTTGGGAGCATCGCTACATGCAAGAGGGGGGAGAGGTGGAGCGTCTTTGTCTTTCATGGAGCTTTGGAGCCGATGTCAAGTCATGCTTGATCGATAGGTCCTACACTGAGTCATGCTTGTTCGGCAGGTGCTATGCATGATAGATCCTCTAGAGACTTCAAGCTATGTTTTTTGGTGGTACTTGGAAGCATGGTGATGCGGGTTATCGCTAGCAACTGCGGTGTGCCTCGGAGATAGTGAGAAGAGAGGTGGTGCTACTTGGCACCGTGGTGGTGTCAGTGGCTGGTGTAGAGAGATTCTGCACATCGACATACATGTTGATGATGGTTTGGAAGAAGATAGTGGAGGCGGCGACATCCGGAGCATGTGCATGTTGGGGAACGCGCTACACAAAAAAATTCTAGCGCATAACCAGGATCATATGCAAGGGAGAGGCAACATATCATATCCTCGAAGGTCGAACTAGTGGAAGGTTACGATGACGAGGTTGATCGAGCATCGATCCCCTCAACAAGCCTAAGTGAGTCGTGAGGAGATATATTATCCCACAAACAACTCCCACGATCATGCACCGATGAAGATGTCGTTGTCAAAGTAGTCGGTGTGTTGATTCCCATAGCTAGTCAATTAGCCACGAGAATATTTCTCTTTGTGAAGCTATACATGATCAAGTTCTCCAAGTATAGAACCTCCAACGGTGCCCACACATATGAGATCAACGGCACCATTTTGAGGTGTGATCAAGGACATGGTCGAAGTGGAAACGTGTTGATGAAGATTCGGTAGCGGTTCTGATCTAAATGGAGGTAGAACTTAGATAGCGCTCTAGTGTCATAGTAGAATAAGTAACTAGGACACACCGTCTAAGGTTTAGCATCACGCCATGGAGGTGGAGGAGCGAGGAGGGAGGTGACAACGGCAGTGGGCGATGATAGCAACTCGGGTTTGGGCGGCGGTAGGTGCTGCGGCTTGGAGGGAGGTAAGGCCACGACTTCAACCCCTCTTGGGGTGCCCTTCGGTCTCCTTTTATAGGTATCCAATCCTCCTGGTTCATACGAGACCTACCCCCCAAGTTTGTACGAGTTCTGGTAGGTTTTGGTCAACCGAAACCTACTTGAAAACAACTTTCTTTGACCAATCCAAATTGGGTTAGGGAAACTTTCTTTGCCCCTTGGGGCAACGTGGCTGGACCTATTATGGAACCTTTAAGACATCCTAAGATGGAAAGGGTCTCCCAGGTACCTTACAGAACCTTCCATAACCATTCAATCCTTCCAAAATCTTCCATATATAACAAAAACCATTCTGGACACTCTCGGCACAATTCTGGACACTTCACGGATCATCCTAGACCTCTTGGGACCATTCCGAGACCATTTGAGATAGTATTATATCCCTTCTCTCATCTAATTAATGCTTAAAACTTATTTCAAACACTTTCGGTAATATTTCGGACACCTTTAATATATTCCGAGACACTCCGAAGACCTTCAAAATTACTTATCTACTAAATCATAATTCACACTCACATTCTAAATGTCATTGACCTCTTAAGTGTGTGACTCTAGATATTTGCATACATGTCCAGAACTCATTCCTCTACAATGATTACTATTAGCGCCTTGATGCACGTAGTAACCCCGCTAATAACATGAAGTTCTTTGATCATGTAAACTGTTTGTAATTGTCTGATACTTGCCATATTACTTCGTCAATACTTTACATTACCTAAGGTGAAACACTAAATTATCCTCATTACCTGGCATGTACTCTTTACTCATACCGTACTATCAATGTTCTTGCAATCAACAACCTGATCACGTGTCCGGCCAGCTGATGACGAACATGATAGTACAAGATTTGGCCCAGAGTGTATCTGTTTATCGTCAGGACTAGGAATTCCTATAACCACACCATATGAAGCATTGGTATACTATGTTGTAAGAGCAAGAATATAATTTATAATTACTCTTATTCAGATCAACATTTTAACAATCCCACCACGTCCATATTGTACCCAAGTCCATATGTGTCTTATGGTCAAACAATCTTTTAGTAAAGGCAATACTTGTTTATGAGAAACTACCGATAACAATATTACCGATGCGTTTCATGGTATATCATGTTAGTTCTATCCATCGTCGTTGTTCTCCAACAACTCTAATCTCACATATCACTTGCAAGTCCACAACACATTGTCATTTTCCCATAGTCAAGAAACCGGGACTATCAATAATACATGATCTAGTCTTAGAGGGGATACTAGAGATATCATAATGGAAATTATAATTCCACACATGTATTCGGGTTTTCCGCCAAATACTCATTATCCAAAACCAATAAAATTATAGCACGAAATATTAAACTTAATAATGAGCAGGAAATCAAAAGTAAATAATAGCGCTAGATTTTTTGGCTCAAACTGCTATCCACGTAGTCCCAATTATTTTCAGTTGTGGGATAGACGCTAAAATGGACACGCGGCGACGTCTCAATGGATCCCTGCTATCCCGTGAGGCTGGTCCTGCTGCAGGCCAAGGTGAAATTCTAGATCATGGAAGCGTGTCGTGTGCGCCGTCGTACCCTACATCGCCGGACGGTGGGCCAGGTGCATCATGTCCCACCGTCAGCATACGAGGGAAGTAACGCGCTCCGTGAGAGGCGTTTCAAGGGCGGCAACACTCCGCAATTTATGGGTAGTGGTCCCTACTGAAAACCGATGTGGCACCATGAGCCCATGGAGGCTGCGGACTCTCGCAGTCATGGGCCTGCCGAGAGACGGCATGGTGCCGTGATCCCATGCCGACCAAAGTTTCTCATGGTCATGGGGCCCATTGAAAGCCGACATGGCGCCATGAGCCCATGTTGGCCGTGGTTTCTCACGGTCATGGTGCCTGCCGAATGCTGATGTGGATCCTTATCCATGGCACGGGTTCTCATGTTCGTGGGGCTAGCAAGAGATTCCATGGCACTATAGACTATAGGCATGTGTGGTTTCTCACGGACGCGTGTAATGTTCATTGTCCATATGGAACCCTAGAAGGTAGACATGTAAATGCTGCTTCTCGTCTACAAGCTTTCTGAAGAATGAGACCGTTCATGTTCATAGTCGAGCTGACAACGTAGACTCTAGACATAGATGCGTTCTCGCAGCCGCTAGGTCAGTTTTCAGTGTTATCCTCATCGAGGTCGTGTGTTGGGTACCACTAACGTGAGGTTTTAGCGAGAAACACGTCCAGTATAAAATAGTTCTCTCGGCTATTTGCGTATGCATTGTGTTAGCTAGATCCTCTTCTCCACCGCTCACATCATGCTTCCTATCATCTTCGTTGTCATACGCATGCGTCGGTATAGTGAGGAAACCTATATCAAGTGATTCTTGTGCCAACAACGGTGAGGAGAAGCAGGGCGTGCATGGGGGACGTTGTTATGCACGACGAGAAGCGGACATGCTTCGCAGGACATGAAAGGGAAACAGCTGGCGATGGCGGTGGAGTGGAGCACGCTGGCGAGATTCTCCTCCTCACCGTTGCCTTGCGCCTACCATTGTCGATGGATGGTTCCCATGTAATCTACTCCTTCTTTCGCTACAGTAGCCACCGGACAGACTGAGTAGCAGCAACCAAGCATAGTTCAGTGCCCACACTCAATACATGCGTCCTCCTACCCTCCTTCAGTATATGCCCCTCCCCTTCCTTACCTCCTCTCTTTCTCCCTAGGTGGCAGCGACCAGTTTAGAGGGTTCCACGGTGATGCACATGCAGGCGCACTAAAGAAAAGCACCTCTAATGGTGATGCCATCTGGTCATGCATCGGCGAATTTTAAAATGAACGTAGTGCCTCCTATTCATTCTATGATTTGATCCCCAAATGGATCAAGTTCTAACAACCTCCCATTTATTCCTCTTCACGCCACATAAATCTTGAGGTGTAGAGGATAGTGATGGGAGGGTCGACCACGACCAGGGCTTCCCGTGGCCACCATGGTACGCTTGTGACACTCCCTCTATCTAACACCCTCTCACTCTCCCTTTTTGAGTGAGTCTAGGTCCTTACTTTGAGCTAGCGTTGCCCGTGGACGTGATTGGGAGGGTAAGCAGTTGCAACTGATAGAGTGAGCAACCGGCCATCTTCCTCTAAGGAGACCATCTCATGTCGTCCTACTACCACTATCGCGGTTTGTCCGCAGCTATGTGTACATGCAATGGCCTTCTTCGCAACTTTATGTTTTTATATTTTCTTTTCGTGAACCACGTTTCATCGAAGTAGCTACTGTTGGTGATTCCCGCTTCGAGTCTTATGTCTTCTTTCTTCTCTGTCATATTTAGACACACTTCTGATAGTGCACCTTAGTGACTATGGTAGCAAATTAATGTGTTTTGCTACGCATGCCACATGCGAGTGAACTGAGATGACGACTACGACTGCAAGTTCAGAGGTCACCAGCCTAGGCGCAACTCAGGAACATAAGGATGAAGAAGATGAGAAATTACTGGCCCCAATGCCGCTACTCGATCAGAGAGAGAGAGTCGAGGAGAGTAGAAAGAAAAATGTCTGACTTACTTTGTACAATGTATTTTTTCTGCTAAATAATTAGATTGTGTGTCTACTTTTTCATGCAAATACAAGTTTAGTACTAAATAATTTATGTATTCAAGAAATCGAGTTGTTTTTCTTAGAAACACACGTGTTCCTGTATCATGAATTTGCACATAAGGTCTTAAAACCTCAAATAGGTACATGACTTCATGCACGACTACGTGGTGTACAAAGTAGCTTTGTACATATCCTTACCTAACCGATGTGCATCTTGACTATGTTGTCAAAAACTTCGATACCTACGGGGCATGTGAAGATGCCTTTTTTTCTTGCTCCGTACATAACTGATGTGCATATGACCTATGTTTTCGAACTGTCTATTTAACAACCACACATCACATGGCGGGTATCCACTACATAGTGCAGCATAGACCATACGATTATTACTTATAAAAAAAAGGCATAAACGATTATAACATAAAACAAATTGCCTTACAGACATGCCATTTAGACTCACGTGGGTCTCTCTCAAACAAAAGCGAGCCGATAGGTGCGTAGTGCACATAAGCTATTTGTTCTACATTTGTGTATCATCCTAATTCTTTGTGCTTCTTCGTAAATGATTTGGCTCATTAAGTGTTATGTGCACTTCCTAAACGATTTGGCTCAACAAGTGTTTTGCCTAACAACTGCGTCCCAGGTGGCACAGTGAAAAGTCTATTATATATAATAATATAACTTATTATTCCTCTACGACATATTTCCACTAGTCTCTCACTTGCACTAGAGTCAATAATTTTGTTAGTATCGTCTCAGCACTTCTCACCTATGGCATACCGGTGTATGTCATGCTTTGCATGTGGTAAACGTTTTCAACGGATATGACAAGTTTAGGTCCACATGTATTTTGCATGTCTTTTTGTTCCACACATCACTCATTTTCAATGCGATGTCATTGTGTATATTTGGTCAACCAGTGGGACCTAAGTTCCTCGACCGGAACAACGTTTCCTCGACCGGAACAACGTTTCCTCTATTCTCACACAATAGATCTATATAGTACTAGCACTCTCAGAACTTCACCAAATTCAATGATGAACTTCTTGACTCATAACGCCATCCTTTGTTATTGTCAAGACAATAATAAACTCAGCCTTTCGTAGTAGTATCCGTCACAACGTTTAATTTTAGAACACATCCAAATCCATCATGGAATTTACTTCCATCCCACCATAAAAAACATAGCCTAACTGAGATAAAATCATTTGTATATGTGACAAAACTAGTATTGATGTAACACCTTATACTAAAATTGTTTGTCACTTTCACATACAATTTAGTTCTTCTAAAGCACATAAGATTATTTATACTATTGTCCAATGATCATCATATATATATATAATTCTAGTATATGGTCACAACACCTATAGCATGGGACATATCTGATTTGTCTACATATCATGGTTTAGATGACTGATAGAATCATTCATGCGGTTTAACTCGCCAAGTGTCATAATACTTGATTCTTGGTTTAGCCTCTTCCATGCAGCAATAACTCTTTCTTGTCATTTCCATATTAAACAAATTCAATATTTCATCTATGTACTTTGGCATAACTATATTAAGCGCATCAATCTTTCCACATAGGTATTGATACCCAATATTCCAGTTTTGCCTAAGAATTTCGCACAAAATTTTAATCTTAGTGAAATCTTACTTATGTCAAGAAAAGATACATCATTTCTAATCAATGATATGTCGTCTACAGAAAATATTAGAAATAAGTCTTATGGCTCTCACTTAATTTCTTGTAAAACATAAAAGCATCTTCATCATTCCTGATGAAACTAAACTCTTTCCATTTCATCGAAGTGAAAATTCCAACTCTATGATGCTAACTTTTACCATTGAAGCTTGCACCTATTTCTAGCATTATTTGAGCTAACAAAAGCCTTGGGTTGTGTGAATAAACGTCGAAGGTTAACACTCCTTGAAATGAAATTTGTTTTGTTATTCAACTACCATATTATGTGAATATATAGAGGGTTGCTACAATAATCTATACACACATAAGGATCTCTATCATAGTCAACTCTTCGAACTTTATCGTAATCTCCTTTTCAACAAGTTGAGCTTCTATGGATGTAAACATCTATGTCTGTTTCTTTAGAAATCCATTAACGATCAATAGGCATCATGCCTTTCGGAGGTTAAATACCTTCGATCCGGATTTACGGATGCAGTATAGTAGTTTTTTTCCCTAGTAGACCTAGGTTTAACCAAACCTTGGTAAACAATGCTAAATGTAAATTAAATAAGAAACATCTACAAGATTGCTTTGCTTGTTTTACCTTCATTTATCGGACCTTTCTAGTTTACTTTATAACATTGTTTGTTGCAATAGATGGAGATAGGCCATGGTAGAAGATTCACCTGCAGCTACATATCATATAGGATAAAGATAGTAATATGCATATTCATGTGTAATGATTTAATAAAGATAAAATTATATACTAGATCCCCTGCAAGTCACAATCATAGAAATAGTCTTTTGATCCAACCATTGTATCACAAAATACCGGGATACAAAAATTATTAAGTGAAAACAGGGATCAAAGCCTTAAGAAGTAATGTTACCGTTGTTCCCAAATGGATCGCTAAATGAAGATCGTACTCCTCTTTCTGTCACTCGGTTTCCTACGAGATCGTCACACACTAAGTATCCCACCGCAAGCCTTTATCAATCTCTGAGATCTTGGGTACCTACAAGTACATAGATCGAGACAAGAGATAAAGAAACAAAGTTACAAATCTCCATTCATTCAATACATAATAGTCCCACGAATTAGATGTACATAATCGCTGCGAGGTTTCACCCCAACCCGTAGCCTGTGAGGAATACTCAGTCGTAACAATAAGATTAAGGATAAAAAACATTGTGCAAAATACTTAGATTGAAATCAAATATTCTTATAATGTTCGTTGAATCACAAGGAGATCTCAATTACAAGATAATGGCTATGGGTGGGCATAAAAAACCAAACACCGAAACCGAATTAAACGGAACCAAAACCAAATACACCGAAACCGAATGAACCAGAACTAATTTCGGCCAGTCTATCAAAAAACCGAATTTAAGAATAATAATTCGGTTTTGACCATGTGTTAACCGAAAACCCCGAAAAAACCAAAATACACACGCGTAGATGGCATACGAGCGGGCCATACGGGAGGACCTTTCACCTGGCATACGGGCAGGCGACACGCGTAGATGGCATACGGGCGAGCCACGAGGTTTGATCAGATGAAGCCAACGTCACCTGGTACGGGCGGGCCATACGGGAGGACCTTTCACGTACCAGTGGTCGTTAAGCCCATCGCAGACTGGGTTTGGACCCATGATTGCTTGGTCCACTACAAGAAATCGGACGATCCCATGATGTTTTTTCATGACGCTACCCAAAAATGTCGTGGATCCATGACAGTTATTTTTTTTCTCGGGAGAGGCTCGGTTTGCCTTTGGCCCAGTCATTCATGATGTTTCTGGATTTCATCCCGGTGAAATCGTTGCGGATTTCCTCCCCGGCCCTGAAGCCAAGTTATCAAATTCATATCGCGTATAATCATCATGGATATCGTCGTGGTGCATGTTTGAATCATTTTTTCCAATGAATGCGTTATCCGTGAACTAACCCATACTATGAGCGCAGTATGCACAATAGTACTTCACGGAAGGGTTCAATCTGGAGGTGGTTTTTTGGCCAGCCCCACATGTTAGTCTGTTTGATATAGGAAATTAAATGACACAAAAGTCTATTTTCAGGACAGAATCAAACACGCGGCCACCGGTTTGGAAGCGCACAGCTCAAACCGCTAGATCACCAAACATTGTTCATTATAACTAGTTATTTCACTCTCCTTAAACCATATTGTGAATCACAACAAACACAAGAAAATAAAATCGTCACATGCATAATCAACACCATTGATCCAAACTCGCAAGTTCCTCGACCGTGCAGTGTATGGAAGTTCACACGCTAGTTTAAAAAAAGCACACAAACAGTTCACGTGCTAGTTCTTAAAAATAACCACGTTGATCCACACTTGCAATGGAAGTTCCACTTCGTTCCCTTGTCTCCTAGTAGTGGCAGTTCCTCTTCTTTCCATGTCTCCCTCGTCTCCTTGACTCCCTATTTTTCTTTCTTCCTCCTCGCGGTAGATGTTCCTTTCCTACCAGTTATTCTTTCTTCCTTGATCAATAGGAACCATTCCCACATGTAAGTTGTCATGGTGGTGTCACGGCAGATGCCATGGGATGGCTAAAGATGGAGCCGTATGGACACTAGTGGAATTAGGAGAGGGATAGTATGGTGGATACTGCACAGGAAGAACACATAGAGACACAATATACTCAGGTTCGACACTCTACTATTGAGATAAAACCTCTACTCCTGCATCTAGATCTTATAATATGATGAATGGACTAATACAAGTGCTCCTTGAGCTGTATCGAGAGGAGGAAGAAGATGAAGTGCTTCTGCCTTTCTCTCCCTCTACTACTTTTATCTCAAATGGACCGACCGACTTCTTGGAGGCCCTGGCACACCTTATAAAGGGGTGGCCCGGTTACATCTTGGGCTTACGTGTCCCGAATATTCCCAGCATATGCTTGTACCAAAATAGCTAGTTAGGGCAAACCCTTTTCCCGTCATAGTCCTCTCGGTTGCACCTGACCTACGCCCATCACCTCTGCCCATTGGCGGTGCAACACTGTACCCTCCGGGAATCCCGCGCCTAGACCTCATTCCAGGTTTTAGACGAGTGCTTGAGTCAGCGCTTATCTCCTCCAGGAATTCCGGGAGAGAGAGAAGCGCTGACCCTGAGGCCGACTTACTCTTTCTTGAGCACGCCAGCCCCTGAGTCGGTCCTACCCAGATGACTCTGCTAGGTGATACCTTCGATCCGGATTACAGATGTAGTATAGCTCTTTTTCCCTAGTAGACCTAGGTTTATCGAATCCTCGGGAAGTAGAAGCGTAGTGAAGTTACTTTAACGAACATTCGGGAGTTTTATAATTCCTTTTGTGTTTTTACCAGACTAAGAGTTTGTTGTCTTTTGTTGTTGTCGATGATGGAAAAAGAGGGCCTAGGGCATTCGATTTCGCCTGTAGCTGTGCAAAACATCTGATGAGAATAAAACATAAAAATAAAGTATGCATGTAATTGTTAAAGCAAGATAAATTATTGTAGGCAGTGCATCCATAATTGCTATTGCCTCCGCAACCGCTTATAGTAATAACCTACCAGTCTTATCCATAGAAGAAAGAGAACTAATTATATGCATAGTGACGTCTGCGTTGATCCCAAGTAAATCCCTCATATACAGCCATATTACCCCTTCTATCACTGGGTTCCCAACCTGCATATTAGTAATTACTCATACTCCCTATATCTGGTTCAATCCTCGGGGTCTTGGGTACCTGACAAGTCCTTAGATTGAGGCAAGAGAGGATACAATAATCATCATGTCATAAAAACTAATACATAATCCCATCTATAATAAATAACATGCACAAAAGTTGCATGGCTAGGCTGAAGCCCTTAGCCCAAGGAGAATTACTCACACATAGAGATGAGATCAAAGATCATAAATATTGTAGTGGAAATCATGAGATTGATAGCAAATAGTCTTACAATGTCTCCAATCGAAGATGATATCTACTATTACAAGTGGTGGAATATGGTTATGTTGGTGGAGAAGGGTTTGGAGATTAGATCTAAGTTTATTCCTACGACGGTTCTTCGGTGTTGTGGATGGAGATCTGGAGGCGCCTGATGAATGGAAAGCGCTCTCTTTTCTCTCCGCCTGAGGCCTCTTTATATATGGGTCCCTTCACGAAAGTTGTTATGTTTGACCTAGCAGTGTCGATGGCAACTATACGACCGGAACTATATGGCTAGGATTTTATTCCCACCGTATAGTTGGTCATTATAACGTCTGTCTCCACTTCATGACTCCTGGTTTCTTTGGATTGTTGGAAATCTTGTATCTTTGACTTTAATGTTGTGATTCCCATCATCAAACATCATTATCTGCGTAGGGAAAAATAAAAACAAAGGATTACATACCCCTTTGATCATTAGGCATTAGTGGCATGGTTTAGAGAGATATTTCATCAAAAATATGAATAATATCCTATTTAAATATGGACATATATGGCTATATTTCAGAGCCATCAACCTCCCCAAGCTTAAATTTGATCGTCCTCGAGTAAGAAAACCAAAATCTGAAAGGAACTCAGCATTTAAACTGAAATAACGAGATGATGATCTTACTCATGATTGGTAGTCTCATGTTTCCTCCACTTAATAAATCTAGAAAACTTCAGCATAAATAGAGAAATGGCAAGCATATTATACGTGTTTTATGCATCTTTATAGCGCATCAAAATTATTGTTAACATGGATGATTCAAACGATTAAACTTTATTTCATGTCATGTAATCAACTCATAGTGATGCAGCCTGTCCTACGAACGCTCCTACATCTACACCACCAAGTCCCCCAAGTGGACCAGTGACTCGTGCCCGAGCCAAGCTCCTTCAAGCTAAGGTGAATTTGCTCCTCTCATCATGTGTCTTTGACATACACTTGGATGGCTTGCTACTTCATGCCACTACTCTATGCATTATCAGGTACGAAGCCCCGCCACGTCGACCCATGAGCCCAGAAGTTGCACCTGTCCAGAACCTGCCAGAGCCCGAGTCAAGCCGGAATGTCTAACGCAACAGGAGTGTTTGGCTCGATCCCGCCAGAGTGTCCGGCCTACCCCATCCCCGTCCTGGCGTGGAGAGTCAGTTTGCTACATCGTACTCTACCCGAACACTACCCGGAGTGTCCGGTCATCCCGGACTATCTGGTCCACTTGACCCAGACTGTCCGGCCTAAAGATGGGCCTGCGAGCCATAGCTAGGCCCTATGGCCCATGTACTCCTCTACTTCGCCCAGAACTCTACTTTAGTGCCTAAATTACCTGATAAGGGGTAACCCCGTGGGTGGCCCGATCATCACGGATCTCGTGGTCAAAACGATGGGAAAGCGAGGGAAAGGGAGAATGTAGTGGAAGCGGACGCACACCTCGCGAAGAACACGATGAACACACACAAAACTCACACGATACAAGGTCGATTGCTCCCGCCGGTGGCCACCGGTCTGATAGAATCCTCGCAAGGAAAGATCGGTCAACGTGCT
The DNA here is from genome assembly GCA_910589775.1 of Avena eriantha. Taxonomy (NCBI): domain Eukaryota; kingdom Viridiplantae; phylum Streptophyta; class Magnoliopsida; order Poales; family Poaceae; genus Avena; species Avena eriantha. The sequence goes on from OU342741.1 coordinate 290,256,082, forward strand.
CCCGTTAATCCCAAGCGGAGAGGGAAGAACACCTCGGAGAGGGTCTTGACAACTTGGCAAAGGGACACCAATTCCAAGGTCTTGTACAACGAGGGAGGCACAATGCAAACTCCAACGAGGTGGTGACGATAGTCGATCCCCTTTTGGTAAAGGGGATGAGACAAAACTAGGGATTCCACGAAGGGGGTTGTATTTGGTCTATCATCTATGCCTAAGGGTACATGAGGGTGTGGGGGGTCTATTTATACGCCAGCTACTTACATAGCGGTAGTTTGGGCATAATACTAGGGTTGCAACATAATAAGGGGGTACATGGGTTGTGGCCCAGCTATTGAGGCACGCAGGCCCAGACGTGATCTACCGCAAGCCGGTACCGGGGGCATCCAAGGGTGATGGTGCAGGATTTTGTATGGGCCGGTAGTGCCGGTCATTCCAGGCGGTACTACCTTGGAGCGGTATTACCGCTGATAGGAGCGATAGTACCACTCGCGTCTGTCTTCTTGGGTGACTTGGGGACTTGGCGGTGTAGATGTAGTAGCGTCAGTAGGATGGGCTTCATCAGCTCCCCCCTTTGAAAAGAGTTGTCCTCGACTCTATACGATCGTCATGTAGAGGTGGTCGAGAGACATTCTTGATCGTGGGGTTGACCATGTAGTCGTCCTCGAGAAGCTTGATGTGGCAACTCTTCAACGTTCCTTCACTTTCCATGAAGCCTGCAAAGCTCACAACAAAAGTGAAGCAACACTCAAAGAGTAGCCAATTCATGCAGATTATAGCATGAGTCCTCAAGTAGAAGGAAGTCACCTTATGGTGTAGAGATAGCTCGATGAATGCATCCATAGGTAACTCTCTTCGGTTCGTCCTGTCAACTCATGGTCCATAGAGGTTGACACGGAAGCAGTTGTACCTTCACACAACAAAGACCAAGCAAAATATGTTTGTGTGTGATAGAGGAACATGTCATTTATGGCGTGTCCATTCTTGTTCACAACACAATTATCACAACTCGAGTATAGCAATCGGGATGCATATGCAAGGTCAAAGTGCATGGAAATCGTTTGAACATCATCCAAATGTGGGAACTCAAAAACTCCATAGAACTTCCTAGTGTGGCACTCAAATCAATTGACTAAGGTATTGATCAACATCTTTGATGCAAGGATAGGAGAATTTGGCAAAAACACATGAGGAAGAATATCCAAAACAACATCATTATGTGTACAAACCAACCATTGGAAAGAGAAATTGTTCGACATGTCGGATGTCACACACAAATCATCAAAAGCCAAAATCATGGACAAATGATTATCACAAGCGAAAGCAAAGTCAACATGTTTGCAAACAAACCATATGAAAGAGCAAATTATCCTTATGTTTGTTGCAACAACTATACGAGAGACTTGGAAGCTCTCATGACAATACATGCACATAATGGCATTATGGTTGCACACAAAACATTGGAAAGAGAAATTGTTCAACATTTTTGTTGCAACACACAAAGCATCAATATCCAATAGCAAAGAAACATGATTGTCACAAGGTGGAAGAATACCATCAACATGCTTGCAATCAAACCATAGGGAAGAGAAATTTTTCAACATGAAAGATAGAAAGCATGCAAAAGGTTTCAGAGCTGGGTTCGATCTTGAACTCACTTGGGGGATGGTCTCTAGAGCTCTTTTTGTCAATTCGTGCTGAACCGAGGTTGACATGATCGTTCGGGTACCTACACACATCATAGATAAAAGGAAGAATGTGTGTGCATGGTAGACAAATACATCATCCATCATGACGTATCTCTTCTTGTGCACATCACCAAGAGTGTCAATCAAGTATGAAATAGATGCATGGAGAATATGCAAGTGGGGAACATGCTGATCATGGCAATCATCAAAATCTCCAAAATTTGAGAAGGCTCTAGGGGCCATATCAATAGAAAACATATGTGAATTATTGTTGCATGCAAAACAAGTGAAAGAGAAATTATTCATCTTATTGCAAGCAATGGGAGAAATTGTAAAACATCCACGACAAAGCATGGTCCTAGGGGTACTGTGGTTAACATCATTGCAAGCAAAACATTGGAAAGAGCAATCGTTCAACAAAGTGCAAGCAATGATATCATCAACGTAAAGTTTAGAGCATATCATGTCTATGGCAATATCATGACAATGAAAGGATTCCACATTGCCATCATGATGCATAGCAAGATCAACACATGGGAATAAGAGTGTAACATATGTCATGTCACAAGTATCATCCATAGCATGAAAATCATCACAAATCAGCATGTCCACTAGTGGGATCATGGCATCATCAACACCCGTATGTTTACCTTGTTCATACCTCTCATATGATGTGGGTGTTGTGGTATTGTTGGCCTCCATGTGGGAGACTTATTCATCATGTATGTGGATGACATCATATTCATCTACCATGTTCATTGATGGGGATATGCCAAAGGGGGTATGCCCAGCAAGACGTTCCGATTGGGCCGAAATGCCTGTGAGTGCGCCTAGAGGATGGCGACTGGGCTACAATGGAAGGAGAAGCCCGGCGACTGGCGACTGGACGCCCAGGAGCATAACAGAAGCCTAGTCGGATTAGGTCAAAACCTCCGAATCATTATCTTGTTCGGTTGTATCTTGTAAACCCTAGCGAGGCGCCTCATATATAAACCTCCCTAGGGTATCCTAGAGACTCACGTTCCATCATACACCCCTTCAAATGACTCGCTGCATAGCCGCCGAGCTCGCCACCGCTGTAACTCGCTCTCCAATAATCTAATCTAGCAGGAGTAGGTCTTTACCCTCCGAGGGGCCGAACCTGGGTAAACCTATGTGCATGAGCCCCCATCTCGCACCGTAGATGGCCACCAACTCTTCCACACGAAACACTCAATCGCTGCCAGTGGTAGCGACTGCCGTCGCCATTTGCACGATAGTGGTGCCCACCGTGGGGCATAGCGGGACTGGCCTGAGTTCTGCAGCAAGACCCTACTCGCCGATCAATCGGCCGCTCGCCAACGGTCGCATGATTGCCATCGGCAGGATCTTACAGATCCTGTCCAGCAGCTACATCCCGGCGTCATGCCCGATCACTCACGGCGCGGTGAGGCCGGTCGGCTCCATCAACCTCTTCGTCGGCTTTACCGGCGCGGTCGACCCAGCGCAACAGTGATCGTCGGTGGATCGCCACCACACCGTGACCTACTTTTGGAAGAGTAGGTCCGCTCTATCAGGGGCCTCGTCACCGAGTACGACTTGGCCACCCACGACGCGGTCGAGACTAACGCCGCCACCAACGACGATGCCCTGAACGAAGACACCGACTCCGCGACCCCTGCCTCGGTCGACGGATCCATCACCGCCGCATCACGGGAGGACTCCATCACGCGAGTCTCCCACCCCTAGGAGTTCGAAGACTCCTCCATCCTGGGGATCTTCGACTCCGATTCTGGCTCGGAGTCCCCCTAGGATTTTCGCGCCAGATCCAATCGCTTCAACGTGATCTACATGGCGGGCAGCACGGCTGCCCCGCCAGATCCGTTCGCCACGCCGATCCCGCCGACTGCAACGGCCACGGAGGTGGAGCAAGCCCGCTTGCAGCTCGTGGAGGCGCAACGCAACAAACTCGCCGAGCGCGAGAAATACCGCCTCAAACGAGAGATGGCGCGGGAGCTGTCGCTCTATCATCAGCGCCGCATCAGGACCCGCCTGAACTCCAACATCCAGGGCCGTGCCCTGAACTTCAACGATGAGAGAGACCCCGCACGCGCCGCCGAGCGCGAATACTGTGAGAACATGCCGCCAGGCGGAAGCAACCCCGCGAGACCACCACCTGGTGCACCGACAACAAGAGCCCCTCCACCACCCATGGGTCGTGCGGCCCTGCCGGACCAACCACGGATCATCATCTTGCCTCAAGCCCGCGAAGCCAACGGGCTACCACTATACTCCACCCCGATGGACAACGTCGTCGCGACTGACGCCGCGATCGCCAACCTCGATGTCCAAGGCGATGGCGCGCTACAGATCCAGTACGCCAAGGCCCTACTCGTCAGGGCCGTCGAGCAACAAGCCGCGGGAGTCGACCCGCGGGGGTGGATGTACTCCCGCGCATCAGCAAGCATGGCGGCATCAAGCGGCCACCCCACCGTGGCCAACCATTAATTTGCCCACCACCCCAGACCCTGGCGAACCAACCACGGGCCGCCAATCCTGCGATGTCAACCAACGAGCTGCGACCGGCGAATAACACGGTCGCCGCCAACGGGCAACCCCTCGACGCCCGAACAAATATCATCAACAACCAGGCGTGGCGGTCGCGCCAGCCTAACGACCTAAGACACACCCTCACCAACCGCGGCAACCTGGAACCAAGAGCTCGCTCAGTCGAGTCGGGCCGCAATGCTTCGGGCCCATGATTCGCGGGGAAAAATACCCCGCCAACTTCAAGGCCCCCAAGGTGATCGAAAAGTACGACACGACGTACGATCCCGCTGTCTAGCTGGACACATACCTCATGGCAATGGGAATCGCAGGCCACACCGACCTGCTCGCCGCTGGATCCAAAGATGGCAAGAACTATGGATCAATGCCTCCAGCATCCACCCAGACACGGCGATACATTTCTTCAAGAAGGCGTGCTGGTACAAACCCCTGGTCGCTAAGGTCAAGAGGGTCTACCGGACGCTCGACAACATCCCCGACCTCCTCGAGATCGCCAAACGCTACGCGGAGGAGGACCCCAACCAAGACTCCGACGATGAGTCGAGAGGGAAAACCCGCCACCCACACCACCGCTAATTGCCACTCTCTCAAACAGATTGAGAAGACGAGGCGAGCAAGGGAGGACCGCAATAATAACCCAACTCGGGACAAAGGGAACGGTGGCGGCTTCGGCACCGCCGTCGGCTTGCTACACACCTTCACCAGACTCGGCACCAAACGCGAGAAGAAAGTGCTCGCCCGCGCGGTCGCCGTCAACATGGTGACACAAGTCAACATCCCTCGCTTCCTCAACTGGTCCGAGTAGAGTATCACCTGGAGCTGCCAGGACCACGCGCCAAGGATCAAATACCCAGGGCGAGTCGCCCTGGTAGTCAGGCCCAAGGTGGCCGACTACTAGCTACCCAAGACACTAATGGACGTTGGGGGTTCCATTAACATCCTGTACCTGGACATGTTCAAGAGGCTCCAGCTCCCAGAAACAGCCATTGAGCCAACCCTAACGACCTTCCACGGCATCGTCCTCGGTCGGAAGGCATACCCGATCGGGAAGGTGACGCTGCCAGTCACCTTCGGCACTTCGGCAAACTACCGCACAGAGAGGATCGTATTCGAGCTGGTGATCTTCCGCAGCCCCTACCACTGCGTCCTGGGTCGCCAGGCATTCGCAAAATTCATGGCGACCCCGCACTACGCCTACCACATGATGAAGCTCCCTAGGCCAAGCGGCATCATCACCGTCCACGGCGACCCCAACATGGCCGTGGAATGCGAAGACAAAGGCGCCGAGCTCGCCGACGCCGTCATCGCCGCGGAAATCGACCACGTGGAGGATCTCGCGAAATACGCGAGCAACATTAACAAGGACATCCCCACCATCCTGAAGAAACCAACCTCCATGAACTCCACGTTCGAGGCGACCACGCACACCCGCACCGTCGAGCTTGTCCCAGGCGACTCCAGCCAGACGGTCACCATTGGGGCGCACATGAGCCCCGCATAGGAAAGCGCGCTCATCAGGTTCCTCCGTGAGAACCGCGACATCTTCGCATGGAAGCCATCTGACATGCCAGGTGTCCCGAGGGAACTCGCTGAGCACAAACTCAACACCAAACCCAAAGTGCGACTAGTAAAGCAGTCGCTACGGCCCTTCAATGAAGAGTGCCGTCGAGCAATCGCCGAAGAAGTTCAGCGCCTGCTAGCCACAGGCTTCATCCGACCAATCAAATACTCCAAGTGGCTGGCAAACCCAGTCCTAGTTCTAAAAAAGAACAACACATGGAGAATGTGCATCAACTACACCAACCTCAACAGCGCCTGCCCGAAGGAGAAGTTCGTCCTATCACGCATCGATCAGATCATCGACTCGACCGCGGGATCAGAGTCGCTGTGCTTCCTTGACGCTTACTCTGGCTATAACCAGATCAAGATGGCGGTCGAGGACGAGGAGAAGATGGTGTTCATTACGCCATTCGGCGCCTTCTTCTACACGGCCATGACGTTTGGCCTCAAGAACGCAGGCGCCACATACAAGAGGTGCATGCAGGAGTGTCTAGCAAGCCAGACTGGCCGCAATATTCACGTCTACATCGACGACGTGGTGGTAAAATCCACCCGCCAGGATGACCTGCTCGCTGACCTAGCCAAAACCTTCACAAACCTACGGAGGTACAACATCAAGCTGAACCCTGGAAAATGCACCTTCAGCGTCCCCACCGGACAACTCCTGGGATATGTAGTCTCCAAGCGAGGCATCAAAGCCAACCGCACCAAGATCGACACCATCGCGCAACTCAGGAAACCCGAGTGCCTGCGCGACATCCAGAAGTTGGCAGGGCGAGTCGTGGCCCTTCGTCGCTTCATCCCCCGACTAGGCGAGAAGGCAATGCCCCTCTATCGCCTGATGCACAAGAACCCCACGTTCCAATGGGATGCAGAGGCCGACGACGCACTCAAAGCACTCAAAGAAGTGCTACTCGTGACCCCACTACTTGCTGCTCCACTCGACAAAGAGCCAATGCTCGTTTACGTCGCGGCCTCTACTAGAGTCGTCAACACCGTGATGGTCGTCGAACGACCAGAAGAGGGCAAAGAGTGCCCCATACAGCGCCCCGTCTACTACATCAGCGAAGTCCTAACGGACTCACGACAGCGCTACCCGCAATACCAAAAACTAGTGTACGCGGTATTCCGAGCACTCGGCGAATCCCACACTACTTCCAGGAGCACCCAATCACGGTGGTCTCCTCCGCGCCCCTGCGAGACATCATACGCAATCGTGAGGAGACTGGGCGAGTCGCTAAGTGGGCTGTCGAAATCGGCGTCCACAACATCAAATACGAGCCCCGCAAAGTGATCAAGTCACAAGCCCTGGCTGATTTCCTTGCAGACTGGGAAGAAGCACAGCAGGCAGAGAAGCTCCCGCCCCTCCACTACTGGTCGCTCCATTTTGACGGTTCCAAGAACACCGACGGTGCAGGGGCTGGGGTCATACTGACCTCTCCCAAAGGAGACAAGCTCTGCTACGTGCTCCACCTCAACTTCAAGCCCTGCACCGACAACATGGCAGAATACGAGGCCCTCCTTCACGGCATGAGAGCCGCTAAGGAGATGAACGTAAACTGCCTATGATGCTACAGCGTCGCCGACCTAGTCGCCGGGACGTGCGATGCCATCTCCCCAACAATGATCGCGTATCGCCAAGCTGTTGACCAGTTGGGAGGACACTTTGATGGCTACTCCATCGAGTGGATCGATAGGCGCAAAAACGAGAAGGCAGACGCCCTCTCTCGCATCGGATCGACCTGACAAGCGCCACCAGTAGGCGTCTTCCTCGACATCATCCACAAACCGTCGGTCAGCCCACCAAAAGAGATCAACGTCGGGATCCCACTACAACCAGAACCGGCCTTAGTCACCATGGTTGTTGAACCTAGCGACTGGATAGCACTATACGTCGCTTTCTTGGAACACAAACTCCTACCAAGCAATGAGATGGAGGCACGAGTGATCGTGCGCTGCTGCAAGTCCTTCGTCATCATCAATGGTGAGCTCCACAGATGGAGCGTGACCGGCGTGTTCCAGCGCTGCGTACAGCCAGAAGAAGGCCGCATGATTCTCCAGGACATTCACGCCGGGGACTATGGCCATCACGACGGCTCCAACTCGCTAGTCGCCAAGGCCATGCGGCACGGTTTCTACTAGCTCACCGCACACGCCGACGCCACCAACATCATCCAACGATGCGTCGGGTGCCAGAAGTATGCCCACCAGACGCACCTCCCTGGCTCGGCACTCAAGACCATCCCCATCACGTGGCCATTCGCTGAATGGGGCATGGACATGGTAGGCCCGTTCAAGAAGGCCCCATCTGGCTTCACTCACCTCCTGGTCGCAGTCGACAAGTTCACCAAATGGGTCGAGGCCAAGCCAATAAAAAAGTGCGATGGCAAGACGGCCACCAAGTTCCTACGCGAGCTCATCTACCGGTACGGCTACCCACACAACATCATAACAGACAATGACACCAACTTCACCAAGGGGGCCATGGCGGAATTCTGTGAAGAACATGGCATACGACTAGACCTCGCATCAGTCGTCCACCCGGAGTCAAATGGCCAAGCAGAATGCGCCAACCAGAGCGTCCTCACGGGCTCAAGCCGCGACTCCAGGTGCCCCTCGAGCGCACCCCAGGATGCTGGCTCGACGAGCTCCCCTCTGTGATATGGGGGATCCGCACCTCCGTCAATCACTCCACCTGGTTAACGCCCTTCTTCATGGAGTATGGCGCCGAGGCCGTAACGCCAACTGACCTAGAGCACGACTCACCTCGAGTCGCCAACTACGTCGAGGCGGCCAATGAGGTTGCCCGCCAAGACAACATCGATCAACTCGATGAGGCACGCGACCTGGCTCGCTCCCGCACCGCCATATACCAGCAAGGATTCCGCCGCTACCACAGCCGCCGAGTGCGAACTCGCACCTTCCAAGAAGGCGACCTGGTCCTACGACCGGCCCAAGACAAGAAGGGCATGCACAAACTCTCCCCCCCATGGGAGGGGTCATTCGCCATAGGTCGAGTCCTTGGCAATGATGCCTACTACCTCATCGACATACGGGGTGATGGCCAACTGGAGGTTGGGAGGCCATGGAATGTAAACCTCCTCAGAAAGTTCTACACTTAGAACCTCACATTGTACTCCGATGGCATATATAATGAAATTCATCTGGATCGCACAAATTGTGCCCACTCGCCATATTCTTTTGCCCACTCGCACTCGTACATATTAGCAATATGCTACTTACCGAAGTCAACCTCTGGTCGAGCGACCGGCGTGGCTAAGTAGTGTGGCACAAGGGCACCGGAAATATTCAGGCCTTGGGTCATCCACGAAAACGCCAACCTGGAGCCGCCATTGGAGTCGCCTAGCCCGACTGGCCCACCGGGCCAAGACAACCGGTACACGCTTCTCACAGCCACCTGTCCCTCCCATCCTCGTGCAAAGCGACTCAAACGGTTAAAGTACCACGCACGGGGACTCCGCAAAAGGGGAACCACCACGCGGCTCGGGAACACACCAAGTAAGAGAGCTGCCTTGGACTCGCCAAGCGACTCGCTCTCTGGGCCACGGGAGGAGAGGCGTTACAAACAACGCATTCGCAACCAACAACAGGGACATGACCAATATGGTCGAGCACCACGCTCAGGGACTCGCCTACAAATCAGTCCCACTAGCGCTCGGGGACTCGCCACTAAGAAGATGCGAGAGATAAAAACAGTGCACAACCAAAACAATACACAAAAGTATACAACCGAGTTATACCCCATTAAAGGGCGGACGCGCTCGGGGACTTGCAAAATATACAACCGAGTTGACTCCCCTTGGCATATATTGCAAAATATTTTACAGCATTCGCCACTTGGCATACATCACAAATCGGACAATTACATTGTTTACTCCACAGGCCCTGATGAAGAAGTAGCGCCACCCCCTTGACACGAACAAAAGGCTACCACGGGTTCGTCGGGTACGTCGTCAACGACTTCGAGACCGACGACCGGAAGGGCTCCTCCGACTTCATGTCGCGATGCTCCGACTCGGGGTCGCCAGGCACCAACACTGTCTCCTGGTACGGCAGCAGATCCCCCATAGCCAAGACCCGGTCGGCGTAACGGGCGGCCTTCGCGGTCAGCTTCAGCACCTCTGACATCTCCACCGTGCCGGTCAGTGATGGATAGCCACTCGTCACGTCGTCAAGGTCGAAGTCGTTGGGGAAGTGGGTGAGACCTAAGCTCAATGATGTGGTGGCCCTGCGCCTGAACGCTGCGCGCGTCATCCACTCCACGACGGCAGGCACCTCCTCCAGACCATTGTAGGTTTGCACCACCGGATGGCTTTGGCCTACCACAGCTGCAAAGTTAGGTGTCAGTGAAACTATGAAACCCCCAAATCAAGGACTCGTCAAACGGGTCAGGCAAAGATGGAGACTCACCAAGGAGTTTGCGGCAGTTCTCCGCGACGTGATTCTCCAAGGCGGTTTGCTCGTTGTGCAGCCCCACGATGATGGAATCCGTGGCTTTGCATTCTTCCTCAGCTACAGCAACGACAGCCATCGCTCGCTCCTCCGAAGGAACTAAGGCCGCTTTAGCCTCCTCCAAGTCCTGGACCAGGGAGGCTATTCGTCCATTCGCCGCGTCCAGCTTGGCGACTGGAACATACCCCTCACGGGCCTTGGAAATCATAGCCGAGAAACCATCTGCAAGAGAAACCATCAGCATGCTGTACACCACTAGTTCACACCCGACAGAGGAAAAGAAAGACAAAAAGATACTCACCAATAGTTTCCTGAAGCCGCTGGTTCGCCTCTTGTGCTTCGCACAAGTCACGCTCCAAGTGCTCTCTCACGGCCTGCCGATCGGTGGACTCCCTTTGCAATCCCTGCAAACAAACAACACACCTCAGCATCTGACAAAACAAAAACCCAGTTCCCAGCCGCTGAAATTCGGCGACCAGGAACTCGGGGAATGGAGAAGGAGAAAGAAACTCAATTCTTAGCTGCCAAAATTCAGCGACTAGGAATCGGGGACTGGACAAGGAGAAAGAAAGTCAATTCCTAGCAGCCGAAAGTCAGCGACTAGGAATTCGGGGACTGGAGAGGAGCAAGAAGTTTAGTTCCCAGCCGCTGAAATTCAGCGACTAGGAACTCGGGGACTGGACATACCTGAATAGCAGCACCGAGGATCCTGTGAAGTTCTTCGGCGTCAGTCGACGGGATCGTGAAGGAAGTGCACCCGCGACGGGACCCAATGTCCGCATCCATGATCTCTGGACTCTGCGGAGACTGGGTGTCCACCACACCTAGAAACCCCCTCGCCATGAAGCGAGGGAACGTCGCCGAGGCTCTGGCAGGGGCACTAGTTGTCAAGAATGGCGCTTCCGGCACGGACGCAGCCAAGACTGGTTCCGATCGCGCTACCACCACCTCTTCAGCGACTGACGCAGCATCTGGATCCGCGGCGATGACCTTGGCTACAGCGTGGTTGGCACCCCTCTTCTGCTTCTTCGCGACTTCCATGGTCACCACATCTCCGGCGACCTTTCTCTTCTTGGGGAGGTCGCCCTCTCCTGTGGGGGCGGCGGCTAGAATCTTAGCCACCGAGGGACGGCCAATCTTCTTGGCCCCCGACCTGCATGAGTTCCCACAATCAATATAACAACAATACAAAAAGAGCGAGCCGAATCGGGATGAAGGAGTAGTACTCACTTAGCGACCGGGAGGATGCAAAGCCCGGTGCTGATGTGGGCGGGCTTGTCCAACTCGGGACCCAACTTGCGGGTGAGCCCCCTCTCGAAGACGTCTGAAGCCCACAAAACCGTGGGCTTCCTCGATGATGAAGCCGCAGTCGCCGGGATCTCCGGCTCTGACGCGGCCGCCCTTGATGGTTGCGGCAACTTGGACGTCATCGCCTCAGCCGCTTCCTGGCTTGGAACTCTCGAGGCCATCGGCGCAATCGCCGCCAGGGTAACCTCTACCACTACCTCCGTGTCCTCGCCCTCCAACCCCTTTGTCGGGATTGCATCCTTTGGGGCCTTGTGCGAGACTTCGAGGAAACCTTCATCATCAGAATCGTCATCCGACTCGAACACCACCGCCGATTTGGACGGTGACGTGGGCCTCTTCGCTGGCGACTTGGGCTTGCGTGCGGGCTTCGACGGCGTAGCTGTCGTTGTATTGGGAACGGCAGTACCTGAGGAGGTTAGATAGAGATGTGGGGACTAGTAGGGAAGCTATCGACGGCGTCCGCAGGCAGGATTGGATACAAGCGAGCGTAGCGGGACGCAAGAAGTAGCCAGGTTCGGGGCCCTCGTGATGAGGTAAAGCCCCTACTCCTGCCGGATCTGACTATGTGGAATACACGAACTACAATGCTCCTCGAGCTGTATGTGCTAGCTACTGCCTTAAATGCTGTATGACCAACCCTTTCTACTGAGGCCTTGCCTCTCCTTATATAGGCAGAGAGGCAACGGTCTCCCTGGCCGATCCGACTGGCGGGTCCCACACGCGGGCCCCAGCCGGTTGGTCATCCACTGTGTCCAGTATGGTATGTCTTATCGGAGTACGAGCAGTATGGCTGTTGTAGGCACAGTGGATGCCGTGCGAGCCCATCGTCAGCACAGGCCACTATTCCTGCGTCATCCTCGGAAAGTCTTCGGTATGGCCGGGTGGTTGACAGGCTTTTCATCGTCTAGGGCATACCGTGCACTGATACGCACGTCGTCCTGTCCCACTGATTGGGTCCGGGTATGTCGCCGTATCCGGCTGCCTCTTACTGATCTGGCTACCAGGGGATAGCCGGCCTGTTTTACCCTGTTCGGCTGCATCTGGTCAGCCGGACGCGATCTGAGTGCCTGGCTTCTTGTCAGGTTTGGGTACCTGGGGGTCATCCCCCCGACACTAGCCCCCGAGCGCGTGTGGATTCCGCCCTTAGGCGAAATGTGCGCGCGCTCCTTCTTGTTTTGAATTTGTGTCTGGCTTAGCTTGGTGGTTGCGTTACCCATGACGTCAGTGCTGACGCCGGCTACGCACGTACGTGCCATCAATGCTCTGCGGCGGGCAGCGTAACGTCCCGTCGTACATCGCCTCGGGAAACCGTTGTCTGGCGCTTCGGTTCTTGCTCCGGGATCTTCTGCGCATCCTGCTTCGGCATACCGGATCCTGGGCGGCGGTTGGGGTGTGGGTTGCCTGGATGCGCGCCACGTGGTCCCGTCGACGGTTGCCCTTCCGGCCCTTTAAAGGGACGCCGCGGGGGAGGTAGTTCCTTTCCTTCGCTACCCCGCTGCAGTCTCCTTCTCCCTCGCGTGTCCTGCTTCTGCGCTCTTGCCTTCTCTGCTGCCCGCTCGCCGTCGTCGATGCTACGGGCCACCGCCACTCTTCCGTCGCCGCTCCTCTCCATCAGCTGGAAATGGCCGCCGACCGCGGGGCTTGGTGCAGATCCTCTGTCACCGAAGACTAGATTCAGAAGTATCACGCCACCCGTGTTCTCCCGTCGGAGGAGGAGGTGGTGGTGTGGTTGGTGCCAGCGGGAGAGGTATCTCTACACCCGGCGGAGGGGGAGCGCGTTGTCTTCCTCTCTCATCTGGCGCACGGGTTCGCCCTTTCGGTGAACCCCTTCCTCCTGACCTTTCTCGCCTTCTTCGACCTCCGTCTTCACCACCTCGGCGCCAACGCCATCGGGATGCTAGCGCACTTCATGGCATTCTGCGAGAGCTATCTCGGCATCCAGCCGGATCTCGGGCTCTTCTGCCGGCTCTTCCGAGTCTGGCCGCAGGTGCATTACACGAAGGGGCCGCTAGTCGTCTGCGGCGGCGCCTCCATCTACTCCCGCTCCCAATCCGGCTAACCCAAGTTCTTGCTCTAGGACACGGTACGGCTGTGGCAGCAGTCGTACTTCTACGTCAAGAATGACACCAACGTCGACCGGATAAATCTTCCGGCCTTCCAGGATGTTGAGTCCAGCCAGCAGAACTGGGACTTGAAGTTCCACAGCGACAAGGCGGAGATGGATGCGATGTTGCAGCGCATGCCCTCCCTCTTAACCTGCCGGCTAACCGGCCGGGACATCACTCTTAGCTGGATGTCCAGGCTGATGATGTCGATGCAGCAGCGGGCGCACAAGATGTGCTATTACTCCGGCCGGCTGGACCCGACCCGGCTATCGCGCCGCGATCCCCGCTACCACAACTTGAAGGAGTGGTTATGGACGATCAGCAAGGAGTGGCTGCCGGAGAACTGGACGTTCAGTATGGCACCATACAGCCGGGAGAACCGCGTGCCGCAGGTAAGTTCTTATAGCCAGAAACTTTATTTGCTCTTTCTGTGTTATTTCCTTGTACTGTCTAACTGACTTCTTGTATTTTGTAGATCTTCGCCTGCATCCTTCGCGGGGAGGGCGAGGCTCCCCTCGAGGTATTCACGCCTGACTTGCCCGAGCTGCGGGCTCGATGGTCCAGCGAGGAATCGTACGGGGACGGCGATGCACGAGGAGCGAGGAATCGTACGGGGACTGCCGACCCACACGCGGAGGTGCACGAGGAGGAGGAGGTCGCGCCGACCGCGGATCCGGCGACGCGCTCCGCGACGGTCGGCGAGGCAGGCGGCAGCGGCTCCAGCTGTTCCAGCTCCCGCCGGCCTGCGACGGAGGAGCCAGCTCCCAAGAGGAGCCGGTCCGGCGCTCTGCCGCCAAGCCGCCTTGGTCGGAAGAAGGGGCCGCCCCCAGTTGTGCCGGGGTACCTTCCTTCTCCCCCTTTTTCTTTCGGCGCCTTCTGTCTGCTTGCCCTTTTTCTTCTTTTTCTGACTTTGGTTTATTTTGCCTTTGCCTTCTCCTCCTTCTCTTTAGCATGCTGGTCTCTTTCGGAGCCGCGAGCCCGGCACGAGCGCCGGCCGGGTCGCCGCCCCGTGCCCCGACTGCGCCAACTGCCGCCCCTCCTTCTTTCGAGGCATAGCCTTCACCTCCCACTCGAGCGGAGCCGACCGCCACCGCCCAGCCGGAAGGTCCCCAGCCGGCAGCGGAGCCCTCCCAGCCGGAAGGCTCCTCCGTAGGCGCGCGGGGGGCTGCCGGCAAGGAGCTCATCGTTGTTGGCGATGAAAACTCTGACGAGGAGCCTAGGGAGGAGTGGCGAACGGTGGTGGTCGCGGCGAAGGAGTCCTTGGCCGTCAACACCGTGGATGACGACGCTTCCTCCCCCGCCTCGCTGTTGGACCTTGCCGCCACGCTCGGGCTGGCGGTGAAGGAAATCCGGCTGCTGGAGGCCACAGTCGGCGGGAACCGGACGCTGGAGCAGAAGCTTGCTGCCGCCAACGGGACTTCCCAGAGTAAGCTCGCTTCTCTTGGCTTGTTTTTTTTTGTACTAATAACCGGCTTTGTTGCAGCAATCCTCGTGTGCGCTCACCGCGAGATCGATCGCTTGAAGAAAGCAAACGGCCGGCTGATCAAGTTCAATTCTACTCTACGGCTGCAGAACAAGGATTGGCACGCGAGGGTAGACGGTCTGGAGGCCACCATCAAGGAGCGCAACACCTCGCTCGCTAGCCGGGCCGAAGCCTTCACCCTTCTCGAGTCCCAGAACAAGGACCAGGAGAAGGCGCTGGTGGAGGAGCTGATGCAAGTCGGCCAGACTGCCAAGGGTGAGTTCCTTCTCCCGTCTTCCTTTCTTTTCGGATCCGGTAGCCGGATCTGACTCCTCTTTTCTGACAGCCTTTTACCCCGGCATAGACTTGTTGGCCTACAACCGGCTATAGGAGAACTGGCCGGGAGCGCAGCCGATGGCCCAGGAGCTCGTCGTCTTTCTTGGCGAGGAAGCTGCCAAGCTTCATCAGGCGGCGTGGGACGTCTTCACCTTCATGTGGCCGGAGGCTCCGGTTCCGGAGACGATGGCGCAGCTTAGCTGCGAAGGTGGGAGAGGTGCCGGCTGCGGTGGACCGGCTGCGGGACTTGGCGGCGCAGGCCGGAGCAGAGATGGCTCTGGCCCTCATGCTCTCCTGGTACAAGGACGCCCGCGTCGAGAAGATCGACGGTGGCTTCCGTGCCGGAGCCGATCTTGCCACCATCCGCCAAGCCCATCCGGAGCTCCGCGGATCCGCCATCAAGATCGCCGACTACGTGGATCCCGACGAGGCGCGCACCGACTCGGAGTCCATTGGCACTCTTGACGTGGAGGGCCCAATGCCGCCGCCCGCGGGCCCTTGAAGCGGATCAAGCTCTACGCCTCCTCCGCCGCCCGAAGCTTCCGTCGGCCAAGATCCCCTTCACGGCAAGGGTCCTGCCGTCTAGTTATTGCCCCGGGATGCCGGGTGTATTTGTCTTGTCTTAGATATCCATGAACCTTGTCTGTTTGTACCGGCTATCTGTGATGCCGGGTAACTTAGGGGAGCTTCGTCTCCCTTTTGTTTGCTAACCTTGAAATTCTTGAGTCTTCCTTAGCTTGTGTGTTGAGTTTTCCTTTTGATATTTTGCCGGCTTGCTCTGCCCGACTAACCTCCAGTGGGGGCGCGCTAGCGCACCCACTGGGTGTAGCCCCCAAGATTCGGAGTAGCTGGCGTAGCCAGGTGCTTCGAATCTTCTTCATTTCTTCCAAGTCTTCTAACTTTATCTGACTGGCCTCGTCCCAGTCGGTTGCTTTCGTCGGCTGAACGCCTTCAGTCGGGGGAACTAACATTCCAGTGGGGGCGCGCGAGTGCACCCATTGTGTGTAGCCCCCGAGATTCGGAGTAGCTGGCGTAGCCAGGTGCTTCGAATCTTCTTTGTCTTCTCTTGCTCCAGCCCTTGCCCTCACCTGGGCTCCAAACGGCCGGCTAAATACCTTAAGCCAGTCGGGAACTACAAGATTCCACTGGGGGCGCGCGATCGCACCCAGTGGGTGTAGCCCCCGAGATTCAGAGCACTTGATGAAGGCAAGGACTTCGAATCTTCTTTCCTTCTGCTGAATTCCGACTCGAGGTAGTCGGACAAAAATGTACATATGCATACACACATGTCCACATAGGTTAGTAGGTTAGTCTGCCAAATTGTATCCGGAAAACGGCTTGTTTTTTCGAAAACTGGCTTGTCCGTTTCTAGACACTTAGTCGCTTTCCCGTGCGCTCTGCTGTTTTTGCTGTGTCCTTGTCGGGCAGCCGGGTTGCGGTCCGCAGCCGGAATCGAAGGGAGCTGACAGTACATTACTCACGGTACTGACAGCTTAGCAGCTAGATTGGTTCGAGCTAGTTGCAGGGCCGGGACACCCGATCTGCTGCGTTTCCTCCCCGTTTTTTGCGTGGGATGCCTCGGGCTTTTGCTCTTGCTAGCCGGACTGCCGGGTTGCGGTCTGTAGCTGAGACGAAGAGTGGGCCTCTGACATCGTCACACACTACTCAGCCGGTTTGTTGACTTAGCAGGCCATGCCAGCCGGCGAGCCCCCGGGTAGGGGTTGCCGGAGCCGGAAAATTTGAACCGGAAAATAGGTGCTCACACATTTCTAGCAAGGAGCCCCTGAGATTCTCGTGGTGGTCTGCATTTTCATTCATAGGGTTTTCGGGATACATACACTGCCTGGCGACTAGGTGTAAAACGGGAGCAGCAGGACCCCGTTCCAGGGACGCTCGGTCTCCTCGTCTAATTTGTCCATCTTGTTCTTGCGCGGCTGCTGCACCTCTATGAGGTAGTAGGAGTCGTTGGGCAGCGCCCGGCTGATGATGAAGGGGCCCTCCCATGGTGGTGATCACCTGTGCATGCCCTTTGTGTCTTGCACCAGCCGGAGAACTAGGTCGCCCTCACGGAATGCGATTGGGCGGATCCGGCTTGAATGGTAGCGACGTAGTCGCTGCTGGGACAGGGGTGATTTGGACAAGGCCAGCTCACGGGCCTCCTCCAGGAGGTCTACTCCGTCCTCCCGCACCTCCTGGTTGGCTTTTTCGTCATATAGGAGCTTGCGCGGGGAGTCGAACTCGATGTCGGCGGAGAGGACGGCTTCTGATCCGTAGACCAGGAAGAACGGCGTGTAGCCGGTTGACCTATTTGGCATGGTGCGGAGGCTCCACAGCACAGCCGGAAGTTCTTCGATCCAACATCCGGGTGACCGCTCTAACGGCTTGATGAGGCATGGCTTGATGCTGGCTAGCACCAAGCCGTTTGCTCTTTTGACTTGCCCGATGGATTACGAGTGCGCGACGGAGGCAAGGTCCAGTCGGATGCCC
Organism: Avena eriantha; assembly: GCA_910589775.1. NCBI lineage: Eukaryota > Viridiplantae > Streptophyta > Magnoliopsida > Poales > Poaceae > Avena > Avena eriantha. Next base: position 290,274,045 of record OU342741.1, read on the forward strand.
TTGTTGCTGCAGAACCGGGCGAAGGCCCCCTTGGCGAAGTTCGTGTCGTTGTCGGTGATGATGCTGTTGGGGTAGCCGAAGCGGTTGATGATGTCGATGAAGAAGGTAACAACCGTCGCTCCATCCAGCTTCCGGATAGGCTTGGCCTCGATCCACTTTGTGAACTTGTCCACCGCTTAGTAGTAGGTGGGTCATGCCCACGCGTGCTCGCTTGAAAGGACCGACCATGTCGAGGCCCCAAACCGCGAAGGGCCAGGTGATCGGTATGTTCTTGAGTACCGAAGTTGGCATCTGCCTGAGCTGCCCGAAGCGTTGGCACCCATTGCATGCGCGGACCAGCTGCTCAGCGTACTCGAGGGCGGCGGGCCAATAGAAACCATGGCGGAATGCCTTGGCGACTATCGCCCTTGATGAAGCGTAGTGCCCGCACTCGCCCTGGTGGATACCTTTGAGTAGCCGGTAGCCCGTGTCCACATCGACACATCTTTGGAAGATGCCGGATATGCTGCGCTTGGACAACTCGCCGTTTATGATGGTGTACGTGTGCGCGCGGCGCTGGATTTGCCTGGCCTCCACCTCGTCGTCCAGGAGTTCTCCATTGGCGATGTAGCTCATGAAGGGCTGTGCCCATGATGGCACTTCCCGAATGACGAGGACGCTCCTGTCCTCCGGCTGACGGATGTTGGGGGGTCGTCCTGGTGGCGTACCCGGGACGGCAGCCCCCGAGCCACTAGGCGAGCCAGCAGCCCACGGGTCTTGCGAGCCGGAAGGCACTGCCTAGCCGGAATTGGTGCTTCGAATCTTTTTCTTTGGCGGTTCTGCCGGCTCTGCTTCTGCTGTTCCGTCAGCCGAAACGCTTCCTGCCCATATGATGGAGTATGATTCTGGTGACAGGTTGATGGATGGCTTGCACAGGTGCTCCAAGGAGACCCCTGGTGGGATAGCCTGCCTGGTGGATCCGATCTTAGAGAGTGCATCGGCTGCCTCGTTGTTGATGCGGGGGATGTGGTGAAATTCGCACCTATCGAAGGAGGCGCTGAGCTTCTGGATGTGGAATCGGTAGAGAGCCATGTTTGCATCTGTGGCGTCCCATTCTCCGGACACCTGCTGCACCACCAAGTCCGAATCACCGAAGCATAGGATCCGGTTGACAACGATCTCCTTGGCCAGCCGGAGCCCGTGCGCTAGTGCCTCGTATTCGGCTACGTTGTTGGAGGCCTTGAAGTGGATCTGCAGCACGTACTCCAGCTGGTCTCCTTTGGGCGAGGTGAGCACGATGCCGGCTCCCAAGCCCCCGAGCATCTTCGACCCATCGAAGTGCACCCGCCAGTGGTCCGAATCCGGAACGGGTAGGAGATACTGGGTCTTGGCCCAGTCGACGAGGAAGTTCGCCAACGCCTGTGACTTGATCGTGAGCCGGGGCTCGTACTGGATTGAGTAGGCGGCGAGCTCGATGGCCCACTTGGCGACTTGGCCGGTGGCGTCCTTGTTGCCGATGATTTCCGAAAGGGGTGCAGTGCACACGACCTTAATCGGGTGCTCGTGGAAGTAGTGCTTGAGCTTCTTGCATGCCAGGTACACGTCGTAGCACATCTTCTGGTAGTGGGGGTAGTTCTGTTTGGAGAGGGAGAGAACCTCGCTGAGGTAGTAGACGGGTCTCTAAACCGGCTGAGCCTTGCCTTCCTCGGGGCGCTCCACCACCAGGACGACGCTGATGACCCGGATGATGGCTGCTATATAGAGCAACATCGGCTCCTTGCTAACCGGCGTGGCTAGAACCGGTGCTGTGGATAGCATGCGCTTGAGGTCGTGAAACACGGTGTCGGCTTGCGAAGTCCAGGAGAACTTGTCCATCTTCTTCATCAGCTGGTACAACGGGAGTGCCTTCTCTCCTAGCCGGCTGACGAAGCGACTGAGGGAAGCCAGGCATCCGTTGAAGTTCTGGACGCCAAGCAGGTTCCTGGATGGCTGCATCCTCTCGATGGTCGCGATCTTCTCCGGATTCGCCTCGATACCTCGTTGTGATACGAGGAAACCGAGGAGCTGGCCAGACGGCACCCCGAAGATGCACTTTTCTGGGTTCAGCTTCATCCGGTATTGGCGGAGGTTGCCAAATGTTTCTCCCAGATCCTCGAGGAGGGTGCGCTTCTCCTTGGTCTTGATGACCACATCATCCACGTAAGCGTGCACGTTTCGGCCTATCTGCGAGTGCAAGCATTTCTGCATACATCGCTGATAGGTGGCGCCTGCGTTCTTTAGGCCGAAAGGCATGGTTACGTAGTAGAAAGCCCCATAGGGGGTGATAAATGATGTCTTAATCTGATCAGCTGGGTTTAGCCAGATCTGATTGTACCCGTAATAACAATCTAGAAAAGACAACAAATCACAGCCGGCCGTGGAATCGATGACTTGATCGATACGGGGCAAGGCGAAGGGGTCTTTCGGGCACGCCTTGTTCAGGCTGGTGTAGTCGATACACATGCGCCAGGTCTTGTTCTTCTTCAGCACCAGGACTGGGTTCGCCAACCAGTCCGGGTGGTACACTTCCATGATGAACCCGGCTGGAAGGAGCCGGGTGATCTCGTCACCGATTATCTTTCTCTTCTCCTCTGCAAACCGGCATAGAGGTTGCTTGACCGGCTTGGCATCCGGACGCACATGAAGTGAGTGCTCGGCAAACTCCCTCGGCACACCCGGCATGTCCTTGGGGGACCATGCAAAGATGTCTCGATTCTCATGGAGGAAGTCGACGAGCGCGCCTTCCTATTTGCTGTCCAGGCCGGCGCCGATGGTGACGAACTTAGTCGGGTCGGAGGGGTCGAGCAGGATCCGCTTTGTCTCCTTCGGCGGCCGGAAAGCTCCTTCTCCAGCCGGTTTGCTGCTAGCCGGAATGTCCTGCTAGGCCATGGCCACATTGCGCATGATCACGCACTTTTCTTCGGCTATGATGAGGGCCTCTGCCAGTTTGGAACCGACTAAGGCGCACTCCATCGACCGCCTGAAACAGCCGGCGATGGTGATCACGCCGTGGGGTCCTAGCATCTTCGTCTTGAGGTATGCGTAGTGGGGGATGGCCATGAACTTGGCGAGGGCGGGGCGCCCGAGGAGAGCATGGTAAGAGCTCATCAGATTTACCACCTCGAGCCAGATTGGTTCGCGGCGGAAGTTCTCCTCGGTCCCGAAGATGACGCCTAGCTGGATTTTCCCCAGCGGGCCGCAGGCTGGCCCTAGCAGTACGCCGTGGAACGTCATGGTAGTCGGGCGCAGGTCACTTTCGCAAATGCCCAGCTTCTCCAGCAAGGACTGGTAGAGGAGGTTGAGGCTGCTGCCTCCGTCGATGAGGACGCGCGAGAATCGGCAGGTGCGCGTGTTGGAGACGTTGAGAGGGTCGAGCACCATGGCGTAGCCCCCGGGAGTCAGCAGATGCTCAGGCTGATCCGCCTGGCTCCAGGTGATGGGGGTTTCTGACTAGTTCAGGTACTGGGGGGCCGGAGAGACGATGGCATTGACCTCCTTGGAGCGTCGCCTGCGGCTGTGCTTGTCGTCCTGGTCCGTCTCGAAGATGTGGTAGGCAGCGTGCGGCTGGGGGTAGCCGTTGTTGTTGTTACCGCCGTTGCCGCCGTTACCATTATTGCCAGCTCCCCTAGCCGGCGGTGGAGGTCCACCTAGTGGGGGAGGCGGGGGACGAGGCTGGTTGCCCTGGTACTTTAGCTGGCGGGTCCAGCTGTAGTTCTGGGTGGTGTGCGTAGCCGGTTTGAAGGGACCGCTATGCCACTTGCACGGGCCATCAAACATCTGGTCGAAGGTGAGCCGTGGCTTCTGCCTTCTTTCCTTATTAGCCGGTGCGTCGGGCGCACCCTCCAGAGCATTGACCTGCCGCGCGTGGTAGTGAGGCTTCTGCTGTCCAGCCTGGCGGTCCCCATGGAACCAGTTGTCGTTGCCATGGCGTCTGCAGGATCCGACTTCTCCTGCCGGGTTGCTTGGTCGGTCGCGAGCCGGCTCCGTCGGAGTCAGACGCCCGTCCGCGTTTACTCGGAGGGGCTTCTTGATGGCGGCATCCGCTGTGGCGTACTGGTCCGCAACCGTCATGAGCGCCGCCATGGTTTTCAGTTCGTCACACAGTAGCCGGTGGCGAAAGCATGGTGCCCTCTCGGCAACCCTTGATGAAGAAACTGCTGGCTTGGCTCTCCAGGATGCCCTTCCAAGTATTGTGCAGCTCCATCCACTTGGTGCGGTACTCGCGGTCGGTCTCGTGGTCGCCTTGGACACACAAGGCCAGGTCGCCCGGGCGCCCTGGACGCTTGTACGTGCCGTTGAAGTTGCAGACGAACACCTTCTCGAAGTCAGGCCAGGCGTTGATGCTGCTGGGCGCAAGGCTATTGAGCCAGGTCCTTTCCGACCCGGTTAGCATGAGGGGGACGTAGCACACGGCTGTGTGCTTGTTCCCGTGGGTGATGCCGACTGCCGTAGCATAGTCGGTCAACCAGTCTTCCAGCATCATGCTGCTGTCATACTTGGGGGTGTCCCTGGGCAGGGAGAATTTATCCGGAAACGGCTCATTCCGGATGCGGGGTCCGAAACAAACCGGGCCGGTCGAATCTTCCTCCTCCGTGATGCACAATTGAGCGAGGAGCTCGATGCGGTGGCGGGCATCCGGACAATCCGGGTTGGGCGCTCCAACCCGGCCCGATAGACGGGAGCCGGCTAGTTTGGGCGCTTTGGCTGGCGGAGGGGGAGGTGGCGGGTTCCTGTTCACCGTCTGCTCCTGGCGCGGCTGGCCCTTGTTGCCAGAGCTGTGATGCCTGCTGCGGGCCCTGGGGGAGGACGCCTGCTGGGTGTCACGCGGCGCGCCCCTGCTATTGGCAGGTAGCTTGCTCCCCCTAGAGTAGCTAAGGTCTTCCTACATCTGCCGGTTGGCGCCGACCTGCTCGTCCGCGACGCGGAGGAGCTCCTGCACGCGAGCGTGCTGGCGGGCCTGCTCCTTGCCCTCTAGGCTGGGTAGTTCCTCTGCCACCGGGTGAGGGCAGGCGCGGGATCCGGTTCCCCGTCCTTTTCCATCCTACCGCCCAGCTCGCCGCCCGACGCCGTACCTGGCCGCGCCGGCTCGGCTCCGCAGTAGCCGGAGTAAGGCCGTGCGCACGGTCGTACTCGCGCCGGTTGATCTCGAGTTGCTTGCGGGCTGCTGCCAGCTCCATGGCCTCATGGAGGAGGATCTGTCTCTCCATTGTGAAGTTGCCTTCCGCTTCCTCTGGGTTGTCCCCGAGGTTAACCGGCGTCAGGAGCCGATCAAGGGCATCCTCCACCGGGTTCTGAGGCTGCGGGGGAGCGGAAGTTCCGACCTCGTCCGCGCCTCGCTCTCGTGGCTAGAGGGGATGGGAGTTGGAAGCGGCCATCATGACCTCCACGCCGCGGGATGCGGAGGAGGCGCTGCCGCCTAAGCACGGCAGCTCCGCGATAGAGATGATTTCCCTAGGGAAATGCTCCGGGACAGTGGCGACGTAGACGGGGAGATCGCCAAATAGCAGGACGGTGCCGTTTGCCGGGAAGGAGGTTCCGGCGAAGCAGGAGGCGTTGTCGATGACGCAGTCGAACTTGCCAAGTGTGAGCACCAGCCTGGAGGCCACGCGCTCACCGGCTAAAGTTCAGGGTCCCGTGCAGAACGTGACTCCGGTCGAAGCCATCTCGCCCCACGGTGGGCGCCAACTGTCGTTGTATTGGGAACGGCAGTACCTGAGGAGGTTAGATAGAGATGTGGGGACTAGCAGGGAAGCTATCGACGGCGTCTGCAGGCGGGATTGGATACAGCGAGCGTAGTGGGACGCAAGAAGTACCCAGGTTCGGGGCCCTCATGATGAGGTAAAGCCCCTACTCCTGCCGGATCTGACTATGTGGAATACAAGAACTACAAGTGCTCCTGGAGCTGTATGTGCTAGCTACTGCCTTAAATGTTGTATATCCAACCCTTTCTACTGAGGCCTTGCCTCTCCTTATATAGGCAGAGAGGCAACGGTCTCCCTGGCCAATCCGACTGGCGGGCCCCACACGTGGGCCGCAGCCGGCTGGTCATCCAAAGTGTCCAGGATGGTATGTCTTATCGAAGTACGAGCGGTATGGCTGTCGTAGGCACAGTGGACGCCATGTGAGCCCGTCGTCAGCACATGCCACTGTTCCTGCGTAATCCTCGCAAAGTCTTCGGTATGGCCGGGTGGTTGCCAGTCTTGTCATCGTACAGGGCGTACCGTGCATTGATACGCACGTCGTCCTGTCCCACTGATTGGGTCCGGCTACGTCGCCGTATCCGGCTGCCTCTTGCTGATCCAGCTACCGGGGGATAGCCGGCCTGTTTTACCATGTCCGGCTGCATCTGGTCAGCCGGACATGATCCGACTGCCTGGCTTCTTGTCTGGTTTGGGTACCTGGGAATCATCCCCCCGACAGTAGCAGTACGCCGGGACGTGTGCTCCTGTGCGACCTCGTCGCCTCCGTCGTGTTCGTCCAGATTGCAGCTCGCCTCGAACTCATGTTGTTTCTGCATACGGGTGTTGCGAGCCACAGGCGCTGGGGGAGGAACCTCTTCCTCCTCCCCATCGCTGTCGGAAGAGTCTCCCTCGGAGTCTTCCTCCAGTTCCTGGGGAACCTCTTCATCGAGTGGAGGGAGCCCGCCCTCCAAGACCTGAAAAAGATGAGAACCACCACGAGTAAAACACCAAACGCAGAGACTGAGAACTGAGGTACGGACATAGCGACTGGGAAGAGAACTTACTATGGGGGCTTCATTCTTCACAGGAGTGTACGGGGCGAGCCCGATCGCCACGCTGGTGAACTCTACATCGGTGATCTTCTTCAGGGCGACCTTGTAGTCCTCGGCCTCCCATGATTCCTTGCTGGTTCGGGATGGGTCATGCTTCCCGCTGTATTCATACATCTAGTGCGGCCGAGCCACCAGCGGAACTAGGCACCCCCCGAGCTAGCAGTTGTAGAGGTTGATCAGAATCAACCCCTGGTCCTTCAGCTTCTGGATCTGGTCCATCATTTCCACGACGGCCATCCGCTGGTCTTCGAGAATCTTCTTCGGCACCAATCGGCGAGGCTCGCTCCTCTCGGCGACGAACTCGGGAAGAGCCACCAAGGGATTGGCTTCTTTGACGTAGAACCAGCTCTTCTTCCACTCGCTAGCGGCCTTCTTCGGCAAGAGGAGCTTGATGAAATTGGCCTTCGGCTTTAGTTGAAATGTGACGCCACCTGCGGCCAACATCAAGCCACTAGACGCCTCACGCTCGATGCGGACGTGGAAGAGCTCTAGCCACAGCGAGAAGTACGGCCTATAGCCGAGGTAGCATTCACAGAAAGCAACGAAGATCGCCAGCTATTCGATGCTATGCGGACCGAGATCCGATGGCTTGATCACGTAATACGCGCAGAAGCGGCGGAAAAAGAGTGAAGTGGGGAATCCCAGACCCCTCTCAAGATGGCTAGGGAAGCAGATGAATTCGCCGGGTCATGGCTTCTGCTCGGTCACGGAGGAGGGGGGAACCCGCTAGTTCCCCTTGTGGAGTACTCCAGCGTCCTCGAAGGATTTAAGCTGGGCTGTGGTACACTTGAATTTCCCCCATGAGCCTTTGGGAGGCGCCATCGAGTAGGATGTGGAATCGCACGATGCGGAAAAGACAAGTCGGAAGGATGAAGGTAGGGAGATTGGAGACAGGAAGAACGAATGAGGAAGAATGAAGAATGCGGAGAAGGTCTGCAGAGCCGAACCATCACTGCCCTTATATGGGAACGTCACCAGCCAAAATCGGGATAGCCGTTACTCACAGTAATTTCGCCGAAGTTATAGTTGGAAATTCCAATGGATAGTTTGACCAGATTTGATGGTCCAACTCCCTTATTTCACCCGCTACCCGACAGTCTTTTCCACTCACCGAAACGACGACTCGGCAGCAGCAACATTCATTGGGACGGCGAATGGAAACATGGGGAAATTCTCCTTGGTTTTGATGGAGTCCATCGCCGACTCGACTGGACGCCCAAATTGGGCTCGTCTACTCCGAACGCCAAAAGGACGCATGCGCCTGCATCAACGATGGCCTCGGGGACTACTAATGGGGATATGCCAAAGGGGGTATGCCCAGCAGGACATTCCGATTGGGCCGAAAGGCCTATGAGTGCGCCTCGAGGATGGCGACTGGGCTACAACGGAAGGAGAAGCCCGACGACTGGCGACTGGAGGCCCAGGAGCGTAACAGAAGCCTAGTCGGATTAAGTCAAAACCTCTGAATCCTTATCTTGTTTGGTTGTATCTTGTAAACCCTAGCGAGGTGCCTCATATATAAACCTCCCTAGGGTATCCTAGAGACTCACGTTCCATCATACACCTCTTCAAGCGACTCGCTACATAGCCGCCGAGCTTGCCACCCCTGTAACTCGCTCTCCAATAATCTAATCTAGCAGGAGTAGGTCTTTACCCTCATGGGGGCCGAACCTGGGTAAACCCATGTGCATCCACCACCATCTCGCACTGCAGATGGCCACCAACTCTTCCTCACGAAACACTCAATCGCTGCCAGTGGCAGCGACTGCCGTGGCCCTTTCCACGACATTCATCTTCTCGGTCGGAGGCATCATCATCTCCAAGCTTGGCGCTTCTTGATCCATGGAACCTAGCACATCATGAGAAAACACACTAGAGGTAGAGGGTAAGTCGTTAGAAACCAAAGTGGTCTCACATGACCTATCAACTACCACTCTCAACTCAATCGGTGTATCGCTCATGCCCTCCAAGTGGAAGGACTCAATCTCACGTATGGTGGAGTCGCTCATCTCACTCTTGTTTTCACTCAAGTGGGCTAAGTGGATCTGATACTCACATGGGATTGGTACCACATCATCACTAAAGCATATGAGTGTAGGCTCGGTGTGCTCAACTCCATGCACCTCCATTGGTGAAGGGAGTGTCCCATGCTCACCATTCTCGACCTTGTCGTCGCCATCTTGCACCTTGGCTTGTGTAGTCCTCTTGACGTACTCGTCCAACTTGGCAAAGAAGAGGTCTTCGTCCTCCTCATCCATGAAGTTGCATGCATCATATAGGGCGTCAAGTCTTGGCATTGAAGCTTGATAGTGTGTAGGAGAGCTTTCTCTTGGTGTCATTTTGGTGGTGGCACGAGTAGTGGAAGGCGCCTTATGGTGGTGTCGACAGAGGTCATTGGCGTACCTTGTAGGTGGCACACTTGGTCATCCACATGACGCTCGCGACGATGATCCTTGTCCTTGGCACTCTTCTTTTGATGGTGATTCCTTCTTGAGCCTTGTGGAGCATTATGGATGGTGCTCAACATGTATACTTCGTCTTCATGGCGAAGATGCCCCAAACGACGGTTTGTATCCTCTTGATGTTGGCGATGATCTCGAGAGGATGTTTGTCGATGAAGATTCTTGCTTCGTGGCACCTTGTGTGGAATATGATGTTTGGGCGCCACCTTCCTTGGAGTTGGTGGCACTTGATGCCTTAGAGGTAGATGTGCTTGACGCCTTGGAGATGGTGGTGCTTGGCATCTTTGAGATGGTAGCGCTTGGCGGCTTGGAGGTGATGGCGCTCATCGCCTTGGAGATGGTGGCGCGTGATGCCATGTAGGTGGTGGCGCTCGACGCCTTGGAGGTGGATCATCAAAGTAGGTGGTTCCCTTTGGTGTGGCATGCTTGGCCTTTAAGGTCCTGGTTTCTTGATTATGCACCCCGTCTTGCTTGGCGTAGTAGTCCTCCATCTCCAAGCGGTGGATATATTCTTCATGGCTCATGGAAGAGCCCTCGAAGTTGGTGAAGTTTTCCATGTCCTCCATGCTTGGTGAGGCATCATCGTTGTAGCAATCGAAGTCGTCCATGCTTGGGGAGTCATTGTTGTTTTTGAACTCCATATCACCCAAACATGTGGAGCCAGTCGATGTAGTGCTCCATGTACTCCATGCATGAGGAGCCATTGTCGATGTAGAGATCCAAGTCCTCCATTCTTGAGGAGCCATAGTTGATGATGTGCTCCATGTATTCAATGCATGTGGAGTCATCATAGATGAAGTGCTCCGGGTCCTCAAAGCATGCGGAGCTATTGTCGGTGTAGTGCTCCGTCATGTCCTCTATACTTGTGGAGTCATAGTCATGGTGGCTCATCATGGTTTGTTCATAGATATCATCCTCGGTTCTGGAGTCCCTAGACATGATTCACAAGACCAAGTGGTGTATATGGAAGTGGTAGGAGGTTATGGATGCAACGTCAAAGCTTACTTTACCTTGGAAGATAGTATCGTGCAAGTGGCCACACTTGAGAGCAATCAAAACCAAGCAAAGTGAAGTTCACGCAGAACACCAAAACCAACTAACCACTAAAAACACACACACACAAAGCTTATGGTGGATAGGTACAGAAGGTGGCGTGTCCAAGAACAATCCGAAATCAAGATATTGTAATGGCAAGTAAAGAACCACTATGATCACGAGGCAAAACAAGTCAATCCACAAGATAGGAATTATGTACAAGGAAACACACACTGTAGGATAAATGGGACTTGTGCGATGGAGAAAGTGAGCTAAGAACCAAATGATTACCTAGTGAAGACTATAAGCTCGTGTCGCACAAGTGCAAGGAGAGACGCTAGTTCTATTGCATAAAATTGGTGGGCTACAAGATAAGCACAAAAGTACCATCTATGTGATGTGCATCGAGCTTGCGCTTCCTATTCTATGAGGCAGTTTTTTCTTTCTTTCTTTTTCTTCTTTTTCTTTTTCTATTTTTTGTTCTCTTTTTCTTTTCTTTTTCACTTGCCTCTTCCTTGTGCCAACATCTATACAAGAAAACAATTTGAGATAGCGCGCTCACAACTTTTGCTCGGAATTCTACAAGTATGAAATGTGCATAGCCCAAGCAATCATAGGAGGAACTAGTCTCAATAGGTGTTTGTTGATTGCAAAGATAGTTTAGCTCACAAAAGAAAACAAGTGGGGAGAAGTGGCGAAATGTTTATACCTTTTGTCACCGATCTTCACCCTTTATTGGTGGATTCTGCCTTGCTCACGAAATTTTGATAGAGTATATAGCATGAACCACAGAGATGATGATTTAGAGCTCTTTCTCCTTTTGAAAACGAGCTAACGAATAGCAAAATCCGAGTTCGTATGCAAAAGTTATGCTCAAAACGGTGAGAGGATGAAATCTGGAATCTGCTGATTCCTTTCTGGTCCTGGCAGTAGTACAACCTTTTGGACCCCGGTAGTACCGGAAAAGTGCGGTAGTACCAATTTTTGACCCCGGTAGTACCGGTTATACTTGGGACATGCAGATTTGACGCGATTTCGCAATTTTGGGGCAATTTGGGCAGAAAATCTTCAAGAAAAACACCAAATCGAAGGGGTAAGTGATGGAATTAGGCCATGGGAACACAGGGGAAGGTAGATCAACAAATTTAGCAAAAATCCACCGATCAAAACCTACCAAAACGCACTCAAATCACAAATCAGTCCAAAACATGAATTGAGGCTATTTTTGGTGGAATTTTCGAATTTATGGGGAAAAGACCAAATCGATGAGAAATCCGTGGCAACAAAAAGCTGCTGATATAAGATGATAAGGGGTAACGCCGTGGGTGGCCCGATCTTCACGGATCTCGTGGTCAAAACAATGGGAAGGTGAGGGGAAAGGGAGAAGGTAGCGGAAGCGGGCGCACATCTCGCGAAGAACAAGATGAACATACGCAAAACTCACATGATACAAGGCCGATTGTGAAGGAAATATGCCCTAGAGGCAATCATAGAGATGATTGTATTTCATGTGTATCCATGAGTTATTATAATGTTCCTTGAATATCCATATACCAGGCAACTTGTATTGATTGGCAATTATGTGAATTGTTTGTGAAACTCTTTACTTGTATGGTTATCTAATAATTGTCCCTAGTCGGAGTTCATGCGAGGACACACGTGAATATTAGACTAGCACATCGATTGGTTAATGACTATGTTTCGCAAGTCATTGACATGGAGATGTCAAACCAATGATGTGGACACATGTTATGAACATGGGGTTGGACTGACCCAACATGAGACTACCAATAATACTTGCAGCTCTCTCTACACATCGTGTACGTTTTGTCCTTAGACCTGAGATTGTCGCATGTACTTGAGATGTGGATCGACCTACTTTGGGGCTATCAAACACTACTCCGTAACTGGGTAGTTATAAAGGTAGCTTTCGGGTTTGTCCTGATACATGCTGCAAGGCATCGGTCAATCAAGATGGGATTTGCCCCTCTCTACTTGAGAGAGATATCTCTAGGCCCCTCGAGTGATCGGATCCAGAAATGCATGGCCGTGCTACATATGGTTAAGAGTTAACCTAGTAAAGGGATTCTGAATCACAGTATCGAGAAAGAGAGGTCAGCTTAGAGCTAGACCAAATATCGTGAGGCAAAGGGAAAGACATGTACTCAACCTTGTGATGGTTCGTCCGAATGATCTTTATATGCGTTTAGGAGTTGGCACGTCTTGCTAGAGGCCGCTACCAACTATTGACGGAGTAAGTGTACTCGCGTCATGTCTATACGTGTATGAACCTATAGGGTCACACACTTTAGGGGCTGGAAGCCTAATGAGGATTGGATCCGAATTAGACCAGGCTTAGGCTGCTAATGGGCTGCTAATGTAGAAGCCCACCAGGGATGCCTATATAAGAGGGAGTGAGGCGAGCTGAAAACGAGAGAGCATTCCACCCAGCCGCCACTCCTCTTCCGCCTGTGTTGCACGCGCAGACCTAGCAGTCTGGCGTGTGACGACTTCCACTCCGGACGTGTGGATACCTCGGAGGTGCTGCATCTGTAGCACTTGGATGAGCCGCGCAAAGGGGAGCTGCTCGTGGGACGAGGACGAGGAGGAGACGTAGAACATCTACACTGCCGCAACGTGCTTCATCGAGTTCCGCACCTGCGCGTCTAGCGGTAATCCCGTGATCTATGACAATAGTATTCCTGGTAGACGTGGTAGAAATTTTTGATTTTACGCTAGTGTAGCCTACCCGTTACCCTTCAGTGGTATCAGAGCCGATGCTATTCAGTCATAGGTTCGGGAAGTTTGCATATGGTGATATGTAGATTGATATGAATGATATGATCGTTTGTATGGCGGTGTTTCTGGATTGATCTATGATCTTAATTTCCGTGATCGTGATTCTAAGGTCGTCGAACGACTTACCCCTACCGGTCGGTTTCCGCCATCGGGGTAGACAGTGACACATAAATCCTTCTGAATCACGCGAAGATCAATATGATTGATCGAATCAGGAATTAGATCTGAATCGACGTACCGTGATCAAAGGAGTTTGGTCAAATCGGAACTATGGTCGGTTTATGGTAAATTGGATTTGCCGATCAAAATCCTTAAAGAAAATTGTATAGATTTGATCTCTCATTTTTCACGAACCCCGCAGGGGGAGACCCCCTAGACCCCCCTTAGTCGTAGCCCCCTTTTTTGTATCTCGTTAAGGTTAATAGGTGGTACGATTTCACATGATCCGGTAGAATGCGATTCTATGCACAACTTGTTCTTGCAGGATTTATGTGATCAGTATGGCCCAAAAATGTATGTGATGCATGTATGTATTTTTTCATGACCTGCGTGTCGTGAGTTGGGCAACACGGCTGGAGCCATATGTGTTGTCAATTATTGTAATGGCCTGCGTGCCAACTTGTGATGATCCCAATACCATGTAATTTTGATTACTAGATGTTAGGAGTAATAGCTTGTATTAGTTCTTGGAGAACTCATCACTTGGAGGATGGCTCGCATAGAGCATGAAGATGGAGATCATCATGGTGGACAGGTTCTATGGCGATGGAGATCACCATGAGAAAATGGGCCATACTGTATCACATCTATGTGAATGCTATTCTTATACGTTTTACTACTATGCATGCTTAGATGATAGAAGTAGAACGATCCCTCACAAAGTTTAAGTTAAACCATGCCCTCCCAACCAAACCTTGCACCATCCTATGCCCTGTACAATCGTTGGTGGGTCTATGAAATTAGGGTGCCACGGTTTTCCTTGGCTGGATGGGTTTGTATCGGATACCTACACGCATAAGGGTTGGTGAGCTTAACAAGGTCATCTTAACAGTTAAGGACCTTGGGGCATAAAGGTTGGGCGCCTAGGTTTGACATAGAGATGTCACCCAACAACAAGAGTCATATGTGATATGATTAGCAAAGGTTGCTTACCGATTTACCTTGTCTTCTAGCAGTGATGCTAAAGCTCACTAGTCGACTTGTTAATTGTGGATCTTGAATCACTTAGTATCAATAGAGGGATGTTGATTTAAGTGGGAGTATATGCTATTAAATTGTTTAATATGTTTTACTCTTTCATGGTTACATGGCTTAGTATTTTGCATATTTTTTTGTTGTAGATCAATGGCACCGAACAATTCATCACCTTTTGCTTTGCGTTCGATTCTTGAAAAGGATAAACTAAATGGAACAAACTATTCGGACTGGGTCCGTAACCTGAGAATTGTTCTCAGGGCTGAGAAAAAGGAAACTGTTCTGGATACCCCAATCCCGGATGAACCTGCTGATAATGCAACTGCTACCCTTAAGAATGCCTACAAGAAAGCATGTGATGAATCTCTTGAGGTCAGTTGTCTTATGCTTGCATGCATGGAACCTGATCTTCAAAAACAGTTTGAGGATCAGGAAGCGTACGATATGATCGTTGCGCTTAAGGACATGTTCCAGACTCAGGCTAGGACTGAGAGGTACAATGTCGCTAAGTCCTTTGTGGAATGCAAGCTGGCAGAGGGAGCAGCTGTAGGCCCCCATGTGATCAAAATGGTTGGTTACAGTCAGACTTTGGAAAAGCTTGGTTTTCCATTAGGCCAAGAGTTGGCCACTGACTTCATTTTGGCATCTCTTCCATCTAGCTATGGGCATTTCATTTCGAACTACCATATGCATGGGGTGGAGAGGGGCCTTAATGAATTATGTGGGATGCTGAAAACAGCAGAATGTGACATTAAGAAGTGTGCAGGGCATAGCCATGTGATGGCTGTGCAGAACAAGCCTAGCTTCAAGAAAAAGGGCACTTCTTGGCAGAAGAAGAAGGGCAAGGCTAAGGATACGATCCCTAAGCCAAACCCTGCACCCAAGCAAAAGGCTGGTCCTGCAGGAGACACTGAGTGTTTCTTTTGTCACGAATATGGCCACTTGAAGAGAAACTGCAGCAAGTACCAGGCTTCTTTGAAGAAAAGTGGAAGTAAGAGTACTTCCCACTCAGGTACACTTGTTGTAAATGTTGTGGACATTTTTCTCGCAGATTCTTATGTTAAGTCTTGGGTATTTGATACCGGATCGGTTGCTCATATTTGCAATTCGATGCAGGGGCTAATAAGGACTAGAGAAGTGCAAAAAGGCGAAGTGGATTTTCGCGTCGGAAATAAAGCAAGGGTTGCTGCATTGTTCGTCGGCGTCATGCAACTTCACCTTCCGTCAGGATTTATCATGGAGTTGAATAATTGTTATTACATTCCTAGTATGGGTCGAAACATTTTATCACCTTCATGTTTGATGAGGGATGGTTATTCATTCGCGAGTACAAACAATGGTTGTGTAATCTCTAAGAATGCTATGTTTGTGGCTGATGCTCCCATTGTGAATGGGTTATTTATTTTAAATCTTGATAATGCATGTGTTTACAATGTTAGTGCTAAAAGGCTTCGGCCAAATGATTTGAGTCCTACCTATCTATGGCATTGTCGTTTGGGGCATATAAGTGAAAAGCGCATGAAGAAGCTCCATGGTGATGGTCTTCTAACTTCGTTTGATTTTGAATCATACGAGACATGTCAAGCTTGTTTACTTGGAAAGATGACCAAGACGCCTTTCAAGGGGTTTCCCGAGAGAGCGACAGACTTGTTGGAACTCATACATACTGATGTATGTGGACCAATGAGCACGACAGCCAGAGGAGGATATCACTACTTCATTACTTTCACTGATGATTTCAGTAGATATGGCTATGTCTACTTGATGAAGCATAAGTCTGAAACTTTTGAAAAGTTCAAAGAGTTTCAAAATGAGGTAGAGAATCAACGTGGCAAGAAAATAAAGGCCTTGCGATCTGATCGCGGAGGCGAATATTTGAGTCACGAGTTTAGCAATCATCTTAAGAGTTGCGGAATTGTTCCACAGCTCACGCCGCCCGGAACACCTCAAAGAAACGGGGTCTCTGAACGGCGTAATCGAACTTTGTTGGACATGGTTCGATCGATGATGAGCCAGTCGGATTTACCATTATCATTTTGGGGTTACGCGCTAGAAACAGCGGCTTTCACACTAAATAGGGTACCATCTAAATCCGTAGTTAAGACACCATATGAGATGTGGACTGGAAAGAATCCCAGTTTGTCTTTTCTAAAGACTTGGGGTTGTGATGCATTTGTCAAGCGACTTCAGTCAGACAAGCTAACACCCAAATCGGATAAGTGCATTTTTGTGGGATACCCAAGGGAAACCTTAGGGTATTACTTCTACAACCGAGAAGAGGGCAAAGTGTTTGTCGCTCGTAGCGGTGTTTTCCTAGAGAAAGAGTTTCTCACAAAGGGAACGAGTGGAAGGTCGGTGCGACTTGAAGAAGTTCAAGATGAGCCAGTCGGGGATGCTTCTACGAGTGATGCTATTGTAGCGGAACAAGTTGAGGAACCCGTGGCAATAGAAGCACCACAACCACGAAGGTCGGCAAGGCTCCGCGAAGCGCGAGAGTTATTATTGTTAGACAATGATGAGCCTGCGACCTATGCAGAAGCGATGGTGGACCTAGACTCTGAGAAATGGCTGATTGCCATGAGATCCGAGATAGAGTCCATGGGAGACAATCAAGTTTGGAACTTGGTTGACCTGCCTGATGGTTTTAAAGCCATCGAGTGCAAGTGGATCTATAAGAAGAAGATTGATATGGATGGAAATGTTCACATCCATAAAGCTCGACTTGTTGCAAAAGGTTTTCGACAAGTTCAAGGAGTTGACTACGACGAGACTTTCTCGCCCGTAGCGATGCTTAAATCTATACGGATCATTCTAGCCATTGCTGCACATTTCGATTATGAGATATGGCAGATGGACGTCAAGACGGCTTTCTTAAATGGAATCCTTTCTGAGGACGTGTATATGATGCAGCCCGAAGGTTTTGTCGATCCAAACAATGCTGGAAAGGTATGCAAACTTCAAAAGTCCATTTATGGGCTGAAGCAAGCATCTCGGAGTTGGAACATTCGATTTGATGAAGTTGTAAAGGAGTTTGGCTTCACCAAAAACGAACAAGAACCTTGTGTGTATAAGAAAGAAAATGGGAAATCACTTGTGTTTCTAATCTTATATGTGGATGACATATTATTGATTGGAAATGACATTCCTATGCTCGAGTCTGTTAAGACCTCATTGAAAAATAGTTTTTCTATGAAGGACTTGGGAGAAGCGGCATATATTCTGGGTATCAAGATCTATAGAGATAGATCAAGGAGGCTAATTGGATTAAGCCAGAGTACGTACATTGACAAAGTGTTGAAACGGTTCAGCATGGAAGAGGCTAAGAAGGGGTTCTTGCCCATGTCTCACGGCATTAAACTCAGCAAGACTCAGTGTCCTTCGACCACTGATGAGCGAGAACGCATGAGTAGGGTTCCATATGCTTCGGCTATTGGATCCATCATGTATGCAATGACATGTACTCGCCCAGATGTTTCCTATGCTCTAAGTGTTACGAGCAGATACCAGGCTGATCCAGGTGAGATTCACTGGACAGCGGTAAAGAATATCCTTAAGTACTTGAGAAGGACTAAGGATATGTTCCTAGTTTATGGAGGTGAGGTTGAACTCAGTGTAAAGGGTTACACAGATGCGAGTTACCTTAATGACTCAGACGACTCGAAATCGCAATCAGGTTATGTGTTTGTCATGAATGGTGGTGCTGTGAGCTGGAAAAGTTCCAAGCAAGATACAGTGGCCTCCTCTTCAACAGAAGCTGAATATATTGCTGCCTCGGAGGCTGCAAAGGAAGCTGTTTGGATTAGGAATTTCCTGATCGCTCTTGGTGTGGTTCAGGGCTCGTCCAATCCCTTGGACGTTTATTGTGACAACAATGGTGCTATTGCACAAGCCAAAGAACCTAGACAGCACCAGAAGAATAAACATATTCGCATGCGCTACCATCTGATTCGTGAGTTCATTGATGAAGGTAGTGTCATGTTATGCAAAATACATACGGACTCAAATGTTGCTGATCCCTTGACTAAGCCACTCCCGCAGCCTGCGCATGAAGCGCACACAAGAGCAATAGGTATTAGACACTGTCTAGATTGACTCTAGTGCAAGTGGGAGACTGAAGGAAATATGCCCTAGAGGCAATCATAGAGATGATTGTATTTCATGTGTATCCATGAGTTATTATAATGTTCCTTGAATATCCATATACCAGGCAACTTGTATTGATTGGCAATTATGTGAATTGTTTGTGAAACTCTTTACTTGTATGGTTATCTAATAATTGTCCCTAGTCGGAGTTCATGCGAGGACACACGTGAATATTAGACTAGCACATCGATTGGTTAATGACTATGTTTCACAAGTCATTGACATGGAGATGTCAAACCAATGATGTGGACACATGTTATGAACATGGGGTTGGACTGACCCAACATGAGACTAGCAATAATACTTGCAGCTCTCTCTACACATCGTGTACGTTTTGTCCTTAGACCTGAGATTGTCGCATGTACTTGAGATGTGGATCGACCTACTTTGGGGCTATCAAACACTACTCCGTAACTGGGTAGTTATAAAGGTAGCTTTCGGGTTTGTCCTGATACATGCTGCAAGGCATCGGTCAATCAAGATGGGATTTGCCCCTCTCTACTTGAGAGAGATATCTCTAGGCCCCTCGAGTGATCGGATCCAGAAATGCATGGCCGTGCTACATATGGTTAAGAGTTAACCTAGTAAAGGGATTCTGAATCATAGTATCGAGAAAGAGAGGTCAGCTTAGAGCTAGACCAAATATCGTGAGGCAAAGGGAAAGACATGTACTCAACCTTGTGATGGTTCGTCCGAATGATCTTTATATGCGTTTAGGAGTTGGCACGTCTTGCTAGAGGCCGCTACCAACTATTGACGGAGTAAGTGTACTCGCGTCATGTCTATACGTGTATGAACCTATAGGGTCACACACTTTAGGGGCTGGAAGCCTAATGAGGATTGGATCCGAATTAGACCAGGCTTAGGCTGCTAATGGGCTGCTAATGTGGAAGCCCACCAGGGATGCCTATATAAGAGGGAGTGAGGCGAGCTGAAAACGAGAGAGCATTCCACCCAGCCGCCACTCCTCTTCCGCCTGTGTTGCACGCGCAGACCTAGCAGTCTGGCGTGTGACGACTTCCACTCCGGACGTGTGGATACCTCGGAGGTGCTGCATCTGTAGCACTTGGACGAGCCGCGCAAAGGGGAGCTGCTCGTGGGACGAGGACGAGGAGGAGACGTAGAACATCTACACTGCCGCAACGTGCTTCATCGAGTTCCGCACCTGCGCGTCTAGCGGTAATCCCGTGATCTATGACAATAGTATTCCTGGTAGACGCGGTAGAAATTTTTGATTTTACGCTAGTGTAGCCTACCCGTTACCCTTCAGATTGCTCTCGGCGGTGGCCTCCGGTCCAATAGAATCCTCACAAGGAAAGATCGGTCAACGTGCTCCCGTCAATCCCAAGCAGAGAGGGAAGAACACCTTGGAGAGGGTCTTGATAACTTGGCAAAGGGACACCGATGCCAAGGCCTTGTACAACGAGGGAGGCGCGATGCAAACTCCAACGAGGTGATGACGATAGTCGATCCCGTTTTGCTAAAGCAGATGAGGCAAAACTAGAGATTCCACAAAGGCGGTTGTCTTTAGTCTATCATCTATGCCTAAGGGTACATGAGGGGATGGGGGCTCTATCTATAGGCCAGCCACTTACATAGGGGTAGTTTGGGCATAATACTAGGGTTGCAACATAATAAGGGGGTACATGGGCTGTGGCCCAGCTGTTGAGGCATGCAGGCCCAGACTTCACCGGTAGTACCGGACTTGATGACCGGTAGTACCGCTTGGGGGCGGTATTACCGCAAGCCGGTACCGGGGGCATCCAGGGGTGATGGTGTAGGCTTCTGTATGGGCCGGTAGAGCCGGTCATTCCAGCCGGTAGTACCATGGAGCGGTAGTACCGCTGATGGCAGCGGTAGTACCGCTCGCATCTTTCTTCTGCGGTGAATTGGGGACTTGGCGGTGTAGATGTAGTAGCATCGGTAGGATAGGATGCATCATTACCCCTAAACTTGTGGCTGACCTATATATAGTCCCCCACCTCTATTGTAAACACTAGGCTTGATATTTGGAATTAGTGGAAACCCCTTGTGGATCTATCTAGTTCTTGCATGATGCTCCTTTGACAGAGGAGCACCAAATATCACAAACCTCGTTGGAGTTTGCATCGTTCCTCCGTGTTGTACAAGGCCTAGGCATCAGAGTCCCTTTGCCTAGACGTCAAGATCTCACCGAGTCTCCCTACTCATTGTGTCGGTTCGAGAGAGAGTCCTCCGCCCGACGCCGATCCTAGGGATTGCGCCAGACCAATAGCCGTCAGAGTGAGCAATTGGCTTGTATCATGTCTTCGTGTGTGTGTGTTCATCTTGTTCTTCGTGCGTGAGTTCGTGTTTTCGCTCTCTCGCTCATCCCCACACTAACTCCACCATGATTTCAAGGGATTCATGGAAGATCAGGTCATGCACGAGGTTGCCCTGTAACATATGGTATCAAGAGCTTCGTTGCTCACGAATTCCGCCACAAAATTTTCTTCTATCCACCAAAAAATTGAAATCCCCAAAAAAGAGCCCCAAATTTTCCTTTGGATCGATCTCTTGATTTGGAGTGTTATTTATGGTTTTGATCCGACCAAATCTTGTCTTAGGCGTTGGTCCAGCTTTCTCCTGCATTTTCCTAGCCCAAGTTGGCCTATTTTTCACGGATTTGAGGCCATAAGGCGAGGATTTCCGCTCAAGAACACGAGCAGGAAACCTGCACCGAAGTGTCCGGCCCGACCATACCAAAGTGTACGGCAACACCGGATTGTCTGGCTCGATCCGACCGGAGTGTCCGGCCCGACATAGGCGGAATATCCAGCCAGAACGCTAGTTTTGATAGTTTTGCCCCATTTTTCGCATTGGCTAATTTCCTTTGTTTACTTGTGTACCGTGTGCGTGTTAGAAACTAACAACAAGCTTCCGCATCGACACCTCCACACTCATTGAGACCACAGCAACGAACATCCTTCCGCACCACTGACATGAAGTGCATGATCACCAATGAAGGTATAACTTGCGTCACCTTGTTAACCCCTATCTTCATTTGTATCTACCTATACCACAAGAGTGGCTCATCTTGTGTTTGCTTGAGCATTGTGCATTTGCACTTCGATAGTGACAGTGAAAGAGAGAAAACAAGTGTGAATAGGTAGCATCAAGGGAGAGCAAAAAAAGATACAAAGAAAAAGAAAAATAGTCTCCCATAGAAAAAGAGAGTCTCAAAGCTTGTAAACAAGAGAGAAAGAAAGAGCACCCAAGGCAAGTGAACAAATCCGTTGCTCATTTTCCTCTTTGCAAACGAGCCACTATCTCTCCTTGTACTGGCACGACACCAAGTGTAGTCTTTGTTAGGACATTTTCTTTGCTCATTTTTATAGTCTTGTCAATCCCAACAATCTCCACGTGTGTGTATATAGTCGTAGGTTCCCATCACCCCTTTGAGTTGTGACCTTCACCTTTGATTTGAGTTTTGTTGGATTTTACCCACTTTTCACTAACCGGAGTGTCCGGCCTGACATAGCCAGAATATCCAACCGGAACACTAGTTTTGACAGTTTTGCCTCATTTTTTGCATTGGCTAATTTTCTTTGTTTGCTCGTGTCTCGTGTGCGTGTCAGCAACTAACAATAAGCTTCCGCATCGACACCTCCATGCTAATTGACACCACGACACCGAATATCCTTCCGCACCAACGACATCAAGTGTATCATCACCAACAAATGTATAACTTGCGTCACCTTGTTAAACCCTAACTTCCTTTGTGTGTACCTATCCCACGAGAGTGGATCATCTTGTGTTTTCTTGAGCATTGTGCATTTTTCCTTGGATAGTGACAGTGCAAGAGCAATAGCAAGTGTGACTAGGTAGTATCAAGGGAGAGCAAAAAAAGATGCAAATAAAAAGAAAAATAGTCTCCCATAGCAAAACAGAGTCTCAAAGCTTGTAAGCAAGAGAGAAAGAGCGCCCAAGGCAAGTGCACAAATCTATTGCTCATTTTTCCTCTTTGCAAATGAGCCATGGTCTCTCCTTGTATTGGAACGACACCGAGCGTAGTCTTTGTTAGGACATTTTCTTTGCTCATTTTTATAGTCGTGTCAATCCCAACAATCTCCACGTGTGTGTATATAGTCGTAGGTTCCCGTCACCCCTTTGAGTTGTGACCTTCACCTTTGATTTGAGATTTGTTGGATTTTACCCACTTCTGATTACCCCTTTTCTCTTGGTTGGTTCTTTGGCATTCCATAACCCTAACCTACCACTAATAAGCTTTTGAGAATTAGTTCTTTCTTTAGTGTGAGATTTCTTTGCGTTTTCACTTTGCAAGCTAATAGCTTTCACTTGTGGTTTCTAGTTTGGTGCAATCCCCAAGGTGAGGTTGAAGGTTTCCCCCACCACATATTGCTCTCCATATACAACCCTTTGTGTTTTGCATGATGGATAGGCATGGTGAGTCGAGCCAACCACCTCCACAAGAAGAAGAACATGGACCAAACATGACACGCGGAAGCCACTTCATATTACGACAAGAGTTCCATGATTGTTGCCAAGCCCTCGAGACATGTCAAGATGAATAATTTGGTGAGATGCAAGCCGAGTTCAAGAACATTGGCAATCGCTTCGATGGCCTTGAAAGGCAAATGCACGCAATGCATCACAACTTTGGCCATCAAAATGAAGTGCTCCAACGCTCCATCGCCGAAACAAATGACAAGCTTCGTGTTCTCATTGACGGAATGGCAAGACGATGTTCACGCGCATCACGCTCTACAGGATCTTCGCGTCATCACACTCCTCTTCAACAGGTTCTTCATCCAAGTGCTCCAAGACTCAATGACGCCCCCGTGGTTGATGATGGAAGTTCTTCGAAATATGTACCTTCCCCACGGCACGCCGCAACGTCAAACTATGATGGTGATTTCTCTTCAAGGCCACAAGAAAGGCAAGAAGCACACTGTCATCACGCAAGGGCATTAGTGATACAACAAGAGCAACCACAAGAAGAACCGCGAGTGGAACCGCAAGTCTACCACCATTGCCCGTGACACATACTTGACACAACAAGTGATGACTCCAACTTGGAGAATCAAGCTCCTCATCGACGTGAAGCTCTCCAAGATCCTCCTCCTTGTCATCGCCGTCATGAACGTCCGCACCGACACCATGGTCATCACGAGGCGCCTCCTCCACAACACCAAAACATGGAGCGTCAACTGGTACAAGTTGAGCGACGCCCACCACGTCATGCGGCTCAAGACCGTGATCTTCGCCGTGAGGCCCATGTACCTAATTATCATCACCAACCGAGGAACGATCCTCCTCTTCGTCATCAACCGTGCCGTGAGGCTCCACATCCTCAACACCCTCATGAGGACCAGGTGCCCCAACATCGTCAACAACTGCGCCAAGAGCAAGAGCAAGCTCAATAACAACAACATCAAGAGCAAGCTCTGCACGAAGGTCGCGAGAACCAAGTTCCACCTCCTCAACCACAAGATCATCAACAAGCCCAACAAGATCGTCTCAATGATCGCTTGGAAGATGACGACCGTCATCAACATGGAAACCTTCACCACCATGAGCACAATGAGGAAGAAAAATTTGGCAAGCTCAAGTTCACGATGCCCAAGTTCACTAGATCAAATGACCCCAAAGAATATCTCTCATGGGCACTCAAAGTCGACAAGATCTTCCGTATGCACAATTATAGCAACGAGAAAATGGTCGCCATGGCTTCGCTTGAGTTTGATGAGTATGCCAACCTTTGGTGGGAACAAGTTCAAGTTGCTCGTGACGCAAGACAAGAGCCGCCAATCACAACTTGGCATGTGATACGTCCAAACCATATTTACTTTCCCGAACACTTTTGTTATTGTTTCTCCTTTAAACTTGTGTGATTTGGATGCAACTAACACGGACTGGCGCTGTTTTCAGCAGAATTGCCATGGTGTCTACTTTTTGTGCAGAAAAAAAACTATCAGGAAAAATCCTGGAAAATATGCCGAAAATCCTATTTCACTAGAAGACTCCAGGAGCCAGAATACGAGAAGGAGGGGGGCTGGGCCCAGGCCACACCACCTGGCTGCGCGGGCTAGCCCAGGCCGCGCCAGGGGGTGGTCTGGCCGCCCCAGACTCCCCCTCGGTCTCCCTCTTCGCCTATAAGTTGCCTTCTAACCTAAAAACTAAGGGGGTTCGACGTTTTTCCAGAATGAGTTCCGCTCCGCCGCCACCACCAGATTCCACGAAACAACACCAACAGCTCTGTCCTGGCACCCTGCCGGGACAGGGAGTTGGAGGAGATCATCGCCATCATCATCACCATCGCTTCTCCATTGACCAGCCATGTTTCCCCCATATATGAGTGACTAATCCCCCGCTGTAGGCTATGCGGATGATAGGGACTGGATGAGATCGTTCATGTAATGGCATCAGATTGTTACGACATGGTGCCTAGTATCTTTTATTAGTGCTTTATGACTTTGTTGCGACTTGTTATGCTTAATGCTTGTCACTAGGGCCCGAGTGCCATGATTTCAGATCTGAACATGTTATTGATTCATTATGATAGTATTATTTATGGTCGTATCTGCAAGTTGTATGCACATGTTGTTGTCTGGAACCAATGGCCCCAAAGTGACAGAAATCGGGATAACCGGAGGGAATGGCTTTGATGTGAGGATCACATGTGTTCACGGAGTGTTAATGCTTTACTCCGGTGCTCTATTAAAAGGAGCACCTTAATTGTCAGTAGTTCCCTTGAGGCCCGCTGCAAACGGGCTGGCAGGACAAAAGATGTTGTGCAAGTTCTCATTGCGAGCACGTATGATTATATATGGAACACATCCCTAGGATTATCTAGTACTTGGATGCTTTATCTTATTTATCTGCAATTGCCCTTTGTTCTGATTTCTATGTGAATTGTCTTGTCCATGCAATTCCTGTTCATCCATCCCTATGCCTACCGCACTCAAATCCTACTGTTTACTGCTATTGTTACTACCGTCTTTACTTTACTACTGTTGTTACTTTACTATTCCTACTACAAAACTGTTGCTATTGATAAACTGCTATGAGCAAGACTGTTTCCAGGTGCAGCTGAATTGACAACTCAGTTGTTAAGGCTTATAAATATTCTTTAGCTCCCCTTGTGTCGAATCAATAAATTGGGTTTCACTTCCCTCGAAAATACTGCGATACAACCCCTATACTTGTGGGTCATCAAGACTATTTTCTGGCGCCGTTGCCGGGGAGCATAGCTTTATTTATCAAGTTTACTTGGATTCTCTATTGTTCGCTGCTATCCATCCATCATGGGTAAGTCTCGTGATGGCAAGGTTCCTATTTACCATCCACTACAAGAAGAGGTACGGTTCTGAACACCTCTGTTGCCCTTGATTCACCATCTGTTATGAGTAAGCTCATTACCCCACCACATACACATGCTACACACACTGCTACTATTGCTGAATCTGAAAGTTCTGATGCTTATGATGCTGCTTCTACTATGCTTGATAAGAGTGGTTCATTAGGTCCTTTCCTAGATGCTACGATTGCTAGAACTATAGCTAGAAATACTGAAACTCCTAATTTAGACACTACCACACCTGTTAGTTCTCCTGAGTCTAGTGAGAGTTATGATATTGAAGACGGTTATGTTGAGATGACCGATTAATTTATTAAAGAATGTAAAAACACCCATGATAGGAGCGCTGCTAAGAGTCTCCTTGAGAGGCGTACTATTAGACCCAAATTGTCTCCTATTGCTAAGATTGTTGCTTCTCCCATAAACATTCAAGATAAAGATTATGATTTCTCTCTTGATCTATCTTACATAGCTATTGTTGAGAAAGAACCTTTTTGTGGGACTAAGAATGAAAGTGCGGTAGCACATATGAATGGACTTTCTACCATGAGTGGCTTGTTTTCTGATGATATTAAGATGCATACTTACTTTGTTGCTAATATTTTCCCCTTTTCACTGAAAGGAGAAGCTAAAACTTGGTTTAGTAATTTACCTCCTGCATCTATTGATAGCCCTGATTGCTTGATTAGTACTTTCCTGCAGAAATATTTTCCTCCTAGTGCTAGACATGGTATTTTGCAGGAACTTTTTGATTTTAAACAGGGAGAAAAAGAAATATTGCCCGAATCTTGGGCACGGTTTTGTGCTTTGATTCATGCACAAGACGGAAGTCCATTACCTAAGAATGAGCTGCTGGATATATTTTATAATGGACTAACCGAAGAATCTAGGACATACCTAGATAGTTGTGCTGATTGTGTTTTTAGGAATAGGACTCCAAAGGAAGCTGAGGAATTAATGGCTAAAATAAGCAAGAACTATGAGGATTGGAATCCTCCTGAACAAGCTATACCTGAAGTAATTATACCTGAACCAACTATTCCAGTGCCTACTCCAACATCAAAGAAGAGGGGAGTTATTGAATTAAATGATGAAGTGATGAAGGAAGCTAAGAAATATCTTAAGGAGAAGGGAATTAAAGCTACAAATGTCAATAATTTACCTCCCATGGAAGAATTATGTAAGCCTATCCCTTAATCATCCACTATTGAGGTACACTCTCTCCAACACTTTGATGAAGGTGATATCCCTTACTCTAAACCTCCTGATCAATGCTTAGAAGAATTCGATATCTTTATTGTTAAGCAAGATAATTTTAATAAAAGGGTGCAAAATCATCTAATGGAAAACACTAGAGCTATTGTTGAGTTGAAAGATATTGTGGAAAGAACCTCTAATGATGTTAAAATGATTGTTAAACACTTTAAAATAGTTCAAACTCAAATAGATCAACTCGTTAAAGTGCAAAAAGACTTGCTAGTTAATGCTGCTAAAGAAAAACATGCTTATGAAATTAGAACTAGAAGTGGAGCTGCTACCCAGGATCCTCTATATCCTGAGGGGCATCCCAAAAGAATTGAGCAGGATTCTCAACAAGCTGAAAATGGTGGTTCTACTTGTAAGAAAAGGAAAAAGAAACATAAAACTATTGTAGAACCCTGTGAACCTGCTATAGATCCTAATAGTATATCTATTTCTGATGCTGAAACTGAAAGTGGTAATGAAGAAAATGAAGTTCCCAATGAAGAAAAAGTTGAAGAAGAACCTGAAAAGCACACTAAGAATACTAAATACACTAAAGAAGATTTTATTGCTAAGAAACATGGTAGTGAAAGAGAGCCTTGGGTCCGAAAACCTATGCCTTTCCCTGATAAGAAACACAAGTCAAAGGAAGATGAACACTATAATAAGTTTTGTGAGTGGATGAAACCTTTATTCCTGCAAATTCCTTTGACTGATGCTATTAAATTGCCTCCTTACTCAAAGTAGATGAAGGATATTGTCTAGAATAAAATGAAGATTCCTAATGAAAAAATGTATACTTTTCTTGCTAATTATTCCTTTAATGGTAAGGTTCCAAATAAACTTGGAGACCCAGGGATTCCAACTATCCCTTGCTCTATTAAGAATAGTTATGTTAGAATTGCTTTGTGTGATTTAGGAGCTGGAGTTAGTGTTATGCCTTTCTCTCTCTATAAGAGGCTTCAACTAGAAAAAATAATACCAACTGATATATCTTTGCAAATGGCTGATAAATCTACCACTATTCCTGTTGGTATATGTGAGGGTGTGCCTGTTCAAGTGGCTCATAATTTCCTGATATTAACTGATTTTGTTGTGCTTGAAATGCCTGAATATGATAATATGTCTATTATTCTTGGGAGACCTTCTCTTAATACTGTAGGAGCTATTATTAATTGTAATCAAGGAAAGGTGACTCTCAATGTTAATGACAAGGAACATATTGTCTATTTCCCCAAGAAGATTGAAAGGACTTATGGTTTGAATTCAATTGAACATGTTGAGGGCATTCAAGTTGGAGAGATATATTGTCCTATACCAAGAGAAAAGTTTGAAACTATTATGATTGGGACCATTGCTATCAAGGTTGAGGTAACATAATCATTAGTGGAATACAAAAGTTTTGTCTCATATGAAATTGTTTTTGTAACAAGACCTGATCAACCTTGTTAACAAAAGGATTTCATTGAACAAAACAATGTTTTCACTATGATTATTTCCGTGTACTTCTATTCTATCCATTTTAGTTTTTGCTTTCGTTTAGTTCTCTTTTTGTTGTTAGTTGCTTGCATGTTAGAGTGTCTTAGAACTTCTGTAGTTCTAGCTTTGCTTTGTCCTTGCATCATTCCAAAAAAAATCTGTCTGTCAGAAATTCATTCTTCTATACGTGAAAAAAGCCCAAAAATAAAGTGTCTCGAAAAATTCCAGAAAATTCATATTAAAATTTTACGTGAAAAAAGGGGAAGAGGAGTGCCTGGGAAGTACCAGGGGGACCCACCAGGTAGGCACACCACCTGGTGGCGCGGCCTGCCCTGGGTGGCGCCATGCCATGGTGTGGGCCACCCCTGGCCCTCCACTAACTCTCTCACCTGCCACTGTCTTCTCTCTCCCAAGTAAGCTCCAGTTCATTGCTCAAAATCGCATTCTTGCTGTGCTTGCTCTCGATTTTTTCGATCTCCTTGCTCAGCCCATCTTTGTTGCTGAAATTTGGAGCATTTGTTCTCCGGTATGTGACTCCTCCCCTTGTCCAAGTAGATTTGTGTTTAGTGGATTATATCTTGAGTATTTTGCTTCTGTAGGTGACAGGTTATGAGATCTTGTAAGCTTGTTTCATGCTTAGAGATATAGTTTTGATGCATGTTTAGGCCTCTTACAAGTCCCTATGAGTAGTATCCTTCATTTTATTCACTTTGCAATCACTTGTTTAATAGGTGTTTAAATTTCAAATAGAATATAGATGAGCATCAACTAAACTAACATGAACTATGGGTGCCTGAGGTCATGAAGGTCCACCGGGAGGAGGAAGTTTTTCTTTCCATTTATCCATGCTCTGAGTTCATGAGAGCTGCAGGAATTCTCCAAGATTTCCACACTTTGGTTTTCTAATGTAGGGTTGGAACACTTTTTGGAAGATGAACCTTGTCAATTTGTGAAGCTAACCATGTCTGTGGTGCATGACTTTCAATTTAGTCACTCTTTGCCTAACCCCATGGTCCACTACAAAATTTACAATATTGCTGTCAACCTTTCTCTCGATGACTTTTGTGCAGCTATTAAGGTACCTCAATGGGGTTCATGTAGAAGGATTAAGGAGCGACCTGAACCACTTATGGATTTATACGCAGATATTTGCCAAGGGAGCAGCTTCTTGAAGGAGAATGGAAAAATCCATAACATTCATCTTCCCTCCATTCGCTACTTTGCCTACTTTATTGCCAAGTGTGTTCTTGATAGGAAAACTGCCAATAAGCTATCTTCTTATGATCTAGCATTTATCTCTACTGCTCTTAATCGAGATAGTTCTTACAGCTTGGGTGCTTTGATAGCCTTCCGTCTTTCTGCTAACCACGAGAAAGGTGGAATTTGTGGGGGCCTTATTGCTTCTCGTTTACTAGCATTGCATGGCTTAGTGCCTCATCATTTAGACCAGTAGTTTCCCACAGAAAGGCTTGATCTTAATTCCATGATACAGCATAAATTTGTTTCCTCGTGGGCTAGTTTGAGTGAGTTATCTTATGAAATAACCTTTCTCAAAGCTGGTTGGAGAAAGAGCAAGTGTGGCATCCCGCAAAACCACTACTAGAAAATCGCGTTGTTTTTGTGCATTGCATCGTCATGACCGCATGCTCATGTCATCTTGCCACCTTGCATTTGAGCATCGTCATGCCATCTTGTATTTGTTTGCATAAAACTATTTTCGAAAAGTCTGTTTTTATTTTCTAAACGCCCCGTCTTTATTTCAAATTAAAACACCGTGTCTCCGGATTAATTTGTTTCGTCTCCCAACGGTTTGCAAAACCCTCGTTTTTAATGAATAAAATATTTAATTATTTTTAGGAGGCAGCCCGCCAGACCCGAAAGCCTAGCCGGCCACCTCCAGATAAAAACCTACCTACCCAGAAAATACCCAAACTTTTCCCACCAAATATCCTACCCCTATCTCCCTACCCAGCCCTCCACATCACCTCCACCAATCCTGGGTCGCCACCTCAACTCTCCTCCCTCCATCCACCCAACCACCACCTGCCACGTCGCCGCTCCACCATCCCACCACCCCAGCAAGCCGCGCCACCTCACCCCTGGCCCTGCCCCGCCACCCACTCCACCTGCCTCCTTTCCGCGTGGGCCCCACCCCGGGTTGGACAGGCGCGCCTCCCGCGCCAGCCCACGCCGCCAACCGGGCCCCACCTGCCCGCTCCCCCGTACCGACCGCCTCCACCTCCCGCCTCGATCCCCACGTCCCGCGCCTGGC
Source organism: Avena eriantha (assembly GCA_910589775.1). Classification (NCBI taxonomy): domain Eukaryota; kingdom Viridiplantae; phylum Streptophyta; class Magnoliopsida; order Poales; family Poaceae; genus Avena; species Avena eriantha. The sequence goes on from OU342741.1 coordinate 290,304,821, forward strand.
CCCACCGCCGCCTAACCGTGACCCCGCCCTCCCCAGGTCCCGCGCCCCGCGCCCTCCTGCCTCCTCGCGCCTCTCCCTGCTCGCTGGCCGCTAGGAGCCGCCGGGCCGCTCGTCTTCCTCGCCCAGGTCCCCGCCGACCTGCCTCCCCGTGTGGTGCCGCTGTCCCGAGCCCTCCTCGCCGAGCCGTCCTTCGTCTGCAACCACGCGAACCGCCGCCGTCGGCCTCTGTCCGCGCCGGTCGTCGCCCTTCTCCCTGCTGCCGGCCAGACCCCGAGCTCCGACACTGCCTCCGCCCTTTCCCACCTCTGTGCCGCCGCCGTCCACCCCGCACAGCGCCGTCGTGCTCTTCTCCGGCCAGATCCCGCCGCCGCCTGCCGGATCCACCCGCCCCTTCGCCCGGTCACCGCCCCTCCCTGCCGCCCCTCGGACCCCCGCCATGGTCGTGCTCGCTTCGCCCGAGCGCGTCGTCCACCGCGGCGGCCTTCCTCCGGTCTCCTTCCCCTCGAGCCAGCACCGTCGTCGCCACATCTCCGGCGCCGCCGCTCCGTGCCCCATCGCGAGCCCCTGCTCTGGCCGGCCCCGCGTCTCCGGCGTGCCCTTCCCCAAGCCGCCGTCGGCCGCCCCTCGCCGGCCATCGCCCGTCTACCCCGCAACCCCGTCGCCGCCGGCGTCCCCGCTGCCCCCACCCCGCGCTCCACCGTGGCCTCGCCGGCCCGGCCCCGTCGCCGGTTCCCTCTGCCCAGCCGCGTCGCCGTAGGCTGCCAACCGCCGCGGTTTTCCCCTTGCGGCCACCTCGTCTGCCTCGACCCGTCCCGAAGAAGCCGTGTGGGCGCACGCCGTGCTCTGGCCGCAGTCGCGTGCCCCTGGTTCCTACAGATGTGCATGCGTGTGTGCATGTCTAGCTTGAAGCACGCCTGCAGCCGCGCCTGTTTGCCTCTGTTGGCCCTGTTTTCCTGATCCGTTCGAAAAGATGCTCGAGACCCTCCCGATGAACAGGATCGCCAAGTGACAAGACCTCTAACATCGTCTGTGTTGTCACCGAAGCGCCGCAAACGGAGGACCACCGATGAGAACTGTCACAACGCCAAGGTCTACCGAAGACCGATCCCGCCGACACCAAGAGCTGCCACGACCCCATCCGGCAAATCAAGATCGACCGCCGACAAGACCGGCGCCAAATTCCAAGACCTTCCACAGGGATCCGAACATCGAACCCCTAGTACGACAAGACCGTCGACATGACCCGATGACCGCCAAGATCGCCACCGGTACGACAATCGCTTCATCTCGGAACGCCAAATCCTTCTTCCCGTATGCGACAAGATCTACTTCCGATGTCCGAGAACGATTCCGCCGAGACCGTCGAACCCCGAAACCCAAGTTCGTCGCACCCTAATGTGACTCCTTATCCGAGACCCCATTATTATTTTTATAACAATAACATTATCAATTGTTGCACATTAAATGGTTCATATTCGCATCACATCATGTGGGTTTGGGGGCATTATGCTGTTTCACATCATAATTAAATATGGAGTCTATATGAGGGATTTTCTAGTCTTATATTGGCTCCATTTGAATTTGAGTAGCGAACCGTTGCCCCGTGTCTTCCTGTTCATACAGCATTTAAATTGCGGGGTTTTCTAAACAACTTGAACCATTTAATTAAATGTCGGGATCCCGGTTCTGCTTAATACTGCCTAATCGCACTGCATCCGCATCATATCATAATCATGCCGGATCTTCTGCCGTAGTATTAAATATTGTATCAGGTGTTTCTTTTAGTGCTTTGCTTCTTCGCGGATTAGACCGATGAGTGGATGCGAGTATCGACAAGTTATCCAGATATGATCTGTCGACAGTGTTTCCCAGGCGACCATCTCTTCCCCTTCTACCTATTTTGCATTTATAGTCTTTATTTCCTACTGATGATCTATTGCTATCCGTGTCGCGATGCTTTAGTTCCGTACCCGAGATATTTCCGTGCAGCCGATATATTGCCTTGGACACCTCCTATTACCTGTTGTTTGGTAGATAGCTGACCTTGCGAGTCGTAGTTGCTTGCTTAGATGCGATCTTGTGTCGTCGAGTACCATAGTTGTTGGAATGATGGCAGATGTTTAGTGTGGAGATGCTTACTGGTGGAGATGATCATGACTTTAAATACAACTATTAAAATGCTAGATATAACTAATGCAGAGGCATCGGTGGGCAATAAATGTTATTTGGTTCTTCCACGCTCACTTGTGTCCCGTAGGACCCCGAGTACTTGATACCTGTTCCTTGATTTTTCGCACTATCCACATCCGGGAGGTCTTATGGACCCCCCTGAGCCAGAGCTTGATTCATTCTTATTTCGTGGGGCCACAATTAGTTTGGGGCTTTATTACTATCCTGTACTTATGCCATGTTACTGCTTTATTTAAGATTGTGCGAGGAGCACCTGTACTGTTTTGGATCGTGACACGTTTCCGCTGTATCGACAAGCCCAGTCACATTTTCGGGTTCCCAGTCGTTTACCGCCGTCCACACAAACCCTGGGTCCGTTCCGGAGCCGGCCAACTTCGTTGCGGGTAGCTTAGTGGGGTGGCTCCCTGAAATATTTCTGAATCCTGTGATCGCTTTGTCGTGAATGCCTCGTTGGGTTTTGAGTTGGTTTTTCCGAGGTTGATCAAGTGTGTGTTGCTATTTGTGCACCCCTGCAGGGTAAAACTTTCTGAAAGCCGTGTCCGCGGTTATGGACGACTTGGAGCACAGTATCTCGATCATAGACAAGCATAACTAAAGTAGTGCTATAAATTTGACTTAACATGTGACTAGTAATCAGATGCATCTATAACGGAATGGATAAAAAAATGCCAACAACTGGTGGATCTGTGATGATCTGTGTCATACTATATCTGCCTAGTAAGTATTGCAACTCAAATGGAATGTGATAAAAGTGTCAACAACTGTTGGGTTTTGGGATTCCTCAGGACAATTATATCTGACTAGTAAATGTCCCAACTACAATGGTTTGGTGATTAAAACTGCCCACTACTTATGCTTCAGGAGGACTCATGCTAGTTATATCTGATTAGTAACTGCTACAACTATAATGGAATGAGTAAAACTGTCAACCGTGTGAGTTCCTCGGTCTGACTTCCTCGTTTGGTCTCGAGGGGGAAATACCAGGATGGGATTGTTTGGTGTTAGCTTCAGGTTGGATCCGAATAGGTCTTTCTTATCCCTCTCTGATAACCACCAGTTGTATCGAGTCTCTATAGGTTTTTAAGTGCCGCTGCGCTGCCGCTTCAGCCCACCATACCTATGTAGGCGAGAGCCGCCGAATTCTAGCCTCGCCATGTACTGGCCTCAGTACTGACGCTCCTATTTTTCCTTTGCCCTTTGTCGGCACCCCTTTTGTTTTAGCAGGTTTGAGATCGCCGTCGTTAGCAGGGTTACCCTTCCGGCTTGGCCTGGGCAAGGTTATGGACGCCATTGGTTATTCTTCAGGGCTCTTAGCCCATTTGCATCTTGTCCGTAGACGGACGCTCTATCGATTTCAAGGTGATTTGGATCTTTGTACGGTATATCGGTATTCTTGACTCATGGAGTCGTGTTGTATATATATATCTGTTCTGTGGGTCCCATCGAGAACTGTTGTGTAATGTTATTACTTCGTTTTCCACCCGCACGAAAGTGCCTGGTGGGCGTCCTTGAATCGTTTCTATGCGGGTTTGGCGGGAAGCGCTAAAACTTGCATAGAGCCGATTTGAGGGTGTTACAGAGTGGTATCAGAGCCCACCAGTTACGATACCCCACAAGTCCAGCCTGTAGGATAACCTAGCTAACGGCCGAAGTAGAGTGTCCAAACTATTTTTGAAAATCGGTTGGATAGATCTGATTAGGTCTGATTTTACTCCTTACCCCTCTGCTTTTCTCCTCTTACCTCTGCGGTTTGAATCTGCTCTCTTATCTTTTCTTCTATTCCAGGATTTCTCGTGGGTGGGTTTTCCGTCGTACCTTCCGGATTTCGCTTCCTTCTTTGGTAATGGTGCTTCTACCTCCGGACTTCGTGCTATTTGAGGAATCCTTCATCTGGTGGACTTCTCTTTGTTCCTTCTTGTGCCTTCCGGTGTTTTCCGACGTGACGACATCATCTACGCCAGATCCGATGCAGAGTGTGCATCCCTCCTTTGTTTCCGACCCTCGTTTGTTGAGATCTTCAGTCTGATTCCGAGAGTTGGTTGCATAATTCTCCTATTCGTGTGCAGAGTAATGGTTTGGGTGCGCGATGGACTGATCACCATCCGACTACTCTTATCATTAGCTCTTGTACATCGAATCGGTGGATCAAGTAACCCTACTCCTTCCACGGAAGCTAGAGGTGGCTTTATTTGTTGATACCTCTACTTTCGCCTTTTGTTTCCGGAGTGTTCTCTCGATGATCAGGGACAACGACCTTTTGTTAGTGGTGTCGCGAGGATCGACATGAAACAAGAAGATTCAGATCGCCGACCTTCTTCCCGGTACCATGAGGTGGATCTCGAGGGCGAGATCCATTGTTAGTGGTGTCGAATTGTGGCATCCCGCAAAACCACTACTAGAAAATCGCGTTGTTTTTGTGCATTGCATCGTCATGACCGCATGCTCATGTCATCTTGCCACCTTGCATTTGAGCATCGTCATGCCATCTTGTATTTGTTTGCATAAAACTATTTTCGAAAAGTCTGTTTTTATTTTCTAAACGCCCCGTCTTTATTTCAAATTAAAACCCCGTGTCTCCGGATTAATTTGTTTCGTCTGCCAACGGTTTGCAAAACCCTCGTTTTTAATGAATAAAATATTTAATTATTTTTAGGAGGCAGCCTGCCAGACCCGAAAGCCTAGCCGGCCACCTCCAGATAAAAACCTACCTACCCAGAAAATACCCAAACTTTTCCCACCAAATATCCTACCCCTATCTCCCTACCCAGCCCTCCACATCACCTCCACCAATCCCGGGTCGCCACCTCAACTCTCCTACCTCCATCCACCCAACCACCAAATGCCACGTCGCCGCTCCACCATCCCACCACCCCAGCAAGCCGCGCCACCTCACCCCTGGCCCTGCCCCGCCACCCACTCCACCTGCCTCCTTTCCGCGTGGGCCCCACCCCGGGTTGGACAGGCGCGCCTCCCGCGCCAGCCCACGCCGCCAACCGGGCCCCACCTGCCCGCTCCCCCGTACCGACCGCCTCCACCTCCCGCCTCGATCCCCACGTCCCGCGCCTGGCCCCACCGCCGCCTAACCGTGACCCCGCCCTCCCCAGGTCCCGCGCCCCGCGCCCTCCTGCCTTCTCGCGCCTCTCCCTGCTCGCTGGCCGCTAGGAGCCGCCGGGCCGCTCGTCTTCCTCGCCCAGGTCCCCGCCGACCTGCCTCCCAGTGTGGTGCCGCTGTCCCGAGCCCTCCTCGCCGAGCCGTCCTTCGTCTGCAACCACGCGAACCGCCGCCGTCGGCCTCTGTCCGCGCCGGTCGTCGCCCTTCTCCCTGCTGCCGGACAGACCCCGAGCTCCGACGCTGCCTCCGCCCTTCCCCACCTCTGTGCCGACGCCGTCCACCCCGCACAGCGCCGTCGTGCTCTTCTCCGGCCAGATCCCGCCGCCGCCTGCCGGATCCACCCGCCCCTTCGCCCGGTCACCGCCCCTCCCTGCCGCCCCTCGGACCCCTGCCACGGTCGTGCTCGCTTCGCCCGAGCGCGTCGTCCACCGCGGCGGCCTTCCTCCGGTCTCCTTCCCCTCGATCCAGCACCGCCGTCACCACATCTCCGGCGCCGCCGCTCCGTGCCCCATCGCGAGCCCCTGCTTGGACGGCCCCGCGTCTCTGGCGCGCCCTTTCCCAAGCCGTCGTCGGCCGCCCCTCGCCGGCCATCGCCCGTCTACCCCGCAACCCCGTCCCCGCCGGCGTCCCCGCTGCCCCCACCCCGCGCTCCACCGTGGCCTCGCCGGCCCGGCCCCGTCGCCGGTTCCCTCTGCCCGGCCGCGTCGCCGCAGGTTGCCAACCGCCGCGGTTTTCCCCTTGCGGCCACCTCGTCTGCCTCGACCCGTCTCGAAGAAGCCGTGTGGGCGCACGCCGTGCTCTGGCCGCAGTCGCGTGCCCCTGGTTCCTACAGATGTGCATGCGTGTGTGCATGTCTAGCTTGAAGCACGCCTGCAGCCGCGCGTGTTTGCCTCTGTTGGCCCTGTTTTCCTGATCCGTTCGGAAAGATGCTCGAGACCCTCCCGATGAACTGGATCGCCAAGTGACAAGACCTCTAACATCGTCTATGTTGTCACCGAAGCACCGCTATCGGAGGACCACCAATGAGAACTGTCACAACACCAAGGTCTACCGAAGACCGATCCCGCCGACACCAAGAGCTGCCACGACCCCATCCGGCAAATCAAGATCGACCACCGACAGGACCGGCGCCAAACTCCAAGACCTTCCATAGGGATCCGAACATCGAACCCCTAGTATGACAAGACCGTCGACATGACCCGATGACCGCCAAGATCGCCAACGGTACGACAAGCGCTTCATCTCGGAACGCCAAATCCTACTTCCCGTATGCGACAAGATCTACTTCCGATGTCCGAGAACGATTCCGCCGAGACCGTCGAACCCCGGAACCCAAGTTCATCGCACCCTAATGTGACTCCTTATCTGACACCCCATTATTATTTTTATAACAATAACATTATCAATTGTTGCACATTAAATGGTTCATATTCGCATCACATCATGTGGGTTTGGGGGCATTATGCCGTTTCACATCATAATTAAATATGGAGTCTATATGAGGGATTTTCTAGTCTTATATTGGCTCCATTTGAATTTGAGTAGCGAACCGTTGCCCCGTGTCTTCCTGTTCATACAGCATTTAAATTGCGGGGTTTTCTAAACAACTTGAACCGTTTAATTAAATGTCGGGATCCCGGTTCTTCTTAATACTGCCTAATCGCACTGCATCCGCATCATATCATAATCATGCCGGATCTTCTGCTGTAGTATTAAATATTATATCCGGTGTTTCTTTTAGTGCTTTGCTTCTTCGTGGATTAGACCGATGAGTGGATGCGAGTATCGACAAGTTCTCCGGATATGATCCGTCGACAGTGTTTCCCAGGCGAGCATCTCTTCCCCTTCTACCTATTTTGCATTTATAGTCTTTATTTCCTACTGATGATCTATTGCTATCCGTGTCGCGATGCTTTAGTTCCGTACCCGAGATATTTCCGTGCACCCGATATATTGCCTTGGACACCTCCTATTACCTGTTGTTTGGTAGATAGTTGAGCTTGCGAGTCGTAGTTGCTTGCTCAGATGCGATCTTGTGTCGTCGAGTACCACAGTTGTTGGAATGATGGCAGATGTTTATTGTGGAGATGCTTACTGGTGGAGATGATCATGACTTTAAATACAACTATTAAAATGCTAGATATAACTAATGCAGAGGCATCGGTGGGAAATAAATGTTATTTGGTTCTTCCACGCTCACTTGTGTCCCGTAGGACCCCGAGTACTTGATACCTGTTCCTTGATTTTTTGCACTATCCACATCCGGGAGGCCTTATGGACCCCCCTGAGCCAGAGCTTGATTCATTCTTATTTCTTGGGGCCACAATTAGTTTGGGGATTTATTACTATCCTGTACTTATGCCATGTTACTTCTTTATTTAAGATTGTGCGAGGAGCACCTGTACTGTTTTGGATCGTGACACGTTTCCGCTGTATCGACAAGCCCAGTCACATTTTCGGGTTCCCAGTCGTTTACCGCCGTCCACACAAACCCTGGGTCCGTTCCGGAGCCGGCCAACTTCGTTACGGGTAGCTTAGTGGGGTGGCCCCCTGAAATATTTCTGAATCCTGTGATCGCTTTGTCGTGAATGCCTCGTTGGGTTTTGAGTTGGTTTTTCCGAGGTTGATCGAGTGTGTGTTGCTATTTGTGCACCCCTGCAGGGTAAAACTTTCTGAAAGCCGTGTCCGCGGTTATGGACGACTTGGAGCACAGTATCTCGATCATAGACAAGCATAACTAAAGTAGTGCTATAAATTTGACTTAACATGTGACTAGTAATCAGATGCAACTATACGAAATGGATAACAAAATGCCAACAACTGGTGGATCTGTGATGATCTGTGTCATACTATATCTGCCTAGTAAGTATTGCAACTCAAATGGAATGTGATAAAAGTGTCAACAACTGTTGGGTTTTGGGATTCCTCAGGACAATTATTTCTGACTAGTAAATGTCCCAACTACAATGGTTTGGTGAATAAAACTGCCCACTACTTATGCTTCAGGAGGACTCATGCTAGTTATATCTGATTAGTAACTGCTACAACTATAATGGAATGAGTAAAACTGTCAACCGTGTGAGTTCCTCGGTCTGACTTCCTCGTTTGGTCTCGAGGGGGAAATACCAGGATGGGATTGTTTGGTGTTAGCTTTAGGTTGGATCCGAATAGGTCTTTCTTATCCCTCTCTGATAACCGCGAGTTGTATCGAGTCTCTATAGGTTGTTAAGTGCCGCTGCGCTGCCGCTTCAGCCCACCATACCTATGTAGGCGAGAGCCGCTGAATTCTAGCCTCGCCGTGTACTGGCCTCAGTACTGACGCTCCTCTTTTTCCTTTGCCCTTTGTCGGCACCCCTTTTGTTTTAGCAGGTTTGAGATCGCCGTCGTTAGCAGGGTTACCCTTCCGGCTTGGCCTGGGCAGGGTTATGGACGCCATTGGTTATTCTTCAGGGCTCTTATCCCATTTGCATCTTGTCCATAGACGGACGCTCTATCGATTTCAAGGTGATTTGGGTCTTTGTACTGTATATCGGTATTCTTGACTCATGGAGTCGTGTTGTATATATATATCTGTTCTGTGGGTCCCATCGAGAACTGTTGTGTAATGTTGTTACTTCGTTTTCCACCCGCACGAAAGTGCCTGGTGGGCGTCCTTGAATCGTTTCTATGCGGGTTTGGCGGGAAGCGCTAAAACTTGCATAGAGCCGATTTGAGGGTGTTACAGCAAGTCCGAGTGTGTTGTTCTTTTGCCTGGACCTGTTTTCTTTAACATTGATAACAGGGTGGGATGGTCCCTCACGGAGGAGGAGCTTGATACGTACTTGGGAGAGCTCTCCCAACAGGAGCAGGATACTGGAAGGGCGTTCACAGATGATTCGGTCCAGCCCTCGAATGAGGGGGAGTCTTCATATCAACAGCCTACCTATGATTGGGGAGTGTCTTCTTCTTCCCACGGGCCTAACTACGATCATTCTTACAATGATCCTCCTACTTGGAACCCTTACCCGTATCTGGATTGATACACACTTAGGCCAAAAGCCTAAGCTTGGGGGGAGGTACGCCGACATTGCACTCATCTCCTTATCATGTTGCGTCGGTACTTTGTATATTCATGTTTCGTTCTCTTTTTAGTTCTCGTTCTTTCTTTGCTTTTGCTTTCTAAAACACAAAAAGACCAAAAATATTTCTATTGTTTCTCTTTGGTTTGTTTCTTTTCACCTTGGTTTTCCCATTTTGATTTGTTTGAACTATTCGAAAAACCCAAAAAGATTTTGCTTTGCTTGTTCTTCCCTTTTGGTTCTTCTTTTAAAAAATCGAAAACACCAACAAAAATTGTTGTTCTTCTTTGGCTTTGTGAGTTTGTTGCAGGGTTTAGCAGTACTCAGTGGATATTGGTTTCATATTATTATTCAAGCCACACAAGTGAAGAGCAATAATGAGGAATAATGACAACTTGAGGTGTGGTAAGAGGCTGGTAACAAACTCTATTTGTTTTCATTTTTGTACATATACTCATCATTGTGGGCTTGCTTAGTCTGTTCGTGTAGGGTGTATGTTATCTTTGGATGCTTAGTAGTTCTTGCTTTCATATGATTAGTCCCAGCTGGCTAATAGTTTGTAGCATGTCTTATGAATGTTTGCTTGCATTACTCTATTCATAACTTGGTATGACACAGTGGTATCCTCCTCTGAATGATTCATTTGAATTAACTTGGCACATGCTCACACATGCACATGCTCACACATGCCATGATTAGTGTTGTTTTGTTGCAAACATGATTATGATAGTTATTGCTCTCTCGTTTGTCGCTCCCTTGCTATTTCTAAGCCTTCACTTTCACTGAGTATTTTACTCATGCTTCCAACTCCCTAAAACCAAATATTGCGAAAGTGTCCACCATACCTACCTATTAGCATCATTTGCTATTTCCGTGCATATTCAATATGCCTTGTTTTCTTCCGAATAAAATGTTTGCTTGTTATGAGAAAGTTAGTTAGTAAAGCTCTCACGAACTTGATGGCACACTTTATTTCCTGCACTTAATAAACCTGAACCATTGTGACTGTCCATGAAAGTTATATGCTTGCAAATTATAGGCTGGGGATTAGCAGAACCGTGCAGTCACGTGGAACGCTTTCAACACCTGTAAAAATACCTAGTTGATACCATGCTCTTTTGTTTGAGGATGTCATCAGTGTGAAATAAAAGGGGATCTTGTAAGTCCACGGAGTTATGTATGTGTGTTAGAGAAACGCCTGGGTCGCCGGTCTAATCCATGTCGTCATGGTGTAAACCTACATCGTAACCATAATGATATCTATGAACCATTCTTCTTATAAAAAAAGAGAGATGGCTATTGAGAAAAAGAAAAAAAGGGAGATTTATGAAAAGAGGAAAGAGAGAAAAAAGCACCATTTTCCCATGGTAAATAAGAAGATTGCTGAGATACTCATTGTATGCTTGCCTTGTCATTTTGATATGGGGATTCTTCCATATCATCAGGCAAGGGGTACCCCGTTGGCAGTTCTATGATACGCACGTACTTACGATGACAAGAACTTACCGGTAACTAAAGTTGAGTAGCATGAGGAGCGGCCCTCGTACTCAAGGGACATGGGATTTCAAGTTTATAGTCTGTCAAGCATATAACTCAGGTTGGACCTCACTTTCACCTTAACCACATTAAATATGCTTATGATAGGGGCAATGAGAGCTCAAAGCTAATGAGTACCATACTTTCATCATTTGGAAGCCTTTCAAATTATTCAAAACCTTTTCATCTCCTTGTTGAGTCTCCACATATTCTATGAGCACTTTCTTGAGAGCATAGTTGTCATTCTTTGTGCTTGTCTCATTACCTGATTATTTGTGTTATGACTTTGATGCGTGTATCTTTGATATCTTTACTTCTAGTCTTCACCTAAACTTCATAGGTGCCTTGGCATTCATAATCAAAGGTAAGCGAGATACTACTCTATCATACCTTGTGATGAGCATTGTAATGTTGCTTATGTTTATGCTTCATGCTACTTATTATTTTTTAGTTGGAATCTCTTCATAGCTTGCATTGCCTATTAAGTAAACTTAGTTGCATACTCCTTATTATGAATTGTCTAAGTAGTTGATCACATGCTGAGAATATATACATCATATGAAGCAAATGTGTTCGTGAAAGTTATTTTATCGCACTCAGTTTTCAACTGAATTCCTTGAGGACAAGCAATAAACTAAGCCTGGGGGGAGTTGATACGTCCAAAACGTATCTACTTTCCTGAACACTTCTGCTACTTTTCTCCTCTAAACTTGTGTGATTTGGATGCAACTAACGTGGACTGACGCTGTTTTCAGCAGAATTGCCCTGGTGTCTACTTTTTGTGCAGAAAACAAACTATCAGGAAAAATCTCAGAAAATATGTTGAAAATCCTATTTCACCAGAAGACTCTAGGAGCCAGAATACGAGACGGAGGGGGCTGGGCCCAGGCCACACCACCTAGCCGCGCGGGCTAGCCCAGGCTGCGCCAGGGGGTGGTCTGGCCGCCCCAGACTCCCCCTTGGTCTCCCTCTTCGCCTATAAGTTGCCTTATGACCTAAAAACTTAGGGGGGTTCGACATTTTTCTAGAAGGAGTTCCGCTCCGCCGCCACCACCAGATTCCACGAAACAGCACCAGAAACTCTGTTCTGGCACCCTGCCGGGATGGGGAATTGGAGGAGATCATCGCCATCATCATCACCATCGCCTCTCCATCGACCATCCATGTTTCCCCCATCTATGAGTTAGTAATCCCCCGTTGTAGGCTATGGGGATGGTAGGGATTGGATTAGATCGTTCATGTAATGGCATCTGATTGTTAGGGCATGGTTCCTAGTATCTTTTATTAGTGCTTTATGACTTTGTTGCGACTTGTTATGCTTAATGCTTGTCACTAGGGCTCGAGTGCCATGATTTCAGATATGAACATGTTATTGATTCATTATGATAGTATTGTTTATGGTCTTATCTGCAAGTTGTATGCACACGTTGTTGTCCGGAACCAATGGCCCCGAAGTGACAGAAATCGGGATAACCGGAGGGAATGGCTTTGATGTGAGGATCACATGTGTTCATGGAGTGTTAATGCTTTGCTCCAGTGCTCTATTAAAAGGAGCACCTTAATTGCCAGTTCCCTTGAGGCCCCACTGCAAATGGGCTGGCGGGACAAAAGATGTTGTGCAAGTTCTCATTGCGAGCACGTATGATTATATATGGAACACATGCCTAGGATTATCTAGTACTGGGATGCTTTATGTAACACCCTCGAATCGGCCCTATGCAAGTTTTAGCCCTTTCCGCCAAAGCCGCATAGAAACGATTCAAGGACGCCCACTAGGCACTTTCGTGCGGGTGGAAAATGAAGTAATACCATTACACAATAGTCCTTGATGGGACCCACAGAGCAGATATATATACAAAAGTGACTCAACGAGTCAAGAATACAGATATACAATACAAAGATCCAAATCACCTTGAAAACATTACAGCGTCCGAGTACGGACAAGTTGCAAATGGGGCTAAGAGCCCTGAAGAATAACCAATGGCATCCATAACCCTGCCCAGGCCAAGCCGGAAGGGTAACCCTGCTAACGACGTCGATCTCAAACCTGCTAAAACAAAAGGGGGGCCGACAAAGGGCAAAGGAAAAAGAGGAGCGTCAGTACTGAGGCCAGTACACGGCGAGGCTAGAATTCGGCGGCTCTCGCCTACATAGGTATGGTGCACCGAAGTCGCAGCGCAGCATGCACTAAACAACCTATAGAGACTCAATACATCTGTCGGCTATTAGAGAGGGGTAAGAAAGACCTATTCGTATTCAACCTTAAGCTAACACCAGACATACCCATCCTGGTATTTACCCCTCGAGACCAAACGAGGAAGTCGGACCAAGGAACTCACACAGTTGGCAATTTTACTCATTCTGTTATAGTTGCAACACATACTAATCAGATATAGATAGCATGAGTCACCCTGCCAGCATAAGGAGTGGGCAATTTTAGTTAACCATTCCGTTGTAGTTGGAACATTTACTAGTCAGATACAATTGTCCTGAGGAATTCCAAAACCCAGCAGTTGTTGGCACTTTTATCACATTCCATTGGAGTTGCAATACTTACTAGGCAGATATAACAAAACAACCCAGATCCAGCAGTGTTGGCATGTTTAATATCCATTCCGTTATAATGAAGTTGATTACTAGTCACATATTAAGTCAAATTTATAGCACTACTTTAGTTATGCTTGTCTATGATCGAGATACTGTGCTCCAAGTAGTCCATAACCGCGGACACAGCTTTCAGAAAGATTTACCCTGCAGGGGTGCACAAATAGCAACACACACATGATCAACCTCGGAAAAACCAAATCAAATCCCAATGAGGCTTTCACGACAAAGCAATCACAGGATTCATAAATCATTTCAGGGGGCCACCCCACTAAGCTACCCGCGACAAAGTTGGCTGGCTCCGAGACAGACCCAGAGTTTGTGACAATGGCTGTAAACGACTGGGAACCCGAAAGTGTGACTGGGCTTGTCGATACCGCGAAAACATTCCACATTCCAAAACAGTACATGTGCTCCACGCACAATCGTAAATAAAGCAGTAAAGCATGGCATAAGTACATGATAGTAAATTAAACCCCAAACTAGTTTGTGGCCCCAAGAAATAAGAAATGAATCAAGCTCTAGCTAAGGGGGATTCATAGACTTTCCCGTATGTGGATAGTGCGAATAGTCAAGGAACAGGTATCAAGTACTCGGGGCCTACGTGACACAAGTGGGCGTGGAAAAACCAAATAACATCTATTGCCCACCGATGCCTCTGCATTAGTTATCCAGCAAATTAATAGTTGTATTTAAAGTCATGATCATCTCCACCATTAAGCATCTCCACCATTTATCATGTGCCAACTTGCCGTCAACGGTGGAACAACAACGACGCGAAGCAACACAGAAGCAAGCAACTACGACTCGCAAGGCCGACTATCTATCAAACAACAGGCAATAGGATGTGTCCAAGGCAATATAGAGGCTGCAAGAAGTATAAATTCTGTACGGAAACTAAAGCACCGCGACACATATAGCAATAGATCAATAGGAGGAAATAAAGACTACAAACGCAAAGTAGGTAGAAAGGGGGAGAATGCTCGCCTGGGGAACACTACCGGAGATCACATCCGGAGAACTTGTCGGTACACGCATCAACTCATCGGCCTAATCCGCGAAGAAGCAAACACTAGAAGAAACACTGGATGCAATATTTAATACTACGACAGAAGATCCGGCATGCTTATGATATGATGCATGGCATGGCAAGATGCGGTGCAATTAGGCAATATTAAGCGGAACCAGGGTCCCGACAATTAATTAAACGTTTTGAGTTATTTAGATACCCAACAATTAAATGTTGTATTAACAGGGTGAAACATGGCATCAGTTCGCTACACCAATTTAAATGGTGTCCGGAATAAGACTAGAATTGCCTGCATATAGACTCCATATTTAATTTAGGTGAATCGACCAATTAACCCAACCCACCAGATGACATCTATGCAAGCATGATGCTTTAATTATGCGACAGGTATATGTCATATTATAAAATAGGGGCTTAGGGTCACACATCGGGGTCGAAGATCTTGGGGGTTCCAAGGGTTCGACGGGGATCGGTCTTCGGTTTCCTTGAAGGAGACCATGGCGCTCCGTGTACAAATCTCTTCGGGTCTCGTGAGGTACTCTAGGTGCAATGTAGAACTTGGAAATCCGCACCGGTACTGTCTTCTCGATGGCACTATTAACCTCATAATCATGTCCCACTTCTCTTATTCTTGTCCACCAGCAGGTATCGGACAACCAATTGATCGACACCTTGATACCAACTTACTGAAGGTTTGCGCCATTGCGGTACCATTGCGACACGAGATTGTAGCTGAGAGCATCGGGCCAGCTATGAAGTGATCGACCAAGGCTCTGAAACACACACGGACAACATCGATAGCAACACGTCACCTACACATTCCCTGTTCATCAGCACTTGTACAAGGCCGAACGCTCGGGGCAGCAAGCACAGAGAACCCGACCTGCAGGAACAACACGATGAGGCAGACCCTGGTCTTGGCGCTGAACGAACAGGGGGAACATCCCCTGGCGATGACATGGATGTGGGGTTGGTCGGCATCGGGAGAGACGGGGCAGAGGATGACGTGGCACAGCCATTGGCAAGTGGCGACGCCAGCAGGGCGAGGACGATAGGGTACGCGTGAGCAGGAGCCGAGGTCGGGGAGGCCAGCGAGGTCGACGACAACCGTAGAGGAACCAACGGCGCGTCGCTGGTGGAGACCGTAGGGGCGGCGGTACTCTGGTGGGCTTGCTGTGATGGCGGAGGTCGCTGGGGTCCCAAGGCAAGGTCGGCGCGGTCTCGAGAGCTTGACGATGGTAGAGGCGAGATGAGCGGCAGGGCGTGCTGCAGTGGAGGCGGCAGATCAGGGAACAGGCCGGTGGTGGCTGAACAAGCCTGGGAGGAGGGGCAGCCTTGATGTTGGAGGCGGAGGGGACGGGGCGCTGCATGTTCATGGCCATGGCAGCGCACGCGGCGCAAGACCGCGATGAAGGCGGCCTCGTGGCGGGCTCTGCTTGGGCTGGCGTTAGAGACGTGCTCGCAGGGGCGGCGCTCGAGCGGACGGCCAGCGAGGGCGCTGGGCTACGACAGGACCGGGAAGAGGAGGGCATCGAGGCAGAGGGAGAGGAGGAGCGGGGTGGGTCGCGTGGGGGGTTGGCTTCGGGTGGTTCGCGATGGGATCCAGGGGAGGGGCGTTTCTGTCGCTGGGCTGTGGGCCACGAGAGGAGAGAGAGAGAGGAGAATCGTAGGGTAGCACAGGGGCTGAGCGGGGGGTCGGTTGGTTGAGCGTGTTGGGGAACGAGCCCAGGTGGGGTGGGGGAATGGGCAGGTGGTGGACTAGGGGTGCGCATGTGTGTGTGCGGGTGCTCTGCTGGCGGCGGTGGCAGGGGTGGGATGGATCTGGTTAGGATTAGGGTTTTCTGGTGGGGTGGTAGGTGGCTGCCGGGTGTGCTTTTGGGCCTGGCCGGTGGCTGCCTCCCCCACTAAAACATTTTATTTTATTTTATTTGTTTTAATTTTAGAAAGGCTTTTGTAAATAGTTTTTAGACAAATAAAAGGCTTGGAAAAGACCAGAGTTTTGATTTGAAATTAAGACGGGGGATATTTAGAAAACAAAGATAGGCTTTTATAAAATAGTTTTAGACAAACTTATGCATGATGATGACGATGCTCAAAGGCAATGTGGCATTATGACATGAGCATGCAGTCATGATGATGCAGAAAATAAAAACAACACGTGATTTTCTAGTAGTGGTTTTACTGGGGTGCTACAATTCGACACCGCTAACAATGGATCTCGCCCTCGAGATCCGCCTCATGGTCCGAGGAAGAAGGCCGACGGTCTGAATCTTTTCACTTCGTGTAGATCCTCACGACACCACTAACAAAAATTCTTGCTCCATCTTGAATCGGCGACACCATCAACAAGAGGTCGTTGTTCTCGTTCGACGAGAGAACACACCGGAGAAACAAAGCCAAAGGTCGAGGTCTCAAAAGAAAAGGCCACCTCTAACTTCTGTGGAAGGAATAAAATCGCATTGATCCACCGATTCAATGTACAGAAGCGAATGATAAGAGTAGTGGCATGGTCGCGACTCCATCCCGCACTCAAAGCATTACTCTGCACAAGAATAGAGGAATTATACAACCAACTCTCGGAATTCAGACTGAAGATCTCAACAAGCGAGGTTCTGAAACAAAGGAGTGATGCAGGCTCTGCATCGGATCTGGCGTAGATGGGGTCGTCGCGGAAGCACCGGAAGGCACAGACAAGGAACAAAGAATGGTACCACAGATAAAGGATCACTCATATAGCATGAAGTCTGGAGGTAGAAACATCGTTGCCAAAGGGGGAAGCGAAACCCTGAAGGTACGACGGAACCCAACCACGAGAAATACTGGACTTGAAGAAAGGTAAGAGAGCAGATTTAAAACGCGCAGAGGTAAGAGGAGAATAGCAGAGGGGTAAGGAGTAAAAGTGGACCTAATCAGATCTATCCAACCGATTTTGCAAAATAGTTTTGACACTCTACTTCGGCCGTTAGCTAGGTTATCCTACAGGCTGGACCAGTGGGGTATCGTAACTGCTGAGCTCTGATACCACTCTGTAACACGGGGGCCGAGCGGGGGGTCGGTTGGTCGGGCGTGTTGGGGAACGCGCCCAGGTGGGATGGGGGAATGGGGTGGTGGTGGAACAGGGGGGTGCGCGTGCGTGTGTGCGGGTGCTCTGCTGGCGGCAGTGGCAGGGGTGGGATGGATCCGGTTAGGATTAGGGTTTTCTGGTGTGGTGGTAGGTGGCTGCCGGGTGGGCTTTTGGGCCTGGCCGGTGGCTGTCTCCCCCACTAAAACATTTTATTTTATTTTTATAAAGGCTTTTGTAAATAGTTTTTAGACAAATAAAAGGCTTGGAAAAGACCGGAGTTTTGATTTGAAATTAAGACGGGGGATATTTAGAAAACAAAGATATGCTTTTATAAAATAGTTTTAGACAAACTTATGCATGATGATGACGATGCTCAAATGCAATGTGGCATTATTACATGAGCATGCAGTCATGATGATGCAGAAAATAAAAACAACACGTGATTTTCTAGTAGTGGTTTTACCGGGGTGCTACACTTTATCTTATTTATCTGCAATTGCCGTTTGTTCTGATTTCTATGTGAATTGTCTTGTCCATGCAACGTATGTTCATCCATCCCTATGCCTACCGCCCTCAAATCCTACTGTTTACTACTATTGTTACTACCGTCTTTACTTTACTACTGTTGTTACTTTACTATTCCTACTACAAAACTGTTGCTACTGATAAACTGCTGTGAGCAAGATTGTTTCCAGGTGCAGCTGAATTGACAACTCAGTTGTTAAGGTTTATAAATATTCTTTGGTGCCCCTTGTGTCGAATCAATAAATTGGGTTTCACCTCCCTCAAAAATACTGCGATACACCCCCTATACTTGTGGGTCATCAGCATGACATGAAGGCTCACATGAGCTCCCGTTTTGTTCCCGCGCACTACACGCATGACATCTTCAACAACCTTCAATCGCTGCACCAATGGACAAAGACCGTGGAAGAGTACTTCAAGGAAATGGAGCTCAACTTGATACGCGCCAACATTGAAGAGTGCACAAAGCAAAGTATGGCACGTTTCCTTATTGTTTTGAACCACCCAATCAAGCGGATCGTCGAGTTCCAAACATACAACAACATGGTTAAGCTTGTGCACATCGCAACAAAGGTCTCACGTCAAGTGCAAGAGGACATCAAGTACAACAAGCCCAAGACATATTTCACCTACAAGCAAGCTTCAACGGCTACGCCAACAACCTTCAATGGAAGCTCCTCAAGCACCTCCAAGCCTTCCGTCAAGACCACACTTCCTCAAGGAAAACTTCCCCCAAGTGCCAAACTAGCAAAGAGTGATACACCTTTCAACGGTGAATGCTACAAGTGTGAAGGAAAAGGACACAAGTCGGCCGAGTGTGGAAACAAGAAAGTTTTGTTCATCCATGACAATGGTGACGAAGAGTACTTGAGTGAAGATGAATTTGATGCCTAAGTCAAGGAAGCAATGGCAAGGCAACGAGTGGAAGATGACTAAGAACTCCTCATGTGTGAACATGATGCAAGTCCATCGCTTGTCGTCACAAGTATATTGACTACTCAACCATAAGAGCATGAAGCCAATGCTCAAATATCTTCCAAACACGAGTCGCATCAATGGCAAATCTATCAAACTGATCATCAATGGAGGGAGTTGCCACAACCTTGCTAGAACCGAGTTGTGTGGAAGCTCAACCTCACTCTCGATCTGCCCAAGCACCCCTACCACATGCAATGGCTAAGTGACCAAGTGTGGGTGAAGATCAAGCATACCATACCGGTCACCTTCGCCATTGGTCCTTACAAAGAAACGGTCGAGTGTGATGTAGTCCCAATGAGGGTTTGCCACATGTTCTTGGTTGACCATGGAAATTTGTCAAGGCTTCTCTACATGATGGTCGCACTAATGTGTACACATTTAAATGGCTCAACAAAACATGTGTTTTGCAACTGATGACTGCTAGCCAAATAAATGCGGACAATGCAAAGGCTTTAGCAAGGGCACAAAAACTCAACACCTCCTCGTGAGAAGAGTGGTGAGCGAGAGAATCACATCATAGTGAGTGAGAGCCACAAGCCAAAATTGAGTGAAAAAACTAAGAGTGTTCTCCTTGCCACCAAAAGTGAGATGAGAGATGTGCGGAACAACCCATCCATCTTGCACTATGTCCTCATTTGCAAGGGACTAGCGCAAGGAACTAATGAATTAACCAATGTTCCTCCATATTTGATGATTGTATTGTAGGAATTCAAGGATCTGTTCCCTGAAGAGCTCCCGCATGGACTACCTCCTCTTTGCGGCATCGAACATCACATTGATCTCATTCCCGGCGCACCCCTTCCAAACTGCACCGCTTACCGCACGAACCTGGAGGAGACGAAGGAGATCGGACGTCAAATCAACCAAGTCATCTCCAAAGGTTAGATCCAAGTTAGCACTAGTCCAAGTGCGGTACCCATGATTCTTGTCCCAAAATGGGATGATATGTTACGGTTATGCATGGACTGCCATCCAATCAATGCTATCATCATGTGTTATCGACATCCTATACCGCGTCTTGATGACATGCTTGATTAATTGTGTGGAGCCACTACTTTTTCGAAAATGGATCTTCGTAGTGGTTACCATCAAATACGCATGGCTTAAGGTGATGAGTGGAAAACCGCATTCAAGACAAAACTTGGTCTCTATGAATGGCTGGTCATGCCCTTTGTCTTGTCTAATGCCCCATCCACCTTCATGCGCCTCATGAATCATATTTTGTATTCTCTCATTGGCAAAAGTGTTGTTGTCTATCTCGATGATATACTTGTTTATAGAAAGTCACATGAGGACCATGTTAAACATGTCAAGGAAGTTTTGCAAATCCTTCGACATGAAAAGCTATATGCTAATCTTCCCAAGTGCACTTTTGCTAAAGACAATTTAATCTTTCTTGGATTTGTCGTTTCTTCAAAGGTCATTGAAGTTGATGTTTCCAAGGTAAAGGATATACGATATTGGCCCATCCCAACAAATGTGAGTGAACTCCGTAGTTTTCATGGGTTGGCCGGTTTCTGTCGTCGCTTCGTGAAAGACTTTTCGACCATTGCTTGTCCTCTCAACGAATTGACCAAAAAGAATGTCACCTTCGTGTGGGGCAAGGAACAACAAAAAGCTTTTGATGAACTTAAAAAGAGGCTCACTGAAGCTCCTCTCCTTGTGTTACCGGATTTCACTAAAACTTTTGAGATAGAGTGTGATGCTAGTGGTATTGGCATTGGAGGAGTCCTGATGCAAAACGGATGTCCTATAGCCTACCATAGCGAGAAACTTGATGGTTCTCGCCTTAATTATCTGATTTATGACAAAGAGCCTTTTGCCTTAGTTCGTGTTCTTCAAGTTTGGCAACACTACCTATGGCGTAAAGAATTTATCATAAATTCCGATCATGAGTCATTGAAATATTTGAAAGGCCAAGCCAACTTGAGTAAGAGACACGCTAAGTGGGTTGAGTTTATGGAGTCTTTTCCGTACATTGTCAAGTATAAGAAGGGCAAAGATAATGTAGTCGCGGATGCTTTGTCTCACAAGCACACAATCCTTCTTACAAGACTTGAAATCAATGTGTTGGGTCTTGAGGAAATAAAAACTTTGTATGCTTCCGACCCATTCTTTGAATCAATTTTCGCAAAGTGCTCCATTGATAAAGGAGTGGTTCATTTCTATTTGCATAAGGGCTTTCTATTTAAACAAAATAAGCTTTGTACTACAAAGTCATCTCTCCAACTTTTGCTTCTCCAAGAATCTCATGGTGGAGGCCTTATGGGTCACTTTGGCCGTGACAAGACTTGGACATCGTGTCCAATCACTACTTTTGGCCCAAGATGAAGCGCGACGTGGAGCGCTACGTTCAAAGATGCACGGCATGTGTTCAAGCTAAGTCACAAGCCAACCCCTAGGGTCTTTATAAGCCATTGCCTATTCCTCATATACCTTGGTCCGACATTAGCATGGATTTTGTGTTAGGATTGCCTAGATCTTAGAATGGTCATGATTCTATATTTGTTGTCGTGGATCGCTTTACCAAAATGGCACACTTCATACCGTTCCATAAGACAGATGATGTTTCACATGTTGCAAATTTGTTTTTCAGGGAAATCGTTCGTCTTCATGGTGTGCCAACAACAATCGTCTATGACCGCGACGTTAAATTCATGAGTTACTTATGGAAGACCCTCATGGCCAAGCTCGGTGTCAAGCTCAACTTCTCATCCGCATCACATCCTCAAACCGATGGCCAAACCGAAGTTGTCAACCGAAGCCTCGGGACTCTCCTTCGTGTGTTTATCAAGAAAATCCTCAAGGATTTGGAGGAATGCATTCCACATGTTGAGTTAGACTACAATCGTGCCAAGCACTCAACAACCAAGATGAGCCCCTTCATGATCATCTATGGTTTTGAGCCCCTCACCAAGCTTGACATCCTACCACTACCTCTCCATGAGCCCAAGCTATGAAGAAGCTTCACGAAGAAACAAGAGCTACTATTGAACAACAAGTCCTTCGCCAAGCTTCAAGGTTAAACAAGGACAAGCAAGAGTGTATCTTCGAAGAAGGTGATCTTATGTGGATACACCTAAGCAAAGACCGCTTCCCCAAGGAACGCGACTCCAAGCTTAAGCCAAGAGGAGATGGTCCCTTCAAGGTCCTCAAGAGAATCAACAACAACGCCTATATCATCGACATACCGACCTCCAAGTACCTTGCAAGCAATACATTCAATGTCAAGGATCTCTCACCCTACCATGGAGATGTTCAAGATGATAACCATGAAGAGCCGAGGATAACTCTTTCCGAAGGGGGACAGCTGATGCAGCCCGTCCTACGGACGCTCCTACATCTACACCACCAAGTCCCCCAAGTGGACCAATGCCTCGTGCCCGAGCCAAGCTCCTTCAAGCTATGGTGAATCTGCTCCTGTCATCATGTGACTTTGACATACACTTGGATGGCTTGATACTTCATGCCACTACTCTGTGCATTATCAGGTATGAAGCCCCGCCGCATCGACCCACGAGCCCGGAAGTTGCACGTGTTGTGAAGCTGCTACAGCCGGAGAATCAGGCCGAGTCCACCCGGAATGTTTGGCGCAACCGGAGTGTCCGGCTTGATCCCGCTAGAGTGTCCGGCCTACCCAGCCCATTCCTGGCACGCACAGTCTGTTTTCTACATCGAACTCTCCGCGGGCACTACCCGGAGTGTCTGGCCACCCCGGACTGTCCGGTCCACTCGACTCGGACTGTCCGGCCTGAAGATGGGCCTGTGAGCCATAGCTGGGCCCTGTGTGCCATGTACCCCTCTACTTCACCTAGAACTCTACTTTAATGCGTAAATTACCCCTGAACTTGTGACTAGCCTATATATAGTCCCCCACCTCTATTGTAAACCCTAGGCTTGATATTTGGAATTAGTGGAAACCCCTTGTGGATCTGTCTAGTTCTTGCCTCATGCTCCTTTGATAGAGGAGCACCAAATATCACAAACCTTGTTGGAGTTTGCATCGTGCCTCCGTGTTGTACAAGGCCTAGGCATCAGAGTCCCTTTGCCTAGATGTCAAGATCTTACCGAGTCTCCCTACTCGTCGTTTCGGTTCGAGAGAGAGTCCTCCGCCTGATGCTGATCCTAGGGATTGCGTCAGACCGGTAGCCGTCGGAGTGAGTAATTGGCTTGTATCATGTCTTCGTGTGTGTGTGTGTGTTCATCATGTTCTTCATGCGCGAGTTCATCTTTTTGCTCTCTCCCTCATCCCCACACCCACTCCACCTCGATTGCAAAGGATTCATGAAAGATAAAGTATAGGCTTGCCTTTGAACAATAAAGTATAATCATGTAAAATGTAAGAGTTTGAGAGTTTGTCATGGAAAACATATACACTAGAGTATCTCAATTCTCCCACATCCATAAATCAAGACTCTTCAAGCACTACTTTTCTATTCATTGGCCTTAAAGAATTTCAGTTCTTAAGTAATTGAGAGCATGCCAAAGATTTTAATTAGTTTGTCGGATTGTGATGGACGCTCATGGCATCACTAAGGTTTTTGTTTCTTTTGTACAATGATTACTCATAACAGCCAGAGGATTGATTCCATCATGAACACAGCTACTCGGGAGTGCCAAGAATCGTACCCATTATAGAATTGCTGCTACATATGTTTAATCAACTCACAGCTGAAATCTAGGAGTTCCCTCCATTAAGATTGTTCGTAAGCTAGCGGAGTTGTTGGCATCCCATGAAGTTTGACACACATAAACCTATATCATTCATATGATTCACAAACTTTGGCATGCTCACAACAACTGCTAAACATTAATTCAATCGAACAAATCGTTTTAAAGAGAGTTATCAAGTCAATCAACATTTTCTGTGGTGTTGAGTGTCTCTAGAAATAAGCCTTCAAGACTAAACAATACAACACCCAAGCCTTCAATTGTGAGACTTTTTCTTATTACAATTGTTTAGCAAATTTTTAGGCAAGACTTAGTTAACTACAAGAGTTGGAACAAAACGTACCCAACTAAATACCCATGCAAACAAAAAATTACTACAATATAAATACTCACTCCACCAATATAATGTCTCAACATTTACTACTAACTAGCATGGGTTTCTCAAACTTCAAAAGTAGGGAGTCATAAGGCATACCTCTCATGTTTGGTTCCACTTCTCTCTTCCTTTTTGATTCATTTCTTGGAAACTCGAAGTTAATCACACTTCCTGCAAATGTGTGAAAGCCACAAGGAGAATAGAAAAGAAGGAAGAGGGAAAATAAAGATAAATGGAAAAATATTTTTGTTGTTTTTAAGAGAGGCAATTAAAGAATAGAAAATTGGCGACAAAGCTCGGCTAGAAAATCTCGAAAGAAAATAGAAATAACTAAAGATAAATTGTTGGGGAAACCAACACGAGTGCTTATAAACTCAAATTAAAGACATAACCTCAAAATAAATAAAAGCAAACAAACGCCAAATAAAGATAAATGAGGAAACTTCCCTAAGCTTAGGCTTTTGCAAGCCCTTCAAACCATTGTGGTGGCGAGAAAAAGCTAGAACTCCAGTTCGCAAATTGAGTTGATAAATTACTAGTTGTTCTTCGGAGGTTCAAGGAGAGGTTATGCATCCTCTCCACAGTCCCTCCCAGTTCTTAGAAGTCTTGGTATGTAGCGAACTGGGTTGGTGGCTGCTCCACTTGATAAGGAACTTCTTGCTCTTCTTCTTGGTCCTCATCCTCATCCGGAATCTCCTCCTCGGGGTGGTGTTTCTCAACCTGCAAGTCAAAGAGAAAACATCCTTCCTCGATAGAGAAAACACCATTAGGCATAGGAGACGGGTAGAGGCACCCATCTCCAGCAATATGCAAGTAATAAACACCACCTCTCCTAGTGAGCATTCCACAAGCCTTTAAAGTACAGAAAACAACACGCCGCTCACCTAGGACAGCTTGCAGCTCACATAGGTCGATGCCTAGGGCAATGGCAAGCACGGTGATGACGCCTCCACCTGTGATTGGTACTTGGCTTTGGGGGGATTGGTGCTCCAGGTAGTGCACAAGGAATGCGCCCAAGTTGAGTGACAATTCGCAATTGTTGAAAGCATATTTTGTGAGGACTAATATGTCCTCCTCATTGAGTCTCGTGAACTCATTTCGTGCCTGCAAGGTGTTAGGAATAACATAGAACAAATATCGAATTGAAGGATGTTGAATATTCTTCCCCTTGCTTACTCTAGAGGTAAAGCTCATTCTATTATAATATTGTTCTGGGAATGGTCTAAGACAGTAAAGGACACGTGCAAGTCATTATCATTATTATTTGGAAAATTAAAGCATGCGCACCATTCATCTAGTGATAAAGTGTAATTGTTGTTCATAAGTCGGAAAGAAATTGTGTCCTCTCCATGCCATAGTTTAATGGTGCTTTGCAAGGAACTTAGAAATTCAAGAGTTAATCGGTGATAAGTTGGCACATCATTGAATACAAAGTTTTGCAGGCCAACCCTATTGCAATGTAAATTAAAATCATTAGAAATACCGAGTTGGTTTAATATAATGGGGCAAGCCCACTTGGTTGTGTTCACTTCTCGGTTCTTGATCTTATCAAAGCGATCACGTTGGAGCTCATTCCTGAACTGTTTCCCCATGCGTTCTTGAGTGATAGCCTAAGAAGCGCTAGCGGCGACACGAGCACGAGTTTGGATCCTTGTGTTCATCATCTAAAATAAAAAAGAAAGACAAAAATAAAACTTTTAGATCCAACAATAATAAGCATAACATATTCCTCTTCATAGCACACTAAAGAATCCCCTCAAAATAATAATCTAGGAAAGAGAATCATGGCAATTAGTTCATAGTAGGTCTCAACCTAGATTGATAATGACGATAGATCAAGGATGAATTTGCAAAAAGTAATTGGAAGATCGGAGGAGAAACATACCGTAGATCACTTGTGTGCGAGGAAATCGAATGAAATTGAGTAGAGATGAAGATCTCTTGAGGTTTTGAGAGAGGTTGCAGGTACAAGAGAGAAAAAGGATTGAAGTTTTGGGGTTAGAGGTACCTGGCGTGGCGTTTTTATGGTCGGACGCAACTATGCGGGCAAACTATATGGCCGGAACAATGTGTTCCCGCCATATAGTTGGCCTAGTGTCAAAATTTTAGGGTTTCCACCTGGCTGCGCAGCTATACGGCCAGAACTATACTGCCGGAATAATTTGTTCCCGCCGTATAGTTGGTCGTCAAACCCTCTTTACCTAGAACATAAATTGTACGAAAGCATCGATATCTGCCGTATAGCTATAGTTGGTTTTTAAACCATCAGTACTTATGAAAGGAAATTTATTCCTGCCGTATAGTTGGTCGTTAAACCATCAGTACTTACGAAAGGAAAATTGTCGATGGCAAAAGTATCTCTATGGCCGGAACTATACGGCCGGAATTTTTATTCTCGCCGTATAGTTGGTTGTTAAACTCTCTATAACCATCAAAAAAATTCTGTTTCTTCGAGAATTAATTCTTATTCTGAAACTTAGCGAAACACCTTGTTTTTGATTGAAAGCTGATAGTAAAATTTTTTGACCAACAACAACATGTAAAATAGGATTTTTAGTACTATCGAACTTCTTCTCCTCGACTGGAGCTTCCTAGCACTCTTTATTAAATATAAACTTAAACTAAAACTTAAAACTTAACTCAAACCTTTATTTCACATGGGTTGCCTCCCATGAAGCACTCTTTTATGGTCAATAGCTTGACCACAATGTTGCTCATTTAGGCCAGATGAGTGGAACACCCACTCCAAAATAGTTGGACTTCAAAGTGATGGACTCCTTTTCATCATGCTTGGCTTTCTTCTTCCTGGGGAAATGGATAACAAAAGTATCCCGCGAAGGCAATTGAAGCTTCATGTTCCCTTCATGTAGATTAATCAAAGCATTAATAGTTCTTAAAAATGGACGGCCTAATATAATAGGAGTAGTAGCATCTTCAGGCATGTCAACAATAACAAAATCAATAAGAGCCGGACAACCTTTAATGTATACTAAAGTATTCTGCTTCATTCCTACATCTTGTTTGTAGGTAGAATCGGCAAGATGTAATTTTAACTCGGTGATTTCAAAGAGCCATGATTTAACTTAGTAACAAGAATATTTGGAATTGTTGAGACGCTTGCACCTAGATCACAAAGTGCAGCTATCTCATTGGTCCCAATTTTAATCTTAATAGTAGGATCAAATATATCATCAAGCTTAACATGTATTTTTTCAGCAATTTTCTTATATTCTTCTTCAAGATCACGTACCTTTATGGCTACCGAATTAACAAAGTGTTGATACATAGCTTCATCATTTACTTCAATTACCGGAATCTTGATGTTGATCCTTTTTACAAGATCTTCAACGGTGTAACTTGGTGAAGGACTATTACTATAATCAAGTTCTACAGGTTCCTCTCTTTGGATTCTCATCATCTTGAGGTCTTCAACAGGATTGGGCTCAGCTTTACCTACAAATTTAGCTAGAATGAGAGTTTGACTCTCGGTTATCTTACCTAGCTGTGGCTCAACAATCCTCGTTCTTCCTTGGAGGGCCTGCAAATCATTCCTCAAACTTACAGCTTGGATAGATAATTGACCAAGCATAGCATCATGGTTCTTTGTTATTTTAACAAGGATATTGTTTTTCTCATTTTGTGAGTGTATAAAGGACTTACGTGTTTCTTGGAGACTACCATTACTTGATCTCATATTATTATTAGAGTTACCTGCATGACTAGAATAGTGTTTCTAAACATTAGGATTATAGTTCTTCTTCCAAGTAGGGTTATAATCATTACGAGCTATGAAGACTACTTCTTCAATATTTGTTTCAGGGATAGCTCTTACCTAGTTTTCCTTACCTTTTACGGCTAATATGAGCTCATCCAGCTTAGTATTGAGTTCTTCATTTTCTTGTGGTGAGACGGAGTTCACCTTCTTCGTGTTTGATCTATCCACATGCCACTGGGCATGGTTGTATTGCATATTGTCTAGCAGCTGCTTTGCTTTGGTAATATGTTTACCCATAAATGTTCCTCCAGCTGTAGTATCAAGCATAGACTTAGGCACAGGATTAAGAGCATTATAAAATAAATAGAGAATTAGCCAGTCTTCCATCCCATGACTGGGATAGTTTCTCCTGTATTCTTTCATCCTCTCCCATGCAAGCGCTAGTGGCTCACGCTCTTCCTGTCTAAAACTAGTAATATTAGACCTTAGTTGCATAGTCTTTGCAGGTGGGAAGAATTTAGTCATAAATAAAGAAGTACATTCCACCCATGATGTAATAGTATTTCTAGGCAAAGATAACAACTATTATTTTGCTCTTCATCTAAGAGAGAAAGGA
This sequence comes from Avena eriantha, assembly GCA_910589775.1. Classification (NCBI taxonomy): domain Eukaryota; kingdom Viridiplantae; phylum Streptophyta; class Magnoliopsida; order Poales; family Poaceae; genus Avena; species Avena eriantha. The sequence continues at coordinate 290,333,295 of OU342741.1, forward strand.
AATAAGCGCAATTTGACCGCATCGGGGTCAACATCTTTTATGCGCATCATATCACATATTTCAGTGAAAGTATTCAAGTGCATACCTGTGTCCTCAGTAGCAGAGCCTCCAAATTGATTATGTTAACAAAACTTAAATAATAGGGCTTAATTTCATAGTCATTAGAAGCAATTGCTAGCTGAGTAATAGGAGTACGCAAATAATCATTGTTGGGAGTTGCAAACTCACCAAGCTTCTTTTGAGCCATATGTCCTATGTTTTTGGGTTTTCTTAAACATAGACTTATGATAATAAAAACAAGATTTTAAAGACTAATTAATTTTTTTGGTTTTTCAAATAAAGACTGGAAGCAAACTACCAAAAATAGAAACAAGAATTAAAACTAGCAAGGTTCCTACTAACCTCACTAGGGTAGTTATTGCTTCCTCGGCAACAGCGCCAAAAAAGGGTTGATACCTTTGATCCGGATTACGGATATAGTATAGCTCTTTTTCCCTAGCAGACCTAGGTTTATTGAATCCTCAGGAAGCAGAAGCATAGTGAAGTTACTTTAACGGACCTTCGGTAGTTTTAGAATTCCTTTTGTGTTTTTACCGGACAAAGAGTCTGATGTATTTTTTTTTGTCGATGATGGAGAGAGAGGGCCTAGGGCGTTCAGTTTCACCTGTAGCTGTGCAAAACATCTTATGGGAATAAAAGATAAAAATAAAGTATGCATGTAATTGTTAGAGCAAGATAAATTATATGTGGGTTGTGCATCCATAATTGTTATTGCCTCCACAACCGCTTATAGCAATAACCTACTAGTCTCATCCATAGAAGAAAGAGAACTAATGATATGCATAGTGACGTCACCGTTGATCCCAAGTAAATCCCTCACATACAGCCGTACTACCCCTTCTGTCACTAGGGTTCCTTACCTGCAGATTACCATTACTCATACTCCCTATACCTGGCTCAATCCTCGGGGTCTTGGGTACCTGACAAGTCCTTAGATTGAGGCAAGAGAGGATACAATAATCATCATTTCTCACAAACTAATACATGATCACATCTATGATAAATAACATGCACAAAAGCTACATGGCTAGGCTGAAGCCCTTAGCCTAAGGATAATTACTCACACATAGAGATGAGAACAAAGATCATAAACATTGTAGTGGAAATCATGAGATTGATAGCAAATATTCTTACAATCTCGCCAATCCAAGATGAGATCTACTATTACAAGTGGTGGAATATGGCTATTGTGGTGGAGAAGGGTTTGGAGATTAGATCTAAGTCTATTCCTCTGGCGGCCCTTCGGTTTTGTGGATGGAGACCTGGAGGCGGCTAATGATCGGAAAGAGCTCTCTTTTCTCATCGCCTGAGGCCTCTTTATATAGGGGCCCCTTCACGAAAGTTGTTATGTTTGGCCTAGCGGTGTCAATGGCAACTATACGACCGGAATTATATGGCCGGAATTTTATTCCTGTCGTATAGTTGGTCGTTAAAGCGTCTGTCTCCACTTCACAACTCCTAGTTTCTTCGGGTTGTTGGAAATCTCGTATCTTTGACTCTAATGTTGTGATTCCCATCATCAAACATCATTATCTACACAGGGAAAATAGAAAGAAAGGATTCCATACCCCTTTGATCATTAGGCATTAGTGGCATGGTTTGTAGAGATATTTCACCAAAAATATGAACAATATCCAGTTTAAATGTAGATGTAGATGGCTATATTTTAGAGCCATAACTAGGAAGGTACATGCACTTAGAAAATAACATAGATACTGTGCCAACATCAGATATATGTCGATCGGGTCTTGATGGGATAAGCCGACTTTCGGTAACTTGGCCGACCCATTTATACCTCGGTCAACTTATACCTCGATTTACCTTGTCTTTATACCTTAGCTTGACCCTACCTGGGGTCATCCCACCAACATTAGTCCCCGAAGCTGTTGCAGTCTTAACAGCTTTAGCTAAAAAGGCCACAGTAGGTTCAATTTATTCAGATCTTTGTCCAAATTGCCGTCCCATAACAATTTTAACTCGGCCACATCACTCAGTTACTCGATATTCGAATTTGACCTTTCTTGGCTTAATCCAAGTTATCTCTCGTTTGCCGGGTCATATTCCCATATTCAGGTTATTTCTCTTAGATATCTTGCTTCCCTCGTACTCCTCACCTTATCCTACATGTCAAGCAATCATTGTGTTTTGCCTCATTTTAAGGGCCACGACACTATTCAATGTCACATCATTGCCACATATTACATTGCTATGTGCCTCCTCAATTTCCGTAGCAGTCACATGATGCAGTTATGCCTTTTTGCTTTGTAACCACACTTGTGGCATGTCTCCTCTAACCGCCCCACGAAATACACGCACACATCGTGAGGTATATGGGTGCAACGGATCCCACTACCCATGACTCGCTGCACTCGTTAAATAGGCGAGCGCGGGAAACCCTTGGTCACTTTCCCCCACTCCCGCTTCCTCTTCTTCCCCGCACCGCCGCCACTCCTGCGCCTTGCAACCATGTCATTCCTCTGTTTTCTCTGCGCAGCTGCCTCGCCCAAGCGTCGTACTCCACCGCTGCTATGGGACCGCGGCAATCTCTGCCTTGCGCCCCCGAAGCAAACTCTGCATCAGAGGAGAGCGACCTCGAGGATATGGATCTCCAAGATATTGTCACCCTCGACGAGCATGAAGAAGAAGCTGCCTCCATGCGAGGCTCCTAGGAGGGATCTGACATCACTCGGGCGAAGATCGACTAGCTTCGGTGGACCCGACGAATTCCGCTGGAGGTGGACTGCTGCATCCCAGACGACGAGAAGATTCCCGATGCCAAGGATGGTGAGCATGTAGTATTCGTTGCTTATTTTGATTGAGGATTTTCTCTCCGAATCAGTGATTTTGCCAAGGAGTTTCTCGAGACATTCGACCTCCAGCCCCACCATGTTCAGGCTAAAACCATTGCCTCTTTGTCTGGGTTCATTTCTTGTTGCAAGGGATACCTCAGCCTCTAGCCTAGCGTAAAACTCTAGGCGAAGTATTTCAACTTTGCACAAACATCGTTCCCTGCATGGATCTTCCTCCTAGCGAGAAGCCTATGACTCAGTGCGGGGCCGCTTCGATTACACCCTAGAGGAAATCCATTTTCCCCCGGATCCAAGGTCTCGACTCATGCAAGAAATGGCTAAGGTCATTCTTCTATGTTAAGAACAACACAAGAGATATGATTCGGCTCCCCGCCTTCTCAGTCACCATCCTGTCCAAGACCAACTGGGACTTTCACCCGAAATACAAGAATACGTTTGTTAACAAGGTCAACACGTATATTGAGGAGCCGAAGGAGGCCAAGTTGTCCAATGAGGATCTGATGGCGACCCTCATCAGCAGCCGGGTTTAACCCCTATAGCGCCGTAGCCATAAGATATGTCATATGTGCGGCCGCCTTGACCCGAACCGCACTTCTATCGTAAAAAAGGCTCAAGTTTGTAGACAAGTCAAGTCTATCTTCAAGACAAACATGATGGAGGAGTGGGTCTGAAGCAAGGCACCCTTCAGCCGAGATAACCCAGCGCCCTAGGTAAAATATGAATCATATTTTCTGTCATACCCTTTATGTCGTCCGATCAGTTTATTTGACCTTTCTATGTTTTCATGTGCAGAAATTTCTCCAGCAAACTATTAAGGATACCCCAAATCCCTCCCTCACTTGGGGCATGTAGAGTGATACCACGAATCCGTTTGAACCCCATGGTAAGACTTCTAGCTAACCCCATGGTAAGACTTCTAGCTTATCGCCATTAAGGGACTGACCAGATGATGATGGTGAGGAAGATGATTGTCTTATGCTTGAGATAATTGACCCGATGCCAATGTCATTTACCTATCTACCTGACTTTACCCAAGCTAACCCGGCTGGTCAGGTGCATGATGTGCCTCCCGTTGCCGTGGGAGGCCAAGGGGTGGTGAAGAAACATGCTTCATCCTCGGCCCTGCCATCCGAGTCTTCCAAGCCCTCGAAGATGCAAAAGAGGGGATTTAAGAAGGTTCAGAAAACGAGAGGACCACCTAATGCTTCCGGGTAAGCTTCCTCCTATGTGTTAATCTTGTATTTCTTGTTTCTCACTTTTTTTTATTTCTTGTTTCTCTCTTTCTTATCTGACTCTTTTTGTCTTATTGTTTCTAACTGCAGGGCTGCTTTGGATATTCTCCAAAGTGCCTACAGTATGGGCTCTCCTGTTGTTACACCCACATCTCCTCCTCCTCAAGACGATATCTGAGTCCTTATCCCAATGCCGGTTAATAGTCCTCGAGTGGATGATACCAATACCTCTCGGCTAGAGAGTGAAACTGAGGTTGGAGGTGGAGGTGGTGCTCCAAGTGACAAGGCCATGCCGGATCAAATGGAGAATACATTGGCCCCTGAAACAAGCAGTACCGGTGCCGAGACAGTTTCATCCGAGGTTCTGGTAATCTCGGAACCAATTCAATCCCAATCCCAGCAGCAACCAACTCCGATGTCAATTTCAACTCAGCAGCAGCAACCACCACAACTATCATCCGAGTCAGCTCAGACTCGCCCACATGAACAACCTTGGTAGAGCCCGCGGCCCAAATCTCAAAAAACCTCATAGTCTTAGCCTCCACCACTTCACACTGAACCTCAGCCAAGAACATCTCAGCAGCGGGCCAATCCAACTAGAAAGCAGAAGAAATCAGGCGTGGCAACCAAGGTGACTCAGAAGAAAACTGGGGTTGTACCCCAACAGCCACCAGTTGCCACAATGCTGCAGAAATCTAGCGTCGCGTCTGGTTCAACCCAAGACAAACAACTAGCGCTGCATCTAGCCCTACTTCTAATAGGAAAGGTTTAGTCCTGACTCGGAATCTGAGCGTCCAATACCTTGGTTCACTCACCGAGTATGCCACCAATTAGAACAATGCCGAATACGGCGAAGTTACCTCTAGAAATCCTTTACCACATAAGTTTGGCCCGACAGAAATTGGTGAGAGGCTGTTTACTGCCAAGAGGGCCCTTGTGAAGGATGATAAGATGATGGAGGTAAATATCTCGGCTGCACTTTTTTTATTTACAATATATATACATATAACCTCTTGTCCCCGAGTCTCCGAGGGAGTAAGTTATTACTCGGCTGAATGCTCTTAGACCAACATTTCGTAACTTAGATTCAAATCTCAACTCATCCGAGATATTATGCTGAGTCATTGTAACTTAGCCAAAATCCCATTAGGATCGATTTCCTACCGACCTATATTCAGGTTAAATTTACTTGACTCAAATCTTGAGTAGAATCGAATATCCAGCCACCTAGATTTGGATTGAGTTTACTCAGTTCGAATCTTGAGTAGAATCGAATAGCCAGTCGCCTAGATTTGGATCGAGTTTACTCGGTTCGAATCTTGAGTAAAATCGAACATCCAGCCACCTAGATTCGGGTTAAGTCTACTTGACTTGAATCTTGAGTAGAATCGATATCCAATTTACTCAATGACTAATTACTTTGTCATTTTCAGATCTCCACCAACATGCGCGCTCACGAGTTTAAAAAACTCCTCTTATAGCACTAGGACATCTCCACCGGGCATAAGAAATTGGTGCTTGACTTGGAGAACAAGGGTATGTCTCTTCCTCATGGCCCCCGTACTCACTTATTTTTCTATCTGCCGAGTTAACCTTTGATTCGCTTTTGCTAGTCGAGGTTGAGGCCAACAACGAGGAGCTGAAAAAGTGCATGGCAGATCTAGAAGGTATTCTCTTGCACCTTACTTTGCACTTCCTCTTTTGATTCAAATTGTAATTTTTACCTCGGCACAGCTAGGACTAAAGCTCCTGCAGAGGCTCATCAAGATTGCATATCTATGCCTGAATTGATGACTCTTTTTCTCGAACAAGTAGGAGAACATCAAGATCAGCCGAAGGAGAAATATGATGAAATCTCTCGGCTTTGTGCCGAGAATGAAAATTTGAAGAAACTCTAGAAGGCTGAACTTGAGAAACTTGACGAAGATCTTGTCAAAGAGACAAACAGGATCACCACCCAGCTTGAGAAAGATCAAAATTTACTCATGGAAGTCGAGATCAAATTTGACTCGGTTTTCATTGAGTATGAGAAACTCAAGGAGAAAACCGGGACATGGTTGTCCGAGCTTGCTTGGATCAACAATATTGTGACCTGTGAGTTCCTCCTTGACTTTATCCTTTCTACCGACGTTTACCTTATATTTTTATGGCTCTGCTGACTTGTTCTTTTGTGCTTATTCTTTTAGGCAACTTCCCCAAGTCCAAACCTCGTGCCGCTAGTGTTGTCTAGAAGTTCTGGGAGAAAAAGGCTGAGGCTGGTCCTATCCCCGCAGATCATGATATTGATGATGCCTTGGTCGGTATCTCGGCCAGCCTTAGGCCTATGAAAAGTTTCGGGGTTGACCTTCTCGATGCTCGTATCTAGGTTTTCAAAGTCCTCTGGCTGCAAGATTCCACTCCCAAACATGTGAAGAAACTAGTCGAGAGACTGATGGAGTGCGAAGAGTGGGTGATTCAATGGCGTGAGTCGGCTGCTCGAGCTGGTGCTGATATTACTTTGACTTTTCTGCTCTCTTGGTATGAGAGTATCAATTTGGACATTCTCCAGCACATGTGCACTGGTTCCAAATGGACCATTGACCCAACCTACATCAAGAAACGTCAAGCCCAATCCTAATAGCTCATTCAATATGCCATGGTTCACGCTTGGAACAAAGTGTCGAGCTATTTAGGCAAAGTTGGTGACAAAATCGAAGAAGCCTCCAAAGGAGATGAAGACAATATATATGAAAATCTGGATGAAAATGAAGGAAACTTGGATGGCGAAGAAGAAGCCGAGGGTGATACCCTGGAAACCACAACTCCTCCTCATTCTGCCGATGCTTCTAACTCGGATACTGCTACTTCTTAGGCGCAAAAAAAACTTGAAATTCGGTTAAATCCACTGTATGCCAGGCACAATTGTAATATATAGTTTAACTTTCTTTGCTACTACTAGATTTATATGTCGGATTCCTTTGGGCGGAGTCCCCGGGATTATTTTCTTGTTTACTCAATCTTATGATCCGGCTCATGTCTACCATTTTTCGGCGTTCGACTTTTGAGTCACAAGATCAGAAAATTAAATTAACAATACTTTAAACCACAAGGATTAGCTCAGAGTTATTTGGTATAATAATAAAGAAATTAAATACAAGTGTTAGTCCAAAAAAAGTGTCCACTCGCTTATTTTTCTGTCATTAGTCGTTTTTCACGTGCACAACACTCACCAACTTTTGCACTTGCTTGCCATGAAGCCGGTTTCGGATAGCAGCAAGTCGAAGAGTGGGCCTTTGGTGCCAACACATTACTAACTTGGCCTATAGGGTGAGAAACTTAAGCCATCCGACATAAAAAATGAAAATACATAAAAGGAAATTACTACTAAGGCAGTCCACGAGTAACTACTCGAGGTACCGAGATTTCATTCTAATCTCATTGGCGACATACAAAGCAACATATGATAGTTCAGTATACATACACTTCTGCTAAATGTAAAATGGACGAAGTAGCGCTACATTCCATAGCCTCTTTGACTCTTCTCATGACATGCCCACCTTATTCTACTCCTATGCTTGAGCACCCATGAGATAATATGCATCATTGTGCAGTTCCTTGATCACAAGAAATTGCCCTTCCCATGCAGGTGATAGTTTATGCATGCCGGTAGTGCGTTGCACTAGGCAAAGCACTAAATATCCTTCTCAAAAAACTCGAGTGTTTAATTTCCGGCTATGGTAGAGTTGGATATTTTGCTAATATATGGCGGACCTGGACAATGCCAATTATCTTGCTTCTTCGAGCAGATCAACATCATTTTGTCGGGCTTCCTGCTCTTCGGCTTCTATTTATTGGGTGACACTTGGTGAGTCATGCAATATGTCGGCTGGTAATACAGCTTCTGCCCCATATACCAAAAAATGGCATATAGCCAATTGATCAATTCAGAGTTGTCCTTAGGCTCCATAGTACTGTCGGGAGTTCATCAATCCAGCACCCAGCTGATCGCTACAGAGGTTCAATGAGTCAGGGTTTTATCCTGGACAATACTAGCCCATTGGATATCTCCACTTGCCCGTTCGATGCGGGATGTGCGACTGATGCAACATCTAGTCTTATTTTGTTTTCATTACAGAATCAAGCAAACGCTCCCTCGGCAAAGTTTGTGCCAGTATTAGTTATTATGTTATGTGGGTACCCATATCTCAAGATGATATATTTGAGGAATGATACGAATGTGGGACCATCACACTTTCTTATTGGCTTAACCTCAATCCACTTTGTAAACTTATCAACCATGACCAGGATATGAGTCATGTTGCCACATGATGGTTTAAATGGCCCAACCATGTCTAAACACCACACTACAAATGGCCAAGTGATAGGTATTGTTTTGAGTTAAGAGGCTGGCATATGAATCTTACTAGTATACCACTAACACACATTCCATTTTCTCACTGAGTCCTCAACTTCTTGCAAGGCACTTGGCTAGTAAAATCCATGTCGGTAAGCTTTGGCGACTAAGGCTCTAGATGAGGCATGATTCCCACACTCGCCCTGATGGATATCCCAAAGGATTTCATGCCCCTCATCCGGGTCAACACATCGCTGAAGAACATTAGTGACACTTATTTTATATAACTCTCCATTTATTATGGTATAGGCTTTCGCCCTTCTCTATACTTGTCTTGCGAGAACCTCATCACTTGGCAAATTTCCATCTCTCAAAAAAGAGAAAATCGGTTGCGCCCAAGCTAGTCGAGCTCGATTTAGAAAAACCACTTCATCAATCTCTATTGGTTCTACTGACATAATCTCAGCCGGATTTGGGCACACAGTCCTCAGGTCCTGCAAGGCAGTCCCTGGGTGTGCCAATTCAGTCCCCGGGTTACTCGGAGCCCTCCCCATATCAATATCCATAGAGACAACTTGTGACTCCAGACTTGTCGGGATAAAGATTGACTCGGATTTGGGTGATGGCTTCATGGATGGTTTCCTGAGGTGTTGAAGAGCTATTCCTCACGGGATAGATTGCTGGGATGAACCTAGTTTGGATAACACGTCAGCTGCATCATTTTCAGCACGAGGTACATGGTGTAACTCACATCCCTCAAAGTACGCACTGATTTTCTAAACGTGAAATCTATACGAGGCCATGTTTGCATCAAGCGCATCCCAATGACCTGAAACCTGTTGTACTACTAGGTCCAAATCACTGAAGCATTGGATCCGACGTATACCAATTTCCTTTGCTATCTTGAGCCAATGCACAAGTGCCTTATACTCGGCCACATTGTTTGATGTTACAAAGTGAATCCGTAGCACATATCTCAGTTGATCCTTTAAGTCGAGGTGAGGACTATCCCGGCACCTAACCCTATTTTCAGTTTTGACCCATCAAAATGCATTCTCCAATAGTTTGAGTCAGGAAGTAGCGGCTCATATTGCATTTCAGCCAAATCACCCAAAAAGTCGGCCAGTGCCTGAGATTTGATTGCAACTCTCCTATCATATTGCGGGGCATATGGAGGTAACACGATAGCCAATTTGGCGACACGGCCACAAGCATATTTATTACCCATTATCTCGGATATTGGTTCTTCACATATTACTTTTATAGAATGTTCCTCCAAATAGTGCTTAAGCTTCTTAGCCTCCATATGGACGCCATACGTCATCTATTCATAATGTGGGTAATTTTGTTTTGATGCAGAAAGTACTTCACTTAGGTAATATATTGGACTCTTCACCGACTTACCCTCTCTGTCTCTCTCCACCACTATCACAACACTTACAACTCGGTTGGTCTCTGCTATGTAGAGAAAGATTGGCTCTTTGGATAGTGGTGAGGGTAACATTGGTGTAGAGGCTAGCATATTTTTTAACTCATCGAATGCACTATTGGCCTACGGTGTCCAAATGAACTTGTCCGACTTTTTCACCAGTTTGTATAAAAGCAGTGCCTTTTCCCCCAGCCATCTGACGAAGTGAATCAACGATGCCAAATAGCCCGTGAAATTATGGACCTCATTAAGACACTTCGGCAGCTCCATATGCTCAGTGGCACTAATTTTGGTCGAGTTAGCCTCGATACCACGGCTAGACACGAGGAATCCGAGTAACTTTCCGGCCGGGACACCGTAGGTATACTTTTCCGGATTTAACTTCATTCGGAACCTTCTCAAGTTCGCAAATGTTCTCTTAATATCATCTAGGAGAGTACGACCCTCCTTGGTTTTAATCACCACATCATCAACATATACTTGCACAATTTACCCTTTTTGGTCATGTAGACACTTCTGCATGCACCTCTGATATGTGGCCCCTCCATTGTGTTAACCAAGTGGCATAGTGCGATAGCAATAAGCCCCATATGGGGTAATAAAGGCAATTTTCAATTAATCGACCGGGTTTAATGGTATTGATGGCTCTGTGTATGGCGCCAGAAAAATGCTGGAGCGGTGTTGATGTAGAGCTCGTTGGGAACCCCAAGAGGAAGGTATGATGAGCACAGCAGCAAGATTTCCTCAGTATGAAACCAAGGTTTAATCGAACCAGTAGGAGCAAGGAAACACCCCAAAGGTGTTGCTAGCTGAGCCTTGGCAGGGCGCACAACCGGTGCTAGTAGCACCGTGGAGACCTGCACAACACAACAACAGAACTTTGTCCCCAACATTGGATGAGGTTGTCAATCTCACCATGTTTTGCGGAAAACAAAGGATTAAACATATCGAAAGGAAAGAAGTAAAAGTTTGCAGAAACAAAACACAAAGAAGTAAACAATTTGTAGATTGAATGTAAAGAAAAGGACCGGGATCCATAGTTCACTAGAGGTGGCTCTCCTTAAGATAGATAACATGCCGGGTGAACAAATTACAGCGGGGCAATTGACAAACATCGAGAAAGCAATACATGCATATACTAATCATCTTGACTCCTTTGGAACTTGATTAGGCATTACACCATTATACATAGACCGCCATCCAACTGCATCTATGACTAATAATCCACCTTCAGGTTATCATCCGAACCCCCTCCAGTATTAACTTGCAAGCAATAGATTATTGCTTTACGAACTGCGTGGAAAGTAAACAATACGATTGTTCTATGAACAAAGGATTGTTGTTTTCTCCCTAGTAGCAACATCACATCTAGTACCTTAGAGATTTCTGTCACTTCCCCAGATTACCAGAGGCATGAACCACTATCGAGCATAAATACTAACTCTTGGAGTTGCTAGCATCTACTTGGCCAAGATAGCTACTAACAACGGAAAGCATGCAAGATCACAAATAACAAAGACATGATAGAATAATAATCAATCTAAAATAGCATCTCAATATCCATCGGATCCCTACAAACACAACATGCAGACTTACAAATAGATGATCTTGATCATGAACGGAGCTCACAAGATCTAGACATGAAAGCACAAAGGAGGAGAACCAGCCATCTAGCTACTACATGGATCCGTAGTCCAAGGATGAACTACTCACGCATCACACCGGAGGCTTGCATGGTGATAAAGAAGGCCTCATGCAGGGTGCCGGGAAGAGCTTCAGATCCCTCCCGATGTAGGGATGGAGATGACGGCGGCTACAGACTCTTTCGTGGATTTTTGATTGGGCAATTAGGGTTTCTGTCACGAGGGCATCTTATAGTCGGAAGGGGAGGCCGAGGGGGTGCCAGGGGCAACCACACCACCCCCTGGCGCGGGCCAATCCTGGCCGCACGGCCAGGTGGTGTGGCCGTCCTCTGGCCCCTCTCTGTCTCGTATTCTGGCATCTGATGCCTTCCGAAAAAATAGGCACTTTGGCTTTTGTGCCGTCCAATTCCAAGAATATTCATTTTCTGACTTTCCTAGAACCAAAAACAGCAGAAAACAGGCAGCTGGCACTTTGGCTCTTGTTAAGAGGTTAGTCTAAGAAATCATATGAAAAGTACTCCAAAGTTTGAACAAAACACAAGAAAGTGGATAAAACTAAACATGGAACATCAAAAATTATAGATACATTTGCAATGTATCAACATCCCCAAGCTTAACTCCTGCTCGTCCTCGAGTAGGTAAGTGATAAAAAGAAAGAATAATTTTTGAGGTGACATGCACCATCAAAGAGTTGATCAAAGTATTTGTAAAACATTCAAAGCTGGGATCATAGTACTTTAATCATAACATGAAAGACAAAGTTCTGGCAATAAGACATAGAAACTATGTTGCAACATGAAAAGGCACAAACAAAAGATTCATCAATAACAATGCTTTGCAAGACGTTTGTTTGTTTCACATAAAGAAAACATAGCATAATAGTATTCAGCTTGTCCCTCACTAGAGTAGCAAATATAAATGCATAGGACACCTTCAAAGTTTATAAGAGTGACTAAATACAAATAGTTTAAAACAAGCAATATCAAGTTATGCATCAATCAACTAGTCTTGGGACAATGCACATAGAACTAAGAATGGCCACTATGCTCTCAAAGTAGCTGCATAAATGTAGAAGGTGGAGACACAATATAATGGTGGAAGAAAGGCCTTTTTATAAAAGGAAGTAGGGATTCAAGTCTCATAAAGAGCTTCTAAAAATTATGGTACTTATAGCTTTCAGCTCTCATTGCCCCTATCATAAGCATCTTGAAGTGATTAAGGTTAAAGTGAAAAAACTATGGTGTACATGCTTGACGAAGTATAAGTTAGAAATCTCATGTCCCTTGTATACGAGGGCCGCTCCTCATGCTACTCAAGTTTAGTCACCGGTAAGTTCTTGTTATTATAAGTATATGTGTATCATAGAGAACCGCCAATGGGGTACCCCTTGCCCGATGATACGAAAGAATCCCCATATCAAAATAACAAGCCATGCAGACAATGAGCATCTCAGCAATCTTCTTATTTACCATGGGAATATGGTTCTTTTTTCTCTCTTTCCTCTTTTCATAGTATCTCTTTTTTTTCTTTTCACTTTTTTCTCAATATAGGACTGTTTTTTTTATAAGAAGAATGCTTCATAGACAGCTCATTATGGTTACGCTGTAGGTTTTCACCATGTCAGCATGGATTAGACCAACGGCCCAGACGTTTCTCTAACACATATACATAACTCCATGGACTTACAAGCTCCCCTTTCATTTCACACCGACGATATCCATATAAAAAAGAGCATGATATCAACTAGGTACAAGTACCAACGCCAATGTTGAAAGCGTTCCCCATGAAAGCATGGTTCTGCTATTTCCCAACAAATAAGTGCAAGCATATACAACATAGACGACACAATGGTTAAGTTTATTAAGGGCAAGAAAAGTAAAGTGTGCCATCAAGTTTGTGAGAGCTTTAATCACTAGTTTTCTCATAACAAGTTTAATTTGGAAGGTAAAAAAAATCATGAATATACTTGGAATAGCATAAGCTAATAGGTAGGTATTGTGGACTCTTTGGAATAACTTGGTTTAGGGAGTTGGATGCATGAGTGGAATCATACTTGGTTGTGGAGGCTAGCAAAAGACTGGGAGCGACAAACTAAGAGAGCAATAATGGCCATGATCATGCAGAGCGACAAAACATCATTGATCAAAGCATAAAGTGATACTACAAGTTGAAAATTAAAGGATCATAAAGGATATGGTGACTTGAGATAGTCATAACATGGTGTGAGCATCTGCCAAGTCAACCCAAATAAAGCATCAAAGGAGAATACCACTATACTATGCTTTAATATGCTAAAACAATGCATGATTCATCCAAGGCACATTAAGCAATCTCAGTTGTTTATAACAAGTCATGCTACAGCAAAGGATACTAAGCATAAAGCCAAAATAATATCAAGCATGGCATGACAAATCATAGGCCACAGTCAAAAACAAGCTCTTTTTACCACATAAGCATGAACTTTCCTAGTCTTTTCCAATCCAAACCAAACTATTTGCAAACCAATGTATGAAAGAGGGAATCCAACAAATTTATTCAGAAAACTAAGCAAACCAAAGCAAACAAAAAACCAAAACGAAAACGAAAAAGAAGACGCTCCAAGAACAACACAACTGTGCATGAAACAATAAAAATGAAGCGTTTGGAAGAAACCTGGGATTTTTATTGATGAAGAAGGGGATGCCATGGGCATCCCCAAGATTTGACGCTTGTACTTCTTGGATATTTTTTGGGGTGACACGCGTGGCATCCCTAAGCTTGAGCTTTAGCCCATCCTTCATCTCATTACTCATTCCTTCTATACACCTGAAATTTTTTCTTCATACAAAACTTCACACAATCTTTATTAGCAACATTAGTGCACTCAAGATAAAAGATCTTAAGGTTCAGTTCTAACACCAAATAAACTTCCATTAGAACACTAGATACTGTAGAACTTCCCTAAAAAATCTCAATTCCCAAAAGAACTCAAAAAGGAACCAACAAGAAGCAAATGCAGAAAATGGCAGAAATCTGTCAAAACAGACCAGCAGGTAAAGACAATTTTTTTCGAAGAGCTTCTGTTGCTCAAATCAATAAGTGTTGAACTAACGAAAGTTACATAACAACCTGGGTCAGAAGCACAAAAATTCACGCCTCAAAAAGTCGTTCAGAGATTTTACACGAATTTTTACGGTGAAGCACATAAATCTGTTTCGGGACAACAACTTTCCCAATAATTACTTCTCTCTCATTAGAGGTTAATCTTGGCACAAAAAGCAAATAAAAAGGATAAGGAGAGGTTACTATAGTGCTAATATCTTCCAAGACTCATCTAAAACTTTTGGGTTATCTCCTAATAAGTACTTTTCTTTAACGCCTTTAAGTTAGGCATAAGAAGCAAGAAAGAATCAAGTGTTCTCAAATGAAGAAGCATTAAGACCAAATTTCTTGCCCTTACCTCTCTTACTTTTATTCTTAACATTGGGGAAAATATGATTGTTTGGTGGAGAAGAAAGGTGCATGGTCCCCTTTCCCACATCTATTATTGCTCCAAGGAGTTCTAATAGTGACCTTCCAAGTGTAATTTGTCCTTTTCCTGCACATTCAATAACAAGATAATCAGTAGAAATCATTTTCCCAAGGATCTTTGTAAACACTCCTTCAGCTATTCTAAGAGGTAATATGGTAGTATTATTAGCAAGAGATATTTGTTTTCCCCCTTCAGTAAGCCCCCAAGTATTCAGAGATTTATAAATATCTTTGGGCATAAGACAAAATTCAGACATGATATCACACCGACCTTGAAAAGTTTCAGTGTTTATCTCAATCTTTACTATAGGGAGCCACTTTGATGGTTCAGAATTTATTGGAACATAATTGTGATGCTCCCTAAGCGTATTATAGCAATCTTTTAAGGTAGCAGTGCTAGTCTCAAGAGTATTCAATCTAGCAAATATTTTTGCGAAAGAAATATCAGTTTGGCTAGGCAAGTTGTAAGTGAGGATCAATTTCTTTATAGCATAAATAGCATCATCCTCATTACATTGGAGGAAATCTCCTCCCATAATAGCATCTAAAGCATATCTATAGCAAATAGCAATCCCAAGGTAAAAACTGCTAAGAAACAAAGTTTGAGTCATTTTAGGCTCAGTTTTTTCATGTAGATCAGAGATTCTAGACCAATCTTCTTTAAAACTTTCCTCAATTCCTTGTTTAAAAGTGAAAATCATTTCCTCGGGTGACATAGTGATTGGAGCAAGGCTAGACATAGTGGCAACTTAAGATAGGAGCTATTTTTTGTGTTTTTCAAATAAGAAAGCAAACTAGGAAAACTAATTTTTTTTCTATTTTTGATAACAAAACAAGCAAACAAAGCAAAAAGAAACTAAGCAAAACAAAAATAACAAAGTAAAGAGATTCGTTATGAGGGACTCCCCTTTTGAAGATGTCCTTGACTCCCCGGCAACGGCGCCAGAAAAATCCTTGATGGCTCTGTGTATGGGGCCAGAAAAATGCTGGAGCGGTGTTGATGTAGACCTCGTAGGGAACCCCAAGAGGAAGGTATGATGAGCACAGCAGCAAGTTTCCCTTAGTATGAAACCAAAGTTTAATCGAACCAGTAGGAGCAAGGAAACACCCCAAAAGTGTTGCTAGCTGAGCCTTGGCAGGGCGCACTACCGGTGCTAGTAGCAACGTGGAGACCTGCACAACACAACCACATAACTTTGTCCCCAACTTGCGATGAGGTTGTCAATCTCACCGTGTTTTGCGGAAAACAAAGGATTAAACGTATCGAATGGAAAGAAGTAAAAGTTTGCAGAAAGTAAACACAAAGAAGTAAACAGTTTGTAGATTGAATGTAAAGAAAAGGACCGGGATCCATAGTTCACTAGAGGTGGCTCTCCTTAAGATAGTTAACATGTCGGGTGAACAAATTATAGCGGGGCAATTGACAAACATCGAGAAAGCAATACATACGTATACTAATCATCTTGACTCCTTTGGAACTTGATTAGGCATTACAACATTATACATAGACCGCCATCCAACTGCATCTATGACTAATAATCCACCTTCAGGTTATCATCCGAACCCCCTCTAGTATTAAGTTGCAAGCAATAGATTATTGCTTTACGAACTGCGTGGAAAGTAAACAATACGATTGTTCTATGAACAAAGGATTGTTGTTTTCTCCCTAGTAGCAACAACACATCTAGTACCTTAGATATTTCTGTCACTTCCCCAGATTACCAGAGGCATGAACCACTATCGAGCATAAATACTAATTCTTGGAGTTGCTAGCATCTACTTGGCCAAGATAGCTACTAACAACGGAAAGCATGCAAGATCAAAAATAACAAAGACATGATAGAATAATAATCAATCTGAAATAGCATCTCAATATCCATCGGATCCCCGCAAACACAACATGAAGAATTACAAATAGATGATCTTGATCATGAACGGAGCTCACAAGATCTAGACATGAAAGCACAATGGAGGAGAACCATCCATCTAGCTACTACATGGATCCGTAGTCCAAGGATGAACTACTCACGCATCACACCGGAGGCTTGCATGGTGATAAAGAAGGCCTCCTGGGTGAATTCCCCTCTCCGGCAGGGTGCCGGGAAGAGCTTCAGCTCCCTCCAGATATAGGGATGGAGATGACGGCGGCTACAGACTCTTTCGTGGATTTTTGATCGGGCAATTAGGGTTTCCGTCACGAGGGCATCTTATAGTCGAAAGGGGAGGCCGAGGGGGTGCCAGGGGCCACCACACCACCCCCTGGCGCGGGCCAAGCCTGGACGCACGGCCAGGTGGTGTGGCCGGCCTCTGGCCCCTCTCCATCTCGTATTCTGGCATCTGATGCCTTCCGGAAAAATAGGCACTTTGGCTTTTGTCCCGTCCAATTCCGAGAATATTCATTTTCTGACTTTCCTAGAACCAAAAGCAGCGGAAAATAGGCAGATGGCACTGTGGCTCTTATTAAGAGGTTAGTCTAAGAAATCATATGAAAAGTACTCCAAAGTTGGAACAAAACACAAGAATGTGGATAAAACTAAGCATGGAACATCAAAAATTATAGATACATTTGCAATGTATCAACATCCCCAAGCTAAACTCCTGCTCGTCCTCGAGTAGGTAAGTGATAAAAAGAAAGAATAATTTTTGAGGTGACATGCACCATCAAAGAGTTGATCAAAGTATTTGTAAAACATTCAAAGCTGGGATCATAGTACTTTAATCATAACATGAAAGACAATGTTCTGGCAATAAGACATAGAAACTATGTTGCAACATGAAAAGGCCCAAACAAAAGATTCATGAATAACAATGCTTTGCAATACGTTTGTTTGTTTCACATAAAGAAAACATAGCATAATAGTATTCAGCTTGTCCCTCAATAGAGTAGCAAATATAAATGCATAGGACACCTTCAAAGTTCATAAGAGTGACTAGATACAAATAGTTTAAAACAAGCAATATCAAGTTATGCATCAATCAACTAGTCTTGGGACAATGCACATAGAACTAAGAATGGCCACTATGCTCTCAAAGTTGGTGCATAAAGGTAGAAGGTGGAGACACAATATAATGGTGGAAGAAAGGCCTTTTTTATAAAAGGAAATAGGGATTCAAGTCTCAGAAAGAGCTTCCAAAAATTATGGTACTTATAGCTTTCAGCTCTCATTGCCCCTATCATAAGCATCTTGAAGTGATTAAGGTTAAAGTGAAAAAACTATGGTGTACATGCTTGACGAAGTTTAAGTTAGAAATCTCATGTCCCTTGTATACGAGGGTCGCTCCTCATGCTACTCAAGCTTAGTCACCGGTAAGTTTTTGTCATTGTAAGTATATGTGTATCATAGAGAACCGCCAATGGGGTACCCCTTGCCCGATGATACAGAAGAATCCCCATATCAAAATGACAAGGCAAGCAGACAATGAGCATCTCAGCAATCTTCTTATTTACCATAGGAATATGGTTCTTTTTTCTCTCTTTACTCTTTTCATAGTATCTCTTTTTTTTCTTTTCTCTTTTTTCTCAATATAGGACTCTTTTTTTTATAAGAAGAATGCTTCATAGACAGCTCATTATGGTTACGCTGTAGGTTTCCACCATGTCAGCATGGATTATACCAACGGCCCAGGCGTTTCTCTAACACATATACATAACTCCATCGACTTACAAGCTCCCCTTTCATTTCACACCTACGATATCCATATAAAAAAGAGCATGATATCAACTAGGTACAAGTACCAAGTGCAATGTTGAAAGCGTTCCCCATGAAAGCATGGTTCTACTATTTCCCAACAAATAAGTGCAAGCATATACAACATAGACAACACAATGGTTAAGTTTATTAAGGGCAATAAAAGTAAAGTGTGCCATGAAGTTCGTGAGAGCTTTAATCACTAGTTTTCTCATAACAAATTTAATTTGGAAGGTAAACAAAATCATGAATATACTTGGAATAGCATAAGCTAATAGGTAGGTATGGTGGACTCTTTGGAATAACTTGGTTTAGGGAGTTGGATGCATGAGTGGACTCATACTTGGTTGTGGAGGCTAGCAAAAGACTGGGAGCGACAAACTAAGAGAGCAATAATGGCCATAATCATGCAGAGTGACAAAACATCATTGATCAAAGCATAAAGTGATACTACAAGTTGAAAACTAAAGGATCATAAAGGCTATGGTGACTTGAGATAGTCATAACATGGTGTGAGCATGTGCCAAGTCAACCCAAATAAAGCATCAAAGGAGAATACCACTATACTATGCTTTAATATGCTAAAACAATGCATGATACATCCAAGGCACATTAAGCAATCTCAGTTGTTTATAACAAGTCATGCTACAGCAAAGGATACTAAGCATAAAGCCAAAATAATAGCAAGCATGGCATGACAAAGCATAGGCCACAGTCAAAAACAAGCTCTTTTTACCACATAAGCATGAACTTTCCTAGTCCTTTCCAATCGAAACCAAACTATTTGCAAACCAATGTATGAAAGAGGGGATCCAACCAATTTATTCAGCAAACTAAGCAAACCAAAGGAAACGAAAAAGCAAAACAAAAACAAAAAAGAAGACGCTCCAAGAACAACACAACTGTGCATGAAACAATAAAAATGAAGCGTTTGGAAGAAACCTGGGATTTTTATTGATGAAGAAGGGGATACCCTGGGCATCCCCAAGCTTTGACGCTTGTACTTATTGGATATTTTTTGGGGTGACACGCGTGGCATCCCCAAGATTGAGCTTTAGTCCATCCTTCATCTCATTACTCATTCCTTCTATACACCTGAAATTTTTTCTTCATACAAAACTTCACACAATCTTTATTAGCAACATTAGTGCACTCAAGATAAAAGGTCTTAAGGTTCAGTTATAACACCAAATAAACTTCCATTAGAACACTAGATACTATAGAACTTCCCTCAAAAAGCTCAATTGCCAAAAGAACTCAAAAAGGAACCAACAAGAAGCAAATGCAGAAAATGGCAGAAATCTGTGAAAATAGACCAGCAGGTAAAGGCGAATGTTTTCGAAGACCTTCTGTTACTCAAATCAATAAGTGTTTAAGTAACGAAAGTTACATAACAACCTGGGGCAGAAGCACAAAAATTCACGCCTCAAAAAGATGTACAGAGATTTTACATGAATTTTTACGGTGAAGCACAGAAATCTGTTTCGGGACAACAACTTTCACAATCATTACTTCTCTCTCATTAGAGGATAATCTTGGCACAAAAAGCAAATAAAAAGGATAAGGAGAGGTTATTATAGTGGTAATAACTTCCAAGACTCATCTAGTACCTTTTGGCTTATCTCCGAATAAGTACTTTTCTTTAACGCCTTTAAGTTAGGCATAAGAAGCAAGAAAAAGGATTAAGTATTCTCAAATGAAGAAGCATTAAGATCAATACCAGAAATATTTTCAACAAGGCAAGGTATCTCATCCAAATAAGTTCTAGACGATCCTCTCAGTGCTCTTGGGTTCAATACTTTCATCAAACGGGTTTTCAGGAATGATCCAATCAAGATTCTTTTTGATGGCTTCATGCATTGCTACTAGTTTAAAAGGTATTGGTATCTTGGGTTCCTCCCCATTAGGTTCGGTTTTTTTCATCTTTTCTCGTGTACCAACAACATCTACACATGATCCTAGCATATTGAAGCGTTCAAAGACGTTCCTAGCTTCCTTGGCAACATCATAGAACTCCTTAAACAAAGTTTCTAGAATAAAATCCATCTTTTTAGGATCCTCAATTTCCTTAAGCTTAAGAAACATTACTTGCATTAAGGGGTTGAGGTTAACAAACCTAGCTTCTAACATGTGAATTAAAAAAGCTGCAGCAATTCATAGTTTGGAGCAAGTTCTACAAGGGATCTATCCTCAGTATCCTCATGTTTACTATCATGATTAAAGAATTCTTCAATATTATCTTTCCCAATTATAGAACCACTGCCGATTGAAAGGTCTTTCAGGGTGAATTTAAGATGGTGAGCTAAGGAAGAGGTGGCAACTAAAGGACACTTAATTTTTTGTGTGTTTTTGAATAAGAAAGCAAACTAGTAAAACTAAATTTTTCGTGTTTTTGATAACAAAACAAGCAAACAAAACAAAAAGAAACTAAGAAAAAAAACAAAGTAAAGAGATTGGTTATGAGGGACTCCCCTTGTGAAGATGTCCTTGACTCCCCGCCAACGGTGCCAGAAAATATGCTTGATGTCCCAAAATATATCGAGCTCGTTGGGAACCCCAAGATGAAGGTATGATGAGCACAGAATTAAGTTTTCCCTCAGTACGAAACCAAGGTTATCAATCCAGTAGGAGCAAGGAAACACCCCAAAGGTGTAGCTAGCCGAACGTTGGCAGGGCGCACTACCGGTGCTAGTAGCAATGTGGAGACCTGCACAACACAACCACAGAACTTTGTCCCCAACTTGCGATGAGGTTGTCAATCTCACCGTGCTTTGTGGAAAACAAAGGATTAAACGTATCGAATGGAAAGAAGTAAAAGTTTGCAGAAAGTGAACACAAAGCAGTAACAGTTTATAGATTGTATGTAAAGAAAAGGACCGGGATCCATAGTTCACTAGAGGTGGCTCTCCTTAAGATAGATAACATGCTGGGTGAACAAATTACAGCGGGGCAATTGACAAACATCGAGAAAGCAATACATGCATATATTAATCATCTTGACTCCTTTGGAACTTGATTGGGCATTACAACATTATACATAGACCGCCATCCAACTGCATCTATGACTAATAATCCACCTGCAGGTTATCATCCGAACCCCCTCCAGTATTAAGTTGCAAGCAATAGATTATTGCTTTACGAACTGCATGGAAAGTAAACAATACGATTGTTCTATGAACAAAGGATTGTTGTTTTCTCCCTAGTAGCAACATCACATCTAGTACCTTAGAGATTTCCGTCACTTCCCCAGATTACCAGAGGCATGAACCCACTATCGAGCATAAATACTAACTCTTGGAGTTGCTAGCATCTACTTGGCCAAGATAGCTACTAACAACGGAAAGCATGCAAGATCACAAATAACAAAGACACGATAGAATCAATCATTAATCTAAATAGCATCTCAATATCCATCGGATCCCCGCAAACACAACATGCAGAATTACAAATAGATGATCTTGATCATCAACGGAGCTCACAAGATCTAGACATGAAAACACAAAGGAGGAGAACCAGCCATCTAGCTACTACATGGACCCGTAGTCCATAGATGAACTACTCACGCATCACACCAGAGGCTTGCATGATGATGAAGAAGGCCTCCAGGGTGAATTCCCCTCTCCAGGAGGGTGCCAAGAAGAGCTTCAGATCCCTCCCGATCTAGGGATGGAGACGACGGTGGCTACAGAATCATTCGTGGATTTTTGATCGGGTACTTAGGGTTTTCGTCCCGAGGGCATCTTATAGGCGGAAGGAGAAGCCGAGGGGGTGCTAGGTGGGCCAGACCACCCCCTAGCGCGGGCCAGGCCTGGCCACGCGGCCAGGTGGTGTAGCCGGCCCCCAGCCCTTTTCTGTCTCATATACTGGCATCTGATGACTTCTGGAAAATAGGCACTTTGGCTTTTATCCTGTCCAATTCCGTGAATATTCATTTTCTGACTTTCCTGGAACAAAAACAGGAGAAAACAGGCAGCTGGCACTGTGGCTCTTGTTAATAGGTTAGTCCAAGAAATCATATGAAAAGTACTCCAAAGTGTGGGCAAAACACAAGAAAGTGGATAAAACCAAGCATGTAACATCAAAAATTATAGATACATTTCCAATGTATCAGCATGCCACGCGGGCGAGCAATGGTCAACGGGCCCACGGACCACGTCATCACGATGTCATGGTGACGTCACCTTGACGCCTACCATTGGGTGGTCACCAGCGGCAGCACTAGGGAGTGCGTGGGGCTACGGAACTAGGGCCACTAGCATGAGCTCGTAGGGGCAGACCTAAAACTATCGGTGCTGCTCAGATTTGGCAACTAGAGGTTCGCCAGCGAGCTCGAGCTATAGTGGTGAGAGGCAGCGCATGGTGCGGGCTGCAAGCAAAGTGGAAGGGGAGAAAGCAGGGGTCTGGGTGTACTAGGGGCTCACCACGAGGCAGACAGACGGGTCGGAGAGGAGTGGGGAGGCCGGAGACAAGCGAATTGACGACGGTGATCTTCATCAGCGCCGGGTAAGAAGGGGCCGTTGTGGGTGATTGCAGGGTCCCGAGATCGATTCCTTTGGCAAGGATGATCCCCACGGCGAGGTAGAGCTTGTGGCATAGTTGGCGGGGCACGGGGTGGCCGGGAGCAACAGCGACGGACGGCGACTGCGGTGGTTAGAGTTCAGGCTAGGATGGAATCCACGGGAGAGAGAGCTCGAGGGGAGGGGATGAGAGTAGGAGAGGAGAAGGAGGGCACTGCTTAGCGTTCTTATCCTTGCGGGGCATCAGTGGCATGCATCGCCGTAGCTGGCAGTGATCGACAGTGAGAGGAGCGCCATGCAGCTGCTTGCCGTCGTCAGCAAAGATGACGAGGCAAAGGGGTATGCAGGATTGGGCCAGGGTGGGCTGCACGCGGGGTTGTGGTTGCGCGCTAGGCGGCAGGTAGTGCGGGGTTAGCTGGGCTTTGGCCTGTTGCGGCTCCGCTGCTTATTTTTCTTTAGCAAAACCTTCTCCTTTTCTTTTTTCCTGTTTTCTCTTTGTATTTTCAAAACAAATATGTTTTGTACAATTTCAAAAATACAAGAGGCTTTGTAAAAGTATGAAAATATTGTAGGGGCGCTTAAAACCATTTGGGATCCATATATTTTGGGTCTTTTGAAACTATTCAAAAGCCATTTGAATGTGTTTGAAAGGAAGAGAAAAACTAGGGTTAGGGTTTTACTTCCTTTTTAATGCATGCATTATTTTAAGTGATGATGCTCATGATGCACAAATCAAAACCCTAACTAGGATTAATTAAAACTGGGGTGTTACATGTGCACAACAGTGGGATAGTCTATCAGCCAATCTTGCGGCTTGGTACTACCGTCATATGTTTTTGTCCCCCTGCCCAACTGAAAGTTCGGCATAGGTGTCTCCCTCATAATCTGAGGTCCAAAACACGCTGGACCCGAAGGACCTTGTCCCTCGATCAATTCCGACATATAAATTTTGTCCAACTTTAACCTTCCATCATCCGGTTGCAAGTTCCTGTTTCCCAGCCGACAAGCCATTGCATTCCCCATCATCTGATGATCCGGCCTAGGCATCCTGACATTGGCCATAGACGAATAACCACCATTGTATTTGATCTGTGTCGGGTAAGCATGTTGCTGCTAGATAGCTAGTCCCGCAATTTGCTGCTAGCGATGTGGGTTTTGCTACTGCTGTGGCTACGCCCCTCTAGCCGAATGATGACCTTGATGATTTGGGTTATGCTGGCCTACATTTCCACGCCCAACATTTCCCTAACGAGGATTTCCCTGGCCACCATTTCCTTGGCAAACACTTCCTTGAACAGCGTTCCCCTATACGGCTTTGCCTTTTCCAGCCACCTTCGGGTCATAAGCCACCATTTTCTTGTTCTTTCTACAAGAGGTTACACTTCCTTATCTCCTTGGACATGTAGTGGGCGATGATGCTACCCCGACCAATTTTGTAGGAGTTCCCCCAGCCGAATGAATAACGTTGGATCCAACTTCTCTCGCCGGGTTTGTTCTAAGTTGTTCTTCATTTTATTGGCTCTCAATGCGCACCAACTCATTGAAACTATCTTGCTGCCTTTGCTAGGCCTGGCTAGACAAAGCAGCTATCTCGGCTGCCGCATCTGTGGCTCTGAGGTTCTTTGCCGGAGAACTATACCTTGGCAAACCTATAGATAGTGGGTTACCAGAAGCTACTGACTTGGGTGCACATTCTTCATCTATCTCATTGATGTGGTTCTTTCTTATGCTCTTTACACCATCCATACGAGTCAGACTCCTGTTGATCCTATTGGCTTGTTGTACTCATGCAGGGTGATGTTCAATGCCTGTTGAGCCAAAGCCACTTGCTTGGCTCCCTCGAGCATGTTCTGTCGGGTCTCCTCTAGCTCAACCTGTGGCTGAGCCGGATCCACTATAGGAGCTACTAGAGTAGTCAAACTCTCTATGGCCTACTGGAGTATGTTTTCTGGCCTCTCTAGTGGATGAAACCTCAACCTAGGAGCTTTGGGAGTTACCTCCCCTTCTTCGGCTGGCCCCTTCTTGGTGTCGGCCGCTGGCACCATCATCATCACCTCGGTATAGCTGGCAGGGTGAGCGATACGTGGACTGCAAGCCACGCGGAGAGGTGGATCCCAATCTACGATGACCCTCTACGAGAACGCTCAGGAGACGTCGACCGCGACGTAGACCTCGTGCGTGCCACATCTAACGAACTTGCCATTATGCGGGAATGGACAGTAGCCAAAGTTGCCCACGTTGTCATTCACGAAGTCCAGCGAGCCAAATCGCTGGACTAAACCAGAGACAATGTGCTCCCCTGATGTGATGAATTTTCTCGTCCAGATGGGACCACCAGCTAGCGCCGCTTTTGGCCCCATAGTGGGCGCCAACTGTTGTGGTGGTGTCACGGCAGATGGCATGGGATGGCTAAATATGGGGTCGTGTGGACACTAGTGGAATCCAGGGAGGGATAATGCGGTGGATACCGCACACTAAGAACACATAGAGATGCGATGCACCCAGGTTTGAGGCTCTCCTATTGATATAAAACCTCTACTCCTACCTCTAGATCTTATAATATGACCAATGGACTAGTAAAAGTGCTCCTTGAGCTGTATCGAGAGGTGGAAGAAGATGAAATGCTTCTGCATCTTTCTCCCTCTACTACTTGTGCGTATCTCAAATGGACCGAATGACTCCTTGCAGACCCTGGCTCACCTTATAAAGGGGTGGCCAGGTTACATCTAGGGCTTACGTAGCCTGAATATTCCCAACATATGCTTGTACCGAAATATCTAGTTAGGCCAAATCCTTTTCACTTCATGGGCGTCTAGGTTGCACCTGACCTGCACCCATCACCTCTAACCATTGGCGTTCTGAGACTGTCCCCTCCGGGAATCCCACAGCCAGACCTCGTTCCAAGTTTTAGGGGCGTGCTTGACTTAGCTCTTATCTCCTCCAGGAATTCCGGGAGAGAGAGAAGCATTGACCCTAAGGCCAACTTATTCCTTCCTGAGTACGCTAGCCCCTGAGTCAGTCCTACACTGGTGACTCAGTTAGGATGGTACCTGCACATAGAAAACAACATAGATACTGTGCCGACATAAGATATATGTAGGTCGGGTCTTACCGGGACAAGCCTGTTTTGGTTAACTCGGCCTTTACTCAGTCGACCCATTTATACCATAGTCAACTTATACCTCATTGACCTTGTCTTTATGCATTAGCTTGGCCCTACCTGGGTCATCCCCCCAAGATAAGCCATGTCCAACAGCCGGATGAAGGTGAACTGATGCGATCTCCCGGGTCTCCCGGCTGATCTGGAGAAAGAGGAGTATGTCGACACCTATGCTCTTGCAGGAAGTTTGCGCTGATTGGCGCCGCACTTTAAAAGAGCCCAAATTCCATCTTAACAACTAGATCATGATAGATCACACACTTCTAGACATCGGCGACTTTACCTTCCTCAACCTCGCCACTAGTCATTTCTTCACGACGAATCTAATGGACGTCCATCGCAGGTTCACATTCATCCGATATATATAACATTCATTTATTTGTATTTTCCATTGTAAACATCTTAGGGATAACTGTCCTCTTCTTCCAAAGATTCTACTTCATCGGTGTTTCTCGTGGCATCATCGTGCTTGCTCAAAGGGTGGAGCCGTACGAGATTCAACTTCTAAACCCAATCACTAATAAGTCCAACGCTGAGTTTCAAGCACACATACCATCTACTATTCTACAATCTGTCGTCGTTACGAAGTCCCCAATGATGGTGTTCATTTGCACAAATTATCCGGAGATTATTGGATGGGCGGATGAGAGCACCCCAATGGGGAAATTCAATTAATCATTTAGAGAAGAAATTTATTCACCACCACCCAATGTGCTTTTAAACTGCATGACGGCATTCTGAGGGGAAGCATATGAATTACTTGAGAATGGAGACATCATGTCTACCAACATCCAGTTAGAGCAGCGTGCAAACACTATCATGATGGCCAAAATAATTGTAGCCCTAGTCTTTGAAAATATACGCGGAACCTGAAATTTTTACCTTGTGGAGTTAGATGGTGATCTCCTTCTTGTGTTGGATGGGGAGTTCACCAAAGTTCAACTGATGTTATACCAGTGGACATGGATGACCGCTCTCTCGAGGTCATCGATGACATTGGAAGTCATGCCCTCTTTGTTGATTACCATCGGTCTATCTTCATCGACACCAGGTTGCACCCCCACAGTTAAATCTAGCTGCATATACTACAAGAATTATATCAGACTCTACAATCATGAGGTTCAAGCCTAGGAAGAGGAACCAACAATGGTAATTTATTTCTTAAGTCATCATCAGCTGGAACATATACCGAGGCCTTACCCTCTGTATGAGATACTGGCAGCACATTGCAGACGGAGTGAGTTCTTTGAACATGTGTTGCAGCACATAGGAGCCACCGCCGATGAAATATATAGGGTAGAATGAATCCTACATTCATCCTAGGTTATTTGCTAGCTTGTTTAGGTCTATTCGAAAAAGAAATTTGTATTGTGTTTATATTATTTCAGTAGTATATGTATTACCTTTTAGATAAAATTGTAATGTATTTATTTTTAGGACTATTAGAATGAACTGTATTCATTTTTAGTAGCTTTAGAATTCTCTGTGGTAGCTTTCAGAATTATGTGTAAGTACTCCCTCCATCTAGAAATAACTGACTTGAGTTTGTGGAGATACGAATGTATATATTCACTAAAATATGTCTAGATACATTCGAAGTTAGACAAATGTAAGTTTGTTATTTCTAGATGGAGGGAGTACTATATTTCAGATTTTACTCATAGCACTCAAGTTGTAATTACTAATTCAAATAATCTCACAGAATTGAGAGTGTCACAGAAATCTCTCGACCTCGCGACCAGGGACCCTCTCGCCGCTAGGAAAATATATTGTATATACACTAGGTTTCGAATGACTAATTAACTATTCTAGACTACATCATACTAATTAAACTTAAAAGTTCCCAACCACACCTACTCTAGATGGTCTCGAACACAAACTTCACATCCAATATCTCTTCTGTGGTGTTCTTGTCAAGGATTAGCACAGCTTGTCCAACCTAGCATATCTTGTCCAACCTTTAGATCATCTTCACTCTGGTGGAATGTCTTCCACCCCTAATTGCTGAAGACTATACGACATCTATGTAAATCTTGTATGCAACTGGGGTGATGTCAAAATCTCCTAGTTATACTCTAGCCACGCCATCAACTGGGATGTCCATGGAGGAAACCACTTTTGTAGGTAATCTCTGCGATGTCGCACCATGGATTAAAAAATAAGAAGTAATCATGTGAGACGACCACCACAAATTATATATGGAGCCATATAAGGAACTAACAAAGGTAGTTGTCATACCATCTTATGTTGGAAAAGATTTGTCCTTGTCAAATGGGTCTCAAATGGAACCCCGATGAAGGTGTTGACTGGCGGTAGGGTGTCTAGGATGTGTTCCATCTCATCATCGTTAAGGTGGCATATTTGGGCTACATCCGTATATTCATATACGTCTTCCTCGTCACCAAGGCCAAAAATATAGAGAACAGTTATCCTCGGGATGGTTCCTACCAAAGAAAACATTATATTTCTTCCATGGTAAGATCGTTCTGTGTAATGAATTGCTTCCATCCTTCACCTCCCATGATAATCCTATTATGTATTTTATCGTGGACAATCTTGTAGGTGTCCCTAATTGTAACATCCCAAATCTTTAATCAAGGTTATTAAGATCCAAATCACCCAATTTAGGGTTAACAAAAACTTTTTATTATTAAAATTAATTATGAATGCATGTGTGTTTGCATCAGTATAGAATTGTTTGAAAATGCCATGTTTGATTGTTCTAATGGTTGTGAAATGATTCAAAGGTAAATGCCACAGCATATAAATCATTCACAAACAAAATCCAAAGAAAAAGATATCAAATAAGAATAAAAAGAACAAATGGTCATTTTTACCATTTTAATCCACTAGGCCACTTTAGGTGTTCCTAGAAGTCAATTTCAAACAGAAATATTCTCAACTCTTTGCACCCCTTGCTATTACAAGTAAAGATCTACCAAGGCCCACTTTAAAACCTTACAAAAACACTTAGCCACTAATTTTAAATGACATTTGAAAAGTGAATCCATTACATGTGCATACATCCCACTTTTTCAAAAACTACCCAAATGAACTCCCCTTGCCAAACCCCAGCAACCACAGATGATCAAGCTTATGAACAACCCACCCACCAAAAATCTTTCCAAAATTCATATTTACATTTCTTGCGGCCATTGTGTCGAACACCTGGTGATCACAAATTAATCTACCTAACTATTACTATTGTTGAACAATGTCGTGTCCCCCAATTGACCCCCTCATCTCTCCTCTGTATGCCTAGCACCTAACCTAGCCCAAGACAGCACCCCCTTCGCCGCTAGCAGCAGTGCCGAGTCACCCCGAGGCCATGCCCAATAGTCGAGCATCGACAGCTCATAGCAGGCCACCCCGCTCTCTTCCACCGTGCCTAGGAGGTAGGCGAGATCACACTACCGCCCCCTGTCCTTTCGCCGAGCCCTGCCAAGCACTAGACCACCTCAGAAACGACCGCGCCCACCGTGTCTACGCCATGCCGATTACGCGCCAGAGCGCCGCGCCCGGCAAGCGTGCACACACCACGCCTCGACCACAACCCGCACGCACCGCTTCGCCATGTTCCACAGTCACTGCGCGCCACGTCGAACGCCGCTTTTGCCACGCAGAGCATCGACCATTTCCGACCAAACGCGACAACCCTTAGCCGCACCTTTACGCCATAGAAGATCGCCAGGAGACCGCGCACCATCCCCCACCTCCAACCGCGCCGCTAGCACCCTATAGACGTGTCGCCACCACTTCCTGACCATGCCACACTGCCCCATCGTCGAGCCTATAAAAGGAGGCCTCCCCCAGCCTCATTCCTCACACCACTCAACTCACCTCTCGCCACTGACCACCCCATACTTCTCCCTGGAGCCAATCGATCCCTCAGTCGCCGGAATTCCACCGGAGCCGGCCGCAGCAGAGGAGAAGAGGCGCCGCTGATTGTGACTGCCCCAGGAGAAACCTTGACCACGCCTAGAACCGTCGTCGTCCACCAGTTCGATCGCCCCCATCGCCATGTCTAGTTGGAGCCTTGGTAAGCCACCACGTACCCCCACCATGCCAAGTTAGGGTTTGATCTCGCCGGCGCTGTGCACCGGAAAATGAGGAACCACGGCCGTCGATTTCTGTTCTAATCGCACGGCTGATATTGCCCTGTACCGCTTCGCGTTTGATGTGTCGCTGACATGCGGGACCAGCCTGTCAGTCGCCCTCTGCGCCACGGAGCGCCACTGGGCCGGCCCGTTAGTTTTGCCACGCTAGCCCACAGATTCAAATATACGTTTTTCTATTTAGGTTTAAACTAGATTATGTCCACTTGTTTAATAATCATTTCAAAGAGATCCACTTAACCAAAATGCATGATTCAAAATTTGCTAGGTAGATAATTAAAATATCTATCCAAGACTATTGGATTTAAATCAATTGTAGTTAGAGAACACATATAGAAAAAATAACAAGATAGAGACTTTTATGCATTTAAACATGTTTTATAAAAATGTTTGACTTTGCAATTGCATTTGTCTTGTTAGTTTTACTAGGAGAGATCTCTAACTCTCAATGACTTAAATCCAATGGTATTGGATAGAGATTTTCATTACCTTTCCAACAAAATTAGAATCACTCAATTTCAATTTGTAAAACTCTCTAAATTGATTTTTGAACTAAGGGACATAATTGATTTGAAGCCTGCCAAGTGACGCTCAGCGGCACAAAGGGCGTCTAACAAGGGGGGTCCACCTGACAGTGGCACTTGAAACCTGAAGCAGTACGAGGCGATCAGGACCACACGATTAGAACAAGGTCTACGGTCCACGGTCGTCGTCGACGAGAGACTCGTCGCCGGCGAGACAGAACCCAACGCGCTCAGTGGGCGTCTACTGGCGATGTACGAGGGCTCCAGCTAGGGCGGCAAGGCGGGCAAACGAACTGGTGGATGGCAGCGAGCTCAGGCAAAGTCGCGGCAGGGGCTGAGGTGGACGAAATCGATGACCACGCCTCCTCCGCTACAGCGGCTACATCTAGCGGAATTCCGGCGATGTGCTGCTCGAGTGGCTCCGGCGAGAGAGGGGAAACGATTAGTGGAGAGAGGGGATCTAGGTGGTGTGAAGAAATGGTGCTGGGGAGGCTCCCTTATATAGGCTCGATGGTGAGGCCGTGAGATATCGGCGCAGCTCGTCGGTGATGGTGGTAGAAGGGGCTACCGGCGTGGGCGAGGTAGGCGGATGGTGGGTGGTCTTCTAGCGGTCGTCTAGAGCTTAATGGCGTGGCTAGGGGCGGTGGCAATTGGTCGGGGGCTTCCTGTGCTCTGAGGGACAGAGGCGGTGCTTGACGCTGCTCCCGGCGACTGTGGGTCGCGCGGCGGTGCACGGCCATGTCTGTTGGGTTGCTGGGTTCAAGGCAGAGCGATGCACGCGAGTTGGTGTCGAGGCGTGGTATGTGGCGTGCTGGCGGCGATCGCGCTCTGGCATGCTCTGGCTGCACGCAGAGAAGAAAGGGCGGCGCGGCTCTGGGATGGTCAAGGGGCTAGCTTTGGCCGTGGGGTGGACAGGGGAGTGCGGTAGGGTTAAGCGGAGCTAGTGTCGGTGCTGGTTTGGCGAGGCATGGTCTGCTGTGAGCTGCGCATGCTCGGCCGGCGGTGACTAAAAATGGGCGGCACGCAACTGCTGCTCCAAGCTAAAGGGTAGGCCGGTGAGGGCTTGGTCCGGTCTGGGGGTGACAGGGGAACCAAATTAGGCCCAAAAACTCGACCAAGCATTGATCACTAAACAGTATTAGTTAGGCAGAAAAATCTTGCCTGTCACCTGTTTGACCAAATGGCCGCAAGAAGAAAAGTTTTGAATTTTTCAAAGATTTTTGGTGGACCGGTTTATCTTATGCTTGAGCACCTAGGTTTTCTTGGGATTTTAAAATGGAGTCCATTTGAGTGGTTTTTGAAAATATGTGATCTAGATACCTACACTATATTCAATTTTCAAATGTCATTTAAAATTAGAGTTTGAATATTTTTGGGAGATCACAAAGTGGGCCTTGGCCCATCACTACTTGTACTAGCAAGGGGTGCAAAGATCCATAATTTTTTCTATTGGCATTTCAGGCCTAGGAACACCCAAAGTGTCCTAGTTAGTTAAAATGGCAAAAGTGACCATTTCCATTATTTATTCTTTTTGATTTCTTTTTCTTTGGGATTTGTTTGGGAATGATCTAGATGATGTGGCATTCAGCATAGAACCATTTTACAACCAATGGATCACTCAATCATGGCATTTCAAACAACTCCTATTTTAAATGCACACACATATGAATGCTTAAATATTTTAAATAGAAAAGTTTTTGTTAACCCCAAATTGGGTAGATTTGATCTTCATTAATCTTGGATTGAAGTTTTAGGATGTTACAAACCATCCCCCCTTAAACAAAATCTCGTCCCAAGATTTAAGAAAGAAAACTAGGAACTAAAGAGGTCTGGGAACTCTGTCCTAATGTAATCTTCCCGTTCCCAAGTGGCTTCTTCTTCAGTATGGTTGCTCCATTGAATCTTGAGAAATTTGATACTCCTTGTCCTGGTGGTTCTGTAAGCTTCCTCCAAGATACGGATGGGCACTTCACAATACGTCAGATCCTTATTGATATCAATAGCTCGGTGATCAATGTTCTTGAAAATTTCGGTCCTCTTCGGCACTTCTAGGTATTTGTGAAGTAACGAGATATGGAACACATTGTGGATGGCTGACATCTCTTCTAGCAGTTCCAGTTGATATGATACTTCTCCTCGGCGATTCAGAATCTTGAAGGGTCCAATATATCTGGGGGCTAACCTTCCTTTCAAACTAAAGCGTTGCGTTCCCTTCAATGGCGAAACCTTGAGATATAGAAAAACTCCAACATTGAAAGTCAGGTCTCTCCTTCTCTTGTCAGCATAACTCTTCTGTCTGGATTGGGCGGTCTTGAGGTGCTCATGGACTTTGTGAACCTTCTCTTCAGCTTCTCGGAGAATGTCGGGTCCAAAAATCGGAGTCTCTCCTAGTTGTGACCAATTCAAAGGGGTGCGACACTTTCTTCCGTATAGGAACTCAAATGGTGCCATCTGTAAACTGGCTTGATAACTGTTGTTATATGAGAATTCTGCGAAAGGCAGGCAATCTTCCCATTTTGATCCATACTCTAACACACAAGCTCTCAATATATCCTCTAGGATTTGGTTGACTCTTTCAGTCTATCCATCAGTCTGCGGGTGATAAGAAGGGGCTAATCCTAATCCTTCTTGGACTTTCTGCCAAAATCTCGAGGTAAATTGGGTTCCTCGATCTAATACTATGGTCTTGGGGGTTCCATGCAGACTAACAATTCTAGCAATGTACAACTCTGATAGCTTCGAACTCTGGTAAGTCGTCTTGACAGGTATGAAATGAGCTACTTTGGACAATCTATCAACGATGACCCAGATTGAGTCATTTCCCCTACTAGAAGTAGGCAAACCGGTGATAAAGTCCATTCAGATAGAATCCCATTTCCATTCCGGAATCTGCAATGGTTGCAACAGTCCTACTGGTCTCTAATGTTTAGCCTTGACTCTCTAACAGATGTCACACTTGGCGATGTAGCTTTCGATTTCCCTCTTCATCTTGTGCCACCAAAATTGCTCTTTCAAATCTTGATACATCTTTGTTTCTCCGGGGTGGATAGAATAAAGAGCATCATGAGCTTCTTGCATGATAAATTTCTTCAGTTCCAAATCTGCTGGCATGCAGATACGGTCTTTGTACCATAGAACTCCTTCTTCGTCTTCGGTGAATCCAGGTACCTTTCCTGTACCAATACGATGTTTGATTCCGTCGATACTTTCATTTCCCTTCTGGGTTCCTTGATTTGGCTAATCAAAGTGGGTTGAAGTTCAAGGCTAGCTAAAAAACCTTTGCCAACAAGCTCAGTCCTAAACTGCTCAACTCCTCATGCAAACTTGGTTGCTTCTCCTTGATCATGGTGTTTAGTCTACATGACAATCTGCTAAGAGCGTCCGCTACCACATTGGCTTTGCCAAGGTGATAGTGAATGTCAAGGTCATAATCCTTGATTAACTCTATCCATCTCCTTTGCCTCATATTCAGCTCCTTTTGAGTGAAGATATACTTCAAGCTTTTGTGATCTGAGTAAATCTCACAGCGATTTCCCATAAGATAATGAAGCCATGTGTACAATGCCAAAACTACGGCTTCTAATTCAAGATCATGGGTCAGATAGTTCTGCTCATGCTGCTTCAGTTGTCGAGACAGATACGCTATGACTTTGCCTTCTTGCATCAATACACATCCAAGACCAATCTTGGATGCATCACAATACACATCAAACGGCTTCTTGATATCTGGCATGATCAATATTGGGGCTGAAATCAATCTCTTCTTCAGCTCTTGGAAACTGGCTTCACATTTGTCGGTCCATTCAAACTTCTTGTTCTTCTTCAACAATTTGGTCATGGATCTGGCGATGCTCGAGAATCCTGCAACGAACTTGCGATATTATCCTGCTAATCCGAGAAATGCATGGACTTGGGTTTGAGTGGTTGGGGCTTCCCATTCTTCGACATCTCTAATCTTGGCGGGGTCAACAACGTCTCCTCCTGCAGACACGATATGTGCTAGGAATCCTACTTCTTTTAGCCAAAACTCAAACTTGCTGAACTTGGCATACAACCAATGCACTCTAAGGGTTTCCAGGATGATTCTCAGATGTTGCTCATGCTCTTCTTCTGACTTGGAGTAGATAAGGATATCGTTGAGAAACACAACGACAAACTTGTCTAGAAAATTCATAAAGATCTTATTCATGAGATTCATGAAGTAAGAAGGGGCATTAGTTAATCCAAAATACATGACCGTATACTCGTATAATCCATAACAAGTAGTAAAGGCGGTGTTCAGAATATCCGTTGCATGAATCTTAAGTTGGTGATAACCAGTCCTAAGATCGATCTTAGAGAACACATTTGCTCCAGTCAACTGATCAAATAGATCTTCTATCTTTGGCAAAGGGTACTTGTTTTTGATGGTGACGTCATTCAGCTTTCTGTAATATGTGTACAAACGGTTGCCTCCATATTACTTGTCGACGAATAGCACTGGCGATCTCCATGGCGATGCGCTTGGTTGAATCAAGCCTGTTGCTAACATAGCATCCAACTGCTTCTTCAATTTTACTAAGTCTGAGGGGTTCATGCTATAGGGTCTCTAGGCTATGGGTCTGGTTCTGGGGATTAGTTCAATAATGATCTCAATATCCCTATCCGGGGGCATACCAAGAAATTCATCTGGGAATACGTCGGGGTATTCACAGACTACTCTGACTTGGTCAATGGTGGGTAGGGCTACTCTCTTGTTGCACTTGAATTGATGGGGTAAGGTTTCAGATATATGCTCTACTATTACTCTAGAGCTACTAGTCATGGTGATGGCTTTCTTGGCACAATCAATCAGTCCATTATGCTTTGACATCCAATCTATTCCTAGTACTACTTCCAAACCTTTGCTTCCAAGTACTATTAAATTGGCATAGAAATCTATCCCATGTATTCTGATAGGCACAACTTTGCAAATTTTTCTAGCTTTTGTAGTTGAACCAGGAATTTGAACTATCATGACATGCTTCAAGTTGGTTGGTTGAATCTTACTAGTGCATGCAAATTCTTCGGTGACAAATGAGTGCGATGCTCCAGAGTCAAACAACACTCTTGCTAAAACTGAGTTGACAGAAAACATACCCAGCACTACATCTGGGGCTGGGCTTCTTCGGCATTCATGTGGAAGAGACAGCCATTGCAGTTGTGAGGGTTCCCTGGAGAAAATCTTCTTCCTTGTTGAACACGACGCTGCTGTTGAGCTGGGTCATTCACATTGGAGGTGGCGGCAATCCTCTTGGGACACTCATTGGAATAGTGACCCGTCACTCCACATTCGAAACAAGTAAACTGGGACTTGTCTTTTACTGCCATGGGCATAACATTGCTTCCTGTTTCGGGTGCAGTGTTGTTGTTGTTGTTCTTGGGAGGTGCACGGTTGAAATTGCTGGTGTTACCGGGGTGATTATTGTTCCCTCCGGACTTCACATTGCCACCGCTACGGTTGGGGTAGCTTGGGCGAGACATTGGGGGTCGGTTGTTCCTCGGTGCATATCCTGCAGATGGGTTGGGATGTTACTTCTGGTGACTGTTGGATCCAGCTTGGTGCATCATACGACGTTTGTGGTTATCGTTTGCCTGGTTGATCTTCCCTTCCATATGAATGACATAGTCGACTAGTTCTTTGAGATCCTCGAAGCGGATGTTGACGAGGACAGTCTGCATCTCATCATGAAGTCCGTTCAGGAATCTCTCCTTCTTCTTGGCCTCCATGTTGATCTGATCAGGTGCATACCTGGCGAGGGACAAGAATCTGTCACGATACTCCACTACAGTCATTCTGCCTTGTTTCAACTCTTTGAATTCATCCCTGCGGCACGTGGGTGCGGCTGAACTTGATTTTGAAGGCTTCTCATGTCATCACTTGACCATGGTTCATTGTGCTGGTGTCTTTCCACCATGCTCTTGCATCTCCTGCCAAGTAGTGGGTGGCAAAAAGAACTTTCTCGTTGCCATCAAATCTGGCTACTTCTGAATTGTTCTCCATTTTCTGCAACCAGTCATGAGCATCTAGTGGGTTCTCCGAAGTGCTAAAGATTGGGGGATTAGTATTCTAGAAGTGCTTCAGCTTGGACCCTTGAATCCTGATTTCCATGCCCTTGGTTGTTTTGGGCCATTTGAGCGACCTGCTGCAGAGTTGCTAGGTTGGCTTGGCGCTCTGCCCTGCTAGCTTCACGGTCTGCAACTAGCATCTGCATAATCTGCAGCATCGGGTCCTGCGATGAGCTGCTCCCTCCTTGGTTTCCACGAGTCATCTGAAGATTGAGATAGATAAAGGGGTAAGAGGGAAAGTTCTATGGTTCATGGTTTTGATTTCAAAGCTAAAACTTTGAGTTTGACTCAGGTTTTTGCAACTAACTTCTTTTCATTCATTCCAACAAGCACACGATACAAATACACACACACACCACAACAACAAAGGAAAACAGATGGTTTTAAGAACCATTCTGCAAGCTACGATACATTGGGACCGATACTCCTCACTCTATGATAGTGCTCTAGTGCATCTACTCATCGTCGATGTAGTCGGAGTCATCATAGTCGGTGTAGAAGTCCATGACATCCTCCTCCAGAAAGTCATCATCATTGCTGAGGTAGGAGACCATATCTCCCTGGATGTCTTCACCTTCCTATTCTTCTTCTTTTGCTGGAAGCTGAGCTTCTTGCTCCTTGATGTTTTTCTCGAGGTCGGCCACCTTCTTGCGACGACGATCGATGGTGCGATCCTTCTTTGCACGCTGGCGGCGAAGAGACTGATGATCCTTGACAAGCAGTGAGAAAGTCTGGGCCTTCTGGGCGGCAATGGCAAGGTTTTGGTTGGCGAACTCCCTAGCATTGTCCAATTCCTTCTGTCTGTCGTACAGTAGGAAGTCAAGGTTCTCCACTTGACGCTTCAACTCCGGGTGACTTGGCATCTCCATTGGCATTCCCATAAAATCACGCCTTGCATAGTGAGCAAAGCGGGTTCCTTGGATTTGATTGACACTCAGGGCACACAGACGTGCGAGAGCTTCATGCATTGCCCTGGCTAATCCATCTAGCCAGTTGTTTTTCTCTCACGGAGAACTAGATCCTCCCGGACGTTGGTGCTTCTATCTTGCCTCAAAGATCAGCGGTGACTAGGCATTGTAAATCTCCTCCTGGGGGTCTAGGAAGTTGAGCTCCAAGGAGTTCCGAATCTGGGCGTCCTAAGTACTCTGACAGTGCATCAAGATCCCTCTCGAAGAGCAGCTAGCCTCAATTGCCCAATTGGTAGAACTTGCTGAACTGAGTCTCCATCTATAAGAATTAAGGATGAGAAAGTTAGTGAAGTGATCAAGTGTGTCAAATTTTATGTAGTAATGTAAGAATTTGGAGGAACATGTATTTTTTCGAGAGAAAGAATCCCAAGGGTAAGAGAGGAAATAGTTTTCATAAATACTCACTTTGGTTTTGAAACTAAGTTTTTGTTCGGATGTCCATTCTAACTAGGGTCTCCTATGGTCAGGATGGCTTTGATACCAACTTGTCAACACCCAGATTTTAATCCCAGATGCCTGTTATGCCATACATCGCAATCCCAGGATTACCATTTTTGCGAGGCATAACATATTGGATATCACAGTACATCATCCATTACAAACCATAATAAGGTCTTACACGAATAAAGGATCTCATGATCCAGTCTTAATACAACAAGCCGGAATAATTAATAAGCGTAGCGGTGGGGTCCATCTTCAGAGTCACAGGCAATGCTGACGATGGAAGATAGTCCTAGTTATCATAGCCGTCCTACTGTCCTTCATCTTGTTAGTCTCCTTCATAGTTTGGCCATAGGAATAGCCAGGGACAAAAGCCACGAGTACTCTTTAAGTACTCGCAAACTACCACTAACAATTAGGATAGTTCTAGTAGGAAGTGTTAACTCTAAGTTTACTTGCAAAGTTAAGTTTGAAACCTAAGCTGAGTTTAGAAACAAAGAAAGATAAAATAAGGTTCTAGAATCACTTAAGTTGGGAAACTAGTTTCATAGTGACAACCCTGTTGTGGTCAAGTCAAGATTCATTATTTATTTCATAAGTCATTTTGAAAACATCTGACAACGGAACAATATGGCCACTCCAACTGTCCATAACCATGGACGCGGCTATTCGAATAGTTTGACACTCTGCAGAGGTCGTACACTTTCACCACAAGATTCGATACATCTTTTAGGGATAAACCTGAATCATCATACTTAGTATGTAGATAATGAAACATAATCTTTCCATTACACACCCTAGTATAAGCACCTCTCCTATGAGCATGGC
Source organism: Avena eriantha (assembly GCA_910589775.1). Taxonomy (NCBI): domain Eukaryota; kingdom Viridiplantae; phylum Streptophyta; class Magnoliopsida; order Poales; family Poaceae; genus Avena; species Avena eriantha. Next base: position 290,372,641 of record OU342741.1, read on the forward strand.
CTCCCAACCATGACCATCTATCATCTTGGGCACTGCATAGGTGGACAACATTGAGTGGTAGCCTCAGCTCAAACCTCTCCTGTGAGGAAACTAATACTAATGCATATAAACTTCCGGCTAAGCCTTACCCAATTCAGGTATTGTGGTTGTACGGTAAAATTGGAATGGTATCGCATCTGAACCCAACCATAAGTTTTTTTTAAAGGGCTAAGGCTCATGCCTCAACATTTTCATCATCATAAACCATTTGTGTTTCTCAACACATGTCAAAAACTCTCAATACAATGACTCATCATTCCAAGGTTTTCGCAAGTCATTTTCACCAAGTACTCCCATCTAAAGTGACTCAAGTTTTAGTTTAGGTCTAAACTACTAAGTTAAGAGTGTTCACTAATGTGGGATGCGAGGACCAATCTCATGCCATAGAATGACATCTAAGTTTATCTGGATAGGTCATGTTTTATACTTTTTATGCTACCTTTAAACAAGTAAAGGACTTTGGTAAAGTAAGGAAAGTAAAGCTTGTAAATAAAATTTGGAGTAGGTATAAGTCAAAGGGTTTAACCAAAGCATGCCTAATGCCTTTGATTAGATTATATAGCTTGCAAGGTTTAGCTTGCCTATAGTAGATTGCAAGGGTTAGCTTGCATTGTTAATGATGGCTTGCCTTGTGTAGTGCAGTGGTTGAAGTTTTCTTCCTCCTCCTCTTGGTAGAACTCCTCCTCCTCGAAAGCTTGGTTGATACTATCGTCTATAAATACATACGGGATACACAATCACCAAACAATACTTAACTATTCTACTTAGCACACTAAGGCACACATTTGATGATCTGTTATCATCACAAGTATCACATGGTTTAATTAACTACCTTCATTCCTTTTATTTGGGAAAGGTAATTTCTACTCAATGAATTTAACTAAGATTTAATATTCTCCAATTAAAATATGGTCTCATGTGGACACATGTCATCACGACATATTCTAACATATGGGAATGTGATTTAAAGGTTTGATCATATTTTAATAAGTTTAAGTTTAATAAGAAATGATTTAAAGTGACTAGAAATGCCTATATAGCATTATTTTGGTACTAGTCCAAAGTCAATGCATACAAACCCTAATATTATTACATATTCAGATAGGTATGGTTAAATGTGGTTTTTGAAAGTTGGAATCAACTCAAAAGCTATTATGGTTGATTTTATAAAAAAGTTTGAATGTGCAAATGCTTGTTTCTTGTTATTTTTACTAGGAGAGATATCTAACTCTAAATTATTTAGATCCAACGGTCATGGATAGATATTTTCAATACCTTTCCAAAAAAATTGGAATCACTCTATTTGGATTTGTAAAACTCTCTGAATAGATTTTTGAACTAAGGGACAAAATTGATTTGAAGCCTAAATAGAAAAACCTAATTTGAATTAACTGCGTCAGCGTGGGAAACTAATTGGGCTGGCCCAGCGACGCTCAGCGGCGCAGAGGGCGACTTACAAGGGGGGTCCACCTATCAGTGGCACTTAAAACCTGAAGTGGTACGGGGCTATTAGGACCACACGATTAGAACAAGATCTACGGTCCACGATCGTCGTCGATGACGGACTCGTCACTGGCGAGACGGAACCCTACGCGGTCCGTGGGGGTCTACTGGGGACGTACCAGGGCTCCAGCTATGGCGGCGAGGCGGGCAAACGACCTGGTGGATGACAGCGAGCTCAGGCGAAGTCGCGGCAGGTGCTGAGGCGACAGTGGCTACCTCTGGCGGAATTCCGGCGATGTGCTGCTCGAGCGGCTCCGGCGAGAGAGGGGAAATGATCAGTGGAGAGAGGGGAGCTGGGTGGTGTGAAGAAATGGTGCTGGGGAGGTTCCCTTATATATGCTCGATGGTGAGGCAGTGAGGTATGGGTGCGGCTCGTCGGTGACGGCGATACAGGGGGCTATCGGTGTGGGCAAGGTAGGTGGACGGTGGGCGGTCTGCTGGCAGTCGTCTAGAGCTTAGTGGCATTGCTAGGGGCTGTGGCAATTGGTTGGGGGCTTCCCGCACTCTGAGGGACAGAGGCGATGCTCGACGCTGCTCCCGGCGACTGTGGGTCGCGCGGCGGTGCATGACCGTGTCTGGTGGGTTGTTGGGTTCAAGGCAGAGAAGCGCACGCGAGTTGGTGTCGAGGCATGGTCTGTGGCGTGCTGGTGGCGATCGTGCTGTGGCGTGCTCTGGCTGCACGTGGAGAGGAAAGGGCAGCGCGGTCTAGGGGCTGTCTTTGGCCGTGGGGTGGACAGGGGAGTGCGGTAGGGTTGGGCGGAGCTAGTGGCGGTGCTGGTTTGGCGCGACATGGTCTCCTGCGAGCTGCGCATGGTCGACCGACGATGACCAAAAACGGGCGGCATGCAACTGCTGCTCCAAGCTAAAGGGTAGGCCGGTGAGGGCTTGGTTGGGTCTGGGGGGACAGGGGAACCAAATTGGGCCCAAAAACTCAACCAAGCATTGATCACTAAACAGTATTAGTTAGGGAGAAAAATCTTGCCTGCCACCTGTTCGACCAAATGGCCGCAAGAACAAAATTTTCAAATTTTTCAAAGATTTTTGGTGGAGTGGTTTATCTTATGCTTGAGCATCTAGGTTTGCTTGGGATTTGAAAATGGAGTCCATCTGATTGGTTTTGAAAAAGTGTGATCTAGATACCTACACTAGATTCAATTTTCAAATGTCATTTAAAATTAGAGTTTGAATATTTTTGGGAGATCACAAAGTGGGCCTTGGTACATCACTACTTGTATTACCAAGGGGTGCAAAGATCCATAATTGTTTCTATTGGCATTTGAGTCCTAGGAACACCCAAAGTGTCCTAGTTAGTTAAAATGGCAAAAGTGACCATTTCCATTATTTATTATTTTTTGAATTCTTTTCTTTGGGATTTGTTTGGGAATGATCTAGATGATGTGGAATTCATCATAGAACCATTTTACAACCAATGGATCACTCAATCATGGCATTTCAAACAACTCCTATTTTAAATGCACACACATATGAATGCTTAAATATTTTAAACAGAAAAAGTTTTGTTAACCCCAAATTGGGTAGATTTGATCTTGATTAATCTTGCATTGAAGTTTTAGGATGATACATCCATCTATCGCATGCCCCAAGGGGAGATCTGAGCTCTAAGATCCAACAAGGTTTTGGTGGCATGAAAACAATCTTACCCAAGATCCTTAAATCTCTAGTTTTTACCGAAATCAACTTGGATTCTCCAATCCCAAGGCTGCAAATGCTTGTTACACCTTGTCTACATCATCTACCTTGATAATCAAGATTTATCAAATATTTCCATAATTATTATGGATCCAAATCTAATTAATCTCTTTAATAGAAAAAATCTCCAAAACTCCTTTCTCAGTGGAAAGTTTGGTTTTTGCCAAAGCACTTCCCCAAATTTTGGCTCAATGGAGATCCATATATCATACCCTACATTCCCATCTAAAAAATAAATATTTTTGAGATCCTTTATTATTCCTTTTTGACATTTTTCTCAAATGGCAGAAATGGAATAGTAATTGTTTTAAATACTTTTAAGCCACAATAAATCGTGGGAAAATTCCCCTAAGTGTGTATTCACATTTGACACCATCTCATATCAAAAACTCCACCTTTCCAATCCAAAAATACCAAATAAATTCCTAAAAACCATCTTTGCACTATTTGAATAATTGATGTAAAGTGCATCTAGAATTCTCTGAAAAATCCCAAATAAATCTCAGAGATGCATCTTAACCTTACCCATCCATCACCATCCTTATCTCAGTTGGTCAAGATCAAAAATCATGACATACCACTTGATCATCCCTTATGGAAGAATGGAACATTTAGCCTGCTAGTACCAAAAACCCAATCAAACCTCTTATAATCTTCCCCAACAAGCCTCAACAGCACCACTCTCTCCTCTGGTCGACCACCCCCTGTATCATGTACTGTAGCACCACCTCCACCTTGTCCTCTTATGCTTGGAAATGAGAAAGAGAGAGAGACAAGCAAGTGGGGCCAATTAATTGCAGCAGCTGCCACTCCCTCCCTCTCTGAGCTCTAGCACGACCAGATCCCTCTCTCACCCCTCTCCACCACCCCTCTAGGCCAATCATACGCCAGCACTACCCTTCCTCCATGCCCAAAAGGGACAATTCCCCCATGGATCCCTCCCTCTTGGTATACAAGGCTAGAGGCCGCCCCGTGCCTCCCCCTTCCCATCAGTTGCCCCCTATGCTCCCTCTTACCAACCCAGCCACCCAGCTTCCTCTCCCCTCCTCTATCTTGCCCGAGAGTAGGATAGAAACAACTCTTGGCCTCCTCCCTCGTTTCGAGCAAGGCTCCCTCCTCACTGCCTCTCCCCCTCTGCATGTCACACCACTGCATTCCTCTTGCTCCCTGCATCTAACGATACCCTTTTTGCCTCTCAGGTCAGCCTCCACCAGCGTCGCCACCAAGCTCCTGAAGCCTCCTCTCGGCCCCGCTCACGCGAGCTCTTTCTAGGCATAGAAACCTCTGTTGCTGCACCTCGTCGGAGTCGCCCTGACACGCCGCTCCATCTCCGCCCTCTCCCCGAGCTCTAGGAGCACTCTAGGTGAGCTCCCCGCCGCTGCTCCATCTCGTCTAGGGTTTTCCCTCACCTCGGTTGGCTAGAGATTGAGGACGACCCGTGTCTGTCCGATCTAGCTTGATCGTGCGTTCGGGATCCTTGGATACCTCTTCGGCCCCGTGTGCTGCTGACGACTAGGTCCTACCAGTCAGCTTCAAAAACAGCCTCCCGCGCGCTCTGCTGCGAGATGGGTCGGTTGTTTCCCTACGCGGCCTAGTATCCCCACGGATCCGGCACGCACTTTTCTCCCTCCCTTTTTCTTTTTACATTTTTTTTTCATATCTGTTTAATACGCATGTTGGATTAATCCAAAAAGAAAATGAAAAAGTATCCAAACTATCCAGATCAAAATTTCTTATGGTTCCCACATGTTTTGTACAACATGCAGAACCATTTTTACACCATAAAGTTTTCCAGTTTATTCCTAGTTTTTAAAATGCAAAGAAGTATCTGTTTTGCAAATAAATTCCTTAGGGAGTTGTACATATCCATTTGGGGTGATTCAAAGTTCTCCTAGAAGGTAATTTCTAGACTTATCAACTAGCATATGCCTTATGCCAAGGTGAACAGTAGTTTGTCTAGAGTAAAAATAAAAAAACTATTAGTTTCTGCCTTTAGAAATTCCCTAGGCCAAACCAAAGTCGGTATTGACCTAATTCCAACTTCCTATACACCTGCATACCAATATCTATCAAACCCAAGGAGCCCATAATTTTCTAAGCTCCTGTGGATTTATCATGAATTAATTTGTTCTAGGCTTACTTAATTCACTAATAAAATCACCTCAGTAGCTCTGCAACTCCAAAAACGTTGATTCCAATTTCTACAGAAAGGTATTCTAAATGCCTACCATGTGCCCATGGAATCAACTCAAAAGCTTCTATAGATTTCATTTGGTTAAAAAGGAAAATTGCATGCAAAAACTGGCTTTTGGAATTTACTGAGGGCATTCTGGTAAATACTTTGACATGATTCCAGCTCTCAGTGAATAAGTACACCAAACCCTACAAAACCACCCAAGAAAATAATTTTTGGCACCACATACCTTTTATGTGAATTATTTCCTAAAACTAGAGCTTTTAACACTAGAAAATTCATAGAAAGTCAAAGGTAATGGATAAAATAGTGTAACCACTTTTGTTGGTTTCATTTTATCAATACCTACCTGATGGAATCATTTTTATACAATGATATCATCTAGAACCTAGCCTTGATCCAAAACCCCGCCCTTAAGTAGTTTATAGACAATAAATCACAAAGGCAAATCCACAAAGGCAATTAAAGTATTTCCGAATGCTATGACCTTAATCTACTAGAACCTACTGAATTTAATGATTTTTTGGATGTTTGTTTGCTGTATGGCAAAGATGCTGGTATGCCTTGTGTTGATTGTGCTCTTTCTTGTTTGCATGTGTGCTCGCTGATGACGACAGTTGCGATTATCTCAGAGATCAGAAGAAGATGATTATTATGGTTATTATTATGGTATTCTAAGAAGAAGTCTAGGGACATATATTGCCAAATTGTTGATTACAGGCAAGCTACCTTCTTACTCATAAGCCTTGTCCTACTGTTTTACTTATGCATGTTTTATCTACTGTTTATCAAAACTGCATTGTTTACTATATGTTGATGTATATATGGTAGTGGTTTGGATCCTCCGAACTATTACACTTTGGTACTACTATGTACAACCCCTTGACGACAGCTACTTGTCCCTAGTATCGTAGATGGTGTAATACACCATACCCCTTTTGGAGACCCTGTTTTAGCCAAAGCAAATCTAGATGATGGGAAGACCCCGGAAATTTTTTTACCAAGTGTTTTATGATCAAACCTACGTGAGGTGGGACCTCCCCAGAGGTGTTGAGAAATAAAAAGGTTTTGTTTTACAAAATGCTGAAGGAAAGGTGGAGGAAAAAGGTTTACAAAAACGCACCCGGTTCTTTGTAGTTTAGCTATAACAACTTAACCTATGTATCCACATTACTCTGGTATGAGATAGGGCTGGATTTGATGTTTTTCTATTCTGGTATAAGCTGCCTCGCAACTACTACAGGGGGATATAACAATCCCTGGAGGGTGGGCCTTCTCCTGAAAGGGCCCATGTGAGACATCGACCTCGAGAAGGAACAAAGGGTCTACATGCCTCCACGCGTTACTATGCGCCCCTCATTGAAAGCACTCATCTGGGAAGTGGAAAAAGCGCTCCAGTTGGTTTGAGAACTATATAGGGCGTCCCGGTGTTGAGGGGAACAACACTCATAGGGTAGGCACTTATATTGGAGTGGGCATCTGGAGAGTCTTGATCGGTTACTCGACCCACAATCGGTGTAGATCAGGTTAGTGTACCCGGATGGTGTGGGTAAAGTGTGAAACCTCTGTAGGGCGTAAATCTATTCAAATAGCCGTTTCCACGGTTAGGGACGGGTTGGAAAAACTTCTGTAGAGCGGTGCTGGTTTTGTTTTCAAAAAGGATTTCGGAAAAGAAATGGCTTTGGAAATATTTTCACCATGGGATGGTCGTAAAGGAGAAAGGTTTTGTCCATGGGATGGTTGGAAGGAGGAGAAAGGAGTTTGGTCATGGGGCGACCTGAAGACGGGAACAAATGGGTATCCCAATCCTAGTGTTAACATAACTTTTCAAAAGGTTTCCAAAATTGTTTCGGAAAGTTTTCAACAAAGATATGTAGATGCTATATCTACAAGAGAAACTATTTGAGAAAAGAACCTCCCTTGAATCCCTCCTACTACCACAACCATATTGCCTATCCTCTTGTTATTATTCTTTTCTTGAGGTGGTTTGTGAGTACATTAAAAGTACTCACTAGCATTGTCCCTAACTATTAACTTTGTCAGATATCAAGAAGAGGATGAAGTTGACGGCTAAGCAAGTTAGGACGTTCTCCCAGTCAGTTTCCTGTAGGTTAAGGCATGGCTCGGGCTCTACTCTTAATGAAGTTTCGCTGTTGTTGATCGATGTAGCCATAATGGAAACTAAGGTATGACAAGTATTTGTTATGTATTGGATGTTTCTTTGATACTTTTCTGTTATGTGCCACGACTAACTGATCATGGGATCGTGGTTGTATGCATAATAGGGATTCTCGGAGGATTAATCCAGGGGCCCCATAGATAATATCTGATCTCCACATGAAATTATATCACTAGAACATCAATCAAACTACAAAATATGCACCTAGAACTACTAGGGCCATATCAAATCAAACCAGAAAATGTGCGAATGGAATGACTAGGGGAAGATCAAAACAACCAACAAAATATGAGCATAGAACTACTAGCTAGGCATAGAACAAAATAATTAATCTACAAGATCCGAAACCCTATAAAAATATGAACAGTAAAATCGAAAAACCCCCATTCAAAGTTTAGATCTAATTACCTCCGGTTCTCCGTGGCAGACTTCCTGCTTGAACACGAATGGATCCATAAGTTCTTCATCCTCACTGTCATCGTAGTAATCGTAGACCACCTGCACCACCCAATCTGCAACTGCTTCCTCATCGACCTTTTTCTCTACTTCCTTCTTGATGATGACATTGGTTGCCTCCTCGTTGATGATGACCTTGGTGTCCTCGGCGACCACCGACCTTGATCTCTTCATCTTTGCAAAAAAAATCTTGTACTTGTCGCTATATTTTCCTTCTGTTCTTTGGAGTGCAGAGGGATGAGTGTGGATGGATTGGAGAAATGGGGGAAATGATGTGGCTTGTGGTATTTTAAATGAGTGGGAGACGATGGGGCACTTGGGTGGTGGAGTGCACGGGGTGGGAAACATGTACAACGCACGTGTCAATGCAAAATGGACGAGTGACAAACCATGTACAACTCGATTTCTTTTTTTAGTTAATGATTTTTAGGCATGTCAAAACCCACTCCATTTCTTCTAATTTTCCAGTAAATCATTTTAGGAATGTCTTCCTCTCTAGATCAAATTCTTCATATATCGATGTTTGCAAGGTTTCATGCAGAACCTTTTCCATGTGAAACCCTAAAAAACATGGGCCCCACAGATCTACCCCTTTGAGCTGCTGCCACACATCGACGATTGACCATCAACATGGACTTTTATCCCTTATTATTCTTAGTTTAGGTCAACATGCATGCATGGACAAAGTTGATCACTAATGATTCCATAGGGGTTTTCCCTTTGGTTCGCTCAGCCCGCGCATGAAGTGTTTTGCCCCACCAACTAGTGTGTAGAAACCTTAATTAATTTTCAAGTGTTATCATGCACATGCATGAGAAGGCTCACCCAGTGGTTCGGTTCTTCTCCTATCATACCACCACACTTTCATATACATCCAATGACTCTAGAGACTCCATGTGTCACCATGGTCAGAAAGCCCAAAAAGACCCTAGAATGTAACTGCCACACGGAATGATAATGCACCAGTGTGATAGAAGTTGCATCACCACATCCATTCGAGTGTGTGTGGTCACGTGGATCAAGGTGTGGTTGGGAAAATAACACATGCAAGACTACTGTAGAGATGAATATACTCCATGCGTAAACCATGGTCAAAGGGCCTAGAAAGCCCCTGGAGTGCAACTGTGCCAGAAGGAATGATGCACCAGTGTGATAGAAGTTGCATTATCACCACATCCATTGGAGTGTGTGTGGTCATGTGAATCACGGTGTTTTGGAAAAGAACAAATGTAAATGACTCTAGAGAATCCATGTGTCAAACCATGGTTAGAAAGCCCAAAAAGCCCATGGAATGCAACTAGCACATGCAATGATGCACTAGTGTGATAGCAGTTGCATTATCACCACATCCGTTGGAGTCTGTGTGGTCATGTAGATCAATTTGGTTTGCAAAATAACATATGCAATGACTCTAGAGACACTACATGTGTCAAACCATGGTTAGAAAGCCCAAAAGTCCCTGGAATGCAACTTCCTCATAATCATGGATGATGCACCAGTCTGATAGAAGTTCCATTATCACCACATCCGTTGGAGTGTGTGTGGTCATGTGGATCAAGGTGGTTTGGAAAAGAACACATGGAATGACTCTAGAGACACTCCATGTGTCAAACCATGGTTAGAAAGCCCAGAAATCCCCTAGAATGCAACCGCCACATGGAATGATGTGCCCGTGTGATAGAATTTGCATCATCACACCCATTATTGGAGTGTGTGTGGTCATGTGGATGAAGGTTTTTTTAAAAAGAACACATGCAATGACTCTAGAGATTCCATGTGTCAAACCATGGTCATAAAGCCCAAAAAGCCCCTAGAAATGCAACTACCACATGGAATGATGCACTAGTGTGATAGAAGTTGCATTATCACCACATCCATTGGAGTGTGTGTGGTCATGTGGATAAATGTGTTTTGGGAAAGAACACATGCAATGACTCTAGAGACACCCATGTGTCAAACGATTGTCAAAAAGCCAAAAAGCCGTGGAATGCAACTGCCACAAGCATGGATGATGATGCACTAGTGTGATAGAAGTTGCATCACCACATTCATTGGAGTGTGTGTGGTCATGTGGATCAAGGTGGTTTGGAAAAGAACACATGCAATACTACTCTAGATATATATACTCCATGTGCCAATGATGGTCGAAGGGTCCAGAAAGACCCTAGAATGCAACTGCCACATGGAATGATGCACCAGTGTGATAGAAGTTGCATTATAACCACATCCATTGGAGTTTGTGTGGTCATGTGGACCTAGGTGACTTGAAAAATAACCAATGCAATGACTCTAGAGACACCCCAAGTGTCAAACCATGGTCAGAAAGCCCAAAAAGCCCTAGAATAATGCAACTACCACATGCATCGATGATCATGCACCAGTGTGATAGAAGTTGCATCACCATATATCCATTATTGGAGTGTGTGTGGTCATGTGGATCAAGGTGGTTTGGAAAAGAACATGTATAATGACCACAGAGATTCCAAGTGTCAAACAATGGTCAGAAATCCTAGAAAGCCCCTCGAAAATACAACTGCCACATGGAATGTTGCACCAGTGTAATAGAAATTGCATTATAACCACATAAATTTGAGGGTGTGTGGTAATTTGGATCAAGTTGGTTTGGAAAAATACAGCAATGACGCTAGAGACACTCCATGTGTCAAACCTAGGTCAAAAAGCCCAAAAAGACCCTGGAAATGCAACTACCACATGGAATGATGCACTAGTGTGATAGAAGTAGCATTATCACCACATACATTGGAGTGTCTATGGTCATGTGGATCAAGGTGGTTTGGAAAGGAGCACATGCAATGACTCTAGAGACTCCGTGTGTCAAACCATGGTCAAAAAGCCCAAAAAGCCCCTAGATTTGGAACTTCCACATGGAATGATCCACCAGTCTGATAGAAGGTGCATTATCACCACATCAATTGATGTGTGTGGTCATGTGGATCAAGGTCGTTTGGAAAAGAACACATGCAATGACTCTAGAGACACTCGATGTGTCAAACCATGGCCAGAAAGCCCAAAAAGCCCTAGAATGCAACTGCCACATGCATGGATGATGATGCACCAGTGCGATAGAAGTTGCAAGACAACTCTAGAGAATTATACTCCATGTGCCAACCATGGTCAAAGGGCCTAGAAAGCCCCTGGAATGCAACTGCCACATGGAATGATGCACTAGTGTGATAGAATTTGCATTGTCACCACATCCATTAGAGTGTGTTTGGTCAAGTGGATAAGGTGGTTTGGAAAATAACACACGCAATTACTCTAGAGACACCCCATGTGTCAATTTATGGTCAGAAAGCCCAAAAAGCCCTTGAATAATGTATCTGCCACATGCATGGATGATGATGCACCAGTGTGATAGAAGTTGTATCAACACATATCCATTATTGGAGTGTGTGTGGTCATTTGTATCAAGGTGGTTTGGAAAATAAGACATGTAATGAATCTAGAGACTCCATGTTTCAATCCATGGTCCGAAAGCCCAAAGAGCCCCTGGAAATGCAACTTCCACATGGAAATAGTGTGATAGATGTTGCATTATCACCACATCCAATGTAGTGTGTGTGGTAATGTGGATCAAGGTGGGTTGGAAAAAAACACATGCAATGACTCTAAAGACACTCCATGTGTCAAACCATGGTCATAAAGCCCAAAAAGCCCTTGGAAATGCAACTGCCACATGGAATGATGCACCAGTATGATAGAAGTTGCATTATCACCACATCCATTGGAGTGTGTGTGGTCATGTGGATCAATGTGGTTTGCAAAATAACACATTCAATGACTGTAGAGACACATTCCATGTGTCAAACCATGGTCAGAAAGCCGAAAAATCCCTGGAATAATACAACTGCCACATGCATGGATGATGATGCACCAGCGTGATAGAAGTTGCATCACCACATCCATTGGAGTGTTTGTGGTCATGTGGATCAAGGTGGTCATGTGTATGTATGCCTCCTCTCCACCTCCACCTCCCCTAGCCTCCATCGCGGGTGATCTTCCTGGTCAAGGGTTCTTCCACAAAACCCTTCCCTTCATATTCTCTGGCGGCTCTCTCTCTCCAAGGTGATATCCTATTTCCCTTCTTCTCATGGATCCCTCTTCCAAGGAATGGAAGGTGTATTTTTTTACCTTTTAAAATGTTCCTTTTGACAAGGGATGCTTTGGTTCTATTGTCTTTTGGCCAACAAATTCCTAGCTAGTTTTGAAGAATTCAGATGGTGTCTTGTTGGATAATTGTATGGTGGTTGATTCTGATAATGGGGCTGGATTTAAAGTTGGATCCATTGTGAGGTTCTCCTCTCACTATGTAAAAATTGTAAGTGATTGACCTTTCCCTGAGTTGGTTAACAGTTCCTCGCCTATCCGTTGGAAGGCATCTTGTTCTCCACTGGTCATGCAAAAATGGTCTGCTCCTCGACATGCTTTTTTTTGATTCTTAGACCCCTAGCTAAGACAATGGTTTTGTTGAATCAACAAGAAATTGTTATTGATGCTAGATTTCTCTTAGAAGGCGAGGTCATTAGTCCTGGTCATCTGATTGAGTTGTATGTGCATAAAGTCGTGGTTGGAGATTGGATCACTCCAAAAAAGCCTGAGAAGATCAGCAATGTCACCCCACTTTAGGAAAATATTATTGCTCAGGAAACATCTCAGCCTTAAGTTGATTTTAAGATGGGGCTTCTCTTTGAACAATCAATCAAAGATAAGTGTGGGTGCTCTGTTAAGTTATCTCCAGGATTTCATCGAAGAGAATTTTTGCTGTTGGTCTCCTTTGGTAGAGAAAATTTTAAGCTATATTCTTTCACTGTCACTATTGCTCTGTAGAGCTCCTTTGGAGGTGATGCTCATTTCGTCCATGTGCATCCTTCACCTGAAAGACTTTTCAGTGTCTTCAATGGCTATTGGTTTCCATATTTATAATTTTGTGAAAAAATTTCAAGATCATTTTGAATTATTCATACATCTTTGGGGAAATGGCGGCCCTAATTGGTTGGCCGAGGAAAAGAAATATTACAAAGAGCTTTACTTTGAATGGCAAACAGTTTTCAGAGCGAAGAAAAGTCCCCAAAAATTCTTTACTCGTGGCAACCCTACATTTGAAAAAGTTGCTACAAGGATTTTGGTCTTTGACCGTTTACATGAAAAGTAACTAATTTATCTGTCCTAAAACAACAATCAAATAGTCATAATGAGGGGTTTTTGACTGATCAAAATCAACAGGGATTTCAATCAATTTAGAAAGAAGTCAACCTACGCTGAGGTGGTCTCAAAAAAGGTAGTTTCTCCAACTGAATTTTCCTTTCATTCAATAGGGACGGGGCAAAACAATATCAATGCAAATAAATTGCCTGGCCTTATTCCTTTTATAAAAGTCCCCACTTTTCTCGTTCTAGACAAAAATAACTGGCCTGGTCAGTGTTTCCATTCTTGGTTCAGAGCCCATGGCCCACATAATCAAACTGTCCAAGTGTCAAGCTTTAAGGAGCTCGCTAATTTGGTGCTTATCATTTTCTCGTTAATTTCACTCATCTCCTCACCTTCCTTGGGTACAGTAAACCCTCCCTCGCCATTGTTGTCGAGGAGTGATAGGTCCTTCTCTCCAATGTCCAACATTCCAATAGACCCCATTCCTTTTGTTCCCCGTGTTTTTGAGATTCAGAAATTTGAAGGGCGCCTTGGGGTTCAGAGGTTGGTACTCCCTCGGTGGGCTAGGCGCAATGAGAATATGGCCATTGCTATAATTACTCCAATGCCTCCTAGATAGGTACCCTTCGAAGCACTTGCTCTTTCATATGGTTTATTTGCAAACATGTTGATTTTGCCTTTCGATAGTCATGTGCCCATGAGCTTTACGTTTGATGATTTGTGTGTGGCATCCAACAAGTCGAACAATTTCTCTTTCCAATGGTTGGTTTGCACACATAATGATATTGTTTTGGATATTCTTTCGCATGTGTTTTTTCTGAATTCTCCTATTCTTGCATCAAATATGATTATCAATATTTTATTCCATTACTTTGAGTGCCACACTAAGATGTTATATGGAGTTTTTGAGTTACCACATCTAGTTGATGTTCAAATGATTTCCATGCACTTTGACCTTGCATATGCATTCCATTTGATATACTTGAGTTGTGCTAATAGTGTTGTGAACAAGAATGGACATGCCACAACTGACATGCTCATCTATCACACACAAACATATGTTGCTTGGTCTTTATTATGTGAAGGTACAATGTCTTCCGTTTCAACCTCTATGGATAAAGAGTTGACAAGAAAAACCGACGAGAATTACCTATGGCTACACTTCAATGAGCTATCTCAACACTGAGCTTTATGGTGAACCCTAGGATCAAGAAGGTCTCTTGACATCTTCCACCTTGTGATGAGCGTGTAGAGTCAAGGATGAATCTTTTTGAGGGGGTGATATTATGTAGCCTAACCTTCGGTCATTACCATATCATGGTCACCAACTTACGCCAAGTCATCATGGACTCCAAAGGTGAATCCGTTCCTCTATGTGAGCCCACTTCCTACCCTTTTGAATGATATACTTCTTGATGAGGACATCCCTACAATTACACCTACCCCAACGACTACTAAAGATGATCCAACTGTTACAAGGAAGGATCGGTCCAATGAGATTAGAATTGGACCCAGTACAAGAGCTCATGCTAAGCTACTTGAACAACAGGTGAATTTACTCCTAAATAAATCTGGTACTTTAATTGATGAGAACTTTATACTTCCTAAGTCTATGTATTTATGTATGATCAGGTTCGTTGGAGAAACAAGCATGGAGTGAGGAGTAGAAGGGCTACAAGAGGAGCCCAACATGATGATCACCCAAGGATGCGCGAGGGAGGAGCAGGAGGAAGGCACACGAGAAGATCATCAAGACGAATGGCAAAGGATCTTCCACGACCGGAGTGTCCGGCCGAGTCCACCCAGACTGTCTAGCCTGCCCGAGAGAAGATTTGGCATGTACAATCAGTACCCCAGATTGGACACTACGCGAACATTGACCGGAAACTTAGAAGTTTCCGGCCAGACTGGACTGTCCGGCACACTCCACCCAGAGTGTCCGGCCTGACCGGGGTGTCCATTACACCGGAATGTCGGGCCGCCGACCAAATCTGGTCCGAGTCTGTTTGTATCAGTTTGAGTCGTACGCGTTTAGTTTCGGTTTCTAGCCACCCCAGCCACTCTTATAAGCCCTGAGACGGCCCATAGTTAGGGACTATGTTTAAACTATTTTGGAGTTGTTTCTTTCAAAGAACCTCTAGATGTACCCTGTGATCGAATTATACTACTGCAGTTGAGTGTGATTTGTTGTTCCATTAGGAATTATTAGATTGCAAACTACCTTTCATGGTCGACGGCTGTGTGTGCAAGAGCGTGGTGTTGTGAATATCCCACAGGGTTAGAGAGCTGTTGCATTGGCATCAAGGTTCGAGCGGAGAGTTCATAGCTACAGGCTATTTATCTATCCACCATTATCATCATCAACAAGTGCTTGTTGAGAAGATCGGGCCACCCCATATCATCTTGGTATCAGATTTCCTCATTTACTCGTTGACATCCACAAATCCATCCATAGATTATTTTGTTTGTCCTATATACAGAAAATCCTTACAAAAAGATTTGCCATAGACTAGATTGCATCGTTTTCGAGTTTTAGTTACTGATTGTGTCTTCTTGTAGATCTGATCTGCAGGTTTTTCTCGTAGGAGTCTTGTAACATCCCAATTTCAGCAACCCTGATTAGTTGTCCAGAATGCAAAAATCAGGGGGAACAAAATCTTTTTCTTGTTAAGTGTTGTAGTGTTTGCTTGTTGATTGTCTGTGCTCATGCTTCTAATTGTATAGCTTATGATATACTCCTTACCTCAACATCAGTTGTCAAAAATCTACTTCCCAAAACTGTCTTGGCGTATCTTCCATATTCCCAAATGTTCTGGCATTTCAAAACCTGAGCCAAGAATCCTTTGCAAGAAACCTATTTTAGTATCTTATATTGATCAAACTATGGAGAGCAACCTATTATAATCTCCTAATGTTTTATAGACAAAACCTTCAACCATTCTTATCTCTAGGTTTCCCAAAACCTCCTTTTAAAGTTATTGAATTCTACTCTTGGTATAGATACAAAGGACTCTCATCTCATCCAAACCACAACCTTTTCAAAATACCCATCCTTACCTCAATCTAGGCTTGATGGTAAACCTAGTAGTAGGTTTGCTTAGTTTATATGATGAGTTGCCCTGATCTGCTGCTTGATGAATTGCCTTGATCTGCTGCTTGATTTGTCTGCTTAGGAGATAGTATGAGCTACTCTAGGAGCTCATCACTAGGATCAAGAGGTTTCCAAATCACCACACCCTAAGCAAGAGTACAAAGCAGGATCTAATATCTAGATACTAGGTGATCATCTAAAACCCTTAACCAGATCAATTCTGAATATATCCCTTCTAGAAGCTTCCAAGTCAATGAAGACCAATATCAAGAAAGGATCCTTTCTACTCAATCCACACCTCAACATCATCCCCTTGATGATGCTTTGGAATCTGTTTCAACATCACCTTTTTGAATGCCTCCTTTTCTCAACCCTTGTGCATTTTTGAAAATTCAATTGAACCATATTGTTAACCATCCTAGGTAATACCAAGGCTCACTCTTTCCCTTGGTTAGATCATCGTCCAACCCACTTGTTCTTGATGGTTTTGCAGGCAAGAAAATAACTTTTCCTGCAAATCTAGTCAACATGCCTACTTTGATAGAACCTCACACCACCATCCCACCTTCTATGGACGAACTCTTTGCGTGGTTGTGTTCTACTCATAGAGGTAAATCAACATCTACTTCACTTGTTCCAAGTGGATCCTTGTGCTTCTTAAACCCACATGGTTTATAAGGCATCATGACTCATCTGGTATGGCAGCCTTATTTTCAACAAAGTTTGCCATCACTTCCAGACCACCTCAAATGTAACCAATCCAAACTCCTTCTACGATGATCATCTATATGACTTGGTCTAACTCTCCCTCTATCCCTTGCATCAAGGTGAGCTCTGAGACCCAAGAGCCAACAAGGTTTTGGTGGTATAAAAATAACAACACCCTAGATCCACCACTCCTTGTTTTCCATCTAATTCAAGTTGGATTTCTAATTCCCAAGGTTGAAAATGCTTTCTATAAATCAAGGGAAAATTTCCTATGGTGTGAAATGGAATTTTGGATCATTCCAAGACAAAACTCACTTTGTACAATGGAAAAATATCAAATGAGCTTCAAGAATCTACTTCTGCAATTTTTGCATAAGTGGATTTAAGAGGACTTTTAAATCATGAAAAAATCTCAAATAATTTCTAGAGAAGCATCTTGAACTCACCTATCTACTAGTACCCTTGTATCAGCTCACTCTAGTCAAATTGACAAAATCCCTTCACATTCCTCTATATGATCAAATTTGCAAACTAAGCAAGTATTGAGCTAAACCAAGAATCAAATCATCACCAAGTCCTTCCATCAGTCCACCCAGCACCACTACCACTCCTCTGGTCGAGCACCCCTGTAGAAGGGCATTGTTCCCCTTGTCCACTAGTGCTTGGAAAGAGAGATAAGAAGCGATATGCCCATATCTTTGAAATAAATGTGTAATAGCCACCCCACTCACTCCCTGCCTCCACCTTGACCCCTAGTGGCCAGAACACGACCACTCCACCGCCCCTGAGGCCCAACCAATGAGCAACACCCCTCCCATTTCCCCTCCTTAGACAATGTCCACCATGGACCTTGATACGTCTAAAACGTGTCTACTTTCCCGAACACTTTTGCTATTGTTTCTCCTCTATACTTGTGTGATTTGGATGCAACTAATGCGAACTGACGTTGTTTTCAGCCGAATTGCCTTGGTGTCTACTTTTTGTGCAGAAAATCAACTATCAGGAAAAATCTCAGAAAATATGCCAAAACTCCTATTTCACCCGAAGACTCCAGGAGCCAGAATACGAGACGGAGAAGAGACCTGGGGTGGCCACCCCACCTGGTGGCGCGGGCCAGGCCAGGCCGCGCCAGGGGGTGGTGTGGGCCCCCAGGCACCCCCTCGGCCTCTCTCTTCGCCTATAAGGAGCCTTCTAACCTAAAAACTTCAGGGGGTTCGACGTTTTTCCAGAAGGAGTTCCGCTCCGCTGCCACCACCAGATTCCACGAAACAGCACCAGAAACTCTGCTCTGGCACCCTGCCGGGACTGGGAATTGGAGGAGATCATCCCCATCATCATCACCATTGCTTCTCCATCGACCATCCATGTTTCCCCCATCTATGAGTGAGTAATCCCCCGCTGTAGGCTATGGGGATGGTAGGGATTGGATGAGATCGTTCATGTAATGGCATCAGATTCTTAGGGCATGGTGCCTAGTATCTTTTATTAGTGCTATATGACTTTGTTGCGACTTGTTGTGCTTAATGCTTGTCACTAGGGCCCGAGTGCCATGATTTCAGATCTGAACATGTTATTGATTCATTATGATAGTATTGTTTCTGGTCTTATCTACAAGTTGTATACACACGTCGTTGTCCGAAACCTATGGCCCCGAAGTGACAGAAATCAGGATAACCGGAAGGGAAAGGCTTTGATGTGAGGATCACATGTGTTCACGGAGTGTTAATGCTTTGCTCCGGTGCTCTATTAAAAGGAGCACCTTAATTTCCAGTAGTTCCCTAGAGGCCCCGCTGCAAACGGGCTGGCAGGACAAAAGATGTTGTGCAAGTTCTCATTGCAAGCACGTATGACTATATATGCAACACATGCCTAGGATTGTCTAGTACCTTGGTGCTTTATCTTATTTATCTGCAATTGCCATATGTTCTAATTGCTATGTGAATTGTCTTGTCCATGCAGCGCCCGTCCATCCATCCCTATGCCTACCGCACTCGAATCCCACTATTTACTTCTTTTGTTACTACTGTCTTTGTTTTACTACTGCTGTTACTTTACTATTCCTACTACAAAACTGTTGCAACTGATAAACTGCTGTGAGGAAGATTGTTTCCAGGTGCAGCTGAATTGAAAACTCAGTTGTTAAGGCTTATAAATATTCTTTGGCTCCCCTTGTGTCGAATCAATAAATTGGGTTTCACTTCCCTCGAAAATACTGCAATACACCCCCTATACTTGTGGGTCATCAGACCTCTCCCCTTTCGTTTATAAGGCCACAAGCCAGTGCAGTGCCTCTCCCCTGACTCATTTGCTCCCTCATCACCCACCTACCCTCCCCACAAGCCCTAGCTCCTCGTATAGCTCCACAACGAAGAGGAGAAGAAGAACTCTCCCCCTCTCAGCCATGGCCTAGATCAAGCTCGCAGGGCCTCCTCCTTGCCCTATTCCTCTCTGCATGTCACCCTACTGACCTCTCCTTGATCTCCTCCCTCTAACCCCACCTTTTTCTCCTCTCAGGGAACCCCTAGATGCCACCGCTGACGAGCTCCTGAAGCCGTTTGTGCAGCAGAGGCACGCGGCCTTGCCCCAGCACAAAAGCCACCGCTCCCGACCATCGCCGGACTCGTCGTGAGCCACCGCATCTCCTTCGACCTTCACCGTCGCCTCCCAAGCCCTAAGGTGATCCCTCCGCCGCCGCCGAGCCCGCCTAGGACGACGACGTGGCACCGTCAGATCATCTTAGATCGGACGGCCTTGAGCCTCCGATACCCCTTCGCGCCCCCATGTGGCTGACAGCCAGGCCCCGCCGCGCGGGATTTAACCCTACTCCCGCACGTGGCTCGCCCCTGGGTGGGCCGATTTCTCTCTGCACGGCCCATTGTGGTGAAGAAATCGGCCCGGTCGTGCCCCTTTTTCTTTTTATTTTATTCAAATCCTCCTATCCCTAGTATTACCAATATGTTTAATTCAATATGAAAATGAAAAATACCTCATTCTGCCCAGATTCAATTTTTGGCATGTTCCTGTATGTTTTATCTAACATGGAGACCACTCCCCTTGGCCACCTTTATTTTTTCATTATTTTCTGGAAAATAAGATACTAAAAAGTATAAAATACAAGAAATAAAATCCTTAGGGAGTTTCAAAACTCCAAACGGAGAAAACCCAATTGTCTCTAGTAGATGTTTAATGTACCTAACACATGGAATTGGCCTCAAGCCAAGTGGAGCATTTGTTTTCCTGTAGTAAAAATAACAAGAACAATACTTTTCTGTCATTAGGAATTTCTCTAGGCCAATATATGACATGTCTTGACCTACTTCCAACTCTCCGTGATGTGGTACACTCAGTACTACCAAAATCCAGGAGATCAGGATTTATGGAGCTTCTAAGGATTTCTAATGATTTAAACATTTCTGTCCATAGTGTTTTCACTAGATAAATCATCACAGTAGCTCTGCAACCCCAAAAAAGGTTGACGCCAATTTCTTCAGAACGGTATTCTAAATACCTACCTTGTGCCCTAGGAATCCACACAAAAGCTTCTGTTGATTTCATTTGGTGAAAAAGACAAAATAGCTCCAGAACTACCTTTGGGAATTTCCTAAGAGCATTCTGGTAATTATTTTGGAGTGATTCCAACTCTCAGCTATTCAGTACACCAAACTTTACAAAATCATTCAAGGAAATAATTTTTGGAGCTCCAGAACTTTTCTGGTGAATTATCTCCTAAAACTAGAGTTTATTTCAGTAGAAAATTAATAACTAAATAAAGAAAAGTGATAAAATCATGAAACCACTTTTGTTGGCCGTGTTTTGGCAATACCTACCCGATGGTATCATTTGTGCACATTTGTATCTTACTTAACCAAGCATTAGTCAAAACCCCTTCCGTATGTGGTATTTGACAAATAAATCTCAGAGGCAAGTAAGGCATTCCCATATGCTATGATCTCAATCTATCAAAACTACTGAAGTAAAATGTGGTATGTTTGTTTCTCTATGGGTTGGTGATTATTTGTGTCGTGTTGATTGCACCCTTTGTTTGCTTGCATGTGATCCATAACGACGCAAGATGTGATTAAATCGGAGATCAGACGAAGTGGTTATTATTGGTATTATTGGGTATTCCAAGAAGAAGTCCAGGGAAATATTGCCATATTGCTGATCATCAGGCAAGCGACCCTCTTGCTCATAAGCCTTGTCCTACTGATTTACTTATGCATGTTTTATCTACTGTTTATGAAAACTGCACTGTTTTACTATATGTTGTTGTATACATGGTAGTGGTTTGGCTCTTCCGAACTATTACACTTTGGTACTAGTACAGCCCTCTCGATGATACCTACTTGTCCCTAGTATGGTAGATGGTGTAATACAGCATACCCTTTGGAGACCCCGATTTAGCCAAAGCGAAGCTATAGGATGGGAAGACCCCCAACAAAGTTTTTACCAAATGTTTTATGAGAAAACCTTGGTGAGGTGGGACCTCCCAAGAGATGTTGAGAAAGAAAAAGGTTTTGTTTACAAAATGCTGAAGGAAGATGGAAGAAAAGGGTTTATGAAAACGCACCTGGTTCTTTGTAGTTTATCTATAACAACTTAACCTGTGCAACCACATTACTCTGGAATGGGACAGGGCTGGATTTGATGTTTGTTTACTCTCGTATAAGCTGCCTTGCAACAACTATAGGGGATAAAAAACCCTGGAGGGTGTGCCTTCTCACGGAAGGGTCCATGTGGGACATCGACCTGTAGAAGGAACGAAGGGTCTGCGAGCCTCCACGCGTTACTATGAGCCCCTCATTGAAAGCACACACCCGAGAAGTGGAAAAAGTGCTCTGGTTGGTCCTCGGTACCCGACGTCCCGATTTTGAGGGGAATAACACTCATAGGGTAGGCACTTATACTAGAGTGGGCATCCGGAGAGTCTTGATCGGTTACTAGACCCACGATTGGTGTAGATCAGGGTAGTGTACCTAGATGGTGTGGGTAAAGTGTGCAACCTCTAGAGAGTGTAAATCTATTCGAATAGCCGTGTCCGCGGTTATGGACGGGTTGGACAAACTTCTGTAGAGCGGTGCTGGTTTTGTTTTCAAAATGATTTCAGAAAATAAATGGCTTTGGAAATGTTTTGACCATGGGATGGTCGTAAAGGAGAAAGGTTTTGACCATGGGATGGTCGGAAGGAGGAGAAAGGAGTTTGGTCGTGGGACGACCTGAAGACGGGAACAAATGGGTACCCCAATCCTAGTGATTATAAAACTTTTCAAAAGGTTTCCAAAATGGTTTACAAACGTTTTCAACAAAGATATGTAGATGATATATCTACAAGAGAAACTATTTGAGAAAAGAACCTCTCTTGAAGCCCTCCTACTACCACAACCATATTGCATATCCTCTTGTTATTATTATTTTCTTGAGGTGGTTTGCGAGTACATTCAAAGTACTCACTAGCATTGTCCCTGGCTATTAACTTGGTCAGATATAAAGAAGAGGATTAAGTTGATGGCTAAGCGAGCTAGGATGTTCTCCCAGTCAGTTTCCTATAGGTTAAGGCATGGCTCAGCCTCTACGCCTAATGAAGTTCCACTGATGTTGATCGATGTAGCCATAATGGCAACTAAGGTATGACATGTATTCGTTATGTATTGGATATTTACTTTGATACTTGTATGTTATGTGCCACGACTAACTGATCATGGGATCATGGTTGTATGCATAACAAGGATTCTCGGAGGATTAATCCGGGGGCCCCACGGACTTGGTATCAGAGCCATCCTGACTGTAGGAGAACCTTAGTCAGCATGGTCGCTAGACAGGAACCTTATTTTGAAACCCCCGGCTTTCTAAAACTAGTTTCTGAATGAGTTTCAAAAAGTTCTACTTCTTCTCTTACTCTAAATAAATGCTTTCGAAAATGGTTTCCTCTAACTCTCATCCAAACTTCAAACCTACAGATTTTAAATAACTAGGATATAGAACTCGGTGAAGACAATGAGAACAAGATGAAGACAAGCAACTACCAGCAAACACCAGGAGACTACAATATCGCTCTACCAGCGGAATAATAATAATCAGAAGACATCAGGTGTTGCACTATCAAGAAGCATACAAGATACGACGAAGGCTTCATCTGCAATATAGTGACTCTGACTCGAAGAAAGACGATATCTAGGATCAATAGTCCTAAGAATAGGATTCCCCTACACCGCGAGAAGTTAACTCCTTGGTCCCTAGCGTTGACCGTGTTTGCTTGCCTAAGTGCATCCTGTGTTGCTTGATGTGTGTTGTTTGCCGAAGACATTGCGATCCCCTCGCTCCGTTCGCCTTCTTTGTATGTTCTGGTTTGCTTTGACCTCCTTAAAAATGTGACTCGAGGAGCGATAACCCACCTAGTAACTCAGGAAACCCCTGTGTTAGCTGTCGGTAATGAGACCCAGACTAACCTCGAGAGTATATGAGAGGAAAAGCATCACAATAACCAGGAGTTCGACATTGTCAAGTCAGAACAACTCGAAGACTTCACCTCAGGAGGATGACATACCTCGTCCAACTCACCTCTCAAGACTTGTTAATAGCGCAATACTCCCTTATTCCTCGATATATTACAGCAAGAAATCCCGTTGAAGCTGGAAGTCGATCACCGAAGGATCCTCAATATCCATAGGAAACTACCCGATAAGTCAACCAAGAGAAGAAGTGAAGACCTAACCACGCTAACCTTTAGTGTATTAGAGCTTCTGACCTCCTCAGGAAACGAACTAATCTAGTCGACCCTACCCAAACTAATGGGATGATCCTCCCTAGAAGGTCAGAACTACCCCATAAGCCAGATGCTAAGGAAGCGTGAAGACAACGAGTCTACCCCACCATCGAGCAGAAACAACACCAAGTGCTCAAGGGACGAGAACTACTCTGAGCTAGATGCCTCTACTCCAACGAAGCACTCTCAAAAGGAGTCGTAAACCGCTAAGTTGTGATGAGCTAACCCCTTAAGGCTTCGTTAGGAAACCATCCCACCAAGGTTGATAAAGTAGGGCGTCGCTCTAAGACCTCAGCTCAATATTCAGGTAAGATATATCCTTCCTCTAACATAAAGTCAGCACTCCAAGACAGAAGATCCACACCCCTCCCGAAGCACCTTAGTGAAGCTCTAAGTTGGAAAGACTGCGTCTTTCCCACTCAATCTCCAGAAGACTGCCTACCAAAAGATACTTCAGAAAAGATCCCAAGATCCACATCTTATCGCCAAGTAGCAACTCGTGGTTCATCAAAGGAGAAATGAACTGAAGATTCTATGAAATCCGTTCGCTACGTGAACTGAAAACCTATCCGAAGGACCAAAGGATCGCTAACCGCTCAGTTCAAATCGCTTATAGGACGTGAGACTCCAACGGGTCCAACAGACTAAGTATGAATAATCATAGTATATAAGCCCCGTAGGACCTACCTTCGCGGAAGTCATCGGAAAATTCCAACTCTAGAAGAAAGAGTGAAGACAGTCTTCAAAACATCAATCTACGACTCCAAGAAGGAAGGACTATGCCAACTCTCCGATCTACCCTAGTTTAATCCTAAGGGGGAAAGACTGTGTCTCCGCCCCCCCCACAAAAATAGGGTAACCCTTCGCTAAAGCAAACTCAGGAGTCTTGACCGTAAAGTCGTTAATTAGGGTACGCTAGCATTCCTAAGGAAGAGTCGTGGACCCTTAGAGCGAGGTACTCCCAGCTGTAGATTCTATCCTCCGACGAGTACTCCGTGAAGATTCGAATCGAGGTAGTCTGCCTAGTCTAAGCTCTCGAGATATAGAGTCTGGAAGGAAAGAAGGTCATGCCTCGCAATTGGGACTAGACTCTGCTCAACTCTCCATGCATCCTAGAAGACTTAAGCTCAACTTCACCGATGTAGTAACCACTTCCAAAGACAGAGTTTGTAAGATATTACACTTGAAACCATTAGCACTAACCTGACTCTGAATCCCCTAACCCTACTCTCCTGAATCTTGGGACGAGATTCTTTTAAGAGGGAAAGTTCTGTAACATCCCAATTTCAGCAACCCTAATTAGTTGTCCAGAATGCAAAAATTAGGGGGAACAAAAACTTTTTCTTGTTAAGTGTTGTAGTGTTTGCTTATTGATTGTCTGTGCTCATGCTTCTGATTGTATAGCCTATGATATACTCCTTACTTCAACATCAGTTGTCAAAAAGCTTCTTCCCAAAACTGTCTTTGCTTATCTTCCATATTCTCAAATGTTCTGGCATTTCAAAACCTGAGCCAAGAAGCCTTTGCAAGCAAACTATTTTAGTAGCTTCTATTGATCAAACTATGGAGAGCAATATATTGTAATATCCTTATGTTTTATAGACAAAACCTTCAACCATTATTATCTCTAGGTTTCCAAAAACCTCCTTTTAAAGCTTTTGAATTCTACTCTTGGTAGAGATACAAAGGACTCTCATCTTATCCAAACCACAATCTTTTCAAAATACCCATCCTTACCTCAAGCTAGGCTTGATGGTAACCCTAGTAGTAGGTTTTCTTAGTTTATAAGATGAGTTGCCTTGATCTGCCGCCTGATGAATTGCCTTGATCTGCTTCTTACGAGATAGTATGACATACTCTAGGAGCTCATCACTAGGATCAAGAGGTTTCCAAATCACCACACCCTAAGCAAGAGTACAAAGCAGGATCTAATCTCTAGATACTAGGTGATCATCTAAAACCCTTAACCAGATCAATTCTGAATATATCCCTTCTAGAAGCTTCCAAGTCAATGAAGACCAATATCAAGCAAGGATCCTTTCTACTCAATCCACACCTCAACATCATCCCCTTGATGATGCTTTCGAATATGTTGCAACATCACCTTTTTGAATGCCTCCTTTTCTCAACCCTTGTGCATTTTTCGAAAATTCATTTGAACCATATTGTTAACCATCCTAAGTACTACCAAGGATCACTCTTTCCCTTGGTTAGATCATCCTCCAACCCAATTGTTCTTGATGGTTTTGCAGGCAAGAATATAAATTTTCCTACAAATCTAGTCAACATGCCTAGTTTGATAGAAGCTCACACCACCATCCCACCTTCTATGGACCAACTCTTTGCATGGTTGTTTTCTACTCATAGAGGCCTATCAACATCTACTTCACTTGTTCCATGTGGATCCTTGTGCTTCTTAAACCCACATGGATTATAAGGCATCATGACTCATCTGGTATGGCAGCCTTATTTTCAACAAAGTGTGCCATCACTTCCAGACCACCTCAAATGTAACCAATCCAAACTCCTTCTGCCATGATCATCTATATGACTTGGTCTAACTCTCCCTCTATCCCTTGCATCAAGGTGAGCTCTGGGACCCAAGATCCAACAAGGGTTTAGTGGTATAAAAATAACATCACCCTAGATCCACCACTCCTTGTTTTCCATCTAATTCAAGTTGGATTTCCAATTCCCAAGGTTGCAGATGCTTTCTACACCTTGTCTACATTATCCACCTTTATCATCGAGATTTATCAAATATTATCCATAATTATTATGGCTCCAAATCTAATTAATCTCTTTAATAGACAAAATCTCCAAAACTTCTTCCATAAAGGAAAGTTTGGTTTTTGCCAAAACACTTCCCCAACTTTTGGATCAATCGAGGTCCATACATCATACCCTATCTTCTTACTTCAAAAATAACTATTTTTGAAGAGTCTTAATAATTCTTTTTGCCCATTTCTTAAATAGCAGAAACAAGAAAATATATATGTTAAATACTTTTATTCAGCAATAAATCAGGGGAAAATTTCCTAAGGTGTGAAATGGTATTTGGGATCATTCGAAGACAAAAACCCACTTTGTCCAATGGAAAAATATCAAGTGAGCTTCAAGAATCTACTTCTGCAATTTTTGCATTAGTGGATTTAAGAGGACTTTTAAATCATGGAAAAATCTCAAATAATTCCTAGAGAGGCATCTTGAACTCACCTATCTACCAGTACCCTTGTATCAGCTCACTCTAGTCAAATTGACAACATCCTTTCACATTCCTCTATATGATCAAATTTGCAAACTAAGCAAGTATTGAGCTAAACCAAGAATCAAATCATCACCAAGTCCTTCCATCACTCCACCCAGCACCACCCCCACTCCTCTGGTCGAGCACCCATGTAGAAGGGCACAGTTCCCCTTGTTCACTAGTGCTTGGAAAGAGAGATAAGAAGAGATATGCCCATATATTTGAAATAAATGTGTAACAGTCACCCCACTCACTCCTTGCCTCCACCTTGACCCCTAGTGGCCAGACCACGACCACTCCATCGCCCCTAAGGCCCAACCAACAAGCAACACCCCTCCCCTTGCCCCTCCTTAGACAATGTCCACCATGGACCTCTCCCCTTTGGTTTATAAGGCCACAGGCCAGTGCAGCGCCTCTCCTCTGACTCATTTGCTCCCTCACCACCCACCTACCGTGCCCACAAGCCCTAGCTCCTCCTACAGCTCCACAGCGCAGAGGAGAAGAAGAACTCTCCCCCCTTAGCAATGGCCTAGATCAAGCTCGTAGGGCATCCTCCTTGCCCTATTCCTCTCTGCATGTCACCCTACTGACCTCTCCTTGATCTCCTCCCTCTAACCCCACCTTTTCTTCTCTCAGGGAACCCCCACATGCCGCCGCCGACAATCTCCCGAAGCCGTCCGCGCCGTGGAGGCGCGCGGCCTCGTCCCTGCACAAAAGTCGCCGCTCCCGACCATCGCCGAACTCGTCGTGAGCCACCGCATCTCCTTTTACCTTCCCCCTCGCCTCCAAGCCCTTAGCCGAGCCTGCCTAGGGTTTCCTGGCTCTGTTCGCACCGCTGGAGGAGGACGACGACGCGGCACCGTCTGATCATCTTAGATCGAACGGCCCTGGGCCTCCGATACCCCTTCGCACCCCCGTGTGGTTGACAGACGGGCCCCGCCGCGCGGGATTTAACCCTACTCCCGCGCGTCGCTCGCCCCTGGGTGGGCCGATTTCTCTCTGCATGGCCCATTGTGGTGAACAAATCGTCCCGGTCATGCCCCTTTTTCTTTTTCTTTTATTCAATTCCTCCTATCCCTTGTATTACCAATAGGTTTAATTCAATATGAAAATGAAAATTACCTCGTTTTGCCCAGATTCAATTTTTGGCATGTTCCTGTATGTTTTATCTAACATGCAGACCACTACCTTTGGCCACCTTTATTTTTTTATTATTTTCCAGAAAATAAGCAACTAAAAAGTATCAAATACAAGAAATAAAATCCTTAGGGAGTTTCAAAACTCCAAATGGAGAAAACCCAATTGTCTTTGGTAGATGTTTAATGTACCTAAGACATGGAATTGGCCTCAAGCCTAGTGGAGCATTTGTTTTCCTATAGTAAATAACAAGCACATTCCTTTTCTGTCTTTAGGAATTTCTCTAGGCCAATATATGAAATTTCTTGACCTACTTCCAACTCTTTGTGATGTGGTACACTCAGTACTACTAAAATCGAGGAGATCAAGATTTATTGAACTTATGAGGATTTCTAATGATTTAAACATTTCTGTCCATAGTGTTTTCACTAGATAAATCATCACAGTAGCTCTGAAAACCCAAATAGGTTGCTCCAATTTCTTCCGAACGGTATTCTAAATACCTACATTGTTCCCTTGGAATCAACTCATAATCTTTTGTAGATTTAATTTGGTGAAAAACACCAAAACAGCTCCAGAATTGCCTTTGGGAATTTCCTAAGGGCATTCTGTTAATTATTTTGGAGTGATTCCACCTCTCAGCTATTCAGTACACGAAACTATACAAATAATCCAAGGAAATAATTTTTGGAGCTCCAGAACTTTTATGGTCAATTATCTCCTAAAACTAGAGTTTATTTCACTAGAAAATTAATAACTAAATAAAGAAAAGTGATAAAATCATGAAACCACTTTTGTTGGCCTTGTTTTGGCAATAGCTACCTGATGGTATCATTTTTGTGAACATTTGTATCTTACTTAACCAAGCATTAGTCAAAACCCCTTTCGTATGTGGTATTTGACAAATAAATCTGAGAGGCAATTAAGGCATTCCCATATGCTATGATCTCAATCTATCAAAACTACTGAAGTAAAATCTGGTATGTTTGTTTCTGTATGGGTTGGTGATTATTTGCTTCGTGTTGATTGCACCCTTTGTTTGCTTGCATGTGATCCATAATGACACTAGATGCGATTAAATCGGAGATCAGACGAAGTGCTTATTATTGGTATTATTGGGTATTCCAAGAAGAAGTCCAGGAACATATTGCCATATTTATGATCATCAGCCAAGACACCCTCTTTCTCATAAGCCTTGTCCTATTGTTTTACTTATGCATGTTTTATCTACTGTTTATGAAAACTGCACTGTTTTACTATATGTTGATGTATACATGGTAGTGGTTTGGCTCTTCCGAACTATTACACTTTGGTACTACTAAGTACAACCCTCTCCATTATACCTACTTGTCCCTAGTATGGTAGATGGTGTAATGCACCATACCCTTTGGAGACCCCGATTTTTCCAAAGCGAAGCTATAGGGTGGGAAGACCGCCGACAAAGTTTTTACCAAATGTTTTATGATAAAACCTTGGTGACATGGGACCTCCCAAGAGATGTTGAGAAAGAAAAAGGTTTTGTTTAGAAAATGCTGAAGGAAGCTGGAGGAAAAAGGTTTACAAAAACGCACCCGGTTCTTTGCAGTTTAGCTATAACAACTTAACCTGTGCAACCACATTACTCTGGAATGGGGCAAGGCTTGATTTCATGTTTGTTTACTCTGGTATAAGCTGCCTCGCAAAAACTATAAGGGATAAAAATCCCTGGAGGGTGGGCCTTCTCACGGAAGGGTCCGTGTGGGACATCGACCTGGAGAAGGAACGAAGGGTCTACGAGCCTCCACGTGTTACTATGACCCCCTCATTGAAAACGCAGAATCGAGAAGTGGAAAAACCGTTCCGGTTGGTCCTCGGTACCAGACGTCCCGGTTTTGAGGGGAATAACACTCATAGGGTAGGCACTTATACTAGAGTGGGCATCCGGAGAGTCTTGATCGGTTACTCGACCCACGATCAGTGTAGATCAGGGTAGTGTACCCAGATGGTGTCGGTAAAGTGTGCAACCTCTGTAGATTGTAAATCTATTCGAATAGCCGTGTTTGCGGTTATGGACGGGTTGGACAAACTTCTGTAGAGCGGTGCTGATTTTGTTTTCAAAAAGGATTTCAGAAAAGAAATGGCTTTGGAAATGTTTTGACCATGGGATGGTCGTAAAGGAGAAAGGTTTTGACCATGGTATGGTCGGAAGGAGGAGAAAGGAGTTTGGTCATGGGACAACCTGAGGAGAGGAACAAATGGGTACCCCAATCCTAGTGATTACAAAACTTTTCAAAAGGTTTCCAAAATGGTTAACAAAAGTTTTCAACAAAGATATGTAGATGCTATATCTACAAGAGAAACTATTTGAGAAAAGAACCTCTCTTGAAGCCCTCCTACTACCACAGCCATATTGCATATCCTCTTGTTATTATTATTTTCTTGAGGTGGTTTACGAGTACATTCAAAGTACTCACTGGCATTGTCCCTGGCTATTAACTTGGTCAGATATCAAGAAGAGGATGAAGTTGATATCTAAGCGAGCTAGGACGTTCTCCCAGTCAGTTTCCTGTAGGTTAAGGCATGGCTCGGGCTCTACGCTTAATGAAGTTCCGCTGATGTTGATCGATGTAGCCATAATGGCAACTAAGGTATGACATGTATTTGTTATGTATTGGATGTTTACTTTTATACTTGTCTATTATGTGCCACGACTAACTGATCATGGGATCGTGGTTGTATGCATAATAGGGATTCTCGGAGGATTAATCTGGGGCCCCACAAGTCTAGTTTTCATTTGTGTCTAGGTTTAGGGTTTGATCTTGTTTTCCACCAAGTCCACCATCACCATTTCCGCAAGTTTTTCATCATTTGTATGAGTCCACATAGCGTTCCTTTGTTTGCATACCATAGACATAGCCTATCTACAACATTCGTTCCTAGGAACATACCCACAAGACTAGTTGCTTTGCTCCGACAGGCTGCTCATTAGGGTTTTGAAGTGCAGAATTTTTCGACAGGCAAAAACGGACTATCCGGCATATATCAACTGGACTATCCGGCCCGACCAGAGTCTCCGGCCGATATCATCCGGACTATCCATCCTAGTTTTTTTAAAAGTTTCTATACTCATGTTGCATTGTCCCATATAGTTGGAGAAATAAAAAAAAGAATCAGTATATAAAAAAGAGTTACAAGCGTGACAAAAAGAGATATCAAAGTGTGCATTCTTGGAGGCCTAGTTGATCATAACACTTGTATATTGAGCAATCTTGTACTTGTTTACTTTGAGTTTTACTAGTGTCTCTCTTGTGCATTGCAATATTCCTTTTCATAATTTACTTTGCCACGTTTATCTCCACCATGTGTGTTTCTTGGGTTTTTATACGATCAGCACTAGGACTTGTTTGCGGTGTAGTTAGGATTCCATACCTAGAACTCCACCATAAATAACCTGTGTGCCTTGTGATCGTTCTCTATACGCTTGATAATCACTTCATCACATCACTGCATCAATCTTTGATTTCGTTTTGGTAGAAGCAACTCTATTCACTTTGGAATGGTAAGATCCGCTTTCTTGTCAGCCGTGAGTAAGTTGTGAGTGTTGCCACCAAATAGATTTTGATTTTTGCACTAACCTACTAATCATGTCTTTTAGTGACAATGATGTTGTGTCGCAGAAAAAGAAGGATGAGGAACTTGTTGGCGCGAATATGAGGAGTTGAAATCTCACTTGACGCGTGTGTTTACTCACACAATAGATGACATTGACAAGAATATCCAGGATGTGAAAGTGGCCGTGGACCAGAATGTCAGTGCAGTCACTAACATTCAAACACAAGTGACCGCACTCAATATCAATGTCACAACTCTTCAGCGTTCCATTGATGCCTTAACAGTAGCAATTCAGCAATGGCAGGAACACCCACATGATGATATTTTGATGATGAGGATGAAGGTAGTGCAGCTCGTGCTGCACCACATCATGGAAAGGGACGTGCCAATCCGCCTGCCCTGTGCCTGCTGCTGCACCTGCTTATGCTCGCAGTTTCCTCCTCTTGGGCATCCTCAAAGTGTTCCAAACTAAGCTGTTGATGATGGTTTGGGCAAGCTAAAATTCTCAATTACCAAGTTTGATGGCTCACTTGATCTTGAAGATTACCTCACATGGGAGTTGAAGATTGAGAAGCTCTAGAGATTGTTTGACTATCCAGATGACAAGAAGGTCAAGCTTGCAGCGCCCGAATTTGATGGATATGATTTGCACTGGTGGGATGCTATTGTGCAGAATAGAAGGGAGGACAATGAACTTCCTGTGATGGATTGGCACGAGATGAAGCGCATCATGAAGGACTATTTTGTAACCACCAACTACTTGCGTACAGTTTTTGACAAGTTGACACAATTGAGGCAAGTAACCATGTCAGTTGATGAGTATTACATGGAGACGGAGATTCTTATGCAGCGTGCGAAAGTTCGTGAATCTCTTGAGATGACCATGCAGCGATTTCTCAAAAATTTGAAGCTTCCAATCAAGAGCATTGTTCTTCATCACACATACAAGTCTATTAATGAACTCTTGCACCATGCTAGAGAGGCCAAACCACAGTTAGCTGAAGAAGCTAAGTCACGTGCGAGGTTTCTGTCTATTAGCCGTTTTTCGACAAGGTCTACACCGCCACCTATGGCGCCACCTGCAGCGGTTGCTAGCCACCCTTCGCCATCGGCCAATCCAACTTCTATGACATCCTATGGTTCTAATTCTAAGAAGCCCGCTGCTCCTGCTGCTAGCTCGGGTTCAAATATGTCAATTGTGTGTACTCGCGATGTGGAGTGCCATACTTGTGGAGGTAGAGGACACTACAAGAGAGATTGTCCAAACCGCAAGGTGATGTTTGTCAATAAACAAGGAGAGTATGAGAGTGGAGATGATGTTGATCCTCATTGCGATGATGGTTATGACAGCGAGGATAGTATGGATGCCTTCCCTGAGCATGCGCCTACCATAGTGGTCTCTCCATGTATACTTAGTGTGAATCCTATTGTAGACTCTCAAAGCTACAACTTGTTCCAAACCAAAGCACTCATTGGACCTAACAAAGCTTGCAAGGTAATCATTGATGGAGGTAGCTGCAGAAATCTTGCAAGTAAGGAGTTATGTGCCAAGCTGAATTTGACTTATTTTCCTCATCCCAAGCCATACTACATACAATGGTTGAGTGACAATGGTGATATGAAGGTAGACCATATGGTACGTTTGAATTTTGAGATACGGCCATACAAGGACTCTATTGACTTTGATGTGGTTCCTATGATTGTTTGCCATCTATTATTGGGTCGACCGTGGCTTTATGATCGCCATGTGCAACACAATGGCCATGCCAATACATATCACCTGGAGTTTAAGGGCAAGAAGATTAATTTTGCAGCCAATGACACCACAACATATTGTGAATGAGTCTCGTCAGAAGATAGAAGTGAACTTGAAGGATGAACCTATGGATAGGCGAGATGGTTTTGCAACTATATATGATGTAATAGAGCCCAAAAGAGTGATATAACGAAAAGTGAGATAGTGCCTAGTCTAGTGATATTAGCCACCAAGGAAGATATGCGAGAGTTTCGTGAGGATCCTACAGCTATGCCACTTGTGCTGATGTATAAGGGCGAGGTATTGGTTTCTAACGACATGACCCCTATTGATCTTGGTGTATCTCCTATTTTGCAGGATTTTGGCGATGTGTTTCCAGAAGATGTGTTGAGGGCAAACCTCGAGGGTGGCCTGATCTTTCACGAATCCCTTTCAAATCGACGATGGAGTGCGGGGAAAGGAGGGGCGGATGAACACGACGAACTCACGCATGAAGGACACGATGAACACACTCACACAAAACCATGATACACACTACTAGCTCACGCCAATAGTGATCGGTCCTGTGTAATCCCTAGGATCAACGTCGGGCGAAGGACTCTCTCTCGAACCGTCACGGGGAGGGGGGAGACTCGGTGAGGTCTTGACGTCTAGGCAAAGGGACTCTGATGCCTAGGCCTTGTACAACACGGAGGCACGATGCAAAATCCAACGAGGTTTGTGATATTTTGTGTTGCTTGGTCAAGGAGCATGAGGCAAGAATTAGATAGATCCACAAAGGGTTTCCACTAATTCCAAATATCATGCCTAGGGTTTACAATAGAGGTTGGGGACTATATATAGGAAAATCACAAATTCAGGGGTACTTTCGGGATAATAGATAAGTTCTGGGCAGACTAAGGGGTACATGGGTCGAAGGCCCAAAGGCCTTTTACATGTCTGGCGACGCTCGGTCCGGAGACTCCGGTCTAGGCCGAAGATTCTGGTCGGTCTCCGGTCCATCTCTAGAGGGGCCATCTGGCTGTCCTCGAGCTTGATCCTGGGGCCATATCGGAGGTGGACTGGAGTCTCCAGGGTATTTAGGATGGAGACTTTGGTGGACCGGAGACTCTGGTGTACGCATACCAGAGACTCCGGTCTGAGCAATTATAGCGGCTTCTACTTCATGCCCTGCTCCTTGTTCTCCATCCTTGGCTGCTTGGTGCTGTGTTGGAGCTTCGTACCTGATGATGCATAGGGTAATTGCATGAAGTAGTACTCCATCCAAGGAGGTATCAAGTTGGCACGAGGAGATGATCAAGCTCACCTTAGCTTGTAGGAGTTTGGCTTGGGCACGAGTCGTGGATCCACTTGGAGGACTTGCTGGTGTAGATGTAGGAGCATCCATAGGACGGGCTGAATCAGCTCCCCCCCTTGGGAAAGAGATCGTCCTCGACTCTTCATGAGTATCAATGGAAACATCTCCATGGTAGGGTGAAAGGTCCTTGACATTGAACGTATTTCTTGCAAGGTACTTGGAGGTCGGTATGTAGATGATGTAGGCGTTGTTGTTGATTCTCTTGAGGGCCTTGAAGGGACCATCTCCTCTTGGCTTTATCTTGGAGGCGTGTTCCTTGGGGAATGGTCTTTACTTAGGTGTATCCACACAAGATCACCTTCTTGTCCTTGTTTAACCTTGAAGCTTGGCGAAGGACTTGTTTCTAGTAGCTCTAGTTTCTTCATGAAGCTTGTTCATAGCTTGTGTGCACTTCTCAACATCCATGTTGGTGCGCTCATGGAGAGGTAGTGGTAGGATGTCGAGCGCCGTGAGGGGATCGAAACCATAGACGATCATGAATGGAATCATCTTGGTTGTTGAGTGCTTGGCACGGTTGTAGGAGAACTCGGCATGTGGAGTCCATTCTTCCCAATCCTTGAGGTTTTTCTTGGTCAACATACGAAGGAGAGTCTCGAGGCATTGGTTGACAACTTCGGTTTGGCCATCGGTTTGAGGATGCGACATGGATGAAAAGGGGAGCTTGATGCCGAGCTTGGCCATGAGGGTCTTCCATAAGTAGCTCATGAATTTGACATCGTGGTCGGAGACGATTGTTCTTGGCACACCTTGAAGACGGACGATTTCCCTAAAAAACAGATTTGCAACATGTGAAGCATCATCTGTCTTATGGCACGGTATGAAGTGTGCCATTTTGGAAAAGCGATCCACGACAAAAAATATAGAATCATGACCATGCTTAGACCTAGGTAATCCTAACACAAAATCCTTGCTAATGTCGGACCAAGGTGTATGAGGAATAGGCAATGGCATATAAAGACCATAAGGGTTCTCTTGCGACTTAGCTTGAACACATGTCGTGCATCGTTGAACGTAGCGCTCCCCGTCGCGCTTCATCTTGGGCCAAAAGTAGTGAGTGGAGAGCATGCCCAATGTATTGTCACGACCAAATTGACCCATGAGGCTTCCACCAATAGATTCTTGGAGAAGAAAAAGTTGAAGCGACGACTTTGGAATGCAAAGCTTGTTTTGATTAAATAGAAAGCCCTTATGCAAATACAAATCATCAACTCCTTTGTCAATGGAGCACTTTGTGAAAATTGGTTCAAAGGATGGGTCAGAAGCATACAAAGATTTTATTTCCTCAAGACACAATATGTTGATTTCAAGTCTTGTAAGAAGGTTTATGTGCTTGCAAGACAGAGCGTCCGCAACTACATTATATTTGCCCTTCTTATACTTGACAATGTACGGAAAAGACTCCATAAACTCAACCCATTTAGCATGTCTCTTGCTCAAGTTAGCTTGGCCTTTGAGATATTTCAACGACTCATGGTCGGATTGTATGATAAATTCTTTAGGCCATAGGTAGTG
Organism: Avena eriantha; assembly: GCA_910589775.1. Taxonomy (NCBI): domain Eukaryota; kingdom Viridiplantae; phylum Streptophyta; class Magnoliopsida; order Poales; family Poaceae; genus Avena; species Avena eriantha. Next base: position 290,409,053 of record OU342741.1, read on the forward strand.
TTCCCAAACTTGAAGGACACGAACTAAGGAAAAAAGCTATTTGTCATGAATCGGATAATTAAGGCGAGCATCATCGAGTTTCTCGCTATGATAGGCTATAGGACGTCCGTTTTGCATAAGGACTCATCTAATGCCAATACCACTAGCATCACACTCTAAGTTTTAGTGAAATCCGGTAATGCAAGAAGAGGTACTTCGGTGAGCCTCTTTTTAAGTTCATCACCGCTTTTTGTTGTGCCTTGCGCCACACGAAGGTGACATTCTTTTCGGTCAATTCATTTAGGGGACAAGCAATGGTCAAAAAGGCTTTCACATAGAGATGATAGAAACCGTCTAACCCATGAAAACTTCGGAGTTCACTCACATTTGTTGGGATGGGCCAATCTCGTATGTCCTTTACCTTGGAAACATCAGCTTCAATTCCCTTCGAAGAAACGACAAATCCAAGAAAAATCAACTTGTCTTTAGCAAAAGTGCACTTGGGAAGATTAGCATAAAGCTTTTCATGCCGAAGGATTTGCAAGACTTCCTTGACATGTTTAATTGGTCCTCAAGTGATTTGCTATAAACAAGTATATCATCGAAATAGACAACAACACTCTTGCCAATGAGAGAACACAAAATATGATTCATGAGGCGCATGAAGGTAGATGGGGAATTAGATAAACCAAAGGGCATAACCAAGCATTCATAGTGACCAAGTTTGGTCTTGAAGGCGGTTTTCCACTCATCACCTTCAGCCATGCGTATTTGATGGTAACCACTACGAAGATCAATTTTCGAAAAAATAGTGGCTCCAAACAACTCATCAATCATGTCATCTAGACGTGCTATGGGATGTCGATAACGCACGGTGATAGCATTGATTGGACGGTAGTCCATGCATAACTATACTGTATCATCCGTTTTTGGAGCAAGAATCATGGGTATGACACTTGGACTAGTTCTAACTTGGATCAAACCTTACGGGACAAGTTGGTTGATTTGAATTTCAATCTCCTTTGTCTCCTCCGGGTTCGTGCGGTAGGCGGCGTGGTTCAGAAGGGGTGCGCCGAGGATGAGGTCAATGCGATGTTCGATGCCGTGAAGAGGAAGTAGTCCATGTGGGACCTCTTCAGGGAACACGTCCTTGAATTCCTGCAAAACAATCATCAAAGATGGAGGAACATTGGTAATTCATTAGTTCCTTGTGCTAGCCCCTTGCAAAGGAGGACATAGTGCAAGACGGATGGGTTGTTTCGCACATCTCTCATCTCACTTTTGGTGGCAAGGAGAACACTCTTAGTTTTTCCACTCGAGTTTGGCTTTTGGCTCTCACTCACTATGAGGTGGTTGTCTCGATCACCGCTCTTCTCACAAGTAGGTGTTGTGCTTTGCGCCCTGCTAAAGCCTTTGCATTGTCCGCAATTATTTGGCTAGGAGTCATTGGTTGCAAAACACATGTTTTTGAGCCATTTGAAGGTGTATACATTGGTGCGACCATCATGTAGAGCATCCTTGTAAAATTGCCATGGTCGACCAACCAACATGTGGCAAACTATCATAGGAACCACATCGCACTCCACCGTGTCTTTGTAAGGACCAATGGCAAAGGAGACCGGTATGGTATGTTTGATATTCATGGACCCTTGGTCACTTAGCCATTGCACGTGGTAGGGGTGCTTGTGCGGATGGAGGGTGAGGTTGAGCTTCTCACACAACTTGGTGCTAGCAAGGTTGTAACAACACTCTCCATCGATGATCACTTTGATAGATTTGCCATTGATGCCGGCTCGTGTTTGGAAGATACTGGAGCATTGGTCTTCATGCTCTTATTCTTGAGTGGTCAAGATCCTTGTGACGACAAGCGATGGACTTGTGTCATGTTCACACATGAGGAGTTCTTGGTCATCTTCCACCCGTTTCCTTGCCATTGCTTCCTTGACACGAGCATCAAATTCATCTTCACTCAAGTAATCTTCGTCGCCATTATCGTGGATGAACAATACCTTCTTGTTTCCACATTCGGCCGACTTGTGTCCTTTGCCTCCACACTTGTAGCATTCACCGTTGAAAGGTGTATCACTCTTTCCTTGTTTACCACTAGGGGGCAGTTTTCCTTGAGGAAGTGTGGGCTTGAAGGAAGGCTTGGAGATACTTGAGGAGCTTCCATTGAAGGTTGTTGGCGTAGCGGTTGAAGCTTTCTTGTAGGTGAAATACGTCTTGAGCTTTTTGTACTTGATGTCCTCTTGCACTTGACGTTCGGCCTTTGTTGCGATGTGCACAAGCTCAACCATGGTGTTGTATGTTTGGAACTCGGCGATTTGCTTGATTGGGTGGTTCAACCCAATAAGGAAGCCTGCCATAGTTTGCTCCGTGTGCTCGTCAATGTTGGCCCGAATCAAGTTAAGTTCCATTTCCTCGAAGTATTCTTCCACGGTCTTTGTCCCTTGGCACAACAATTGAAGATTGTTGAAGAGGTCACGCGTGTAGTGCACGGGGAAAAAACGGGAACACATGTGAGCCTTCATGTCATGCCAAGTTGTGATTGGCGGTTCTTGTCTTGCGTCACAAGCAACTTGAACTTTTTCCCACCAAAGGTTGGCGTAATCATCAAACTCAAGCGAAGCCATGGCGACCATCTTCTCATTGATATAATTGTGCATGCGGAAGATCTTGTCGAATTTGAGTGCCCATGAGAGGTATTCTTCTGGGTCATTGGATCCGGTAAACTTGGGCATTGTGAACTTGAGCTTGCCGAAAGTTTCTTCATCATTGCGTTCATTGCAATGAGGTTGGTGACCTTGTTGATGATCTTGTTGTTGATGCGGTGGAACTTGGTTCTCGCGACCTTGTGCCGGAGCTTGCTCTTGATATTGTTGTTGAGGAGCTTGCTCTTGCTTTTGGCGCGGTTGTTGACGATGTGGAGGCAATTGGGCCTCATGAGGGTGTTGAGTATGTGGAGACTCATAACGCGGTTGATGGCGAAGAGGAGCCTCGTTCCTCGGTTGGTGATGTGGATTAGGCGCATGGGCCTCACGGCGAAGATCATGGTCTTGAGCCTCTTGACGTGGTGGGAGTCACTCAACTTGTACCACTTGACGCTCCATGTTTTGGTGTGGTGGAGGAGGCGCCTAATGATGACCATGTTGTCAGTGCGGATGTTCATGATGGTGATGACAAGGAGGAGGATCTTGGAGAGCTTCACGTCGATGATGAGCTTGATTCTCCAAATTGGAGTCATCACTTGTGTCAAGTATGTGTCACGGGTGATGTTGGTGGACTGGCAGTTGCACTCGCGTTTCTTCTTGTGGTTGTCCTTGTTGGATCACTAGTGCCCTTGCATGATGACGATGCGTTTCTTGCCTTGCTTGTGGCCTTGAAGAGAAATCACCATCATAGCTTGATGTTGCGGCATGCCATGGGGAAGGTACATAGTTAGAAGAGGTTCAATATTCAACCATGGGGGCATCATTGCGTCTTGGAGCACTCGGATGAAGATCTTGTTTAAGAAGAGCATGACGACGTGAAGAACTTGAAGAGCTTGATACACGTGAAAGCGGTCTTGCCATTGGCGTTGAAGATTGCCATTTGTTTTGGCGACGGAGCATTGGAGTGCTATATTTTGATGGCCAAAGTTGTGAAGCATTGCTTGCATTTGCCTTTCGAGGCCATCGAAGCATTTGTCGATGTTCTTGAACTCGGCTTGCATCTTGCCAAATTGTTCATCTTGTCGTGTCTCAAGGGCTTGGCAACGATCACGGAACTCTTGCCGGACGATGAAGTGACTTGCGCGTGTCATGTATGGTCCATGTTCTTCTTCTTGGGAAGGTGGTTGGCTCGACTCACCGTGCCTATCCATCATGCAAAACACAACGGGTTTTATATGGAGAGCAATATGTGGTGGGAGGAACCTTCAACCTCACCTTGGGGATTGCACCAAACTAGAAACCACAAGTGAGAGATATAAGCGTGCAAAGCGGAATTACAAAGAAAACTCACACTAAAGAAAGAACTAACTCTCAAAAGCTTATTAGTGGTAGGTTAGGATTGTGGAATGCCAAAGAACCAATCAAAAGAAAAGGGATGGTAAAAAGTGGGTCAAATCCAAACAAAACTCAAGTCAAAGGCAAAGGTCAAGAACTCAAAAGGGTGACGGGAACCTATGACTATATACACACACGTGGAGATTGTTGGGATAGACACGACTATGAAAATGAGCAACAAAATGTCCTAATGAAGACTACGCTTGTTGTCGTTCCAATGCAAGGAGAGACCGTGGCTCGTTTGCAAAAAAGTAAAAATGAGCAATGGATTTGTGCACTTGCCTTGGGCGCTCTTCTTTCTCTCTTTCTTACAAGCTTTGAGACTCTCTTTTGCAATGGGAGACTATTTTTCTTTTTCTTTTGGTTTGTATCTTTTTCTTTTTTTTGCTATCCCTTGATGATACCAAGTCACTCTTTGTATTGCTCTTGCACTCTCACTATCCAAGGACAAGTGCACAATGCTCAAGCATGCATAATATGAGCCACTCTCGTGGGATAGGTACACACAAAGAAAGATAGGGGTTAACTGTTGGGCCACGCAGAGATAAACAAAACTTTTTCCCTACGCGGTCATCCCAAGATCTAGCTCAGGTAGAAGGCCACGAGGATTACCACTAGACGCGCAGTTGCAGAATCGATGAAGCATGTCACTTGATGCAGTGCAGTCCTCACGATCTGTTCCGGTTCCACGATCATCGAAGTGCTGAACGTACAACACCTCTGCCAGTATCCACACGTACGAGGAGGAGCGCCGGCAATGGACTAGGGCTAGGGTTTCCAACACATGGAGTGACCTAACCTTTTGCTCTAAGCACCTGCGCCCCAACTTATATAGGGAGTGAATTTAGGCTCCACTCACTTGTGGCCCATTGACTAAAAGGCCTATATTAGTCACTGCAAATCCAACTTGCTGACTAAGTCCATGTCTCTATTTGGGTCCAACTCAAATAGATTTCCTGTTTGGTTCTAACCCAAACTTGCTCCCGCTCTTAAGTGTGTGACCCAACAGGCTCATGGTCACCCGGACATGATTCCAAGTCCCACTCGGTATCGATCAGTCGGTAGCGGCCCCTAGAAGAACATGCCGACTCCCAAGTACCAATAAGTCATGACGACATACCTTCCAATGCGACTTTCGTCTGAGTCCCATTTGCCACACGATATACCTTGTCGGACTATAGGCGAATGATCGTCATCCCTTAAATAGTACGACTCTCTTTCTCGATCCAAGATAAGTGATTCATCCGACTAACTCTTAGTCGGTTGCCTTGGTTAACACTTAACCGAGACGCGCATGGCCATGCTTTTCGAATCTTATCTTCCGAGAGGGCCCAGAGAATATCTCTCCAGACGGAGGGGCAAAATCCCATCTTGGTCATTCACATCACACAGCTTGATTCACAGTCGACCCGAACTCTGCCTTTATAATTGCCCAGTGACGGAACAACGTTCGACATAACCTAAGTCGGTGATCCTCAACTCGGATTGTGCAATAACCTCAGGTCTAAGGATTACATTGATTGAGATATGCAAATGACGACTTGTTCATTGCATCTCAATATGGGCCAGCCCGACTCGCTAAACTCTTTTGCCGAATCTGTGTAAGTCGGAATAGCATCTAGTCATCTGCCGACTTTCACATTGGTCTAAGTTGTGTGTCCACCACAACCTCAATAACCAAGGACAATTAGTACGAACAACATGAATATATATAGTTCCACAATCAAATCACATATTCGATGATACATATTAGCAGTTCATACATGGACCATAACCTTATGAATACATTGGGAAATATCATCAACCATGATTGCATCTAGGGCATATTCCCAATAGTCTCACACTTGCACTAGAGTCAATAATCTGACACCACATATCTCGGCATATAATACCCATTGCTCTCAGGTGCGCCTCATGCTTCAGCTGTGGAAGTGGCTTTGTCAACGGGTCCGCAATGTTTGCATCTGTGTGTACCTTGCATAACTTGATATCACCTTGATCCACGAACTGGCGAATAAGGTGGTACCGCATGAGTATATGTTTGTTCTTCTGGTGTTGGACGAGCCCTGAACCGCATAAGGTGGTTCCTTGGCTTGTGCAATAGCACCATTGTTGTCACGATACACATCTAAAGGATTGGACGAGCCCTGAACCACACCAAGATCCATGAGGAAATTCCTCATCCAAACGGCTTCTTTTGCCGCCTCCGTGGCAGCAATATACTTAGCCTCTATTGAAGACGCAGACACCGTCTCTTGCTTGGAACTCTTCTAGCTCACAGCCCATCCGTTTATCACAAACACATATCTGGATTGCGAACGAGAATCATCCGAGTCAATAAGATAACTCGCATCCATGTAACCCCTTACACTGAGTTCATCCTCACCTCCATAAACCAGGAACATATCCTTAGTCCTTCTAAGTACTTGAGGATATTTTTAGCCGCTGCCTAGTGGATTTCTCCAGGGTCAGCCTGGTACCTACTCACAACACTTAGAGCATAGGAGACATCCGGCCTAGTACAAATCATATTGTACATGATGGATCCGACTGCAGAAGCATACGGAGTCGCACTCATCCGACTTTTCTCATTAGTTGTCGAAGGAAACTGAGTCTTGCTAAGTTTTATGCCATGGGACATCGGTAAGAACCCCTTCTTAGACGATTCCATGTTGAACTTCTTCAACACTTTTTCCAAATATGTACTCTGACTCAATCCAATGAGCTCCCTTGATCTATCTCTATAGATTCGGATTCCTAGTATCTAAGTTGCCTCACCAAAGTCCTTCATCGAAAAACTCTTTTCTAATGATTCCTTGGTCTATTGCAACATCTGGACATCATTTCCAATCACTAATATGTCATCCAGATATAAGATCAGAAAGTTTACTTTGCTCCCACTAAACTTGTATAAACAAGAAGCATGATCACTTTTGATGAAGCCAAACGATTTGACTACTTCATCAAAACGAATGTTTAAAATCCGAGATGCTTGCTTCAACCCATAAATGGATTTCCGAAGTTTGCATACCTTGTCAGCATTAGCCGGATTGACAAAACCATCGGGTTGTATAATATACACGTCCTCGGTTAAATTTCCATTAAGGAAATCAGTCTTGACATCCATTTGCCATATCTCATAGTCGAAATAGGCTGCTATAGCTAACATGTTCCGAACTGACTTAAGCATCGCCACGGGAGAGGAAGTCTCATCGTAGTCAACTCCTTGAACCTATCGGAACCCTTTCGCGACAAGCCATGCTTTATAGATAGAAACATTTCCATCCATATCAGTTTTCTTCTTAAAGACCCATTTGCACTCGACGGGTCTTGCACCGTCTGGCAGATCAACCAAGTTCCAAACTTGATTTTCATCCATGGACTTTAACTCGGATCTCATCGCTCCAAGCCACGACTCAACATCAGATCCCACCATCGCTTCCGAATAAGTTGCCGACTCAGCACTGTCCAACAACAACACATCACGAACACTTCGCAATCTGGCCGATCTTCACAGTGTCGGTGCAGTTGCCGGCTCAGGTACCACGACCGGCTCAACCTCCAAGGTTTTTGCCGACTCGTTGTTGGCTGGTATCTCTCGAATTTCTTCGAGTTGCACCGTGCTCCCACTTCTCCCCGACTGAGAAACTCTTTCTCAAGGAACACACCATTCCGAGCGACAAACACTTTGCCCTCTTCTCGGCTGTAGAAGTAGTAGCCCAGGGTTTCCCTCGGATACCTCACGAAAATACACTTATCCGACTTGGCTGTAAGCTTGTCTAACTGAAGTCGCTTCACAAATGCTTCACAACCCAAAATCTTAAGAAAAGACAAACTCGGCTTCTTGCCTGTCCACATCTCATGAAGTGTCTTATCTACTGACTTTGATGGTACTTTGTTTAGTGTGAACGCTGCAATTTCTAGACAATAACCCCAATATGACAAAGGCACATTTTTCCGACTCATCATTGATCGTACCATGTCTACCAAGGTCCGATTCCTCCTTTCTGACACACCATTTCTCTACGGTGTTCCTAGAGGAGTGAGCTGGGGAACTATTCCACAACTTTTCAGATGGTCATCAAACTCATGGCTCATGTTCTCGCCTCCTTGGTCCGACCGAAGAAAGTTTATCTTCTTGCAGAGTTGATTATGTGCCTCATTCTGGAATTCTTTGAACTTTTCAAAGGATTCCGACTTATGTTTCATCAAGTAGATATATCCATACCTACTCAAATCATCAGTGAAGGTATTGAAGTACTCATAACCACCCCTAGCTATCATGCTCATTGGGCCACATACATCATTATGTACTAGTCCCAATAAGTCGGACACCCTTTCACAACTCTTTGCAAAAGGTGTCGTGGTCATCTTGCCTAGTAGGCAGGATTCACATGTCTCGAACGACTCCAAGTCGAACGAAGTTAGGAGTCCATCATGATGGAGCTTCTTCATGCGTTTCCAACTTATATAACCAAGTCGACAATGCCAAAAGTAAGTCATATTCAGATCATTTGGTTTTAACCTTTTCACATTTATGTTATAGACAGATTAACCCTCAAGATTCAAAATAAATAACCTGTCCCGGACGGGTGCAAAGCCGTGAAACATATCATTCAAATATAAAGAACAACCATTATTCTTAATATTCGACTCATAGCCTTGTCTCATCAAACATGAGGTAGAAATGATGTTTCGACTAAGCACTGGAACATAATAACAATTATTTAGCTCCATTAAGAATCCAGAAGGTAAATGAAGTTGCATCATGCCGACTTCCAACGCAGCGACTCTCGCTTTGTTGCCGACTCGAATGTCAACCTTGCCTCTTGCCACGCTCCTAGTTCTTACCAGTCCCAGCAACGAGTTGCAGAACTGAATGACTGATCCGGTATCATATACCCAAGAACTACCAGGTGCATCAGCAAGATAAATGTCTATAACATTGCAAACAAGTGTACATGAGCCGCAAGTCACACCTCCACTCTTGGCTTTGTCAGCCAGATACTTGCTGCAATTCCTCTTCTAGTGGCCATCCGCCTTGTAGTAGAAGCAAGTGGATCCGGCTCCAGGAGATGGCTTAGTCCCCGAGGAAGTGCTTTAGCTGGGTCCTCGGCCTTACCTCCTGGCTTTGCCTTCTTCTTCTTAGTCCAAGAACTATTTTTGAACTTAGCGTTATTTTGCACCATCAACACTTGACTGGCACCGATCCGCCTCAGCCTGCTTAAACATCCAATGTAATTTAGTGAGCTTCTTGTCCATACCATGCATGTGGTAGTTCGATATGAGCTGACCATACGCACTAGGAAGAGAGTTCAGAATTATGTCCGTAGCGAACTCTTTGCTAATGGGGTAGCCAAGCCTTTCTAGAGACTGCACGTAACCAACCATCTTGATCACATGCGGACTCAGTGGATCACCATCCTTAAGCTTGCAGGTCAACAAAGCCTGAGAGACTTGATACCTCTCAGTCTTTGCTTGAGCCTAGAACATACTTTTGAGGCTTTCGATGATATCATAGGCCCCAACATTCTTGAACTGGTACTACAAGTCCGGTTCCATGTGAGCAAGCATAAGACAGCTAATCTCCATGGATTCATCACAAATCCGACGGTAGGCATTGGTGGCTGCTACAGTCCCATTCTCATCCAGCTCATATGGAAGTGGGTTGTCTAGGACACGGTCCCTTTTTTTCTTATTTGAGAACAATTCTCAGATTACGATACTAGTTGGTGAAATTAGTTCCATTCAGCTTATCTTTCTCTAAGATGGTTCTCAAAGCAAAACTAGAAATCAAAGGGAGACTGCTAGGTGCCATTAATCTACAATAGAAAATATGCAAAAACACTTAAGCCATGTATCCATAAAAGAGCAAGCATATTAGACACTTTAATATTTATGCTCCCACTAGAACCAACACCCCTCCGATGGTAACTTAGTGATTCAAGACCCTAAATAAGCAAGTCGACTAGTGAGCTTTAGCATCACCTCTAGCCGTCAAGTGATCTAGGTAGACAACTCCTTGTCAATCATATCTCATACGACTCGTATTGGATGGGTGGCATCGCATGCCCTGGCTCCCATCCAACTTTTCCCCGAGTCCCACAACCGATGTGATAAACCCGTCTAGATTACCAAGTGCTTCCGCTGTAAGAGTTCGACTCAAACCCACCTAGTCGGAAAGAATTGATAGCACCTCAATTTTATGAGCCCACTACCAAAAATGTCCGACTTGTGATGGTGCAGCACTGGCGGGGAAACCGACTAGACCTTCTTAGAGGTATTTCTTTCTAGAAACTATCTAATAGAGGTAAAAAAGAGACATAAACATAACACAAAATAAAGCAATTATAATGTGAAATGGTATGGCTCTCTTCTTGGAGATCTCCATCTCCAAAAAGTCTGTAATCCGACTCGTGCCAACTCTTGTCACATGCCGCCTTACACCATGTAGCCGACTTGTACATCTACTTGCATGCCATCCGGATTCTCCAGACAGCTACACTAGCTAGTAATGTAAATTACATAGAGAATCCGACACGCAGGTCATTATACAATAAAATGACAGTACCTAGGCTCCAGCCGGCTGACAAAAACCATGATTTGCAGATCACGTATGGATTACACACATCACATGCACATAAACCATACCATTCACAACAAGATCCTGCAAAAACAAGTTATGCATAGATACGATATCTATCGGCGTTGTGAAACTCGCAACGACATCTAAGGCGCTACGATAGGGCGAAGCCGGCGGTCCCATCTGTATTCTGAATATGGATTTCATCATTGGATAAAACAATTTTACCCAAATCCGATCTGGACTCCGATTCAACCAAGCTCTTTGATCTTCGATTACCGCATCCAGAATTATCTGTCACAGTCTACCCCGATGGCGGAAGCCGATCGGTAGGGGTATGTCGTTCGATGACCTCTACAGTTAGATCACGGAAACCGGATCATCCAATTCCCCGAGTACAGTTGATCCAGTCAACCTCGTACAAAACCGATCTATCTCGTAGATCGACCACCAAAACTGCAATTAGATCCAATCTAACGCCAACCGCATATCACATATGCACGACTCGAGCCTAAAACCAGAAGCTAACGCTCTGATACCACAGTTGGGCCACTATTGGGGAGATACCCCCGGGTAGGGTCACGCCGGGGTATAAAGGCCGAGTTAGCCGAGGTTCGGCAAGGCCAAAGCAGATGCTGGCCGGGTCACCTCAAGGCAGGCCGAACCACGGGGTAATCCGGACCTGGGGGCATTCGACTAACTAGGTCTCATCAGACTTAGGCAGTGAGTCGGAAGTAAATGTTTACTTGTATGCAGGAACAGGTGTGGCCGGATGAACCATCATACGGGTCACAGCAAGCTTCTAGGAGAAGGAAGGAATCTTGCTAGTTAAAAGGAGGGGCCAGTACGCACTGCATGAGCAAAGCAGGCAAGAGCGGGACCACCGGGTCATGGCCGACAGGGGTGACGACGCCCGTGTCGGCTGAGGAGGGCGCCGCAGAGGCTCACGTAGCTAAAGCATGTGTGACGCGGGGAAAAAGCACCCCGGTCTGCTTACCACTTATAAAAGGGGGGCTAGGGCTTCTGTAGAAGGGGTTGGTTGGTCTCTCTACGATTCAGTTTTGGGCTAGGGTTTCAGGTGTGATCTGTGAGTGAGAGTAAGAGAGCTCCTTCTTCCTCCTCTCGCCAATACAGCTCTAGGAGCACTTGTAACCTTGGAAGTAAATCAATACAAGTTCTTGTGTGGAGAATCACTTCACTATCCCTCCCTGGATTCCCCTAGCGAGTATTAGTCCCCACCTTTATCCTATACATGGCATCTGCCATGACACCACCATGACAGTTGGCGCCCACCGTGGGGCTAGCGGCGCTAGCAGGGGTCAAAATCCGGACGGGAAACTTCATCGCCACCGGCGAGCGCATCGTCTCCGGGCTCGTTCAGCGCTTTGGAGCGCGGGACTTCGTCAGCGACAACGCAGGCTGCTTCGGCACGCGCCCTCTCCCGTGCAACGGCATCTTCGTCAAGCTCGGCGCGCACAAGGTCTACGTTGCGGTGGACGTGTCTAGCGTTCATCCGCGCCACGTCGTCGAAGCAGGCGAACCGCCCCACACTGTGGCTCGCAAGGAGCGTATCGCTCGTTCCCCAGAACATGCAGAGGTAATGATGACGGCGCCAGGTGCGCGTGCGAGCGAAGATCCGGCGCCAGATCCAGAGGTGACGGCCAAGGCGCCAAGGAAAGGTAGAGGTCCTCCGCTCGAGAGGCCGAAAAACGTGCTGAGAGAGGCAATGGATAGCTTGGCAAACCCCGTGGTAGCAGCGGTAGATCCGGCTCTTGCACAGGCCGAGCTGGAAGAAACTAGGCAGAAAATACTAGAGGGCGCAAAGAAAATAGCCGCGGCCCAGCAGTCGTTGAACATGACGCTGCATGAGTACGCTAAGGCGAACAAGGTTGATAATGTAAAAGTTAAAGGGAGAAATCTCATGAGCGAGATGAACAGAGAAGGTGATGCTGGAATCGAGGAATCAGAAAACTGTTTGTCCGTGGGGCTGCCGAGGTATAGTACCCCGACCAAGAACCTCAGAGCGGCGGATGCAGCTGCATCCGAGTTAGAGGGACTGACGGGTGAAGCCCGGAAAAGGCAGCAAGATCGGATTAACGAGCTGGTTCGGATTGCAAATAGGAAAAACGAGGAACTGCTCAGGGCAAACCCGGAGAGAGCTGGAGCCTGCAAGATCGTCCATTCGGCAGTGGGTAACACGGAGAAATCCGCTGGAGCCGCATCGTCCCCTCATGGTGGTCCAAGGAGAGAGGAGGTGGTAACCTCGGCCAGACGGAACAAACAGATTGTCCCGTATGACCCGACACGGGCAGGGAAAGAAAAAGAAGCGCAGAAAAATGATGATCGACGGAGTGTGAGCCGAGGCGAAGCTGGCCGAGATAACCGCGACCAAGGCAATGTTGGTCAAGGGAACGTTGTCAACGGCAATATCGGGTAGCAAAACTTAGCTGGAGCAAGACAACCGCAGCAGCGGAACATGCCAAGGCAAGAGCATAGTGCCGGCCAAGGTGTGCAACAGAAAGGTGCGCCGCAAGAGCAAAACCGGTATCACGACGATGATTCGGAGATGGCAAATGTAGGGTATCCCAGACCGGATGATGCAAGGTTGAAACTGGATCGACTGTATAGGTCAGAACAGATTGAGTGTCAAGGTCCACCGGGTCCAGCGTGTTTTGGACCCCGAATCATGAAAGAGCCACCAGTACCGAACTTTCAGCTGCCCAGGGGCACCAAGACCTATGACGGTAGTACCAAGCCAGAGGATTGGCTGATAAACTATGCTACGGCTGTAAAAATTGCCACAGGCAACCTGAGATGGGCTATACGGTATGTACCCCAGATGTTGGAAGGCCCGGCAAGGGTATGGTTGAACAATTTGCCACCAGGAAGCATCAACTACTAGATAGATTTCGAGGAGATGTTCATCAGCAATTTTTCGAGTACGTATCAAAGGCCAAATAGGCCACAGACCCTAGCTATGTGCAAGCAAAGACCTAATGAGACAGACCGGGAGTTCTTGACCCGGTGGTGTACCGTGAGAAACTCATGTGAGGGCGTGATAGAATCACAGGCCATAGCATGGTTTGCGCAGGGGTGCAGATATGGAAGCGAACTGTGGATGAAGTTGCAACGGAAAATGCCAGCTACGTTGGCAGAAATGACCCGGATTGCAGATTCGTATGCGTTGGGTGACCCGACCGAACCAAGGCTCGCCTCAAACAAGTCAAGCGTTGAGTACTATCAGAGGGATGGGTCCGGATCATCCCAGAGGAATGATTACAGAGGAAAAAGGAGAGATGATAGACCGGACCACCGGTACGGTTCGCACCAAGTTGCAGCTGTGAATCAAGATCAACCCGGAGTAGGGGGTAGCCAGCGCCAGAAAACTGGAGGTCAATGGACTCCAAGGAACAATGGGAAGAAAACTTGGACACCGGAGCAAAAGAAGCAGTGGCAAGAAAGAAAGACCGTCCGAGGTATACTTACTAGTCGATGTTGGACCAGCCATGTAAGTTTCACACGCCAAATCCGAACAACCCAGCGGGTCATACGACGAGGCAATGCGAGTGGATGCGCAAGATCGAGCAAGGTGGTTCGGGGAATGCTCAGGCACCCCGGAATGATCAGCCTCGGCAGGAGTTACCCCGGCAGCAATTGCTCTCCAGAGCGAACACACAACAGCTAATGTTGCCTCCGCCGAGGTATGATAACAATGAAAGAAGCGATGCAGTGCATCAGGTAGAAAATCAGCATCAGCCGGATCAGAGGCACCCCAGAAATGATGGGAGAAACGAGTACAGGGAGCATCACCAGAGCTACTGTGTATTCACCACAGAAGAAACTGATAGAAAAAGCTTGCAGCGTAGGCATATGGAGGTGAATGCAGTAATGCCTGCAGTGACGAGGTACATTCCTTGGTCCGATCAGGAAATCACCTGGAGCATTAGGGATCATCCCAAGCTCATGCCGAGCCCTGGATCGTATGCGTTGGTGCTGGATCCTATGTTCATTGGACCTAGCATTAATGTAAGGTTCCCCAAGGTACATGCTCAAGTTGGGTATCTCGGAGAACATGCTCCAGGCCACGAGGACAACTTTCCATGGAATTGTGCCCGGCATTTCTTGCGAGCCCATAGGCAAGGTCTGGGTCGACGTCTTGTTCGGCACGAGGGATAATTGCCGAACTGAAAATCTGGAGATCGAAGTGGTGAACTTAGAAAGCGTGTATCATGCGTTGCTCGGAAGGGCAGCGCTGAACAAGTTCATGGCAAGTTGTCATATCAGCTACTTGAAGATGAAATTTCCCGGACCAATCGGAGTGATTACCATTGCTGGGGACTTCCGACGTTCGATGGAGTGTGCGTCGGCCGGATCAAACTTAGCCGAGTCACTTGTGATCACGCAGGAAAAGAGAAAAATTGAAGATGTGGCGGCATTGGCTTAGTCCGCACAGCAGTATATGCCGGCGCTGAGTAACCCGCATGGAACTGTCTCTTTCCAGGCCACGAAAGATACCAAGAAGGTTCCCGTTGATAGCATGTTCCCAGAGCACACCGTAACAATTGGTGCCGGGCTATGTGATAAATAGGAAAACGAGCTCGTCAGCTTCCTCCGTGAGAATCAGGACATTTTTGCTTGGTCCACACAGGACTTGCAAGGTGTTCCGAGGGAGCTGGCCGAGCACTCTTTGAATGTGAGACCCGGAGCCAAGCCGGTGAAGCAACCTCTCCGCCGCTTCGCCGAAGATAGGAGGAAAGTCATTGGGGACGAGATAGCTCGGTTGCTAGCTGCAAGATTTATCATGGAAGTCCTTTACCCGGATTGGCTGTCTAATCCGGTGCTGGTGGAAAAGAAGAAGGATGACCCGAACGTGGAAGTGGTTTGGTGTATGTGTATCGATTACACGAACCTGAACAAGGCGTGTCCAAAAGACCCATTTCTGCCGCCAAGAATAGATCAGGTCATAGATTCAACTGCTGGATGCGAACTGTTGGCATTCATAGATGCTTATTCTGGTTTCCACCAGATACCTCCGAATCCGGATGATCAAATAAAGACTACGTTTATTAACCCGTATGGGGCTTATTGCTAGCGCACCATGCCATTTGGTTTACGTAATGTAGGGGCAACGTACCAGAGGTGTATGCAAAAATGTTTGCATGACCAAATAGGTCAAAATGTACAGGTGTACGTGGATGATGTGGTTATCAAGACCAAGGAAAGCAAAACGCTCCTTGACGATATCAGGCAAACTTTTGCAAACCTAAGAAGGTTCCGGATGAAATTTAACCCGAAAAATGCACCTTCGGTGTCCCGGCTGGAAAACTGCTCTGTTTTCTCGTCTCCAGCCGAGGTATTGAGGTTAATCCAACCAAAATCCGGGCCATCGAACGAATGGAACTGCGGAAGTGTCTTAACGATGTCCAGAAGTTCACAGGTTGCCTGGCCTCGTTAAGTCGGTTTGTATGTCGGTTGGGAGAAAAGGCTTTGCCTCTTTACCAACTCATGAAAAAGTCAGATAAGTTCATTTGGACACCGCAGGCTGATGAAGCCTTTACTCACCTAAAGAAAATGTTAGCCACGGCGCCAGTGCTAGCCTCACCACTATCAAAGGAGCCAATGTTACTCTATATAGCCGCGACCAACCGAGTTGTAAGTGCAGTGATAGTGGTGGAGCGCGATGAGGAAGGTAAGTCGGTGCAAAGGCCGGTGTATTATTTGAGCGAAGTTTTGTCAACCTCAAAGTAGAACTACCCACATTATCAAAAAGTGTCTTATGGCGTGTACATGGCCGCCAAGAAACTGAAGCACTACTTAGAGGAGCATCCCATCCGGGTCATATGTGAAGCCCCTATATCCGAGATAATGAGTAACAAGGATGCAAGCGGCAAAATTGCAAAATGGGCAATTGAGCTAGCTCCTTATGCTCCGCAATATGACAGGCAAGAAGCCATCAAATCTCAAGCTGTGGCAGACTTTTTCGTGGACTGGGCCGAGGTGCAGTATGAACCACCACTTCCGGATCCAAACTATTGGCGAATGCACTTTGACGGATCAAACACCAAAACCGGGCTAGGTGCCGGAGTTGTACTCACATCGCCGAAGAAGGACCAGTTGAAATATGTGCTGTAGATCCACTTCACCGCATCAAACAATGTCGCTGAGTATGAAGCACTTGTGCATGGGCTCAAGGTAGCATAAGAAATTGGAATACGTCGGATTATATGCTTTGGCGACTCGGATTTGGTGGTACAGCAAGTGTCCAGAGTGTGGGACGCCCTTGATCCAAACATGGCACCATACAGATTTCATGTGCAGAAGATTTCTGGTTACTTTGAGGGATGCGAATTTCATCATGTACCCCGGGTGAAAAATGAGGCTGCCGACATGCTGTCAAAGCTCGGGTCAACCAGACAAGCAATTCCACCAGGTGTAGCATTAGAGCACCTCAAGAAACCGTCCATTAGGCCATCCCCAGAATCCGAGTCAATCTACGTCCCGGAGGACACAGAATCCGAAGTTGTGCCCATGGACATGGACACGGGAACTGCCGCGCAAAACCCGGGGACTGCTTCGGCAAACCCGGGGACTGCTTCGCAAGACCCGGGGACTGCTCATCATGGTCCAGTCGAAGTTATGCCAGTGGATCAGATGGAGATAGACGAGGAAGTGTTCCCCGTACAGCTAATACCGGCTTGGGCACTGCCTATATTTCAATTCCTGAAGGATGGAACGTTACCTACTGAGGAGGTGTTGTCCAGGCAAACACAGAGGAGGGCAAAGGCCTACACGATCATCAATTCCGAGTTATACAAAAGAAGTGTGACCAATGTCCTCCAGCGGTGTGTTGACCCGGAAGAAGGGCTTGAAATCATCCGAGATATACATCAGGGGGAATGCGGGCATCACGCCTCATCCCGAGCCTTGGTAGCAAAAGCTTTCCGACACGGATTCTACTGGCCAAATGCCTTAGAGCAAGTAGAAGATCTGGTGAGAAAATGTAATGGTTGTCGGAGGTACGCTACCAAGACACATATGCCAATGTCGGAACTCAAGACCATCCCAATCACTTGGCCATTTGCCGTATGGTGCTTGGATATGGTTGGCCCGTTCAAACCAGCAAGGGGAAATATGACTCACATTCTGGTAATGGTGGACAAGTTTACGAAGTGGATTGAGGTGAAGCCTATAAGAAAATGTGATGGAGCTACGGCCGTAACGTTTCTAAAAGATATCATCTTAAGGTACTATTATCCACACTGTATCATAACTGACAACGGCACAAATTTTGCGGAAGGAGCATTCGCTCGTTTCTGCCGGGATAAGAAGATCCGGCTGGACGTAGCTTCGGTAGCCCACCCCGCATCGAACGGGCAAGTGGAAATATCCAATGGATTAGTATTATCCGGGATAAAACCCCGGCTCATTGAGCCGCTGCAAAGATCAGCGGGGTGCTGGATAGAAGAACTACCAGCGGTACTGTGGAGTTTAAGAACAACTCCAAATCGATCAATAGTCTATACACCGTTCTTTCTGGTATATGGGGCAGAAGCTGTATTACCAGCCGACATAGAGCATGATTCTCCTAGGGTCACCCAATACATAGAAGCCGAAGTGCAAGAAGCCCGGCAAAATGATGTTGATCTGCTGGAAGAAGCGAGAGAACTGGCACTGTCCAGATCCGCCATATATCAGCAAAATCTCCGACGCTATCACAGCCGGAAAGTGTGCCCCCGAGTCTTTCGGGAAGGCGATCTGGTGCTCCGGTTGGTACAACGTACTACTGGAATGCATAAATTATCCCCCCCATGGGAAGGGCCATTCATCGTGAGCAAAGCATTGCACAATGATTCTTACTATCTTATAGATGCAAAGCCACAGGAAAAGAACAAGGCGGACAGGTCGGAAGAGGAATCCAAGCGACCATGGAACATAGCTCTACTTCGGCCTTTCTACACCTAGCTAAGAAGTGTATGTATCCGGGTTATCTCATATGTCGGTATGTATGTGGGCTATGAGCTTATCAATGAAATGTTGGCACCTCGAGCTGTAACTCGGGGACTGCCTTAATATTGTTTGTTATTTTCTGCGCGTCAGCTGGAGTAAGTTATTTTACTTAACTCGGATTAGTAGTGTGTGAGCACCAAAAACCCAACTCTTCGACTTGCTGCTGTCCAACAAGAATTGGCTTCATGGCAAGCAAGAGAACAAGTATGGAATTGCGTAGCACATGGAAAACGACTAAGGAAAAGAATTCATTCGAGCTGACATTTTTATTTCGGACTAACCCCGTATTTATTTTCAAATTATTATACAGTTTTATTTTTGAGCTATGTCTAAAAGTTTCCCAGTATTGTTAAGACAATTTTTCAAGCTCGGATTCGTAAGTTGTAAAACCGAATCAAGGTAGACACGATCCGAGCCAAAAGATTGAACGAACAAGAAAAATAAATTCGGGGACTACGCCCAAGTTAATCCGGCATAAGTACTCAGTAGCAAAATATCACATGTGTTTGGAATACAATTCCACCCGGCATACCGGGGATCTCATAAATTTTCAAGTGTTTTTTCTTAAGGAGCGGCGGGAGGAAGTTCGGCGTCATCATCGCCCTCTTCGATATCCAAGGCAGTGTCCTCTTCGTCTTCACCCGAATCATCTTCAACGTTTTCAACTTCCTGTTCGCCTGCGACTTCTAGGAAGCTCGGACCCTCAGTCCATTCATGAATGGGGGCATATTCGATGAGGATGTGGGCGCAAGCCTGGTGCGGAGCTACCCACTCCGGGTCATCTGTCCATTTGGATCCAGTGCGCAGGCGTGTGAGGAGGCTGAGATCTATCTTCTCATACCACGTCAAAACGTGGTGAAGGATGGTATCGGCTGCAGCACGTCCAGCGGACTCTCGCCAGAGGTCGAGCTGGGTCTTGATTTCTGAAAGCCTTTCAGCGAGCTGTGTGACTCTTTCCGGAGCATCATCGGCAGGCCAGAAGGTGTTGAAGACCCGAACTGCAACATCGAGGAGGTCCCTGCCGTAGTTCTTGATGATTTCCACCCGAGACGACAGGCTGACCAACAGGTCCTCCATGTCAAAGGGAATGCTCTCATCCTCAGGAGCGACCGGAGTACCCCTTTCTCGGCGGAAATTGGCCACAGCAGCAGTGGCAATAGAAATACCCTCTGGAAGGTGGCCTGGGAAACAAGGCAAAGGACAAAGTTGAGAAAACAAGATATATGAACTGACCCGAAGAAATAAGGCGGATAAAGGAAAAGAAATTACGTGAGATGTGACTATGAATGCGGGTCAATTCCTTGGTGCAAGCTTCACGCCTCTTCTGAAGCTGCTCGAGCTCAGCATTTTCCGACTCAAGTTTGACCTCGGCTTCGTGAAGAAGCTCACGGTCCTTAGCATTTTGGAGTTTGAGGCGCTCGCGTTCTTCGGTGTAGTCCTGGCCAGCCTTTTTTAGCTCGGTTTGGTGTTGCGCCTTCATCTTAGCCATTTCAGCTTTGAGCTTGGCTATGTCATCATCTTTGGTCCGGAGGAGGGCGAGCTCATCATCTTTCTTCTTCAGCTCGGCTTGGTGCTGTCCTGCTTGTTTGAGAAAATGCAGCATCATGTCAGGCACATGCACACTTTCTTCAAGCAATGCTGAAATCGTGTGTTGGCCCAGCAGAGCCGAGGTTTGAATGTTTGTCGAGCCAAGGAGGAAAGCCGATGGAAACCACTGTAAAGACAGACAAGAAGGACGTACCCTTAATCTGCTCCAAGTTCTTCCGCATTATCTTGTTTTCAGCTTCCACCCCAGCTGCGGAAACCGAACAATCAGATTAGTTCGGCAAACGAAGTTGAAGAAAATGAAGGAGCGTTAAATAAAGAAATTTACCCCTTTTCTCGTACTCTGCGATGAGTGCAGCCTGTTTCGTGCGAAGATTTTTGTGCGTATCCAACAAGCGCTGGAATTCAGCACTCCGGCGGTTGGTGGTCACCTAAAAGAGATACGGAAACTTAAGTCAGCCTAGTGCATGTTCGAAGTGTACTAAAATCTGGGCAAAGTGGAACTTAACCCGGCTCTAGGTGTGTGCATGTTCGAAGTGTACTAAAATCCGGGCAAAGTGGAACTTAACCTGACTCTAGGTGTGTGCATGTTCGAAGTGTACTAAAATCCGGGCCAAGTGGAACTTAACCCGGCTCTAGGTGTGTGCATATTCGAAGTGTACTAAAATCCAGGCCAAGTGGAACTTAACCCGGCTCTAGGTGTGTGCATGCTCGAAGTGTACTAAAATCCGGGCCAAGTGGAACTTAACCCGGCTCTAGGTGCGTGCATGTTCAAAGTGTACTAAAATCTGGGCCAAGTGGAACTTAACCCGGCTCTAGGTGTGTGCATGTTCGAAGTGTACTAAAATCCGGGCCAAGTGGAACTTAACCCGGCTCTAGGTGTGTGTATGTTCGAAGTGTACTAAAATCCGGGACAAGTGGAACTTAACCCGGCTCTTAGTGTGTGCATATTCGAAGTGTACTAAAATCCGAGCCAAGTGGAACTTAACCCGGCTCTAGGTGTGTGCATATTCGAAGTATACTAAAATCCGGGCTAAGTGGAACATAACCCAGCTCTAGGTGTGTGCATATTCGAAGTCCTCATGGAGCTACGTTAGTTCTATAAAAGAGCATCCGGCCAAGTAACAAGTTACTCCCGTGGAGGCTCGGGGACTAATGGTTATTATCTACAACTTGTCAAGGAGAAGCAACCTACCTCCATCATTCACCCAGCGAGGTTAATGGCCCTTGCAGCCATGTTCATCTGAGCGGAAAACTCGGCAGGGCCGAACTTCTCCGGCAGATCAGATACCAGAACTACCTCTGCCTTATTCAGTTCATGACAAACTCCATCAGGCTCGGGGGGTACAGTTCACCTGTGGGCATATGAGGCGTCACCAAACCCTTAGCATGTGCTTCCTTCCTCTCCAACAAGGCAAGGGCGGGGCTGGTGTGCAGAACCAACTGTTGGGCTTCGGTTGGCTCGGGAGGCACATCCTTTGCTACTGATGTCTTCTTGGGGCGCATTGACTCAACGGTGCGTTGCCCAGGCTCGGCAGCAGTGGGCTTGGCAGCGTCTTGAATCTTCTTGCCCTTGGCTTGCTGGGAAGAAGAAGCCGTAGCAGCGGTTTTTCCCTACCAAGGTTGAGAGGACTCGGAAGACGCAGAGGAACTAGGTGCTGGTACTCTCGCGGCTGGGCTTGGTGCCGGCGCTGAAGTTTTCGCTGCCGGAGTTGATGCTGCTACCGAGGTTGGAGTTGGTGCTGGTCTTCTTGCTGGTACGGGAATTGGTGCTGGGGCCGAAGTAGCCTCAGTAGCTGCTGGTTGAGGTGTTGTCGAGGCGGTGGATGCCGTTGCTCCGGCTGGGCCGGTTCCCCCCGCTCCAGGATGACCCGGAGCGGCCGCAGAACCCTCCGGAATAGGGCTCAGCAGACGTGACTTTTCGTCACGACGGGGTGAAGGGCTAGGCCGGAGAGGTGAAGAGATGCTGGATCCACTTTGAGGGACCTCCACCGGAGCCCTGTGAAATCAAGTAACGTCAGAAGAAAAATTACGACGAAGTAAGGAAGAACGAGTTACAGAAGAAAGAAGGACTTACGCATCCGAGGTTTTGGCTGCTTTGGGTTTTCGAGCCCTTCGTGCTAGGGCCTTCTTTCGCCTTTTAACGGGCTGGGAAGGTCCGGAGGAAGAGCTTGAGGAAGCCCCGCGCTTTTTCTTCGACACCACCGGAACTGGCTCGTCTGTAGCGAGGGGAGGATCCTCGTGGATATGACCACCGGGGTGAGCTGATGGCGGAAAAGCAAAAGAAAGGGGGACTGCCTCAAAGGGTACAATTATCTCGATATCCGAGTAATCTTCATCATCGGGCCAATCTCTAGCAGAAGAGAAGTTACCCGTGGGTCGTTTCGTGGCGTCGGTCATGGGGAGAAACATCTCTTGGTCCGGCTCCTCCTCGTCCGAAGTCACCCGGTCCGGTGCCCACTTAAGGGTCGGGTAAGTGCCGTCCTCGAGCGTCTGCTGAAGGAATAGCTGAGGAAAAGAGTAAACAAACGAGTCACAAATGCAACAATAACAGACACGTGATTAGTCCGGGGTAAGTTTGCAGCATGAAACTTACCACGGGAGGAAGCCGGTCACGGCAGAAATGCTCGATCCCCCAAGTCCACTCAGAGGAGAAGTCCTTATGAGTGGTGAAGAGAGCCTTAACCCGGCGATAAATCTCTGTGTTGTTCAGTTCGAAGGATGAAGTCCGGTTGGGATCACGGCCGTAGCTCATATGGCACACCTTGTGGGTGCGCTTTTGGAGAGGGGAGATTCGGTTGCACACGAAAGTGATCATTGCATCCTCGTTGCGCAACCCGAGCTCCTTCCGCTCCGCGAACCTTTTGTTCACTTGGTTGGCCAGGGCCGTAGGTTTCCTGGGAACGGCGTCCCACAGATCCGGGTTCGGCGGACCCGGTGTATAGGGGAGCAACCGGATCAAATCCTCGATGCCCGTGTTCCGGACGTAAAAGAACGTCCGGGCCCATCCTTTGCAGGATTCTAACCCTGTGACCCGAGGGAAAACAGAGAACCTCCGGGGTGAGATGGAGGCCGCTCCGAACAGAGTGAGCCGCTTGTCCTCCGGATCAGTGTGAATGTCGGGAATAACGTTGCGACGAAGGGCGAAAAACCGGATCCACAGCTCCTTCGTGGGCCATAATCCGGCGTAGCCTTCGATTGTAGAAGCAAAGGCAGAGAGAGAAGTAATGGCATTGGCTGGAAGATGGTGCGGCTGGAGATGGTAGGTACTGAGCCAATCGTGGAAAAAATCGCTCACCAGTAGTCCGAAGCCCCGTTGAAAGTGAGACAGGAACACAACAAACTCCCCGGGATTTGGTGAAGGAGCTAGCTCGGCGGAGGCAAGGCGAGCGGCGATGCCGGCGGGGATGCGTCTGGCCCGGTAGAGCCAGTCCAGATCGTCCTGGAAGACCCAGGAGCTGGCCCACGCACCGCGGTCCGCAACGGCGGCGTCCTCCTCCATATCTTGTTCAGCAATGGCGAGTTCTTCTTCCGTCATCTGCTCCTCGAAGCCCTCGCTGGCGCTAGAGACGGCGCGAGACAGTGGCCTGGATTGACGAGGACCCATAGTGGGAAATTTGCGTCGCAGTGACGGTGACGCAAATGCGCAACAGAGAAGTGCAGCGGCGACGCTGCTTTTTGGCAGTGCTGGCAGCGGCGCGGTCGCGAGGAAGACGAAGAGGAATAGCAGCGGGCAGAGGGGTGCGACGGGGGAAAAATCCTAAGGGAGGCGCCCCTCCTCTATTTAACCACTCCCATCAGGGGTGAGTGGGATCGCGCCCTGTGGACAGGCCACACGCAGTGGCCGTGTATCGCCCGTCCGGACCAATCAGTGAGGAGCCACACGGAGGGCCACAGGGCGAAGAGAATCCTATGACGTGACACTGTGATGCGAGAAACGAGGGGGGCGGGCGTGACGTGACCCGCGCATAGTGATAACTGACAATTACTGCGGCGGTTACTATGCAGACCCTTAAAATAAGGTGACATAATGATCACCCTTCACATGGGTTAGTGTACGAGAGAAGGAAGCGAGACCCGAATGGAACTATGGTAACCCGGCAAGCAAGTGAAAACTTGGAATATGCGGAGGGAAAGTAAAACCATGAGGTCCGGGTTAAAGTGGTGACCCGGCCTGCAAGTGAAAACTTGGAATGTGCGAAGGGAACGTAAATCCATATAATCCGAGGAAAAGAGGTAACTCGGCAGTAACGACCCGAGCTCAAAATTGAACCTGATGTGGCCTTAGCGGCCAAGGCAGCTAAGACCGCACCAGCTTCGGGGACTAATGTTGGGGAGATACCCCGGGTAGGGTCACGCCGGGGTATAAAGGCCGAGTTAGCCGAGGTTCGGCAAGGCCAAAGCAGATGCTGGCCGGGTCACCTCAAGGCAGGCCGAACCACGGGGTAATCCGGACCTGGGGGCATTCGACTAACTAGGTCTCATCCGACTTAGGCAGTGAGTCGGAAGTAAATGTTTACTTGTATGCAGGAACAGGTGTGGCCGGATGAACCATCATCTGGGTCACAACAAGCTTCTAGGAGAAGGAAGGAATCTTGCTGGTCAAAAGGAGGGGCCGGTACACACTGCAGGAGCGAAGCAGGCAAGAGCGGGACCACCGGGTCATGGCCGACAGGGGTGACGATGCCCATGTCGGCTGACGAGGGCGCCGCAGAGGCTCACGTAGCTAAAGCATGTGTGACGCGGGGAAAAAGCACCCCGGTCTGCTTACCACTTTGGGAGGAGGCATATTCTTAGGAATATGCCTCCACGTATGCCCTAGGCAGAAACCGAGCCTCCCCTATAAAAGGGGGGCTAGGGCTTCTGTAGAAGGGGTTGGTTCTTCTCTGTACGATTCAGTTTTGGGCTAGGGTTTCAGGTGTGATCTATGGGTGAGAGTAAGAGAGCTCCTTCTTCCTCCTCTCGCCAATACAGCTCTAGGAGCACTTGTAACCTTAGAAGTAAATCAATACAAGTTCTTGTGTGGAGAATCTCTTCACTATCCCTCCTTGGATTCCCCTAGCGAGTATTAGTCCCCACCTTTAGCCTATACATGGCATCTGTTGTGACACCACCACGACAGCCACGCGGAGATAAACAAAACTTTTTCCCTATGCGGTGATCCCAAGATCTAGCTCAGGTAGAAGGCCATGAAGATTACCACTAGACACGCAGTTGCGGAATCAATGAAGCACGCCCCTTGATGCAGTGCAGTCCTCATGATATGATCCGATTCCACGATCCGTTCCGGTTTCACAATCGTCGAAGTGCTGAACGTACAACACCTCTGCAAGTATCCACATGTACGAGGAGGAGCACCGGTGATGGACTACTAGGTCCGGTACGGCGGCGACATGACGGACTAGGGCTAGGGATTCCAACACATTGAGTGACCTAACCTTTTGCTCTAAGCACCTGCGCCCCAACTTATATAGGGAGTGATTGTGGGCTCTACTCACTTGTGTCCCTTTCACTAAAAGTCCTATATTAGTCACTGCAAGGCCAACTTGCTGACTAAGTCCATGTCTCTATTTGGGTCCAACCCAAATAGATTTCCTGTTTGGGTCTAACGCAAACTTTCTCCCGCTCTTAAGTATGTGACCTGACAGGCTCATGGTAACCCGGACACGATTCCTAGTCTCACTCGTGATCGATCTGTCGGTAGCAGCCCCTAGCAGAACATGATGACTCCCAAGTACCAATAAGTCATGACGACATACCTTCCAATGCGACTTTCGTCTAAATCCCTTTTGCCTCACGATATACCTTGTTGGACTATAGGCGAATGATCGCCATCCCTTAAATAGTCTGACTCGCTTTCTCGATCTGAGTTAAGTGATTCATCCGACTAACTCTTAGTCGGTTGCCTTGGTTAACACTTAACCGAGACACGCATGGCCATGCTTTCCAAATCTTATCTTCCGAGAGGGCCCAGAGAATATCTCTCTAGACGGAGGGGCAAAATCCCATCTTGGTCATTCACATCACATAGCTTGATTCACAGTCGACCCGAACTCTGCCTTTATAATTGCCCAGTGACAGAACAATGTTTGACATAACCTAAGTCGGTGATCCTCAACTCGGATTGTGCAATAACCTCAGGTCTAAGGATTACATTGATTGAGATATGCAAATGACGACTTGTTCGTTGCATCTCAATATCGGTCAGTCCGACTCGCTAAACTCTTTAGCTGAATCCGTGTAAGTCAGAATAGCATCTCCATGCCCATGGCAAGTGGAACCTAGTCATCTGCCAACTCTCACATTGGTCTAAGTTATGTGTCCAGCACAACCTCAATAACCAAGGACAATTAGTATGAACAACATGAATATATATAGTTCCACAATCAAATCGCATATTCGATGATACATATCAGCAGTTCAAACATGGACCATAACCTTATGAATACACTGGGAAATATCATCAACCATGATTTCCTCTAGGGCATATTCCCAACATTAACAAGGTGACACAAGTTATACCTTTGTTGGTGATGATGAACTTGCCGTCGGTGGTGCGGGACAATGTTTGTGGGCCATTGTGTCGATGAGAGCGGGAGTTTTCGATGCGGAAGCTTGTTTTTAGTTGACGACATGCAGACGGGCACAAATAAACAAGAGGAAATTAGCCAATGCAAAATAAGAGGCAAAAATGTCAAAATCAGGCGGCGGGGTTGGAGACTCCGGGGTCTCGGGTAAGAGACTCCAGTCTGGGCCGGAGACTCCGGTGTGGACAGGTCGGAAACTCCGGTGTAGGCCGGAGACTCCGGTATGCAGGTCCAGAAACTCCGGTCTAGAGTCAGATCGCCAACTGCTCGTGTTCTTGAGCGGAAATTCACGCCTTGGGTCCTCAAATCCGCGAAAATTAGCCAAATTGGGCTAGGAAAACACAGGATAAAGCTAGACCAACACCTTAGACAAGATTCAGTCGGATCAAAACCACAAATGACCCTCCAAATCAAGAGATCGATCCAAAGGCAAATTTGGGGCTCTTTTTGGATATTTTCAAATTTTTGGTGGATAGAAGAAAATTTTGTGGGGGAATTCGTGAGCTACGAAGCTCTTGATACCAATATGTTAAGGGAAAACCTCGAGGGTGGCCCGATCTTTCACGAATCCCTTTCAAATCGAGGATGGAGTGTGGGGAAGGAGGCGCGGATGAACACGACGAACTCACGTGCGAATAACACACTGAACATACTCACGCAAAATCACGATACACACCAATAGCTCACACCGGCGGTGACTGGTCCTGCGCAATCCCTAGGATCGGCGTCGGGCGAAGGGCTCTCTCTTGAGCCGGCACGGCAAGGAGGGAGACTCGGTGAGGTCTTGACGTCTAGGCAAAGGGACTATGATGCTTTGGCCTTGTATAACACGGAGGCACGATGCAAACTCCAACGAGGTTTGTGATATTTGGTTCTCCTTGGTCAAGGAGCATGAGGAAATAATTATATAGATCCACAAAGGGTTTCCACTAATTCCAAATATCATGCCTAGGGTTTACATTAGAGGTGGGGGACTAAATATAGGCCAGCCACAAAGTCAGGGGTACTTTAGGGATAATAGATAAGTTCTGGACGGACTAAGGGGTACATGGGCCAAAGGCCCAAAGGCCTTTTACATGTCTGGCGATGCTTGGTCTGGAGACTCTGGTGTGGTGGACCGGAGACTCCAGTCTGGGCCGGAGATTCCGGTCGATCTCTGGTCCATCTCTGGAGGGGCCATCTGGTTGTCCTCGAGCTTGAACCTGGGGTCAGACCGGAGGTGGGCCAGAGTCTCTGGGGTCTTCATGCCGGAGACTTTGTTGGACCGAAGACTCCGGTGTGCGCAGACTAGAGACTCCGATCTGAGCAGTTCCAGCGGCTTCTGCTTCATGCCCTGCTCCTTGTTCTCCATCCTTGGCTCCTTGGTGCTGTGTTGGAGCTTCATACCTGATGATGCATAGGGTAGTTGCATGAAGTTCTACTCCATCCAAGGAGTTATCAAATTGGCACGAGGAGAGGAGCGAGTTCACCTTAGCTTGTAGGAGTTTGGCTTGGCCATGAGTCATGGGTCCACTTGGGGGACTTGTTGGTGTAGATGTAGGAGCGTCCGTAAGATGGGTTGTATCAAGAAGTACCCGCATGATTGCCTATTGCGTGGCATTGAGCATTAAATCCACTTGGTTCCTGGCACCACATTACCAAACCGTGCACCCTACAGGACCAACCCCGAAGAAACAAAGGAGATATAGAAACAAGTACAGGCGTTGCTGGATAAAGGGTACATTCGTGTTTCTCTTAGCCCTTGTAGAGCTATTAATAACATCAATATTCGATATCGTCATCCTATTCCACGCTTAGAGGATATGCTAGATGAATTGA
Organism: Avena eriantha; assembly: GCA_910589775.1. Taxonomy (NCBI): domain Eukaryota; kingdom Viridiplantae; phylum Streptophyta; class Magnoliopsida; order Poales; family Poaceae; genus Avena; species Avena eriantha. Next base: position 290,437,618 of record OU342741.1, read on the forward strand.
GTGGTGCTGCTATTCTTTCTAAAATTTATTTTCGTAGTGGTTATCATCAAATTAGGATGAAAGAAGGGGATGAATGGAAAACTACATTCAAAATAAAATTTGGTCTGTATGAGTGGTTAGTTATGCTGTTTGGTCTTACTAATGCACCTAGTACATTCATGATATTAATGAATCATGTTTTGAGGGAATTTATTGGTCGTTTCATGGTTGTTTATTTTGATGATATACTTATCTATAGCCACAACAAAACTGAACATTGTAGTCATATCCGACAAGTTTTGCAAGTGTTGTGTGATAATAAACTCTATGCTAATCTTGAGGAGTGCACAATTGCAAAAGATAAGTTCATATTTTTGGGATTTGTTGTATCTAAGCATGGGATAGAAGTACATCAATCTAAAATTGAATCAATTTAGAATTGGCATATTCCCATGAATGTGAGTCAAGGGCGTAGTTTCCATGGATTAGCTAGTTTCTATACGCGCTTTGTGAAGGATTTTAGAACTATTTTTGCACCATTGAATGACTTGACTAAGAAAGGTGTGCCATTTTTGTGGGGCGTGGCCCAAGATATTTCTTTTGATACATTGAACCGTTTGCTTACTTCTGCACCATTAGTTTCATTACCTGATTTTTCAAAGCAATTTGAAGTTGAATGTGATGCTAGTGGTATAGGTATTGGTGGCATTTTGATGCAAGAGGGTCGCCCTATAATATATTTGTCTGAGAAACTTACTGGTGCTAGATTGAACTATTATATTTATGATAAAGAATTGTATGAACTTGTTAGATTTCCTGAAGTTTGGCAACATTATTTGTGGCCAAAGGAATTTATCATACATTCTGATCATGAAGCATTGAAGTATTTGAAAGCTCAATCAAACTTGCATAGAAGATTAGCTAAATGGGTTGAGTTTATTGAATCTTTTACTTACATGATCAAGTATAAGAAGGGAAAGGAGAATGTAGTTGTTGATGCTTTGTCTAGGAAAAACATGCTATTAACCAATCTTGATCTTAAAATTCCTGGATTAGAGAGTATTTGTGCACTTTATGCAACTGACCATGATTTTGCTGAACCATATCGTTTGTGTGCTCTTAGAAACGCATGGGATAAGTATCATATACATGATGGATATTGGTTTAGAGCTAACAAACTATGTATTTTAGAATCGTCATTGCATTTGATCTTACTACAGGAATCACATGCTGGTGTGTTGATGGGTCACTTTGGGCGTGAGAAGACATTGCTCATGCTAGATGATAATTTTGATTGTCCCAAGATGAGGGGTGATGTGTATTTGATTTGTGAGTCGTTGCATTACATGCTACAAGTCCAAATTAAAGTTGAAGCCTCATGGTTTGTATACACCTCTCTCTACACCTAATACACCATGGGAAGACACTAGTATGGATTTTGTGCTAGGTCTACCTAAAACAGAGAGAGGACATGACTATTTGTGGTAGTGGATAGGTTCTCTAAGATGGCTCATTTTATTGCCTGCCACAACAGCGACGATGCGTCGCATGTTGCTAACCTGTTTTTGAGGGACATCGTGAGATTACATGGAGTAGCCAAGACGGTTGTTTTTGAACGTGATGTGAAGTTCATCAGATACTTTTGGAAGACCTTATGGGGGAAGCTGGGAACGAAGCTGTTATTCAGTACTACATGTCATCCCCAAATAGATGGTCGGACGGAGGTGGTGAATCGAACATTGTCACAGTTGCTGAGGACTATGATAAAGAAGAATCTGCAGGAGTGGGAAGAGTGTTTGCCACATGTTGAGTTTGCATACAACAGGGTTGTGCATTCGACTACTCAACTTTGTCCTTTTGAGGTGGTGTATGGCTTCAAGCCATTGACGCCACTTGATTTGTTGCCTTTGCCATTGCATGAGAGAGTTGATATGGAGGCATCAAAACGTGCTGAATTTGTGAAGAAGATTCATGAGAAGACTCGAGAGGCTATTGAGACGAAAGGCAAGAACATTGCTACTGCAAGGAATCTAGCAAGGAAGGAAGTGTTGTTCAAGCCTGGTGACATGGTATGGGTGCATCTACGCAAGGATAGGTTTCCACTACTTCGAAACTCAAAATTGAAGCCCCGTGGTGCTGGTCCTTACAAGGTGTTAGATAAGTTTAATGATAATGCCTACTTGATTGATATACCTATTGAGGAGTTTGGTGGAGTTAACGACAACTTGAATGTTGCTGATTTATCACCATATGATGGAGAAGACCTTGGAGTGTCGAGGTCGACGCCTTTCAAAGGGGGATATGATGAGGACATCCCTACAAGTACACCTACCCCAATGACTACTGAGGATGATCCAGCTGTTGCAAGGAAGGATCAGTCCAATGAGATTATAATTGGACCCATTATAAGAGCTCGTGCTAAGCTAATTTAACAACAAGTGAATTTACTCCTAAACAAATCTGGTACTTTAATTGATGAGAACTTTATACTGCCTAAGTTTATGCATTTATGTATGATCAGGTTCATTGGAGAAATAGGCATGGCGCGAGGAGGAGAAGGGCTACAAGAGGAGCCTAGCATGATGATCGCCCAAGGATGCGCGAGGGAGGAGCGGGAGGAAGGTGCAAGAGAAGATCATCAAGATGAAGGCCAAAGGATCTGCCACGACCGGAATGTCCGGCCGAGTCCACCTAGACTATCCGGCCTACCCGAGAGAATATTTTGCATGGGCAATCAGTACCCCAGATCGGACACTACCTGGACACCGACTAGAAACTTTGAACTTTCCGGCTAGACCGGACTGTCTAGCACACTCCACCCGGAGGTCCGGCCTGAATAGACTATCCAACCCGATTACACTGGAATGTCCGGCCGCTGACCGAATCTGGTCCAAGTCGGTTTGTATCAGTTTGAGTCATATGCGTTTAGTTTCGGTTTTTGGCCGCCCTAGTCGCCCTTATAAGCCCTGGGACGACCCATAGTTACGGTTTAGACCATGTTTAAACTATTTTGGAGTTGTTTCTTTCAAAGAACCTCTGGAATTACACTATGATTGAATTATACTACTGCAATTGAGTGTGATATGTTGTTCCATTAGGAATTATTAGATTGCAAACTACCGTTCGTGGTCGATGGCTGCGTGCGCAAGAGCGTGGTGTTGTGAATATCCCATAGGTTTCAAGAGCTGTTACATTGGCCTCAGGGTTCGAGCGGGAGAGTTCATAGCTACAGGCTATTTATCTATCCACCATTATCATCATCGACAAGTGCTTGCTGAGAAGATCAGGCCACCCCATAGCAATACTTTATACTCTGTCCATATTCATGATTGGTTCATACCGACGAGTACAGAGGCAAGGGAGGAAACTCGGAGCTCCAAGCCCTATAAGACGGAGGCTTGTCGTCAGATTGATGACAAGTACGCCATGAGGGGGTCCTCGAGGCGTGCGGAAGAGAGGGTGTGAGACGTACGGTGTTCAAGGACGGTGAGCACACAAGTTTACCCAGGTTCGAATCCGCCGGCTTTGGACGGATCCTACTCCTCCTAGCAATCCAGTAATACGGCAGAGCCGGAATATGGGTTAAAAGGGTTCGCCTGTGCGAGTTGAGATTGTAGAGTATTGAGTGTTGCCCTAAAGGCTCTCCCTAGGACGGCTTATATAGATATCCGGCCTAGGGTTTACAGGAGAGATCTATCGGGCTATGACTAAGAGTCAGTTACAAAGTACATCTTGAACTACAAGTAACACTATGGGCCTAAGTCGGTAAGTCTTCTAGGCCGTCCCGTAGCCGGAGTGGACTCCATCTTTTCTCCCTGAGTAGGCCGCCCGTGAAGCAAAGCTCTAACCCGAAGTGGGCCACCCTGGTCAGTGAGGACCTGTTAGGATACCCGGAAAGTATATCCCCAACAGCAGCCCCCGGAAGTCTCCAAGATCCAAAGTTGGATTCATCATCGTCCAGCTTGATCTTCGGCTTGCAGAATCTTGAAGGGTTCCTAAAACTTCAGAACAAAAAATACGATCCGGGTCTTAAAAATGAGTCGAACCTATCAATAGGTTACTTGGATTTCCCAGCTTGATTTTCAAACTAACCCGGAACTTGGTCTCTGATGTCATCTGACGCTAGTCATGGTCAAGTCACGTCATATGACAAACATCCTGTCAGCACGACTGTTGGTGGGTCTGCCATTTGCAGAACCGAGGCACCGTTTCAATGCTTACGCGGAGATCAAGGCGATGTAGTCATCGCGTGGGTCCTTCCTAATTCCTACCACGACGCGTGGCAGTTACAGAGTGTCATTTGCACTAATCTTGGCGTGGTTAGGTGGATATAAGGGGTGAGGATTCTCCTTCTCCCATCTTCACCTGTCCCCTTTGCCGTTTGTCCTCCTCCGCTTCTCCCTCGTGCATAGAGCTCCCCTGCTTCCCAAACTCCCAATGCCGCCCATCTAAGGTCACCGGCGCATCAGAAGAATAGCTTCGTCTTCATCATCCGGCTTGGCTGCGGTAGCAGTGATGGCGGCGGTGGCGGCATAGATGGAAAGCAATTGCGGGTTTTGGATCCCCTGCTTGTTGGACGACGAGAAGCTCCGCGGCGTGGAGTCTGAAGGGCTCCTCTACACCGGCGACTGGCGGAGTGGTTCCGGAGAAACCATCCCCAACCCGCGCGCCAGCGAGCAGGTACACTTCGGCACCCACCTCGACAGAGGTTTGTCTTTCCCTCTCTCGGAATTCTTTTCCGAGGTGATAGATCATTATGGTGTTCAGCTTCACCATCTTCCCCCTAACTCTATTTTAGAGATGAGCACCTATGCAGCCTTGTGCGAGGGATTTCTCGGCATTAGGCCGAGTCTTACTTTATTTCAGTACTACTTCCATGTCCGGAGAAACTCTATCACCACCGGTAATCCTTATATTACCGGTACAATTAGTTTTTCAGTTAGGCGTGAGCGCGCATATCCTAAGATTCTAGCTAGTGATTCGGTCAAACAATGGTCGGCCACTTTCTTTTACCACAAGGATGTTCCTGCTCCCGGCAAAGCCACTGCTTTGCCGGCTTTCATCGACGGAGCCGCCAGGCCTCAGTTATCTTGGGACGAGGCTACTCTAGCTCTCAATGACAATCTGCTTCTCGCCAAGAGGCGGATTGAATATCTGATAAAACACAAAGGACTGAAGGGATCCGACTTGGTCCATTGTTGGGTATCATGCCGGATCCAACCCCTCCAGCACCACGCAGACCGACTGATGCATTCCATCACGTCGTCCAAAAAGGATTCCCTCCGTATCAGCCCTAGAGCCTATACATCGCAAGGTTACATAAGCCAGATTAAATGGCTGATAATGGAGCGGATCAAGAGGAGGATCCCGGAGGTTTCTCTAGACATGCACACAGCGGAAAACCTTGTTGTGCCGGTAAGCTTTTAACAATAAACCCTTTCTATGTGTTTCACCTTTAAATTGTTTAGCAATACTGAGATGTTTTCTTTATTTTTAGCTTACTGACCTCCCCGAGTCAGAACTTGCTCCACTCGAGGGATATCCTCCGGAGTTTTCTCAGGAGACTAAACTGGTTCCATTGTCGGACATTGTGCCCAAGAAGCGCAAAGCTCCAGCATTGGCTGTTGGCACAAAGGAGGTGCCAGTTGTGAAGAGCTAACTTTCAACACAACTTTCGCCTTTGTACCTTACTCGAATTTTGTTCCGAGATGTAATGTTTTCCATTCTATTACATTCTCAGAGCTAAGCAGCTCATCAAGGGTAAGGGGAAGGGATCTTCTTCGAAGCCCTTGCGGCAGACAAAGTTGGCCATAGCTTCTCCTGTCGTGGCTCCTCCGACTCCTGCCCCTCAACCATCTGCAACACCGGTGATTACTCCATCACCAGTTGTCGCATAAGATCCGACTCATTCAACGGAGCCAGCGATCCTTGAATCGCAGACTAACGTCACCATGAGTGAGTCAGGTTTAGATAAGGGTGAACCCTCTTTGGGTAATGATCCCTCGGCAGAGACCTTCGCCCAAAACCTCATTAATAATCCGGGGCATGCCAAACTTGGCTTGTCTCGAAAATCTGCGGACGAGATCCAGCGGCTGGCCTGGCAATGCCCGGAGAAGAAAAATCTCTCTGCCGAGGAAGAAGCACAAGAGGCGGAAGACATCAAATACTCTGACCTTCTTGAACAAGTCCACCTTCGCGACGAGGGACTTAGAGCTGGTGTGCTTCCACCACCTCCGGTTATTCCGCTCACCCTCGTTGAGAAGGTTACCACCGAGGTGAACATGTGTTTGAGCAAGCTCAAACATGAACATCATGTAAGTCAGAATTCCAACTTACATTTCTCTTTATTGTACTTTATATCATATACCCTAGCCCCCAAGCATGAAGTAGGATATACAATCCGGGTATATTCTTCCTTAGGATGCCAAAGAATGAACTAGTGTAGCCCCCAAGGCTCGTGCTGATATTAGTAAAAATATTAGCCCGAGTCTTCAGTAGACTTCTGACTCTTGGTATTCTGACTTATAGAAAGTTAATTCATATAACCAGGATTTGTTGAAGAACATCTGCAACGAGCGGAGAGAGATCAGATCTCTCTGACTTGAAAATGCTGAGCTGAAGGTTTCCAAAGATGAGGACGAAGGTAAACATTCCGAGACTCAAGCCTTATCCTGTATTTTCATAGTCGAATATTTTTCGCTGAACTTTTGTTCTTTTGTCTTACAGCACTGGTAAAACAATCTTGTGCTATGATTGAAGAGGCCGAGAACCTCAAAACCTTGGTGGGGGAGAACAAAGAACTTCGCCAAGAGCTGGATAAGCTCAAGGCGGATCATGAGAAGAGCATAGCTCAAGTTCTCGAATCCTCCTCCATGGCTACTGACGAGCGTGCTTGTAAGATTGCGGCTCAAGATCAGAAAATCTCGGATCTCAATAATAAACTTTGCAGAGAGAAGGACCTTTCGAGGCGCTCCAGGCTGAACTCCGGAATCTTCGGGAAGAGAAGACCAAAGTTGACGACGTCATCTTCGGTATGTTCCATCTGACTGACTTGTCTATTTTCCTAGACTTCTTTCAATGTCAGATTTTCTTAACCATATTTTGTGTTATGTGAATAGGTCCTCTGAACTTGATGGACTCCACCTCTGCCGAGCCTCGCACCCACCGGCTTACCCAAGTCGGTGATTTGCTTCATGACTTCCGCCAATCCCTTGAGGATATTGGCAAAGCTCTCAAGATTCCGGACATGCAAAACATGTCGGATTTTTAGGTGTGGGACAAGGCGAAGGAGTTGCCACAACTTGTCCAAGATTGGAACATGTCCTACGCGCGATCCGAAGCGCAGAACACTCTCACCATGGTCATGAGCCACCATGGATGCATGGAGATCTCGTAAGTGATGAAGATGGACAGGAGCAAGACATCAAGGCAATCATAGACTCCTGCGCCGGATATGGGTGTCATGTAGCTGATTTAACCAGCTACGACACTCACTTCTTCACCCGCGTGGACACGCCGCCTCTGCCTCCCAAAGAAGCAGCCGAAGTTTCCGACGATGACCACACCATGTCGGATGTGGACATCTCGGAATGATATCAAGGCGATGTATCCAGCGAGCCGACACCTCCTTCCTCTCCTCCTGCATCATAGATTACCAGAAACAAATGTATTATTCTGAGAAAAATTATGGGTCTATAAATATGCAGTATAATACTTTTGCTAGTGCCAAGTTTTAATCTATTCAGCACTTTTGACTTTAAATTTTTGTGTGCCTAAAATGTTTGCATAAGCACTTATACTTTTTCGTTTATACTTATCTTTTATCTGCCTTTCCGCCTCGTCCCTTTCGTGAGCCGGCTAAACCTTCTGCACGGAAACTTTGCCGAGCAACGGAGCTCAATTGCTAAACCTGTTTAAACTCGGAAACAAAGCCGGCTTCCAGTACCAACAATTCATTACTCGGAAAATACCTGCATCCAGCAATCAGACAAATAACCAAAGTATAGACTAGAAACTTTAGAGTTATACCCAAAGGTAGCATTTTTAGAATCGAAAATCTAAACTAGAACAAACATGAGCATAAAGTACTTTCAAGTATCCTAGGATTTTCAAACTATGACATGATCATTCGGAAATAAGATGGTAAAACTACTTAGAAAAAATTTGAGGGAACCAAGACTTTTATTTCTCAGATAACATGTACACATATATGATTACAAAGAAGGATAAACTAAGAATAAAAGGGACGTAGCTGAGCAATATTCCATGGACTGTCTAACTCATCCGGATTTGTACTGCCTACATCTCTTTTTCTCTTCTTATTAGCAGGTCTTTCTTTGATTGGCCTCATGTAAGTTAAGTAGTACAAACCATTGTGCAATACTCGACTAACTAAGAAGAGCCCTTCCTATACTGGGAAAGTTTGTGCTTTCTTTGTTGCACAAGCTGGAGAACCAAATCACCTTTATTGAAAGATCTGTTTCGGACTCTCTAGCTATGATACTTGTGTAACTTCTACTGATAGGGTGTTGATCTCATTTCAGCAACGACGCGAACTTCTTCGACTAAGTCGAGATTATTTTGTCGAGAAATCTCGGCATCCTATTCGATATACGCGGCCACTATAGGAGAAGTGTGAATTAAATCACTAGGAAGAACTCCTTCTGTGCCATAGACCAACAAGAAAGGTGTGTATCCAGTTGACCTGTTCGGAGTTGTTCATAAACTCCATATTACAGAGGGTAATTCCTCTACCCAAGCCCCCGCAGCACGTCATAGTGGTGCTTCGAGTCTCGGTTTTAGGCCCTGTAGGATTAAACCATTTACTCTTTCAACTTGTCTGTTAGCCTGTGGATGTGCGACTGACGCAATGTCAAGCCGGATATTTTTCTCGTTGCAGAATTTGGCCAATTCTCCCATAGAGAAATTACTCCCGTTGTCTGTGATAATGCTACGCGGATAACCATACCGGATTATAACATGCTCGACAAATCTTTTGGCCGTTGGTCCATCACAACTAGTGACGGGTTTAGCCTCAATCCATTTGGTGAATTTATCCACCATCACTAAGAGGTGAGTAAATCCACTTGGAGCCCGTTTAAACGCTCCTACCATGTCAAGCCCCCAGACCGCAAAAGGCCATGTTATAGGTATTGTTCGTAGCTGATCAGGCTGAACATGAGCTTGATTGGCGTTCTTTGGCAGCCCTTGCACGTCTTGACTAGCCATTCGGCATCTGCCTTGGCTGTAAGCCAGAAAGACCGTGTCTGAAGGCTTTTGAGACTAAAGATTTGGCTGTAGCATGGTGAACACACTCGCCTTCGTGGATTTCTCTTAGGATTTCCACTCCTTCTTCCGGAGATACGCAGCACTGAAAAACCCCAGAAACCTTCCGCTTATAGAGCTCACCTTTAACTATAATATAGGTTTTTGCTCGTCGGACGATCTGCCGGCTCAGAACCTTGTCTTCGGATAATTTGCCATCTACCAGATAATACAGGTAGGGTTGGGTCCAGCTGGGAATTACAGCCAGTACTGCTATTAGAGGTGAGTCGGATTTCGTCAGATATTCCTCATCCACTCCCTTTATTGAGGGAACTTTGAGGTGCTCTAAAAAAGCGCCATTCGGGATCTCTTTCCATGCAGAGCCTATCCGAGATAGTGCATCTGCTTCCTCGTTTTCTGCTTGAGGGATGTGTTGAACCTCAAACCCTTCGAACCATTTAGATAAATCATCCACGACAGCTTTATATGCTGCCATGTGTTTATTTGCATTACAAATATCCGACACTTGCTGAGCAACAAGATCTGAATCTCCATAACACATCAATCGTCGGATGCCGATATCCTTAGAAATCTGGATTCCATGCAACGGTGCTTCATACTCGGCAATATTATTTTTTCGCTGTGAAGTGGATCTGCAACACGTATAGAAGTTTATCTCCTTGGGGTGATTTGAGTACCACGCCAGCCCCTGAGCCCCCTCGAGCCTTAGACCCATCAAAGTATAGGGTCCAATATTCCGACTTCGGGAGGGTCATATTCTCCTTCATCTTTGTCCAATCGGGATTTGATTGCTGTCCGGGGTTTATACTCAATATCGAAAGCCGAAAGCTCTATGCCCCATTTGGCGACGCGTCCTGTGGCGTCGCTATTGTTGATTATGTCTCTCATGGGAGCTGTGCTCACCATGGTAATTGGATGCTCCTGAAAATAATGTCTTAGCTTACGAGATGCTAGAAAACACCGTAAGCCAACTTTTGGTAGTGCGGATACCACTGTTTTGATTCTGTCAGAACCTCGCTGACAAAGTACGTCGGACGCTGCACTAAGTGTTCCTGATTTTCCTCCAGTCTCTCCACCACCATGACGATACTAACGACTTTGTTCGTCGCAGCAAGATAAAGCAACATCGGTTCCTGTGGTTCCGGCGCAGCAACGATAGGAGCAGATGAGAGTACTTTCTTGAGCTCTTGTAGTGCAGCTTTAGCTTCGTCGTTCCACAAAAAATCCTTGGTCTTTTTCAGGAGTTTGTATAATGGTGCGTCTCTTTCACCAAGCCGGCTTACAAATCGACTGACTGCAGCAATGCAACCAGTTAGTCTTTGTACGTCCTTCAGGCAAGTTGGCCTGGAAATATTGAGTATAGCCTTGATTTTGTCTCGGTTCACCTCTATGCCTCTTTGAGACATGATGAAACCTAAAAATTTTCCGGCTGGGATTCCAAAGAAGCATTTCTTCGGATTAAGCATGATGTTGTATTTTCGTAGATTGGCGAACATTTCCTCCAAGTCGGAAATCAACGTTTCCTTCTTTTTGGACATCATTGAAATATCATCCACGTATGCATGTACATTGCGTCCAATTTGGTCATGGAGGAAATGCTGCATCGTGCGCTAGTACGTAGCTCCTGCATTCTTCAGCCCAAAGGGCATCATAACAAAACAGAAGGTTCCGAAGGGGGTTATGAATGAAGTTTTGACTTTGTCAGATTCCTTCATCCGGATTTGGTGATAACCGGAATATGCATTGAGAAAGCAGAGGAGTTCCGAGCCTGCCGTAGAATCGATAACTTGATCAATCCTAGGCAAAGCGAACGGATCTTTTGGATAAGCCTTGTTCAAGGCAGTATAATGAACACACATCCTTAAATCAGTGGTTTCCTTTTTAGGGACCATTACAGGATTGGCCGACCACTTAGTGTGGATGACCTCTTCTATGAATTCGGCTAACTCGAGCCATGCTAGTTCCTTAGCTATTGCCTTATGCTTTTCATCGCCGAAACATCGTAAGGACTATTTGACGAGTTTAGCGTTCGGGTTTACATTTAAAGAGTGCTCGGCAAGTTCCCTAGGTACTCCGGTCATGTCAGATGGCTGCCATGCGAAGATATCTTGATTTGCTTGGAGGAACTTGACAAGCGAGCTTTCCTATGCGCTATCTATGCCTATGCCTATCTGCGTCACCTTGGAGGGGTCATCGTCCTTCAACGGCGTCTTCTTCGTCTCTTCTAATGCCTTGAACTCAGGATTTGGTTTTGTCACCTCCTTCTTCGTTGCGGGCATCTCGGACGGATCTATGCTCTTCTTGATCTCCTGGTACTCCTGGGCATGCAGCACGGCTTCAGCAAAGGCGGCATTTTCATCCTTGCACTCTCGCGCTTTCTACGGGTCTCCCCTGATGGTGATTATGCCGTTGGGACCTGGAATTTTCATCATATTGTAAATGTAACACGGACAAGCCAGAAAAGCCCAGTAAGCCAGACGTCCGAATATAGCGTGGTACGCGCTCTTGAACGGGACCACTTCGAAAGAAAGTGCTTCCATCTGGTAGTTCTTTGGAGTTCCAAAGGTAACATCCAAAGTAATTTCTCCTAGGGAATTAGCATGTCTTCCTGGGACAACTCCGTGAAAGATCACAGAGCTATGATTCAGCTGGGTCTTCGCGATCTTCATCTGGTGTAGCATTTCGACATACAAAATATTGATACTGCTGCCACCGTCCATGAGAGTCTTGGAGAAACCATAACCATCAATAAGTGGATTGACGATTAAGGTGTATTTTCCTCGCCTGTGCAACTTAGGCGGAAGATCAACATGGTCAAATGTGATTGCCACTTCCGACCAGTCCAAAAATTGGGGGACAGCCGGAACTGTTGCATTGAGCTCACGTAGAACTGCCTTCTTGACCTTTGCTGGTTGAGATCCGAGGAAGGTGACATAAGTGTCTTTCTTGGTCGGAAAATTTTTCTTCCCTTCCGGCTTGGGATTTGAAGCATCAACTTCCTCCATGTCGGAATCTTCCTTGGTCTCTTTATCTTTTTTAGGATTCTTCTTTCCCTTTGTCCGCTTAGCTTTGTAGCCCGCGGTGTCATCTCTTTTGATGTCGTCATTGAAATGACACTCAGCGTTGGAGTGGGACGAGCCCCCATTGGCATCTAAGTGATGTACATATGGGTTATTGGCAATGTCGGCCCAAGTGTAGGTTTTGCCTTGTTGCTGGTCTCCTCTACCTTGAACTCTCGAAGTCCCACGGCCACGCCCGCAGCCTCCCACACGTCCTCCTCGTCCTCCAGACCCGAAAGTAGCAGTGACCACTGACATTTCCGCGTTGGGTTTCTCTTTCGAGGTATTCTTGCGCTTTTGAGCTTGTTGCTTTGGTTGTTTTTCTGACTGTGGCACAGCCAGGGCGTTGAGTAATCCCTCTACATCGTCGTCAGCATCTGCATACTTGCTTGCTGTTTCTATCATCTCTCCCAAATCAGTGACCTTGTCACACTTCAAGCGATGATGCAGTAGACCAATTGGGAGACCTGCAATGAAAGCTTCAATCGCAGTTTGATCATTTACTCCTTCACAGGAGTTCTTGGTGTCGATCCATCGTCCGAGGTAATCCTGACAAGTTTCTCCGGCCTTCTGGGTGCAACGTTGTAGGTCTCCAACCATATAGGGCCTCCGGTATGTGCCTTCGAAATTCCGAAAGAACGCGCTTTGCATGTCATACCAGTTGTGGATGGTGTTCTCTGGAAGTTCATTAAGCTATGATCGTGCCGTTTTCCGCAACATGACTGGGAGATATCGGGTTGTGACCAGGCTATTTCTTCCTTTGGCGATGCAGCAAGCTTGGAAGAAATCCTGTAGCCAGGTATCTGGCCGAGGAATGCTATCGTAGGCTTGGATATGTCGTGAGATGGCAAATCCTTCCGGGAATCTTGTAGCTCTGATGCGTGGTCCGAAGCACTTTGGGCCCACATAGATATCATAGTTTTCGTAGTGCCGCACCTCTATATTGGAGTTGATCCTATGCCTTGCGTCATTCGGGGATAGAGATCGTCCCGAGTGTCGGCTGTGGCTGCGGTGCCTTGGAGCCGGACTTTGGCTTTTTCCACCACCACCTCCACCACGACGCCCTCCCTGGCCTCCTTGGGAGTCGTTGTGATGGCTACTTGGTGGAGAGGGTGGAGCAGCTGGGTTTTTTCTGGCTGATCGTCGGCCTCTGTCCGGAGCATCATTATTCCGGTTCCGGGGAGGGTCTTCATTGTGACGAGCCCCCGTGCCAGCTTGTCTCGTCACGGTATCTGTCACTCCTTCGTCCATCATCCGGACGGCTTGCATGTCTAGGAGGTGGCATTCTTTGTCGATCCTCCCGACTTTTCTCTTTATCACCGTCCCTGCGGTTTTTCGACTCTCACGGGGGTGGGTTCCTCAGATTCAGTGCATCAATAGGTTCTTGCTCTGCAACTGGGTTAACGCTATGCCAGTTACGAGCAGCTTTGTGGTGCTGTCCTGAAGATCCCGTTCTTGAGTAATTGTCTTCCCGGTGATCGGGGCGGTGGTGCTGCTCCGGTACACGTTGGGGTCTTATGTCAGCCCATGCCGGATCCTTGCGACATTGGTCGGAATCAGAGACTAGCTTTTGGCTTCCGGACATGGCGACCTTTTGCTGCTCCAATCCCTTGTTGAGTAGTTTGATTCCCAACCGGATCTCCTCCGGGCCTGGATTAGCTGATAAAATTTCTTGGGCCGCCACGGTATTTGGTACTACGGTTGGATATACCCAATCCCCTTTGCTATCTTTCCGAGGCTTCCCCATATCTTCTCCGAAAAGGACGGCGTGAATCTGCGGGAATTGGTTGGCATTGGTATGACGCTTCCTGGTCTTCTGGTATTGCCTAGAGTTGTACTTCCCCATAGATGCTATGCGTTTCTTTTCCTCCTCGATGTTTTTGGCTTCATCGAGGAGTACTTGACGACGCGCTTCTAGGACCTGTGCCCTTTCGTCCAGTTCTTCAGCAGTAAATTCTGCAGCTGTAGGAATAGGTGTGGTTAATGCAGCATCGATGAATTTACGCGCACCTTCAGTGATTATGAGTCCATCCACCGTTTCTTCTTTTTTCGGCTCGTCTGGGATAAGTGCTCCATCCGAGTCTTCCTCATATTCCTCGGCAATCACCTCCTCTGTTAGAGGCTCTTTTGCCGGGGTATTGTTTTTCTTGTTCTTCTTCTTTGCCTTCTTCGCATCGCCGCTAGCATAGACGGCTTTGGGTCCGTTTCCCTGAGTCAAGCTCTGATCGGTACTTTCGGACATCTGGACTTCGAGATTATCTTCGATTTCCATGTCATGCTGCGATTTGGGAGAGTGTTCCCCGGATCCTTCATCCATGGCTTCTCCTTCCTCTGCAGCTTTGGAGTTTTACTCCTCTTCATGTTCCGCGGAGAACTTTTGAAAGTCCGCTGACGTCATCGATTCATCCGAGGATGCGGGTACGCCGGCGTTTGTTCCAATTGCCTCCAGCATAGAGTCGGTGTTGTCTCCAGCATCGGCAGAGCCGGATCCGGATCCCACATATCTGACAAAGTGCAACGCATGCTTCCCGAGGAACCTGCGGCTCTCGCGATCAGCTTCGTCAAAACTTTTGATGATCTCGAGAATTGCGTCCACGCCTGAGTTTTGCATTATCATACGTCATAGCGTGTACCTTAGGAAAGGCCTGTCTGTCCCGGTGTCATCAGAGCCGGAATCAGTGTCGTTGCTATGCTCTTTTGACTTCCGCAGGTGGGTCGATCTGGGATTCGGTCTCTCCAAGGAGATCCACTCCAGATTCGACTTGGACCGCTAGGTCTGCTTCAGGTTCGGATTTCTCCACTATCTCCGCAACTGGTGCGGGCTGGGTCGGATTAGGGTTTTCTGAGATCCGGAACTCTGCCGCCTCTACGGACAAAGGGGACCCAGAAGATTCTTCTGCCACTATCATCACCGCTGGCGTGGCAACTGGTGCGGGCTAGGTGGGACAAGTTTAGGAAAATTTATGTAAACATCGATCTCGCCAAAAGACATGATTGTGTAGGCAGTTACAGCCTCCCTAGCCGGAATCCAGGTCTTTTCAAGATCGATGAGAGGGACGTCGCTGGCGTAGAGGATGTGCCCGACGGCGATGGCCTCATCGATTCCGATTCTTGCAGATTCCGCTCGGAACGCAGATCCGAAGCTCACTTGCCCCACGGTGGGCACCAACTGTCGTTGGATTGATCACAAGTACGCCATGAGGGGGTCCTCGAGGCGTGCGGAAGAGAGGGGTGTGAGACGTACGGTGTTCCGGGACGATGAGCACACAAGTTTACCCATGTTCGAATCCACCGGATTTGGACGGATCATACTCTTGCTAGCAATCCAGGAATACGGCAGAGCCGGAATATGGGTTAAAAGGGTTAGCCTGTGCGAGTTGAGATTGTAGAGTATTGAGTGTTGCCCTAAAGGCTCTCCCTAGGATGACTTATATAGATATCCGGCCTAGGATTTACGGGAGAGATCTATCCGGCTACGACTAAGAGTTGGTTAGAGAGTACATCTTAAACTACAAGTAACACTATGGGCCTAAGTCAGTAAGTCTTTTGGGCCGTCCCGTAGCCGGACTGGACTCCATCTTTTCTCCTGACTGGGCCGCCTGTGAAGCAAAGCTCTAACCCGAAGTGGGCCACCCTGATCAGTGAGGAACTATGAGGATACCCAGAAAGTATATCCCCAACAAGGCTTGGAAGAGAAGACGGAAGAAGTAGCAGCGGGAGAATCGGAGTGTCTGGCCCGACCACGCTGGAGTGTCCGGCCTGCCCTAGCCCCAGCCTGGCACTGATAGTCAGTAGGCCACATCAGACTCTGCCTGGACACTACCCGGAGTGTCCGGCCACTCCGGACTGTCCAGCCCACTCGACCCGGAGTGTCTGGCCCCACCACAAGGTTCGGCCAACTCCACCCAGAGTGTCCGACTTATGTGATGGGCCTGTGAGCCAACATCTAGGCCCTTGGCCCTTGTACCCCTCTATTTCATACCAAACCCTAGTTTTATGCCCAAACTACCCCCATTCTAGTGGCTGGCCTATATATAGAGCTCCCACCCCTAATTGTATCCCGTAGGCATAGATGATAGACTAGAGACAACCCCCTTAGTAAAGGGGACCGACTATCGTCAAAACCTCATTGGAGTTTGCATCGTGCCTCCCTCGTTGTACAAGGCATTGGCATTGGTGTCCCTTTGCCAAGTTGTCAAGGCCCTCTCCAAGGTGCTCTTCCCTCTCCGCTTGGGATTGAGGGAGCACGTTGACCGATCTTTCCTCGCAAGGATTCTATTGGACCGGTGGCCAACGGTTGGAGCAATCGACCTTGTATCGTGTGATTTTTGCGTGTGTTCGTCATGTTCTTTGCGATGTGTGTGTCCGCTTCCGCTACCTTCTCCCTTTCCCCTCGCTTTCCCATTAATTTGACCAGGAGATCCGTGAAGATTGCACCACCCACGGGGTTACCCCTTAACAAATCTTCTGGAAATTACCGATCTTGCAGAAGCACGATCAGCTTTACTAGTGAGGGTCTTAATTCCTACCTGAAATCGAGAACAAGTAAGAACTAATATTGCAATTAAGATATTATGGATAAAGATGAAAACTTTATTGAAATCGTGAGATCCTGAATACGTGTGAATTACAGGAGGTCTCTGCGACACTCAAGCCTTGGCAAAGTTGCAATGGTAGCTAACTTTTAGTCTAAAAAAATCCGTGTCTAAAGTTACGGCTATGGAGAGTATTTAAGGAGGAAAAGGTGGGGTTTCGGCTAGCCATAGTTATGGTGGCCGAATCCAATCCTAAAAGCTTTTTTCCCTACGGATTCTAAAAAGTAGCTATTAAAATTCATGTGAAAATAACATGGGCCTGGCCCAAAATAAAGGCGACGCAGCACCATATTAAGCTATGGACGAATCTATGAAGTAATATTCTTGAATTTCATCCAAGCCTTCTATCTTCATTATGGTGGCTTCAAAGTTCGGAAATCTCCACTTGTGGCGTCCTCTTCAATCCTCATATGCTTGTTGCCATCTCCATAAATGATTATGCTCCAATGATTGTCCCTCTCGTCCATGCTAGGTCCATCATTCCTAAGAGTAACAAATACATCTGATTTAGGCCGCATCATATTCTCATGTGTGTGAGGAATAGCTCCAATAAACGAAAGTACCTGATAGTTAAGTTGCTTGGCACGAGCTCAAGTGATAGATTCTTGTATGTGTGTAGTTGTAGGTATAGCGGGTGTATCAATATATGGAATGTCCACATCATAGGGCCTGCCATAGGTCCCTCGAACGTGAGGTTTTGGAGGAGACCACCAACTTGCGGTCGTCCCCTCTCCCCCAACTTGTTTCCGGGAAGGTTCTCCCTCGCGGAGATTCTTCGAGTGGCCACGGTTCAGCATGTGACAAGCATTCTCGATACCTCTCCAATTGGAGGGGCAAGGGGGACTAGCGCTCATCACTGGGTGGTTCACCTAAAACCAAGAGTGGGAGGGGCCTAAGCCATCGACCACGAGATGGCCGACCCTCCCTGATGAAGACCGGTGCTGACAAAGTGCGCCAACCTATCTAGCCATTCATTGGCACGCGAGTGGTCCCTGACTGCTTCCAGCAGAAACTTAAGCATAGCTTCCATGTACGCGACTATAGTGATGGGACAATGGGCACTAGAGTGAGTCAGGGAGGGTCACTGAATACCAGTGGCTGCTGAAACCCCCTGGGTCTATTTCCTTCCTCATGGCGATGCTGGAATGGATGGTCGGGTGAGCACTGCCTCAGAGAATCTCGTACCTCCTGCACCTGCATCTCCGTAGCGTGCAAGTGCTCTGTCAAGAGAAGCTCCGCACATAGTGGTAGTTCTGATGTGGTATTCCCGACCGGCACGGTGGTCCTAGCGGACCCCCTGCCGGGCGAGGGCTTGCTTCTTCTTCTTCTTCTTCTTCCTCTTCTTCTTCTTGGTGTTCTTGCTCCGCCCTCCATCGGGCAGTGCTAGCGTGGGTGGTGGCACTGATACGTTGCTAATGTATCCATAATTTTTGATGTTCCATGCTTGGTTATATCTACTTTCTTATGTTTTGTCCACACTTTGGAGTAATTTCTATACACTTTCTTGGACTAACCTATTAACAAGAGCCACAGTGCCAGCTTCCTGTTTTCTGCTTTTTTTGGTTCCTGGAAAGTCAGAAAATGAATATTCTTGGAATTAGACGGGACAAAAGCTAAAGTGAGTTTCTCACCGAGGGACATAGGGATCCAGAATACGAGACGGAGAGGGGCCAGGGGGCCGCCACGCCACTTGGCCGCACGGCCCAGCCTAGCTCGTGCCAGGGGGTGGTCTGGCCGCCTCTGGCACACCCTGGGCCTCCCCTTTTGCCTATAAGATGCCTCCAATACAAAAACCCTAAGTACCCGATCAAAATTCCACGAAAGAGTCTGTAGCCACTGACATCTCCATCCCTAGCTCGGGAGGGATCTGAAGCTCTTCCCGGCACCCTGCCGGAGAGGGGAATTCACCCTGGAGGCCTTCTTCATCACCATGCAATCCTCCGGTGTGCTGCGTGAGTAGTTCATCTCTAGACTACGGGTCCATGTAGTAGCTAGATGGCTGGTTCTCCTCCTTTGCGCTATCATCTTTAGATCTTGTGAGCTCCGTTCATGATCAAGATCATCTATTTGTAATCCTACATGTTGTGTTTGCGGGGATCCGATGGATATTGAGATGCTATTTCAGATTGATTATTGATTCTATTATGTCTTTGTTATTTGTGATCTTGCATGATTTTCATTGTTAGTAGCTATCTTGGCCAAGTAGATGCTAGCAACTCCAAGAGTTAGTATTTATGCTCGACAGTGGGTTCATGCCTCTAGTAATCTGGGGAAGTGATAGAAATATCTAAGGTACTAGATGTGTTGTTGCTACTAGGGAGAAAACAACAATCCTTTGTTCATAGGACAATCGTATTGTTTACTTTACACGCAATGCGTAATGCAATTATCCATTGCTTGTAACTTAATACTGGAGGGGGTTCGGATGATAACCTGAAGGTGGATTATTAGTCATAGAAGCAGTTGGATTACGGTCTATGTATAATGTTGTAATGCCCAATCGAATCTCAAAGGATTCAAGATGAGTAGTATATGCATGTATGCTTTCTCGATGTTTGTTAATTGCCCCGCTGTAATTTGTTCACCTAACATGTCATCTATATTAAGGAGAGCCACCACTAGTGAACTATGGACCCCGGTCCTTTCTTTTATCATCAATCTACAATCAACTATTTACTATTTTCTGTTTACTTTCTGCAAACTATTACTTTTTTCCACAAAATACATTTAATCCTTTGTTTTTAGCAAAACCAGTGAGATTGACAACCTCATCGCAAGTTGGGGGCAAAGTTCTGTGGTTGTGTTGTTTAGGTCTCCACATTGCTGTTGACGCCGGTAGTGCGCCCTGCCAAAGTCCAGCTAGCAACACCTTTGAGGTGTTTCCTTGCTCCTACTAGATTGATAACCTTGGTTTCATAACTGAGGGAAAACTTGCTGCTGTGCTCATCATACCTTCCTCTTGGGGTTCCCCAACGAGCTCGATATATTTTGGGCTAAGCAGGCACAAACGATGCCTTGGTGGCTCCACCTGAGCTTCATGGCATGGCATCCAGATTTGATCATGAGATTTGTGATGCACATCGCCACTGATGTCATGTCTTGATTTTCGACACTAGGGATGGGTGATCCCCTTTATTAGTTCGTCCAAGGGCATAATGTCCAGCGAGGTCGATCGGCGAGCTAGACGAACACACACACAAAGACACAGGTTTTCTTACCTAGGTTCAGGTCCATGATGTGCGGATCCCTACATCCTACAACTATTAGCTATCTAGTGGATGATCACAATTACATTGGTTCCTTCCACGGTAAGGCTCTCTATCGACCGACTTGGGCCTCCTTTTATAAGGGAAAGAGGACACCACAAGGGTCGGTGAACACGTGTTGACCTCATCGTTCCACATGGTTGAGCATGGTATTCATGGCCTATACATGGCATGCCGATGCCGTATCCTACGAACGTAGGGTTGTGCCAATGGAAGATGTAGTCTATCTTATAGGTTAGGAATTGCTAGCCAGCTGTCCGCCCCGTCACGCATTCCTCTGCTCGGGATGCTGGTACCCGGAGGAATGGGCATGCACCCTGCCCGTGGTGCGCCATCAGGTCTCTTGCTAGGGTGTCTAGGGTCCGCGTGGCGTCTCCGTGGCAACCCCTTGCTCCATGGGACCGATAGACGGCTTAAGTAGAGCTTTCATGGGTACAAAGATATGGATCAACAAAACCTGTCTGTTGAACTACTTTTGACACAAAAGGGTCACTCTTTCGTTCAACAAATGGCCAAGCTTGAAGGTTGTTTTGTGGAGATTACTCATCAGAGTCACACAAAAAACATGTGTTAAGAGAAATTTCTAATTACCAAAATCATAATCACTCTTTGAACATGATTGGGTAGAATGAAGGAAACTCTTTATTCATCCAGGACTAACAACATCTTTGCCAAATATCATGATACCAGTTTACACCACCTAGATGAATAGGTAACAAGATTCCTGATGACATGAGAAATATAAACTTCATTCTCATACTCTAAGTAGTTGGTATAAAGAAATGCTTGCCAACGTAGAAGGGTCTGGAAGACTGCACACAAAAAAATTTAGCAACTCTACTTTAAGTGTTCTCCTTGATGTTCGAAATACTAATATTAGATTTCTGACCAGTCTTCAGTCAGTCATGAAGTAAAGGTTAGAGTTCGGATAGAAAGCAAACCATAAGAACAACTCCTAGAACAAGTCATAGAAGAAGCCTCGTGAAGAGTGATTATTATTGCTGATTCAAGAGAATGTGACAAAATGTCTTTTAGCTAACTAAGTCAACCATTACATTAACCTTTCCGAACTTTGAAAGAGGCATATGTCAAACATTGAAGAACACCAACCATCGTGCCTGCTTGATATTCATCTTTGGTTAAGTGAGATGATACTTCATACTTAGCATGTCTGAATGGAAATTTTGCAACATTTACCTCAAAGGTGAAGTTATTATAATCTCAAGATATGGACTATAGTGTCGAGATATAGAAAGATTAAGAAAGATTGCTAGAACCATGTATTAGTATCTTGTAGAGAGATAGTTGCACCGATATGAAGTACTTGCAACAGAACACACATGTGCCCTTGAGGGAACAAATATAACTCTACTCGAAACCCGGACGACATCTTTCAACATTTGCACGTGAATCAGAGAAGGTCACTTCAACATCTAGAACACATACTTCAAGATGACCCGAATAAGATTCTTAAAAGTTTCAAACAATAATGCCAAATGTTCCATATGAATCTAATCTAACATGGAGAAGGTAAAGATGTTGTCAATGGGCTAAACAACAAACTTATCAAGACACTCCAAGAAGATGGACTCATATGTCATATGAATGAGGCAGAAGTATTGTTCAGACAGAATGACATGTGGATGTACTCAGGTGAAACATCACAAGTAGAATCATTATCAAGATAGTACTTGGAAGTGAGTTTAATTTGACGATAAGCCAAATCAAACAAAAGGCGGGGGAAGATAACATATCCACAAAGTAAATAGTATCTTTCTTCAGCGCAACAAAACTCGGAAACACTTTAAGAAGTAATAAGTCAGATAGAACTTTAATCTTACAATTCTCCAAGTTGTTGTTTAAGCGCAACCAACTAGTTCATGGGTATCCAGTACGGATCCTTGGAGAAATGAGTAGTTCAGAGAACTAGCTTGCTCAAGAATTTGACAACAAGGTCATGTGGGAACATGGCGATACTTCTAGAAAGACATTGAGAATATCACGAACCACCAATATGATACATGGTTTGAGAGGAAAAATTCTTTACGAGGCAAGAAGACATAGTCTCAGAGCTTCAACATGAGCCTAACTCATTGACCAAAGAGAATGCACCAGAACAGTGGAACTTCTAGCACAATCATGCTTTGCTTAGTGATAGGGTTAACCAATCACACAAGAAATGACAAAAATGTCCTTAGATTTCAAACCAATAAAAAATTATAAGAATCTCCGATGGCCACATTATTACACACACGCATCAATCACGAGCATGAACATCTCAAAGGATGTGTGGGTAACCATGTGTAAGAGCATCACTTCATTACGAGGGTCATGAAACTTGGCACAACCTCTTAGTATAAAATAGTGTGATACTCTAAGATAGAAAAGGTAGAAGCTAATCAACGCCTATTAATCTGCGGTTACAACGCTTTGACCTGAGGTACTTGATTTTGTTTCTCCAGACATCCTGAAATAGTTTCTCATGATGGACCACAATAGTATCTTGCATCGGAGGACACCAATTCACATTTACTACTTGGACACCAACTTGTATACAAAGGTTGGAAAAAATAAGGGAAAAGAAACATTCTCATGATGGTATCCCGAGATGTGGATGCATAGATTATCAATCTTCTGTAAACCAATGCAGAGGATGGAGATGTGTTGGGGTCATGAATATAGATGTGAGACTCACCGGGAGTACTCTTGTCATGATATATTTGGTTCCATTAAACAACAACTTCCATAGCCAGAGGTAGGAGAAGTCATTAGTACCAACCATCCTGACAATAACCACACGCTTGAAGGCCAGAATTGTAGTACAAACCAACCTAAGGTAATGTTTCAACATTAACAACATGGTTAAATAGAATAGGTCTTGGGTTAAAGGACAACTTAATGTACAAGATTCACAACACTAGAATCTAGCATAATCCAGAACCTTCGGTTCATGTCTAAGGGTTAAAACTCGAGAAAGAAGTAACTACTTGAGTGACACAACATACACTACAATGTATTAATCACGAGGTAGCTTCCAAAAGAATAAACAACTTTTGGATTACCCAAACAAATAAAAAGGAGGCGTACGAGGTGAAAGGAGACCTCAAAGCCTAGAACAACACGTGATGGAACCTACAACATAACATTGTGGGATCATAAGATAGAGACATCATGATGAAAAGGGATCTCTCAGCTGAAGTAGAGCAAAGTGAAACAGGCAAAACATAACACCCATGTTGACTCTAGAGAACTCTACACTAGGTCAACTAGTTGAGAAGCGACATGCCCTGAAGGCACCTAAGCTTTGAAAGAATAGAAGAGATATCAAAACTTTTGAAAGTCAACACAAGATAAGATGAACTCGAGTTATAACAATACCAGATAAGGAGAAAAAGAAGCATTTTGGAAAATACTATTCATCTTTGAAATAGTTTTAACAAGCACTAGACTCAACATCGACCAATAGCAAGTTTTTCCCATGGTCGGTAGTGCTCTGATACCAAAAACCTATGACACCCCCAGAATCAGGGTTAGAAAAATCCAAGACCTTATTCTTACATAAGCTTAACCAAGAGCTCGAGAGTATATACTGAGAGAGTCGATAACAGTGACCCTATAAGACAAAAATTATCACAAAAAGCTCATAACTGAGAAGAAAACCAAAATATTACTACTGGAGGTCAATGACCATAAAAATCAAACAATGGAAGGAAAATTATGCTATTAAGTATAACAAACTTAACAAAATGGCCTTAGAGGCCTGAAGCATAATGATGACATCCTAGCCCATAGATTCCAGGCTGCCAGTCGGGAACACCAAGCTACTTGTCGGTGACGATATCGTACCAAACTCGTATTCAGGGGAACACTTAATTTCTATAAAAGTATCAAAAAAGGTTGAGTACAGGGTGTACTCTACAAGACTTTAGGTTGATGGAGTTGATTTGCCTAAATCTACCTTTGTTTGTAAAACAAGAGGGAGTAGAAGCTCGTCTAATCAGGAAATTTTAAATGGGGATAAGAGAGTGATGTCTCCAACTATAATGATCGTCATCTTTTGATATCTACCAATAATAGGGCAAATGTGTCTGATCTTTCGATGAGATTGTGATAAGTCGATTTGGGTGGAGTTTGGGCTTGACGATCCAACTACACGTGCGAGCACGAGCGCCAATGAAATCGCTAGGCCAATCTTTAGGAGGTTACCGATCTTGCAGAAGCACTATTGGCCTGACTAGCGAGGGTTTTAGTTCCTACCTGAAATGGAGAACAAGTAAGAACTAATATTGCAATCAAGATATTGCGAATAAATATGAAATATTTATTGAATATGGTGGGTTCCTGAATAGGTGCGAAGTCCTGGAGGTCTCGGTGACACTCAAGTCTTGGCGAAGTTGCAGTGATGGATAACTTTTAGTCTAAACAAAATCTGAGTCTAAAGTGATGGCTATGGGGAGTATTTAAGGAGGAAAGGTGGGGTTTCGGCCAGCCATAGGTATGGCGGCCGAATCCAACCCTAAAAGGCCTTTCCCCTCAAATACAGACTCTAAACTGTGGCTACTAAAAATCCTACGAAAATAACATGGGCCTGGCCCAAAATAAAGGTGACACAGCACCAAATTAAGCTATGGACAAATCTATGAAGTAATATTCTTAAATGTCCCATCAAAGCCTTCAATCTTCATTACGGTGGCTTCAAAGTTCTGAAATCTCCACTTGTGGCATCCTCTTCAATCCTGATATGTTTGATGCCATCTCCATGCATGATCATGCTCCAATGCTTGTCCCTCTCATCCATGCTAGGTCCATCATTCCTAAGAGTAACAAACACATCTGAATTAGGAAGCATCATATTCTCATGTATATGAGGAATAGTTCCAAGAAACTAAAGTACCTGATAGTTAAGTTTCTTGGCACGACCTCGAGTGATAGGTCCTTGTAAATGTGTACCTGTAGGTACCACGGTTGTATCAATAGAAGGGATATCCACATCATGATCCCCTTCTTAAATTTAAGTCGTCCTCGACGCAATCTCATCTTCCTCACCAAAGTAAGGCTTCAAATCTGCAATATTAAATGTAGGACTAACTGTACCAAAATCTATAGGGAGCCCAAGTGTATATGCATTATCATTTATTTTCTCTAACACCTTAAAAGGACTAGAAGCACGTGGCATTAACATAGACTTGCGCAAATTAGGAAAACGATCTTTGCGCAAATGCAACCAAACAAGATCACCAACATCAAACATAATATGCTTTCTCCCTCTATCCCCAACAAGTTTATACTCAGCATTCATGCATTCTATGTTGTCTTTAGTAGTCTCATGTAATTTTAATATCATTTCAGCATGTTGTGTAGCATCCAAATTATTTTGCACCAAAGAAGGTAATGGCAATAAATCAATAGGTGCATGAGGAACAAAACCATACACAATCTCAAATGGACACATCTTTGTGGTAGAATGTAGTGAACGATTATAAGAAAATTCAATATGAGGTAAACACTCTTCCCACAATTTTAAGTTCTTATTCAAAATAGCCTGCAACATAGTAGACAAAGTACTATTGACTACTTCAGTTTGTCCATCAATTTGGGGATGACATGTAGTACTAAACAGTAATTTTGTCCCCAACTTAGCACATAAACATCTCCAAATGTGGCTAAGAAATTTAGTATCACGATCAGAAACTATAGTATTTGGCACACCATGTAAACGAACAATTTCACGAAAGAACAAATCAGCAATATACAAAGCATCATCAGTTTTGTGACCAGGTATAAAGTGTGCCATCTTAGAGACTGATCCACAACAACAAAAATGTTATCCCTTCCCTTCTGTGTATGAGGCAATCCCAAAACAAAGTCCATAGAAATATACTCTCAAGGAACATTAGGAACAGGAAGAGGCATAAATAAACCGTGTGTAGTGAGAACATCCTCCGTCTTCTTGACACCAAAGTGACCCATCAGTCCTCCGCCATCTGCCTCCTATAACACCAAAAGACGAATGGAACTATCTGGGATGCATAGTTTGATGCAGCCCGTCCTACAGACGTCGCTACATCTCCATCACCAAGTCCCCCAAGTGGACCAATGACTCGTGCATGAGCTAAACTCCTACAAGCTAAGGTGAACTCGCTCCTTTCCTCGTGTGACTTTGATACATCTTTGAATGGCTTGCTACTTCATGCAACTACACTTTGTGTTATCATATACGAACCTCCATCAGATGAAGTGCAAGGAGTGGGACAATAAGAAGGAGTTGCTGGAGATGAAGCCCCGGAGTCTCCGGCCGGCATCCCCGAAGTCTTCGGCCAGGAATCTGGACCTGTCTCCAGACCCCCCACCAGGAGCGCTCAGTACACCCTCAGGGAGTCCTCACCAGAGAGCTACGCCGTCCCAGGAGTTTCCACACACCCTGGAGTCTCCGTCGTACGACCCCAAAGTCTCCAGCCTTCGACCTCGGAGTCTCCACCCCTGGACTCCGGCCACGACTCCGGACCCTTCGCTGGAACTCTCTGTATGCTGCCTCGGAGACTACCCTAGAGTCGAAGCACCACCCCCGGAGTCTCCGGCCACCCGGAGTCTCTGGCCCCTTGACCCCAGAGTCTCCGGTAAGTCAACCAGGCATGTCAAAAGCCTTTTGGGCCTGTGGCCCATGTACCCTTTGGTACATCCAGACTTTACCCTTTATTGCCTAAACTACCCTTGAACTAGTGGCTGGCCTACATATAGTCCCCCACATCTATTGTAAACCCTAGGCATGATATTTGGAATTAGTGGAAACCCCTTGTGGATCTATCTAGTTCTTGTCTCATGCTCCTTGAACAAGGACCACCAAATATCACAAACCTCGTTGGAGTTTGCATCGTGCTTCCGCGTTGTACAAGGCCTAGGCATTGGAGTCCCTTTGCCTAGACGTCAAGATCTCATCGAGTCTCCCTACTCGTCGTGCCGATTCGAGAGAGAGTCCTCCACTCGACGTTGATCTTAGGGATTGCACTGGACCGGTCACCACCGGCATGAGCTATTGGTGTGTATCCTGGTTTTGCGTGAGTGTGTTGATCGTGTTCTTCGTGTGTGAGTTCGTTGTGTTCATCCTTCCCTCCTTTCCCCGCATTCCATCCTCCATTTGAAAGGGATTCGTGAAATATCGGGCCACCCTAGAGGTTTGCCCTCAACATATTGGTATCAAGAGCTTCGTTGCTCACGAATTCGCCCACAATTTTTTCTTCTATGCACCGAAAATTCGAAAATACCCAAAAAGAGCCCCAAATTTTCCTTTGGATCGATCTCTTGATTTGGAGTGTAATTTATTGTTTTGATCCGACCAAACCTTGTCTTAGGTGTTGGTCCAGCTCTATCCTGCATTTTCCCAGCCCAATTTGGCCAATTGTTTTCGGATTTGAGGCCCCAAGGCGTGGATTTCTGCTAAAAAACTCGAGCAAGTGGAGTAGAGTCCCCGACCCTAGATTCTCCGGCCTCAACCCCCTGAATCTCCGCCCCCTCCCAGAGTCTCCGGCCTCAGACCCTGGAGTCTCCGGCCCGGATGCCTAATTTTGACAGATTTTGCCTCTTTTCCGTAGAACCCCAATGCTCCGTCGCCGAAACAAATGACAAGCTTCATGTCCTCATCGACGGAATGGAAAGACCATGTTCACGTGCTTCAAGATCTTCAAGTTCTTCGCGTCGTCATGCACCTCTTTAATAAGATCTACATCCAAGTGATCCAAGACGCAATGACGCCCCCGTGGTTGAAGATGGAACCTCTTCGAACAATGTACCTTCCCCATGGCACGCTACAACGTCAATCTATGATGATGATTTCTCTTCAAGGCCACAAGCGAGGCAAGAAGCACACTGTCATCACGCAGGGGCACTAGTGGTCCAACAAGTACAACCACGAGAAGAACCGCAAGTGCAACCGCAAGTCCACCACCATCGCTCACGACACATACTTGACACAACAAGTGATGCCTCCAATTTGGGGAATCAAGCTCGTCATCGACGTGAAGCTCTCCAAGATCCTCCTCGTCGTCATCACCGTCCCGAACATCCACACCGACACCATGGTCATCACGAGGCGCCCCCTCCACAGCACCAAAACATGGAGTGCCAAGTGGTACAAGTTGAGCGGTGCTCACCACGTCATGAGGCTCAAGAGCATGATCGTCGTCGTGATGCCCATGTGCCTAATTATCATCAACAACCGAGGAATGAGGCTCCTCTTCGTCATGAACACCCTCATGAGGCCCAAGTGCCCCAACTTCGTCAACAACCGAGCCAAGAGCAAGAGGAAGCTCCACAACAACAATATCAAGAGCAAGCTCCGCAATAAGGTCGCGAGAACCAAGTTCCACCACCTCAACCACAAGATCATCAACAAGGTCACCACGCTCGTCGCAATGACCCCAATGATGAAGAAACTTTGGCAAGCTCAAGTTCACAATGCCCAAGTTTACTGGATCCAATGACCCCAAAGAATACCTCTCATGAGCACTAAAAGTCGACAAGATCTTCCGCATGCACAATTATAGCAACGAGAAGATGGTCGCCATGGATTCACTTGATTTTGATGATTACGCCAACCTTTGGTGGGAACAAGTTCAAGTTACTCATGACGCAAGACATGAACCGCCGATCACAACTTGGCATGACATGAAGGCGCACATGAGATCCTGTTTTGCCCCTGCACACTACACGCGTGACCTCTTCAACAACCTTCAATCGCAGCACCAAGGGACAAAGACCGTGGAAGAGTACTTCAAGGAAATGGAAATTAACTTGATACATGTCGACATTGAAGAGCGCACAGAGCAAACTATGGCACGATTCCTTATTGGGTTGAACCACCCAATCAAGTGCATCGTCAAGTTCTAAACATACAACAACATGTTTGTGCTTGTGCACATCGCAACAAAGGCCAAACGTCAAGTGGAAGAGGACATCAACTACAACAATCCCAAGACATATTTCACATAAAAGCAAGCTTCAACCGCTACTGCAACAACCTTCAATGGAAGCTCCTCAAGTACCTCCAAGCCTTCCTTCAAGCCCACACTTCCTCAAGGAAAACTACCCCCAAGTGGCAAATACGCAAAGAGTGATACACCTTTCAATGGTGAATGCTACAAGTGTGCAGGCAAAGGACACAAGTCGGTCGAATGTGGAAACAGAAGGTATTGTTCATCCATGACAATGGCGACGAAGAGTACTTGAGTGAAGATGAATTTGATGCTCGTGTCAAGGAAGCAATGGCAAAGCAACGAGTGGAAGATGACCAAGAACTCCTCATGTGTGAACATGAAGTAAGTCCATCGCTTGTCGTCACAAGGATCTTGACCACTCAAGCACAAGAGCATGAAGACCAACGCTCAAATATCTTCCAAACACGAGATGACATTAATGGAAAATCTATCAAAGTGATCATCGATCGAGGGAGTTGCCACAACCTTTCTAGCACCGAGTTGTGTGAGAAGCTAGACCTCACCCTCCATCCGCACAAGCACCCCTACCACGTGCAATGATTAAGTGACCAAGGGTTCGTGAAGATCAAGCATAACGTATCAGTAACCTTCGCCATTGGTCCTTACAAAGACATGGTGGAGTGTGATGTGGTTCCTATGAAAGTTTGTCACATGTTGCTTGGTCGACCATGGAAATTCGACAAGGCTGCTCTGCATGATGGTCGCACCAATGTGTATACCTTCAAATGGATCAACAAAACATGCGTTTTACAACCAATGACTCATAGCCAAATAATTATGGACAATTAGCGATGGCGCAAAGAATGTAACTACCTCGGTGAATTACGCTCTTAGTTACATGCCTGGATGAACGAAAGTGGTTAAAATAGTACGGTGGGGCCCAGGGCCACTCACGGTAGACCTTTCAGCCGTCCTAACCACTTTCAGACAACGGGACAAGAACGAGCGGCGTAATCGGCAGGCGAAGGGATCAACTACATACACAAATGAGTATGTATGCAAGCCACATACAACAGTCCTCAGAGCCATTCCATCTAAAAGAAATAGAAATATCGCAACGCCATACGGCAAGATCCAATGTCCTTGATAGATATAATAATTTAGGATAGCTCCTCATACATCACACATCAGAGTATCAGGCGGAAGCGGAAAACAAGATCCGAGTACGGATAAGAAGCAAGTTGGCATAAGATACCCCATAAATAAACACATCCCGCCCACAGATCTCACGGATCCCCGTTCCCGGAATCTCTACACCGAACGATCGTTGCCAACATCATCTGTCTCTTCCACCTAGTATCCATCCTGCGGGTACACCTGTTCATCTGAATCAAACAATTTATCGTGTGAGACCCTAGGGGTACTCAGCAAGTCTTTATGCCGCTAAAGGGGACACAACCTGGGGTGACGCAAGTGCAGCAAAAGATAATACCTAACAATTCTACAGATACTCGCTAACCATCCGCCTAACCAATGATAGACGGAGGTCCGTGAATTAAGAACAACAGTTATAACAGTATAATTAACAGATCCATCCTCCTCCTCGCTTACCAACGAGGAAGCGGACAAATAACCCCCATCATCCGTTGGCAGTTTTATTAACCATTCCATGAGTATTGCACTATTTACAAGTCAAGTACTTAGTCAATTTAAAAGTGGTACTTTAGTTATTCTTGTCTATGATCGAGAAACTGTGCTCCAAGTCATTCATAACCGTGGACACGGCTTTCAGAAAGATTTACCCTGCAGGGTTGCACGAATAGCAACACACACTCGATCAACCTCAGAAAACCAAATCAAAACCCAACGAGGCATTCACGACAAAGAAATCACAGGATTCAGAAGGATTTCAGGGGGCCACCCCATTAAGCTACCCGCGACGAAGTTGGCCGGCTCCGAGACGGACCCAAGGTTTGTGTCAATGGCTGTAAACGACTGGGAACCCGAAAGTGTGACTGGGCTTGTCGATACTGCGAAAACATTCCAGGATCCAAAACAGTACAGGTGCTCCACGCACAATCTTAATAAAGCAGTAACATGGCATAAGTACAGAATAGTAATAAAGCCCCAAACTACTTTGTGGCCCCAAGAAATAAGAATGAATCAAGCTCTGGCTCAGGGGGGTCCATAAGGCCTCTCGGATGTGGATAGTGCGAATAGTCAAGGAACAGGAATCAAGTACTCGGGGTCCTACAGGACACAAGTGAGCATGAAAAACCAAATAGCAGATATTTCTCACTGGTGCCTCTTTCATTAGTTATCCCATTACTACTTAGGTTAAGTTGTTTAGGTACCTCGTTATTCATCAGACACTCACATACCCTACACATGCTTTGCTACGACTCGCACGGCTCAAACAACTCCTGTAGTAATGGCTCATGGGATGGAGGAACAAGCTTTGGTGGGGTTTAATAGTAAAGGCTATGCAGTACTTGGGATTCAATTTAATGCAATCGCAACTCAATGATGCAAGAATAAGAGATAGGCAATAGGTACTGTATGTATGCAACCATGTGGTAGTGCTTGCCTAGCAACTCTGTTGAAGCGAGAGATTGATCTGGGTAGTACTCCTGTGATTCCTGGTAATTCTCCTGCTGGGCGTCTATTCGAAGAAGAACCAAACAAACAAGGGCCAACATAAATAAAGTGCACTAGCATATGAATTAAAATGCGACAAGCAAACAAGCATGCCATGATGAATCATGCACAATTTGCATGGCATTAAAGTAGCATGGCAAAGGTGAGGTGTGGATACAAGAAATAAAGCATTTTATTATTTATTTAACCAAGTTTTATTGTCATAAACAGTCCAGATTTTAAATAACAACATGATGCATGCTTCAATTCAGAACAAGGACTGCATAGATAGAACGGGCTCGTCGCGCTGATCGATTTAGACATATTATTTGCCCAATTTGGAGTTATAGAATTAAAGTTATTAATTAATTAAGGAAAAGGGCATTTTATTGTAATTTTAATCATCTCGAAAATTTAAAGTGTTCAAACATTATTTTGAATGTCATATTTGAATTCCTCACATTTTTCTGATTCCAAAACATATATTATTTGTATTATTTGGATTTGTATTTGAAAAATTATTTGAATCTGAATTGAATTTGAATTTAAAAACAAATTGTAAAAAGGTTTAATTAAAACAGGCACAGGAAATACTCTTCTTACTCAGCCAGTCCCAGCCATAGTCACTGACGGATGGGACCAAGCGGACTGGGGACACGCACGCAGAAAACCTTTTTCTACCGCGGCTCTGGCTAGCCCACGCGGTTGACAAGCGGGCCCAGCGGCTACGGCCCACGTGCCAGGGGTGGGGGACTGCAGCGACTGACAGGTGGGGCTAGAGCTGGAGCGCGGGTTACGACCGGAGAAATCTTGGGGGTTTTCGGCAGGATTGCCAAAGCGGCTGACTAGTGGGCCACGAGGTACCGCGGGTTGAGAGCGAAATTAAAAAGAGGGGGCTTTTGTAAAACTACCACAGGCCCTGGTACTGTTCTTCTTCTCCTCGGTCTGACGGGAAAACGGCGCGTGGCGTTGGGCGGGGGATCGAACCCGGGTCGCGGGCGGCCGCGCTGAGGGGGCTAGCCAGTGCGGTGGGCTAGGGAAGCTGTTAGGAGGGGGGCTTGGGACTAGCTAAGGCTCTGTGCGGCGCGGGGAGGTTGTAGACGACGGCGAGCGGCGACACACTGAGAGCGTTCGGCAAAAGGAACAGCGAAGCTATGCGGCGACAGCGAGGCAGAGCATGTCAGGAAGGGAGAGAGGCTCACCGCGGGTTGGCCGGAGGGGTTAGATCAAGGAGGGACGCGGCGGATCGTCGGGGATGCAGGCGCTCCGGCGATCTAGGGTTTCGGGGGCGGCGAAGGATCTGGCGGTGCTGGGGGCTTCTCCTTCGCGTCGGCGTGTACGAGTCGAGGTAGGGGACTGCCCTTGGTCTTCCAGGCCACCTCCACGTCGCGCTGACCGGCTGGAACGACGGGGGCGATGTGTTGCTGGCGGCGACCGGCGGCAGGTGCTGGTGGCGGAGAGGAAGAAGGAGGAGAGGAGGGCAGGCTCGGGGCAGATTTGGGCGATCCAGGAGAGTCGTGTGGGCGAGGGAAATCGAGAGAGAGAGAGGAGGGGCAGCCGTGGCAGGGGGTAGATAAAGTGGCCTCGGTTGCCACCTTTTCTTCCTCCTCACATGGGCGAGCTGGGGCTTGTCCTAGGGCTGGGCAGCGGCAGAGGGGAGGCTGCAGGTGGGGACGGTGTGGAGTAGCTGCAGGGTGGGGCTAGCACGCGGTAGAGAGAAGAGAGAAAGGAGAGGGGGTAGCTCAGGCTAGGTAGATGGTAGCCTCGGGTTAGGGTTTGTCTAGGTTAGAGAGAGGGGTAGGGTTAGCTGAGGTGTGGGCCAGGGAGAGAGAGGGGTCAGGTATTCATCATGGTGGAGAGAGAGGGAGAGAGAGATAAGGGAGATTAGATTTAGGGTTGAAGTTATACTAGGTTTAGAGAGACAAGAACAAGAACTAGGGTTAGAGATTTGATTAATTTTTAGCCTTGAAAACTTGTTTAAAAGATCACCCAAGAGAAAAATGATGAGTGCTTTGAATTAACATGAGATGAGGTGGCAAAGAAAATCCAAGAAAGAGAAGGAAAGGAAGTATGGGAAGAAGCCCCCATTTGATTCATGTATGAAAAAAATAAAGAAAAGAAATAGATATGGATGAGAATATGGGGATGGTGGAGTGGTAGGAGATGGTCTACAAAGGTAGGATCCATTAAATCAAAGGAAAAATCAATGGAGTAAAAGGTGGTGAAGAAGTTTGCATGGCCCATGCAAAATAATAATGCCATGATTTATTTTGTGAAAACAATGATAATATTATGGCATTATTCTTATGCATTCCCAAGAAGTGGAAATAAATACCAAGCAAAGATAAGTAGGATTAGATCCACCCTATTTTCCATGAGCTAGATAAAATCAAAAGAAAGACAAACAAGCTCATGGACTAGTAGGATGGTGGAATTATAAAGTGATGGAAAACAAAAGTGATGGAGTTGAATAAAAGATATGCCCCCAAATCAACTTGGGCATTTAGACAATATATCAATAACCAAATACAATATCAAGAGGCAAATACAATTAATAGTGCATATGAGAGAAGAACCAAAGAACCAGGTTTTATATGATGCTCAAATGCAAGGTGGCATGATGACATGAGCATGATATAATTATGATGCAACAATTGTATATAGGAAGTAGCCAATATCTTACTAGACCAAGTAGCATTACAATTGTTAGACAATTGGGATGCTACAACACTCCCCCACTAAACAGGAATCTCGCCCCGAGATTCTAGGAAGAAGAAGAAGACTCAAAGAGGGTAGGGTACTTGGCACGGAGATCATCTTCACATTCCCAGGTGGCTTCATCGACGGAATGGTGCGACCACTGCACCTTGCAGAACTTGATGGACTTGTTGCGAGTCCTTCTTTCTGCGACTTCAAGAATTTTTGTGGGGTGTTCTTGATAAGACAGATCTTCTTGGAGATTGATGAATTCATGGTCCACAGTCCTGCCGGGATCCTTGAAGCACTTCTTGAGTTGAGAGATGTGGAAAACATCATGGACTTTGAGTTGTTCAGGGAGCTCAAGAGCATAAGCAACTTCTCCTCTTCTTCCACGAATTTTCAAAGGACCGATGTATCTAGGAGCCAGCTTTCCTTTGATATCAAAGCGGTGCGTGCCTCTCATGGGAGTGACACGAAGATAAACGAGATCACCAGGGACATACTCCATGTCCGTGTGTTTCCTGTCATAATTTCTCTTCTGACGACTTTGAGCAATCTTCAGATTTTCAAGAATGATGTGAACTTTCTCCTCCTCTTGAGTTACAATGTCAGGGCCAAACAATATTCTTTCACCTGCGCACGACCAACCAATCGGAGTTCTGCATTTGCGACCATAGAGAGCCTCAAATGGTGCCATCTTTAGACTTTTCTGGAAGCTGTTGTTGTAAGAGAATTCAGCATAAGGAAGACATTCTTCCCACTTCATGCTGAAAGAGATAACGCAAGCACGGAGCATATCTTCTAGAATCTGATTGATCCTTTCAACTTGTCCTTGCGACTGAGGGTGGTAAGCTGTGCTGAAGTTTAGTTTTGTCCCCAAAGCATTCTGGAAACTTCCCCAGAACTTGGAAGTGAAGATACTTCCACGGTCTGAACTGATCTCAAGAGGAACTCCATACAGAGAGACAATTCTGTTGATATAGAGTTCAACCAACTGAATTGCAGAAATTGTTTCCTTGACTGGAAAGAAGTGAGCTACTTTGGAAAGCCTGTCAATGAAAACAAAGATTGCATTGTTGCCCTTCTGCGACCTTGGAAAACCAGTGATGAAGTCCATCTCTACTTTCTCCTATTTCCATTCCGGAGGCTTCAGTGGCTGTAGAAGACTAGAAGGTTTCTAATGGACAGCTTTAACTCTGCGACAAACATCGCACTCCGATACATACTTGGCACAATATCGTTTCAAACCAGGCCACCAATATTGTGTTTTCAAGTCCATGTACATCTTAGTGCTTCCAGGGTGGATAGAAAGAACAGAATCATGCGCCTCCTTGAGAACTTGCTCTCTTAAACGCGGCTAGTTCGGAACAAACATCCCGTGTTCAAAGAAAAGCAGACCTAGACCTTCCTTATCTTTTTCACTAATTTTATACTATGGATATATTTGGCATCAAACCAAAGGCACATGAAAGTTATTGAAAAAACCTAACAGTAGAATTTGGAATCAATTCATTCGGAGTTGCATAACTCCATAAATTGATTTTTGTGATAAAACTACACATTTTAGTAGATTAATCCTCATGAAATAAAAAAATTAGTTTTGGCTCGAGGTTTGTTCTACATGTTAGGGAACTCACTCAATATTATGTGAAAATTCGTATATGGGTGTTTTCATGCATTTTTCATTTTATTTGACATTTATTCCCAGCAGTAGATTTAATATAGATTTAATAGATCTTGATAGAATAAAAGAAAAAAGGAAAAGGAAACTGTAGATGGGCTACAAAGTCACGAACGCAGCTGTGAGGATATGGGGTCAAACGCCTGTGGGTGGGACCCTCTATTCAGCTTCATTTGCTTCCAAAATGGTATCTGGCATCGTCATCTGTCAAATCTAGTCAAGATCGATGGTCGCGAGCTGTCTCTACCTTGGGACATCACCGGTGGAGGGGAAACCCTAGCTTCTACAGGAGTTCGAGCGGGGCTCAAATAGGGCTTCCCTGGCGACAATGGGGGCATAGGAGATGTGGCGCACCATGATGATCGCAGGGAGGGGCGACATTGATGGTTTTGGTGCATATCCAGAGTCATGTGCATCCCGTGGGCAGAGCTCATTCAGGTGCTTGACATGGCACATCTTGGGGTGTGTACATGTCATAGAAGCGGTAGCGGATAGGATGTGGAGGTCCTAGGAGATGCAAGGGTCTGTCTTGTTGTGATAGCTGGTGCTCGGGATCCTCGGATTCATCGACATGCCTCCATCAAATGAGAGATGGTGATGGTGGTCTACGGCATCCCTACGGCGAATGGAAGGCATGGGGAGGTAGGATAGAAGTAGGTAAGAAAATCTAATCCTAACAAGGTAACAATGCAAGTATGGGTTTGTGACCACCTTCCTTTTTTCCTTGCAGGCTAAAATGAAGTTTGTGCCCTCTACACACCAAGGTAGAGCAAGGGGCAGGGTATGGCCTTCTATGGAGTCAAGGTGGAGGGGTAGGAGTGCAGTGGGAGTGGGATCTAGATATGGGTTGTCCTTTGTCCCATATAAACAGAGAGGATGGGTTCATGCTGGTTTGGGTACAAGGAGAAGCTTCGGAGGGTGCAGGCGCTAGGGATTGGCTGCAGGGGTGGTGGATGGGTGATGTGTGGGTTCCTGGTATGGTATATGAGTGCTGGGAGGGTAGTGGCTACTACTGCACTATTTTTTCAAGATTTTGCAAGAGTTGCATTAGCTCCTCTCTCTCCTTCACTTCCAAGCACAAAAGCAAAAGGGGAGGGGGTGGTACTGTTGCTCTATAATACCATTTCGACCAAGGAGAGGGTGGTGTGCTAGAGTGGTCAGTGCCAAGCTTTTGGGATGATCCATATGATTTAGATAGTGATATGAGCATGCCTGTTAATTTCCTTCACTATTATTTTTGATAAGAAATTGATGAACTAAACCCATGGGACAAGGTGTAGATGATGATCAAAGATGCCATTGATTTTAGTGAAGATCACCATGGCCACATTATTAATAATTTAGGCTTATTTGATTAATAAAACATGCACTATCCAAACAAGGCATTTGAATGAAAAGGGTTGGTTGTATTTTGCAAGTATTTGAGAAAGCCATCATGTTTTATAGTTTACAAAATGTTGCAAAGACATAAAGGACCATGTGGTATAAACCCCATGATTTATTAGGGAAATAAATCACAAGGATGAAATAATATTCATTCTCATATGCATTTTATTATAGGCAAAAAGGGATTTCGAATTATGTCATGGTGGTAGCACGGCATATGCCATGTACAGGCTAAAGATGGGGCCAATATGCGTAGAGGAATCTAGGGAGGGATAGTGTGGTGGTTCCACACACAAGTGTTTGTATTTCTCTCTTGTTGATGGAGGATTATAGAGGCTCCTTTAGCTATTCGAATGAAGGATACTTGTTCTCTTACCACCCACAACTAAACTCTAGGGCTTTCCCTGAGTAAAAATGGCCGACCCTCTCTATGGAGGTGATGCCCCTCCTTATATAGGGGGGCTAGGTTACAATCTAGGGCATACGTGGAGTCATATTCACCAAATGTGCTCCTCAGTAAAGTGAGATGCCTCTTTTACACTTTAACTGGCTGGTCCGGACTCAGGGCGTAAGCCTCCTAGAACCCCTCTGCAGCGTGGCATCATTCAACACTGGTGGCGTCAACCGACATTGGCTACGTCATCCTTGTCGGCCACGCCCTGCTGGTCCTTACCTCTGTCTGCTTTGCTCATGCTACAGTGGACAAAGACCACCTTTTAACTAGTGAGATTCCTTCCTTCTCCTATAAGCCAAGTGGTAACCCGGCTAGCGCTTGGCTAACTCGGCCACGAGGGTACCTGTAAAAGTTAAAGTGGCTGGCTGACATACGCTATATGTCGGCCGGGAAAAAGTTAGACAAACATCCTTCGAGCCAGGTCACTCTGTAAGTTGACCTGCCCTAAGCTGACCCGGCCAGCATACGCTTTGACCCTGCCATACCTCGGCTAACATGGATTTTATACCCCGGCATGACCCTACCCAGGGGTATCCCCCCAACATTAGTCCCTGAAGCTAGTGCGGTCTTAGAAACTTCAACTGATAAGGCCACAGTAGGTTCAATCTTTCAAGTTTTGTGCTCTGTTCACCGAGTCAGCCTGTAACCCAGCTCTTGTGACTTGACATCCCCTTGGCTCATTCGGTGGTATTACTCGTTGGCCGGGTTATTTTCTACTTATCTGGATCATCCTTCCTTCTCTTGTAAGCTTCCCCACATCCTACATGGAGGGTGATCATTGTTTTGCCTCATTTTAAGGGAATGCACTAGTTACTGTGCCGATTACTTTATTCACGTGGCTGCCTCCTCATTAACTGCTTCACCATGTTGCGTCGTGGGTGCATCGTGGGATCTACTACTCCATGTGGCCCTTCCTGTGGCCTACATCTGATTGGTTGACCCGACAAGTACACGACCACACCGTGTGGCTTCGCTGCACCGTTGGATCCCACAACCCTTCTCAGGGGCGTGGTTAAATAGGGGACAAGGTTACCCATTGGAGACTGTCCCCCACTTCGCACACGAGCCTGCTTTTCTTCTTCCTTCTTTGCCGCAATAGTGCCACCGTCGCCGCTGCTGCTGCTCCATGTAGTGCTGCCGCCGCCGTGCTTTGCTGCCTTGTTTTCCTGCCATACCCGTGTTGTCGCTCCTACATAGTCTCGCTGCGACGGGGCCTCACCAGTCTAGGCCATTGGCCCTTGTCCCTCATTGGTTCCACGAGGACAGTGACTTCGAGATGACCGAGGAGGAAATTGCCATTGTTGAGGAGGAGGAGGAGGAGGAGAGCGAAGCGCACGAACGCGGTGGCTGGGCCAGCTCCTGGGTCTGTCAAGACAGATCTTGACTGGCTGTACAAGACCCGCCGCATCCTTGGAGGGGTTACTTGCCGCCTTGCCGCC
Organism: Avena eriantha; assembly: GCA_910589775.1. Taxonomy (NCBI): domain Eukaryota; kingdom Viridiplantae; phylum Streptophyta; class Magnoliopsida; order Poales; family Poaceae; genus Avena; species Avena eriantha. Next base: position 290,477,029 of record OU342741.1, read on the forward strand.
CAGGAGATCTCTCCCTCTCCCAATCTGGGTGAGTTTGTGGTGTTCCTCTCTCATTTCCAACGTGGTTTCGATCTCCCAGTCAGCGATTTCTTCCATGATTTCATCAACGCATATGAGCTCCAACCACTACCATCTTCCAGCGAATGCCATCACTTCCCTTTCCTCCTTTGCTTTCAGCATAGAAGGATATGTCGGCCTTTAGCCCACCAAGGAGCTCTGGATAAAGTTCTTCGGCCTTCGCAAGAATGCCATCCCTGATCCTTTTCTCCCCCAGCAAACAAATCCTTGACCCAGTGCGGTGGAGCCTCCATATCTCCCCATAAAACTCTACATTGCCCCGAGTCACCGGCCTCACGTCTTGCAAAGGCTAGGCCTGGACCTTTTTCTATGTGAGCAACAATACTGATGAGGACATGATCCGACTGTAACCCTTCAAGCTTGGTGTGCCAGATACTTCCTTGTGGAACCAAATCCCAAGGCGGGAAACTGCCTTGGCGAATCAGGTGGACAAGCGAATCAAGGATCTAAACCGTTGGGTCTGCACAACGAAGACGTGGTGATCACCTTCATCCATAGCCGGATCTCTCCCCTGCAAAAACACACCCACAAGATCTGCCATATGAGTGGGCGTCTAGACCCCAACTGAACCTCCTCCCTCGATCTCAATAATACGATTTTCCACAGGGTCGAGGCTATCTTTAACAAGGTGTTAAATGAGGCGGGAGGAGGGAGCAAGGTGGCCTCAGGCCTATTTATCAAGGAGGGAGTGGTTCTTGGTGGACATGGTTCATGTGGAGGTTGGAGGAGGGGTGGTGCTTTTTGATTGGGCCTCATGGGTGGTGGAGGGAGAGGAGGTGATGCCCTGGTCGTGTAGAAGCGCCACAGAGGGGGTGGGTGCTGCTACAATTTATTTAATGGTCATGCTTTGCTTTTCTCTCACTTTCCTTCTCTTCCAAACATAATAGAAAAGGTTTAGGTCAGAGCTACGATGGCATGCTATAGTGGTTTTCGACCAAAGGGATGTGGGGTTTCCGTGGTGTTCAAATAGCCAGGTTTGGATCATGATTTTGAATAATATCGATATTTGGCCATATCAATGACCATGGAGAGTTTCTCATAAGTTTGTCTTGGAAAGTTGAATTGGTGATTTTTTTAGATTGATATGGTCAAGACAATCCTCCAAGAATTAATTGGGATTTTTCAGAATATTTTAGATCCCCTTTTTAATAATTCTCCAAATATTGTTGAATGGATATTATTGAGTTCATTTGAGATTTTTGAATTGGACAAGATGTGTTTTTGGTTTGAGATAGTCCCAAATATGAATTCACACCTTGAGTAATTTGCCAAAATTTATTGGGGCAGAAAAGTTTTTAAAACATGTATTCCTCTATTTCTGCCATTTAAGGAAATAAGCAAAAAATAATTATTAAAACTCTTGAAAAATAATTATTTTTGAAGTGGTAAGATAGGGTATGATATATTGGCCTCAAATGTGCCTAAATTTGTATAAGTGATTTTGTGAAAAACAAACTTTCCTTTATAGGCAGAGTTTAGAGGTTTTTGTCAAATAAAGGAATTACATACTTTTTGGGTCAAAATAACTATGGATAACCTTTGGTAGATTTATATTTCCAAGGTATATGATGTCAACATATTTTATAAATCATTGGAAATCTTAGGTTTTGAGAATCCAACTTGAATTTGGAAGAAAACAAGTGATAAGGGATCTTGAGTGATTTTATTTTTATACCTTCAAAACCTTGTTAGATTAGGGAGCTCAAAGATCCCCTCGGGTCAAGGGCTAGATGTATGGATAGACCAAGTGATGTTGATCACCATGGTACAAAGGTTTGAGGTTCATCCTGATTGAGCTCTCCAAGGATTGATGCCAAACTTTGAATAAAATAATGGTGCCAAAACATATTATCAAATAGCCTCCAAAACCATGTGGATTTTAGAAGCACAAACCTCCGATTGACACAAGTGAAGTAGGGATGAATAGACCTTAATGAGTAGAGCACAGTCATGCAAAGACTTGATCAAATGAGGATACCATGGAGATGTGAGCTTCTGCCAAAGTAGACTGGTTGATAAGATTTGCAGAAAAGATTATTTTCTTGCCTACAAAACCATCAAGAACAAGTGGGTCAAAGGATGATCTAGCCAAGCGCAAGAGTGGGCCTTGGAAGTCTTTAAGATGCTTTACAAGATGGTTCAAGTGCATTTTCAAAATGCACAAGGGTTGAGAATGAGAGAGACTCAAAGATGTGATATTGATAATAGTTTCAGACCTAGTAATTTTTTTGCAGATTTAGGGTTTTTGACTAGAATATAAGAGGGGACGATTTTGGGGGGATGCAAGGTTCCAAACTCATGCTCAAGTATATAATTTTGAAGTGTAGATTGATTAGAATGGATCAATGCTTGGAGTTGGTCTTCATTTAGTTGGAAGCTTCTAGAATAGGATTAACTCTATACTGATGTAGTTAGGGAGTTAGATGGTCACTCTAGTGACTTATAGATCATATCAAGCTTTGTAAACTTGGTTGAGCTTTGTGTTTCTTAATTTAGTTGATTCCTATAGGATGAGATCCTAAGGTAGATCATACTACTTCCTATCCAAACAAGTTAGACAGCAGATCAAGGCAAGTCATCAAACAACAGATCAAGGTAACTCAGCTTACAAGAAGAAAAAATCTACTACTCTAGATACCTCCAAGCCTAGATTGAGGTAAGGATGGGTATTTTGAAAAGGTTGTGTTTTGAAGTAGATACGAGTCCTTTGGTATTTCTACCAAGGGTAGAGTTAAAGGTTTTATAAAAGGTTTTGGAAAGCCTAGGGGTAAGATTATTTGAAGGTTCTGTCTTGAAACCATAAGGAGATTATATCTTATAGATCTCTATAATTTTGTCAATAGAAGCTACTAAAATTGTTAGGGTTACAAAGGAATCTTGTCTCATGTTTTTGAAATGCCAGAACATTTGTGAATATGGAAAATTAAGCCAAGACAATTTTGTGAAATAGCTTTTTTCAACTGAGGGTGAGGTAAGGAGTGTATCATCTACCACACATTCAAATTAATAAGCACAAACAACCACAAGCAAACAATGCATCACTTAATAATAAAAAGTTTTTGTTCACCCTGATTTTTGCATTCTGGAAAACTAATCAGTGTTGCTGATGAGGACATCCGTACAGTTACACCTAATCCAATTGCTACTGATGATGTTCCAGCTACTGCAAAGAAAAATTAATCCAATGAGATAAGGATTGGACCAATTACAAGAGCGCGTGCTAAGATACTAGAACAACAGGTGAACTTGTTTCTTAATGAACCTGATGTTTTAGTTAATGAGAATTTTACACTACCTAAGTATTTGAATTATTGCAAGATCAGGTACTTGGGAGAATAAGGCATAACACGGAGTGAGGAGCTAATGGAACATGGCATGTTGATCAATGAAGAATGCACGAGGGAGGAGAGGGAGGAAGCGCAAGGAGCCCACAAGGTTGAAGATGAACCCATGGTGGAAGACCTCTGTCGTGGCAGAGAAACGCCACCATTCTCTGCCACGACAGGCTACCGTGGCACAGAAACATAAAGATTTGCTGCATGGCAGGCTACCGTGACAGCAAAACCGAGCCAAAGCCTGCCCTGGCAGAGTCCTGAGGCCGAACCCCTTATGGGTCGGTTTGTACCCTAGTTGGGTGGGACCAACTCGGATCCCACCTTGGCCGCCTCCCCTAGATTCTTAAATAGATGAGGCGCCACACCAAGTTAGTTTTAGACCACAATAAAATTATTTTGGAGTTGTTTCTTTCATAGAACTTCTGGAATTACTTGTGATCGATTTCTACCAACTGCAATTGAGTGTGATCTGTTGTTCCACTGGGAATTAGTAGATTGCAAACTACCATTCGTGGTCGACAGCTACGTGCGGAAGAGTGTGGTGTTGTGAATATCCTACAAGGTTTGAGAGTTATTGCATTGGTATCAGGGTTTGAGTGGGAGAGTTCATAGCTACATGCTAGTTATCTATCATCCACCATCATCATCGATAAGTGCTTGCTGAGAAGATCGGGCCACCCCATATCATCTTGGTATCAGATTTCCTTATTTGCTCGGTGAGTAGTCCACAATCCATCCATAGATTAGTTTGGTTTTTCGTCCTATACAGAAAAAGGCCCACAAAAAGAGTTGCCATAGCCTAGATTACATCGTTTTCAAGTAATAGTTGATTGTCTTGTTCCTCTATTAGTCTATATCTAGATCTGTCTGTCGTAGTTTTTCTTCTTGTTATAGTCGAATCCACCAGCTTTTTTCGCCGCCACATAGTAGATCCGATCCAAGCTAGAGTCCTAGTCACATACCCCTAGCCGAGTCGGTTAAGTAATTAAAAAAATTCTTACCTACTCTGTCACACCACGGAAACACCATGTTTTCTCTACCATGAAACCGACTCTACCCCTGGTCGAAATCCTGTCGTGGCATGATTTCCTCTGCCACACGCCAGCTTGCTGCCGCTGCTCTGCCGTGGCACAATTTCCGTGCTTTTCTCTGTCGTGCGCCAGCTGCTCTGCCGCCACTATGCCATGGCACGTTCTTTCGTGTTTTTCCTGCCATCGTAAAGAAATTTCTGCCACGACATGATTTGGAGCTGTTTTTCTAACATGACACCATAATTGCAAAGTGTGACAAAAATTGCACTTTTGCTGAACTTTAGCCACAGCCATTCTATTTCATAGGTGTAGGAACTTGCCCATTGAGACTAGTTTCAGCTCCTACAGGCTGCTCCTAGGATTTTGGTGCTATACTTTGTAAATTGGCCGTGTGTGACATATATTCATAAAAAAGAGAAAAAGCATATAGCAGAAGAAAAAGCAAAAAGAGAACGAAGCTATACAAAAGAAAAAGAGAAAAGAAAAGAGAAGGAGAATTTGAGAAAGAGGCCTAGTGATATCTTTGTGTACCGGTAGATTGAGAAATCTTGTACCTGTTTACTTTGAGTTTGCTAGTGTCTCTCCAGCATAGTGTAACACCCTTTATAGTTGCATTGCCACGTTTATCTCCACGTGTGTGTTTCTTGGGTTTTGTATACGATCAGCACTAGGACTTGTTTGCGGTGTACTTAGGATACCATACCTATAGCTCCACCATAAATAACCTGTGTGCCCTGTGATCGTTCTCTATACCTTTTATATTCACTTCATCACATCAGTGCATACGTCTTTGAGTAAGTTTGGTAAAGCATCTCTATTCACTTTGGAATGGTAAGATCTCCTTTCTTGTTAGTTGTGAGTAAGTAGTGAGATTTTTCCACCAAACAGATTTTGATTTTTGCACTAACCTACAATCATGTCTTTGAGTGATGATGAAGTTGTGTCACGGAAAAAGCAGGTTGAGGAGCTTTGATGTAGCCCGACCTTCGGTCGTTACCACATCATGGTCTCCAACTTATGTCAAGTCGTCATGGACTCCAAAGGTGAATTCATTCCTCTATACGATCCCACTTCCTATCCTCTTGAATGGTATACTACTTCATACTCCGTTCCATATCCATGATAAGTTCACACCAACAAGTACGGAGGCACGGAAGGAAGCCTGGAGCACCAGGCCCGGCAAGACAGAGGCTTGGAAGAGAAGATGGAAGAAGCAGCAGCTGGAGCACCGGAGTCTCTGGCCTGCGCACACTGGAGTCTCCGGCCACACCGGAGTCTCCGGCATGAAGACACCGGAGTCTCCGGCCTGCATACCCCGGAATCTCCGGCCAATCTCCAGACTGACCCCAAGATCGAGATCGAGGACACCCAGAAGGCCCCTAAAGAGACGGACCGGTGACCGACCAGAATCTCCGGTCCACACCGGAGTCTCTAGACCCCACACCAGAGTCTCCGGCCTTAGTGTATGGGCCTGCGTGCCGCCAGCTGGGCCTTTGTCCCATGTACCCCTTAATCTGCCCAAACTTTCCCCTTTTATTCCTAAAGTACCCTTGAACTAGTGGCTGGTCTATATATTGTGCCCCCACCCCTCATGTAACCCTAGGCAGAGATGATAGACTAAAACAGCCCCCTTTGTGGAATCTCTAGTTTTGCCTCATCCCCTTCTACCAAAGGGGATCGACTAGCGTTACCACCTCATCGTAGTTTGCATCACGCCTTGTACAAGGCCTTGGCATCGGTGTCCCTTTTCCAAGATGTCAAGACCCTCTCCAAGGTGTTCTTCCCTCTCCGCGTGGGATCGAGGGAGCACGTTGACCGATCTTTCCTTGCAAGGATTCTATCGGACCGGTAGCCACCGGTGAGAGCAATCGGCCTTGTATCGTGTGAGTTCTAGGTGTCTTCATCGTGTTGTTCGCAAGGTGTGCGTCTGCTTCCGCTACCTTCTCCCTTTCCTATCGATTCGACCACGAGATCCGTGAAGATTGGGCCACCCACGGGGTTACCCCATAACATTTGGTATTAGAAGCTTTTGGTTGCCACGGATTTTTTCTCGATTTGGTCTTTTCCCCCATAAATTCGAAATTTCCACCAAATTGCCCCAATTCATGTATTGGATCGATCTATGATTTGAGTGTGTTTTGGTAGGTTTTGAGCCGTGGATTACTTGCTAAACTTGTTGATCTACCTTCCCCTGCATTTCCATGGCCTAATTCCTTGATTTCCCCTACCAATTTGAGGTTTTGGTTCGAGTTTTTCTGCCCAAAACTCGTCCCGTCATGTTCTTGACGTGCAGAAATCGCCCAGACTGGATTTTCCGGTGTGAGTCACTCCAGACCGGAGTCTTCGGACCCCCAGACCGGAGTTTCTGCCTCTTGCTGATAGAAAAATCCGCTTTGCGGTTTTGATCATAACTTTTGCATACAAACTCGGATTTTGGTGTTCTATAGATTGTTTCAAAGAGGAGAAGGAGCCCCACATAATCATCTCCGTGGTTCATGCTGTCTACACCATCCATATTCTGTGAGAAAGGCAGAATCCACCAATAAAGGGTGAAGATCGGCGAAGAAAGGTATAAACATTTCGTGACTTCTCCCTACTTGCTTTCCTTTGTGAGCTACACTATCTTTGCGTTGCACAAACACCTATTCAGACTACTTCCTCCTATGATTGCTTGGGCTATGCACATTTGATATATTGTAGAATGTCGAGCAAAAGTTGTGAGCGCACTATCTCATATAGTTATCTTGTATAGTTGTTGGCACAAGGAAGAGGCAAGTGAAAAAGAAAGAATAGGAAGCGCAAGCTCGATGAACATCAAATAGGTGGTACTTATTGTGCATATCTTGTAGCCCACCAATTTTTTGCAATCGAACTAGTGTCTCTCTTTGCACTTGGGGGACACGAGCTTATAGTATTCGCTAGGTAATCATTTGGTTCTTAGCTCACTTTCTCCGTCGCACAAGTCTCATTTATCCCACCGTGTGTGTTTCCTTGTATATAATTCTTATCTTGTGGATTGACTTGTTTTGCTTTGTGATCATCGTGGTTCTTTACTTGCAATTACAATATCTTTCTTTTGGATTGTTCTTGGACACGCCACCTTCCATACCCATCCACGATAAGGTTTGTGTGTGATTTTTAGTGGTTAGTTCGTTTTGGTGTTCCACGTGAACTTCACTTTCCTTTGTTTTGATTGCTCTCAAGTGTTGCCACTTGCACGATACTATCTTCCACGGTAAAGTAAGGTTTGGTGTTGCATCCTTAATCCCCTACCACTTCCATATAAACCACTTGGTCTTGTGAATCATGTCTAGGAACTATGGAACCGAGGATGATTTCTATGAATAATCCACGATGATCAACCATGAATATGCCTCCACAAGCATGTATGACATGATGGAGCACTACACCAACAATGGCTCCATGTGCTTTGGTGATATGGAGTTCTACAACAACAATAACTCCCCAAGAATGGACGACTTCACGAACAACAACGACAAGCTCCTCAAGTCGCATCGACCAAGAGGGAGCCTCCACCTCGAGAGCACCAAGGTCCACCATCCAATGGACAACTTCAAGTGTGACATGGACAACAGCTTTGCCAAAACCATGATCATGATGGCCAAGACTAATGATGCTTTGCGCTCATTACAACGCCTCACTGAGAAGAGTGCCAAGGACAAGAAGAATCATCGCGAGCATCATGTGGATGATCAAGTGCGCCATCTACATCAACCTTTGGCAAGGCACGCCAATGACCTCCGTCGACACCATCATATGGTACATTCAACTACTCGTGCCGCCACCAAAATGGCACTAAGAGAAAGCTCTCCTCCATTCCATCAAGCTTCAAGACCAATAGTCGACGTCCTAGATGACGCATGCAACTTCGTGGATGAGGAAGACGAAGACCTCTACTTTGCCAAGTTGGACGAGTACGTCAAGAGGACTACACAAGCCAACGTGCAAGATGGCGATGACAAGGTCGAGAATGGTGAGAATGGGACTTCCCCATCACCAAAGGAGGCGCATGGAGTTGAGAGAAGCGATCATATCCCTACATGCTTGAGTGATGATGTGGTACCAATCCATGTTTGTATGAGAGCCACTTAGCCCACTAGAGTGAAAACAAGAGTGAGATGAGTGACTTCACCATATGTGAGATTGAGTGCTTCCATTTGGAGGGCATGAGTGATACACCGAATGAGTTGAGAGTGGTAGTTGATAGGTCATGTGAGACCACTTTGATTTCTAACAACTTACCCTCTACCTCTGGTGTGTTTCCTCATGATGTGCTAGGTTCGATGGATCAAGAAGCGCCAAGCTTGGAGATGATGATGCCTCCAACCAAGAAGATGTACATGGTGGATGAAGATGATGCCATCCCCATGCAAGAAGAAGAAGTCGTCCACATGGAGGCCCACTTCATATGAGAGGTATGAACAAGGTAAGAATACGGGTGTTGATGATGCCATGATCCCACTTGTGGACATGATGACTTGTGATGATTGGCATGCTATGGATGATGTTTGTGATATCACATATGACTCATTGGTATTTCCATGTGATACTTTGCCTTTGCATAATGTTGAGCATGTGAAATTATTTGATTGTGATGATGTTGCCATAGTCATGCCATGCTCTAAACGTTACGTTGATGATATCATTGCGTGCACTGCGTTGAACAATTGATCTTTCCAATGTTTTTCTTGTAATGATGTTACCAATGCTACCCCTCGAACCATGCTTTGTCCTGAATGTTTTACAATCTCTCCCGTTTCTTGCAATTAGTTTAGTAATTTCTCTTTCACTTGTTTTGCTTGCAACAATAATTCTAATATGGTTTATATTGAGATGGCCCCCATAGCTTTCTCAAATTTTGGAGATTTTGATGATTTCCATGATAAGCATGTTAACCACTTGCATATTCACTATGCATAGTTTTCATACTTGATTGACACTAATGGTGATGTGCACAACAAAATATACGTCATGATGGATGATGTGTTCCTCTACCATGCACACACGTTCTTCCTTTTATCTATCATGTGTGTAGGTACCCGCACAAGAATGTCAACCTCGGTTGAGCACAAGTTGACAAAAAGAGCTCTAGAGAGCATCCCACAAGTGAGTTCGAGATCGAACCCAACTCTGATACCTTTTGCATGCTTTGCATCTTTCATGTTGAAAATTTGCTCTTTCATATGGTTTGCTTGCAAGCATGTTGATGGTATTCCTTCACCTTGTGAAAATCATGTTTTGTTTCTATTGGATATTGATGCTTTGTGTGTTGCCACATAATTGTTGAACAATTTCTCCTTCCAATGTTTTGTGTGCAACCATAATGCCACGTTGAGCATGTATTGTCATGTGAGCTTCCAAGTCTCTCGTATTGGTGTTGCAACAAACATAAGGACCACTTGCTCTTTCATATGGTTTGTTGCAAATATGTTTTTTTGCTTCCGCTTGCGATACTCATATGCCCATGATCTTTGAGTTTGATGATATATGTATGGCATCCAACATATTGAACAATTGTTCTTTCCAATGGTTGGTTTGCACACATAATGATGTTGTTTTGAATATCCCTCCTCATGTGTTTTTTCCGAATTCTCCTAGCTTTGCCTCGAAGATGTTGATCAATACTTTAGTCAATTGCTTTGAGTGCCACTCTAAGATGTTATATGGAGTTTTTGAGTTCCCACATTTGGATGAGGTTCAAACAATTTCCATGCACTTTGACCTTGCATATGCATCTCGTTTGCTATACTTGAGTTGTGCTAATAGTGGTGTGAACAAGAATGGACATGCCACAAATGACATCCTCCTCTATAACACACAAACATATGTTGCTTGGTCTTTGTGGTGTGAACGTACAATTGCTTCCTAGTCAACCTTTATGGACAAAGAGTTCACAAGACGAACCATAGAGAGTTACCTATGGTTTCCCTTCAATGAGTCATCTCTACATCATAAGGTGACTTCACTCTACCTGAGAACTCATGCTATAATCTTCATGAATTGGCTATGCTTTGAGTGTTGCTTCGCTTTTGTTGTGAGATTTGTAGGCCTCATGGAAAGTGAAGCAACATTGAAGTGTTGTCAATTCAATCTTCCCGAGGAGGACTTTATGGTGAACCCTAGGATCAAGAAGGTATCTCGACATCTTATACTTTGTGATGAGCGTGTCGAGTCAAGGACGACTCTTTTTGAAGGGAGGGGATATGATGTAGCCCGACCTTCGGTCGTTACCACATCATGGTCTCCAAATTATGCCAAGTCATCATGGACTCCAAAGGTTAATCCATTCCTCTATATGAGCCCACTTCCTATCCTCTTGAATGGTATACTACTTCATACTCCGTTCCATATCCATGATAGGTTCACACCAACAAATACAGAGGCACGAGAGGAAGCCTGGAGCACCAACCCCAACAAGATGGAGGCTTGGAAGAGAAGATGGAAGAAGCAATAGCTGGAGCACCGGAGTCTCCGACCTGCACACACCGGAGTCTTCGGCCACACTAGAGTCTCCGACATGAAGACACCGGAGTCTCCGGCTTGCATACCCCGGATTATCCGGCCCATCTCCAAAATGACCCCCAGATCAAGCTCGAGGACAGCCAGAAGGCACCTCCAGAGATGGACCGGAGACCGACCGGAATCTCCGGTCCACACCAGAGTCTCCGGACCACACACCAGAGTCTCCGGCCTGAGCGTATGGGCTTGCGTGCTGCCAGCTGGGCCTTTGGACCATTTACCCCTTAATCTGCCCATACTTTCCCCTTTTATTCCTAGTGTACCCTTGAAGTAGTCGTTGACCTATATATTGTGCCCCCACCCCCTCATGTAACCATAGGCAGAGATGATAGACTAAAGACAACCCCCTTTGTGGAATCTCCAGTTTTGCCTCATCCCCTTCTACCAAAAGGGATTAACTATCATCACCACCTCGTCGGAGTTTGCATCACGCCTCCCTCGTTGTATAAGGCCTTGGCATCGGTGTCCCTTTTCCAAGACGTCAAGACCCTCTCCAAGGTGTTCTCCCCTTTCCTCGTGGGATCGAGAGAGCACGTTCACCGATATTTCCTTGCGAGGATTCTATCGGACCGGTGGCCACCGGTGAGAGCAATCGGCCTTGTATCATGTGATTTTTGCGTGTGTTCATCATGTTATTCGCGAGGTGTGTGTCCGCTTCCACTACCTTCTCCCTTTCCCCTCGCTTTCCCATCGATTTTACCACGAGATCCGTGAAGATCGGGCCACCCACGAGGTTACCCCATAACAAGCTTGTTAATTGGCGCGAGGACATTGATGGGAAATTCAAGGACATGTAAGAGGCAGTGGATCAGAATACTGGCACCGTCACTAATATTCAAACTCAAGTGACAGCAATCAATGTCAATGTCGCTACCTTGCAGCGTTCAATTGAGGCCCTTACAGCGGCAATTCGGCAAAGATAGGACTACCAACCCGATGATGTGTTTGAGGATCATGCTGAGGGTAGTGTGGCTGATGTTGCCCCACATCGTGGCAAGGGACGTGCCAATCCCCATGCACTTGTTGCTGCACCTCTTTATGGATGTGGTTATGCTCCTTTGGGACGTGCTCAACGTGTTCACAACTAAGTTGTTGATGATGGTTTGGGAAAACCCAAGTTTTCAATTCCATCTTTTAATGGCTCATTTGATCCTGAGGATTATCTTACTTGGGAGTTGAAGATTGAGAATCTCTAGCGTTTGTTTGATTACCCAGAAGACAAGAAGGTCAAGCGTGCAGCGTTAGAATTTGATGGTTATGCTTTGTGTTGGTGGGATGCTATTGTGCAGAATAGACAAGATGACAATGTACTTCCTGTCATGGATTGGCGCGAGATGAAGCGCATTATGAAGGATCGTTTTGTACCCACCAATTACTTGCGATCACTTATTGATAAGTTGACACAGTTGAGGCAAGGAAACATGTCAGTTGATGAATACTACATGGAGATGGAGATGCTTATGCAACGTGCTAGAGTTCGTGAGTCCCTTGAGATGACTATGCAGCGTTTTCTCAACAATTTGAAGCTTCAAATCAAGAGCATTGTTCGTCATCACAAGTACGACACTATGAATGAGTTATTGCACCCTACTAAAGACGTTGAATCACAGCTAGCTGAGGCGGCTAAGTCACGTGCCAGGTTTATGTCTACCAGCCGTTTTGCGGCCAGATCTACACCGCCTACTATGGCGCCACCTGCACCTGCTGCTAGTCATCCTCCACCATCGGCCAAACCTACACCTACATCTTCGTTTGGTTCCAATGCTCAGAAGCTCGTTGCTTCTGTTGCTAGCTCGGATTCCAATATGTCAATTGGACGTACTCGCGATGTGGTATGCCATACTTGCAGAGGTAGAGGACATTACAAGAAAGATTGTACAAACGGCAAGGTCATGTTTGTCAATGAACAAGGTGAGTATGAGAGTGGAGATGAGATTGATGTCGATTCTGATTATGATGGCGAGGATGGTGCTGATGCTTATCCTCAGCGTGCACCTACTATTGTGGTGTCTCCACGCATACTTAGTGTGCAACCTATTGATGAATATCAGTGTTGCAACTTGTTTCAAACAAAATCGCTAGTTGGACCTAACAAAGCTTGCAAAGTATTATTCATGGAGGTAGCTGCAGAAATTTTGCAAGTAAGGAGTGATGTGCCAAGCTGAATTTGACTTATTTGCCTCATCCCAAGCCATACTACGTACAATGGTTAAGCAACAATGGTGAGATGAAGGTAAATCATATGGTATGTGTAAATTTTCAAATAGGGCCATACAAGGATTCTATTGACTTTGATGTGGTTCCTATGACTGTTTGCCATGTTCTATTCGGTCGGCCTTGGCTTTATGATCGCCATGTGAAACACAATGGCCGAGCCAATACATATCACTTGGAATTCAAAGGAAAGAAGATTACTATATAGCCGATGACACCACAAGATATTGTGAATGATTCTCGTCAGAAGATAGAAGTGAATTTGAAGGATGACTCTGTAGCTCGGCCAGATAGTGTGACAGTTGTTCCTGATGTAATTGAGCCTAAATCGAGTGATATAACAAAAAGTGAGAGAGTGCATAATCTTCTAATACTAGCCACCAAGGAAGATATGAGAGAATTTCATGAGGATCCTATATCCATGTCGCTTGTGCTCATGTATAAGGGCGAGGTATTGGTTTCTAATAACATGACCCCTATTTCTCTTGGTGTCTCTTATGTTTTGTAGGATTTCGGGGATGTGTTTCCAGAAGATGTAACCGCAGGATTGCCTCTATTGCATGGCATTGATCATCAAATTGACTTGATCCCTGGCACCACATTACCCAACCTTGCACCCTACATGACCAACCCCGAAGAAACAAAGGAGATACAGAAACAAGTACATGCGTTGCTGGATAAAGGGTACATTCGTGTCTCTCTTAGCCTTTGTGTAGTTCCTCTTATTTTAGTGCCTAAGAAAGATGGTACATGGCGCATGTGTGTAGATTGTAGAGCTATTAATAACACCATTATTCGATATCGTCATCCTATTCCATGCTTAGAGGATATGCTAGATGAATTGAGTGGTGCTGTTGTTTTCTCTAAGATTGATTTGCATAGTGGATATTATCAAATTAGGATGAAAGAAGGGGATGAGTGGAAAACTTCTTTCAAAATTAAAATTGGCTTTTATGAGTGGTTAGTTATGCCATTTGGTCTTACTAATGCACCTAGTACTTTCATGCGATTAATGAATCATGCTTTGAGAGATTTTATTGGTTGTTTACTTTGATTATATACTTATCTATAGCCACAACAAAACTGAACATTGTAATCATACCCGACAAGTTTTACAAGTGTTGCGTGATAATAAACTGTATGCTAATCTTGAGAAGTGCACATTTGCAAAAGATAAGGTCATATTTCTGGGATTTTTTGTATCTAAGCATGGGTTAGTAGTAGATCAATGAAAAATTGAATCAATTCAGAATTGGCCTATTCCCATGAATGTGAGTCAAGTGCGTAGTTTCCACAACTTAGCTAGTTTCTATAGGTACTTTGTGAAGGATTTCAGCACTATTGCTGCACCGTTGAATGATTTGAGTAAGAAAGGTGTGCCATTTTTTTGGGGCGCAGCCCAAGATATTGCATTTGATACATTGAAATGTTTGCTTACTCCTAAACCATTACTTGCATTACATTATTTTTCGAAGCAATTTGAAGTTGAATGTGATGCTAGTGGTATAGGCATTGGTGGCTTTTGATGCAACAGGGTCGCCCTATAGCATATTTTTTCTGATAAACTTACTAGTAGTCGATTGAATTATCCTATTTATGATAAAGAATTCTATGCACTTGTTAGAGTACTTGAAGTTTGGCAACATTATTTGTCGCCAAAATAATTTATCATACATTATGATCATGAAGCATTGAAATATTTGAAAGCTCAATCAAACATGCATAGAAGGTTAGCTAAATGGATTGAGTTTATTGAGTATTTTCCTTCCATCATTAAATATAAGAAGGGAAAGGAAAATGTCGTTGCTGATGCTTTATCTAGGAAGAACATGCTATTAACCAATCTTGATTTTAAAATTCCTGATTAGAGATTATTTGTGCACTTTATGCAACTGACCATGATTTTGCTGAACCATATCGTTTGTGTGGTCTTAGAAACGCATGGGATAAGTATCATATACATGATGGATATTTGTTTCGATATAACAAACTATGTATTCCAGAATCATCATTGTGTTTGTTCTTAGTGAAGGAATCACATGTTGGTGGTTTGATGGGCCACTTTGGGCTTGAGAAGATGTTGCTCATGCTTGTTGATCACTTTTATTGGCCCAAGATGAGGCGTGATGTGTACAGATTTGTGAGCCGATGTATTACATGACACAAGTCGAAATCCAAGCTGAAGCCTGACGATTTGTATACACCTCTCTCTGCACCTACTACTCCATGGGAAGACATTAGTATGGATTTTGTGCTAGGTCTACATAAAACTCAGAGAGGTCATGATTCTATATTTGTGGTTGTGGATAGGTTCTCTAAGGTGGCTCATTTTATTGTCTGCCACAAAAGCGACGATGCGTCGGATGTTGCTAACCTGTTTTTTGGGGGACATCATGAGATTACATGGAGTACCTAAGATGATTGTTTCTGACCGTGATGGGAAGTTCATGAGATACTTTTGGAAGACCTTCTGGGGGAAGCTGGGAACGAAGCTACTCTTTAGGACTACATGTCATCCCCAAACAGATGGTCAAACGGAGGTGGTGAATCCAACATTGACATAGCTACTAAGGACGATGATAAAGAAGAATCTGCGGGAGTGGGAAGAGTGTTTACCACATATTGAGTTTGCCTACAATAGGGATGTGCATTCGACTACTCAACTTTGTCCTTTTGAGGTGGTGTATGACTTCAAGCCATTGACGCCACTTGATTTGTTGCCTTTGAAATTACATGAGAGAGTTGATATGGAGGCATCAAAATGTGCTAAATATGTGAAGAAGATTCATGAGAAGAATCAAGAGGCTATTGAGAAGAAAGGCAAGAACATTGTTGTTGCAAGGAATCAAGCAAGGAAGGAATTGTTTTTGAAGCCTGGCGACATGGTATGCGTGCATCTACGCAAGGATAGGTTTCCAGTACTTCGAAAGTCAAAATTGAAGCCACATGGTGCTGGTCCTTACAAGGTGTTAGCCAAGGTTAATGATAATGCCTTATCGATTGATATACCTATTGAGGAGTTTGGTGGAGTTAGCAACAGTTTCAACGTTGCTGATTTGTCACCATATGATGGAGAAGACCTTGGAGTGTCGAGGTCGACGCCTTTTGGAGGGGGGAGATGATGAGGACATCCCTACAGTTAAGCCTACCCCAATTGCTACTAATGATGTTCTAGCTACTGCAAAGAAAGATCAATCCAATAAGATAAGGATTAGACCAATTACAAGAGCGCGTGCTAAGCTCCTAGAACAACAGGTGAACTTGTTTCTTAATGAACCTGATGTTTTAGTTAATGAGAATTTTATACTACCTAAGTCTTTTAATTATTGCAATATGAGGTACTTGGGAGAAGAAGGTGTAGCACGGAGCGAGGAGCTAATGGAACATGGTGTGTTGATCAATGAAGAATGCGCGAGGGAGGAGAGAGAGGAAGCGCAAGGAGCACCCAAGGTTGAAGATCAACACATCGTGGAAGACCTCTGCCACGGTAGAGAAACACCACCATTCTCTGCCACGGCAGGCTGCCGCGGCACATAAACAACCAGATTTGCTACCACGGTAGGCTGCCGAGATAGCAAAACCGAGCCAAAGCCTTCCACGGCACAGTCCTAAGGACGAACACCTTATGGGTCGGTTTGTACCCTAGTTGGGTGGGACCAACTCGGGTTCCACCTTAGCCGCCTCCCCTAGACTCTTAAATAGGTGAGGCGCCACACCAAGTTAGGTTTAGACCACATTAAAATTATTTTGGAGTTGTTTCTTTCATAGGACCTTTGGAATTACTTGTGATCGATTTCTACCAACTGCAATTGAGTGTGATATGTTGTTCCATTGGGAATTAGTAGATTGCAAACTACCGTTCGTGGTCGACGGCTACGTGCGGAAGAGTGTGGTGGTGTGAATATCCTACAAGGTTCGAGAGTTGTTGCATTGGCATCTGGGTTCGAGCGGGAGAGTTCATAGCTATATGCTAGTTATATATCATCCACCATCATCATCGACAAGTGCTTGCTGAGAAGACTGGGCCACCCCATATCAGTTGCTAAAAGTGGGATGTTATATACCTTTCCCCTTAAAAGAATCTCGTCCTGAGATTCGGGGATTCAGAGTCATTAATACTATGTGTCTTAAGCGTACTAACTTACGAACTTCGTCTTTGAACGTGGTGACTGCGTTAGTGAAGTTGAGCCTCATCTTCTTGGATGCAAAGAGGGTTGAGCAGGCTTTAGACCTGGTTGCGATGGTTACTTTATGGTTATGGGAAAGACACAATATTTCCACCTTAGGATTTGACTAGGGTAGCTTGGATATAACATAGTCCTTCCTTCGCGGAGTCGTTGGATAGGGTTTGAAGACTATCGCCAAACTTCTGTCTATAGTTGAAATCTTTAGCTGAATTTCACAAACTGAGTCCTACGAGGTTCATATTCTACTTTTATTCTTACTTATACTATTTGAGCGAGTGAATCTGTGGATCTTCTAAGTGGGTTAAACTGAGGGGTTAGTGGGCCGGAGATCCTTTAGGTGGGTCTTCGGCTGAAGTAGCATAGGGGGCTTCGTGGAGTCTTTAGTAGATGTTGTCTCTTTTGGGTGCTTCATACTCATTGGAGGGCAGTCTTGTAGGCTTCAAGTATGGTTGTCTTCATGATTTATAGATACTCGGGTACTTGGGAGGTTGAATAGTCGTCTAGCGGTTGTTGACGAAGTATGAGATCTGTTATTTTTGCATGGAGGACTCTCGAGTCGATGCTTGGAGAAGGACATTGGATTGGAGATCCTCCTGAAGTATCTTTCGATAAATGGTTTCCTAGGATTGAGTGGAGAGACGCAGTCTTTCCACCTTAAAGCTTTACTAAGGTTAGTCAATACTAGTGCAGATCTTTCGTCTTGTTGGTGTACTGGCGTGATTCTGGAGGAAGGTTGTAGATTTTTGGGTCTTGTGTTGAGGTCTTCGAGTGACATCCTATTATGCAAACCTAGTCAGGGTGGTTTCCTAACAAAACCTTAAGAGGTTAGTTTCCGGGCAGGTTAGTGGTTAGAGACATATCTTGCGAGTCTTCATTCAGAGTAGGGGCATCCAGCTTTAGAGGAGATGTCTTCACTAGAATCCTTGATGTTTCTTCTACTCGATGGCAGAGTAGACTAGTTGTCCCCATGCATCCCTGTCTTCAAGATTTAGGGGGAGTTTAGAGCTTTTTGTCAAATAAAGGAATTAAATACTTTTTGGGTCAAAATAATTATGGATAACCTGTGGTAGATTTAAATTTCCAAGGTAGATGATGTCAACATATCATATAAATCATTGGAAATTTTGGGTTTTGATAATCCAACTTGAATTTGGAAGAACACAAGTGATAAGGGATTTTTGGTGATGTTATTTATATACCTTCAAAACCTTGTTGGATTAGGGATCTCAAAGCTCCCCTTGGGTCATGGGCTAGATGGATGGATAGATCAAGTGCTGTAGATATCCATGGTACAGAGGTTTGAGATCTATCCTGATTGAGCTCTCCAAGGATTGCTGTGAAACTTTGAATAAAATAATGGTGCCAAAATAGATTATCAAATAGCCTCCAAAACCATATGGGTTTTAGAAGCACAAAGCTCCAAGTGAAACAATTTAAGTAGGGATGAATAGAGCTTCATGAGAAGAGCACAATCATTCAAAGAGTCGATCAAATGAGGATAACATGGAGATGTGAACTTCTGCCAAAGTAGGCTTGTTGATAAGATTTGCAGAAAAGATTATTTTCTTGCCTTAAAAACAATCAAGAACAAGTGGGTCAAAGGATGATCTAGCCTAGGGAAAGAGTGGGCCTTGGAATTCTTTAAGATTATTTACAAGATGGTTCAAGTGAATTTCCAAAAATACACAAGGGTTGAGAAGAGACTCAAAGATTTGATATTGATAATAGTTCTAGACTTAGTCATTTTTTGGAAGATTTAGGGTTTTGACTAGAATGTAAGAGGGGATGATTTTGAGGGGATACAAGGTTCTAAACTCATCCTCAAGTATATGATGTTGAAGTGTAGATTGAGTAGAATGGTTCCATTCTTGGAGTTTATCTTCATTGACATGGAAGCTGCTGGAAAGGATTAACTCTATATTGATCTAGTTAGGGAGTTAGAGGGTCACTTTAGTTGATTCCAAGAGGATGATCTCATAGGGTAGCTCATACTACTTCCTAAGCAAACAAGTCGGATAGAAGATCAAGGCAAATCATCAAACAACAGATCAAGCCAACTCATCTTACAAGCAGCACAAATCTACTACTTTGGATACCTCCAATCCTAGCTTGAGGTATGTATGGGTATTTTGAAAAGATTATGTTTTGAAATAGATAAGAGTACCTAGAGTTCAAGGTTTTATAAAAGGTTTTGGAAAGACTAGGGGTAAGAGTATTTGAAGGTTTTATCTTAAAAATATAAGGAGATTATATCTTATAGATCTCCATAGTTTTGTCAATAGAAGCTACTAAAATGGTTAGACTTACAAAGGCATCTTGGCTCAGGTTTTCGAAATGCCAGAACAGTCAAGAATATGGAAAATAAGCCAAGAAAGTTTTGTGAAATAGCTTTTTTCAACTGAGGGTGAGGTAAGGAGTATAAGCACAAACAACCACAAGAAAAAACTACATCACTTAAAAAGATATTTTTTGTTCCCCCTGATTTTTGCATTCTGTACAACTAATCAGGATTGATGAAAGTGGGATGTTATAAGGAAGGGCATAAGGAGGGTTTCCTTTACATTACCTAAATGCCCTCTACGTGAATGATGTGTGGCATTGTGCTAAAGGGATGATCGGCCTATCCTAGACGCAAAATTGAACTCCTACACGCGAAATTTTAGCGGGCTGTGTCGGTCAAAATTTTGGATGGCGTATCCTGGCCGTCTATTGCATGACGAGTGGCTCAAACAAATTCATCATATATGATACTAGTTAAAATGGTACCTTTCCAAGAAATTTAGCAATTACTCACCCAAAAAATCATGAAAATCATGAAAGTTAACAAATTAATCAATTATATGTTGATTTTTGCCAAAATATTGGTATAGGTGAGATCCAAAGGGTGGTATGAAAATGATCTAGACCATAGAACTATGGGGACTTGTCTAGGGTTTGGGCAGGGTATACAAGCAAGCCAGAATGTCTTTACGGGACCTAGAGGCAAAACCTATGGAATCATCTGGGATTAACATTGGCCATGCATGTTGCTATGAACTAAACTAACAAGAAGAATAAGGGTAAAAGTCCATTGGTTAAACATCATTTATGCATTGCGAGTCGAAGGGGGAGATCTGCATGGAGCCCATATGCATGTTTTAGGGTTTCATTTGAAACCGAGAACAGAGCGCATAATCCCTCCAATAAATCTTGCATGTGTGGCACTACCATATTTGTGAAAGTGTGGTGGGATGATGTTGATATAGTCAGAACCCAACCCTTGGGTGAGCCTGTTCACATGCATGCATGATGACACTAAAAATTAACTAATAAACCCTCCGGGTGATGAGCCCGGAGGGAAATCTTTTGGAATTAGAGGTGAACCTTGGTATCCCATGTTGCTGTTACTACCTAAACTAACAATAATAAGGTATAGAAGTCCATTGGTCAAAACGTTGTTGTGGCAGGTCAAAGGGGTAGATATGTGGGGGTTTCGCATGGAAAACCGAGCACACGCACGTCTGCCAGAATCCCTCCAATTCTTTCATGTATAACTACATACTAGATCATGTAGGCACATGTTGCCGCGCCCGTCCATTAGGAGAATAGATTGTTATGAATTGATGAAAATATATTCGATAACATGTTCCAAAGTATCAAGTCATGTTTTGGACTATATTTCATAATGTATGCTCTTATAAGAGCAACTTGCATGTACCCCTATATGGTGAAATTCATTTGCATTTTAAGCTAAAATTCTTCATAGGTTTATTAGTGGTTTCTTGGAAGGATAGCACGGAGAGTCAACAAAGAGAGAATAGGTGTGATATGTGAATGTTCTACATTGTTCAAATTATTTTTAGAATCATTAATTTTTGTAATCCTTAATACTGTTCTTCTATTCTAATTGTTTTTTTCACGAATGATGACTTCAAAGATGGGAAAGAAACTGAATACAAAAATCATGAATCATTATAGTGGGAAAGGAATTGACGCATGTGTAATACTGTAAAATACATCCTTAACTACATCATAGAACCAAAGAGACATGCCAAGATTTCCAAAAAGTAAGATGGCATCAAAATGGAAACGAAGATATTGTTCTGGATATGCCTTGATTAACTATTTCACTAACACACAAAAATAAGAAGTAATTTATATATACTGTCATAATTTTAGAATTAGTACCTTTGAGTTGCAAAAGAAACACACCAGTCTAATGCTGAAGAAATTAGCCAAAACGGTGCAGGAATCATCTCAAACGGGCCAAATACGAGCCATATGGAAACAAACAGCAGTGGCGCAGAGTTCGGAGCAGATTTCCCGCCCTGTCACCGCGATCGACCTCAGACAATTTACAATGGTGCAAGTGACATGGATATAAGTATAGCAATAGCAAACATTTATAATAATAATAAGGCGTCTACTATTAAGTGAAATTAGTGATGTAATTAAGGAACTCACCTGTCCAGCAACCATTGGTAATACCAAGTCCAACAAAACCAACCAGATGAAAATTCGACCAATCACCAGGAAGCAATAGAATGTAAGTAGCTGAGCTAGAACAAGCAGAAATAGAATCAACCTATCAGACCACCATTAGACCTATGAGACCACCATTAGACCTGGACAGAGAAATATATTTCTGATTTAGAAAAGATGAAAATTGTTATCTAAAGAAGATGGGTATTTCGTTTGGAAATAGAATCAACCTATCAGACCACCATTAGACCTGGAATCTGCTATTGAGTGGGAGTAGCACGGGCAGAAACTTAGGCAATAGATTTTATAGGACATGTAGGTAGTGTAGTGGCAGTGTAGTAACATACCATAATCATTTGTCGCCATCAATTTGTGCACCATGGCTACCAGTAGGGATTTCTAAGAACTGAAAAATAACACGGTCATAAAGATCAATTAAGACCGGCGCATCAGGTCACCATGGATGGGGAGGCGAGGGCAGGATCTGTACCGCATCCGCAGGAGAGATCGATGGCCGCTCCATATTCTGGCTTGCGTTCGAATGGATCGAGAGGTGTGCATCTGGTCTCGGTCGATCGAACCTCGGTTGGAGTCTGCTGCATGCCCGCTCTAGATTTCGGCATGCGGTCTAATCGATCGGGAGGTGTGCATCTTGTCTGGGTGGTCGAATTTACATTGGAGTCTGCCATGGCATCGTGTGTCCTCTTCAAAAAAAATTCTGGTGGTTCCGGATGAGCAAGGAGACCCGTTTCGATTGGAGTCTACTGCCGCATGTGTCCTCTTCAAAAAAAATCCGGTGTTTCTGTACAAGGAGACCCAGTTGTCGAAAGGTGGAGTAGAGCGGGCCAAAATAGATAGATATTCTAGCCTAATTAAGCACAGAAAGACTTTTTGATGTCCAGAGAAGCGTCCCTAAGGGATAATTCGGCCCACGTGGGAGTTGAGGATCATCCAACAGCCAGAATGACGTGGGGGGCACGATCGGACGGCCAAAACTGCCCAGTTCGTGGGAGGCCTCCTTTTTTACTCGATTTTAATATCCCTAATTCTAGCTTAATTAAGCACAGAAAGACTTTTTGATGTCCAGAGAAGTGTCCCTAAGGGATATTTCAGCCCACGTGGGAGCTGAGGATCATCCAACGGCCAGAATGACGTGGGGGGCACGATCAGACGACCAAAACTGCCCAGTTCGTGGGAGGGATCCTTTTTGACTCGGTTTTAATATCCCTAATGTATGTATGAAAGTGTGGTCGGATGTTGATATAGGCAGAACCCAACCCTTGAGTTAGCTTGTTCTCACATGTGGCAGTTACATATTCTACCGAATTTTTGGGATTTCTAACCATGGTTTGACACATGGAGTGTCTCTAGAATCATTGCATGTGTGTTCTTTTCCAAACCACCTTGATCCACACATGACCACACACACTCCAATGGATGTGGTGATGTGCAATAAATGTGGCAGTTGCATTCCAGGGGCCTTTTTGGGCTTTATGGACATGGTTTGACACATGGAGTCTCTAGAGTCATTGCATGTGTTCTTTTCCAAACCACCTTGATCCATATATGACCACAAACACACTCCAATAATGTATGTAGTGATGCAACTTCTGTCACACTGGTGCATCAACTCATATGTGGAAGTTGCATCCCAAGGGCTTTCTAGGCCCTTTGACCATGGTTGACACATGGAGTATATATCTAAAGTCTTTCATTTGCTCTTTCCCAAACCACCTTTATCCAGATGACCACACACACACTCCAATAATGGATGTGGTGATGCAACTTCTATCACACTGGTGCATCATTACATGTGGCAGTTGCATATTCCAGGGGATTTTTGGGCTTCTAACAATGGTTTGACACATGGAGTGTCTCTATTGTCATTGCATGTGTTATTTTTCAAATTAATCCACCTTCCTGGTCCACATGTCCACACACACTCCAATGGATGTGGTGATGCAATTTCTATCACACCGGTGCATCATTCCATGTGGCAGTTGCATTCCAGGGGCTTTCTGGGATTTCTGACCATAGTTTGACACATGGAGTCTGTTTTTTAGGGTAAATAGTGGGAAAGGCTCCCACTATAATTTTTATATTAAATAGATTAAAATAGGTTTACATATGTATAGAAAAAAGTTACAAGCTCCATAATAGGGCCAACGGTAATAAGGTAGCTAACAATCTAAGTTTCGGATTGCAGCCATTCCTTGAAATTTTCTGCATGCTTTTTTCATTTTGTGACTCAACATTTGGAGTTCATCTAGGAATATTATTTTCCAGTTCTGAAATGTCGACCTCTGGTTCTTAAGTATATTATTATTTTTTATCATCCAAATGCTCCAAGCTACTAGAATAATTATGTCCATCGCAAAGGGTAATTACAACATTGATTTAATATCACCAGTAGCTTCCATTGTAGTTTCATGTCTTGTTCTTGAACGGAAAATTTTATTCCAACATTGCTTAGCAAAAGGGCAAGTCCAAAAAAATGTTCCAGCATTTCTTCTTGTAAACAGTTCAGTGTAGCACAGCTATAATCTGGCAATTGGAAATTATTTCTTTTTATGAGACTTCTAGTATTTAAGTTGTCCAATAATAATAACTAGGAGAATTTTTTTGTTAGGACTGACATGAGGTTTTCCAAAGCCATTTTAATTGAAGTGGAGTAGTCTGAATTCTAGTGAAAGCTTTGTAAGCTTTCTGAGATGAGAATTGATTACCTCCCCAATATATGACCATTCATCCATTTCACCTTCTTGTATCATGTTGCTGGTCTGTTGACATATCAGCTAAAGGATTTGATATTATGTGTATGCTTGTTGAGAGAGGGTTAAGTGAAGCATGTCTTCGAAATATTCAGCTTGAGTCATTTGTGTAACAATAGAGTTTGTTGTTTTATCATATGACATCAGGTGAGGAAGTTGATGTTGAAGAAAAGAATCTTGCCAGAGATCTGTCCAAAAGTAAACTGTTGATCCATTGACCACCTTGCATTTAGTAATACCTTTATATAAATCAATCAATTTGATGTGTATTTTCCACCAGAATGATCCTTCCAAACTTTTCCTAGGGATAGTTCTAGTACTATAATAATTTTGCCAAACCAACTGAACCTAGGGAGTATCATGTTTATTATAAAACTTGTGGAGGTTTTTGAGTAGCAAAGATTTGTTTTGGGTGTACAGGTTCAGAACACCAAGTCCACCTTGATTCTTTGGTGTATAAATCTTATTCCAGGTAACCAGAGCAGTACCTTTAACTTGAACATCATTACTTTTCCTTCTCCAAAGGCAGTGTCTCATATATTTGATGACTTGTTATTTGACTGGGATTGGTACATCAAAACAACATATGAAGAAAATGGGGAATGAAGCAAGTTAAGTTTTCACTAACTGTAGTTTTCCCCCATAATTCAGGAAATCTGCAAAACCACATAATCTTCGTTGGACTCTTTGTACTATTAACAAGAAGTGTTCGAGAGAACGTTTGTTAATGCTCAAAGACAATCATAGGTAGGTGAAGGGTAGGATTCCTCTCTAACAGTGCAGGGTTCTAGCAAAGTGATCAAGTCTTTGTTCTAAAACATTAATGGGTAGCATGCTAGATTTGTGATAATTAACATTAAGACCAGTTGAAATTGGCAAAGGTGTGAAGCAAGGATTTCAGGCAAATCAGATGATTAGCATTTTCTTTCACAATCAAAAGATTGTCATCACCATACTAGACTACTAGGAAATCAGGATAGGCAAAAAACTAATAGGTGTTGTGATGAATCCATTATGTAGGGCTCTATTTAGGACAAATTGAAGAAGGTCTCCAGCCAGCACAAAAAGCAATGGTGATAGGGGATTTCCTTCTCTCAATCCCCTTCTAAAGTAGAATTTTTCCCAGGTACACCATTTAGCAATACTGTAGAAGTTCCAGAAGTACGGATAATTTCAATCCATTTTAGCCACCTTCTCCCAAAGCCTTTTGCTTTTAAAATCTCCAAAATTGTGTTATGCTCAATTCTGCCAAAAGTCTAGCTTTAAGATAAGAATCTCTTCCTTGTATTCATGGCATTGAAAGATATAATTAAAGGCCCATCCCAAATAGTCTTGGATAGATCGTTTCTTCAAGAAACCATATTGTTTTTTATGAAGCAGCTGCAAAATTATTTTTTGCAATCTATTTGAAAGTAATTCGGTTATAATTTTGAGCACACAGTTAAGTAAGGAGATTGGTCTAAAGTCAGCAGCCGTAGTAGGGCAATCCATCTTTGGAATCAGAGTGATAAATGAACTATTGATACTCTCTAAGTTAATGTTTCCATTATAGAAATTTTGTATCAACTCATACACATCTGCCTTTATGATGCTCCAGCAATTTTTCATAAATTCGTTGTTAAATCCATCTGTAGCAGGGGATTTGTTATTTGGCAAATAATCTACCACATCATCAATTTCTTTCTTAGCAAAAGGGGCTTCAAGATATTCCAAATCTTCACTACTTATTCTATTTTGAATGAGTGATCCTAAGTCAAACTCCATTTTAGGGTTATCACTGCTCCCCATTCTATCCTTGAAGGCTCTCCATATAATTTCTGCTTTTCCATCATGATCATTTATCTCTGCATCATCACTGTTTTTCAACATGGCAATATAATTATGGCCGTAATTAATACTTGCCCTTGTCTGAAAGAATCTTGTATTTTCATCTCCAAGTCTCACCCATCTAATCTTTCCTCTTTGTTTCTAGTAGGATTTCTGATTTTGAAGGAGGTTAATAATATGAGATTTCAAAATATCTCTTAGATTCCATTCCACTATGGAAAGTGGTCTCATTTCCTCAATAATGTCTAGGGGTTCAATAGTGATATTCACATTGTCAACTTGATGCTTAAGGCCATTAAGTTTCTTAGACCAGAGATTTAGCCCTCTTCTTACATTTTTAAATTTGGCATTGATGTTTTTTGCACTGTCAAAATGGCCAATAGGAATATTCAATGCATTTTCCACTATCTCGTTAAAAGCACTAGGTTGAAGCCAATAATTTTCAAATCTAAAGATTTTAGCTCTAGGAATAGAAGTGGTGATTGCAACTATGAAAGGTACATGATTAGAGGTAGGACTCACAAGTGCATAAGAAAGGGTGGAAGGTTAGGTAACTGGCCAAGAGCTAGAAGTAAAAATCCAGTCCAATTTCTCAAGAAGTAGACCCTTTTGCATATTACGCCAAGTAAACTTTCTGCCTTTCAGGGGTAATTCAATTAAAGCAAGATTGATGATTGCTTCATTAAATAAAAGCATATCATTTATATATCCCCTTCCTTGTTCCTATCATAAGAACTTCTTATACAGTTAAAATATCCCATAACAATCCAATCCAGATCCTTAGGCATATCAATGTTTGAAAACCAATCTAAAAAAGGGATTTCTTTCTGGTTGACAGGGTCCATAAACATTAGTTAAAATCCATTAATCATTTGAGAGAGAACTAGTGAACTTGACAGATAAAGAGAATTCATTTTGAAAGGTTGTTTCTCTAGTAGATAAAGATCCATTCCATATAATGATAATTCCTCCCGAGGCTCCAATAGAAGGTTGAAATTCAAATTTATTGAATTTTCTAGGAAACAACTTTCTGATGTAATCAAGATCAAAATGTTCTCTTTTTGTTTCTTGCAAGTGCAAGATGTCATAGCCAGATTCCAGAATTTTATTTGAGAGAGCAACCCATTCTATTGTTACGCATTAATAACAAAGTGTGAAGTAAAGTGGGTTGGAGAGGCAATGGATGCACTCAACCCAAAATCTTCATAGGAAAATATAAAAGTTTTGTATCCGTTCATAGAATCCAAAGAGCGGGTAACACTGTCAACATCATACATACTTAAAACAAGGACATCCCTCCATTGGATAGTTATAAACCTCTTACAAAAGTACCACAAAAGCATATCCCAACACACTAGCATAAATAGTATTATTGTTGTCTTCATTGGGACACTTTACTTGTTTTTCTTCTTGTTCTGCTGTGAGCTAGCACCAGCAGGTTGAGCTTTCCCAGGTTTCTCTTTCTTCTTCTTCTTGTAAGTAGCACTCTCTGGAGGTGGGATTTTCTCATATGACTGTGCTTTGCTCTTCAGCCCACCAGCCTCCTTCTGTTTATCTATTGCAGAGCTCTTTCTTTCTAGTCTTTTCTTAAGCCCCTCTTCATTTACCTTGCAAAATGGAGAAGCAAAATTCTTTACAACCTTTAGATTTATATTAGGAGGAGCACCATTATAGGACAAGAAAGATTTATCCTGACAATGAGAATGATCTTTGAAACCATCATTCAAGTCTAGTAATCTGAGGCTCCTCCTTACCTCAATTTCCACTAGAGGACAGAGCCCTCTCCTCTTCCTTTTTGGAGCAGTAGGTATTATCGAGGGGTTGTTGTATTTGTCCATCTTCTCGTCATTATGTAATTTTTTTGAGGTACAACAGGGAAGGTCATGGACTATAACACATTTATCAGGAATAGAAAATGGAATTTTCTTCTCACGGACAACAAGCTGCTTTCATACATCCCATAACACCTAGCCCATTCAAACTTTTCAGGAGAAATAAGCATGAAAGTGACAAAATTAAACCAACTTACAGGGATCTCAAAACTTTCGTGTTGCTATTTGTCTTGTAGAATTATTGATGTGGTGCAAAATAGTTTCCCAGATTTCTATCCCTTGTGCAGAGAACTATTCAATAAACTGGTTGACATCATGAACAGGGAAGAAGTGTGTTTGGACTACGCCCAGCTGTAAGTGTGGAACTTCTGGATGAACCAGGAGGGCATTATCAATCAACATACTATTATCATCATTCTCAGAGTTTTCATTGTTGACATCATTAGATTCCTCATCACTTCCATCATGATAAGCATTGATAATATGTTGATGACCATTTTCCAAGTGCCTAACTTGTCCTTCCTTGTTCTTAATAAGAAACTCAGGGACCACACCATGATCAGCAAAACCAGGGATTAGAAGATGATACAAGAGGTTAGGTTGCACAAAATGTGCACTGTTCTCTAAAATAGGTTGATTAACAGGTAAAGGTTGGTCTCCTGGATTTTCCACCTCATTCAAGATAAAAGGTTGGTTCAGTTCACCAATAATTTGAACATTACCAGGCATATCGGTAACTGATAAGTTGCCATCATAGTAAGGAACAAAGGCAATAATATTGCTATTATTATGATTCATATTAATATGCTTAGGTTCTAGATTGTGCAAAAAAAATCAATTTCCATGGCATCTAGAAGCTCTTGAAAAGCAGCATTTGGCTGAGCCTCCATCTCATGTTGACGAGGAACATTTCCTAGGGCCCAGTGACCATTACCCCATCCTTCATCCTCTTCATTAAGATTATCCATTGGTTGAGGTGGATGTGGAGCTTGTACATTTGGTTAGATAGGTGGCAGAAGATGTGGGTCAACACCCTCAGGTGGAAAAGTGTCCTCATCTATAGGACCACCTACAAGCATATTACGTTGTAGAACCTCAATAGAGAAAGACCAAGACTCAACCTCAAAATCTTCTCCTTCTTTCAGTATGATACTCATAGGAATGTCAGCTAGCTCTGTAATCTAACTTTGACAAGGAGCCTTCCTAAATGGTAAAGGTCTTATTCCTAGAGAAGAAGTTTTCCAGATTTACAAACAATTGTAGTCAGGTCTTCAGTATTCCAATAGTCTGGATTTAGGCCTACCATCATTAACCAGCATTCTCTATTCAGATAAGACCTCCTCCAATTAATTCGTTTGTCATGCTTGGACAAAGAAATAAAAATATCTTCAAAAGGATGAGGACTTCCAATGACCAGATTATCTCTTTCACTAGAACTATGAAATCTAACAAAATCTTGTCTAAAAGGGCATCTCTGAATTTCTCTAGATCCAAATCCCTAGCTCTCCCTTGCCTTGGAGAAGAAAGTTTTCTCCTCTTGGCCTCCTCTGATAAGTTGAGTGCATGGTCAATCCCGACCCTCTCCAACAACCTACCTACCGTACACAACCCTCATCTAGCCTACCTACACACCCACGACGAACCCATGCCCCTGTAGTGACTGCAAGAAGGGAAGATTCGCCTTCTTGATTTTCTTCAGATCTCGAGGTGGTGGTCTCCTTCCTTCCTTTCTTCTTCCTCTACATGCATGCATGCCCTATGCTAGCTCTCTCCTTGATAATCCTACCATCCTCCTCTACTCTGAGCCATCATAGGTACCCATGCCAGTGAGCTTCCGAACACTCCCAACAGGCATCGCCGTGTGAAATATCTCCCTACATCAAACCCACCTTCCATCCCATCGCTGGGAGCGCCACCAACCGCTGCGTCGCCCTGGCAACCCTATTTTGCCTCCCAGGATCCCAGGTGCGCTCCCCACCGCTACTTCCATCACCCCTAGGGTTTATACTTGTTGCCGCTAGGTCCGAGGTGGATGATGAAACCCGGCCATGGATGTCCCATCGATCCAACTGCTAAGAGCCACGGATATCACTTTGCCGGCCTCCATCACCGACAGGCAAGCCCCGCCCTACGAGAGTTTAAATCTGGCCTCCTGCATGCTCTAGCGCTAATGCTGGACCCACCCAGCTCTGCCCCGGCCTGGTTTGGCCAGATCTGGCCCGTGGAGCCTCGCCTCCCTTTCTCTTTTTAACAGATTTATTCTTCCTATATCTTCCCTATTGGATTAATTTAATATTAAAATGGAAAATACATATTTCTTGCTAGGTCCAATTTTTAACATGTTTCCTAGGGTTTCCTCTAACATGGAGACTTGGACCAAAAACAAAACTAACTTTTATCATTTTCTAGCTATAAATCCACTAAAAAGTAGCCTTTTCAAAACAATAATTCTTTCTAGTAGGTTCACAAATCCAAATAGAATGAATCAAAGTTCCTCTGGACGATAATTGAAATACCCATCTATGGTACCTTGCCTCATTCCATGTTGAGCCATGGTTATGCATAAGAAAAAATAACAAATTAAATTCATTTATGACTTTAGAAAATTCTCCTAATCAAATGGTATAGGATTATGGGTTGATTCAAACTCTCTGTGATGTGGTACATCAAGATGTATCAAAACGCAGGAGTTCAAGAATTATTGAGCTTCTAAGTATTTCTTAATGTTTTACAACCTTCTGCTTGTGGTATTTCCACTAGATAAATCATTCCAGAAGCTTTGTAAATCCAAAATTAATGAGTCCAATTTATAATGGATGGTGTTTTAAATACCTACCCATTGTCCTTTCTCTCATACTATTTGGGCCTATAAAATAAATCTAGTTAAAAAGAAAAATTGCTAGCAGCACTAACTTTGAGATTTTCCCGAGGGAATTATGGTAATTATTTTGAAGTGATTCCAACTCTCAAAAATCAAAAACTCAAAGATACACGATAAATTATTAGGACAAATTTATTTGAGATATAGACCTTTTCTGGTGAATTATTCACCTAAGCTAGGGTTATTTCCACTATAAAATCCATAACTAATTGAAGAAAAGTGCTAATATCATGAAACTTCTTGTGTTGGCCTTGTTTGTTTTCAATACCTATGTGTTTATATAATTTTTGTACATTGATATCATACAGACCCAAGCCTTAGTTCAAACACCCCTTATTTAAGTGGCATTCGCCAATTAAACCCAAAAAGGAATGTCACAAATACAACCAAAGTAATTCCTATTGCTTTGATCTAAAAATCTCAATACCTACTGAATAGTTGACACTTCTGAATTGTTTGTATTGTATTGATAGTTGTATGCCTTGGTGTTGATGGTGGCCTTGTTTGTTTGCATGTGATATCCTTATTGACGATAGTTGCGATTATATCAGAGACCAAATGAAGATGGTTACATTTGGTTATTATGGTGTTCTAAGAAAAAGTCCAGGGACATATTGCCAGATTTCTAATCACAAGAAAGCCACCTTCTCACTCATAAGTCTCGTCCTACTATTTTACTTATGCATGTTTTACCTACTGTTTATGAAAACTCCATTTCTTATTATATGATGATCTATATCTGGTTTGGCTTGGCTCCTCCAAACCATTACACACTTGTACTACTAAGTACAACCCCCTTGATTCCACCTACTTTCCCTAATATGGTAGATGGTGTATTACAACATACCCCTTTGGAGACCCTGTTTTAGCCAAAGAAAAACTATAGGATGGGTAGAACCCAGAAAAAGTTTTACAAAATGTTTTATGGTAAAACATTGGTGAGGTTTGACCTACCAAGAGAATTTTGAGAAAGAAAAGGTTTTTTGTTTTACAAAATATGTTGAAGCAAAGAGCAGGAAAATGTTTTCAAAAACACACCCGGTTCTTTGTAGCTTTAGCTATAACAACTTAACCTGTGCAACCACATTACCCTGGTATGGGACAGGGCCTAGCTTGAAGTTTGCTTGCTCTAGTATAGGTTGCCGCACAACTACTATAGGGGATTGCGTTCCCTGGAGGTTGGGCCTTATCCAGAAAAGGTCCATGTGAATCATCGACTAGGAGAATGAATGAACTGTATATGGGATGCCATGCGTTTACTATGAACGGCTCATAGGGTAGGCGCTTATACTAGAGGGGCATCTAGAGAGTCTCGATTAGTTACTCGATCCATAAGGGATCAGGGAAGGTTACCCGGATGGTGTGGGTAAAGTGTACAACCTCTACAGAGTGTAAATCTATTCAAATAGCTGTGTCCGCAATTATGGAAGGGTTGGAGAAACTACTGTAGAGCAGTGCTGGTTTTGTTTACAAAAAGGATATACAAAAAGAAAGTTTTCAAAAACTAGTGGTCTGAAGGACAACATGGAAGGTGAGGTGATCTTGATGTATCAAGGAAGATGGAAAGTCTGATCGATAATGTCCACGGTTATGTATGGGTTGGACAAACTACTTTAGAGTTGTGCTAGTTTAAGGATTTCAGATAAGAAAGAGTTTTTGAAAACTGGTGGTCTGAAGGACACTAGGGAAGGTGAGGTGATCTTGAAGGATCACAGCAGATTGAAGGTCCGATCGATAATGACCGTGAGATGAGAAATGGGTGACCCAATCCAGTGTTTTCCTAAACTTTTCAAAAAGGGTTTCCAAATTTTTTTACAAAAGTTTTCAACAAAGATATGTAGATGCTACATCTACAAGAGAAACTATTTTTAAAAAGAATCTCTCATGGAGCCCTCCTACTACCACAACCATATTGCATATCCTCTTGCTATTATTGTTCTCTTAAGGTGGTTTTTGAGTACAATAGGTACTCACTGGCATTGTCCCTAGCTATTAACTTGGTCATATTCAAGAAGTAAGGTGAAGAAGAAGGTGGCATTGATGACTATGCGAGCTAGGACATTCTCCTAGTTAGCTGCATGTAGGTTAAGGTATGGCTCGGGCTCTACACTTAGATAAAGTTCAACTGATGATGACTGATGTAGCCATAATGGAAATTGAGGTATGATTGTATCTGCATAAGTAATGTATGTTTACCTTGATACTTATCGGTTATGTACAATGACATACTGATCATGGGATCATGGCGTGTGCATAATAGGGATTCTCGAAGGATTAATCCGGGGGCCCCACATCCCTCACTGAATGTGGATGAGATCCAATTTCCCACACCTCACCGTCCTCTATCTCCCCCCTCGCCCTCACCCTTGCCGTCATCCGTCCCTCCTCCACTTACCTCCGTCCTTCCCTCCACCCCTCGCCACCCTATGTCCCTCCTCACCACGACGATGTCCTTCCCTCTAGTAGACAGCTTGCCGTCGCCATAGCCCAAACCCTAGCCCATCGTCATCTTCGCGGTTTTCCACCATGTCGTCTCAACTGTTAAGCTCGCAGGTATGCAACCTCACCGTTAACCTCAACCACAAGATCTTCCACCTCTATGTGCACCTCTCCATCAAGGTCTCCCCACTCACCATGCACCTCTCTGTCAAGGTCCCCCCTTGTCGTGCACCTCGCCGTCAAGATTTTCCCCCTCAACACCAAGGTCTGCCCACCCACGGTCAAGGTCTGCTCACTCGACATGCACCTTGCCGACGAGGTATGCCACCTCGTCGCGCACCTCTTCGACAAGGTCTGCCACCTCGCCATCAAGGTCTTACCACTATCCCTTCGCCTCCCCATGAAGGTCTTCCCACTCGCAGTCAAGGTCTGCTCATTCGACGTGCACCTCGACTACAAGGTACACCTACTCGCCGTCCATCTAGTCGATAAGGTCTGCCACCTCGTCGTCCACCTCGTCCGCAAGGTCTGCTACCAAGCTCCACTTACAAGCCTTGATGCCCCGATTTAAGCGTCCTCATGAAACAAGGCAGACCAATTGCTTATTTCAGTAAAACCCTTGGACCTAGAAATGCTGCTATGTCAACTTATTATAAGGAGAAGCTTTAGAGATTTTGGAATCCTTGAAGAGATGACGCTACTACCTTCTTGGTTCCCAATTCTTGATCAAAACCTGCTAGGAATAGCAGTAAGAAAAAAGGCCCCACAGCGTGAAGGAAAGGAAACACTCACCTTGCTTTTATGATGTTTGGTTATATTGTTTGTTGTAGATAAAGGTTGCATTATCTTGTTTTTTGCAATATTTTGGCTGCTTCATCATATGTCTTCTGATCAGAGTATAAATACAAATTGTTCACAGTGGACTATTTTGCACTTATGATTACTATTGGAAAATCAACAACATATGTTATATTGTGCCTACTTGCCTATTTAGTGGAAATATATAGATGCAGATACTGCTCATGTTTAATTGTACTTCCCTCCTTATTATTGCAACCAATTGGTGAATTGTCCAGCTTGTATACTATTAAGCTTATGATCAGCTTGCGTGTGATAAAGGTTGCATTATCTTGTTTGTTGCATTACTTTGGCTGCTTCCTGATATGTCTTATGTTCGTAGTATAATTAGTTCATGGTTTACTTTTTTACATGGTGGTTACTATAGGACAATGAACACCATAGGTTATATTTTGCTTAATTGCCTATTTAATTGCATAATAGATGCTTGTACTGCTTATGTTTAATCATCCTGCCCTGCTTATTATTGCAGTGTATAATACTAAGTCTGGTCATAGTGGGGAGTAACATAGCAAGTTACTAGATTATGTTACTCCCCACTATGGCTGGTCTTAATATTATCTCCATAGTGAGCAGTTTCATAGGTCTTATAACATAGACACCATCATATAGGTTGGTCATAGTGGGAACTTCGTACACACTAGTATTCTGTGTATGATACTAGTGTATAATACCAGCTAGGCTACCCATAGTAGGAGTATCATGCAATCCATGTTGCATTTGTTTTGTTGTTTTGTTGTATGTCTTATGACCAAAGTAAAAATTGGTCATAATTGACTATTCTACACCATATGTTATATATTGGGTCGTATTTGGAGTTCCCTATATAGGTTAGAAACACAGATGTATAGTGGAAGGTACTTGGGGTGTTGCTTAGAAACATAATCCCAAGCTTTTTCGTCAGAATAGTGCTTATTTGTATTCGAGAGGTGCTAATTTAGACATCATCTTGTTATAAATAAGCACCATTTCTTAACCAGAACCCGGTTTATTCCGCTAAGATCTTCTCTAAGTGTCTTGCATTGTACATGCTCTTAGGTTCTTAGCATACGTTGTTGCATCGCCATCTATATTCACCCCGTAGAAGTAGCAAAAAGGAAGGCTTTAGACCAGGTTACATTATCCCGTGTGTTGCATTAGTTCGGTAGCCTATGATATTTTTGTTTAAATTGCTCATGCTGACCTATTAAATGATGAGTACTACATAACATATGTTGGGTGTCGCACCCAGTTTTGTATTTCTAGATTAATTGGAATTGTTTATTCATGTTAGAACCACAAATACTATCGATGGAAGAAAGTCAGATGAAAACCATCATGAGAAAGAGTCCATGGATGCAACGACTTGTTATTAGGTTTGTAGCCAGTGTTGTTGCATCCATAACTATATTCTCCCCTAAAAACAGCAATAGTGATCCCTCTGGACCTCAGTATGATCCCAAGGGGGGATATCAGTGAAGGTGACCTATCAGGGAATCAAACACTAGTCACCAAGGAGACTGCGCTGCAGGTAGTGCCCTTACCTGCTAGCTCACCATATTTTCATGATTTCTCCACAATTAAGGTGCTGCCAAATCATCTTGTATGGAATTGTTTGCTTACTCTTTTTTCCATATGTTTTGTTCGTCTTTATTTTCCCCAGTTGACTGTTACATGTAAAATGTGTAGTTTAATCAGAGAAAATTCAAGAAGACAACTCCCAAGCGAAGGAGGGCTCCTGGTGGTGGATCATCTCGCAAGCGCGTCGTGGCATTAGTAATATCTCTAGACACAAAAAATGAGAGAAATGTGAGGTCCAAGCGGAATTCGCTAAAAGAAGGACTTCCACCTCCAGGTTCCACATGACGAACAACAAAAGAGGCAAGTCATGCGACCCATTCATAATAAACTTGGAGTGTAACACAGAATGTTGCGAAAGCTGAACTTCCTAATGTTAGGAAAACAACCAAAGATGCAGCTTCTGATGTCGGGAAAAACTACCAAAGTTGCACTTCCTAGTGCCCCGGAGGTGGCTGAGCTACACTTAATTTTTCCCCACTGGTGACCGATGATGCAGTTCCTGATGCCAACCAAGTGGCCAAATCTGTAGTTCTCGATGTCAGGCAAGTAGCTAAACCTTCAGTTCATGATGCCCACCAAGTGGCCAAATCTGCAATTCCTGATGCCGGTCAAGTGGCTAAAGCTACACTTCCTGATGCCTAGCAAGCCTAGAAGCCAACAACATTCAATCTACCACCCACCCAAGCCAAGAAGGCAGCAGCCCAACGCAAGCAACCAGCTGCCCAACATGAGCAGCATTCTTCCCAAGCCGAGCTGCCCACTCCCTCTAACCCGCTGGTATGCCGACCACCACCTCCCCAAAGCCAGCAGCCACCTCCCCAAAACCAGCATGCACCCCCCAAAGCCAGCAACCACCTCCCCAAAGCCAGCAGCCACGTACCCAAATCTGGAACCACAACCCACATCATGCCGTCCTCTAGCACCTCCCAAAGTCAACCTGCCACATCTACAAATCAAGAAGCCACCTTCCCAAGTGCGGAAGTCCGCATCCTTCTGCCCACAGCCATCTCCCAAAGGTGACTTGCCACCTCTCCAAAGCCAGAAGTAACCTCACAACTGTCTGGGGGCAGCTCCCCAAAGCGACCATGCACCATCCCAAACCGATGGGTTAGGTACCCAAGGCGATGCGTCAGCTACCCAAAATTTGTGTTCAGCTGCTGACGGCGAGGACTATTGTACCCAATTTGAGTGTCAGGGGTCAGCTACCCAATATGATGAGTCAGATACCGAATATGGGAAATTTGATCCTAGTTATCAAGTACCGCACCAAGATTGGAGTGATTGGTATCAACATGGTAATGCGTTAAACCATTTGTTGCTCTAGAGTAATCCATATAATCCCATCATATTCCTCTGGAACACTAAATGAACACATTGTAATCCTGTAGATGATGGTGGCTACCAGCTATCTCAAAACTTTTATGCACCTTGTTCTGAAGACACCGAAACGTTGAATTCTAAAGATACAATTTTGCATAATGGTTAAGCACTGGAGGTGAGGGGAAAACATGGGGAAGAGGCTTTACAAGTTGTCTATAGGAGGGATGCTTTCACTTAAAGTTCTTCCAAGAAGAACTAGACAAGATGAGCCGGGCATTGCTGGCAGGTTTGCTAGTGAGTGTGTAGTAACAGTCAGGACTAGCATGCCTATCTTAACCCACTGGAAAGACTACAAGGGGAGGGCTAATGTCCAAGCAGACTTTAGAGGCAAAGTTTTTGTATGTTCTATGACTTAGTTGTCCTTTACCTTTCCATTTCTATGTTCATGCAAATGCTGTGCTCCATGTTTTATTTGAACAAAAGTTTAACATGGACACAACTCACCCTGATGTGTGGAAAGCTTCCGAACATTAGTTTATCAGGCATGCAAGGAATCAACAACATATTCTGTAGAAGAAGTATTTTGATCCCTACCCTCTGAATCAAGTTACAAGGAAATGTCCATATTAAGTGAAACACATGACCGATGAGCAGTGGTGCAAGCTTGTCGATACTTGGTATGACCCCAGAAAACAGATTACTTTTCTTTTACTCTTATACTATTACTCCCTGTGTTTGAAATTTTTGACTGGAACTACCTCTTATACTATATGGTTTCTGCTTGTGTAGAGTACTTATATAACAAACAAGATGAACAAGAGCAAAGTTTTGTACCCTGTTGCCACTGGTTCTTGTAGCTATGAGGTTGTGTGTAATTGGGGAGGACGATGCTTTCAAACTCTTCAACAAGACGCATTGCAGCCCGAAAAATGTCTACACTAAGAATGTGAATGGAAGCAATTATAAGTCTCTATAATACTTTTCATCTTCGTAAAATTCAATGTTATCTTCATCTTTCAATTGTATATGATGTGATTGTAATTTTCTTGCTATCTTTCTAATGTTTGCTTCTATTCCTAATACTATAGGCAATCATTGAAAAGAAGATGGCTCCAGATGGCACTAAGGAAGAACCACTTTCTTCCACGGAGGTTGTGCACTTTGCACTCTCATTGGATAGCAGAAGGCAAATGTTTCTGAAGAACATCAGCCTCCATCCAAGTACTTTAATATGAAGCAGGTCTGGCCTTGAAGCGGATATTTTGGCTGAGAGCACTGGGAGTGACAAACTACACTGTACCATAGAGGAATTGTAGAGAGCGAAAGAAGCTGTCGAGGTAGAGAGGCTGCAATATGCTAAAGACACGAGAGAAATGCAGTAGAAGCAAGAAGATATGCAGGATAAACAAAACCATACATACGACTTACTTCAGCAAGTGTTGTCTTAGATGACTCAACAGAAGTAGCAGCAACAACAGCTTCAGATGTCGCAAGGTAAGTGAACTTGTGGTTGACACTTGTAAGTTCTTGGGCTAGGAAAGTTAACTAGTGTGGAAACTTGTGAGTATTTTGGGCAGGGAAACTTGCGAGGCTTTTGGCACATAGACTACAGCGAAAAGTTTTTGGCTATGGAAACTCGTGAGGCTTTTGGCTCAGAGCCTGCTATGGAAATTCATGTGGAAACTTGTCCTGAAATCTATTGTCAAATTCTGTTATTTGATGGATGTGGTGTGAAATGGGTCACAAACAATTAGGGATAGTAGAAATTTACAAGCTTGATAGCATTACGTGCACAAATGGTCCCCTAATATCACGGTGACGCTAGCGCGCATCCATGACGAAAACAAAATCGTTTCCATTATTCTTGACGAAACATTTCAATCACGAGTAAACGCTGACGTGGCCGCCTTTCATTGGCCAACTATCTAGACGAAACAGAAATATCACGGCCAACGATGACGTCGTCACATAGAATTCTTCATCGGTAGGGGATATGTGTCCCATTTTGATTTAAACACATGTCATTCTATGGTTGGTCCATGTGGCGTCGTCCGATTGGTGCAAGCTTGGCCCTACCAACCGTCCACATGCCAGCAGGGCGTCAAAAGGTGGCAACGAAAAAAATCATCATGGCCCAATGTGATGTCATAAACGGGATAGAAACCATCATGAACGGGTTGGATGATGTTACGAATTTAGCGAGAACTGAATCAAGTCGTGACAAAAAACGTCAAGACATCAATGATATCATAGACAGTGAGCTTGACACCAGAAAATGTTGTTGACGGTCGCCCGTGTTGCCATCTGCCACGTAGCATAGATCGTGATGAAAAAAATTCATGAATGATCGGGCCTAGGCTAGGCCGGTCCAATTGTTCATGATGAAATTACAGGAACATCACGGTCGGGCGTGACGTTTTCAGATAGAAAAAGCATCATGTATCGAGTTATGGCATGAGGTTCATGACCCTTTTTTCGTCACGGATTTCGTTGCAGATGGCCATCTATGATGTTTTGCCCCTCATCCACAATGAAATCAGATCATCATGGACCGTCCAGATTCTTGTAGTGGTTGTGTGAATAAACTCACAATCTTCATTAATGGCTCCTGATTTCGCCTTAAAAGAATGATTTCCTGCACAACACAATTCAAAGCAAAGATTACACATCTTTGCAATAATTAGTCATTAGTTGCAACCTAGAGAGATTCTTGGCCATTTGCTTGACTAAAAATGTGATTTAAACACGGATTAAGGTGCCTATTTTCACATCCATCAACTTCCCCAAAGCTCAAACCTTGATCGTCCTCGGTCAAGAAAACAACAAAACCATAAAGAACTCAACATTTAAACTAAAATAGTGAGAGTATGAATTCACTTACGGTCAGTGTCATATGCATCCAACACTTCTTCCATTGAAAAGCTCATCAAAGTTAGAGAGATACCAAGAATAGTATACGAGCTTTCATAATTCAAAACAATCAAAATACAGTTTAATATAAGTATAAATAACAAGAAGTGTAACAATCAATCCAATTCCTCTAGTTAACTTTCAGCCTTCCAAGGCACACTAGAATGTTTCATAATAGAAAAATCAAGTAAGAGAGATCATGTCCTAACTATCATAACAATGAAGTGTCTTATTGGTGTCCACATCAATAAATCAAGACTATCAAAACATTATGGTTACAATCATTGTCTGTCAAGAAAATTCATAAAGTAATAACGAGACCATGCCACAGACTATTTTGTGTGGATCTTTATTTTTCAACGATACTTCTCAACTAGGAGCATTGAGTGATTCTTTTAACAATGGTTTGCACTGCCTTCAAGAGTACCACTACTTTTTTCCATTGGAGTGTCAACTGTCACCCATGTCGTCAACTCATACCAAAATCAGGGGTTGTACCATTGATCTTTCACAGGCCAGCAGAGTTGTTGGCATCCAAACATGTGCGTCAAAAACATATAAACATTTTAAATCGTATGAAATTTTATCCACAAGGTTTAGCTTTGGCATGAATCACAATTACCGCTAGACTTCATTTCAATCAGACAACTCCTTACAAAACTGTTGTCAAGTATATCAAAACATCTATGGGGTTAAGTATCTTCAAAGGTAAACTCTTAAGACAATCACTCATCAAACAAGTGATAAATTGGAGACGTTTTCTTGTTGTACTTGTTTGGAAATATTATTTCCAAGAAAAGACTCAGTTAACTACATGAACTAGAGTAAAAGCTTCCACAACTAATTACTCATACAAATAAAAAGATTTACTCTAACTATTTTGAATTACTCCCACTAGCATAGCATCTTAACAATTGAACTAGCTAGGATAAACATTTCAAACTTCTAAAGTGGGAGTCATAGGACATATCTCTCATGAGTGATTTCAAAATTATCTTCCTTGGGGGGGTGTTCCTTCGAAACTCAAGTCAAAATCACTCTCATAATAATATTGAAGCAATAAGGTAATAGGAAAATCAACTTTTTTCAAAAAGGATAAAAGGAAAAAATCATTTTGTATTTTGAGGATGGGAATTAAATAATTTAAAAAGATTGCGACCAGGACAGAAACTAAGAAAGAAAACAAACAAACGAAAAACAAAACAAAACAAAAAAAACAAAGTGTTGGAACAAAACAACATGAGTCTTTCAAATCTCTCATGGAGCTGGAGCATAACCTCATCATTACACATATAAATTCCGAGGGACAGACCCCCAAGCTTAGGCTTTTGCAAGCCCTTTTGTTGCTCATTGTGGTGGTGGTTGATAATCTCCCAAGTTACATTGGCTGCTCCAATTGGTGAACTGGGTTGAGAGGTTGGCTATAACATCTCGAAGGTTGATGGAGAGGTTTCTCATGTTCTAAATGCTTCCTTAGAGAGAGTAGATATCTTCATAGGTGGTGTAGTAGTTTAGTGGTTTCTCATCATGTTCAGGCCCTTCTTGTTCTACTTCTTCATCTTCTCCTTCTTCATCCACAGGTTCTTCTTGTTGGGGTAGACTTGCTTCAACCTGCCCATCAAAATGCAAATGTCCATCCTCGATAGGGAATAGACCATTAGGCAAAGGAGTTGGGATCAAGTGATCGGCTCCAGGTATATCAAGAAAGTATCTACCATTGGATTTAGAAATCATACCACAAGAT
Organism: Avena eriantha; assembly: GCA_910589775.1. NCBI lineage: Eukaryota > Viridiplantae > Streptophyta > Magnoliopsida > Poales > Poaceae > Avena > Avena eriantha. The sequence continues at coordinate 290,519,017 of OU342741.1, forward strand.
CTTAGAGTAGCAAAACCGAGACGGTGGTCACCTGCCAACGGTTGAATATTACCTAGGTTGACGAGAAGCGCATATGCAAGAATTGTGACAACTCCTCCTCCACATATGGAACCACAAGATTGAAGAGCTTGATGATTAAGATAAAACAATAAAAGGGTGCCCAAATTTGGCGTTAAGTTATAGTTTGGAATAGCAGCTCTTGTGAGGATTATCATGTCTTCTTCATTGACTATAGTAAACTCACCACGTGCCTGCAAAATGTTAGCAATAACATAGAACAAATAACAAACACAAGATGATTAATTTTAATCCTCTTGGATATGTTTCCATGAATTCTCATTCTATTAAAGTACTCCAAGGGTGACAGATTAAGAACAAAGGTGCTGGAGAGTATGTAAGTGGTGTTGTTGGCAAACCCAAAATAGTGAGTCCATTGGTCGAGTGTTAAGGTATACTCACAATTCATAAGGCGGAACTTAATGCGGTCAACTCCTGGGCTATATACCTCGGGGCAATAGTGTGAACCCACCGTATGCATCAAGGTACAAAGAAACTCAAGTGTCAAGCAGTGATATGTGGCGGATCCATGATAGAAAAAGTGATACAAACCAACATTGTTGCAAAGTAAATAAAAATCATGATGAATGCCTAGTTGGTTAAGGATATAAGGATTGACCCACTTGGTGGACTTGATTTCTCAGTGTTTGAGACAATTGAAATTAGTGAGCTGAAACTCCTCGGTGAGCTCGATGCCAAATGACTCGGGGTTTAGAGTATCAACAGGTGGTACGGCTTGTTTCGTTACCACTGCATTTGTATGGATCCTTGTGTTCCTCTACAAAAAATAAAACTAAATAAAATCTGCTCCAAAATAAACATAGCAAATGCGATCCCTGCACTTTATACAAAAGAATCTCCTCTAAAAAAACTAAGCATGCTCATAATTAAGGTTAGCTCAAGAATAAGACCTAAGTCTAGATTGATAATGGTGAAAGATTGAGAAAGGTTTTGATGAAAATAAGTTGGGGATCAGAGGAGAAATATTTACCTCTTCTTGTGCAATATCATGGTCGGTTACATGCTACGGGCGGGGAGTATGGTCGGAGCCCGCCTGTACCGAGTGTCTTACCTTGGGGTCAACGGATCCTTCCGATGGTGCACTCGGTATGGGAGCGTGGTACGGTTGCCTATGCCCATAATACAGGTCATTATCTCCTCAGATCGTTTGCTTCAAACTTGATGGTTTTCTTAGGTACTGTACGAGTGGATGGTATGGTCACCTCTAGTCGTACCAGTGGTAGTTAAACGCGCTGTGTCAATTAGCAAAAATCAAAGATTGCATTTTCTTGTGTCATGATGTGGTACAGACGGATGGTTGTACTAGTGGTTGTTAAACACACTATAATCTTAAAACCCTTAAGAATTCAAGTTAGTAGCTTCAGACGCCTTTGCACATCAAAGCAACAAAAGAATGACAACAAATAAACTCCATAAAACTATAGTACCTTATGGACATGTGTTAGTAAATATAATAGATCAAGCATTACCTTGATTTCTTCTCCTCTCTTCAAAGTACCTTCTTGAACACTCTTTATTAAAACAAAAACTAAACTAAACTAAACTACCACAATAATAGAAACTTTATTTCACATGGGTTGCCTCCCATGAAGCGCTTCTAGTTAAGGTTAATTAGCTTGACCGAGATGGTTATTATTTAGAGTTTGCAAGTGGGACACCCACTCCAAAGTAATTAGCTTTCATAGTGATTTTACAAGATCATCATTAGGCTTGGCCTTCTTCTTCCTAGGGAAGTAGACTATAAAGGATCTCTAGATGGTAGTCCTATTCTCACCTTCCCTTCATGTAGATTAATCAAAGCTTTAATAGTTCTTAGGAATGGCCTACCTAAAATTATAGGTGTTATGGGATCTTCAGGCATGTGCACTATAAGAAGATCAATGAGAGAATATCATCCTTTAATTCCAACAACTATGTTTTGTTTTATCCCAACAACTTGTTTATAGGTTGAATCAGCAAGATGGAGTCTCATTTCAGTAGGTGTGAAAGGCCTTAAGTTTAACTTATCAAATAGACTTTTATAAATTGTTGAAATGCTTGCACCAAGATCACAAAAGGTAGCTATCTCATTGATTCATATCTTAATTTTAATAGTGGGCTCAAAAATATCATCTAGCGTAGCTGGAAGCTTATTACCAAGTTTCTTATATGCCATATCTAGCTCATGAACTTCAGATGCTACTTATTTTATAAATTGTTGGTATGTAGCATCATTACCTTGTTCTATACTTGGATTATTTATGCTGATCATCTTCAATAGATCTTCCACGGTATAATTTGGTGATGGCGCTGCTATAATCTAGCTCTCTAGGCTTCTCACCTTTATTTTCTACCCTTATCATCTTGAGGTCTGCCACCGGGTTTGGCTCGGGATTTCTAGCGATTTTTTCAAGTATGAGAGCTTGGATCTCAGCTACTTGTCCCAGCTATGCCTCCACGGTCTTGGTTCTTTCCTATAGAGCATGCACATCATTTATAATTGCAACAAACTGGTTAGATAATTTTCCAATACTATTTTCATGGTTTCTTGATTTTAATAAGAATATTATTTTGCACGGTTTGATCTTGTATGAAAGTTCTACTAGTATTTTCAAAATAGAAATTGATATGATTTTCTCCACTATGATTATCATAATTGTTATTATGTGGAGCACCTACAGGATTAGAATATTGTTTTTGAAAATTTGAGCCAAACTTTTGACTCTTCCAAGAAGGATTATAAGGATTGCGATCTATAAAATTTACTTCATTAGCATCGGCATTAATTTGGGTATCTTCCCTACCCTTCACAATATTAAGTAACTCATATATCTTTGTACTAAGCTCTTCATTATGTTCCTCGGTGATTCAATTCACCCTCTTTTAGGAGAATATCATTTTGCGGGGTGTCCAGGCAACACGGTACCCAAGTTCCTTGAAATCATCCGCGATGACTATAGTTGGTGTGCCAAACACTCAGAGGGTCTTTTACGGCACTAATTCAACTTTACGTTTCAATACAAAAAATCAGGCTAACGGCCGTCAACTTGGGCCCCTCCTGTCAGTTCTCGCCGTTATGTCGCTCCCGTCGCTTAGGTGTCAATTAGGCTTGAAGCGTTGGCGCCTGCATCCATTACGCGTCTTCTTCTTCCCCGGAGCGACAATCTATGGGGCGTCGCAGCCATGGCGCGGAGCTGGGACGTGGACGAACCTGCTCGGCCCAGCTCTCCTCCCTGTAGGCTTGCAGTGTTGGCGCATGCATCCATTACGCGTCTTCTTCCCTGGAGCGGCAATCTGTGGTCGAGGCCATGGCGCAGAGCTGCGAAGTGACGAAGCTGCTCGACCCCGCTCTCCTCCCCATCCCGAGTTGGAGCTCGCCCTCACCGTGGACACACCCATGGCATGGTCGGGGACGAGAATTGGTTCCCGGTGAGATCTATCACCTTGTCGACCATGCTCGGTTCTGTTTTCCTCCTCTAGAATCCGAGCTAGCCGTCGCCGTGGTTGCACCCGCACCAATTCTGCCACCTCTGCCGAGGTCTCTGTGGTAGCTCAAGTTCTGGGGCTCTCCAAGTTCTGCCATGTTGGGCCTGTAAGTGTTGTTGTATGTTAAACTAGCAAATCTCTTTTGTTCAAATCTCTTGGGCTTTAACAACTTCATTGTGTTTAATTATGAAAGACAAAATATAAATGACTTCTCTCAATTTCTCGCATAGAAAAATGCACAGCTAATTTGATATTCTCGCAGGAACTGGCCCCACGTAACCACGGTGAGTCCTCGAACCGAAAGTTGCAGTTACACCGTTTCTTCTGCAGTCATTCCTCTTCCTCAGTCATTCCTCTGCAGTTTTTCCTGGGTGCTTCTTCCTCTGTTCTGGAACCGTCGGTTCATCTTCTTCTTCCTCTCACAGGTAGTTTCACACATTTCCTTGCAGGCATGGACGATGGGAAACGCACGACAGAGACCCACTTGGTCCCTGCCCATGGCACCATCACTTTGACACTGGTGTACACAAATGATGAAGCGACTGTGGAGACAACTCTCGCCAGGTTTGAGCAATTGCTTGATAAAGAGAAGCACAAGTTTGTGGGGCTAGACTTGGAGTACACCCGTGCAAATAAGAGAAAAAATCCTCCACAAGAGATTGCTGTCGTGCAAATCACCATATATGGAGAGGACCTCGTTTACCACTTCTGCAGGTATGTGAAATTTAAATTTGAGATCACCACTTCTACATCACTTGTTCCCTTACATCCCTAGAACCATCTAAGTGCAGGAGTAAACCAATTGAGATGCGTTGTCCGGCTCTGGTCGTGTTCTTGTGTAGGAAAGGGATAACTTTCACTAGCGTGGATATCACAAATGACACAATTATGCTTTCTCGTGCATTGATAAAAATCCCAGAGGGGCACCACATCGACATCCAAAATCTGTACAAGATTAAATCATACCCAGCGAAGGATGGCATGGGTGATCTGGCAGAGGAAATCATCGGTAAATCCTATGAAAAACTGAAGAAATTGAAGCGACTCGATCACAACTACTAGGAGTGGAAGCCGATGAGCCAGGTGCGCCTCGAGTATGCAGCCAGAGACGCCTACATGGCGTACGAGTTGTACAGTAAGCTCATTACAATGAAAGATGGGATGGTTAAGGCAGGGTTTTTCGCGAGAGAGCTATGCCCTGGTTGCAAGCTAGCCCAGGAGAAGAAGCGCGAGGAGGACAGAAAACGGTTTCAGGACGAGCAGGGATCTTGGGACGGTGGCGACATCAAGCGGCTGAAGGGGAAGCAAGTCAAGGACGACAACAAGTGGTGGTGATACATTATGTGTTTGAACTAGATTTTAGTTTCTAGTTTATTAAGTGTGTGATAGATTTAGTTACTTCAATACAAAATTTCGACCAATTTAACTTGTTGATGTATTTTTGACAATTATAATATAATCGAGCACTAGACATATTTTGTAGTGTGCATGAGCATGATCAGTAAATATAATTGAACCCTAGAAACTTTAAGGCACTCCATATAAAGGAGTAGATTAATATATAAGGTTCACCAGAGACACCACGGATATATTGTCTTACATGCCACACACATGTAATAATTAACTAGAACAAAATAAAAGCAGGGGCTGCAACAGGAGGCCGGGACACGGAGACGCCTAGCAGGGCAGGGGTTTATCAGCAGGAGGCAACAACAGCCTAGTCGATGGGATAGAGGCCAGTCCTGACATACTCCTGGAGGAATTTGCCGTAGGCTGCGTGCCGCGCCAAGGTAATCGGCCTATGGCTTCTGCCTCTACCTCTGCCAACGCCCTCCGCGTGCTAGATCATGCTGTTGAGGTCCACGTTGGTTGCTCTACCACAAAATGGGCAAAATAGTCTCCCCCTACGGTGGAAACGGATTAGCCCACACCGTAACCGCCTCAGCATGTAGCGGCTCTTGTTGTCCTTGGATACCTTGCTATCGTCCACTTCATCATTATCCTCCTGTTGATTTTTAAGAACATAACTTAGAACATGTACATATGATTGAATTGTATTACAACTCAAGAATTGACAACATGTATATGTATGACAATATATCCGTGGATATCAAAGATAAAGCATCTCAGCAATAGTTTGATCGGTTCATATATCATTTCATCTCAACACAATGACAAATAACTGCATCAGAGTGAATGTAGGATAAACATTGTGGCCTCATAATTTTATTCAGGGACGGCGTGAGTGAACCAAGTAACAATTGCACAACCTATAATGTTGTTGTACATTGCCCCAGGTTCACTAACTCGTCCCTGAAAAAATCTGACACCAATGTGTCTGCCTCTCTTTTGGGGAAAATTTGAATCATTGGCCACAATAACAAATTGAAATGTAATCGTACAAAACATTATTCAGGGATATACATAGTCAGGTACAAAAACAAGCCTAAATATTGTAATTATAAATAAAAAACCAAACAATTAATCTTCAGGTGCATGTTAAAAATACTTATGATCAAAACCATTCATATATATATGCATCATACCAATCATTAAAAGATCATAAACAATTCAAGGATCATATATGTAGTTCCATGTGAGAATAAATCTAGGGCCTCATAATTTGTTTCAGAGATGGAGTTGGAGAACCAAAGTACAAACAGCACAACCTATATTGTTTGTGTGCATTGCTACCTCAGGTTCACCAACCCATCCCTAAAACACGACACCGTCATACGTGTCTCCCCTTGAACTCTTTTGGGGCAAATTTCAATCATCGGACTCGGTGACAAACTAAAATGTAATTCTTATACACTGAATGCATGGATTAGGTAATTCGAATATCATAGTTCTATGAATGTAGAATAAAGATTAAGGCCTCATAAGTTTATTCAGGTACGGCGTGAGTGAACCAAGTAACAATTGCACAGCCTATATTGTTGTTGTACATCGCCCCAGGTTCACTAACTCGTCCCTGAAAAAATCTGACACCAATGTGTCTGCCTCTCTTTTGGGGCAAATTTGAATCATTGGCCACAATAAGAAATTGACATGTAATGGTACAAAACATTTTTCAGGGATATACATAGTCAGGTACAAAAACAAGCCTAAATATTGTAATTATAAATAAAAAACCAAACATTTAATCTTTAGGTGCATGTTAAAAATACTTATGATCAAAACCATTCATATACATATGCATCATACCAATCATTAAAACATCAGAAACAATTCAAGGATCATATATGTAGTTCCATATGAGAATAAATCAAGGGCCTCATAATTTGTTTCAGAGATGGAGTTGGGGAACCAAACTACCAACAGCACAACCTATATTGTTTGTGCGCATTGCTGCCTCAGGTTCACCAACCCATCCCTAAAACACGACACCGTCATACGTGTCTCCCCTTGAACTCTTTTGGGGCAAATTTCAATCATCAGCCTCGGTGACAAACTAAAATGTAATTCTTATACACTATGAATGCATGGAATAGGTAATTCGAATATCATAGTTCTATGAATGTAGAATAAAGATTGCAACCTCATAAGTTTCTACAGGGATGGTGTAAGCGAACCAAGTAACAATTGCACAGCTTATATTGATCTTGTACATGACCCAAGGTTCGCTCAATCATCCCTGTAAAAATTTGACACCAATTTGTTTGCCTCTCTTTGGGGCAAATTTGAATCATTGGCCATAATAAGAAATTGAAATGTAATCGTACAAAACAGTATTCAGGGATATACAAATGCATCATACAACGCATTCATAGATCAGAAACAATACAAATATTATATATTTAGGTTCCATATGAGAGAAAAAATTAGGGCCTCATTTTTTTCAGCGATGGAGTCGGAGAACCAAAATACCAACAGCACAACCTATATTGTTTATGTGCATTGCTGCCTCAGGGCCACTAACCATCCCTATGAAAACGAGACCATCAGATTCCCTTGCACTATTTTCGGGCAAAATTGAATCATTGGGCTCAGTAAGGAATAGAAATGTAATGTTATAGGCCTGCTATGTATCGAAATCAACACTCAACTAGATGGCATATGAGCAGATTGGGGTTTTGTGACTAGACGGATTGGGGTTTTGTGACTAGATGGCAGATGCATCAACCAACCAATTGAATCATATATATATACTACCCTACTTCAAGAGCAAAGAATATGTACACGATTGAGCAAATCCTGTGTATGAACAGTGAAAACTGCAGCTGCGACTAGAGAAGCTAGCAATGTAGTACCTCGGACTCCTCATCAGGGACCTCCTCCTCGAACTCATCATTCTCCCTGATTGCGTCGAAGATTTCTTGAACGGCGTGGGGTCGTCGATGTAGATCACCGGATTGCCTCCGCCTGCCGCCTGCCCCCCATCCAGATCTGTCGCTGGCACCACGATGTTGTCGGCCACCTGCTGCTCGATGGCGATGGCTACTACCTGCTGCTCGGCAGCGATGGCTATCACCTGCTGCTCAGCGGCGATGGCTACCAACTGCTGCTCGGCGGTGACGGCTACCACCTGCTGCTCGGCGGCAACGGCTACCAACTGCTGCTCGGCGGCGACGGCTACTGGCTGGACGGATGAGTTTGCACCCTCGACGGCGCGGCGACGAGCGACGTTTGTGCCCGGAGAAGACGCCTCCACCTGCTTGGCATCGACCGAGCCATCTGCTGCTGCGCCTTCAACTGGCTTCACCTTCGAATCGTCTCCACGCGTACGCTTCATGGCGCACCAAGAGAAGGAGGTAGTGCAAACGAGGGAGCTTCGGCGCGTGCGGCAGGTGTAGATTGGGGTCTTGGGACTAGACAGACTGGGGGAAATGACACGAGCTCATGGAAGAAGAAGGTCGAGGGGGGTTATAAACACCGGACCGTTCGTAGTCTTCGAGTGGACACGTGTGGAGGGCGGGGGGCTACCACGATCTCCACCCTTTTTTTGGTTCCCTTTTTTTTGAAACAACCACGGTCTCCACTTTAGAGCTGCATTGAAAACATGCTCATGGCAGACCTCGATTCCACTGCATGCAAGTGGCGCAGAACTAATTTCTAGCAACGTTAGATCTACTCGAGGGGGGCCCTTGAATCATGGAATTTACTAGCGGTAGGGCCCAGTTGGAAGTGAGATTGAGAGCGCTTAGTAAAAATGGGATATGTCTGATTAAAATCAAGTGGCAATAAATTGCAGCGTCCCATCGAGAACCGTGCACTCGATGACCCCGTTGCCCTGTGCATGAGTTGTAGTAGCAGTAGTAGGCTTTTCAGACTTGATTAAACTTGACATGACCGCTCGACGACATTTTCCATGGACGACATCGTGTTCCTTCCTGTAGAAGTCTCGTGGAGGGAAACGTCCGTGCTGTCTCACGCTGTAGAAGTCCCATAAGGATCTACCAGTGTCATTGCATGTCTATTCTTTTCATGAACCACACCCAGGGTCATTGCATGTCTGTTCTTTTCATGAACCACACCCGGTGTCACTGCATGTTAGTTCTTTTCATGAACCACATAAGGATCTACCAGTGTCATTGGATGTGTGTTCTTCTCATGAACCACACGTGGATCCACCGGTGTCATTGCATGTGTGTTCCTCTAAACAAACCAAATAAGAATCTACCAGTGTCATTGCATGTCTGTTCTTTTCATGAACCACACCCACTGTCATTGCATGTGTGTGTTCTTCTAAACAAACCACATAAGGATCCACCAGTGTCATTGCATGTCTGTTCATTTCATGAACCACACATAAGGATCCACCAGTGTCATTGCATGTCTTTTCTTTTCACGAACCACATCGAATGTCATTGCATGTCTGTTCTTGTCATGAACCACATAAGGATCTACCAGTATCATTGCATGTCTGTTCTTTTCATGAACAACACCCAGTGTCATTGCATGTGTGTTCTTCTAAACAAACCACATAAGGATCCACCAGTGTCATTGCATGCATGTCTGTTCTTTTCATGAACCACACCCAAGGATCCACCAGTGTCATTGCATGTCTGTTCTTTTTTATGAACCACAGCCAATGCCATTGCATGTCTATTATTTTAATGAACCACATAAGGATCTACCAATGTCATTTCATGTCTGTTCTTTTCATGAACCACATCCAGTGTCATCGCATGTGTGTTCTTCTAAACAAACCACATAAGGATCCACCAGTATCATTGCATGTTTGTTCTTTTCATGAACCACACCCAAGGATCCACCAGTGTCATTGCATGTATGTTCTTTTCATGAACCACACCCAATGTCATTGCATGTATGTTCTTTTCACGAACCACATATGGATCTACCGGTGTCATTGCATGTCTGTTCTTTTCATGAACCACACCCAGTGTCATTGCATGTGTGTTCTTCTAAAGAAACCACATAAGGATCTACCAGTGTCATTGCATGTCTGTTCTTTTCACGAACCACACCCAGTGTCATTGCTTGTCTGTTATTTTCATGAACCACACCTGGTGTCACTGCATGTCAGTTCTTTTCATGAACCACATAAGGATCTACCAATGTCATTGGATGTCTGTGTTCTTCTAAACAAACCACATAAGGATCCACCAGTGTCATTGGATGTCTTTTCTTTTCATGAACCACACCGAATGTCATTGCATGTCTATTCTTTTCATGAACCACATAAGGATCTACCAGTGTCATTGCATGTATGTTCTTTTCATGAACCACACCCGGTGTCATTGCATGTGTGTTCTTCTAAACGAACCACATAAGGATCCACCAGTGTCATTGCATGTTTGTTCTTTTCATGAACCAGACCCAAGGATCCACTAGTGTCATTGCATGTTTGTTCTTTTCATGAACCACACCCAATGTCATTGCATGTCTGTTCTTTTCATGAACCACATAAGGATCTACCAGTGTCATTGCATGTCTGTTATTTTCATCAACCACACCCAGTGGCATTGCATGTGTTTTCTTCTAAACAAACCACATAAGGATCCACCAGTATCATTGCATGTCTGTTCTTTTCATGAACCACACCCAAGGATCCACCAGTGTCATTGTATGTCTGTTCTTTTCATGAACCACACCCAATTTTCATTGCATGTCTATTCTTTTCATGAACCACATAAGGATCTACTAGTGTCATTGCATGTCTGTTCTTTTCAACAACCACACCCAGTGTCATTGCATGTGTGTTCTTCTAAAAAAAACCACATAAGGATCTACCAGTGTCATTGCATGTCTGTTATTTTCATGAACCACACAAGGATCTACCAGTGTCATTGCATGTCTGTTCTTTTCATGAACCACACCCAGTGTCATTGCATCTGTGTTCTTCTAAACAAACCACATAAGGATCCACAAGTGTCATTGCATGTTTGTTCTTTCATGAACCACACCCAATGTCATTGCATGTCTGTTCTTCTCATGAACCACATATGGATCTACCAGTGTCATTGCATGTCTGTTCTTTTCATGAACCACACCCAGTGTCATTGCATGTGTGTTCTTCTAAACAAACCACATAAGGATTTACCAGTGTCATTGCATGTATGTTCTTTTCACGAACCACACCCGGTGTTATTGCATGTCTGTTATTTTCATGAACCACACCCGGTGTCACTGCATGTCAGTTCTTTTCATGAACCACATAAGGATCTACCAATGTCATTGGATGTGTGTGTTCTTCTAAACATACCACATAAGGATCCACCAGTGTCATTGGATGTCTGTTCTTTTCATGAACCACACAGAATGTCATTGCATGTCTGTTCTTTTCATGAACCACATAAGGATCTACCAGTGTCATTGCATGTATGTTCTTTTCATGAACCACACCCAGTGTCATTGCATGTGTGTTCTTCTAAACAAACCACATAAGGATCCACCAGTGTCATTGCATGTTGGTTCTTTTCATGAACCAGACCCAAGGATCCACTAGTGTCATTGCATGTTTGTTCTTTTCATGAACCACAACCCAGTGTCATTGCATGTCTGTTATTTTCATGAACCACATAAGGATTCCACCAATGTCATTGCATGTCTGTTCTTTTCATGAACCACATCCAGTGTCATCGCATGTGTGTTCTTCTAAACAAACCACATAAGGATCCACCAGTATCATTGCATGTTTGTTCTTTTCATGAACCACACCCAAGGATCCACCAGTTTCATTGCATGTATGTTCTTTTCATGGACCACACCCAATGTCATTGCATGTATGTTCTTTTCACGAACCAACATATGGATCTACCAGTGTCATTGCATGTCTGTTCTTTTCATGAACCACACCAGTGTCATTGCATGTGTGTTCTTCTAACAAACCACATAAGGATCTTCCAGTGTCATTGCATGTCTGTTCTTTCACGAACCACCCCCGTGCCATTGCATGTCTGTTATTTTCATGAACCACACCCGGTGTCACTGCATGTCAGTTCTTTTCTTGAACCACATAAGGATCTACCAATGTCATTGGATGTCTGTGTTCTTCTAAACAAACCACATAAGTGAATCCACCAGTCGTCATTGGATGTTCTTTTCTATTCAATGAACCACAAGTACTTCACATCCGAATGTCATTGCATGAATCTGTTCTTATTCATGAACCACATAAGGATCTACCAGTGTCATTGCATG